>OX596040.1:2984523-4369248 GCA_951394065.1 Venusia cambrica | reverse complement strand
TGTTGTTTACACCGTATTTGCATCCAGACTGTTAAAAAAATCAGTGTTCAGAAAACTTTAACAATGTTCGTAGCACTAGCTCATTTACTAGCAGATCTGACTCCAGTCGGTTTCCGCAGCATACATTTCGAGGTTCTGTCTTATGTTCAGGGATGGTATGAATTTGTGGATTATTTTGTTAAGCAACGGATGAATCACAATGTAATTCACACCGTTAGCTGTTTTGGCTATTTGGTTGATCCATTTAGAAAGTACCTACAAAAAATAAATTGAAAAAAGAAATACCTATTCTGATTTTATGGATCTACAAATTAATATTGGCGAATGTTTAAATAGAATGAGTAAAGCACGTTTTTAAGTTTTCATATACTTATATACAACCTCATTATGATTTGAATTTTAATCACCATTAATGCTACAAGTTTATTTAATCAGCCACAGTACATTACATGTTTACCTACCTATATTATGAAATTAATAAGGCTTACAGTCATGACTGTAAAAATTATGTAGGACAAACGCATATCAAAATCTCTGACAATAGCAATAGTTTGCATGCTGCTATCAGAATACTTATATTGGGAATATAGTAGTACATATGCGATAATAAGCATAGTGCGATTTAAGTTGGAGGTTTCAAAAGGTTGGCATCGAGCTACCGACATCATGAAAATATTTAAAATTCAATTAGGTGCGACTGTAGGCAAAGTGCGATCAAATCCTCTAGGTACCTATCTTATTTGTATGTTACCTGGTCTTAGATTTTCATTTTAAATTTAGATAATCTTTAAATATGCGATGAGTTTTTAATGTAGGTATAAATATTATTATTATGAATATAACACCTTAAAATTTCACATCATCTGTGAACATTGTTGTACTACTCAGTACACTGTACGTTAACTTTCCTCGAATATTTGTCAGATAAAAAATGCTTGACTTAAGTTAACTTTTCTTTGTTTTTTTTTACGGCCTAGCCTATCCAGATAGATATCTAACTTTAAAAAGGCCAATTTGACAATCACAAATAATCTAAGCTAAGTAATAAGTAATGACTACACTATTGTTGTTCATCAAACGCGACTTTCAGTTCCCGCCAAGCCGGAAGACCTTCCAAAAAGAATAAGTAGACAAGGTTCCAATGAGAAAGAAAATATTATAGTTTGATTTGCGCACACGTGCGCTTACGTGCATTGCGGCGCTCATCCCACCCTTAGACATTCTAACCGTAACTTCTTGGTTAGATAAAATAGAAGGTCTAAGGCCAAACCAGCGAAGAATTAAAATCCATTCTTAACCTTTCTCGTACAAATGAATATAGTAAGATGGCGCTGTTTCTGACTGTAGCAAAAACAAGTGACCTGAGGCATGGACGAAGGAAATACAATAGACTGACAATCTTCCTACTATCGAGCGTGGCACGATAAATAAATACTTTCTATGACGTGAGATGTCGCTACGTGTTCCCAAACGAAGTAATAATAATTGAATCATATTTTTTCTAAACCTCAATCTAGCCCACTCCTTTCTTCGTACGAAAATATACAGAGAGATGGCGCTTTTTCTGACTAGCACAAATGTTATTTCTTTGCTGCGAGGTTGCCAGCATGTGCAAAAACCTACGCACGGCAGCGGCGGTGGCGTTGCCGCTCTTAAGACTCGAATTGTCTCGTCGTCGTCTTCGTCGCGTGCAACTGCAAAGTGCAAAATAAATGGGTACCGTAAAACTGCACACAGGCGGTCAACCCTCCCGCCCCGCCGCCGCCGCCACCACCACCACCGCCGATCTACATACGATTTTTTGTGTCCTGTACTGTATATTTAGATTAGATAGTAAATTGTAGATTTTCTTCAATATAAGGTTTATTGAGAAAACCCCTACACATAATGGTGAAGTAAAAAAGGGTTAGTTAGGTAGGTACCTACCCTACCTATACATAGTGCATAGTGATGCCCAGAGTTGATACCTACCGCATCACATGCGCAGCGAAAACTATTGGTGATGGAACAAAGTGAGGTCTACAATGAAGCGAGCCTTCCGAGAAAATGCTTCAGCTGTGGGCTTATAGGGCCCAAAACGATCGCAGGGGGTGTCACTGTGAAGTTTAGGTTAGATAGCGGCAGTAGGTTGCAACTCGGCTCTCGTCTCTGGTCACACGCTAACCGCGTCGCTACCTACCATGCGTACCTAATTTTTGTGATTTTTGGATCAATCAATTATTATGACTTCGAAACATAAATAATTCGTATGATACTGTGACGCACCTACTCAATTCTCTACCTACCCAGTAATAGTTGCGTATGTTTGTAGTTATCTAGACAGCGATAAAATTCTATAATTGGTGAGAAGCTATAAGTAGGTACAGACATACATGTATTGTCAATAAAAAATCTGTACTTAGTAGGTACCTATGTATGTTAAAGTGTTTTCACGACACTTACTTATTAAAGGTAGGTATTGATGTTATATACATAGTTAACATTATTGATTTATTTTAACATAAATTTTACCTATATTAATATCGGCAAATGCTCTGACCGCGAAACCGTTTCCAAGTCAGCAGAGACAAACGGATTATGAACGCTAAAGCCACACAATAAGATTCAATTTCGCGTGCAAGTCTTAACAGTAAGTACATTTTTGTACCGAAACATGGCTTTTTAACCTCCTTTAAAAAAAAGGAGGAGGTTCTCAAATCGTCGGAACGTTTTGTTTTTAATGTTTGTTCCCTGATTACTCAAAGACAGCCGGACCGATTTAGATATTTTTTTTAAAGGGTCTTCCCATTGTCATGGGTGTTCCCATTGTCATCAAGTCAGGATCTGATGATGGAACCCTGGAGAAATTGAGGGAACTCTTCAAATATTATATGCACACTTGAAGTGATTTGGGTATTTTTAGGGTCGGTATACTTCCTAGGTGATCCCATTGTCATCAGGTCAGGATCTGATGATCAGATCCTAGATAAATCGAGGGAACTCTTCAAATATTGTAGGCACACTTAAAGCGATAAGGGTATTTTAGGCTGTATTACCTCAAAAATAAAGAAAAAGACCCCTGTCAGGGGGACTTTTTCTTTATCGGTCAGGATCTGATGATGGGATCCTGAAAAAATGGAGGGAACTCTTCAAATATTATAGGCACACTTGAAGCGATTTGGGTGTATATCTCAAAAGTAAGGAGAAAACGGACCCCATATAGGGTCACGCGTCTGTCTGTCTTCAAAATAATTGGAAAAAATACGCCATCCAGGTTAACGAAATTGAATCATATTCTTCATCAAAGTCGGTTTTCTTTCTTTTTAGTTTTTAAAACGTAATTAGGTTAGAGAGTGATCCTTCTGTACGCTAGTACTATTTATTATTCTGTGACGAAAGATATGAACTATATATATATATATATATATATATATATATATATATATATATATATAGTTCATATGAAATCGTTCTCATAAATAAATTTATTTTTTGATTCAATCAATTGTTGTTTTTCTTTTTCTATAGGCATCATCATTATTCTCCTGTCCGTATCCTACTCTAGATGGGGTTGGCACAACATATTCTCCTCTTCCAGTCACTCCTATCAGCAGTCAACTCTGTATTCTCTAGTCTTTCTCTGTATTTCAATATTCAATTTTCTAGTAGGTACATATTTTAACGATTTAACCTGCTTACTTTGATGACATAAACTAGAAAAGTAAATACCGGAGTTTTCAACATTCCTATAGTCTGCAGGTACCTGTCTGAAATAAAAATAATACTTACTTTGATGATAAGCGCCATCTAGTTAAACAACGATGCGTTACATCGCATTTTACGTACGTTTATTTAGAGTTTAGTTACACGCCATCTATTAGCAGGCTCGTAAAATGTGGTGTAATACCGCTGTGAAACAAAATTGATAAAACTACACTGTGAACAATTTTTACTATTCTAAAAAAAAATAGATATCAATCGAAGAATTTTATCATACAAATAATTGAAAATATATTCGTTTTAGATGTTGATTAGAATGCTCCCAGGCTACGAGACGGCGCCATCTAGAAATAATACCGGATTTTGATCATTTTTTGATCTACAAAATGTTCTATGGGATTAGCTGTCTATTGTATTTCCTTCGTCCATGCCTGAGGTTACACAATGTCTATAGGCGTTGCATAAAGTTCTAACCGCGATCATCGCCTCTACACACATCTTACACTAATACGAGTATTATGTCCGATATTTGCACGTAGGTAGGTGTATTATAAATCTATGGTTATTCTTTATTAATCGTTATACTCGTAGTGACATACATTATCGAATCTCAGAATTAGTATTTGATGTAATAATAATAAATCGATTGAAAAACAAATAGTAAACCTAACGTACATCCCTAGACGCCAATTGTCTGTCTGTCACTGTCACAGTAGTTATCCAGTTAGTTCAGTCGATCACTTCATTCATTTGTTTGTTCATTTCATTCATTCTGTAATGAACGCGGATCGCGGAATGATGTCTGCCGTTTGTGTTTCTTGACGTAAATAGTGTAGAATATTGTTTGTGTATTTGTGATTTGCAGTGCTTCCCTGTGATAATGTGCTTGGTGGTTCAGTGATCTGCTCACATGCGGCTGTTGTACAGGACTGGACCGATGGAGTCGCTCCGAAAATGGTTCTACAAACCAAAGGTAACAACGTCAGAAGTATTTCTCTCTATCTTATTTTACCGTTCCACGTCGAACTTGCATACAGTTTGCGTTGTTTATTCGTGGTTATGACGAACGAAAGCTGGTGCGTGCCTACCCTTGTAGAGGACGTGGTAATTTAGTGCTGTGGCAAGATTTGTGTTGTCTTGCTTTGTCGCAACTCCCAGATTGCTGCTTTGTTTTCCTTCTATCTCAATAGGGATATCGTATCGTAACTAAGCTATTGAAGTCCATTCAAATATAAACGATTGCTATTACGTCGCATATCTAAGCGATGTAGAAGCCTGTAGACCGAAATCACCTGTTTCAATAAACACTTGTACCATCAAGAGTTTAAAAATATTTATGCAAATATATGCGAATACCCACAAACATAATTATGGTACGCTTAATTTGTATGCATTCTACTGTGCGTTCTTGGTCAAATTTTCGTTATTGTGTATCAAAACAAACAGTGCATGACACACAACTCCTTGAGAAAATCATGTTGTTTGTGACCTCTATCTTTATTTTACAGTAGCATACTATATCTCATGCATATTTTGAATAATATGTATACAATATCATCAGGCTGCAGCATCTGCTATCATGCTTTTATTTTAATAGCTTTAGGAGGCTCATTGCATTGTGAATTGTTACACAAGATTGGTCAATGTGATATGTATGTACCTATCTATAAAAAGGTATACTGTTGCGAGCTGCTAACTCTTTCCAACTGATTCCACTCATTGATTCATGTCAAAGCTAAATGATGACCCCATTGTTATGATATTAAATCATATATAACAAACATTCTTTTGTTATTATTGTTGGCATTAGTCACTCATGTTGGGACTTAACTTACCTATTGTGTATTCTTACCTTTATTGGGTAGTCATAAATATGTTTTTGATGTTTAACTACTCAACCTACAATGCTACGCAAAGGTAGCAAATATTAACAATGCCCAGTAATACCACTCTCATACAAACATAGTTTATCATTCATTTCATATATGTGCCATTCAAAATAAATTATGCCGGTTCAAGTAATTGGATTTGAGTTACTCTGGGCATGTACTGGTTTTCTTTTTCTAAAAACACAATAATCAAATAGAAATACAAAAGAGCATTGGTATGGGAAATTATTTTAATGAAATAAACAATAAACCATGTTTGTATCACATCACATCAACAGCCCATTAGTGTCCACTGCTGGACTGAGCCTCCTCCAAAGCTGGAGGGTAATACCATAATCACCATGCTTGGCAGATTTGTGATTGGTGATTGTGGTAAAGGTGTAGATAAAACACAGAAAGAAGCTGCAGCCCTTCTGGTGAGATCCCTTATTCGGCTTTAACAACATCCATGGGCCGGTCTTGGAGGGATTGATTCTTAAGCTGTGACTGCCATGGCAATGTTTGTATGGGAGTGCAGAACTATTGGGCTGCCTTAAATAGGCCCAGTTGGACCACTCTCCTATACAAACATAGATTGTAGATCATAACAAAATGGCATGTCTGGTTCAAAAAAATTGCAGCCATTATAATACCTCTAAGCTAATGTAAATCTTCAAATTTAGATATAATGTAAATTTGATTGTGAATCTCTTTGTCTTTGTAAAAAAAACCAGTAGGTATCAGTAGTTCTGATAATGAATTACTGATAGGGTTTAGATTACGAAAATCATTTTCAGATGATGATAGTGGATAGTGTTGTGTCGAAACTATGTTGTATATTGATAAAGTTAAAGCAAAGATTCATCGCATTTTGTCATTATAACAAAATAAAAAGTCAGAATATGATTCAGGAACATCCCTCCAGTATCTACTGGCAAACCATACTTATATGCATTACTTAGTGTAATTTTTATACCTACTTAAGTATATAACTATAGCTAACCCAACGCAGCTATACTTGCACCAAGGTTCTAAGTTCATCACTATCATTTCAGTCCATATAGGTCTACTGTTGAACAAATCCTTTTATTCCAAAGGCTCGCTACATTGATCAGGCAAGAATGAAGTCTACCATATTCTTACCTTATTCTTGCCCAGGCAAGCCTCGAGATCCAAAGACATAAGTATAAGCTGCCTACAAATCTTTTCTTTTTATAATATTAGTTTAGATTTACTAATTAAATTAAAATGCATAATGAATGATACAAAAATAACCATTATATTCCTTTGAAAATGTTATTTTCTTTCAAATCATGTCATTTTTACAGTATTCCATGCTGTATGAAAACAAGAGCTTGCTTTCAAAAATTTCAAAATTACTTAAAAAGTTTTTAGAAGTTTTTTTTAAATAAAAATAAAATTTGATTTTTTTTTTAAATTCTGTAAAAAATATGTTGTCTTTTTTTTCAAAATTTTAAGAAAAATGTTAGTCATTTTTTTTTCTGACTTAAATTACCTACTTACTTTTGCTGAATAAAAACGGTATCCAAATACACTAATTGCGCATCCATCCACCGTATAAGAGGATGCAGTATGTGGTTGTCTTGTGTCCTGTGTACTATAAATCTTTACTATTAATACATTATTCATAGCCTAGCCATATTTGGTCAGTCCACTCACCTAACCAATGTACCTACATACAAACCTAATCTTTGTTTTAATTTCCTGTTCTGTATAAGTACTGTAAATATTACAAGACGTTAATTTCACACAGCGCCATCTAGCCCCAAACTAAGCGTAGCTTGTATTATGGGAACTAGATAACGGATAGAATACTTGAATACTTTTGTAAATACATACTATACTATATGATACAACACCCAAACACAGAACAAACATCTATATTCATCACACAAATGTTTGTTCTAGGTGGGAATCGAACCCACAGCCTACACAGCGCAGAAGGCAGAGTTACTACTAACTATTATATTTTTTTAATCATAGGTATTTCATAAATATACTTAAGTACCTACTTAGTTACCTAAATACTTTTTTTATTAAGTAGGTAAGTACTTACCTAATCAAATTGTAGTACATGTTCAGAAAAAATATTTTACCTGCCTACACTTTTATCACTTAGGTATCGTAGGGTTTCTTGTAGGTATTATGCTACCCATTCTGTACCCATTTCCGGACATTTGCAACCCCTACATTCCATTTAAGTGCTTATTATGTGGAACCCCGCGATTTTAAATTATCAGGTGTTGGAAGAGGAACCTCACTAAAGGCGGCCATTGACGAGACGTCCGCAAATGGACGTTTCACAAAAGTATGCAGACCAAATTTGTAGCACTTTAACGATGACTCCATGATGATGCTAGTTCAAGGCAGTTTCTGGTGTAGTATGCTTGTTTTTGTATACATTCCTGTAGGTAACTGTGATGGAAAAATACCTACAAAAAAAATTTTTTTCTTCATTTAATTTAGGTACCTAAGTACCTACTTTACTTAAGTACCTACTTACCTACCTTATTTGTTTCATATATTTATTTTATCAATTAGGTACATTTTAATGACTCGAATCGAATGATAAAACTTGGATTGTTTCTATATTTGTTGACAAAAGGATATACTTTCCACGCGACATATTTCTATGTTGCAACGAAAGTGCGGTAAAAAATAATCAAAATTGGTTGTCTTTTTCCATTCACGGACTGTATTGGAGCACGTCCAAATGGCGTGGCGCACTGACGACCATTCCAAACGCACCGGGACAACCGTCCACGCCATGCCACCCACCATTGCTTGGCGTGTTGGATGTTAATCCGTATGGGAATCTAAAACGCGTACACCACGGAATACGTTTTCGACATTCACGGCTAGATTTTGGAAGGCGGCCACTGAAGGATGGACGTCTCGTCAATGGCCATCTTTACCAAAGTGACGATAAGTCACCCGTCCCTTTCAAATCCAACCGGGCCTGTATCGCTATCTCGCCCGCTCACTTTCACTTTTTTTACCGCTTTCCCAATACGAATCGCGGTCGTCTTTGCCAAATGTTTCGCGAACCCGGGGCCATTCAATAAAGACGTAACAGATTTCTCTTCATTGTTTTGCTGTTACAAGGTGGCTTTGAGATGAATGGCCTGTAAATGCTTCGCTTTTCGCGAGGGTTCTAAGTGCAGTTGGCAGTTGAAGATGTGTTGCACATTTTTCATTTTACAAGAAGGCTTCACCTTCACCGCTAGTGCGATTATGAAGCCCTGATTAACTTGCCAGGACTTTGCATTTAAAACAAAACACGCCTTCCTAACTATGTAGATCGGGTTTCTCTAGAACAGGTATTAGGTAGGTACTATAGCTGTTTTTTTTTGTACCTAGATGTCATTTTTCACTAGTATATTCTTATAAATAGATACTTTTTTCACCGTTGATGCTTGAAATTGTGATTTTTATGGACTTAAAATTTGAGAGATGAGCACATGGTAGCGGTGTACAAGATGAGATTGTCTTTTCAACGGACAACGGTGGTATCTATATAGTCCGTTCAGGAGTAGATTGTCTTGAGAGACCCTACGCAAATTGTAAACTGGTTAAAACTCTACATAGACCCAACACAGACGAACACAAGGTTATACAACTAGGTAGATTGTTCATTCAGTGATCGATGTATTTAACAATGCCAAATGCCAATTATTATATTAAGGAATTTGACCCCTTTGCGGCATGCGCCAGGCCCAAATAGCGCTATCACCACGCCCACAAATACCTATTTAGTTACAAATCTACACTACCCATTCAATAAACAATTTTACCCGCCTCCGTGGTCTAGTGGTTTGCCCACCGGTATTAGACCCAGAGGTCCTGGGTTCGATGATCGACAACCCTAAGGGTTGTAAAAAAAATGTGACTGTGTTTGATCTAAGTAAGTCTGTTGCCAGCAACAATTCTAATAGCTAGTACCTCATCCGTATGTTTAGGATGCCGTGTGAAGTGCGCTTTCATCTTCGGGTTTATAATGACTTGAATCCAGGTGAGATGAAGGCCTAACGCTCCCCGTCGTACAATAAAAAGAAGGTAGGCAGTAGGCGCTAGTGATGTGATACCTATAAATATAATTTAGTATTTTATCAATATAATCATGCAAGGAAAATATTAATACCTGAGCATCCCGCTAATCCAGTGAGCAGCACTTATGTTTTATGGTAGAACTAGCTTTTGCTCGCGGCTTCGCTCGCGTTAAGAAGTATTATTATTATTAGGTCCTTACATATGAAATTGGCGTTTTGTATGGGAGGAACATAAAGGCAATTTTTTCATATTAAAATATATTTTATTAATCAAAGTATGTACCATTGCTATCTATACACTTTTGCCATCTTATAGGTAGTTCATTGATCCTTTTACTAAAAAAACCATTCGGACGGGAATCAATGAAATTTGAACTGCCTCATTGGAATTGATTTTTTTTCCTTGCAAGAAGTTATCCAAATTTCGAAAAAAATGGTAATCTGTTGGAGCAAGGTCCGGAGAGTACGGTGGATGTCTTAGATATTCCAATTGAAGCTCCTCTAATTTGGTAGTCGTCTGTTGGGCCGTGTGTGGTCTAGCGTTGTCTTGAAGCAGCAGTGGCGTAGAGCGATTGAAAAGTCTCGGTTGTTTAACAGCGAGCTTTTCCATCATGGTTTGCAGTTGCTGACAATAGACATCAGCCGTAATCGTCTGACCAGATTTAAGAAAGCTATAGTGTACGACACCGGCACTAGTCCACCAAACGCTTACAAGTAACTTTTTTTGAGTCAATTTTCGCTTGGGGCAAGATTTTGCTGGTTCACCAGGGTTCAGCCATTGCGATGAGCGTTTACGATTATCGTACAGGATCCACTTTTCATCACATGTAATGATCCGATTTAAAATTCCTTCATTATTGTGCCGGTTGAGTAATGTAACGCAGCAGTCGACGCGCGTTTGTCGGTTTGCTTCACTCAATTCATGAGGTACCCACCTTTCAAGCTTTTTCACCTTCCCAATTTGCTTCAAGTGGATTAAAACGGTTTTGTCACTAACACCGCAGCCTGCAGCTAACTGTGATGTGGTTTGCGATGGATCTGCTTCCACAATAGCCTTCAATTCATCATTATCGACCTTGGTCTCCGGCCGTCCACGGGGCTTGTTCTGCAGGTCGATATTTCCAGAACGAAAGCGTTGAAACCAAAAACGCACCGTGTTTTCTTTTGCGACACCACCACCATACACATCATTAATCCTTCGAGCCGTTTCTGCAGCACTGGTGCCACGGTGGAACTCGTACTCGTAAATAATGCGATATTTTAAGTTTTCCATTTTGTGAAATGAGTGACGCAGAAAAAAAAAGCAAAAGAGAAAAAAACAAATGAATTACGGTTTTCGAAACACAAATGCATGAGTAAATAGCTGTTTAAATTTGAATTTGGAATTCCTAACCAAAGAGGAGATATTTAAGATCAAAGTGGCCAGTACGACAAAACGCCAATTTCATATGTAAGGACCTAATATTTAGGTATAGTTTTTGCGGCTTTACTTTTGTTTATCGTGTGTAAAAAATTAGGGCCTACAAAACTTAAAAACGACAGTACATTCTTCAACTTCTCCATTAACGTTCAGATTTTCTTTAACCATTTAAAAAAAGTGACATAACTTATGCTTAACGAAAACAAAACAAATGCCAAATACAAAGCAGAGTCTATAACCAAAACTACTAAACCGAAACAAAACAAATGCAAAATGTCAAAATCCTTAGGGGATGCCTACGTCATAGTAGCCTTATGCATGCAAAGTCTCAGCCCGATCGGTTTAAAATTGACAAAGTTTCATACAAACTTTCATCCCCTATTTTATCCCCTTGGGGGTAGAATTAATCAAAATCCTTTCTTAGCGGATGCCTACGTCATAACATCTACCTGCATGCCAAATTTCAGCCCGATCCGTCCAGTGGTTTGGGCTGTGCGTTGATAGATCACTATGTCAGTCAGTCAGTCACCTTTGAGCTATATATATTTAGAAGACATATAAGTAGGTACGTAACATACCTAAGTACAATCTTTAAAACGGTATGCTGTTAAGTTATTTTATGATATACCTAGGTAGGTATTTATTTATATTATTAACCAACTATTGTACCACGAACCTATCTTAGGTACCTACACCTACTAGTCAGCAGGCCTTTTGTTACCTCATTTTCCCTATCGAATGGAGACCCTGTATTTTTCCTTGTGCAGAACAATAATATGTGGCTAGTATAATAAATAGTCTGCACAACGCCATCTAGCCCCAAACAACGTCGTAATCTAGTTTCGCATGTAATATGGAAACAAGGTTAAGGAGAAAATAAATAGGTTATTACTTTAAAATCAACCAACTAAATAGAACAAAAATCTAAATGAATCTCAAAATTTTTGTCCCGGGTGGGAATCGAACCCATAACCTACAGCGTTGAAGGTAGAGCTACCAACTGAAACAAACAATTGTGTGATGAATAAATAGGTATATGTTAGGCATAGGCATATTGTAGATCATATCTATGTACCTATTTACATATAGGTACCTACTACTAAAATTATTAGGTTACTTTATACCTAATACTTTTAGTTGTACTTATTTGTAAATAGGTCCTTTAGTAGGATCTAGACACCTAGTAGGTACCTATACCTGTTTATCTTTAATCTAGTTTTCATAGCTTTGTTAAGTTTGGGGACTTAGATTTCAGACTCGGACAACGCCATAGAGGGCGTTATTCCGAGTCTGAAATGTGAGTCATATTTTTATTTCTTTAATATCTATCTGGTATAGAGGTACATAATGAATCAAGCCATATAACAAACATATGACAAGACTAGACTAGAAATATAAAACATCGACTGGAATTTATATTCAGGTATATATCTGGGCCTATTATCATTACATGTCTACGTATAATGTTACGTTCGCGTCTGTTATCTTTATAAATGCGATATGCATAGCTATCCATTATTCTATTGTTGTATCTATGTTTAAAAAGCGTATCAATATATCCCTACGACTATAGTTCTGTTAATTGACGTAAGGTGTGGAACTTGTTGCCCGTTTTTTCGTACCAGTACAATCTTAAAGTCTAGAGTGAATAGGCTTATTTCAGACAAGCGTGCTCCATCTTTGGTCAAACTTTTGGGTATCACCAAAAAAAAAAAACCTGGTCTACAAATTTAACTCGTTATGAGCGCGCCCAATGCCTGGTAAAAATCATATTTCACCCGCGCGTCTTGCACCGCCCGCTCTAGTGCATAAAGCTACCACAGCGCGCCACGATCGCTCAAGGTTATGACGTTGAGCACAGTAAATGCGTTACACTCAGATAAATCACATAGGTACTATTGCTTTACGATTGGGTTCACGATTATTCATTAGAAAAATATTACTGCCAACGGATTTTAATGTAATTTGGAATGAAGTTTATACTACATTTTTTTTTACGTTTTTTTTTTTTTATATTTTATACGACATTTTATACGACAGCCGTCAGTGGATAGTCAGAATAGGTACTTGAAGTATGTATCTACTACCTATACCTACATAACCCAAGATAGTTAGTAGTCGGGAGGTAGTAGGTTGTTATATTTTGTTAACAATTGCAATATCTCCAGAACCATACACGAATTTAATTTTATCACAAACATTTACACGGCGTCATACTCAAATTTTTGGTGTTTATTTTTTTCTTACAAGTTCATTTAAGAAAATCCGCTGGCAGGACGTTCTTCGGTGGTATTATCATTTTCAAATTGGAGCATCCAGCGGTTTTCGAGATTTGGAAATCTGCGAAACGTTACCACAACAAAATCTTGAATTTCTCTGAAACCTTCTGGCACACCAATTTCAAAATAACGGGCACGATTGACCCGCGTAAAGACCTAGCTACCTATTTATGTATTTGGTTCCCGTATCGGACAGAATATTTTGCAGGAGTAATGTTTCAGACATACCCCATACCCCGCAAAATCTCTTTATCGTAAAATATCTCCGAAAGTATAAGACGCACAAATCCTATTTTTGGCACATAATTACAACTCGGAACACTCTAATTTTATATCGTTATCTCAGAGCACAAACATTTTGTTGGGGCACACCAAAAGTTGATCGTACTAGTTTGCCACCGTAGTAAAAAATGTACTAGACGTGGTTTGCCGCAAGAAACATGCGTTTTTTTTGCCGGCCGGCACTTTTTTCATAGGGTAATTTTTTTTCGATACGTGAATAATCTCATTTAAAAGTATCACATCTACACGGTATCATAATCTAATTATTCTAGAAAGTCAAATAATGAAATTCGACACTTTTTCGCCAGGACAACGAATTTTTTAAAGTACTTAACTAAACAAATTTTATTATAACAAAAACAGTGGCTAATAATACAAACAGTGGCACTCTGCCGACAGAAGTGAAAACTTGAAGTTTGTTTATCATTGCCTAAGAAAACAGCTGAGATTGTTGGTACTTGAATCCCAATGTGTTTAAAGTCAAAACTGGTGTCGGTAACAGTGTCGCGCATAATAATCTAATAGCTCGACGATACAGTTCACAAGAGCGTGCGGTGACGCTGACGCGAGTTTCTCGCTTTTTGTTCACCCAAAAAGTACATATACATATGTATAAACACAGTATACATATAGCTCATGAAAAGCGTTCGGTGACGATGACGCGAGTTTCATGATTTTGTGTCGCCCAAGAAGTGCTCAACCCGCCTGAAGAAGTTTTCTACATAAGTACTGGATTTGGCTACATAATTACTAATTGTAATAATCAACATTCATTTATGTAGGTAGTACAAGTATGCCGAGTATACAAATATTACATATAAATATTACATGACTTTAATTTCACGCAGCGCCATCTAGCCCCAAACTAAGCATAGCTTGTAATATGGGAACTAGATTACATTTATGTAGGTAGTACAAGTATGCCGAGTATACAAATATTACATATAAATATTACATGACTTTAATTTCACGCAGCGCCATCTAGCCCCAAACTAAGCATAGCTTGTAATATGGGAACTAGATTACGGATAGAATACTTAAATACTTTTTTTTTTGTAAATAAGTACATACTTATCATACAATACAAACACCCAAACACAGAACAAACATCTATATTAATCACACAAATGTTTGTCCTGGGTGGGAATCGAACCCACAGCCTACAGCGCAGAAGGTAGAGTTACTACCAACTGAGCTATGAGGCTATGAGGATACAATGATTTATCTGAAAATCTTGCCTATACTGTCAAGATAACGTAGACATCATCAGTGCAGCGGCGAACGCGCGGCCCGGCCGGGTTTGAACGCTAGCCCATCAAATTTAGACTCTATTTGTATGAAA
Organism: Venusia cambrica; assembly: GCA_951394065.1. Classification (NCBI taxonomy): domain Eukaryota; kingdom Metazoa; phylum Arthropoda; class Insecta; order Lepidoptera; family Geometridae; genus Venusia; species Venusia cambrica. The sequence goes on along the minus strand of OX596040.1, from coordinate 4,354,288 downwards.
ATAGGGTGCTACCGTTATCAACTCTTTGATTTGAAAATATGATATCAGAAATCCGTCTTCAATTAATTTTAGTATGCATAGGTAGAGTACCTAATTAATAAAAATAGATAAGTTCCAGTAGATATTCAAAACATAATTCAAATTACGCGCTGGATTACGAAACAAAGCGGCCGGGAACACCTTCCACGTCGAGCGCTGCTTGACAATTGACCAAGAAGCCATGATCCATTTTGTATCCAAACGGCTTAAGATAAAGTCGAAAATTGCATGGTTCAGTTGATAGTGAAATGGATTTTAGGTCCAGGGTATAATTTTTGTTAGTTTTATTTAATTATTCAAAATGTAAACGTGAAATTAAAAAACTAGCCGATCATTCGACTTAAACACTAGTCTAGCTATTTTATTCATAAATAAAAAATTGGGGTTGTCGCTGATAATTTCCAGCATTTGAATTAAAAGCGTTTTTTTAGTGTAGTATCTATTTCTTTTTTAAAAAGATTAAAAAAAAAAATCTATTCGATTATTGTACTTCAACAAGATTTTTCCCAGCTTTCAGTATTTTTTTGATTGGAATAACTACTTTCGTTACTATCAAAGGGTTTGTTTAAAATGCTCCTGAGTAATTTTAGCATTGGGCGCGCTCTTAACTGATTGATCCACGCTGTTCCGCAGCCCACATGTAGGTGAAGCATCAGTCAAGAGCTAAATACCTATGTTAATAGGAAAAGATAACTGGATATTCGTGTTGAAATGTCACCTTGGCTGGTTTGAAATCATATATTGTCGTACATTTCACACACAAAACCTGAGTAAACTTATCATGCTTATTCCTTTACTTCATTTTCACGTTGAAACTGAAGCATTGCATTGTAGTCTCTTGCAGAAACTTTTACTACACAGCTTCAGTTTCAACAATGATCATGCCATATTGTTACAAACAACAACATACCTACCTAATTTTAAATGCACCAGAGTCGAATATGATAGTGACACCCGTTTCATCTTATCTAATTTACCTAGATGTAGAAAATCGTTGTGTTGACTAATTAACTGTCTGACTGACGATCTTTTTTCATACCGAATCAGAAGACTTAAGAGTAAGTACTCTTACGGGTAGCTCCCCCTTAAATATTAACTATAGTGGTTTAATGAACTCATATTTATTTAAATTATCAACATTTCGCCGGACAGAAGGACACCACCAAGATATTTTTTGTGCATCAATAATAAGGTTCAAGAAAAAAGGTATGGCCATTACCGTGTCTCTTTAGGGCTGCACTAAGAAATCATAAGGGAAGCATTTACCTACGGGCGAACACATAACATGCCGCGGTTGCAACTTAAAAATCGATCCCTCCAACTCAGCCCATAGATGTCGTAAAAGCCAACTAAGGATCTCACTAGCAGAAGGACAGCAGCTTCGGTATATTATTGTGTATTACTTTGCTGCGATCACCAATCCGCCTGTCAAGCGCGGTGATATGGCAAAACCTTCCAGCTATGGAGGAGGCTCTGTCCAGCAGTGGACAACAATGTGATGTGTTAAGTAACTACGGGAACGAAGTCCTGAGCGTTGTAGGGGACCAATATTTTGTAGGTTTTTGATTCCACATATTTCAATTAAGTAGGTATATGTAAGCGATTTTTGTTGTGTTCTCAACCGACTCAATAAAATCTTTCCTCATCCATTGCTGAAGTACAAAGGTTTTAAGGTAAACAAATCGTGCTCTATCTATTAGTTACTAAAACTAGTACTACTAGACTAAAGAGTCACCGCAGTAAGCTAATTGAAACGTCAACCAAACTGGGTGGCAATCGCCTTATACATTATGAGATGAATCGCAACTGGACCTCACCCGCATCTCAACCTTTTCACTGTTTTCGTATCGCGCGATCGAATTTGTAGACTTTTACATTCAAATGCACTTCGACTGTAATTGGAGCGTAACTGCTGTCAATTGAATAAGTTAGGTCGAAGCAACTATTTTGTCAACGGTAGATCTTACAGTGTTGCTTATCGAAATTTAATAATCGGAACCAAAGCGTAAATTTAACTATCACTGCACCTCAACCAAACCAGATACAGCAATACGAGTACAAACGGCAAAACCCAAACAATTCGTGGGAAGATCTGGCGCTGAGAACCAACACATGATACCTACTTGAACGATGATCTGATTATTGAAATGCAAACAGGAAGGATACATATCAAACGCATTTATTGAGTCAAGCATTTCTTCCATTTATTATTGTCAGCGTCGGGTGTCTCACTGCAAGGCATTCTTCCATCATCTTCCTGTCGCTAGCCAATTGGAACCATTCCTTCAAAGTGGGAGTCCAGCATATCTCGCCAACTCCGCTGGGGATTGGCTGCTCGCTATCTATTGGTTACCTGTCCACAGTTCATCTGACATACGGGATACGTATGTTCTAGTTTCCATACGCTGCGCTGGCTGTTAACATTATTCGTACTACGTACCTTCTCAACCATTAGTTTCGAACCTTAGACAAAACTTTTATATGTTTTTATTAATAATCGTAACCAGGTTTGTCCAAAGCATTAGAAACACATACTGACAATGGTTTGTCTGTAGCGAATGTGCGCCAGTATCTTTGACCTAATCGCTTCTTCCCCATTCCACCACCGGCCTAGCAGACGTACCTACGGCACGTAACAACCTGTACATTGTAGATGTGCCATTGTGCCGAACCCACGGATTATCTTTAGACTCGTAGGAAAGGAACTTCTTGGCCTCGACTATTTTTCCGCACCGGTACAATTTTTGACTAATTATCAATAAGAAAAATCGTGGCGAACCTACATACTCCGATTCTGATAGCAGAATGGACCAGAAAAACCGTTTGAATATGAACAGTTAAGTACCTACAGATAATCGTGAGATTCGGCCTCGAATTGGGTTACTGTTTAGACCCAGTAAACATCGGAAAAGTACCGAACGTCATTGTCTGTTACCCAAATCACCCGTAATTATATTCTCATTGAATTCCACTAAGTTGTTGTCGTGTCTCATACTTCGTAGGATTTTGCTAATGATTTGGCCAAATCTCTCTAGATCTTGACTGACGTTGTGAATGGTAACCGCAAACTTAGATAATACGAGTGATAATCCGATCTCTACCAGATTACTTACATTTGTCAAGAAAAGAAAGGTTGAAGTTGCTATTTTTTTATGCAAAAAAAATCTTTTAAAATGTCTCTCTCCGTGGCAGTACTCCCTACCACACTACAAAACGTAGTATGGTACTTAGAGCCACACTACGTTTTGTAAATAAAACAGGTTAGTTCATATAATACACTAACTGACCCCTCCCAGTTACATATGCGCCAAGGTTTTAGATTCATCACTATCATATTCAGCCCGTATAAGCCCATCGCTGAAGAAATCATTTTCTGGGAAGGGTCGCTCTATTGTAGAGTAGACCTTATTCTTCAGCTCCAGGATTAATTATAAAAAAAAGAAGTCCTCGCCAGTTAACTTGAGCCACCTCTATCCATCAACTCTTAGCTACCGGCCGCCGCCGGGCATAACTCAGCCCCCGGTAAGGTCGCGGCCAATTATTCTGCTAAGTGGTGTTTATCGCCAATGTTATACCCAGTTCACGAAACACCCATTTCAAATGACAGGTTTTCATACCTTGGTCACTGAGTCTTATGTTATCTGAATTGTATGGAAAGAGCATCCAGCTAAGACCTTGCGCGCGTTGTAAACTCTTTGACAGAGAGCTCATTATAGGTTTGTATCTTTTAAAATCATAAACAAATGGCGTTTATAACGATGATTATCATAAACTCGATAAACAAATGTTTCATAATTTATTTTATTTATATTGATAGCAAGTTTCAAGTCTAAGTATATATATTCAATATACAAAAAAATAACTTTGCAACCCTGTAGTACTACAACGGTGTATATTTCCAAGAAATGGATGATGTGCTATATTATCGTTTACCATGTCTTGGCAATGATATCAGTAATAATTATGCAAAGTGTCATGAAAATCCATTCAGTATTAGTTTCAGCGTGATGTAGGTACGTTCAAGATAAATACCTACATTTTATTAAACTATTGTTTTGGCTTCTGTATCGATTGAAATTTTCACAAATATTTAAGTAATCTACAGATTGTGACCCGTTACAATGTTAATGTATAGTATAGATTACAGTTTTAAAGTATAATGTAGTTTTATTTCCAGTGACACTGAGACCAAGTCTGAAACCGTGAGAGTTATCGAAAAGTCATGTTAGGAGTATACTACCTCGTAGCTCGATTAAAAAAAAAGAAAAGTTCTGCATTAAAGAATATCTGTCACTTTTCTGGAAAAGTGAGTTTATGAAAGCTATTAATCTTGTGTAGAATTAAATCCTTATTGTGTCTTTCAAATTTAATTGAAATCCGTTATTAAATAACTCTACAACAAACTTCCCCCCTTTTCCCCCTATTTTCCCCCCGACCAAAAATCGCGATCAACTAAAAAAAAAATCAAGGAACATGTGTGCTAATTTTCATCAAAATCGGATGAAAAATTCGACCTGTAGGCGTGAACAAACCGATCAACAGCCGACAGACAGCGGACAAAAGCATTTTTGGTCAATCTCGAAACTGAGACGCTTTCGAATGGATTGAAGAAGCTTTTGACAGAAAGGCGGTAGCGCTTATACATATTAAAAATTCAGCTTTACGATTTAGGGTGAACATTTATTCAGTTTTATGCTATGCCAAGACAGACTCGCGAGGTCTACAGCTCACAGAGCCACTAGTTTAATATTATTATTCCGAAACATTCTAATGCCTGGATAAGATAAGAGTTTAATCTGATTGGTGTCGCTCGATATATTGATGAAAAGATATTGTTTCGCTAAAACGTGGTAAATAAACAGCAAAGCAACCGTGCAGTATAATTAAATTTACTATAGGCCGAAGATCGTACTCGCACAATTTACAGTGACTCATTCTGATTGAGTTGTTGCCGATACTAATAGAGCCAGTATGAATCGTGCATTTCGCTTTTAGCTAGGTACTTAGATCTTATTTAAGTACAACTCAATTTTCTGAGCAATCATAACGTAAAATAAGCAATTTCCGTGGCGATCGCGGCTTAAGAATCGACCGCTCCAACTCAGTCCACGGATGTCGTAAAAGCCGACTAAGGGATCTCACCAGAAGAAGGCAGCAGCTTCCTTCCGAGTATTATCTACACCTTTGCTACACCAATCCGAATCCAGCTTTGGAGGAGGCTCTGTCCAGCAGTGGATACTAATGGGCTGTTGATGATGATGATGATGATGATGTAGATCATCATCATCATAATAGATCAGCAACAATGCTCACAAACATCCACAGTTGGTAATATTGTATCGCGCCTTTGTTAATGTCGGCCTAGTTGCTTGATGACACTTGCAACGAAATTGTTGTTACGAAGCGGTTTGCATAATAAAACAACCAAGGGATTCCGACCTACATTTCAAGGTGAAAAATCACGTAATATGGGGGCTCCCTTTCATTTTAAATTAAAATCTATTTTATGATCAGTCTGCCTCGGAAGGAGGGTTATGTTTTTCGAGGGTATGTTTGTATGGGATTTCTAACTTTTTGTTTTTTTTATGTTTTATACACCTAGGAGAGGGAACAAGCAAGTGGTGCCCACCTGATTTTAAGTGCATCTCTTGCCTTACTGCGTAGTTCACATCCACAAAGAACATTGCCTACACGAAACTGCATTGCGGCCGTCAACATGAGGCATAAAAATGTTAAGCCTCGCGTGCCCGTAATTTCACCGGAACCATACCCTTCAAACCGGAACACAGCAATAATGTTTGGCGGCTGAAATAGGTATGATGGTAGTACTTCCCCGGACGAGCCCTTTCACAAGGGGCTCTACTACTTTTAAAACTTACTTCCACTCTGTGCCTTAACGGCTTGATGAAATTTAGCCTGTGATGTGTCATTTGATTTTTCTGAATTGTGGGAGTGACATAGGCTATATTTTTTTATATGGGAGGGGGTGTAATAATAATAAATAAATATTACAGGACATTAATTTCACACATCGCCATCTAGCCCCAAACTAAGCACAGCTTGTTAAGACGGGTAGAATACTTTTTTTTAAATACATACGTATATACAACACCCAAACACAGAACAAGCTTCTATATTCATAACTCAAATGTTTGCCCTGGGTGGGAATCGAACCCACAGCCTACATCTCCGAAGGCAGAACCAACTGAGCTATGAGCCTTGTAAAACAAAATGTATATAGGTATTATACATTACCTACCTACATACTATCCAATGCAGTTATTTTTAATGTACAAGGATAATAAAATAATATATACTTAATCTATAAAACGTATAGAAATCCGCAAATACTGATGGCGACGAAGGATATATCACAAAAAATCTGTCAATTCAAAAAGCTATTAAGTAAATATATTTATTTATTAAATATTACAGGACATTAATTTCACACATCGCCATCTAGTCTCAAACTAAGCATAGCTTGTAATTTGGGAACTACCTAGATTACGGACTTACTTAAATACTTTTTGTGTGAATCAAAAGTTAGAAGGGAAAAACAAAAATATTTTATTCCATCAATATGGGTATCAAATGAAAGCTAGTAAAATGACAATTCTAAATAGGTATTATGTAGCTATGTATAAAGATACTTTTATGCTATTAAATAGTCACAAATTAAGTTTATAGTATGTTAAATACTAGTAATATTTTTAATATTATCGTCTGTGTAAGCTGGTGATGTCCATAATATTGAACACCTGTTTTCATAGAAATGTACAAACCTGTTTATCAACTGAATATGTTACTAAACAAAGTACCTACCTAGTTACTTAATAGCATAATATATGTAATATAATTTTATAACAATTATAATTATGTAAGTATAGGTACTTATATCAATTTGAAACTAGATGTCGTCACAGGAAAAAATAGCACGCATTGTCAAGGCATTTCGGCTAATTGATTTATTTTTAACTTCATGTCACCACAGGAAAAAGTCGCACGCTCTATAGGTACCTTATGCTTAAATTCCAATATTTTGCAGTCGGGTTTTAGTTATTTCAACTTTCAACTTGTTGTTTGTAGCGTAATAGAACTACACTATAATAGAACTACCTATTACGGTTCATGAGCCCGCTGACAGTTAGACAAACGGACAGATTGAGCGAAGGCTTTGTAATAGGGTACGGAACCCTAAAATGTATTCTCATTATATTGACATTATAAGGAGCCTCGGAGGCAAAGTGAAGCGCGGACGTGTTATTGTTTGATTGCGTCTCAACTCTCAGGTCAGCGATATAGGATTCGATGAAGGTATTAATTAATATCACCTATCTATGGGTTTGTTACCTGACAGATGAATGCTCTTTGTAACTCCAAAAGGCGTCTACTCGTATATTGTTATATAGTTACTGTTCACTGCTTGAGAACTTAATACTAGAACTATTTCTATTGAAGGATTTGAAAGGATTTCATTTAGCTTCAGTTCAGAATTTACGCAGTTTGTACCATTGCTATAATCCATTTGTATCTATGGTTACGGTCTACTGGCTGTCGAGTCACCCGATAGGTAATGCCTCACTCGCACAATAGCCTATTTTTTCGATTCGGATGTTTAAATCTTGAATCAGTTTTATACTGAGCTACCTACCAATAGCCTTGCCAAGGCTCACATAAACAGGTTTTATCTGTACAGTTTCGATTAAGAGATTGTGATCGAGCAAAAGATTCTGGAGCTTATCGTCGTTGTCAGTTATAGGATACCTTCCCTAATGCTATTCAAAAGTGTGAAGCTCCGAAAACATTACAAATGACAATTGATAACCAATGACCAATGAGTAATGATCTTATATCAGAGAAACAAAACAAAAAAAAAAACATTAATAATAATTGTTGAAGTAGGTATTTGTCTCCTATAACAAACAGGTTGAAACTAACTAACAGTAACATTAACTAACATTGAGTAGGTATAAATTAAGTATTTAGGTACACACAAAATTAATACTGTCAGGAGTAAGTGTTAACTGGTACTACCTGCAGGTAGCCCTTAATTTTGTTTATTCTCTAGGGGGAAATCTTCTTTTTTTAATTGGTGATAGCCAAGCGTTTGACCACCATCTTACTTGAAAAGTAGTGGGAGTGCCACTGGGTTGTTTAGTGGGTATGCCGGGCAACCGGGGAGACCCACATAACCCTCCCCCCCGATGGGAACAATGGGAGGCGCACTTTAACCAGAACACTCAACAGCCTTCAAAACTGGCTAATTTGCCTCTAAATGCTGGAACACACTACAATTTACGTTTGTTGTTATGGCGACAGTCTTAAGTAAGATGATGGTAGCTAGCCAGGCGGACTTAAACAATGTCACCAAGCACAACTATGCACTCCTCTGGGGACCGAAACTGGGACCTCAGCACATGACACCGGCTGGTGAACCACTAGACCACAGAGGTGGTTAAAACTTTAGAAAACTTTGTTGTTTGTTTTTGTGAACAGGCAACATAGTAAGCACAGCTAGGGCTGTATTTACTTTGTTGCCTGTTCTGATCGACACCTTGCTTGAAACACAAAAGTCAATCAACTGACAGAGAAATCAAAAGGTCGGCTTTTTGCCATAAATGAAAGCGAAAGCCGCAGACTGAAGTTTCGCCAAACAGCGAGAAATTCCTTGCGAATTCAAGCACTGGATTTATCGCCAGGTAGTATATTGAGTATAATCCACTCAAGCAAGGGTTGGTAATTGCTAACTGCAAAGTCTAATAGTTTTTATCTTACCAATCAATTAGGAATTCATTATTGTAAACAAGTTGAGTTATTTGATTAGTGTTTTAGAGTTACTTTTATTAATCACACAAATATTTGTCCCGGATGGTAATCAAACCATTGTTGATCCTTCAGCGCTGTAGGTTGTGACCTACAGCGCTGAAGGCAGGATCAACACTGACTGAGCTGTGGGGCCAGCAATATGTTGTTTGTGATATAATGGCGTATGGTACATTCAGTGCTTCAATCCTCAGTTATACCTGGTCTGAGTATGGACGTGTCGAAGACTCGATATGGTTATTATCCCATCAGCGACCATAATCTTCCCTAATAGTATCAATTCTCGGCTACACAAATCGGTCGCGACTCGCGAGGTATTGCCGCAACGCCCCATAAAGACCTAATTTCCAAACAATGCGTGCCTATTAATCAAGGCAATGGCATTGAACAGGTCAAACTGCTAGACGGGTGTGGTTAGGGAGGGGCAGGCTTAATACAGGGCATTGGCTTCCCCGTTATCAATTGCGATATTCTCAAACGTATCGTAGACGAAAACGGGGTTGTCAATTTCATCTGACAATTTGTATGTGACACGTGGACGACGAAGGTTTTGGTTCGGCTGCGATTCCTTTTGTCCTTGAATTTGGTGTTTAGAAATGTTTAGATTTTATGCTATTTCGATATTCAACGATTCTTACGATTTTGCTGAATATTATAAGTAGCTAAACCACTAATCAATCGAGAAATAAAACCTACAAAAACCGTGCAACAGATGGTCACCAATAGTTTGACACCTGCAAGCATGTTGGCTTGTAATTTCGTCATATTATTTTTAGATAACATACTTAAAGCATTCCAGCATAGTGCATGCATAAGTCAAGTGAATGAGAATTACTTAAACGCTGTGACGTCAAGTGGGTGAACGTAAGGTTCCTTATTGCCCGTGAAAATGGCTCTTAGCAATTGCAATGATTGGCTAAAATAGGTGCTTTATGAGCTCGCAGATGTGCATTCTTCACATATACGCTGGTGAGTGGTGAGAGAGATGGAGAAGGCAACTCAAATTCCAGTGATGTGTTTTCTATAGCTACGCGTATGAGCATGATGGACTGCTTTCATGCTAGCTGTAATCAGGCTGTAACAGCTTACCCGATTGTACGATCAACATGCTATCATTATTCACATTTTGCACGTAACCTGGGTTTAAAAAATTCTCCAATTGAGAATCTGAGAGATAGATGCCTACTTACTGGTAAAGATATATTTAAGCAATCCGGTTTGTGCGAGAAAACAATATCTCTATTCGTAGTTTTGCTTTAATGAAATCAGACATGACAAAGCGACGATAAGATTATAAAAATAACATGTCATGTTTGAAGACATGCAACTTACTAAATGGAATGCAGACAATAATGTCTTGTCTTGAGTGGGTAGGTTCTAAACCACCTCTGTGGACTAGTGGTTCGCCCACCGGTGTCAGATCCAGAGGGGATAGGACCATGGGATTAATGAATGAATGAATGAATTAATGAAAATACTTTATTGCACACCTTAAAAATAAAAACTAAAATACAATGGGCAGTCTTATCACTAAGAGAGTACAATATAATGATCGGTTAGGTTGGCCTTTGTTTAAGTCCGCCTGGATAACTATCACCGCCTTACCTAAGTCTGCCGCCTTAACAACAATTCTTTAGAAAGCCAGGTTCTCAGACTGTTGAGGATTCCGGGTGAAGTGCGCTTCCACCTTCGGCTTTATCATAACTTGTAATCCAGACGAAACGAAGGCCAAGCGATTCCCCGCTGTAAAATAAAAAAAAGTTGTAAAATCACGTAGGTTAAGCGTCATTAAAACGTCATGTTACCTAACCTACTCATCATAGCATTTTGTGTGTCGTATAACTTTACAATGGCTGCGGTCTTTCGTTATAATGGTATCTCTTGCTGTTTATCAATAATACCTACTTCATTGTAAAAAAATATGTTTTTTTTATTGTACGACGGGGAAGCGCTTGGCCTTCATCTCATCTGGTAACAAGTTAATATAAGGCCGAAGGTGGAGGCGCACTTCACCCGGAATCCTCAACAAACTGAGGTAAAGGGCGCCCAGCCACCTGGTAGGCAACTATTAAAGACACCTCCAGAAAGCCTAGTTGTCTGAACCGACTACACATGATAGACTATCCTGGGGCTGAATTGAGAAGACTGGGCACCTAAAAATTCTCCTTGTCTATATAAAGAAGAAGTGCCTACAGCATTTAGATTTGATGTGCACGGATAACAGAGTCGAAGCTGTGTCGGTTACTAAAGCAGACTCAATCAAAGTAAAACAAGCCCTTATTCTATTTCGGAGTCCTCACTGTATTCCTCCTGTTCTCCGAAAAAATATGTAGCTATCAATTGATTACATAAGGCATTGTGAATGAGATTGGTTCAACAAAGAAGTACGAGCACGCTAACGAGGCTACGATACCAGCTGTATGTTTTTGTTCACGTTATCAAAAACCACAAACAATGCTGCATGCTAATAACAAGATATCTTTTATCGTTGACGTGGCTCGTTCTATTATAGTGAAAAACTTTATCAGTTTCTAAACGGAACTGTGGTAACGCGATACGGTCACGTAGCTTGACTGTGGTCTGGAGAAAGGTCAAACGAAACTTACTTCTGTAATGATAACTTCTGAACTTCTGAGTAGAAGCCCCTTGTGAAAGGGCTCGTTAGTAGAATTACTACAACCGTACCTATTTCGGCCGCCAAGCAGCGTTGCTGTGTTCCGGTTTGAAGGGTATGGTTGCCGGTGAAATTACGGGCACGCGAGGCTTAACACCTTTATGCCTCAAGTTGCCGGGCGCAATACAGTGCCGTGTAGGCTATGTTCTTTGTGAATGTGACCTATGCAGTAAGGCATTGTTACCTATAGGCAAAATATGCACTTAACACCAGGTGGACTACTTGCTTGTCCCGTCTCCTAGTTGTATAAAAACTGCCAGAGCAAGGAACTTGACTGATTGACTGGACCCGAGCAATGCATCATCCAATCTTCCAACGTGTTTACTATTCTTCATTAGGCACCTGATGGATTTTAGAATGTCATCAACAAATTCATAAAAACTTATGAGGTTGCTATGGCCACCATACCTGAGAGAGGAATTGTATTGTGGAGCCAGAGCGTGAAGCAGAGACTGTTTTGACTTACTGAAACGTAACCAAAGTTTTTCCAACGGAAACCTTTCTTGAGCGGGACTCAAGAAAGGTTTCCGCATAAAACCGCACAGTGAATTGAGAACTTACCTACTTGCTATTTTGTTACGTGTGTTACAGAAGATTTAAGTACACATCCATGAGGGACGAGTGCATTTGATTGCTAAATTAATCGCCCCATCACATCTCAGTACTCGGTTTGGTACCTATTAGGAAACTGCTTGCTCCATATAAATACTGGCCCTTACTACCACTGGTCTTAGCATGATCTAGCGTCATATATAGAGATGATGAAGTTCGATACCTGACTGAGTTTACAATGTATCTACTTGGCTAACAGCTCTGTACTGCTTCAGGAAGTACCTAAAGGCAATAATCTAAAATAGTCTTCTAAATTAACTGGCATTTAAACCTGCGATGATAAGTGTAATTTGAAACATACACTTACCTGTCTGTTATCTGTACTGTGTTCTGTATAATATGCAGAACAAATCGCCTCGTTATTTTTTATCACACGATGGGGAAGCGCGTGGCTTTCATCTCACATGGTGTCAAGTTATTATAAGGCCGATGGTGGAAGCGCGCTTCACCCAGAATTCTCAACAGACTGAGGAACTGGCTTACCTTTAAATGCCGGAACACATCACTATTGAATTGTTGTTATGACCAGATAAGCTTAAAAAAAGTCCTACCACCAACCATACCAACCACAATTTTATCCCCCTCTGGGGATCCTCTGGGTCTGATACCGGTGGCCGATCCACTAGACTACAGAGGCGGTTGAAAATATATGTTAAGTTTTACTGTGAAAATTAACTTCAACCCTAATAGACATACAGGGTTATAAGTTCAAACAATTGTTGGCACGATTCCAGTGGCCGCCGTTCTGACTCTTGACCTAGACTGGGCCCTGTCGGTAAAAACGGTAATCTGATATTTGATGTGGGGCGAGATAAAACTTCTGTATAATATTCGATACAGTTCGGAAATTGCAGGTCTCTGGCTTTGCTTGGCGTGCAACAATAATTTAGTGTTGGTTGATTTAATTTGTTGATAATCAAATCTTCAAGAGGTCATTACGAGCTACGAGCAATTAAACGAAGGAGAGTAAACAGACTCGCTGACTAACTAAACTTTGCTCGTAGAGTTTCAATTGTACGTGAATACTTAAAAGGTAAACTGGCCACTAGTTACTCGGCTTTCACAGTGTCTCAATCGCAATGACACCTTACCTTAGTGTTCTTGAAGTTTAAATGTGTATGGTTTGATGACAGGGTCATGATACCTTCAATAGGCAGCTTCTGGAAAAGCTAGAAAATCGTTACCTTCAACCTCATAAGCTTACCCATTTTAAGTAAAAAGTTTTTTTTAATTGTACGACGGGGATGTAGTGTAAAACGGAGGATTATATTCTTGTATCATAAAAAAAAAATAGATTTCGCACTACGGAATCCACAATACACTGGTGCTGGCAACAAAGAACGGTAACCTTGGGCAGGACGTGTGGAGCGAACTTGGCGCAGTGCAGACGCGAAGTTCATGGTCTCTCTGCTATAGACCAATGGTTTTACTTGCTAGTAGTAGGTAATATTTCTGCAAAACACAAAAAAAGAGCCTCAATGTCCACATTACTTTGTTTGAACAACACTTGGAATCAGCTGCCAGCTTTCGTTTTTCCACTTACGATACGATCGACCCTAATACCTTCGAAAAAGAGGTCATAGTCTACTTGAGGGAAGGCTCGCGCCATCGCAGAACTCATCTAAGTCGAGTATAATAACTGGCTGAATAACGCATGTGCGTGTTTTACGGCCCTTCTATTTATATGTGGGTTTCTGATGGGAGTGGTCTCAAGCTTAAATACTCGTACATGACTGACATGCTCTACCAATATTGATCGTTAGGTGACATACCATCAGCATTGTCGAGACTTCAAGGCCACCGTTTGCAGCTTGTCGCCAATGAGCTGGAGAATGTATGCTTTGTATAATTGTTGTCATGAATTCCTTAGTGTTACTGGTGACGCCAATGCTGCCACTAGGAAATCGTTGTAGGTAGTTTATAGCGATTCTTCATTTCAATAACTACAGCAAACACCTGGAATGTAGGAATATGAAAATTCCTGTATCATCCTCTTTGTTATGTTGCGGAACGGATCTCCCTAAAGCAAGCAGCAGCTGCTAAAAACACGCAAACAATGAAATCCTAGTAAGGCCGAGAAATCAATAAATAATGTATTTTTGCCTCCGATGCTCAATGCTTCTGAAATCACTCAAATAAGGGATATGTAGATTCTCTGTTTTATTCCTATATAGATTTTGCTCGCGTGTTACCCGGTTGAAAAGTAGCCAACATCCTATTCCTTGCCGAGTTAAATATCTGTGAAGAATTTCAGTTCAGAGTAGTTTTGGCGTGTATTAGGGGCAACAAAGAACAAATCAGAGGCCTTACCACCGAATAAATAATAGTCCTACGTAGCCTTACTTCGAAAATCGAACGACATTGAATCCCTAAGATCAACTGTCAATTTTGTATTAGAAAACGTGCGCTCCGTCATCGGATACATTTCGTTACGTATGTTGATGTCTGACATCTCATTCCCATCCCATAGGAACTGATTTATGTGATGAAAAGAAGTCTCATTCCCGGTCTAGAGCAATAAATGTGCACACTTTCAGCACAATCCGTTTAGTAGTTTTGTTTGGCGTCAAAAAGGAGCAAACATCCACCCAAGCAAACTTTCGCTTTTTTATTATTTGTGTGATGCGCGGTTCCAATGATGTAATTATTTTGTTTCAGAGGGACGACCGCTCGCTGCTAGCACAGTTCTTCTTCGCCGACGATGCCCTGAACCTGGTGGCTGCAGAGCTGGACTCGTTCGATGGTCGCAAAGACCCGGACCGGTGCTCCACGCTCGTCAATCAGCTGCGACATGCTCAGGTTAGTATTGCAGTACCAGTGCCTCCAACATCCACCTAAAATCCTGGTTCAGCTCTTGACCTCTAGGCTTGTTTAGCTTTAGGCCAGAGCAGGATTTCTATGATGCGAGCTTTCCAAGAAGGTACTAGCTCTCCCACGCATGACGGAAGACGCCAAATCGCCGTTTGGCGTCTGAACTCGGCATTAGGGTAGTCGCTAGCCCGGTGGACCTTTACAGGTCTCCACTAGTGTTGTGATCATTCGGCCTGGACCTTTACAGGTCTCCACTAGTGTTGTGATCATTCGGCCGTAACCGCTAACAAAAGCCAGCGATTCCGTCGCCCGGGGTAGACCACTAGGTATAACACATCACACCTATCCTATTAATTTTGCGTCTAGTGGTCGGATTAGAAATCGTCTATCTCAAACGACCACCCAGGTTGATACACCTATGGATATAATTATTGTATAAAATATTGAACAGAGCTCTACCTGAGCTCTGTTCAATAAGTAGTGTTAGGAAAATGCTCGGTCTAGTCTAGACAGAAACGTAACGAAGCATAACCCAATACCTATTGTACAAGAACAAAACTCCGACTACGTAAGTGCGGTGAGTCACATAAATTGGATTGATCGAGTAATAGTTTCGGAGAATAGTTTCAGGCTTCAAACTCATTCAGCTTAGCACACTTTTCTATAAAATTTTGAACGTGGAACCCTAGAGATCTGATGTCTATGGGATCGGGGCCTAATTCCATACCGAAACTATCAGCTTTTCTCCTTGCATCCCTCATATCTGAAGGTCTTGACCTACCAAGCAGGATCTTCGCTCTTATGCGCTCTATACGCTCTCACTTCGCGGCTATGATGTATTATATGGAGCAATGTAGAATGATGTAGTGGATCTTATCTGGCCAAATGATTTGGCTGCTATCTCGCTATCTTTCCTCTGCCACGTGATTTACATCACATCAACTGCTCATTAGTTTTCACTGCTGGACAAAGCCGCCTCCAAAGCTGGAGGTTGGTAGGCCGATTGTGATGGTGTTCGCAGTAATGGTGTAGATAATACACAGAAGGAAGCTGCTGCCCTTCTCGTGATAAGATCCCTTAGTCGGCTTTTACGACATCCATGGGCTGAATTAGAGGGGTCGATTCTTAAGTCGCGACCGCCATGGAACGGCCACTAATATTATATTTTACATATCTATTAATAAATAAATATTTTATTATATTTATTTATTAATAGAACTAGATCGCGGCAGAGAAACGCATATATTGTAATCATATTTTGTTATAATTATGTGATATACTTGTAATAAAATAGCACTTGCTGGAAAGCGAATCCACAAACATTTTATTATCCCCATATTTAAATAAAGTAGGTATATACTTAGCGTATGTACCTATATTCTCACATAATTTAGAGGAACCAAACGACATCTCAAATGTCAAAATCCATCTACCAAATAGACATAAGTACAGCGCAGAAGGGTCTAACAAGGTCCTGTTTACCTCTCAGCTTCCTCTTCTATTGTAAAGCACGCTTCTACTAGTGTTTCTATCTGTAGTTCGACGTAAACATCATCCGATTCAAGATAATTATTAAATTTGCCTGCGTTATCGTCTCTCGATAACCTCTAGGAGATTTCCATTTGTAATCTGTGCAATCTTGGCATAATTGTTTTACGACTGTAACTAGCGATTACGTACTTGACTACTTGAGAGTTTGCGACATCACAATTGCGATTTATGCGTTTTCAATTGTTGTGTCTTTGTTATTATAGACACCGTTTGCAGTATGACTGATGGCTAGAGCAATATAGTTTTCATCGTAAACAAGGCAACTAAGTAGGTACTAGTATTTATACAGTGCTTCGGTCTTGTGGTGTGTTTTAAGATTAAGAATAAACCAAGGCAACGTAAGCTAATCGGCAAAACACATGAGCCAACATGTTGAAGGTTGAAAAAGGTTGCAAAATTTCAAACTTCACGGCTTAGCGAGAAAATTGGCCTGAAAAGTATATAGTATTACAAATATATATAATCAGCATGCTATTACTTTTCATTAGGTACCCATAGTGTTGAATGCAGCGTTTTATTATCCCCCCTTCTCCCATATTAAAATTAAAGATAAGCCTATAACTCTCCCATAATTTTGAGGAACCAAACGACATCTCAAATGTCAAAATCCATCTACCAAATAGACCGTACGTACTCTCGGTAGACATTATCCAGCTTATATTTAGCATTTTTGTAAATATAAGGTGGTGACATTTATGTTTACTTTGCTAGGTCCAACCAATAGTAGGTGGGAGGCAAGGCATGTGTTATTGCATTATTTATAACTGTTATACCTTGTGTACATAGATAGTGGTTTTATTATAAAATACTAACGTTTACCCGTAGCATCTTCGGATGCGAATAAGATATACACTTTGCTTCTCCCCAGGTTACAATCCCTTGTAACATAACAAACAAACCAACAAAGACTTTCGAATTTATAATAATCGGTATGGATATGTATGACTGATGAAAACAATAACGCGCAGTTTTTAAAGAACCCTTATAAGTATTGTAAGGTTTCAAGGACTTATTTCGGAAAGTCGAAGACCTTATGAGGAAAATACAGTTTTGACATTATATGCGCTACAAGAAACCTGTTAACCCAAATCAGATAAACAACTTTATATTGCGTCGAGGAGCCTCCAAAATAATGTAAATTGTATTTATTTAGGTACGTATATCTTTTAAACGATTCCATTCTTACTTATTTTAGATAATCTAGTTTGTAGAACATAGCCAAACATTGTCATTAGTTATTGGCAATTCATTTGATTGTAAACTATTTTTTAATAATTTATTGCCAATAGGTAGATTATGTACAGCATTTTGATTGATTAATAGCTGTAATAAAATATTTTCATTTTAATTTTCATTTTTTTCAATCTGTCTGTACCGATTGCAACAAATGTTTTTTTATTGAACGACGGGAAAGCGCTTGGCTTTATCTCACCTGATATCAAGTTAAGACCGAAGGTGGCAGCATTTCACCCGGAATCCTCAACCGACTGAGGATCCTGCTATCTTACTTCTGAATGCCGGAACACAAGATTTGTGTCTTGTGGATTATGTGACTTTATACTCTAATGCGTTTTCAGTAACTGAAATATTAAAGTAAATTATAGTTATTAAACAAAATACAAAAGCGGACAGATAAGTAATTACACGCATACAATATAAAAAAACTAATACTAATAAATAATGTAAGTAATATATATACATATAAGTACATAATGACAAAAATAAACCTATGATATACCTATTAATAAAAAAAAATGCTGGCGCCTTTTCATTGGCTTCTCAATGAAACCGAAATGTTTAGAAGAAATGCCGCCACTCCATTGAAACCTTTAATATGAAACAGAGTTTGGTAAATAAGCCAGCAGAATAGGTATGAGGATCACTCCCGCGTAGCACATATTATTTTATATAATAAACACATTTTTAAAAACCCCACCTTCATTGAACTTGGAAGCTACAGTAACTTCTAGGAAAACCTCGAAATTTTCAAGAGTTTCGAGAATCATTATCACCAATGTCCACTGATGGATAAAACTGTATCAAGCAATAGTCATTTATTTTGTTCAAACGGAAGTCTCCTAAAATCTTTCCGTACAATCTTGATCTGAATATCAAACTGCGTATGATAATCATAAGCTTGTATTATTAAATTACGTCAGCAGTACGATCAGTCCATTTCACGCTCTGATTCATATTGTAAAGACCTCCATTTTGTCGGAAGCAATGCAAACAAGTTTACAACAAAAGTTTTAATGCGAATTCTAGAAAGATTTGTTTTTTTTGGTAGTTCAATTCGTGCGTATGGATCAGTTTTTTTTATATTAAATTTAAATTAAGTACGCTTGGTTTGGTTGGTGGTAGGTTTTTGTTTAAGTCCGCCTGGCTAGCTACCACCTTATCATCTCGTCATAGCAACAATTCAAGGTAAGGCCAAGCTTATTGTATTGTACAAAGTTTATTGTACGCTTACCCGTCGTACAATAAAAGTTTTCTGGCATTTAGAGGTAAAATAGCCTTTAGATGTACGATAGCCTTTAGATACAGCTTCGGCCTTATCATAACTTTAAACCATGTGACATGAAGGTCCTCCTCGCCTTCTTTAGAATAAAAAAAATAGTGGTGTTTAGAAAATTTGGCAACTACAATGTACCTATGTATGTAAATAAAATATAGTATATAGGTATATCTATCTAGGCATAAGATGGTTGACAGTTGCACTGATAGAGACTTGATAAGAATAGTAAGTTAACATAAGAGTAGGATTTTTTTTCCTTTTGAAACCCGAACGAGAGTGATTGCTAGGTACTGAAAAGAAATTTTTTCTAGAATTGCAACCTGACACGTTGGCGGCGGCGTTGCACGTTTGCAACGATCAATTCTGTTTTGTAGTTTACTGTACTTAGACCCTTACCTATTCCATAAAGCCACTGGAGTGGAATTCCCAATCAGAGACGGATACTCTCTGCCTGAGCGAATACCTAAGCTTGAGTGTTATATAAATATTTCTAAGAGATAATGTTGTTTTAATACCACAGCTCTAATAAGATGAAGGTAATATGCAATTTTTTATTGTTATCAGCGTTTATTTGTGTAATCAAATCAATGGGCTTCACAATTCGTTACTTAATTAGCGGATCCGAAACATGTTAATGAGAGACGATTCTCTTCAAAGAGATTAAACAGGTCGTTGAACAAAATGTTGTAGGTACACAGTAAAATATATTTTAGTAGCGGTATTGTAGAATTTTACAAGATGATCACAATTATAATTATATAGTTTATGTCTCTCACAAAACTTTCAAATAAAATATATAATATCCAATAAAAATATCCAAATAAACCATCCGCATCACATAATAATACTTGTCGACAATTTTTAGGACCTTGAAGCAGTCTTCGAAGGTTCTAATGAAGTAATAAGTACCCAGATGAGTAAACTATTCTCTTGATAGATCCGAGTGGGATTTGTTTATGTAGCCACAGTTTACTACATAGTTTTTATGTAGTAAAGAACATGGTGAACGGTATAGAAATAGATAGTCACAGAATAAGGTATACCGAGTAGATCAAGTATTGGCTGAATGACTCACATATAAGTGTGCGCAGTGTTTTTGTTATGCTACAACCACAATGCCATGTGGTGTGGCGTATGGACTGCCACGGAAGTATTTTTTTATGGTAATGAGTAGATAAACTTTTTATCAGTCAGTTGCTAACAAGCCTCACAGCTCAGTTGGTAGTAGCTCTCACTTCTACCTCTACGCTGTTGGTTGTGGGTTCGTACCCACAACCAATAGCGTAGAACAAACCCCGCCCAGGACAAACATTAGTCGGGTGAATATAGTTTGTTATGAGTATGGTGGTTGAATGTATTAACAAAAAAAACAAAATATGTAAGTGTTCAATCAACGTTTATTCAAAATGTTTACAAATGCGTTAGCGTGATAAGCCCGTGAAGTTTGCGTATTGCTTACTATACTTGGTTCTTCAGTAGGCTCAACTTACTTTGACGGTAGCAAAATACATAGGTAAATAAGAATAGGTGGTACCTAATTAAGAAGGTAGGTAGGTCCCTATTATGCCTGCCTACGAATCAAATCAATTTTCTTTATCTTGCTGATATTGACTAGCTAAAACCAGTATAATTTTACTATTATACTCAACATTCATACAATTACTACTATAATAACCACCAATCGATTATGGCAAAACTCTCCAGTGTTCGGAGGAGGCCCTGTTTTACAGTCCTTTGACATCGATTGACAGTAATGATGATGATGATTATAAAACTTACTTCAAAACATTACTTTGCTATGATCTGATATCCTTTGTAGGTACCATAGCAATACCAAGCTACCTTAGTAATAACAGAGACAACATTTATATATTTCATTCAGTCAGTCTTGATATGAAAAAGCACAGCTGGTAGACCTCAAAATAGGCAGCAGGGTCTTATTGTTTGAAAACACACAACACTGGGAACCTGAAGGTTATTTCTGATATCTTGGTGTAAAGTTATGTCCAACAGTGGACGGGTACGGTACGTGTATTGATGTGATTGTGTTACGGGAACGCATTTACTTTGGAATGCATTATGTATTCAGCGTTTCACTTATCAGACATATTTTGACTAATTGACCGAGTTTACATACATGCGTACTTTACATATACAGGGTGTCTCAGGCGACTTTAAGCTGGAATGTAGCGGCAGCGGCGGCGCGGGCGAAATGCCTAAATTGAAATGAGCCAACTATGTATAGTTGGCTCATTTCAATTTAGGATAGATGTAGCCTGTAGGCTACATCTATCCCTTACCCGCCAACTGTCAGCTTATCGTCACTATCTTGGCCAACCTGTATATATGTAATAGTGGGTCACCCATTTACATGACTTATTTACTTTGTATTATCATGACGTGTCAATATGAATATGACTCCGAACTCTATGTCATTGCAAAATAGTTCTTAATTGAATATCGTGTACCAATGATAAGGGATAGGAATATTCGATTTGTTTTAGTTCTAAAACAGCTGACTACTAAATAGTAAACAGAATAATTCCACTTGCTCTATCATATCACGTGTCCTCGCTAATCATTAGAGAACTAGTTAGTTAGCGAAACAAAACAATATAGGATTTGATTTTCTATCTTAACTATGAAAAATCGACGTCCGCCGTCGATTTTTCATAGTTAAGATAGAAAAGTACCTATCAAATGCTATATTGTTTTGGGTTTTCATCATCACCATTGAAATTAATTCGCATCAGTGAACGGCCTGCATCCGCCAACTATTGTATTGGCTTGCTTTGAGAGAGGGATGGTTATCCACTTGGCACTATAAATACCTATAGGCTATAGCCAAGCGTTTGACCACCAGCTCACTTGATAAAACAAGTAAAGATGTGGCTAAACATAGAGCAGGCTTGTCCAGAAGTAACCTATACACTGAAGACTTCAGGATTGTACTGGTGCGGAAAATCAGACGAGGACAGCGAGTCCCTTTACATCCTTAATCTCTTCAGAACAGAAAAGCTGCTGTCTATTTACAGACCTACACCAAAGATTTAATCTTTGACCTACACAGACTCTAGGCACAGCTAGACGGTCTGCATTAAGACAATAGTTCCTCCGTGGTCTTGCAATAGGGCGTATATAGCTCTATCTGGTCCTAGGTTCAAATCCCTGGTACATCTTTGTGTTGTACCAGACTTATATCACCTGATTGTCCGATAAATAAGAAGATTTCGTGCTTCGTAGGTTATGTTAGCCGTAGTTTCAGGGTACTGCATTATATGAGTGTTCGTTTAAGAGCTTTGTCAGACGGCTAATGTGGTGCCTCGTACAATCTTACACAGCTCACACGAAATAAGAAAAACCTACTCAGTAAAACATAGTTGAGTTGAACAGGTTGTAGCTTCAACTAAGGCCTGAGTACCACAGTTTTTCGTATAAAATACAATGTAACCTCACTATTGGCAAATGTGTCTAGGTATGTCGTTTACCTTTAGGTTTTCCTCATTGACTCACAAATTCTAATTGACTCACAGATTGTGAATGGACTCGATACCCAAGTCCAATGCTCTGTATTGCATATTGAAACTCCTAAATAACAACATTTCGTTTTGAAAGCTTGATATTTATTTTATAAGATTTCTATTTGTAGAAAGACGAGGAGTGTTATGTATGGGCATTTAATAAGGAGAGATAGTGGTCTCGACAGAGCTTACCTATTTGAGCCTTTTGGGGTGGAGACTTTGGGTCCGTGGGGAGCCAGTGCCCTCCGGGTTTTCAAAAATCTTGCGGGGCTTTTTATTGAGGTTTTGTATCGACACGTGACTCAAGGGTTGACTCTTATTTAGGTCAGCGAATTAGTTATTAATTAATTAGCTATTCAGCGTGCCAATACAGCCAGTGTCTTGGGCACGCTTCCGTCTGGTACTGGTCTGGATTAGTTGAGTTTCCTATAGGCCGTTTGTAACGGTCCTTAGGTAATCTGACTGATTCCTTTGTAAACCTTACATACCTAGTTAGTTTAATTGTACTGTTTATTGAGTTAAATATAATTAGAAACGATAAAGAGCCCTCCAGCTTACCAAATTGTAATGTTATGGATTTCATTTACCAATATATATATTAAATATATTCAATATATTGTATTTGTTTATTTGTTGCGCGGTCGCTCAATTCATGTATCTACCCATGTATACATATATTTCATAATATTAATAAATGTGTTGTATACTCGCTCGTAAGTTACATAATGTTGTTAATTGACAATGAGAACCTAGTGTTTAGTCAAACCTTAATAGGTTTAAAAACAATACTGACAATGATATGTTAAAATTTTAAGTGAATA
Source organism: Venusia cambrica (assembly GCA_951394065.1). NCBI lineage: Eukaryota > Metazoa > Arthropoda > Insecta > Lepidoptera > Geometridae > Venusia > Venusia cambrica. The sequence goes on along the minus strand of OX596040.1, from coordinate 4,330,921 downwards.
AATCTATCTATCTATCTATCTATCTATATAAGTACCATAGCTTTTACTTGTGTATAGGTACTTACAGTTTGTACGGAACCCTTGGTGCGCGAGTCCGACTTGCACTTGACCGGTTTTTATTTTTTTTATTCAAAATGCTATTCCTATTTATCTACCCATATCATACGCAAGATGGGGGTCGGCACAATACGTTCTCTTACACTCACGCCTATATCAGCCGTCAACTCTGTATCCACGCCTTTCATACTCATGTCCTCTTTCACATAATCCATCCATCTCTTCTTTGGCCTATGATATATGAATAATAAACTTTTTTGACCAAAAAAAGTTTTCGAACTGTAAAAGTTATAGTATTTATTATACTTAATTATCATGTCACTGTATTATGGTTCAAAAATTTCAATCCATAGTAATTGCCTAGGGACAGGCGGTTAATATCATGTCACACACACGTGAACAAATTATGAAGTAAACTCCTGCTAATATTTTGCATGTTACTGTCACGGTGTGTCCTTCCTTAGTTACCTGATAATGTGCAGGAAGTGAGGATGTTGCCGAGGTTATTTTTGGCTCTTTTCCTTGTGCGATAGGGCTTGGCAACATACTTGGAATCAGCGTTTGTATTTCCGCTGTGTTACGACCATAATATCTTCAATAGGCTCGCTCCATCGACCAGATCCTTGCCTGTGCAAGAATCGAGGTTAAGAACTGACTAAATAATAAAAAAAAACGTTATAATATTGAAACTTGGTAACATTACATAACAATAGTAAACCATACCCATACAGATACAGCATAAATCACAAGGATTTGACATGTAACCCAACGTTTCAAAGTAGGTAGGTACCTACTGTAAGATTATACCTACTGTACTTATACCTGTTAACAGAATACCATCCAAAGGGGTTTTATTTTCCCATAAAGTGGTCGTAGCTGCCGATAATACAGGCTGATTTTTCAAAAGAGCGATTGATTAATGGTCAGCATTTTATCCGAAATCTGTGAGATCGTTTTACTGTATTATACGACGGCGATTGCGCTTGATTGCCTTCGATTAGCGATCAGCGATTGGCCTTCATCTCACCTGGTTTCAAGCCATGATAAGGCGGAAGCGCACTTCACCCGGAATCCTCCCAGTCTGAGGAACTGGCTATCTTACCTCTTAGGGCCGGAACATAACAAATTTTAGTTAAGTAAGATAGGGTAGCGGCCTTAAATAAAGTCCTGCCACCAACCGAGCCAAGCACAATTGTGTACTCCCCTGCAAATCTATCCCTCTGGATCTGTCACCGGTGAATTAACTCCTAGACCACAGAGGCGGTTAAAATAAACTAAATAAAAAATATTACCTACTATAAATGTGTACCTACTATTCCTAAACGAATTCTTACCTAATCACCTAAAAGACTGATCTTTACGTGTATAAGCGTCGTCATAAATGTACAGAAGTCGCTACTTTGGTAACTTAGGAAACTGTATTTTCGCCTTCTCTTGAGCAAGCTCTCGAGGTTATTCTAAATAACATACAATAGATAAACTTCCCTTAGGTGGGCATCGAAGATAGCAGTAGAGATAACACGCTTTCAAAACACGCTCAATGTTGAGTAATGGTGATAATGTCTATCAATCGTCATCCCATCAATATCTATGGAAACTGCCGATCACATCCACATTGAGCAAGGCCTACACGGCACTGCATTGCGCCCGTCAACTTGAGGCATAATGGCGTAAGCTTCGCGTGCCCATTACTTCACCGGCAACTATACCCTTCAAACCGGAACACAGAAATGCTGCTTGGTGCTCAAAATAAATGGGTATATTATTTATTTTTAGGACCGCGTGCTGAACATTACAAGCCAGATTATGGACCAGCTGCTTGGAGACGAGCGGGTGGCTCGTGGCTTCCGCGTGAAGTTTCCTGAAGATGTGCTCCAGGACAACTTGGCTGGGCAGCTCTGGTTTGGTGCCGAAGTTAGCTTTATTCCCTTTATTATGTACAATAATTTAAAACACAAAGGTAGGCAGCACATACATTAAACAAGTTCATAAATGAGATAGCACTAATATCTAGAAAAACAGATAAAATACAAAAAAAATCTATTTACCAAACTTGCGTACAACTCAATCAATTAAATGATATCTAGTCAAAATTTTACCAACCGCTATCTTACTTGACTGTGCTGCAGTAAATGTGGTCTTTGACGGAACTCCGTCCAGACCTCATGCTTGCCTGAGAAAGCGTGTAGATAAAAGAAGAGAAGCATTTAACAATAAAGTCCTTGCTATTTATATCTATGTTAGAAGTAACCTATTCCAACTGGAACCATCCCCTTGGTAGGGATAACCGAGGGAGGATAGAAAGAATACACCGAAATTTCCTAGATTATACCATCCCAGAAAAAACCACACACTATGTATTCAAATGGAGGCGAACACATACATAATTAGAACTAGCATGGGAGATAAATCCTGTAAGTAAACGCAAATATACCATCAGTATAAACGTTTAGTATGAGTTAGTAAAATTAAACTGATCACAATTTTGTTTATGTTCTAGTGCCTAGCAGCAGGTTCCTCGATAATGAACCGCGAAGAGGAGTCGGCCGCCATGCGTCCGCTCGCCAAAGCCCTGACCAGGAGCCTGGAGACCGTGAGGTTCCTGCTGCGGGAGCGATGCCTTCGTCCGCGAGGCTTGGCGCTGTCCCAGCAAATCGCTGCTGATGACATGCTGCAAGAGAGCTTGAAGATCTTCGACAGGTAATCACCGAAGCAGTCCTTGCGTAACGTTCACGATAGGACACGATACACGATTCACGATATGACAGTGTCTTTGTGATGAACATTTTATCCACCGAGTAAAACTAGCTTGGGCACGAAGTTGTATCACAATCATCAACAAATCCAGCTTTTATTGCTTAGAATTGCTCTTGAGACCATGCTTCATCTGCTGTCCCTTAAGTCCTTATTCCTGCACAATGGCAGACCTGTACAAAGCCACTTAAGTAGGCATTGACACTGAGTTTTGGTGTGGTTCCATTTTACCCGAACTATCACAAAGAAGAAGCAGAACCAACTCTGTGGTCTAGTGGTTCGCCCACCGATATCAGCTTCAGAGGCCCGGGTTGAATCCCCAGGGCGGTACAATATTGTGCTTGGTTTGGTTGGTGGTAGGACTTTTTTTATGTCCGCCTGGCTAGCTACCACCATATTTCCTAAGCCTATCGCCATAACAACAAATTCTAAATTGTTGTGTTCCAGCATTTAGAGGTAAGATAGCCAGTTCCTCAGACTTTTAAGGATTCCGGGTGAAGTGCGCCACCTTCGGCCTTATCATAACTTGTAACCAGGAGAGAGATGAAGGTCAAGCGCTGCCCCGTTCCACAATAAAAATAAAAAAAGTTTTTATTATTATTTGCTCTGTCTGTCATCGTAAATTCGAAGCGAGAGCTCTGGTTTGAATGCGGTTTTATTGCTAAGTGTGTTCTAATACTAATCTTTTGGCATCTGCTTTCAGGCTGTTCGCCGAATTCGAACTTTACTACGTGAGCGCGATGGTTAATGTGAAAACGCCTCACGAATTCGAAGCGCAACAGCTGATCTGCGTTCTCTTCTCCGATAGCCTCAGGAGGGCGCTGAAACAGAACCTGCTCACACAAGAACAGGTAATGTGAACCTTATGCTCTGCAGTATAAAGACTGAAATCGGTAGTTGGATCGTAAAGTCGAGCTCTCGAAACTGCTTGACTTTGATTTCATTTCATTTTTTCATTTCATTCGATTCCGGGGTGTTCTCTTTGAGAGGTTTGCCCGCAATTTGAGATCAATTTGTCACCTGATTCTCCGACAAATTTGTACTTCTGAGGGGAATATATTCATTAAGTTGATTTGAAGATACGTAGCTCTTAAGATGATATGTTATCTCATTGAGTGCTAGTTGAATGCATTTCACAAAATAGCTGTTAGTTGTAATAATGTTGATCTAGTTTTTTTTTAATTTTTTTTATGAATTTCACCTTTATTATTATGGTGTAGTCTTCAGCAGAGACAGCTTCTTGTAGCGTACATTTCTGATACTTGAGGGTTTTTTTATAATCAAGCCTTCATTAATACATACGAATTCGTGTTAACTCAAAGCTACTAAATAGAATCACATCAACCGCCCAACAAAGCCTTCCCCAATGCGGGACGGTTGTTATCTCAGTAGTACCACGCTTGGCAGGTGGATTGGTGATCGCCAATTTAAGTTTAAGATACACAGATACCCTAATAGCCGACTTTTGGTGTGACGGTCATTCAAAAAAGCATTTTCAACACTATCTTAACAGTGATAAGGTTGTATTCCCAGGTGGACTTGGTACGATCTGGCGCAGATATCCTAATAGCCGACTTTTAGTCTAACGGTCATTCAACAAAGCATTTTCAACACTATCTTAACAGTGATAAGGTTGTATTCCCAGGTGGACTCGGTACGATCCGGCACATAGGTCCTAATAGCCGACTTTTGGTCTGACGGTCATTCAACAAAGCATTTTCAACACTATCTTAACAGCAATAAGGTTGTATTCCCAGGTGGACTCGTACGATCCGGCGCTGATGTTCGCAGTCCCCCGTCTGGCTATCGTCAGCGGTCTGCTGATCTACTCGAGTGGGCCGCTCAGCATAGACAAACCTTTGGGTGAGTGTTTTATTATTTTTTTGGCGACCGTCTCAAAATTTTTAGACTTTGACCGACTATCATCCTATTAGCTAAGCCCGCTTTGCAAAAACTAGATTTTTTTTTACAAAAAAAGATATTAAACAGAGAAAGCCCAGTAATGTTCTCTCATACTAAGGATTACTTTTAAACACAATAAACATGTACATATATGCAAAAGGGTGTTCGTTTGTGAACATCATTTTGCATATTATCGTAACATGCTTTAAGTGTGGCGAGAGGATGAAAAAATCAGCATGCAATAAATTAATATAATTAATTAACCCTTTGTCAAATATTTGTCTTATACAAAAAACATTATTATATATATAGCTTCACATTTTACAAAATAATACATAATTAAAGGACATTATACGACTACAACCTTATTTTGATAATATGAGGATAAAGCTCGATAAGCACAGCGTTTAAACCTCCGGATATTAATAGTTATATGTAGGTTATTCATGTAATAGTAATTATGACCATGTAATGGTTGTTTCAGAGGAAATGTCAGATATGTTCCGTCCCTTTCGCACGCTGCTGCACAAGATACGTTCGTTGCTGTGGACGTTGGACCGCCGCGAGCTGACGGCCTTGGAGCGGTTGTTGGCCACCAACGGCGACGTCGCTAGCTTCGCTTCCATCGAAATACCTTCAGGTAAAGTCAAAGTCAAAGTCAACATCTCTTTATTTATCAACATTTTTAAGGATCATTTTGAAACGTCTAATCTACCGCCTGTTCGGAATCGCGACCAGCGTACAAGGAGAAAGGTATGTACAGTCGTATACGAATTTAGACCCTCTGTTATAAATGATGGATTAGTTCTTGACCTTAGGACAAGTCTAGTTCTAAACCAGAGCATGGGTATGGTCTATGATGCATTGAGCTTTTCCAAAAGGCACTGGCTCTCCCGCGCACCGACGGAACATAGTAATATACTAATACGCTGGATTTCGGCAGGAGGGTAGGTTTGTGCGCACGGAGTAATGAGTGATTCGGCTTAGTTAAAGTTTATGTGAAGGAGGGTAGGACAAACATTTGTGTGATGAATATAGATGTTTGTTATGTGTTTGCTTGTCGTATTATACTAGTATGTATTAACTAAAAAAAAAGTAGGTATTTAAGTGTTGTGTCCGTAATTTTGTTCCCTTATTACAAGCTCATGCTTAGTTTGGGGCGATCATCTACGATGGCGCTGTGTGAAATTAATGTAAAAAAAAGTAGGCAACTTTTTTGTAAATGGAAATGTGAATATTGCCTTGCAGCATCTGAAGTGACAGACGACGCCGCCTGCCCTTACCCGGACATCGGCGAGTTTGTATCGCGGTTCTACGCCGATCACGCGAACGTTAGAGATCTATATACACAGCAATCGAGGTTTGTTTATTTTATATATATTTTTTATTTTTTTATTGTACAACGGGGAAGCGCTTGGCCTTCATCTCATCTGGTAAAAGTTAAGGCCGAAGGTGGAGGCGCACTTCACCCGGAATCCTCAACGAACTGAGGAACTGGCTATCTTACCTCTTTCACGAAGATATAACATCTTCCTGGCCTCATCCTGCTCAAGCGCCTCTGTGATCTAGTGGTTCGCTCACCGATATTACATCCAGAGGTCCAGGGTTCGACCCCAGGGGGTACAATATTGGGCTGGGTTTGGTTGGTGGTAGGACTTTGTTTGAATCCGCCTGGCTAGCTACCACCATCTTACCTAATTCTGTCGCCATAATAACAATTCTAAAATTGTTGTGTTCCGGCATTCAGAGGTCAGATAGCCAGTTCCTCAGTTTGTTGAAGATTCCGGGTGGAGTGCGCCTACACCTTCGGCCTTATCTTAACTTGTAACCAGGTGAGATGAAGGCCAAGCAAATCCCCGTCGTACAATAAAAAAAAGACAGCTAAATATGATATTTATCATTTCTATCAGCTGTATTAGCATGATCCACGTCTTTCAAACGTGTGCCGTCATATACTTTCATAATTATTTAGGTCTCAACATTTTCCTTGCAAATTCTCTCCGCAATACGCGTCATAATTAGAACAGTATGATTGTTCTAAGTTTAAAAGCTTATAAACTGCGTAATGATTGGCTCCAATTTGTGAAATTTTGTTCTTAGATTGATAACTGTTCTGCATTCATTTTTTTTTTTTTTCATTGCATTTATTATCAATAACAATTTACAATTGTGTCTGAAATTGGATTAATTCTATACATTAAGACTACTTAGTTCATAACTTAAATATTAACAATAAATAAATTAAAATACCTATGAATTAATTGCGGAAAATATTAATGTCTGAATGAATGAATAGAATCGAAATACCTAATTAATATGATACATATATTTTTTTAATAATTACCTTATTACAATTACAAATTTCAAATCGATATAAAGATTAAAGTTGAGTTATAATAATCAGCATTTAACATTTATGGCTCAGAAAGTCCTGATTTACCACATAGATCCTAGCAAAATTGTATATACATACCGCAAATAAAACCGCCACCAAAAATGCATGCCTGTTTATTTTTCAGTTCAAGCGAACCAACAATAACCGAAGCGGATTACCTCCCGGACAACATCGAGATTATGACGCCAATACTCGACGGATTGCGGCGCCTCACCGGGGTATCCGAAGAAACTGAGTCGGAGAACACGGAATCTGAGCAACCGGAGATCCCAGACAAGACCCGCCCAGAAAGCGCGGACACATTCCAAGGCCGCAGCAGGAAGACCAGCAAAACGGAGGACGGCAAAAACGACCTGTCATCGCTCAGGAACTTGTCCACCAACGGACTGATGATGTTCGACCCGCTGGTCATCAACGCGATGACCGGCTCCACAGACGCGAACAGACAGTTCCCGGACCAGGACCTGGTGACATCGCTAATCGAACAGGTCACGGAAATCAACGACAGACTGTCGTCCATCGCTGGGAGCGACGTGGACATCGTCGATCCTATGCATTCATTCTCCACCAACGACGTACCCAACCTCATATCCACAGAGGACGAAGCGTTCGGCTTTACGGGGCAGCGGAACGAGATCACGTGCATGCCTTCCACCAGCCACGGATATCTGATACCGAACGCCATCAGCCACGAACCGGCTGTGCTTACCCTGTCGCACAACAACTCGACAGTTTTCAACGCGGACGATGAGTCCGACAACGCGATATCGAGCACGATAATGCCGGACCACCCTATCGACACGGACATCGCCACCAACATCACCTTGTCCATCGCGAACGCGAACCTCAGCTCGTTGCTGCTCACCGACGAGGAGTACCGGGAGAATTTCGAAACGCCCGACGATGGCGCGGGCTTGACCACGGACCGCGACATGAGCGAGGTGAAGTTCATGTTGGGGTACGAAAGCGATCACGAGTCGCCCGCGGACTCCGGCGTGAGCACGGAGAGCACGAGCCTGGACCGGTCGCCGGACGCGGAGAAGGAGGGGTTCGCGAGCGCGGCGGTGAAGCCGGGGAGCAGTGTGCACATCAACAGGCGGTTCGACGCGATCCGGCTGGAGCCGGGATCGTCCGTGATCAGCCTCAGCTCGGAGGACGAGTCGCCGCCGCCGCTCACGCCCACGTCGAAGGCGGAAGCGAACAGGCGGATGAAGGAGGAGGCGAGAAAGGTATGTTGTTGTTTTTTTTTTTTTAGGAAGACCAACAGCTTTATAAAACTTAATAAATTCTTAACTAGTCCGATTAGATTTTGTATCTGTAATTAGATAGGTGGATGATAGTCATAGTCATGATCATAGTAATTTATTAATAATAGGTCATAAAATTAAATTTTGTATCTACAATTAGATATATATGGATGATAGACATAGTCACAGTCATAGTAATTTATTAATAACGAAATAATAGTTAATTAATCAAAGAAAATAAAATCATACTCAGATGAATTTTACATGAAAATATGTCCTACTTGTACAATTTGTCTACCCTATATAAGGTTTCATCGATAAGCCAGTTCTTGAGCCTATAATACTTAAATGTTTGTGGTGAGGGCACTTTGGTTATGGTCGCGGTATGATAATCTGTGTGTGGTTCATTACTTTAAGAAAAAGAAAAACAATTCAATATTACCCGCCTCTGTGGTCCAGTGGTTCAACCCACCGATTTCAGATCCAGTGGTCCCGGGTTCGATCCCCAGGGGGAGTACAATATATTGTGCTTGGTTTGGTTGGTGATAGGACTTTGTTGAAGTCAGCCTGGCTAGCTACCACCATCTTACCTAATTCTGTCGCCATAATAACAATTCTAAAATTGTTGTGTTCCGGCATTCAGAGGTAAGATAGCCAGTTCCTCAGTTTGTTGAGGATTCCGGGAGAAGTGCGCCTCCACCTTCGGCCTTATCTTAAATTGTTACCAGGTCAGATGAAGGCCAAGCGCTTCCCCGTCGTACAATAAAAAAAAAATATATGGAAATAATTTTCCCTTCCAAACACTTTTCAATTTTCGAATTAAACGACAATCTATGTTTGCACTGCAGAGTGAAAATACAAGACATTTCCGCAGGTGCTAAACGACTGGGGCATGCCGATGCCCGAAAACGAAGAATTCAGATCTATCGACGACGTTATAGCGGAACTACGGAAGCAGAGAAAGGAGAAGAAGCTCGCGGAAACCGCTCACTCCGGCCAGAGCAGCGGCCAGCCCAGGAAGAAGGATCCTCGGAGGAAGTCCACATCGAGGAGTAAGAGGAAAAGGAACAAGTTCATGGTGGTTTTGGAGAGTCAGAACACGCGCGATCGGAATTATGCTGTTACGCTGAATTTTGACCATCTTGTGGACAATGGGTAACACTTTTTTTATATTATTTTTGTATAATAATAATAATTGACCGAGCGAGCGAAGCGACTCGGTTTCGAGGTTGGCCAAATGTGCTTTTGTCCGCTGGCTGTCGGCTGGCGGTTTGTTCTCGCCTGTAAGTCTGTTTTAACCGATTTTGATGAAAATTGGCTCACATTCGCTCGATCGCGATTTTTGGTCTGGGGGTAAATAGGGGGGAAGTTTGCTGTAGCGTAATTATCAAAGGCATCAGTTGATAATTACGTTATCAACAGTTACATTTGAAAGACACACTAAGGATTTAATTTCTACGCAAGACGTTGTGAAAAAAAAGGGGAGTAGAGGGGAAAAAGGGGAGAAGTTTTCTTTAGGATTTCTTTTTTTTTTCCCCGCAAAATTAATACCTATGTTTACTAATCAGACTACGCAGTCTTCTACGCCTTTGCTAGACAAATACGTAGACACCAGTTTCGATCTCCTCAGACCAAGGGAACGCGAGTAATGGCTAAAACTTATACCCCTATTTGCTCAATAGTCTTAGAGGAAAAGTGAAAGAGGAAAGCATCAGTTGTTTCATGGTTATAAGGGCTCTACAGTTCTCACAGAACCACTAGTAATAATATTTATTCACACAGAACTTATTTCCTATTTAAAGATAATACAGTTAGAATAAAAATATAAGAGCAGGTGAACTTACAAATTAGATATCTTGAGTTGCACAGACAGTGACAGTAGGCAATACATAAAGTACGCAAACGGTGTTACGGCAAGTGTATGCTGTGGCTTTGTATTTCAAGTGAATTGTACATGGCCAAAGCATTTACAAATTAATGTTGTAATGACACAAAACAAAAAGGTAAGCCCCGACAGGGCTGGAACCCGCATATTTTCCTAGATGGCGTTAATCAGCGTTTAAACTGAGTTGATATGACACAAAAATTAGGGATCAGTGTCAGGACCCTCGTTGCTCATTTGGTTAGAGGGTTTCTAGCTCTAGGAAGAGATGCGGGTTCCAAGTTCAATCGCGGGTAGTGTTTTTTTTTTTTGTTTTTTTTTTTATTGGGTAGGTGCTTGGCCTTCATCTCATCTAGTTTCAAGCAAAGTTAATGATAAGGCCTAAGGTGACACCCAGCATCCTAAACAGTTGGAGAAACTGGCTATCTTACCTCCAAATGCCGGAACACAATTTAGATTTTTTTTCTATGACGACGTAGGTAGCCAGTCGGACTTGCCACCCCATACCATGCACAATATTGTACTCCCCTGGGAATCGAACCCGGGACCTCTGGATCTGACACCCATGGGCGAACCAATACACAACAGAGGCGGCTTAAATACATAAAATAGTTTGTAATAATATATAACAAGCCACACAGCTCAGTTGGTAGTGTAGCTCTGCCTTCCGCGCTGTAGGTTGTGGGTTCGATTCCCACCCAGGACAAACATTTGTGTGATGAATATACATGTTTGTTCTGTGTTTGGGTGTTGTATTGTATGATAAGTATGTATTTAAAAAAAAAAAGTATCGATGTATTCTATCCGTAATATAGTTACCATATTACAAGCTATGCTTAGTTTGGGACTAGATGGCGCTGTGTGAAATTAGTAAAATATATGTTATTATGTATTTCAGCAGTGCGGCCATCGATCTAACGGAATGCGCAGACGACGAACAGATAGCGCTCGCGTTGCAAGCGCAGGAGTTAGCGGCGAGGCAGCAGGCTAGGGGCAAGTTCGTGTAAGTTATTTTCTTATAAAATTGTGAAAACAGAAATTCTCTCAAAAAATATTTCTCGTGCAAGTCAATGAGTTTTTTTTTGTATTGTATGACATTTATTCAATAAAAAGTGCAATTAAACTAACTATGTACAATGGAATCAGTCAGATTACCTAAGGACCGTTACAAACGGCCTATAGGTAACTCAACTGTTCCAGACCAGTACCAGACGGAAGCGTGCCCAAGGCACTGGCGGCATTGCCACGCTGAATAGCTATGCTAATTCGCTGGCCTAAATAAGAGCCAGCCCTTGGGTCACGTGTCGCCTCAATCAAAAGCCCCGCAATATTTTTGAAAACCCGGAGGGCACCGGCTCCCCACGGACCCAAGGTCTCCACCCCAAGTCAATGAGTTAATTTGTCATAATATAGTAATAATTCAGCGAAAAGGTGATATAAGAAATATGAAATAAAAAATGTGTCTATAAAATATTTCCCTACATTACATCACCTACATACCCTAATCATACGCGCTATGAGTTAATTGCACTCATATTGATAGCACACTGTAGTCAATTACCGGTAACATGATGATTACTGATTATTTTCATTTTTCCCCAGTTCAAGTGAAGACCTAATCCACCGCCTTTATGTCTGCATAGCGGGCGTGGCCGACCAACTGCAAACTAATTTCGCAGCGGACCTAAGAAACATACTGAAAGCGGTGTTTCTGATGAACCAAACGCCCGACGAACCAATCGAACCAGTTGAGTCGATCAAAGAAAAAGCGGTGCCTACGATCGAGTATGAAGCCACTGAGGATCAGGTTATACAAAATGGTAAGCAATTTTGAACCCTATGCCTGCGTACATAAATAAACGGAGTCTATATAACGTACTCAAAGCGGTGTTCCTTGTGAACCAGACGCCCGAAGAGCCTTTTGAGCTGGTTCAGTCAATCAAAGACAATGAGGTGCCTCCGATCGAGTATGAAGCTACTGAGGACATGGTAAGCGATTTTGAACCTTATTCCTATCTGTATAGCTTCTAAAGTTTCGATAAAAAACATCGCACTACTTTTCGGCTTTTACACATTTTCACACAAAGCATTAACAGCTTTGACACTTCTTACAAAGTCTACGGTCTTATATCAATCATAATGAACGTGGTATATGTGTATGGTAAAATAAAACCGATTTCCCCCCGAAGGGAAGAAAACGAATATTTAGGTTTAAGCCGGAGCTTGACCCACTTGTGAGATTACCCCTTTGAATTTTACGCGGTTGCAGTGCGATTCTACCCTCAAATTCCTAAAAGTTATCACGTGACGTTGCGGGTAGCCGTCGCGTCGCCGCTCTATCGCTGGCTAGTCGGATGTTCCTCAGTACTCTCACAAGCCGGCAAGAAATGCAAATTTAGTGGGTCAAGCTCCGGCTTAAACCTAAATATTCGTTTTCTTCCCTTCGGGGGGAAAACGGTTTTATTTAGGTGTTAGAGCCTTCGCTTGACCCACTTGTGAGATGTGTTTATATTCTGCCGGCGATGGCAAGGCGTACTGTGATAAGGTTTTAGAACGAGGTGTAAAATGGAAACATTTACCTCAAAAATAATCATGTTTATGAAGTACTTAAGTAGTTACTTAATTATTTTAATTAAACGCAAAGTCTCTTATCATGTAGAGAGTATAAATAACGGTATATATGTTGTCAATTTACAACGGTGTAAATAATTCGCTTATACTGAGCTGGTTATGCTGAGTAGTTTTCTGGGGAATCAACTTAAAATAATGTTTTAGGAAAGTATCTTTACTTCTCCAATTCCCCCGACGGAGAACCTCATCCAGATTTAGGTTTCTGTTGGTCCAATTATCAGAGTTTACTGCTGCTCTAAAACTGCCAGGGGTAGCCTCTATTTTTGCTGATTTTAAGAGATTGCGGATCCAGCCAGCAATAACAGTTCTTGAGGCTGCCTTTACTTGGCTCCTAGTAGTAATGAACAGCTTAGATGTTCTATTGGCTCGTCGCTTTTTACCAATCAATATTAATCTATTAATCCAAAACACCATGTCTAATTTTTGTATGCTATTATGTTCGAGTTTCCATCCTGATTGCCTAAAACTAGCTGAATCAGTTTTCGAACCGAATTGAGGCCAAAGTATTATGTAATCATCATGTACCTCAAGATGATCGGGACCCGTATCAAGCAGCGTTAAGTCGTGTATTCTTCGCCCTGAGGCTAGGAGAAGTAGTGCGGACACATGACGGGATATTTGAAATAAGCTGCTATGATCAATCTCATAGCTATTCAAGTGATCTATCAACTGACCAACTTTCCAAGTTAGAGGTTTTGTAGGCGGTGGATTACTTGCAAAAACCGCTTTTAAGGTCCGTTTAACCAATGGGTGACTGCTAAGCTTTTCACTACTTTCAGGGTTAGCAAATGTTGTGACTACCGATTTATGTAAGGCAATAGATCTAGCCGCTAGTTTGACTTCCTTATGGAGGTAACAAATAAATTTAGCGAGTTCTTCGGGTTTTGGGTCGTCCACCTGGATGTTATTAAATTTTGCCCAAGATTTCCATCTAAACCAGGCTGGACCGTATGTTTTCAAGGTTGATTTGCGCCATGATGCCTCTAGAAGGTTACGATTTTCATCCGGCCATGTTGCTATATACCGGGTCCAGCCCGTATCCTCCAAACCCGCAAACACATTTCTTTTATCGCTGGAGGCGGTTTCCCGGTTCTGAGGTCGGTCAAATTGCTGTGTAAGTTGGGGATCGTGAATGGAGAACCTACGGTTCTCTGTCTCAACTCTGCCTTCCAGAATGTTCTCTCCCATTTCGGGGCTACAAGGAGGTAAGTTCCTGAGCAATGCGTAAGGTGTCTCAGGACTCGTGGTATAAGTGCTGGCGGAGGGAACACCCAACCGAGTTTGAAGTGCCACTGGCGACTGAATGCGTTGATAAAAAGGCACTTTAGGTCTCTGGCATCCTCGCTTACGTATCTGTTGAGGATGGCTGACCGAGCACTTGCAAACAGATCCACATCCGGTGTTCCCATCTTCCTGAAGATTACTTGAAGTATTTCCTGACTCAACGTCCACTCCGGGAGCTCCATCGATCGTGACAAGCTGTCTGCAGCGCCGTTGTACCGCCCTGGGAGATATCGAGCAATGAGGTTTATTTGATGTTGACTGGCCAGCTCTAAGATTGTTCGAGTCACACGGAGGAGGCGAAGGGACTTGGTGCCTCCTTGCTTCGTAATATAGGCTACAACAGATCTGTTGTCCGATTGGATCATTACTGTTTGGCCAGATAGTTGAGGTCCTTTTCTTATGATAACTTCTAGGACCACCCATAGCTCCTTCTGATTGCTGTGCCAGTTTTGCTGCGTTCTGTTCCAATAACCGCTCAGCTTTTCGCTTCCAACTGTTGCTCCCCACCCTGCCTCCGCCGCATCGGTTGTGATAAACACTGACGCTTCTAGATGATGTATCGGGGAGGAACGAGTTAAGTTTTGTAACCACCATTTTAGCTCTTCTAGAACGTTGGCTGGTAACGGGAATTTCTTGTGTTTTTGGTTCAACGGTAGCTTGTTTGCTGCTATTTGGATTTGGCGGCTGTGTAGCCTTCCCAGTGGAACAACAAATGAGGCGAAGTTTATGTTGCCGAGTCCTGCTCGGCAACATACAACTTTTGCTAGCCGCCATGTCCACCACTGATTGTGTAGGATATTCTCTATTAGTGCGGCGAATTTCGCCACTTTGTCCTGAGGCAAGCGTTTGATGTTTTGTTCGGTGTTCCAGAGGAGGCCCAAGTATTCGACTGCTCGTGATGGCAAGGGGGAGGTTTTTCGATAGTTTATGCACCAGCCCATTTGCAATAGGTGTCTTTGAACAAATTGATTTTGCTGAGAAAGAATGTTTGATAGACTACGACTCGTATTCCCTTTTCCCTGAAACAATTTGCAATCCAATTTGTGATTTTAGCAAATATATAGGGGGCCGTCGCCAAGCCGAAAGGTAGGCATGTCATTTCATAATTGTACTATCAAAATTGAAAGCCAAAAATCGGCGATGAGGTTTGCTGATAGGAATATGGAAGTAGGCCTGTGATAAGTCTATTTTGACCATGTAATCATAACTATTCATACAAAGAGGAATTCGATTGTGATTTATTAGTCGAAATTTTGGCGGCTGAAGATACTCGTTGAGTAACTTAAGGTTAAAAATTGGTCTATTTGATCCATCTGATTTTTTCCTGAGAAACATTGGGGAAAGGAAGCCAGATTCGCTTGGGCATTTAACTATGGCCTTGCAATCCAACATTTTATGCATTTCCGTAGACATATCAAAAGAATATTTTATTAATAGCCGATCATTATTATCTTTGTTGAATTTTCTCAAAGGAGGTGAACGCGCAAAGGGTATTCTATACCCGGATAGTACTGAGATTATAGATTTAGGGGCACCAAGATGCATCCAAGCTTGAATATGATTGCTTACCTGCCCCGCTTGAAAGTTACTATTTTCTTTAGCCTTTACCCTCATATCTAGGCTTTTTGTTTGTATATGATCCGGATGCGGATCCTGCTTGGGGGTTTTTCTTATTTTGGGTCGGGGCCCGGTAATTAAATCGTCTTTCATAGGGTCGTTTGAAGCCCTGGTTCTTTTCTTGATTTGCAGCTGCTTGTGGCTTAGCCTTAGTTTTGTTAGTGGCTGTGTGTTGTCTTCTGGCAGGAAAAAAATTAAAGACTCCTCCTTGTTCCTTAATAAGGTCTCCTAGTTGTGGCTCTGCGAATAAGTGAGTATTCGATGGCGGGATTGCATGTAGGAGTTCATTAAGGGTTTTGTTTAAAGGTTTATAAGTCGATCTCCGTTGATTTATTATTTCTGCCCTTCTACCACAAGCATATTGCAGCAGAGAATCGGATGTTCGGCGGAACGCACAATCAGTGATAATAAAAACTCTTGTTTAGGTGTGACTTCATTTCTAGAGGCGCAGCATTGTATATGGTTTGAAAGTGATTTCTCTGTTGCAAGATCCCATGGATGATAGCACCTAAACAGGTGTCCATTTTTCCTAGAAGTGTTACTGTTTGCCAGTTAGGAGTAACTGTTGCTAGAATGCTGTTAACTTTCAGGCTTGTAAAAACTGGGGTAGCCTGGAATTGTTTTTGTACATCAGCATAACGGATGTTTTGCCAGGTCGATTCTCCGAGCCTTGAACAGTGAGCACCCTGTTTTACAAGAGTTTCCTCTGCAATTCCTATTTTGCTTTCGGATTCTTTCGTTTCAGGGGCGAAATCAAAGAAGTGTTCTTCTTGTTCAGTTGGATTTGCTTCCTGTGCCTCGGTGGGCTCAAGGTCGATAATCTCCGGGGCAATCCAATCATCATTTTCATCTTCTGATTGACTATCAGAGTTTACGTTATTCGTCGCCCCTTGTTGTGATAAGTCAGCTTGTTTGCCAGATTGCATAGCTACAAGCTGCTCTAGTAGTTTATTTTGATGCTCCATGTAGGATTCGAGACTCCTGGTAGTAACGGTTTGGAGCGGTTCTGGCCTGTGAGGCCTTGTCCTTCCATCGTTAGGCGTGCTTTGTGTGGAAGCAACTGATGGCGATGCTATTCCCAATGAAGCTGCAGCTTGCTTTCTGATTGCTAGGGAGGCTTCTGAGCGTGAGAGCAGTTGACTTTTAATAGTCGTTAGATTCTGCATATATCCGCTGTACGCATCAGTGGGATGTACTTTTTTCATTGTGGCAAACGGTGAGTAGATGAGTGCCCTGCCTAGAGGCCAATTGAGGAGTATCCTCTTTAGTGCTTTATACTTGCGTTCACTCAGAGAGCCTATACAGCCATATGCGTTGGCTAGATGGATCGTAGGGATTGCGAATCGTAGACGGTTCTCATCATCAGAGGATATTTTGTCCTCGAACAGGTCTTCATATGTAACGGTATTGATCTCCCAGGACCTCCAGTCATGAGGATAACATTCGTCTAAAACGTGTATAAAATTTTGATAGAAATCTTATTGGTCGGGGGGTGGATCCCATTTGTCAATGTCGCCAAAAGTTGTGCGGTCCGTCAGGTCCATGATCTGAAAGGTACCGAAAGGTTGAGGTTACCTTTAGAGTTAATAGACTGATTGTGCCGAATGACGGCTGCATAGCCTACATGATGGCTGCAAAAACTTCTAATAGTTTCCGATACATAAAGTAATTGTGTCAGCTGTACAGCCGACATGGCGGTAGTCAGCCGACGTTAGTCGTCGTCGTGACGTCTGACAATAAAGCGTGTTGTCATTCGTCGACTGTACAGCCGACATTGCGGTAGTCAGTCGACGTTAGCCGTCGTGACGTCTGACGATAAAATATCATCAAGATTGAGCGCGTAAATACGTAAGTGTATTTACAGAGACGGGCGCTTTGATCAGGATTGATCTGCAAAATATTATTTCTTCTTATTGCTTGATTGCGAGTCTACCGTCCGAAGAGCGGGCATTCGCGAAAAGCACTAATCCAGTACAAACACAAACTCCCGACGGAGAATGATATGTGTTGTACTTCACCTTATTTTAACACTTTAAACACTTTAAAATACAAATATACTTACATTTTTATATTCACGCCGGTCTATATAAAATATATTTAAATGTAGAACTATTAATTCACACTGCACATGCACCGTCAAAATTCAAAGACGTACTGAGGAACATCCGACTAGCCAGCGATAGAGCGGCGACGCGACGGCTACCCGCAACGTCACGTGATAACTTTTAGGAATTTGAGGGTAGAATCGCACTGCAACCGCGTAAAATACAAAGGGGTAATCTCACAAGTGGGTCAAGCGAAGGCTCTAACACCTAAATGAACAAATTTTCTGGCCACATTATAGTCCTTCTTGCGACTGAATTATGTCCAAAGTAGTGTATTTATTTACTAGCTTTTGTCTGTGGCCCCCACCTGCGTGGTATCCGTATAAAAAGTAGCCTACCTCTATCCCATTGTGTACAGTATATCCTTGCCAAGTCAAGAACCTTTCATCCTTTTAGTGGTTTAAAAACTAACAGAGACACTTAAGAATTTAAAATATTTGTATGCTTAAATAATTTGTAACTTTTTGCCTGCAGGAAGTTCATTCGACAGTGTCTATTCAGCGGAAGAGGTCTATGCGGACAGTAACTCGGATTCTGTCCAATCAGAGAGCGGCGTTCGGATAGTCCGACGGAACACTGTCAACGCGACCACGTTGAACGAACAAGCGACCTTGGAACGGACGGAAGTTAGAAGAAAGTCTATCGATAACGTGGCAAATCTTCAAGCTTCCGTTTCTACGGGTGATTTGACATTAAATAGGTGAGTTTCGCTTCTATTTCTGTAGTGTTAAGGCACAAAATGCGATGTCGCTCAATCAAAGATGGCGTCTCTGATGCCGTCCTATCGATGAGCAAGGGTAAAGAACTTGATTTGATGTAACACCATCAACGCGAACAATTAAATAGGGGAGGATTAGACATTTAAATAGGTGAGTTTGCACTATATTGCTTTGAATCAGCAAAATAAGATTCGCTCCAACGATTAAAGATGGCGGGGGAGACGCCGTCCAATCAGAGAACTGTATTAGTACCTTGACGTAATTCTTTTCTTCCGTTTTTTACATTGCAATATTTTAATATGTCTATGGTTGGTATGAGAACAACCAATAAGACCTACCTATTTTAATAGTAGGAACCGTCAACCGTAGAATATTGCGTCGGGTCACTCGTACTCAACGAGTTAGTTCATTGGTCTTGTAATATTTTTTTTTATTGTACGACAGGGAAGCGCTTGGCCTTCATCTCACCTGGTAACAAGTTAAGATAAGGCCGAAGGAGGAGGCGCACTTAACCGAGATCCTCAACAAACTGGCTATCTTACCTCTAAATGCCGGACCACAACAATTTTAGAATTGTTATTATGGCTACAGAATTAGGTAAGATGGTGGTAGCTAGCCAGGCGGACTTCTACAAAGTCCTACCACCAACCAAACCAAGCACAATATATTGTACTCCCCATGGGATCGAACCCGGGACCTCTGGATCTGAAATCGGTGGGTTGAACCAGTAGACCACAGAGACGGTCATATCCGTGATCGTGTTTTCACTCAGATTATGTGTAACTATTTTACAAACTAGTTTATTTAATTCTTCCTCGTTTGTATGTATCTTGCTTCTTGTCGTTATCAAATAAATGTTTATATTTCTTTCTTATGTTACTAGGGATGAACGAAGGGAATCCACGGGCATCGAGCGAGCCCCAGAGTGGGTTCCCGACATCGCCGCGCCCGCATGTATGAGATGTGCAGCTCACTTCACCGCCTTCAGGCGCCGGCACCACTGTAGGAACTGCGGTAAGCAACTTTATTGTCATACAAATTAGGCATAGAATTGTGTAATCCCTCGCAAGAACTTCGTAGTTTGCACCACGCTTGGCGGGTTATTTATTTTGTGTTTGTCAAGGACTTACTTATTTTTTTGTTTATTTATTTATCTACATTACACTATTTGTAATGATACTGCAGGTAAAATTGGATTGGAATGAATTACTTTAGGAGATGCGTTTCGTTTTATTATTTTGTGTTAGAGAATTGTGAATAATAAATCTGGATTATCTTTGACGTACGTATACTTAATACGTTCTAAAAGTTATTGTGTATCAGACAAGCCGTGTCGAATCAACGACAACCTATGTTTGTATGAGATAGAAGTACTAGGAAATAATTCATCCTTTTTTTAAAGAAAATATAAGTAATTCATCCTTTAATCTCCTAATTAATACTGCTAAGTCAAAGTCAAAGTCAAATATTTTTATTCATTAAGATTTTTAGGATCATTTTGAAACGTCAAATCTACCGCCTGTTCGGAATCGCGACCAGCACACAAGGAGAAAGGCAAGAACCTCGGGCTGATTAATTTTTTGATGATCCATTTAACATTTAGGTACAGTGTTTATAATAATTTAATTTAATAACATTACAAGTGTTACCTACATCATAAAACTAAAAACTTAATATTATCTTAAAACATTGATTACTACATAACTATCTAATGGGCAGTTTCTTGACATTGAGAAATCACCATTTAACTGTCAACTGGTATAGCAACATCGGGCCACGCGTTCTTATTGTCGATATAGTCACTTATTTTGTAGTAGGCTCTTTTAATTAAATTATTCTTTATATACAATTTGAATTTACGAGCAGAGAGTTTGGTGGCGCTTTGAGGAAGCTTATTATAGAATCGTACACAGTTTCCTAAGAATGAATTATTTACTTTTCCTAAGCGATACCTAGGTATGTCAAGTTTATTTTTATTTCTAGTATTAACACTGTGTACATCACTTCTTTTACCAAACTCATCAATGTTCCTGTGAGCGTGCATTAGGTTTTCATAAATATATTGGGAGCTGACTGTCATAATACCAATCTCTTTAAAACGTTCCCTGAGAGAGTCACGAGTTTTCAATTTATAAATTGCCCGTACAGCTCTCTTTTGCAGGATAAAAATGCTTTCAATATCTGCTGCATTTCCCCATAAAAATATGCCATAGGACATAACGCTGTGAAAGTAACTAAAATAAACTAACCTCGCCGTGGTTTCATCAGTAAGATTCCTTATGGTACGTACTGCGTAAGCTGCCGAGCTTAGCCGGCTAGCTAATGTATTAATATGAATACCCCATTGCAACTTTGCATCGATATTTAAACCCAAGAAAGTAGTTGCTTCCATAAAGTTAAGTATTTCCCCATTTAAGATAATGTTAGCATTGCTGACTTGAACGTTAGGCAAGGTGAATCTAATGCATTTGGTTTTTTTCTCATTTAATAAGAGGTTATTTGCTACCTAAGGAGATAAGACCTCCGAGTAAATATATTAAAATACTGAATCAATACTTGTCACGGTCACTCCGTGAAGCCTGCGTAGGCACCTAGAATATTCTACGCTCCTGGTCAGAGTTAGTCTAGTCACTAGTCGGACATTTCTCACGTACAATGCGCCAAAAAAGAGTTATGTGCAGAAGCGGGAGTAAATTCACCAATTTCGCTGCATATTTCTTCGTCGCCACAAGTATTTGCTGTTCTCTGTATCCTTTTATATGTTTTATCATGGTATTTCTGGAACATTTATTATAATAATTATCATCCATATATGTACACATATATATATTTGTGTGTTGTATTTGTATAGTATAGTATGTAGATACATAGTGTATAATATGTAGGTATTTATGTTATATAAGTATTGTGTATCTTTGTAGCATAGCTTTACCTAAAATGTATTATAAATAGTCAATTTAGCTAGACCCCTAATTAATATGTGCACCACCAACCACATCTTAAGCCATGAAATTATCTCCATCCATCGATGATAAGACCATTGAATATACCTTTATTTAAGTTATCCATTTTTATTTTTAAGGTGTGCAATAAAGTATTTTCATAAATTTTATCCATTTGTTTTATGTTCCAGGCAAAGTATTTTGCGCATCGTGCAGTTCAAACTCGTGCCCTTTACCTCGCTACGGGCAGTTGAAGCCGGTGCGCGTTTGCGAGGAGTGCTTCCAGACGATCGCCACGAGCTGCCGCCAGCAAACCGCTCGGTGAGATCTGTACTCACTGGTCACGTCTTGAACGCCTCGTCAGTGAGTGATTTTATTTATGTGTTGGGACGAGATAAATGTAAAAAAATACATCACAAATGACCTATCGCTCTCGCTAAGTTTTCACATCACAGCCGGTTTAGTTTCTCGGTGAAACCTTTACTGAGTGAGTTATGTCATGAACAATTCGATGAGTATTCTGCGTTCAGTTCAAATTAATATCCTATATCTCGCTATTATAAAGCATATTCTTATCTATGCATAAACAATACTAATACAACTATTCTAATATTTTCGATTTCGCTTAGTACTTGACACTCAGTACTAACTCTAGTAGGTGAGTTAATCATGACTTGAACAACTCATGACATAAAATATTTATGTGAGCAAAATGTAGTTGATTTTTTGCTGTCTATTTCCGTGATTTGTCTCTCAATGCTTGATGAAACCTCTACTCACTGATCAAATTTAGAACGTTTGAAGTCAGTGAGTGATTTTATTTCTGTTTAATATTGTAATTCTGGTCACAAAAAAAGATTCCTTTTCCTTGTTTATTAGTTTCAATAGCCTTATGTTATAACACTATCAAACAGTATATTACGTAGATAGATAGATCTGAAATTTTCTACATCGTAAGACTGACCCTGGCTGTGATGTACTTGCTATTTTCTTTCTCAAATGAAATGGTATTGTTTAAACTATCAATAAACCTAAATTTCATCAGGCATTTTATTGTCCTCACGAATTTCTTTGCCAATGTTTCGTAGTAGTTATTACACGTATGTAATGATATGATGTGCGGTTGTCTGTAAGCCAATCAAGGTTGACGATGTCCCTACTATAGAAATTCAAATGTAATCAGAAGGCCCCCGGATTGACATATGGTATGGAACATATCGTTCATTTCAAAATGGCGCATATGATTTGAATTAAATTTTGCACGTATATGTGTATTTTCATTCAGTTAAGCTGTCTGTACTTTACTTTTTTTTAAATACAAATCAATAGAATATGGTGTTTTCTCATACCACTACAGAACTCTGTTTCGATATTATTATATTTTTAGCACTACTGAGCGATACACACTATATAGGCATGATACATGATACACAACTACGCCTGATATATATCTGATGTTTTTATAACTCTTAATCTCGTCTTTTACCTTTATTCCAACTCATAACGTGATAATGTAATGTAATGTTATTCCTAAATGATTATTTACTAACCTTACCATTTTAATTGTTGACTAAATGATAATATTAATTATAAAAAGTATATTTTTTCCATATTGACTGAAAAAGGAAAGCAAATAGTTTATAAGTTATTAGATTTTAGGTAGCTCTCTAATTTTTTAAATAATCTTGTTATACATATGAAAAAATTATGAATCAGTTGTATCAAAATTGGTTGATGGTGTCTTATTATTCTAGAAATAGTGTTGTTTTAATAGTTTTTATACAGAAAAATCTAAGTGCAACTCTTGCCTGCTTACCAAGGCAATACCTTGTTGGTTGGTTAACTACAGTGTCCTTACTAAAATATTTGCGTACATTGTCCCAACATAATAAAACTGTAATTTAAGATAATTATTTTTGTAAGTACCATAACTATTTTTCATGGAAACTTTAATACATGCCTATAACATATACATCACTATTTCTAGTCCTTAGTGTAAGGTAATTGCGGAAGGCTTTTAAAACTCAAATACTTGTGTAGCAAGAAGCCCAATTGTTTCAAAAGATATTCTTCCGCTTATCTATTTCTTATGATATGGCACTTGCGGACATAGTTTGTGTAGAATGTATCTGAGTAGCTGACTAATGCATTGACAGTGATTCCGTTTCCTCTGCTGAGGTATGGAACCGTAAAAAAAGAAAATTCAACGAAGGAGTGTGCTACCATTATCACCTCCAAAATCAAAAGTTGCATCAATTAACCCTCCCGTTTTCCATGTGAGTCGCTATAACGACCACATTACACTAATACTATGAAAGTGAAAGTTTGTTTGGATGTTTCCACTTAACTCTATACATTTTAACTTTTAACCGCCTCTGTGGTCTAGTCAACCCACCAATGTCAGATCCAGAGATCCCGGGTTCGATCCCCAGGGGAGTACAATATTGTGCTTGGTTTGGTTGGTGGTAGGGCCTACTACGTCCGCTTGGCTAGTTACCACCATCTTACCTAATTCTGTCGCCTTAACATTTTTTTTTTGTTTTCTGACTTAGAAGGTATGATAGCCAGTTCATGTGACCGTTGAGGATTCAGGGTGAAGTGCGCCTCCACCTTCGACCTTATCATAACTTGTTATTCAGGTGAGATTAAGGCCTATGCGCTTCCCCGTCGTACGATAATAAAATAGTACTCAACGGATTGAGCTCAAACTTGCACATATGTTGCTATAGACCGAGAATAAGATATAGGCTACTTCTCCCATAAATAAGCAGGATTGGAATGGGATGATTTTTTTAAGTGTCCGTTTTGTTGTGTCACCCAACGGCTGAACGGATCTCAATGAAATTTGACACATAGTATATGCCATGAGACACAACATAGGCTGCTTTTCGGCTGAGTACCACGTGGGTAAAGGCGGGCAAAGACATGAAAAAGGTTCAAAAGCTTTTCTGCTATTTTCTATGTAAGAAAGAGGTATGTATGTGATTTGAATAGACTGTATGTAAAATATAGTTAAAAAGACAATAAAGTCTGTTCAATATTATAATTTTGTGGGAATTAGGTGTCTTACCGTTTGCGGTTTCTCCATTTTTTTTGTCGTTAATTATACAAAATGTTGCAAGTGTCATGATCTCGCCCCAAGAGTAATTTTATTCTTAAAAGTTTTAAATCTAAATTGTAAGTTTTTTTTAAGATGTCTACCTTTTATCGCTTCGTTTAGCTGATCGTGACTATGTAAGCTTACTTAAAAACTTCTACAAGAGCAGGGAAAATGTATTTAATGTGTACTCTATATATAAACACGCGCGGTCAGAACATTTCTCGACTGCTTTTGTAGACGTGAGATATAATATTCCTGCTCAGCTATGTAAGTAATCCTCGAGTCAATTTAGGCCTAACTAAATAGGCCTCTTTCATGCAATGCATGCGGTTATCATCTTTACGTTATACCTAAAGGTGATACCGTTTGAGTTCAAAACTCTGAATTGACTCACGCGTTATCAATAAGGGCTACTTGCTTGAGGCTCAATTCAATCCGTCTATCGTCGAATTTTCTGGAATCCTTGAGAAGTCGGCGGTAGACGGGCGATGAGTTTTTTCGTTTGTTTTATTATTATATTCTGAAGAATTCCGCAGCGGTGTGAATTGAGCCGAAGTTAAGATGTTTTTTTGCAAGTGGCCCTTGATCCAGAGCAGATATTGTTTTAATTTACTAAATGAAACGGTTATTACCACAAAATTTTTACGTCGATTTGCTGACGTTTCGAGAACATTTAGAGACCCCTTCTTCACGAGCTTCGCCCGCGTGCACGTTCGTGTCGGTCGCGCGGCGCAAACTGCGGATTTGTGCCCGCACTTCTCGTTGAGAAGGTACAGGCGGCGGCGGCGGCGGCGGAGGTAATAACCGTTTCATTTAGTTAATTATGTTGCATAGCCACACAAGTTTCAATTGTAAGATATTGTTTTTTTAATTTGCATAGTATGATGAAGAAGTAACAAAACGTAAATGAAGATTCCATAATTTTTATATTAGCTAGAATAAAAAATGTATGTAAATTTTGTAAAGATAATCATAATTACCATAATTTTAGAAAGGTTCCATAGCTTTTTGTATAAGTAATTTTAATATCGGACCCAATTGTTTGACTATGTAATTGTTATGATTACTGATATGCTGAATGTAAATAAATGTCCATTTAAAAATACGTGTGTATTCTTTGTTTCATAACTAAGTTGAATATCACAAGCATCACAGCTAAGTTGGTAGTAAGTAGCCTCTTACATTCAATTCATACCCAAATCATCAACCAGCCCGTTAGTGTCCACTGCTGGACAGAGCCTCCTCCAAAGTTGGATGATTTAGAAATAATCTCCACGTTTGGCAGGTGGATTGATGATCGCAGTAGTAGATTAAACAGAAGATTCTGATCAAGCGGTGCTACGGGAACCATTCGAAATTCGCGCGTAGTTCTGTCATCTTATGGTCATAAGCGCCGTGGCTGAGCGCACAGCAATGCCACCGTATTATTGTAACTATGTTAGTTCGAAACTAGAGTAAAGTTGCGTCGAGTTACTAGTCTGAGGCAGTTTCGGCCCTCAATGTTTCCATTTTCCATATTGGTCCTAAGCTAACTTCGATCGTAAAGAGTCAGTTGGCTAGGGAACTAATATATAAATCTAAGCATAAAATTTCAAAAATGTTCTTATGCCTGTACCAAACCCACAATTACCAACCACTAAGTAATCCTAGGGCTATGTCAGCGTTTTGTATGCCAGCACTACATCAAGCTTGTTCGATATCACCTGAAGCCTGCATGCGTAGCGTGTACCAACGAAGATGACAACCTACCTTGAACTGTGACAGTCAACATAATATCTTACTAAGGCCTGGATGTTATAAAACTTTTAAACATTATAAATGTGGTAGCTATTTAGGCACAGTCGTAGACGTTTCCTCTTTTTCAAATAGAAAAATACTTTTGAACAAGTCACGAGTCAAATTTTTACATATTTTATATACTTCAGGTACCTATCTACATCAAAGGTGAGCTGAAAACGTAACAGCAGATTTTTTTTTTCGTTAAAAATATTCAGTGAAAATGGTACGTTTCAAAATTTACAAGCGAAATATTTTGATGTCTACAATGAATATTGACGTACGATTTATTTTAATAGATCTACATTAAAGGTAAGCTAGTTTTTTGATACGAACTTAAATTTAATTTTAATCATGAATCATTTGAAATGCTACAGGAGCACCGCGCCCTTCAATCAGTACCTCTGTGACCACTGTCGACGTCGGAGACGTGTGCTTATCGTCGTCGCAGCGGTCAGACAACAACTAGACTCAGAATAAATATTAGGACGAATGTAAATAAGTTATTTGTTCTGTGCCAGTAAAGTCACATTACCTACCTACATACCAGCAACGCGAACTCAGAATACGAATTATCAATAGGAAATAGTATTCACGATACACATGTGCCAACCACACAGCTTGCCGTTGTCAACTCTCATAATCGTTTCTGCCGCAGTTTAGCAGCCTGGAGCGCCTTTTTTGGCATATTTGTGTATCAAAATTAGAGGCCCTGCTATAAAAATCGAGCGTCGAGGGACCTCAAAGAACTTCTGTCATGTTTGTTCTGAAAAACGTGCAATCCATCGTCGGATACGCTATGCTTCGTTTTTCGTAGTTGACTCTCAGTTTCCTAGCAAATTGAAAACAAACTCACTGTACTGATAGATACGCCACGGTGATATTTTACGTAGGTAATGCATTCTCGGGTCCCATATATTCTATAGAACATGACGTCACAGAACAAAAGTTTTTTTTCCCAATTTGTACCATAGAACAGTTTTTAATACGCCTCTGTGGTCTATTTATTTGCGCACTGTTATCAAACCGAATAGTCCGGAGTCGGATTTCCAGGTGGCTACAAATTTGTGCTTGGTTTGGTTGGTAGTAGGACTTTGTTTAAGTCCGATGCTACTATAAGTCCGTAAGTCTACTATAACAAGTTCTAATTGTTGTGTCGTGTTCCGGCATTTAGAGGTAAGCAGGTATAGCCAGTTCCTCAGTTTGTTGAGGATTCCGGGTGAAGTGCGCTTCCACCTTCGGCCTTATCATAACATCTGGCTTGGGATGTGCGTTGATAGTCATTCAGCTACTCTAAGATGTTATATACCTATTTAGATTTAGAATGATAATTGGTAACTAGCTTTCTTTAAATTACTCATATTGTCCCCAACACGAACAATTTACAATGCCATGGAGATGTTTTAATGAAAAATTTTAGTATAAAAATAACATTTATTAATTACTTATAGACAATATACTTATTCCACTACCGCTCGCGGTGAATCAGACAAACTGATTCGTACTCTTAAACAAGATCAATGATTGTCAAATTATGTAATACCTAGATCGATAGATGGATAGAGCTTACGCATCTCACTACTTTTGTGCTAAATACTTTTTGATTATAGTAAAAATATTAGATATTAGATACATTTTACATAATCGCCATAACTATTTCGGAGCTAGATTTTGATGAATATGAATACAAAATCTTTTCTAATATTTTTTTTTAAATATACGTTTTTAAATTTATACAAAATAAAAAATATAGATATTCATAGCACAATCTTTTTGTCCCGGCTGGGAATCGGACCAACAACCTACAGCGCGTTAGGCTGAGCTCCAACTTGCTGAGCTGTGAGGCCTGCAATTAACTACCCTACTCAAGATTCGATTTAAAGTACCAAGCATCGTATTCTAAGGTTTAGTATCATTTTGTGTATCTCTCCGACTGAAATGGTAACTGTGTAGAGGCACCTGCTGTCTCATTTCAATCACCTCATTTTCTGCTGGTCTGAAATATCAAAAAACAATCATCAATTTCTGTGAGAGAATACGTAGATACTTTGAACTTACCTTGCACCTTATATACTGCCCAAATTCAGAGGCTTGTGGAGAATATAAATTTGCAGGGTAGCTTAATTTTAGTACAGGAGGTTCTTTTTTCTCCTCTTTGTTACGTCAGAACGGAGTAATTTTTTAACCGATTTGGAAACTATTCTATACTTTCATATTGGACCTATTCCGTCTCTTTTCTTTCTAGTCATTTATCAAAATCGGTTCAGCAGTTTGTTAGTTATTCATATTTTTCTATTTATTATGTCCACCGATTTCTCCAAGAGTTCATAACTGATTTACGTTATTTTCGATCGATAGATGAATGGTCTGAAATTGGTTCCACTATAATTTGGTAAAAATCTAGTAAAGCTGACCTAGGGACCAAAACTCCTCAGCCAATAACAGCAAATCATAGATATCTCCGCCGATTGAGTTTCGATTCGATTTTTTTATTTGATGGTGTAACTACGACGGTCGTGGGTTCGATTCCGGCCGGATACCAATGTCTTTTTGTGGTGAATTGTAACTAATACAAGTGATGAAATCGTCAATCGCCTAGTCACTAAATTGAGTAAAATTTGTTACTTTTGGAATAAACATGGAACCGACTTCGCTAAAAACTTGAAAATAATTTAAAAAGGACAAGCAAATATTATTTGGAAGGCGGATGCTATTGGTTATGTAATGAGAATGCTATACAACAACGATCTTGTTGTTTGGCTTAGCAAGTCGGCATCAACTTCAAAAATAATATTATGCAATTATAATCATAAAATTATGATATGTAATGAAAACTACTTTATCAATATAACGGGATAACATAAAAAGTATCTGCAATAAGCGGTCTGTTTAGAAGCGACTTGTTCCAGACAACATTTAGATTGAGAGTATTTTATGACTAAAGAGGCGGTTTGTGGTGCAGTAATTAATAGTTAAAGCTAAATTTACTATAGACATATAATATCTAGAATGTAAATCTATGATACAAAATAAATACAGTATTTATATAATACGTGTATACCTTCATACCAATACATATACTATTATACCTACATACTATAATACAATACACAATATTTACACATATATTTTTTTATTTTTTATTTTATGGATAGTAAAATAATAATTACTTTCTCTAGAAGTACCATGATAACACATATAAAACAGTAAATACTATCTAATTGCGACGATGAGACTAGGTGATACAGTTCCTAATCAAATATAACTATTAAAACAGGTTAATTTATTTAAATTTTCTCTTGTGAAGTTGGTTCACTTTTTTAAAAATAACATATTCGGCTTAAAATAGCTTCCCTTGTATTCTAGTATTTTGGAATATTCTCACGAGATATCGGTAAATAATTCGCGGGTTCCACTACAGCAACAATAATTGTACCGCATACCCATCAGGATGATTGATCCATGATATATGTCTCCTACTTATTTTGAAACCAACTTGCGATTCGTTCTCGCACCGTCGACGCCAACTATGAAACATCATTGAATTGTCATTAAAATAGAAAAAATAAAAAAACAGTTGCATACTTAAATAATTAATACAAGGCCCTTCATGGTTCTGATGTAGACAGGGCACTGTTTAATAAAGCTGACAATACAACAAGTCGACATACATGTCAAAAAGTGACAATTAGTAAAAGAAAAAAAACATTACAAAGAGTAAATTTTTCTGTTTAATAAAACTGACCTGCGATAAAATTGTCATGTTGGAAATCTGACATTTTTTTGTTCATTAAAACTTTTTAAGCGACAGGTGACCATACGTCAACCATACGTCATTTTGGTTTGAAGTAGTGCCACTTTTTGGTTGAAATTTGTTCCGAATTAGACTTCCTGACTATTTTTTCATTCGTAGCTTGAATGGGATACATACTCATACTATTTATTAGATACATACTTGATACCAAGTGAAGAAAAGTTGGCGTTCATGACGCAGTCTATAAACTTTCCGTGGCATTGTGTACTGGTGAACAGGTAGGGTCCAGTGCATGAATTGTTGACAACCCGGAAGGCCGTAGCGACTCCGATGAGGATCTCTTTTCCTCCTCTCCAGGTCACTAACGGTCCTCCGTGGTCATTCTGACAAGAAAAAAAAACGTTCAAACAAAAAAGTAAAAAACACTATCATCATCATCATCATCATCCTGCCCGTCATCCATCACTATTGGGTCGTCACAACGTGTCTTCAAAGATGATAAGCAGATATTTATGAACACCAACGACCTACGTACGCTTATCCGTTCTGCGACGTAATTAATATCCATTTATTAAGTAACACTTTCTTTTCTTTTCTACATTCAGAAAACACTAAAACCAAACTGCATAATATTAGTAGGTATCGTCGGTTTTCTAAAGGGGAAGTAGAGACGGTTTACACTTCCTACGGTCATTGAAGACCTTTCTAGCTTCATTCACTCTTCTAAATGTTCATTCAACTTGTCCGATTCATCACATCATCACGTGATGCTGCAGCAGCTTGTCTCATCCAACTATAGGCATAGTGCTCTTCGCTAGTGCCAAGCTTCTGAATCCTGCGCCAGTCTAACCCATTAACGATCTGCACATTTGACTATGTCGTCGACCATGATGTAATCTAACGCCATCTCGCTGCCTATGACATAAGCACTAAGTAATGGGAGAACATTTCGTAACAGAGACTAGAGTGGCGCAGCTCTGTTATCAAGGTTGTAAATAATTCTGAAAGATTTAAATTCCTTGAAATGTACTTTTTGCCTTTTGAAGTAGTTGATGTTAAAATTACGATAATATCTTTTATGTTGGACAAAAATTATCTTTCCCTCCATTTTTACAAAAATCTAAAATAAAAACACGTGAGAACAATGTACCTTTAATAGGCTATGTCACTCCCACAAAGCAAACGACAACTATATTTGAGTACTGGATGACTAGTGCAGTGCAGCGTTCGGTTGGCTTATCAATGTTCATGCTCGTAAATCTAATTTATAATTGAAAAAAAAAACAGTTTTTTTCTTTCAGCTAAATTTGTTCAATTTCAGTAACTTCAAAAATATCCGCACGTTTTTAAAACAACAGATTGTATGTCAAAAATCATATGTCAATATCCAGCAAGCCGTTTAGGCTACAAATCAAAAAATACATACCGTACATAATCAGCTGAGAAACATTAGGTATTGTGGCAGGATATCTCAAATCGTATCTAACACGCTATATAAATTTTCTAATCAAATAATCATGTTTTAGTATGTGCCATTAATTGGATAGGTATCAGTATTTTCATTTGTTTTATCTGGTGATGACGTCCTTCTAGGCATCATAATTTTTCTGCCGATCACCCACACTAATTGGGTGCGGCATAATTATATTGTAAATATATTGAATATTAATATGTGTTTTTGATTTGATGTATTCTTGACATTTTTTCTTTGTAGAAGTACAAATTTTGAGTTGACATCTCATGTAGTTCCAGATATACAAAAAAAAATTAAATAAAATCTTTAACCGCGTTTTTCTCGATAAGTGTCAAAACCTAGTAATCTTGGTCTGTATCATTATATGACCTACGGATCTGAGATCTGACTGCTGACTCGACCAGCGGGCCTAGCATGGGGTTTCTTGTCTAGGGTAGAATAGATTAAAAATGACATTTAGGTGTAGAGAGTAGAAAGTTTTCTTCGATCGGGAACATGGCGTTCGAAAGAATGAGCGGATAGAAATGTTTTCTAGTCTACTCTAGAGATGAGTCTACCACTGCGAGCATGCCATTCAATTTACTCTACTTTTGACGTTTGAGAATAGAAACATTTCTTCTAAAATTATCTACACGTCTCGAGACCTAGAGAAGCGTTTCTCTCGCATAATTTAGTGAATATTTTTTACGGTTACTATGAACGGTGGAAGAAATTGGCTTCTGAGCGAGTACGAGGAGAAAAACGACCGGAGACGTGAAATAATCGCAGTTCGAGAGCTCACAGTTGCTCTCGATTTGCCGGAGGCCGAGTTTAGGCGCAACTTTTTTGTAACAAATTTGTGTTTGTTAAGATTGTGCCGAGCATCATCGATCCGGGCTTTCTTTTTAAGGTCCCTCCAAGTCTGAAAATTTCAATGACTAGCTAGTAAGACATAGGTGTCTTTCCCATTATGAGATAGATATCAAATAAGGATAGTATGGATGGATGAAATAGTTTCGAAGCCTTGCAATGGTTATGGAACATAATATTAGTAAATACATTAGTGGACTACATGTCCACACATAATATGTTCGCCTTGGGAGAATATACCGGGCCCCTGGGACGTCGGGCCCACAATGAAGAATGGGTGCGTCTTCAAGGCGCACTCAAGGAGTTAGGGCCCCACAAGACTGTGGAGCAATGGAAAAATGTAAAACGTTTCGTTTTACGTATAAGCTGTATTTCTTGTTTCGTGTTGACATTTTGTGGGTTATGAAACGCAACGAACGAACTTCTTACAACATTTTATATTTGATCTGTGGTTTCGTTTCCGTTGCTATAGAAAGAGCTTGTCTACGAGGAAACTGCTTTCTAGAGTTTGCTTTGAGAAACGGCGTGTTCGGGCAAAAGAAAGATTACGAAGACAAGAAACTGTCTTCTCTATTCTAGGGTAGAGTAGAGATGAAATCCCCGTGCTAGGCCCGCAGGCTGGTCTCGTTAACAAGTTCAAAGTAAGAGAACAAATGTAAATGACATAGCTCTCAAAATTGGCAAATATTTTAACGGGCCCAAAGTGGCATTTCTCACCTGACAAATTCCAGTTCTTCTAGAATAACTTCTTCTTTTAGCAGTCAGCGGTTTCTTTTTAATTGATCTTCTATAAACCATGGGTTTACCTTTATTTTGTTTGGTTTTGTTTTCTTTACTTTCTAGTATCGGTTCTTGTTCTTCTGGTACTTCTATTGGGCTCTCTGTGTCATCATAATAGACATCGTCAGGAATTTCTGAAGAACTTTCTTCGTCGCACTTGGAAAGATGCATTATCAAAACTATAGCATGGATGTAACGATTATAGATGTAAACAATTTACATGTTAATTAATTATTTATGTGTTATTCCTTTCGATCTTTGTGGCGGTCGCGGCTTTACGATTGACCTCCAACTCCTTTTGATAGTACGTAATACCGACTTTTTACATTTGTTGCGAATTATGAACCTTGCAACAGACAAGGACTTAACCTTGCAACTGGCAAGGACTCTTCCTTGCTTCGCTCGTTGGAGCGAGTGATGTTTGAAGTCATAAGAGATGTAATAATGACTCGTAAGATATGACACCAGAGGTTATTGCCGCCCGGAAGAAAGGATATATAATTAGGAGGTAATAATAGGATTTTCTACTCGTTATTTGAACAGCCCGTCTGGGGAAGTACCCGCCTTACAGAATATCGCAACAAAATATCAAAATATATAGGTATAGTACCGAATAATGAATATAGTGCTGTGTTACTAGCGGCTAGATGCCAGATCTACTTTAAAAGGGTCGGCAAAGCGCGAGTGATGCTTCTGGTGCTTCATAGGCAACAGTAAAAGTTTTTTATTTGTATGTCTATTTGTCACTTTGGTAGTACATATAAAAGAAGTGGACTTACGATAGGTCCTTGTGCACCCAATCGCATCTCGTTTTGTGTCACACATCCTACTAGGAGTGTTTTATTTCCTATCTGAATGTAATCACCATTTTCATTCAATTCTCCCGGTCCCTCGGTACAGATCATATACTTATCTATTGCTTCTAATAAAAGTTGATTATGTGTTTGTTGGTTTTCATCCTTCTGTGTATAATGTTTTTTGCACTCTGATTTCTTGATGACAACTAATGAAGTGTATTTAATATCGTTAGAGTTGTAGGTCTTGAGATCATCCATCTAAAAGTAAAGCTAAGGATAAAACTTTATTACCTATGACTAATACTCCTAATAAGATCTTGCATTTACATAATACAAGTAATCTACCTTGTCGTCAAAGAATATGGGCCCCACCTTATCTACCCGTGGATATTGAACCTAAGAGGCGACTAACAAAGGGATGAACAGCAGAATAATCTTATTTTTTAGTTATCTTATAAAGATAACTAAATTATTGCGATCAACAATCCGCCTGCCAAGCGAGATGATGATGTAAAATCGCCGCCATTAAATTTTGTAGAATGCTCTCGAGGAATTCCATGCACTGCGGTGGACTACCTCGGGCTGTAATGATTCAATTTTTTTTAAGAATCTATGGATCTGAATCATGATGATAGCCTAGCCGTCTGATAATGATCAGATAATTTTATAATATATTACAAATAAATAATATTACAAATATTACAGGACATTAATTTCACACAGCGCCATCTAGCCCCAAACTAAGCATAGCTTGTAATATATTATGGGAACTAGATTACGGATATAATACTTAAATACATTTTTTTTATTTGTAAATACATACTTATCATACAATACACACCCAAACACAGAACAAACATCTATATTCATCACACAAATGTTTGTCCTGGGTGGGAATCGAACCCACAACCTACAGCGCAGAAGGCAGAGTTACTACCAACTGAGCTATGAGGCTTGTTATATATGTCTACCAATTACAATGTGATCGAGGATCATTTGCTGGGTTTCATATTTTACTAAAATTAAGCAATAGCGATATTACGTCTGCTAAAAAAATCCAGTATCCATGCAGTCTCCAGCAGATTTAGATAGAGCAATCAGGTGGTCTACTAAAGCTGAATACTGGATACCCAAGAGCTGTGTGACCAAGTGGATATGGGCCTGCCTTCAGATCTTATGTTCATTTGATACATGCACACATGCTCTGATGGCGAAGATCATATCATGAGGAAACCGGCATGTCTCTTGGACCAAATCCAAATGGTCTGAGGCAATGACTATTACCTATTCCGCTAAGCAGCGATAAGCTTGGAACTTGCCACTATTTTTTTATTTGATAATGTACGTGTTTTTTTTACGACGAGAAAGCGCTTGACCTTCATCTGACCTTCTAGGTTACAGGTTAATAAGGCCGAAGGTGGAGGCGCACTTCACCCGGAATCCTCAACAAACTGAAGAACCGCGAGAATCTCACGATAAATTAATTATAACAAAGGGAACTTCTATGACAACTTTTTTTGCAGCTTAATATAGAGCACACCAATTTCCTTTGCGTAGTGGCGGTAGCGGAATGTGAACCAATCACTCTCGCGCTGAGGGGTAGTTCAGTGATCACTTTTTGGGTATTATGGTAGTTTTGCTGTATTTGTCTTTATTTTGTTAAAGCGTTTGTTAATACTTTCCTTGTACCTACTACCATCTAACCATGCTGCCATACCTTCCCGTTTTAATTCATCCTTTTTTTTATATAATATTTTTCGTCCTTGTCAAAGTCAAATATATTTATTCAGTAAGATTTTTTAGGATCACTTTGAAACGTCAAATCTACCGCCTGTTCGGAATCGTGACCAGCACACAAGGAGAAAGGCAAGAACCTCGGGCTAGTTTCTTTTTTCATGATCCATTACAATAGCTTAAAATTATCTAATACTAATTACAATTTATTCACTGGAGCAAATTCTTTTTTTTTTAATGCCAGGCTTTCTTATCTTCTAGGTAATCTGAAATTTTATAATAAGCTTTCCTGGATAGCTTTTGTTTTACAAAATTTTTGAATTTATTATTTGACAAGCTTAGCACATCACTTGGCAATTTATTATAAAAGCGTACAGTTTGCCCTATGAACGATTTATTAACCTGTATCGTGCTCAAATACTTTTTCATCACACCGAAAAACGATGATAGGTTCGTACATAAGTGCTAGTAAAGTAAATCAAGTAAGTCAGTCATTTAGATTAAAACTCATACATTTTAGCTAAATGGGCATCTTTTTTCTTTATCTCATAGAGATAAGCGACAAAAATAATGTTTCCTTCTTTTATTGAATCTCTTCCTGCGGTCAGGATTCAAGATAGCGCTGTCGCCGTAAAAATATTTTCCATTGTAATACAGTGTACTATTTTCTGTTTCTATTTGAGCGTTGTCATCGTACCAGTGTTTACTTACTTGTCGCCAGTTGGTATCGTGTCCCCATCCGAATGCCACAGCATCAATTCCAGGCTCTTGGTACTTACTATCGTAGTTTATCGTTAACTTTCCAGGCGTGTAAGTGCAGTATTTTATGTAATTCTGGTCTCCATGATTGAAAAATGTATCGACTTTTACAAGAGCGATATCACCTCTCGCCCATTTATCCATTCTGTGGTACTGTAGATCGTAATCTGTGAAAAGTTGTTCAAAGGAGGGAGCAATGATAGCCCCTAAAATATAAAAAAGATTCCGACAAATTGAGAACCTTCTCCTTTTTTGAAGTCGGTTAAATAAATCATAGTAAAGAGGAAACAATGAAAATGTTTTATTCAAACAATATGGGTATCAAATAAAACATGCCGATGCTTATTATACAAGACTTTTTATGGCTGTGTTTTCGTAAAGACAAAGTTTTTTTTTTGTATAAACTACTTACTCACTTGTTTTTACCAAAATCGAGCGGAAGACTCCTGCAGGCCTATTACCTAACTCTGTTTCATTTGGGTTTCAATCAGAAATGCAGGCATTTTAAGTGAAACCCATTGAAACCCAAATGAAACAGAGTTAGGTAATAGGCCTGCTGAGATCTTTATCTTTGTTTCATACCATAGCCTTTTAAATTAAAGCCGCCTCTATGGACTAGTGGTTCGCCCACCGGTGTAAATTCTAGAGGTCCCGGGTTAGGATCGGCCCGGGTGGGGAACGCCCAGGGGAGTACAATATTGTGCTTGGTTTGGTTGGACTTTGTTTAAGCCCGTCTGCCTAGCTACCACCATATCACCTAAATCTGTCGCCATAAAACCAATTTATGAATGATTGTGTTGCGGCATTTTAGAGGAAATATAGCCAGTTCCTCAGTTTGTTGAGAATTCCGGGTGAAGTATGCGGGTGAAGTAGTACCTTCAGCCTTATTATAGCTTAAAAATCAGGTGAGATGAAGGCCAAGCCACCTCCTTATAGTAGAATAAAAAAAAGCCTAAGATGCCCAAGAATAATCTCAGCAATAGCTATATATGATGACGATGATGTTAAATTTAGAGTTTCGCTGTTTGAACTTGTTGAAAGGTTGACAATGAACACTTTATCGTTCACATAAATGAAGTGTCACAGTGTATGAAACAGTATTGCGTGGCGGTCGCGGCTTAAGAATCGACCCCTCCAACTCAGCCCATGAATGTTGTAAAAGCCGACTATGGGATCTCACCAGAAGAAGGGCAGCAGCTTCCTTATATGCAACCAATACGCCTGCCAAGTGTGGTTACAATGGCAAACATCTCCTACAAACCCTCCAGCTTTGAAGATGAATAAATAAAATAACAACAACATATATTTCATCGCCTCTGTAGTCTAGTGGTTCGCCCGCCGGTTGCAGATCCTGTGGTCAGCGGGTTCGATCCCCAGGGGAGTACAATATTGAGCTTGACTTGGTTAATAAGTAAAACCACTGTATTACGTTGTTTATCTTACCTGAGACTGCCATAAAATATTTTTTTTTGTGTTTCGACATTTAGAGGTTGTATAGCCAGTTCCTCAGACTGTCAGATTGTTGAGGATTCCGAGTGAAGTGCGCTTCCACCTTCGGCCTTATCATAACATGAAATCAGGTGAGATGAAAGCTAAGCACTTCCCCGACGTACAATAACAAAATATACTAACATAAAATTAAAAGGTAATAAATAACCAGGTAAGTAAGTAGTTACCTATATTTTACAATACGGTAATATCAAACATCTGCTTCGATTAGGAAAAGTAGGTACTTACATTCAGGAACGCAGACTAGTACTACTTTCTTTCGGTGTCGTGAGATGCATTCATCTGTGTTAAGTTTATCAACATCCACGTACTTCTTGTGTCCAGCTATAACATACATGTAATGGACGTCTTGCACGCAGGCGGCCGAGGTTATTGCGAAGTAATCGGAGACTATAGATCCACCACATAACCAGCCTGTGTATGTCTTATCGGAGGGCGCTGCTTTTAAAAGATATACCTAGGAAAAGACATCGTTATTCCAATAATTGTTCATTCCGAAATGCTTAGATTTATAAATTAATAGGTAATCGAGTTAATAAACACCAATTAGTAGTTCTCTCCGAACAGAGATCTCGTGATTTAATCACGGAGAACCACACAAAAGTAAAGCTATTAACATAACGATAAAATTGAGCTTTCATTTCACATCTTTCTCTAGGCACACTTATTCTCAATCTCTCTTTTTTCACCGAGTTCGAGGCTCTCTCGTCGCTTACTTTTTTGCTATGCTAAGCCAGAATGAGAGTAAAGCACTATAACACATTGACTTTACGTAAAAGTGAGTAGGCAGAATACAACAAGTTAAACTAAAAAATGTAAACAACCCTTACTAATAATATGTTTTATACCGCCTCTGGGGTCTAGTGGTTCAATCCACCGATTTCAGATCCAGAGGTCCCGGGTTCGATCCCCATGGGGAGTACAATATATTGTGCGTGGTTTGGTTGGTGGTAGGACTTTTTTGAAGTTCACCTGGCTAGCTACCACCATCTTACCTAATTCTATCGCCATAATAACAATTATAAAATTGTTGTGTTCCGGCATTCAGAGGTAAGATAGCCAGTTCCTCAGTTTGTTGAGGATTCCGGGTGAAGTGCGCCTCCGCCTTCGGCCTTATCTTAACTTGTTACCAGATGAGATGAAGGCCAAGCGCTTCCCCGTTTTTTTATTGTAAAAAAAATATATTAAAAAAAAACAGTGACGGATTTCCCGACTTTACTCTTAGAACCCGTTCGCCTTGCTCTTTCGATCAAATACTACGCAAAAATTGCATACCTATAGAAAGTTCTGCGTTCGGCTTTCAAAAATTCATTCAACACACAAATGTTTGTCCTAGGTGGGAATCGAACCCACAACCTACAACGCAGAAATTAGAATTACTAGCAGCTGAGTTGTGAGACTTGTAACTCTTCCTACAATTTCGTTGCCAAGGTTTTAGTCACTTTAACGACACCCCGTAGAATGTTGCTATATTCTAACACCCCGTAGTAGAAAGGTTGCTATATTCTAACACACGGGGTGTTAGAATATAGCAGTAGAAAGGTATATAAATATTCAACCACCTCGTAAGTAGAAAGGTTGCTATATTCTTTCTCAGCCACAAACCTCAGGTACACAGAGAGTAAACATAAATATTTTGTACTTAACCACATACGATTTCCCCGATGTATTTTGACCATCATTAATGCGACGTCGCGAAAAACTTACTGAAAGAAAAAAAAACGTCATTTATCTGTCTGAATGACTCATGATCAACGCACAGTCCAAGTCCTAGTGATTTTTTTTTATTGTATGACGGGTAATCACTTGGCCTTCATCTCACGGTTACACAAGTTGAGATAAGGTGGAGGCGCACTTCACCCAGAATCCTCAACAAACTGAGGAACTGGCTATCTTACCTCTAAATGCCGGAACACAAATTTTTTTTTAGAATTGTTATTATGGCGACAGAATTAGGTAAGATGGTGGTAGCTCTACCACCAACCAAACCAAGCGCAGTACCCCCGAGACCTCTGGATCTGAAATCGGTGGGTTGAACCACTAGACCACAGAGGCGATAAAAGATTAAATCATTGGTAAAATAGGCGGATTTGTAGATGGAGAAAGGATTTTAAGAAAAATAAAAAAAAATACGACGGGAAAGCGAGAACCAGGTCACCTGGTTTACAAGTTATGATAAGGCCGAAGGTGGAAGCGCACATCACCCGGAATCCTCAACGATCTGAGGAACTGGCTATCTCACCTCTAAATCAATCAATCAATATTTATTTATCAATTGCAAGATTAGCACCTCAAAAAAACCGAGATAAAAACGAATGAAAAGCTCTCTATTCGGATTACGACATTGTTACTGGTTTGTAAGTATTAAATAATCTTACTCTGAATCAAAAAGCAAATCCCAACAACACGGTATATGCTGAAAGTCCACATTTTAATATTTTCTAGTATATCACCATCGGTATAAAATAGTAGTTATACATCAATAAATACTTGCAAACCCACTGCACGGTCCGCTGGTAACTTTAATTAACTTTGAACATTATCATTATATTATTTGAGAAAGGTATAACTGATAGTGTTTTTATGTTTTTGGGGCATGTTGTTGATCGAGTGAGCGAACGAAATCTCTGAGTTAAGTTGGGAAATCCGGCACTGTATGTATGTATGTATGTAGCAATGTTTGTGACGGCACAACTCTCGAATGGTTTATATCCGATTTTATATAATATATAGAATAGAGATAACGTAAATATAATTAGATTGTCGCGGGGGAGTTTTGATAAGTAGAGTAGTTTTTGAGATATTGGGGTGATAAGACATACAATTATTCGCCCATAACTTTTAAATGGCTGATCCGATCAATTCAAAATTTGAACATGTAGTGAATATATCAATACTCATCAATCGGCACGAGGATTTTTTTGAAACTAGGGTAGTTTTTGAGAAATAGGGGTGTTAAGTGAGACGAGCTGATTTTTGGCTTGTGGGGTGTCATTTGAAAGAGAAAAGATAAAATATGAATTATTCCCACGTCTAAAGATTGTCAATACTACAGATTCCCGTATCTACAGATTCCCATGTCAAATTTTCCCTTTTGTACAGATTACCACTTCTACAGATTCTCATTTCTACATATTCCCAAATATACAGATTCTACATATTTCCAATATTACAAATTCCCAATATTACAGATGCCCATGTCTACAGATTTCCTTGTAGACATAGGAATCTGTAGAAATGGGATTATTA
The DNA here is from genome assembly GCA_951394065.1 of Venusia cambrica. Classification (NCBI taxonomy): domain Eukaryota; kingdom Metazoa; phylum Arthropoda; class Insecta; order Lepidoptera; family Geometridae; genus Venusia; species Venusia cambrica. The sequence continues at coordinate 4,289,605 of OX596040.1, read as the reverse complement.
GCTTGTTTGCCATCCTGTAAAAAAAAGGAATATTTATTTGTCTTCTAATGTTATGTTCTGTTCACATACACACACGTTATTTATTATGAGTAAAGCTATAATTTATAAATCATTAATCAAAGATTCTCTTCGCTCGGTTTTCTTTTGCATTGTGTATATAGGCTGGTTATTACGATTTAAATCTCTTAAAAATATAACATCTTTTATATTGAGTGCGTCAATGCAATGTCATCCGGATGTCATATGAAGTTACACATTTCTATTTTTAATAATTAAATATTACCGTCGTACTGGATAAAAAAGAATACTAGTGATGTACTTAGTTGTGCCAATGAGTACGTGCGTACAAGCAATTATTTATTCTGTGATGCCATTAGAATGGCATCATAGAATAAATACTAAATGTTGTTTATTTAAAAGCGAGTTCAAAGCTAAATGTTCAAAAAAATATACCTACCTTATTAAAATAAAATTTTGTTTTGTGAATCAGTATACGGGGGAGGGTTGATTATCTCCTTTTAATAAGTTTATTTTTTCTACCACTTATCATAAAACATCTATTGAGTTGGGTTGGGAACATGTAGCGCTAGAAATCTGTAGAATTGGGAAACTGTGGAGATAGGAATCCTTATGATTAAGAGTCTGTAAAGTTGAGAATCTGTAGAATTACGAATCTGTTGAGTTGGAAATCTGTAGAATCGGGAGTCTGTAGAATTACGATTCTGTAGAATAGGGAATTTGTAAAAATTGGAATCTGTAAAGGAAATCTGTAGGATTGGGAACAAACCTCTTGTAGGATAGAGTGTAGGGGGTTGACTTCACAATTAACTTTTTGGATTTGCTGAAACCACCCCTGTAATTACATTAAGGGTTGCAAAAGGGGTAATTAATATCATTTATTTATTTATTTAACAAAATACACAGCTCGTAAAACTAAACAGGGAAAAACTAGCTTTCTTTATAATTACCCATATTGTCCCCTACACAAATAATGTAAAATGAAATGGAGATGTTTTAATGAAACATTTGAGTATTAAAATATATATATATGAATTACTTATAGACAAGATAATTCCACTACTGCTCGTTGTAAATCAGACAAACTTAAACAAAATCAATGATTGTCAAATTATTTAATACCACAGATCGTGCTACATACGTGCTCAACCTCCACAGATCGTGCTCGTCTCTTAGCTGTTTCAAAATGGGAATCAGGTCTTTGGCTGCAAGCACATCCATCCTACAATACCGGTACACTTATGGATCCTGTAACTTTCCGTATTGCCACTTGTCTTCGGTTGGGTGCAAGATGCTGCGCCTCTCACCAGTGCCGGTGCGGTGCGGCCGTAGATCAATTTGGTTTTCACGGACTTTCGTGCGCAAGGTCTGCCGGCAGGATTTCGCGCCACGCTAGTCTTAATGACATTATCCGTCGAGCGTTTACCAGTGTCAATGTGCCAGCCGTTCTTGAACCGAATGGTCTGTTACGTGATGATGGTAAGCGGCCCGACGGTATGACTCTTGTCCCTTGGGAAATGGGTAGGCCTTTGGTGTGGGACGCTACCTGCGTCGACACCCTAGCGCCATCTCATCTGCCTGGGACATCAGTTAGGGCTGGTGCGGCGGCTGATTCGGCCGAGGATCACAAAAGGCGCAAATATAGTGGTCTCGACAGAGCTTACCTATTTGAGCCTTTTGGGGTGGAGACCTTGGGTCCGTGGGGAGCCGGTGCCCTCCGGGTTTTCAAAAATATTGCGGGGCTTTTGATTGAGGCGACACGTGACCCAAGGGCTGGCTCTTATTTAGGCCAGCGAATTAGCATAGCTATTCAGCGTGGCAATGCAGCCAGTGTCTTGGGCACGCTTCCGTCTGGTACTGGTCTGGAACAGTTGAGTTACCTATAGGCCGTTTGTAACGGTCCTTAGGTAATCTGACTGATTCCTTTGTACTTAGTTAGTTTAATTTATTGAATAAATGTAAACCATTAAAAAAAAAAAAAAAATTTAATACCTACTTAGATCGATAGATGAATAGAGCTAATGCATCTTACTACTTTTGTGCTACATACTTTTTGATTTTAGTAAAAACAGATACTAAGATACTAGACATACATTTTGCATAATCACCCTAAACTATTTTGGATCTAGATTTTGATAAATATGGTTACAAGTATAGTAAGTAAGGTATGGTTAGGCAGAGCTCAAACTTGCTGAGCTGTGAGGCCTGCAATTAACTACCCTAAATCAAGATCCGATTTAAAGTACGAGTAGCATGCCAAAGGAGTGCCTGAAATCTACCAAGCATCGTGTTCTAAGGCTTAGTATCATTTTGTGTATCTCTCCGACTGAAATGGTAACTGTGTAGAGGCACCTGCTGTCTCATTTCAATCACCTCATTTTCTGCTGGCCTGAAATATCAAAAAAACAATCATCAATTTCTGTAAGAAAATACGTAGATACTTTGAACTTACCTTACAAAATAAACACAGTATTTATATAATATGCAATGCAACATACCTATACATATACTATTATACCTACATACTATAATACTATACACATAGTATTTACACATAGAAATAAAATGTATTTTTTAATTATAAGGGTAATATTTTATATTTAGGATAATAAAATAATAAATAGGTACCTGCTCTAGAAGTACCATGATAAAATAGCAAATACTATCTAATTGCGACGAAGTATGAGAGTAGGTGATGCAGTTCCTGATCAAATATGACTATTACAACACACACAGGTTAACTAATTGTATTATTTTGTTGTGAAGTTAGTTAATTTTTTTTTCAAAAATAACATATTCGTTATAAAATATCTTCCTTTGTGTTCTAGAACTTTGGAATATTCTCACGAGATATCGGAAAACAATTCGCGGGTATTCCCCGCGATTTCGACTACAGAAACAATAATTGTACAGCATACCCATCAGGATGATTGATCCATGATATATGTCTCCTACTTATTTTGAAACCAACTTGCGATTCGTTCTCGCACCGTCGACGCCAACTATGAAACATCATTGAATTGTCATTAAAATAGGAAAAATAAAAAACAGTTACCATACATAAATAATTAATAATTACTACAATGCCCTTCATGGTTCCGATGAACGATGAACGACAAGACAGGTCCCTGTTTAATAAAGCTGACAATCCGACAAGTCGCCATATATAGTGTTCTGTATTATGAATAAATAAATAAATAAATATGTCAAAAAGTGACGATTCGTCAATTTTTCTGTTTAATAAAACTGACCGGCGAGAAAATTGACATGGTGGAAAATTCACAAATATGTCGGATTGTCGCGACAATCTGTCATTTTTCTGTTTAATAAAACTTTTGCGACAGGTGACAGTGACAGTGACAATTTGTCGTGAAAAACTTGTCACCGACAATTCTGATAGGAGCGTTTACCCTCTGTTACGAAATTATATTTTGCGAAATTACGTTTTAAAAACTAAAAAGAAAACCGACTTCAATGCAGAATATGATACAATTTCGTTTAGGATGACTAATTTTTTTCCATTTATTGATGACAGATGGACGGACTGAAAGAAAGACACGCGATATAAGGGGTCCGTTTTTTCCTTACTTTTGAGGTAAAACACCCAAATCGCTTCAATAATATTTTTTTCCCTCGATTTTTTCAGGATCCCAGCATCAGATCCTTACCTGATGACGATGGGATTACCTGGGAAGTATACCGACCCTAAAAATACCCAAATCACTTCAAGTGTGCATATTATATTTGAAGAGCTCCCTCGATTTTTCCAGGATCCCATCATCAGATCCTGACCTGATGTCAATGGGACCATCTGTGAAGTACATAAACCAATTCCAACAAAAAAAAAAAGCGGTCCCGCCATCTTCGAGTAATCGAAAAACAAACATAAAAAAAAAGATTCCGACGAATTGCGAACCTTCTATTTTTTTTGAAAGTCGGTTAAAAAATAGTACTTACGTCGAGCAGTGAGAGTAGTAATGATGAATACTTGGTATTTCCAAGTATTCATATAAAACGAGGAGGCAACGACGATCATTTAAAAGCAGAATCAATTTTTCATTCTAAATAATACATTTCTACTTTAAAAAAAAATCGGGTATGTAAAACTAGCGTAGAATATTTAATAACATTTCATTAATAAAATTGGACATCAACTTGAACACGATACAAGCATAAAGTGCAGCAAGAAGCATGGTTCACAGTTCCACAATGGACAATTGACAGAAATAATTTGGCTGTGGTTTTTTGACAATTATGTAGAGTTTTATTAAACGCTTTTTCAATGATAAATATGTCGTGATTTCACCTGTCGACTTTTGACACATTTGTCACGTTTATTAAACACCTATGAGCGAAAATTCTACAATTTTGTCGTTTTTTGACATATCTGTCGAATTGACAGCTTTATTAAACAGGACCCAGCTGGCCTATTACCTAACTCTGTTTCATTTAGGTTTCAATTGGTGTGTTTGCGTGGGTAGCTGTCATAAAATGTTTCAGATCAAAAGCCGCCATTTTGATTGAAACCTAAATGAAACAGAGTTAGGTTAGGCCAGCTGTTCGCATCGGTAAACGGCTATGCTTTGTTGAATTCTTTGCGGAATCTGAAGGTTTTGTCTGTTCAATTATGAATGAGGTTGTCAAGACGATCAACTATCGAGTTATAAGGCCGGGACGGTTGACGTGTCGAGCATGTTACCGCCCCGATGTATCCCTCAGACATTTACTTTCAGGGTATACGCTTGCTAACTCAGAGTATTGACCTATTATCATAACCAAGTAGCCAGGATCATTCATCAGCAACTTGCTCTCCGTTATGCTCACGCGTCGGTAGGACTTTGTGTAAGCCCACCTGGCTAGCGTTCACCACCTTACCTGAGTTTGTCGCCATATTAACAATACTAAATTGTTTTATTTCAGCATTTAGAGGTATACGTAAGATAGCCAGCTCCTCAGATTTTGAGGATTCTGTGCCCTAGTAGCTTGAAACCAAGTGAGATGAAGGCCAAGCATTCCCCGTGTATTTAAGTTAATGTTTAAAAAATATCACGTTTGGATAGTTTCCAATTTTTTTTTATACAGGTAGGTGGTAGATACATCAATGTAACCACTATCGCACAATTGTTTACTAATTTGCTAGAAAAACAATCGTTGCAAGTACCTAAATCAATTTAATATCAATTATTTAAATAACATATCATGTAATCTGCTAGGGGTCACCCTCTGTAGTCTGTCCATCCAACCTACTTATTTTTTTATAATTTGTTATTATTTTAATCGTGGGGTGGACCCACGATGTGTGTGTAGTTATGTCCAACCTTTTTGATGTGTTGACAATAAATGATTATTTGACTTGAATGCGATCATACTATGTATTAGATACATACTCGATACCAAGTGAAGAAAAGTCTGCGTTCATGACGCAGTCTATAAACTTTCCGTGGCATTGTGTACTGGTGAACAGGTAGGGTCCAGTGCATGAATTGTTGACAACCCGGAAGGCCGTAGCGACTCCGATGAGGATCTCTTTTCCTCCTCTCCAGGTCACCAACGGTCCTCCGTGGTCATTCTGACAAGAAAAAGGAAGCGTTCAAACAAAAACAGTAAAAAAAAAAAACATCATCATCAGGATCATCCTGCCCGTCATCCCACACTATGAGATCATCACAACGTGTCTTCAAAGATGATAAGCATATATTTATGAACACCAACGACCTACGTAGGTACGCTTATCCGTTCTGTGACATAATTAATGTCTATGTATTAATTAACACTGAATGTAGAAGCAACTAAAACCAAATTGCATAATATTAGTTGGTATCATCGGTTTCTTAATGGGGAAGTAGAGACGGTTTACACTTCCTATGGTAATTGAAGACCTTTCTGGCTTCATTCACTATTCTCAATTTTCATTCAACTTGTCCATCCAGATTCATCACAACATCACGTGATGCTGCAGAAGCTTGTCTTATCCATGTCTCATAGTCCTCTTCGCTAGTGCCAAGCTTCTGGATCCTACACCAGTCTAACCCATTAAATATCTGCACATTTGACTATGTCATTGACCCATTGTGTTCGTCCATGTCGCGGTGGACTGGATCAGGATGTGATGAAGCGCCATCTCGCTGCCTGTGACATAAGCTCTAAGTAATGGGAGAAGATTGCGTAACATAGACCAGAGTGGCGCAGCTCTGTTAACAAGTTAGTGAATAATTTTGAAAGATTTAAATTCCTTGAAATGTAGGTATTTCGTCTCTTGGGTTATGCAACATTTTTTTCTGAACGTCCTAATGTGTGTGTCTAATTCCGAACCTTTTCAAAATTAGTTTTTTAGCGCACCCCTACAAGTCTTTAGGACCTCTGGTTTAGGCTGTGCATTGATCGTTAGTCAGTTGGCGTTGATTTATATATTTTGAATGTTTTGACTCCCTCGCATTTTGTATTCGTATTCCTCATTAAGAACAATGTACCTTTAATAGGTTATGTTACTCCCAAAAAGCAAACAACAACTATATTTGAGTACTGGATGACTCTTGCAGTGCAGCTTTCGGTTGGCTTATCAATGTTCATGCTCGTAAACATAATTTTTAATTGAAAAATAAAACCGTTTCTGTTTCAGCTTAATTTGGTTCAGTTTCAGTAACCTAGTAACCTCAAAAAAATCCACACGTTTTTACAACAACAGATTGTACGTCTTAAATCATTATGTCAAAATCCAGCAAACCGTTTAGAAAGGCTACAAAGCAAAAAATAAGCGTACATAATCCGTTAAGAAACATTATTGTGGATATCTCAAATCATAACACGCTATTTAAGTTTCTAATCAAATAATAATGTTTTCGTATGTGCCATTAATTGAATAGGTATCAGTATTTTCATTCATTTTACCTGGTGATGACGTCCTTATAAGCATCATAATTTTCCTGAGCATCACCCATACTAATTGGGGGCGGCATAACAAAAGTCCAATAGCAAGACTGATTAAAATTTGCAAGCCAACATTTTATGAATTTATTATTGTGTATGTACAAAGAGGTCTTAATAGCCAAAAGTGCAGTCAATAATAGTAGCCTAGTACCTATTACTACGAGTATCATTTCAAATCATTGCTTGTATCAGTGATGACCTACGGATCTGAGATCTGGCTGCTGACTCTACCAGGCTGGCCTCGTTAATGAGTTCAAAGTTGCACAGCAAGCTATGACATCCGTAAGAGAACCAATGTAATTGACATAGCTCTCAAAATTGGCATACTAAAGTAGCAGTGGGCAGACCACATTGTATTGAGCCCATGGTGGCATTTCTCACCTGACAAATTCCAGTTCTTCTAGAATAACTTCTTCTTTTAGCAGTCAGCGGTTTCTTGTTATTTGATCTTCTATAAACCGTGGGTTTATCTTTATTTTGTTTGGTTTTGTTTTCTTTAATTTCTAGTATCGGTTCCTGTTCTTCCGGTACTTCTATTGGGCTCTCTGTGTCATCATAATATACATCGTCAGGAATTTCTGAAGAACTTTCTTCGTCGCACTTGGAAAGATGCATTATCAAAAATATAGCATGGATGTAAAGGATTATAGATGTAAACATGCAAAACAATTTTCATGTTAATTAATTATTTATGTGTTATTATTTTCGATCTTTGTGGCGGTCGCGACTTTACGATTGACCTCCAACTCCTTTTGTTAGTACGTAATACCGACTTTTTACATTTGTTGCTAATTATGAACCTTGCAACAGACAAGAACTTATACTTGCAACTGGCAAGGACTTATCCTGACTTTGCTCGATGGAGTGAGTGATGTTTGAAGTCACAAGAGAAGTAATAGTGACTCGTAAGGTACGACACCAGAGGTTATTGCCGCCCAGAAGAAAGGAGATATAAATAAGAGGTAATAATAAGATTTTCTACCATTATTTAAGCCCCGTTTAAAGCCCGTCTGGGAAAGTACCTGCTTTATAGAATATCGCAACCAAATATCAATATATATATAGTAATAATGAATATCGCAACTTTAAAAGGGTCGGCAACGCGCGAGTGATGCTTCTGGTGCTTCATAGGCAACAGTAACAGTTTTGTTGATCAGGTGGACCGTATGTCTGTTTGTCTCTTTGGTAGTATAAAAAAAGTGGACTTACGATAGGTCCACGTGCACCCAATCGCATCTCGTTTTGTGTCACACATCCTACTAGGAGTGTTCTATTTCCTATCTGAATGTAATCACCATTTTCATTCAACTCTCCCGGTCCCTCGGTACAGATCATATACTTATCTATTGCTTCTAATAAAAGTTTATTATGAGTTTGTTGGTTTTCTTCCTTTAGTGTGTAATGTTTTTTGCACTCTGATTTCTTGATGACAACTAACGAAGTGTATTTAATTTCGTTAGAGTTGTAGGTATTGAGATCATCAATCTAAAAGTAAAGCTAAGGATAAAACTTTATTACCTACTACTAATGCTCCTTAGATCTTGCATGTACATAATACAAGTAATCTACCTTGTCGTTAAAGAATATGGGCTCCACCTTATCTACCCGTGGATATTGTAAGAGGCAACTAACAAAGGGATGGACAGCAGAATTATCTTATTTTTTAGTTATATGGTAATGATAACTAAATAACTGCGATAAGATGATGATGTAAAATTGCCGCCATTCAATTCTGTGGAATGCTTTTGGGGAAGTCCATGCCCTGCGGGTGACTTTCTCGGGGTGTAAAGATTCAAAAATATTTGTTTGGATTTCAATCATGATGATAGCCGGCCGTCTGATAAAGACCAGATCATTTTATGATACATATGTCTTCCAATTACAATGTGTTCGAGGATCGTTTGCTGGGCTTCATTTTTGATCGAGTGAGCGAAGCGAACGAGATCTCTGAGTTAAGTTGGGAAATCCGGCACTGTATATATGTATGTGGCAATGTTTGTTACGGCATAACTCTCGAACGGATTATCCGATTTTAATGAAATTTTAACTTACTAGAGATAACGTAAATAGAATTTGATTATCGTTGGGGATTTTTGATAACTGGGCTACCCCAGTTATCAATTTTGAGATAATAGGGTGAAAAGAAATACAATTTTTCACCCATAGCTTCTGGCATAATGGCTGATCCAAACCATTCTGCAGATATTATATTAATACTCATCAATCGGCATGAGGATTTTTTTTGACACTTGGGTAGTTTTTGAGAAATGGGGTTATTAAGTGAAACGAGAAGATTTTTGGCTTCTGGGGTGTCATTTGAAAGAGTACTGCACTTTCATAAAATGAATAAATATTCATTTTATGAAAAAATATTTTTTCTTGGGGGTGGTTTTCGTATCAAAGAGGCGCGTTAAGGGGTTAAAACGCTTGGTATTTCTTGTAGGATAGACTGTGAAAGGGATCTTCACAGTTAACTTTCTTTTGATTTGATGAAACCACCCCTGTATTTACATTAAGGGTTGCAAAAGGGGTAGTTTATTTTGCCCTAATTAGGGGTAGTTTTTAAGATGAAGGGGCAAGGGATGATCATTAGGTCTTGTAAGATAAGAGAGGGTCATCAAAATTTAATTAAAACTGATGTATTTATCTACTGTTATTCACTCAATGTTTTTTTTTATTATTGTACTACGGGGAAGCGCTTGGCCTTCATTTCACCGGGTAACAAGTTAAGATAAGGCCAAAGGTGGAGGCACAATTCACCCGGAATCCTCAACAAACTGAGGAACTGGCTATCTTACCTCTGAATGCCGGAACACAACATTTTTTTTAGAAATTGTTATTATGGCGACAGAATTAGGTAAGAAGCTGGTAGCTAGCCAGGCGGACTTCAACACAGTCCTACCACCAACCAAACCGAGCACAATATTGTACCTACTCCTACCTCTGAATGCCGGAACACATTTTTTTTTATAGAATTATTATTATGGCGACAGAATTAGGTAAGATGGTGGTAGCTAGCCAGGTGGACTTCAACACAGTCCTACCACCAACCAAACCGAGCACAATATTGTACTCCCCTTGGGGATCGAACCCGGGATCTCTGGATCTGAAATCGGTGGATTGAACCACTACACCACAGAGGCCATGAAGACAATGACACAGAAGACAATGGGAAGGCCTAATACTTGTCCATCAAAATATTCAAGGCCTTTCCAGCAAAAATTTAGAAGTAGAATAATTTTTAAGCGATATGAACATCAGTGTTATGGGCATCACTGAACACTTTGTATTGGATCAAAAGTTACTACCTCATTATAAAGATTACTGTATTGCTAGCGAAAAAATACCACTCAAGGTGGTTCTTTAATCATTGTAAAGAATTCTCTTGAATTGAAGGAACGTAAAGATATTGTGACACTCACCATTGAAGAAGTTATAGAACTATCATGTGTTGAACTGAAGCGATTCATTGTGGTTTGTGTCTATCGTCCCCCCCGTGCTATTTGATTCCACAATGGAAAATGCAAAATATTCAGTCATAATAAATCAATAATAGTACTTGGGGACTTCAATATTGATATCCCTAATAATCCTTTAACCGAAAAAATAATTAACTTATTGAAATGTTTCAACTTGAAGCACCAATTCAATAAACCAACTAGGGTAACTCTTACAGCTGCCACTTGCATTGATAATATATATTGTAGTGATACTCCCCTTCAAAAAGATATGTTTAAAGAATTTGACTTAGACCATTATGGTCAGAGTGTTATTTTTGATTGCAATTCGAAACAGGAGTCTTTGCAAATAAAAGGTAAATAGAGAACCCAACAAATAAAATAAAGGCATGGAAAATGATTAATAATGAAACAGGTAAAACAAAATCTCTAAAATAACCAATAGTTTTAAAAGTAGATGATACAATTTTGATTGATAATTTAAAAGTTGCTATTGAATTTCACCGTTTTTTCTCTAGCATACCTAATATTGTTACTCGGCCACTAAACTCATCTCTTGATTGTGTGTTGGCTCTACTTGAAACAAGTGTTGAAAAGTGTAATGTTTCCATTCGTTTTGGACACGTCAACGCTGACTGTATTGTAAAAGCATTTAAGTCAATAAATATAGAAAAATCCGAAGACCTTTGGGGGATTTCCGTAAAGATATTAAGTACGATAGTAATTGATATTGCGCCATGTCTGGCATACATATTCAATAGAAGCGTCGGGAATCTTTCCTGATCTTATAAAACATAGCAAACTGATCCCTTTATTCAAGTCTGGAAATGAAAAGGATCCAGCAAACTATCGACCAACATCGATTCTGCCGGCATGTAATAAAATATTTGAAAAACTGATTCTTAATCAGTTACAGTCACATTTTAACTGCAATAGGCTATTGCTTGAAAAACAATTTTATTAAAGGCCGTTCAACGACCGACGCTGGTGCTATGTTGTTGAAGTACGTCTTTGAAGCCTGGGAGGGAAAACAGGATGCCATTGGAGTATTCTGTGATCTATCTAAGGCTTTTGACTGCGTTATCATGACACCTTGATCACAAAGCTTAAGCACTACGGTATTTAGAATCAGGCAATAAACCTCATGCATAGTTACCTATCGAATCGCTTTCAAAAAGTGGATATTAGCGTCAGCAAATATTCGGAAACATCCACTAACATAGGTGTACCACAAGGATCGATCTTAGGGCCTTTTCTGTTTCTAGTCTATATAAATGATCTACCATCCTGTGTAGGGGACCTATGTGACATTGTATTGTTTGCTGACGATACTTCATTAACATTTAGAGTATAGGGCTACAGATAGCTATGATTGTGTAAATGCTTCTCTAGCTAAAGTTCTTGATTGGTTTACAGTAATAATAATAGTAATTTAATAATAATTTATTTATTTCAAAAAACACTTGATCAAGGTTGTACATTAAATTTAAAAATCAAAATTATAGCTTGAGTGACACTTAAAAACTCTGACATCTGTGCTAGGGAAGTCCCTGTGTTACAGCTGTCACACTTCCTAGTTCGATACAAATAATTATAATTATACAAAACAATATGATATTTAACATTTCATTTCTAGTAAAAAATAGGTAGGTAGAATGAGTTAGCTTGACATGGAACTTTGACGTTGGAAAGAAAAAAAAAAAAAAACGAAAAAATGAGGGTGTGCATGTTATTTACTCAAATAGGGGAGAGGAGGCAAAACAGGTATCGGGGTTATACTGTGGAAAGATAGTGAGTGTGAATTTGTTGTTAAAATTTTGCTGCGATGACAATACCAAGTGTTAACTGTTTAAAATATAGCTACACTGAACCCACTTAAAGCCGATACTATTTAATTGATTTTACCTTTAATGATAGTAATCTTTGTAATCGTATGTAAGAAATTATTCGGCTAAGTAAGGTAGGGAGAAATGTAGGTTTTATATCAATAATGGGTGCCAATAGAAGTAGGTGATCAGCAATTTATATGTACTTGTAATTACAGTAATATAAGTGTGAATAACGTTACATAATAAAAAAATAAAATAAAATAAAAAAATATTTGTCAATGACAAGAAGCCTCTCTGTGTCATCATATTTCAAGGTTGATAGTAAGGAGTTTATTACTATTTTACATTTATCGCGAGTTAATGGAAATATAATGTTAGTTTTACTGATTTTATTATAAAGATGAGGACCGAGAAAACAAACATGACGTTGAGCATAGGCAGAAGAGAATTTATACTTGGTAATGATGAGATCTTTGCGTCTCAACTTCGCGTAGTGATCCTTATAAAATTCTGATTCTTTGTGAGATTTTAATACAGCTTTTAGTATAAACGATTGTCGCACTGTTAGTAAACTAATTTCAGAGTATAATAGTGCCGTGGGATATCGAAAGGGCTTAGAGAGCATAACTTTTAGAATTGAGCGTTGGGATCTCTCTATGCGCATTAAATAAGTTTTAAATGTACCTCCCCAGACCGTTAAGCAATATGTTAGCAAAGAATTACACAAGGCCAGATAAATGGTTTTAAGCAGAGGGATCGGGAGATGTCTTAGCTTCTTGAAAACAGGAATCAGTTTGCGAGTCCGTGCAGCGAGACATTTTATATGCTCATGCCAATTAAAAAGATCGTCCACGATTGTGCCCAAGTATTTAATCGAGTTTACTCTCTCTAACGAACCGCAGGCACATGCTGATAACGAGCTGCAAATATGAGCCTTAATCGAAATTGTATCAGTGCCACGTTTACCCACAGTTGTTTTAGCGAAGGTAAGAAATTTAGTTTTTGCAATGTTTAGTGTGAGTAGATTTCTTCTTAGCCAGGACATGACCTCCTTTAACCCTATCTCGGCAAGATGTGAGGTTTTACTCCAATTTGTGCCGCTGAAAATTAAGGCAGTGTCATCGGCGTACGTGACTAGTTTTCCACCATTTAGATTAAAATCACAAATATCATTAACGTAAATCAAGAAAAGTGTTGGACCCAAAATGCTTATCTGGGGCACACCGTAGCTTATGGGAACTTCATTACTTATTAATTCTCCTATTTTAACACGTTGCTTCCTCTCTGTTAGATAGTTATCAAATAGCTGCAGGGTGGTACCGCGAATCCCTATCCTCTCCATTTTGATAAGCAGAAGTGGAATAAAGACAGTATCAAGCGCCTTAGCGAGATCAAGAAAAATTCCGATGCATTTTTTGCCTCGATCAACTTCTCTAACTATTAAATCAGTAAGAGACAAAATCGCATGCTCAGTGGCTTTTCCAGAGACAAACCCAAACTGATTCTTAGAAATAATTTGAAATTTAGAAAGATATGATCTTAGTCTGATGTTAAGCAGGCGCTCCAGAATTTTAGACAAGGAAGAAAGAATTGAAATTGGTCGATAATTTGAGATACTGTCTTTGCCACCGTAAATAACCTCCTACTAATTGAGAAAAAAACAAAATGCATCCGATTTACCTTGCCTATTGTTTAAGTCAGCAATGCTAACATTATCTTAAATGGGGACACACTTAACCTTATTGAAGCAACTACTTTCTTAGATTTAAATATTGATGCAAAGTTGCAATAGGGTATTCATATTGAGTCATTAGCTAGCAGATTAAGCTCGGCTGCATACGCTGTATGTACAATAAGGCATCTTGCTGATGAAGCTACGGCGAGGTTAGTTTATTTTAGTTACTTTCACAGTATTATGTCTTATGGCATAATTTATAGTGAAGTGCAGCTGATATTGAAAGCATTTTTATTCTACAGAAGAGAGCTTTACGGGCAATTTATAAAATGAAAACTCATGACTCTCTCAGGGAACGTTTTAATGAGATTGGCATTCTTACAGTCAGCTCCCAATACATTAATGAAAATCTAATGCACGCTCATAGAAACATTGATGAGTTTAGTAAAAGAAGTGATGTACACAGTGTTAATACTAGAAATAATAATAAACTTGATATACTTAGGTATCTAGGTGTCTCAAAGCGCCACCAAACTGTGCTCGTAAATTCAAATTGTATTTACAGAATAATTTAATTAAAAGTGCCTACTACAAATGGCATGATGTTGACAGCAAAATGGTGATTTATCAATGTTAACAAACTGCCCATTAGGTAGATAGGTAATAACAAATGTCTTAAGATTAAGTATTTAGGTTAATGATTTGTCTACTAAGAATATAATTAAAAATTGTGTATCTAAATGTTGAATGGATCATCAAAAAATTAACCAGCCCGAGGTTCTTACCTTTCTCCTTGTGTGCTGGTCGCGATTCCGAACAGGAGGTAGATTTGACGGTTCAAAATGATCCTAAAAATCTTAATGAATAAAGAAATTTTGACTTTGACTTTGAGACTGTCGATAACATCCAAGAATTACTTTTGGGGTGTCTGTATATTAATGCAAGGGTTTTAACTGCGCATATTCTATATCACGTTGCTTCTCGCAGAGTTTTCAACCATGTATTAGGTTGACTTCATTCAATTGTATGCTTTAGACTCCTCACTATAGAGATTAATTTTCTGATTTGCTGTATATGATATTTTTATTCAATACAAAGTGATGTGATATTTTAAACAAATAACCATAGTGCTACTATGATAGAGACAATTAGTGGTTACTTTTATTTGATCAATACAAAATTGAACTGCATTAACATCAACCAATAATATTTTCAAACAATAAAAATATCGATATATTTTTTTATCAATTATCGGTTAACTAATATTTAATTTTAACCATTATTGCCATCTTTAGTACTTATTACTGCATTTGTCTTTACTTTGTTAAAGAGTTTGTTTATACTTTTCTTGTACGTACTCATCTAACCATGTTGCCATGCCTTCCTATTTTATTTTATCCTTTTTTTTGTTTTTCGTCCTCGTATCGTGCTCAAATACTTTTTCATCACAACGTAAAACGATGATAGGTTCGTACATAAGTGCTAGCAAAGTAAATATTTTTTGCATAAGACTTAATCTGGTTGTGTATTTACTATCAGTCTGTCAGTTACTCAGCTAGGCGTCTATTTATGATGATATAGATAAAAACTCATAAAATTTAGCTAAATGGGCATCTTTTTTCTTTTTCTCATAGGGGGAAACGAAGAGTAGAGTGTATCACTCGGCGTCTAAAATAATGTTTCCTTCATTTATTGAATCTTTTCCTGCAGTCAGGATTCAAAATAGCGCTGTCGCCGTAAAAATATAAATGTGTTCCATTGTAATACAATGTATTATTTTCTATTTCTATTTGAGTGTTGTCATCGTACCAGTGTTCACTTACTTGTCGCCAGTTGGTATCGTGTCCCCATCCGAATGCCACAGCATCAATTCCAGGCTCTTGGTACTTACTATCGTAATTTATTGTTAACCTTCCAGGCATGTAAGTGCAATCATTTATGTAACTCTGGTCTCTGGTATCAAACCATTTATCGACTTTTACAAGAGCGATATCACCTCTCGCCCATTTATCTATTCTCTGGTACTGTAGATCGTAATCTGTGAAAAGTTGATCAAAGGAGGGGGCAAATGATAGCCCATAAAGTTCTCAGCGCATTAGTTTAACGAGTTAAGCTTTTAGTTAAACTTAGGCTCGGAGCGACAACACATCAGCCAGGGGCTCGTCAACATAGCAGAAAAACTAAGTTTCCCGAGGATGCATCGTGTATAGGTGAAATACGTTTTTTTTTTCTTCCTAGTCCTAGGAGGTCAAATCTAATATCTACGAGTCTTGCAAAGGCGGAGAGGACTAATAAATTAATACTTTTTTTTAAGGTACACAACTTAACAAGAAAAATAAAATAACTATCATAGGCTTACCTACATAGACTTTCGAGTCAAATAGGGGTATAAGTTTTAGCGATTACTCGCTTTCCCTTTGTCTGAGGAGATTGAACTTGGTGTCTACGGATTTGTCTTGCAAAGGCGGAGGGGGCTGCATAGTCTAATTAGTAAACGTAGGTATAAATTTTCCGGAAAGAAATAAAAAAATGAAATCCTACAGCAAACTTCAGCAAACCTTTTCAGTTGTTAGTGGAGGGGCCACTTCTCTTTTTTTGCTTTTTTGTCACAACATCTTGTGTAGAATGAAATCTGTAGTGTGACTTTCAAATTTAATTGAAATCTGTTCATAAATAACGCTACAGCAAACTTCCCCCCTTTTCCTCCCTATTTTCCGCCCGATCGAAAATCGCGATCGATTTAAAGAAATTAATAAATCAGGGAACATGTGTGCCAATTTTCATCAAAAGCGGTTAAATGCGACCTATAGGCGAGAACAAACCGACAGACAGTGGACATAAGCATTTTTGCCCAGTCTCGAAACCGATACGTTTCGCTCGCTCGGTCAATTATATCCAACATACCTATCATACCAAAAACAACCGCACTTTTAAAAAGTAAAATAGCCTTTTTGAAAATAAATACATATTACAGGACATTACAGGACAACAATTAAATAATGAAGTCGATACTCTTCCAAATGACACCCCACGCTTAACCATCATAGTAACAATTCTGAATTGTTGTGTTCCGGCATTTATGCGGAAGTTAGATAGC
The DNA here is from genome assembly GCA_951394065.1 of Venusia cambrica. Lineage (NCBI taxonomy): Eukaryota > Metazoa > Arthropoda > Insecta > Lepidoptera > Geometridae > Venusia > Venusia cambrica. Next base: position 4,272,601 of record OX596040.1, on the reverse strand, counting down.
CAGTTCTTCAGATTGTTGACTATAGCGGGTGAAGTGCGCTTCCACCTTCGGCCTTATCATAACTTGAAACCAGGTGAGATGAACTGGTTTCAAGTTATGATCCAAGCACTTCCCCGTTGTACAACAACAAAATATACATAAAATTAAAAGGTAATAAATAACCAGGTAAGTATATTTTACACTACGGTAGTATCGAAGCACAATCTGCTTCGATTACGAAAAGTAGGTACTCACATTCAGGAACGCAGACAAGTACTACTTTCTTTCGGTGTTGTGAGATGCAGTCATCTGTGTCAAGTTTATCAACATCCACGTACTTCTTGTGTCCAGCTATGACATACATATAATGGACGTCTTGCACGCAGGCGGCCGAGGTTATTACGAAGTAAGCGGAGACTATAGATCCACCACATAACCAGCCTGTGTATGTCTTATCGGAGGGCGCTGCTTTTAAAAGATATACCTAGGAAAAGACATAGTTATTCCAATAATTGTTCATTCCGAAAAGCTTAGATTCATAAATGAATAGGTAATCGAGTTAATAAACACCAATTAGTAGTTCTCTCCGAACAGAGATCTTGTGATTTAATCACGGAGAATCACACAAAAGTAAAGCTTTTAACATTACGATAAAATTGTGATTTCATTTCACATCTTTCTCTAGGCACACTTATTCTCAATCTCTCTTTTTTCACCGAGTTCGAGGCTCTCTCGTCGCTTACTTTTATACTGTGCTAAGCCAGAATGAGAGCAAAGCACCATAACATTGACTTTCGTCAAAGTGAGTAAGAAGAATACAACAAGTTAACTTGTTGTTAAGCTAACCTTACTAATAATATGTAAAGGTTGATTTCTGTTTAATGAAATTACACTCTAATTTGGCCGTGTCCTGGTTAATAAATATACTCATCCAGCCCATGGATGTCGTAAAAGAGGACCTAGAGGTTTAACCAAAATAAAAGGATAGCTTCTTTCTATGTATAAACAAAACTGTAAATGTGACCACCAATCTGTCTGTCAAGCCGTGATTATGGCAAAACCTTACAGTTTACGAGAAAAACCTTTCTTACATGAATGGGCTATTGACGTAGGATATTGTGCGCAATAAAACCCCTTGCATGACATTTATAAACCTAATGACACCCATGAATTGGCAACCCGATTACGTGAAAAAAAGTACATAAATAGACCAGTTTTCATTTATATTAAAACCTAGTTCAAAACCTACAATGTTTATCACATATTTTTTAAATCTGCTGCCATAACCCTGTCACAATTCACAACTCTTAATGTCAATACAGGGGTGGGTTTTCCAACGCCTCTGTAGTGCACTGTTAATAGTTACTTTTTTTATCTCACCAAAGTAATACCAAAAGTACCGTATATCAACAATTTTCAATTGTTGCGTTTAGAGGTAAGACAGCCAGTTCCTCAGATAATTCTGGGTGAATTGTGATTCTTTCTTTGGCCTTTTTGGTAGATGGAGGCCAAGCGCTACTCCATAATGCAATAAAAAAGTATGAAAAAAAACTTTTTTTTTAAAGGTACTTAAAAACAAATAGTGAATTGTGATGTCATCCCCCTTTAACATTACATCCTACATTTTTGTAATGTTCACAAACAATAAGCCATAGAAATTCATGTCTTATCTAACATTCCGATTCCTTTAAAACCTACCCAGTTAAAAAAAATACCAATTAGTAAATGTTAACTCTGCCAATTCAAAATATTGAATTGTTCCAATCAACCATTCTAAAGATATGAGCAAAATCTCGTAGTTATTTCTACCCCTAATCTCAAAAACTACTCCAGCTATCAAAAATCATCTGAGACAATCAATTTTGTTTATGTTTTCACTTTTACTAATTTCTTTATAAATGCATACCCAATCTCAAAAATAGGATATATACAGGGTGGAATTTTGTAATGCCACCTGGAGGGAAAGTACTCTTTATACTGCAGATAGAAAATTTTACTCAAAGGCAACATTCCTTTATATTTGAATAGAAAGCAAACTGCATTCAAAGATTTTCGAAAATTCTCTTCTCCCACACCCGGGAATCGAACCGGCTAAAATCTGAAAAAAATATATCCTGTAATTTAATTGCATCGATCGTTAGGGTCAATTATAAGGATGACATCTCTCTAACAAACATGATAAATTAAATGAAAGGAAAACCAGGAAATCTTAAATTAATTTAATTATTTACAAAAAATTGTAGACTAACTAATTAGTTGCTCGAAATGGGCTCCATTATCTTGGATACACAAATTTATTCTTTTAACGAATTCATTTCTAGTAACCTTTAATAAAGTGTTGTGGTGAATATTATAAATCGTATTCTGAACTTCAACTCTCAACTCGTTGTCATTAGCATAAGATTTCATGTAAATTTGTTTTTTTACATATATAAAAAATCTAATGGGGTGAGCGATCTCGCAGGCCATCTGATTGTGCCGTTTGTACCAATCCAGGTATTAAAATGGTTATTAATGTAGGCAGTAGTGATTCTGCTGTTATGTGCTGGAGCACCATCTTGCTGTAGAATTATTTGGTTTCGCTCTTCCTCGGGGAAACCATTTAACTCGTTTCTTAAGAGATCCAGTATTTCAATATACTTGACAGTGTTTAAATGACCTTCGTACACGTAGACTAACACTACATTATTTCTCATAATTCCGCACCAAACGTTGAAAGAAAATCTTACCTGTATATAGTTCTGTGTTCGGGTTTGAAAATTCCATTCAACACACAAAAGTTTGTCCTAGGTGGGAGTCAAACTCACAACCTACAACTCAGAAGTAAGAATTACTAGCAGCCGAGTTGTGAGACTTATAACTCTTCTGCCAATTTCGTTGCCAAGGTTTCAGTCACTTTAACAACTCCCTGTAGTAGAAATGTTGCTATATTCTAACACCCCGTAGTAGAAAGGTTGCTATATTCCACCACCCCGTAAGTAGAAAGGTTGCTATATTCCTACTTGGCTATAAGCCTCAGGTACACAGTGAGTAAACAAAAATATTATATACTTAACCACATACGATTTCCCCGATGTATATTGTCCATCATTAATGCGACGTCGCGAAAAACTTACTGAAAGAAAAAAACATAATTTATCTATCTGACTGACTGACTATCAACGCACAGTCCAAACCGAAAGTCCTCGAGATACCTATGTAAATGGAGATAGAATTTGAAGAAAAAAAAATGTACGACGGGAAAGCGCTTAATCTCAGCTGGTTTACAAGTTATGATAAGGCCGAAGGTGAAAGCGCACTTCACCCGGAATCCTCAACAGTCTGAGGAACTGGCTATTTCAACTCTAAATGCCGGAACACAATAATTTTAGAATTGCTGCTATGGCGACAGAAAGGTATGATGGTGGTAGCTAGCCAGGCGAATTTAAACAAAGTCCTACCACGAACTAAACCAATCTTTTCCTCGGGCCGCTTCTAAATAATAATGACAAAAGTACCTACTCCTGTAATTTTGCACTTTTCATTTTTAATTGATTTTTTGAAGAGCGACTTTTTACGCCGTTTATCAGTTATCTAGTCTAAAGCTAAAAGGAATCAAAATACTAACGTAACTTTGGTATATCGGTTTTTTTTACCCATTTAAGATATACCTACTGCTGATCTATATGGTACTAACTAGCGTATTAGTCTGGCAACTCTGATAGCGTAAACACTTTTCAAAGGAACTCTATCGATTTTTATCACATTTATTTTGTAAAACCAAGTTTCTGCTAAACTTACAGATGAACGCAAGGAAATTGAGAAAGAGGTCACTCGACATACAAACACACTGATGAGCCGTATTTATTCCACAAAACCAAAATAAAAGCGACGGACAGCTTGTCAAAAAGTCGTTTAAAAATCAAAACATGCTTCACATCCCCAAATTATAAGTATGGCAACAAATAATTACTGATTCAAGCTAAAAATAACAAATCAAAATCAAGATTTGGAGATATCAACTTCAACTTCTTTGTTTTATACGCCGAGATTCTGACACATGACCATGTGACAGATCGACGATGGAATGAAGGTTTGTCGTTGTTACTGACATTAGTGACACTACCTCGGGATACATTGACATAAGTTCTTGGCTATATTGGACATTACCAACACGTTTCACCCCAAAAATAACGCCAGAGAGAAAAAACTTGAGACACCAATTCGGAATACGGGTAAGGCCAGCGGGCTGTGAAAAGATGAATGACCAAATGTTAGAAATGCTTAGTATACTGCGGAAAAATATAAAGGAAGATAACCAAGAAAGCTTGAGACAAGAAGAAAATAATATTACACGAAATATAAATGAAAACATTGAAAAATTCGGTAAAGTTGAACAAGAAATAAAAAAATTAAACCCAATAAAAACATGAAAATCAATTATACGATTATGATAAGAAGTAAAAGCAGAGAAATCTAATTATTTTTGGGATAAAAGAAGAAGAAAAAAGCTGCGAGGAATTGGAAAAACTGGCCCTACAAATAATTAATCTGGAAATCAAGTGAGATAGAAAAAAACAGAATATATTTGAAGAATCAGACAAAAAAACATCAAAACCAGGACCTATTAGAATTACCCTCACTACTTTTAAGATGAAAGTTACTATTCTTAAAAAGAAAAAAAAGTTTACATGGTACAGGCTCATACATTAAGGAAGATTTCTCACCCAAAGTCCTAGAAATCAGAAAATCTCTACAGTTACAACTGGAGGAGTATTTAAAGAAAGGAGAGAAAGCTATACCTAAATACGACAAAATTATAGTTAAAGAGATAAATCGTGAAGGAAAGTCGAATAACCAGAGAGCGCTACCAAACAGTCCTCCAAAAAAATCTACTCGTCGATCACCATCTAGTATTAAATCAACTCTGATGTCGAAGAAAACCAAAACTTCTACACCTCAGGCTTTAACGAAACATATGCCACAGAGTATGCACCTCCACCTTCGGCCTTATCTCAACTTGTTACCAGGTGAAATGAAGGCCAAGCGTTTCCCCATCGTTCAATAAAAAAAAAAAAAAGAATCAGAAGCCAACAAGGTAAAAACCCATGACCACATGCTATTAAAGCAGCCACAAGCTGAAAGACCTGTGCTAGGGACACACCACCAAAATGATGCATAGCAATCAAAGAACACAAGATTAAACAACTATACAACGCAGACTACACAACACTTAGAAAATAACATTAAACATATAAAAACGAACACTAACCTTCCCAATATGGCTGGTTCCCACGGGATGAGTAGACCAAAACCTTCCAATCAAATTAAAAAACAATGTATACGTCAGAATGCCTTTAACATATGTACATACAACGTAAGATCACTGCTACACCCCAGTAGACAAATTGAATTAGGCAATTGTCTCAATAAATTTAAATGGGATATCATTGGATTCTCAGAAGTAAAAAAGAAAGGAAAATAAATTTCAAAAACCGCAAGTTATATATTTATGTCCTGCGGGAATACGAGTGGCGGCAATGGAGTAGGCTATCTCGTTAATAAAGCACTAAAAACGAATATCTCTAAATTTAAAACCTTTTCTGATAGAGTCGTGCGCTTAGACATAAAATACGAATAACAATAAATTTCCCTAATTCAATGCTACGCGCCAACCGGACGTGCAAAGGAAGAAGAGGTAGAATTATTCTACAACAATAAAAATATAGTTAAAAATCAATCAATATTCATTTGTCGATTGCTAGATTAGTACCTCAAAAAAACCTAGTTAGTAAAAATGGGTATAAAAGATGACGTTATTACTGGTTTTTAAGTATTAAATAATCTTACTCTGAATCAAAAAGCAAATCCCAACAACACGGTATACGCTGAAAGTCCACATTTCAATATTTTCTTGTATCTCACTATCGGTATAAAATTGGTACTAACATCAATAAATACTAGCAAACCCACGGTCCGCTGGTAACTTTAATCAACATTGAACATTATCAATATATTATTTGAGCTAGGTATAAATTCTAGTGTTTTTACTACTACATAATCTACAATTATTTTACAAGTTTTAATTTTTAATTTTTTAAAACACAGTTATGTAATTAGTGTAAGTGGCACTGGCCGTTCTAGTTATTAATAATAATAATAAATAAATAGCTACTCTCGAAAATCATAACCCTCCTCCCGAAGTCGGATAAAGTTGCTTACTTTTATTGTAGTGCTTCTCACGCGTTTATTTTCTTATTTTGGTTCTTGTGCCGTAATTTGACTTTGCTTGTCTAAAAAAATATTTCGCTATCCCTGGGCCTTCCTAAATCGGTGAATCAATGGGATAGACGTGACTACGTTGCAAAACGGAACCCCATCACGTTCGGAGCTTAGCGAATAATTGAAAAAATCTGGGGTTATTGAATTATCCTTACCGGTTTATAAGGTTGAAATTCGAATGTCTGAGAATTATAATTTAAATAATTATGAATATAAAAATGTAATACTATACTAGTACAATCTTGGCGTCCAGATTAAATAGGTTTCTATAAGCATGCGTTTTTACTTGTGTATTAAGTAGTAGAAGCGTGAAGAGTAGCCGAAGCCCCTAGTGAAAGGGCTCGTCCGGAGAATTACTACCACCATACTTATTTCAGCCGCCAAGCAGCATTGCTGTGTTTCGGTTTGAAGGGTATGGTTGCCAGTGAAATTACGGGTACGTGAGGCTTAACACCTTTATGTCTCAAGTTGACGGGCGCAATGCCGTGTAGGCTATGTTCTTTGTGGATGTGACCTATACAGTAAGGCTTTGTCATAGGCAAGAGTACACTTAACACCAGGTGCGCTACTTGCTTGTCCCGTCTCCTCTCCCTCTCCTCCGTCGCCAAATACTTGGCTTACACCAAAAAAGAAAAATTAGGAAACATGACTAAGGAACCTGTTTTACAAAAACCTATTAAAAGTTTTATGGGTATATGTAATTTTGATATAATTTATAACGATGAAGACTTGGAGTGTGGAATTTTGAGAATCACCTACTAAGGAATAGTCAGAGGCACGTCCATACTTACGTTTGGCACAAGCCCATGGTCAATGCAAGTATTGCTAGCATTCAATTTGTGATAGGTTGATAACTCATACTTCAGTCAGCGGTGTTCCACAACTTATAAATGACTAATCGAAAGATTAATGATTGCATACTAAAGAAAAACATAGGTACCTATGCACTAAAATGCGTCTCTCTAAGAATATACAAAATTACTTAAAGTTGTTAACCAATTTCCGAAAAAGTAGGAGGTTATTCAGTTCCGTTTACGATAATCAAAGTATTTTCACCATTTCTTTGCCAATTCTTACCCGATTTGGGTAATTTTCATTGGTCCTATTTTAAATAGGTGAAAATATAATGACGACATTGAAGCATTTTATGTAGGTGTGTAGTTACCTGCTACTTAGAAACTTTATAAATTTGACGCGAGTCAGAAGATGCGGTACTTGGTTGCCAAAATCGTTTTCAAACTTCATTTGATTACTTGCTTGTACAGTCGAGCACATTTTCATTAATAAAGACTATGTATAAGAATAATATCAGAATTACTACTGCATGTTGTCTAGCTGTTAATCTGCGTAAGTACCTGAACAATTATATTTTTTTGCTATTCAATAATTGTAATCAATATTTTTTTCTCTCTTATAAAGATTCACCTATGATCACTACTTTAATACTTTTTTATTACAATACAAGTTTTGGTGTCACTTGTCACAACGAGTAATTGAACTAGTGCATCATGCCTCACAGCTCTGTTAGTAGTAGCACTGCCTTCTGCGCTGTAAGTTTCGGTTTCGATTTCCACCTTGGACAATAATTTGTGTGATGAATATAGTGTGGCAAAGAAAAGGGGAAACCACTTTAAAATCATTACAAAAGATTATATTACATTAAGGTAATATTCCTTTATTTTTCAAAATAAACTTACCTGCATAAAAATATTTTCTAAAATAAGATTGCCTCACCCGGGAATCGAACCAGCTGAAAATAAAAAAAACTTGCTACTTTATTTCGTTAAAGATAAAATTAATTAATTAAATTGAATAAGATTTTGTTTGCGTGTTGTAGATTATGATATATAGTATATATGTTTTTTTCCAAAACAAGTTTATGATAATGTTGTAAAGTTAATTCTATCCGTAATTTAGTTCCGATTGTATAAGCTATGCTTAGTTTGGGGCTAGATGGCGCTGTGTGAAAGTAATATCCTGTAGTCTACGTTAATAAATAATAAATAAATATTACAGGAGTTCACTTTACACAACTCCATCTAGCCCCAAACTAAGCATAGCTTGTAATATGTGAACTAGATTACGGATAGAATTCTTAAATACTGTTTTTTTTTTGTAAATACATACTTATCATACAATACAACACCCAAATACAGAACAAACATCTATATTCAACACCAAAATGTTTGTCCTGGGTGGGAATCGAACCCACAGCCTACAGCGCAGAAGGCAGAGCTACTACCAACTGAGCTATGAAGCTTGTTAAGTATATTGACTTCTGTATAAAATAGGTACTTCCATATCATTCAAGCCACTTTATCAAATAGCATGTGTTGTCGCATCATATTTCATAGTGATCTCACAAATATGAATTGCTTTTTGAACACGACTGTACTTGCCCCTTCCGTTTGTCAATAACACTCTGCCGCTCATCTGTACATTAATGGTTTTTGTTATAACAAGGGCGTATTGTGGGATAAGTATGTCGTATAATGCTGACAATATTCGATCGATATTGAAACCTTTTGATACGTATTTGGCATGGTACGAAAAGTTTGAAAAAAAAAAAAATGAATAAGTCTGTTTATATATTAACATAACGTTTTTTAAATTATCGCGATTATTATACATAATAATAACCGTTGCAACACGGTCGAAACTGTCGGGAATATAAAAAGGTACGCGATGAAGACCTGTTTTTGTTATTAATTATATTAACAAAAGTTTTAAATTTGTTAACTATATTACAATATAAAAAATGTAGGATCCCTCTCAGGTAAAGGTCTCCTCCTTGATATTTCATACAGAAAAGAAGAGACGACTCCGATAAAAAATATCATAGGGTCCTTTTCGATCACCCGTGGGTTTCGTAAGAGGTGACTAAGGGATGAATGCCTACCTGTACATGAGCAGCAGCTCGTACTCAGACAGTTACCCCGAAAATGCCCTTATCTATGTGCTACTTATATTATTATACATATTACTTATATTGAGCCTCAGGTTAAGATTCGACGAAGGACATATTTGTACCTATCATTGTAAGTACATCATGCTATGGTGGTCGCGGCTTTAGGATTGACCTCTCCGACTTAGCCCGCAGATGTCGTAAAAGTTGACTTAGGGATCTCACCAGAAGGGTATTCTTCATAACAAGCCTCACAGCTCAATGGGTAGTAACTCACTACCTACTGCACGGAGCCTCTGTCTTCTGTACTTTAGGTAGTGAGAGCATTTCCCACTTGGAACAATGATTTGTGAATGAATTATTGAATGCATGACTGTATTAATGAATGAAAATACATTATTGCACTCCTGAAAAATAAAACTGGATTACTTACAATAAGAAAAAAAAAATACAATGGACTGCCTTACCACTTAGAAGCGATTTCTTCCAGACAACCTTTGGATGGAGAGGATTTAATGGTTGGATAAAGAGGTGATTGGTGGGGCACATAATTATATTAACTGTTGTGTTTGCATATATTTGATCTGTGTTTGTGTGTAATATTGTTTATTTTTTTCTTATTGTACGTCGGGGAAGCGCTTGGCCCTCATCTCACCTGGTAACAAATTCAGATAAGTCTGAAGGTGGAGGCGCACTTCACCCGGAATCCTCAACAAACTGAGGAACTGGCTATCTAACCTCTATATGCCGGAACACAACATTTTTTTTAAGAAATGTTATTATGACAACATAATCAGGTAAGATGGTGGTAGCTAGCCAGGCGGACTTAAACAAAATCCTCCCACCAACCAAACCAAGCATAATATTGCTCCCCCAGGGGATCGAACCCGGGACCGCTGGATCTGAAATCGGTGGGTTGAACCACTAGACCACAGAGGCGGTGTTTCTATGTATTTACAAAATAAATAAGTATTCTATCCGTAATATAATTCTCATATATCAAGACCTTCTCTATCTCGTCTCTCTAGACTAGCGATAACTCGGGCGGCAAACGGGTACATACCCCTAAGCCTAGGACGATCTGCGTATGCTCGCCTGATTGCACAATCCTCACCCATACAGACCACGTGGTCGAGCCACGATCGATTCTACGTGGGAGCAGCGCTTGGCCTTTATCACACCTGGTGTCAAGTTATTATAAAGCCGAAAGTGGAATCGCACTCCACTTGGAATCCTCTACAGACTGAGGAACTGGCTATCTTACCTTTCGATGCCGGAACACAAGAATTCGAATTATTGTTATGGTGACATAATTATGTATGATGTTGGTAAATAGCCAGGCGGAATTAAAACAAACAACCCAAGCACCGCACAGAGGGTTAAACTGCTGAGGCGGTTCAAAGATATTTGGCTCGGACACGATTTTCTATCTGATATAGTAACTTAAATCTGATCTGGCCCGGTGTGTCTGGCCCGGTACCGGGGAGGATGGGAAAATTCGAGTCCACGTCCCCGGTGGTCTTCATTCAACGGGTTTCATTCAAATTTTACTGTAATTATTAATATTAATATTTTTATAGATACATGATCCGTGTGATATTTTTCTATTTAACTAATTGTATTTCACTGACTTTTATATTTTAAAATATATTTTAAATAAAATTTAATGTATGATATATTTTTATTTATTATAGAATTTATTAAAGCTTATTTGAAATAATTATTTGAAAATCATTTTTTATACCATACTTTACGTAATAAATACTATTCTATTCTATCGGTATTAACGGATAGTAATATTCTGCAGCTGGTTTACAGCTCTGAACCAACTCGTTTCAACAACAAATATTTTCTCAAACATGTGCTTGAACAAAACTAATTTTCAGTGTTTCGTCACATGTTTTGTCGGGTGCTATTGAAGTTTCCAACTCGCGAACGAAACGTCGACATCTCAAGCGGCGATGTTGCAATCACGAAAAGCTTGAAACAATTGGAAGTTTAATCTGAGGGTCGGTGGTCAGTGGCCCCTGCTTACATTGGATGCAGATAAGACTTGAAACCAGAAATGGAAAACAAAAAATATATGTGCCTTTTCTCTATCAATCGTTGACTAGGTACTGATAGACAGAGCCGCATTTTTTTTTTTGGGATTTGCCTCACCAGGGACCACGCAGTCAAGAAGATAGCTGAAGTTAGCTGCTACTCATCTTCTGGCGATTTTTGTCGGCTCTTACCACTTACACGGGGTGGTTGAAGTAGTCGAATGTAAGCCGCGACAGTATGCATAACATGGGACATTTTATGTATGCCTATAGATTTAAACAATTTGTAGGAGACATACTACAAAATTCGTATGCTTCTCTTCATTTGCGCATTGTCACCGTTTACAATACAGATAAATAAAATCAGTACAAAAACATATTCCAAGAAGCTAAACAGTATATAATTGGGCTTGTATGTTTTTCAAACACGTGAACAGATTCTTAGTTCGGATCGCTTTATTTTCGTTTAGATTTTCGCAAATATGTGGTCCCTACAATGGCGACAGTATTGTCAAGGAAAAGAAGGGAAGGTTAAAAAAACTTCCCTGTCCGCACTTGATCGGTTTATTATATGATGCACGTCTTTAAATACAGTCGGCTGGTTCGTGGTGAACTGTTGTGAAATCACTGCAAAACAAAGCGCAACATATTTGGTCGAGCTGTCATCTCCATACACATATCACATCCACCTTAATACACGTTACACGATACACGTTAATAATATCACAAAACGCAAAAATCTCAATTCAGGATAAGCCATGATTCAATATCCGTTTGTGTCTTGAAATTCCCGTAATAAGTCTTGATCAAAGTGGTAAAAATATAAATATATCTAGGCTTTGCTGATGTTTGTGCGCGCGGTGAACAAGTTATCCTTGTGTACATCTTGTCATTGTGATTGAAATTATGTAAATAACTTAGGTAAGTATAAAGTAGTTCACTCAGTTGTCAGATTCCTGGCTTGCTTCCACCATACCGAATCCTGTCACGATAAAAACATTTCTAAAATTGTTGTGTTCGGCATTTAGAGGTATGATAGCCAATTTCCTCAGACTGTTGAGGATTCCGGGTGAAATGCGCTTCCGCCTTCAGCCTTATCATAACATGAGATTAAGAGATGTAGGCCACCACCCGGTCGTGTTATAAAAAACAAATATATACATCGAAGCGAATATTAAGGGTTCCCCGATCAAATACAGCAAAACTTCTTGTAGGTATTAAAAAAACAGACATTTTAGAGTAAAAATATGTCTTCAGGTCATTCATTAGTTTATTTTCCCCGTAAAAGAAGTAGTTTTACGATTGTAAAAAAAATGTAACAACATACGCTAGCTTTTGCCTGCGGCTTTGCCCGCGTAGTACCCTGATAAAAGTAGCCTATCTTCCCGTGGCAACATCAAAACATCTGTTTGCTACTAAGATCCGGTTGGATGTTTAGTCGTTAAATAAACAAACAAATAGACTAACAGTTCTGCGTTTATATAGTTTGGTATGGTCCATTCTAGACCATCTCGCGTCTACCTCTAAGCCTTTTTAAGCCGAACGTTAAACAAGTCCGGGACGGGAGGCGAAGCTGCTTACTTTGGACTTACGCGTTGTGTTGTAGTGTACCAGAAACGTCTCTCTCGTATAAAAGCACACACATTTTGGTATCTAAAGATTACTTGTTTCAAACTTTGAACGAAATGAAAATATTTAAGGAAGAGATAATGTTATTGTAACAAGCCTCATAGCTCAGTTGGTAGTAGCTCTACCTCCTGCGCTGTAGGCTGTGGGTTCGATTCCCACCCAGGACAAACATTTGTGTTATGAATATAGATGTTTGTTCTATGTTTGGGTGTTGTATTATATAGTAAATATGTATTTACAAAAAGTAGTAAAGTATTACTTATATCCGTAATCTAGTTCCAATATTAATGTCCTGTAATATTTATTTATTTATGGTAAGTTTAGGTTTAGGTTTTCCTCTGTTAGTGTTGTTTATTATGTTATGTTAAGAAATATATATAGCAGTCATTATTATGATATATTTATAGAAAATATACTTTATTTTAGAGCCGTGTGGATAAATCCAGTCGTACACCAATGTACTATTCGGTTTTTCGGAAGTTTATATGTGCATTTGACAGATGCCCATTCTCTGACGGTGAAGGTCACATCGTGAGGAAACCGACGAGGAACGATGTCCCTAGGACCGAAAATCTGAACTTTTATATGATCCTCTCAATTTTTTTTTTTCGATGGGTTTGAGATTTGAGCTTTCCCTGAAAATGTAATAACTTTATTTTACCTATGATTTATGGTAATTAAATTTCAATCTAAACTTACGTTCGGTTCTATGTTTGGGTGTACTGTATCATCAGTCTGTAGTTTCAAAAAAAATGCCTAACATTTTTAGTTTTTATATGCTCCATTATCTAGTTCCCATAACTTTGATTAGTTTGGGGCTAGATAGCGTTGTATAAAGTCTACTAATATGTGTATAAAATCATCGTGTAGCAGACTGACTGCATATCAACACATCAGAGGCCACATCAGAGGTCCAAGGCACTTGAAGTCCTGGTAACTTATTTTTGTCGTGTAGGGGTGCACTAAGATTATTTTTTTATTTGTACGGGATACATGATTTTTTTTGTATGACGGGGAAGCGCTTGGCCTTCATCTCACCTGGTAACAAGTTAAGATAAGGCCGAATATAAAAAAAAATATTATGGATATTTACAAATGCTATAATGACACAAAAATCCACAACCCGCGACGGGACTCGAACCCGCATCTTTTCCCTGAGCCGAAAACGTTCTAACCAACTGAGCTACGAGGGTCCTGCCGCAGATTCCGAATTTTTGTGTCATAGCTTTGTAAACGTTGTGTCTAAAGTGCAATCACTTGATATACAAAAAAAAAACAAATTTGTTAATAAAAAAAATATCTCTCTTGTTTATTTATTTACTAATATAGCCGAACAAAGGTCTAAAGGGCTGACTCGTCGTTATATAATCGAATTGTTACCGTCTACCCTTTGTACCATACACGAAACAAAAAGGCGCGTGGCCCTTTTTGTTTTACGGGACCGAACGCTGTTCACGGAAAAACTCAATTGAATTAAAAGTTTAGGTCCTAAAGCATAAATGTTCAACACGAATTGAATCCTATGTGAAGTCTGTTTGAAAGGGTGTTTTTTTTCTACAAGTAAGCGCTTGGCTTTCTCCTGGATTCAAGTAATGTTTAGTTGCGTTGTGTTGTTGCCGAAGGTGGTAACGCACTCCTCCCGTAATTCTCTACATACCGGAACACAACAAAATAATCATAGTTATAGCGACAGACTCAAGTAAGATGGTAGTAGATAGCTAGGCGGACCTAAGCAAAGACCTATCACCAACCAAAGTATATAACATGATAGCAGGGTTGTGTATTTTGAGGCTTATGGCAATGTCCAATAGAAGAATAACCACGGATCTGGAATTTATAAAAATCCCATTTTGTACGTTAGGACGCCAGGCTTCGAAATAATCTAAAGCTTTCAGAGCGCGGCTGCACTATTACAAGTTCTCTCTCTCTATTCTTTAGTGTATGTGGATATCCGTATATGACAACCAAAGAAACTGATATAGCTCTCAGAATAAGCAAGCTGAAGTAGCAGCAATCAGGCTACAGGTGCTGTACCAATACTCCTTTACTCCCAGTAAAGGTTTCCGCATGGCGACCGATGTGCAGGAGGACTGAAACAATCAATAAAATGATCATTTTTTTCAACTTTCGCAAAGACTTCAAAATTGTTGTGTTCCGGTTTCAGGTAAGTTCCACAGACTGTTAAGGATTTTGGGTGAAGTGCGCCTCCAACATCGGGCTTATATTTCTTGTAACCAGGTAAAAGTTTAAAAATAAAACAGTTTGAATACTTAGTAGTAGAGCCCCTTGTGATAGGACTCGTCCGGGGAATTACTACCACCATACCTATTTCAGCCACCAAACAGCATTGCTGTGTTCCTGTTTGAAGGGTTAGGTTGCCGGTGAAATTACGGGCACTCGAGGCTTAACGCCTTTATGCCTCACGATGACGGCCGCAAAGCAGTGCCGCGTAGGACATGTTATTGTAGATGTTGTAGGCACTTAACGTCAGGTGGGCTGCCTGATTGTTCAGTGACTGACTTCAGTGTTCTGACACTTCAAGTTGTTCAAAAAAAAAAACTGTGAAATTAAGGCCAAGCGCTTCCCCATCGTACAATAAAAAAAATAAAAAAATCTCTGTTCAAACACAGGACAAAACCTCAAAACTATTTATTCGTAGGACACGTCTGATTTTTATCAGTGTAATATCAATTCCGAGCGTGATCTCGATTCAATGGGAATCGATTCGAATGCATCCAGTGTACTCGCTTATCGAGACGGTTAGTCAGGGATCGTAGAGATTGTGTAACTGGACACAACACTAACTTGCAAGATTCCATTACCAATACATACATCTAAGAGACGGAACAAGCAAGTAGCTCACCTGATGCTAAGTGCATCTCTTGCCTATAACAAGCCTCACCTGTTTGTAATTTCACCGGTAACCGTACCCTTAATGCTACTTGGCGGCTGAAATAAGTACGAAGGTAGAACTTCCCCAGACGAGCCCTTTCACAAGAAAGTCTACTACACTCATATTATGTGTGAGGTGTAAAGGAGATCTGTTTCCCGCAAAAGGTCTTAAAATAAATATACTGTATAAAAGGCATACCTCATTTTCCATCAAAACTAAGCTTATTTAATTTTTTTTATTTTATATAGTACTCGATTAGATTGTTTTCATAGTCTTTCTTACCCTGTTATTTGTTATTTATCTCGAGGTGGTAAGTGAAACAATTGGACGCCCGCAGCACCGACATAGCTCTAGCACGGGGTTCTATAGTAACTCCCTGTTCATAACATTGATGATAAATCAAGATTCAAGATCTATTTAGGCATTTGGTTGGTGGTGTTGATATGTAGATAAATTCTTTATTGTTTGTACATAAAATAAATGAAACGAAACAAACAAGGTACAGTGGGCGGCCTTATCGCTAAAAGCATTTCTTCTAGGTAAGCTTTGGCATGGAGTTAACTAGGTATGATTATTTACCATTCATAGATTCCTATTTTTTTCCATTTTATTAAATTCTTACCAATCTTGTGTCTTCGAATCCATTCTGTGTCAATAAAACAATGACGAATAATAATTTGAATTGCTTTTAAAATTACTTGAACTACACCATAAGCAAAGCTAAAGTGTGGATCATTTCAAACCGTTGCAATAATTCAGACATTGGCTTCGTTAGATACTAGATAGACTTATCGCGGATCTAAATTATACCAGTATCTAATAGGCTCACGATTTTTCCCCTTTAAGGATTCACCTCTGATCACTACTCAGAGCGTGGATCTTATTATGTGGATCACCTACTATGGTAGTCAGAGGTAAGTCTAAAGTTACGTTCGGCACATGCCAAAGGTTTGAAAGTAGCTAGTATTCAATACATGACAAGCTGCAAACCCCATCGCCGTATAGTGGAATACCAGCCAAAGATAGGTACAAATCATTCGGATTTTTAGTCCTAGGGACATACTAGTTTCCTCACGATATGACATTCACCGTCATAGCATATACATGTGTCAAATGTGCACAGCTTACTTTCAAAATTCGAAATCCAAATGATTGAATGATGAACTTCAGATTATCGGAAATCTCCTTTAGTCCACGTTCGTAGCTGATCTTTGATAACCAGCTACGAACATGGAATTTTTTTCTTGCTTGATATCCAGTTACGAGAACGGAATGTTCTTGCCGTTTTCGTAGCCATGTTTCGTAGCCAGCTACGAATGTGTTTTTTTATCTCTGTTCATAACTGGTTATTAATTAATAATATTTTATCCACTTTCGTAGCCGAGTTTCATAACCTGGAAATATCAACTTTTCAAAACTTTTCATAACTACATAAAAAGTTATGGTGTATGGTCAATATGAGAAAAATCACGTGTTTGTCTTGACAAACGATTTTTGTAGTGAAATACTTGCCCTCATAATACAATGTTGGGAAATTGTCGTTTACAAAAGTAAACGAGGAAATATCCTGCCTCCTTTGTTCGACTGCCACGCATTTACATTTCAATGACACATTGAAATAGATGGAAATTCTTATCAGCCAGTTGCATTGTAAGTATTTATCATACAGTATATATTCAATCTCGATGGTTAGTAGGTATTGTGAGAGCACACTGAGAGAACTAGTGAGAACTACATAAAAAGTTATGGTGTATGGTCAATATGAGAAAAATCACGTGTTTGTCTTGACAAACGATTTTTGTAGTGAAATACTTGCCCTCATAATACAATGTTGGGAAATTGTCGTTTACAAAAGTAAACGAGGAAATATCCTGCCTCCTTTGACCACAAACACATTCGTAAGCTCAGAAAATATATTTATTTTTAATAAAATAACAAGGACAACACAATGCCTACCCAAAAACAAAATTCTTAGAGATTCAAACTTGTACATACTAAATTTTAAACGGAGAAATTATTTCTAGGCAGTGCCCAACAGTAATAATATTTTTTTCTAGGTCCTCAATTGCGGAATTTATTTCTGTATCAATTTCTTTATAATTGCGGGATTCGATAGACTTACTGCGTAATCGGATCTTTGTTTCCTTGACTAAAAATTGTAACACTTGAGCTAAGGATGGGTTTTTCTGCCCCATATACTTGTTAAGTCTTATATGACACCCTTCAAGGTGGTTGGTGTTTCTTATGTCTTCTTTATAACAGCACCATTTCTTCATAAATTGAATATCGTTTAACCAATAATTATTATAATAGGAGTTAAATTGTTCGACTGCCACGCATTTACATTTCAATGACACATTGAAATTGATGGAAATTCTTATCAGCATTGTAAGTATTTATCATATAGTATTTATTCAATGTCGATGGTTAGTAGGTATTGTGAGAGCAAGTATGAAAAGTTTTGAAAAGTTGATATTTCCAGGTTATGAAACTCGGCTACGAAAGTGGATAAAATATTATTAATTAACCAGTTATGAACAGAGATAAAAAAAACACATTCGTAGCTGGCTACGAAACATGGCTACGAAAACGGCAAGAACATTCCGTTCTCGTAACTGGATATCAAGCAAGAAAAAAATTCCTTGTTCGTAGCTGGTTATCAAAGATCAGCTACGAACGTGGACTAAAGGGGAAATCTGTGCATATGCATAGTTATGCATACGTATACCTACATATGCATATAAATCTGTGAATGTTTGTCGTGCACCAATGTTCACGTCTGGATTTGAACCCCATACCCGCGTGGGCCATACCCACTTGACCAAAAAGCTCTCAACGAAGATTAAATTTATACAATACCTAAGATTACAGTCCACAAACTGAAAACTCCGATCCAATGATGGCAGCGTCGAATGCTTTTTATTCGTTATGTAAATTACATGACTATTCGATATTGTAAAGTGGTTGCAAAGAGGTATCAGTTGCCATGTTCCCAATGAATGTAAAGAGTTTTTGGAGAAATGTAGAATGGTTCAAATTGTGTAAAAAGAGCTATAAACAATTTACTTGCTTCAAATGTAATTCCATGCTATATCTTCCGTATGTTAAATTATGGTATTAAGGTACTTATGAGATCATCTGCGGTGCAAATATCGACAAGAATATTTATTAATTAGGTAGATTAATTAATGGGGTACCTAGGGGGTTTACTCCTAACAACGGAATCGCTGGATTTTTCTTGCCGTTAAACAATGACAGCACTGGTGGTAGGACCTGTAATGGTCCCGTGGCTAGCGACCCCCTCTTTTTTCAAAGTCCGGCGCCAAACGGTTTGCCGTGTTTCGTTCGGAGCGCAGGAAAAGCAGTACATTATGGGAAAGCTCGCTCCATTTAAGACCTCATCCATTCTTTGGTCTAAAGCTAGAAAAACCTACGTCAAGCTATGAACCAACCAAAAATGTTTCATAAAAAAAACAGGGTGTTTTTTTTTAGACTTTTATTTAACACAACGCCATCAAGCCCCAAACTAAGCATCGCTTGTAATATGGGAATATCTTACGGATAGAATACTTTGTAAATACATACGTACACGTGATACAACACCGAAACACAGAAGAAACATATATATTCATCACACAAATGTTTGTGCTGGGTGGGAATCAAATCTACAGCGTAGAAGGCAGAGTTACTACCAACTGAGTTATGAGGCTTGTTCATATAGACAACAACTTTCATTTGGTGTTCTCGTTTATATCGTGAAATTAAAATGACTAAGCACCATTCATTATTCACACGATAGTTTACTTAATTAACCCCATGACACCATATTATACAAGAAGCAAAACATGGCGCTGTCGCTCGAGACCTTACTGCTAAAAATAATAAAATACTTACTGTAGAGTTCGCTTAGCAAGAATTTGCCTGATTAGTTACTTATTAAAAGTAATTATTGCATGTTCTGTGCAATAATGCAATAATGGTATGTATACGACGATTTTACAAAGACAATATCAACGATTTATTATTATGATTAAAACGATTTTCATACGTCAGCTTTGGAGCTGACGTATGAAAATCGTTTTATAAAATTATCACAGGATTACGCCTCACGCCCGAACCTTTACATATCATATCACTGTTCAAAAAATCCAATAAAATACGTCAAACGACAAAATTCCCGGCGTTTTATGAAACCTTGCAATTTACGTGTAAGTATTTTTTCAGGCACAAAGTAATACGATTTGCAGTGGTGACGAAGCGATGATGGCTTTCTGAAAACCTGGTTTTACTATACGAAAAGAATAAAAATAATAAATACACATTTACATAACCATAACAAATGATAACAATAAAAAAGTACTATGATATAATTTTTTGACTGCAAGAATTAATAACCTTATATTATATTTAACTTTTGATATGCTTAACTTAAATAATTAATACTTTAAAATAAAATCAAATTTCAAAAATCTTTTGCTAGTAAGTAGGTATTATTTTTTTATATTAATATACACCAATGGGGTAGAACACATTACACATCAACTGTATATAAGATCTTATTTACATGTGTTTTACAATGAATAAATGAATAGGTATGAATATAAATATGAATATTTTATTCGTAATCCAGTTCCTTATTTTGGGGCTAGATGGAGCTGTGTTAAATCAAGGTTCTTACATGTCGTATTATTTTTTCTTATTTATTAAGCGAGTTAATTAAAATGAGCCCAAAAACAACTATTATTCTGTTATATACTTCTTAGTAAATTGTTTAATTGCCATAAAACAGCTATACATAACATGTAGGTAGCTACACTATGTAATATAATGGTACATATCTAATAGATAGTTTTAGTATAAATAAATCTCAGCTTTATTTCAGCTAAGTTTGCCGTGACGGATCACAAATCGACCCCTCCAACTCAGCCCATGGATGTCGAAAAGCCGACAAAGGGACCTCACCAGAAGAAGGGCAGCAGCTTCATTCTATGTACTATCTACACCTTTACTGCGATCACAAATCCGCCTGCCAAGGGTGGTGATAGTGATAGTTGTAGAATTTTACCACACAAATGATAATCTATTTTAAATTATATCGAGGTATAAAGTATTGGTTTAAAATGTTGGTTTTAATATTCAAGGCTACGAGACATCGCCATAACGTAAAAAAAAAACATTTTATAAAAAATGTATTGGGATTAGCAGTCTATTGTTTTATTCGTCTATGCTCCCACTAAGACACCGACCTACTGATCTACTGATCTAGTGAGAGCGAGCTATATCGCAGGCATCTACCATTGTTAAAAAACAAACACAATGATACAAGAATAGTGTAGCTGTTCTGAACAGAGGGCACCACTAGCATACAGGTGCAAGCGTTCCGTTTCATACCAGCAGCTACCTCTGTTGACTTATTATGCAATACGAAAGTAGTTCAACACACAGAAAAGACCCACTTTACCTTAAAATGGTATTTCTATGCCATTAATTTTACACATCGCCATCTAGTCCCAAACTAAGCAAAGCTTGTAATATGGGAACTAGAGTACAGAAATAATACTTATGTGCTATTTTTAAGATGTGAACATTTATTCAATAAAAAGTACAATTAAACTAACTATGTACAAAGGAATCAGTCAGATTACGGTCCTTAGACCGTTACAAACGGCCTATAGGTAACTCAACTGTTCCAGACCAGTACCAGACGGAAGCGTGCCCAAGACACTGGCTGCATTGCCACGCTGAATAGCTATGCTAATTCGCTGGCCTAAATAAGAGCCAGCCCTTGGGTCACGTGTCGCCTTAATCAAAAGCCCCGCAATATTTTTGAAAACCCGGAGGGCACCGGCTCCCGACAGACCCAAGGTCTCCACCCTATTTTTATTGTCTGTGCTATTTTTATTTGTAAATATATGTAATACTTATCATACAATACAACACTCAAATACAGAACAAACATTTTGTGTGAAGAATATTTATACACAAATGTAAGTTCTGGTTGGGAATCGAACCCGCAACCCACAACAGCTCAGAAGGCAAGAGGTACTGCCAACTGAGCTGTGAGGCTTGTCAAAGCTTGTGAAGTTTGTCAGTATTCTGTTTAGTTTTTGGAGGAGCACGCACAATGAAGCTATGTATGTAGAGATGTATCAAAGTCGTTTATTATGTAGGTAATGTGGGTAATGTTATCCCTGTTGTTGTGTCGAAATTAGTTAGGGATACATCAAAACACTAATCAACAATTCGATTGATACCTAAGTCACTAAAATAACTAATACTGCATTATTGTTGCTTAGCATTGAATTGATAAAGATTTGTTTGGTAGAATATGTGACAATGGGTCTTTGTCTATTTAGTATTATGTACTTAAATCTGCGGAGTGTGGGCGCTGGTGTCCTGTAGTACAGGTACTCAACCTATTTCAGGCACTAGTCTCTTCCATAGCAGGTTAACTACACTACCAGCTAACAGTGTTGTCATTAGGATAGGATTTCTTCCTGTATTTTTATTATTGTTCTTTTTCTTTCTTGTATGTACCTATCTAGTTAATTAGTTTCCTACCTCTATAAGTAGTTAGACCTAACTTGTTTTTAAAAGACAAATAAACTAAATGTTTTTGTTATTGTTATTTGTTAAAATGGATGAAAAATGCGATGAGAATGTCAAGTGTACTTTAAACTTGACATTTTCATGTTACCATTGTAAATGTGTTTTTTAGTTTCAATTACAAGGTAGGTAAAATTTACAAGGTAGTACTACTACGTAGGTAGGTTTATATAAGGTAAGTGAAGACGTCTATCGAAAATAGTAAAATGCGAATTTCCATAGTGGAATAAGCCCTCCTCTGTGGTGTAGTGGTTCAACCCACCGATTTTAGATCCAGAGGGGTTCGATTCCTAGGGGATTATAAAATTTTGCTTGGTTTGGTTCGTGGTAGGACTTTGTTTAAGTCTGCTTGGCTACCTACCACCATCTTACCTTATTCTGTCGGCATAATAACTCAAATCGTTGTGTTCCGATAATAAAGGTAAGATAGCCAGTTCCTCAGTTTGTTGAGGATTCCAGGTGAATTGCGCCTCCACCTTTGGCCTTATCTTAACTTGTAACCAGGTGAGATGAAAGCCAAGCGCTTCCCCGTAGAATAAAAATAACCTTTAAAAGCAATTAAGCACATTTTTGTATCGCTTAGTTTAGTTTTCCCGAATTATATTAAATTAATTTTAATCTTCTACTAAAACGTTTCTCAATTATCACATCGCGCCACTCGTCCACCCCGCTAATCCATTAAAATAATAATTAATTTCAAAACTGCTAATCTATTACAATGGAGTTACCTTCAACTGCTATAAATAACGCGATATTCAATGCGATTGTTTATGTTATTTGTGGGACTTTGAAACTGTAAATTTGTAAAGGCTGCAAGAATGGGTATTTGTTTTTGTACTTATTAAGAAACGATACCTACAATCGAAAAGTTTTATCAATTAATTTAACACTCCGCTAGTATGAGGCTGAAGGTGTAAGCGCACTACACCCGGATTCCTCATCAGAGTGAGGAACTGGCTATGTAGCTCTACATGCTAGAACATAACAATATAGATGGTGGTGACACTATGGTGACAGACTTAAGTATGATAGTGGCTGTATCTGATACCGGTGGGCGAATCACTAGACCGCAGAGGTGGTAAGGCAGGCGGATTTGTGATAGAATCGAAATTGATCGATTTTACAGAAGTAAGCTGCTGCCTTCATCCCTTAGTCGTCTTTTATCACATTCATGGTCTGAGTTGGACGGGTCATTACAAAAAGTTTTAAATATATTTTAATATAAAATACTAATACCTACTAAATATAATTTACTATATTTGTTTATCCTAGCTTACCTGTGTAAATTTAAAGTATGACTTGGCAGTTGGGCTGTTGAACGAACTACGCTAAGCATGAAGTCATTATTATGTGAAATTAGGGTGCTACCAGCTAACAATGTAGTTTCTTCACTGTCGTCTGAGCCAAAACGTAATCCCTGGTATGCAAGCAAGTAAGTAAAGCTGGGTAAGGACTCCCGCACACCAAGACACCACAATCATGGCACGGCTGCGTCGCGATTAACTACCGTTAAAACGTGAATCACTAAACTATGAATAAAACGTCACTGTGTTTAAGGCAAGTTAATGGTGTGTGTAATATTATGTACCTAATAATCGACCATCAAGAAAAATCGGCCTAAAATTGTTTTTGCACTCACCTCGGTAATTTAATTTACCTTATTCGCTGCCAAAATGCATTATGGTGCTGACCAAAACCTTCCCATAGCTATCTGGTTGACATCCCATTTATAAAGACTAAGCGCTTTCAAAAATCTTTACAATGCGCACTGCACTGCAATGAAAATGTCCGTCTACGCGACGAGACGTGACGTCCCGAGGGGGTATATTGTGCTTTGGCCCATTACCCCAGCCAGCCCAGTCCCTTGATATTTCTAAAAAGGACTTTGGGTTGTTGGTGACACTTTGCAGGCTATAACCGTATGTACTTGTAGATGTTCCATTGTGCCAAGCACATCGACTTACCTCTATCTTTAACATTAGTACTGATCAAAAACGGGACTCCTTGCCATCCCCTGTTTTTCTACAACGGTTGTTAAGTTTTGGAGTCCTAAGACTCCAAGATTCCAAGACTCCAAGAGCCTAGAGTGAATACTAACCTACATCTTTACTTGTCTTACAATTCAGGTGGTGTGCAAATATATAGCCAATAAATAACTTGAAACATCTTTTATTGAAGAATGATGAGAGTTATTGTTTCTGCTAATTAGGAAACAGAATTTCTTTAACCAAGCCTCAGGATAATTAATGCTAATGCCAAGCGGGTTTTTGTCTGCCTAATTAATGGCATGCTAACATGTACTCATTGCATGGATGGTCATTTCGCTTGTGGGCATGCACTCACAACTAATAAGATATATAATTAAAAATTATAATTTAGCTAAATGGCGCTGTCTGAAATGTCCCGGAGCATTTATTATATACGACTGTTCCCATTCGGGACTTATTTTATACTACTAAAGTAGAAAACAGGCTTACGACCACCATCACCATCAAAGTCATGAGCGACTACCTTGCATTTGCAACAACAGAAGTTTTCTCGCGTTACCAACCCTTTTAAGCGAGCTCTGGTTCACTTTAACGCAGCACTATACATATACTTGATATGGTGTTATTTGGTTGCGATATTTTGTAAGGCGAAGGTTCTTCCTAAAATGGGCTGCTCAAATAGTGAGTAGGAAATCGTTTTAGGACTACACGCTTTCCTGGCTCTGAACTGATAAGGCGACAACTTTGCGCGGAGCTGAAAATCCGTGTAGTACCCGTATGAAAAGCAAACTCCAGGATACAACTCCTTGCCTATTTCATCATGATTAATTCAATCATTTAGTCGCTACAACGTTACAAATGAACAGATACAACTTTCAAGTTTTAATGTTAGTTAGAGTATATATAGAAGTATGGATTTATATTTTTGATAAATTTTTATTGCCTTTTTTTGGCTGAGCATAACTGACTTATCTGCGGGAAAGTGTGCGGTCTGCTTAACCATTCTGAGATATTTTTTACGATGCACTAAAGCATTGTCTACGACTTTGTTACTTTTATGTAAGTTTCTAAGACAATGGATTATAACGTGTAGGTACCCAAGCTCTGGATTCAGTAACAATATCAGGATTGCAGAAAACTGCAGTGTGTATCTCTTCTTCTTGATAAATTTAAAATTCACTTTGAAAGTTTTCAACTTGTAGGTACTATGCAATCTAGAACGTGTTGTAACTTTTTTTTCGAAACGAAAGTATGAAGTCAATGCGACATAAAAAATGTTATATGAAATCAGAACGTGTGTTACATGAAGTTTCTTTCAACGATACATACAGCATTCCGACGTTGAATGTCAAAAGATAGTATATGAGCCAGCCATCTTGTTGTCGACGTCTAGATACTTAATATAGGTATAATAGGAACCTGTGTTACCTGGTGGCTTAGACTAAATAAATGACGACTCTACAGCTGCTTATATACTCGTAATACATCAGCGTGATGCAATCGTTTGATAATAATAGATATCGTCATAATCACCACTTAAACACACATTGTATATTTATATTTATTTCTATCTTGGCAAGAGGATAGATGATCGCACTTTGGTGTTGAGCAGTCACATGTGGATACCAATCATTGTGTAGCTACTAACGACATCCATAGGAAGATAGGGAGAACCCAATTTTCTGTGTCAATGGCTACCTACCTCGTTGAGCGCTGGAAACTGACACTCGCGTAGGTACGTTTGGGGCAGGAGGTAGACAGTATGCCCCGGGTAATTAAATCGCTGGTTTTTAAATGCGGTAACGGCTGAATGATAATTGGCCTTGTTTTGACGATTATTCTGCCAATGCTCGGTCCATAGTCAACCTCACCCTTTCTCTCGCCTAGTCCAAGATAAGCCTAGAAGTCAAAAGCTAGCCAATTTTTTTTTATTGTATGATGAGGAAGCGCTTGGCCTTTATCTCATCTGGTAACAAGTTGAGATAAGACCGAAGATGGAGGCGTACTTCACCCGGAATACTCAACAAACTGAGGAACGGGCTCTCTAAATACCGGAACACAACTTTTTTTATGAATTCTTATTATGGCGACAGAATTAGACAAGATGGTGGTGGCTAGCCAGGCGGACTTAAACAAAATCTTACCACCAACCAAACCAAGCACAATATTGCTCCCCCTGGGGATCGAACCCGGGACCTCTGTATCTGAAATGGGTGGGTTGAATCACTAGACTACAGAGGCGTGGAATTAGACATATTTATAAAAGTATATCTTAATTCTTTCTTTATTTTGCATAACTAAACGTTACAACAATGGTTTTGAAATTCCATGCTTGAATTTAACAAGCCTCATAGCTTCATTTGGTAATAGCTTTGCCTTCTGCGCTGTAGGTTGTGTGAATGTTTATTCTGTCTTTGGGAGTTGTATAATAGTATATTGAAAAAAATAGTGTTTTAATATTCCATCCGTTATCTAGTTCCCATGTTACAAGCTATGCTTAGTATGTTAGTATTTAGTATACATAAATATATATATAACTACAGGACATTCATTACACACAGTGCCAACTAGCCCCCTGTAGCTTTATATATTTTTTAAACATCCATATTATTGGTATTTATTATATATAACTGACTGAATCTTTACGAGCAAAGTATGCTATGCTTAGGAACGAATACAGAACATCAAAGCATGGAATTCCAAAAATATTATTGATGACTGCATACTTACAAGTATGCATTCATTATACAGTCTGGGTGTAGTTGCGAAATACGTTTTTATTTTCACAATGTGTCTTGAAGCTAAAATATTATGCCATAAAACTCATAGTCAAGACTCAATCGTAGGTACTTACCGCTGAGGTTCCACCTTAACTTTGATAATCATTATGTCGGAATCCCACAAGACGTAATTTCACACGGATCGGGGCTTGTTCCTTCTGCGAAATCCCCCGTTAACTAGATCTGTGATTGTTTATTGATCCTCCTAAATTAAATGGGACACTTGTGTGTATAGGCCCATTTTGTAGGTTACCTTCGTTTATGGTAATACTTGGCATGCAAAGCTTGTACTTTATTTTGAATTTAGATTGTCTTAAGATCCAATGGTTCAGCAAAAGAACATGCTACCTTTTTATACTTCCGGTGGAGTCGTAAGAGGTGACTAAGACTAACACCAATACTGATATCACCAATCCACCTGCCAAGCGTTATAACAGCAAATCGCAGTTGCACAGCAAAACCTTCTTCTTATGTTTATCGTACAAATCTTCAGCACGCCTTCCAAGCCAAGAAAATATTGCAACTCAGTAAACTTCTTTAGCCCGATATGAAAAGGTAACGATATATTTCGATAGTTACGCTCGTCCACATAATTAACAGTTCAACGCCGTGTAAATACGTGTTACAAAAGCTACAGGTCTGACCTGTGGGATTTGGCGTAACTGAAGAGTATAATGAGACAGAGTGAAAATTTCAGGACCACTAGGACCACTGATTTTGTAAAATATGTTTCAGATAGGCAAAACATAGAAAACATACATATTTTCAGGCGTTAACCGACACGGTTACGATAATGCTGATGATGACAACAGCATCGATTGTACCTACTTGGCAATGCCAATGAAGTTCTTAGCTCGGAAACTACAATTTCCATATAGTTTCAAGCACAAAGTGACACAATTAGCTCAGCATCGAGTTGTAGATGAACAATCGGTCTCTCTCGAGATAGTTTGCATTATCTGTACTGTGCAGTACTCTGTGGGTATTTGTGTGACGTGGAGTGACTAAGCTTGAGGCTTGTAGCTGTAGGGCTATTGTTTGTGCCTATATTGACCTAAATTGTATCGGTAATGTTTACGAATAGCATTGTTTCTTTGGCTACACCACAGCTATACTAAGTAGGAAGGTATGAATGAAAGAGCGAATGAAAATGATTAATACCGCGTAATATGCAAGCTCTTGTTTAACTTGACGTGTTTTTATGCGGTAAAAGGTATGTAAAATGGAATCTTGCTACTGGATTTTAAAACAGTATATTGTACATACATACCTATTGTATTGCAATACTTGCATAGACAATGGTTAAGTCTACGATAGAGTGAGCTTACCCAGAGGAGGCTCTCCCGTGCACCAACGGACGGGTGGAGGTCGCTAGCCAGCGTTGGAATCATTCAGTTGTAGCCGTTAGCAAAAGTCAGAGATTCAATTGCCTGGGGTAGACCACAAGCAGATAGATCCCCCTACCCCAAAAGTTTTCTCTCTGTCCCTTCTGTCATCATCCTTAGCACCGTGAAGTTGTATCAATTTTGAAGTAGCCATAAAAGTCCCACTCTTTTGTATTGTACGACGGGGTGTTGCTTGGCCATTATCTCACCTCATTTTCTATGTTCTAAGCTATGATGATTGCGAAGGTGAAAGCTCACTAGGCTATCCTTTGAAGACCGAACATTCTTTATTTTAAACGTAACATTGGTGAACAATAAAAAAAAACAATCTATATATCTATGGGTGTCTCTCCGTATCCACCCGTGTGCCACACAAGGATGGCAAAATTTTCCCTTATTAGGGGTGGTTTTAAAAGATGAAAGGGCAAAGGATAACAATCAGGTCTTGTAAAATAAGAGAGATTATTCGAAATCTAATTAAATTGGTCTATTTATTTTTTGTAAATTACTTTTAGGATGTAGTGCAATGTCCATAAACACGACGCTTGACAGATGGATTGGTGCGCACAGTTAATGTCTTGTATACACTTCCTTGATGCTGCTTTTTGGTGTCTTTTCGACATCCGTGGGCTGGAGGGGTAATTTTTTAAATCTCGACTTCTAAGACAAGGGTTGAAGAGTACTTTTGACAACGACATCAACCTATGTTTCATGTTAGTAAGGGGTTACTTATTCAATTATTGATTTTTACCTACCTACTATCCACTATGACGCGTACGTCAAACGCACCAAACCACAGACCGTAGTCTGTGGTTTGGTGCTTTGCTTTAATTCTGGCTTTGGCGGCTCTATCTTGTTGCCAACTCTCATAGAATGAGCCTCAAACACTCAAGCGAATAAAGAGAGATTGAGAAAAAGAGTGCTTAATTAGGTAAATATAAGGTTTTTAAGTAGGTATAATGAACGTACACTTTTATCATTTGTTAATTACGTTCTATTTGAGAATTAATGTCCGTGGTTAAATAGAGATTATAAAGAAAGATCTCGTCATGTCTGGTTTGAGCCTGACTCAAACCAGACCTCACTCAGTTCGAGGCAAACTACTAGTTTATTCATATTTATTTTTCTGGCTGTAATATATATAATGGATTGGCACCGAGAGAAGGAATTCGTTTGGAAACTGCTGGCATCCCAGATGATATTGGAAAGTACACTTTCTGAAACAATAAGGTCTTGTGCTTGTAGCTTAAAAGCATCTTGGAAACTACTTCTTTTTATTTATTTTTAATTGTACGACGGGGAAGCGCTTGGCCTTCATTTCACCTGGTAACTACTTGTGAAATCCTTGACATAATGTTGTGAAAAATCGAAGTAAGACTCTTTATCAGCAATTTTTGCAAACTACAGTGAATCCTACTTCAATCATCATACTGTTTTCGTCTAAATTCAATTTCATCATCATCATCATCATCATCATCATCATCATCATCATCTGCAGCCAGATATCACTCACTACTGGGTGGCCTCTCTATGTATATGCCACGCCCAACGGTCTTGTGTCAGTCTCATCCAAGCGAGGCGATGCTGGTAATATCGTCAGCCCATCTTG
Organism: Venusia cambrica; assembly: GCA_951394065.1. Taxonomy (NCBI): domain Eukaryota; kingdom Metazoa; phylum Arthropoda; class Insecta; order Lepidoptera; family Geometridae; genus Venusia; species Venusia cambrica. The sequence continues at coordinate 4,242,524 of OX596040.1, read as the reverse complement.
CTGCTGGAAGACTGACATTCCGATATCCGTTTCTTAGGAGCCAATCCGTCATCGTTTTGCTCTATCGTACATCATAAGTAAATGATTACTTTAATTTACTCACTTCCATCATCGATCGATTTTTTTGTGACAAGTCTTTTAAAGTTTTAATGATGAAGTATTTTCAAAATGAACCAGTGCTACCTTAATTAATGGTTATTTTCTTGTTGGCAGTTCCATCTCTAACTGGTTTCAGCATACCATATCAGAGAAGATTATTGTTATAGCCAGAATAAAACGCTTGGAATACGATCTTAATTTGAAAATATTTCAGCGAGTAATTCGTACAGAGCCGCGCGTCGTCGTTTGTTAATTATCACTATTTGCGGCTCGATTTGCCTACCCTCATACCCATGTACCCCCGCAACCGCGCAGCAGCGGCGGCGGCGGCGATGATGGCGGCCTGTACCTCACTCCATTCTAATCTTTTCGCTATATTAATGAAACAAATATACAACACTAAATTAAAGCATATCATTTTTCCTAAAAAAACATCATGTAATCTACGCGTCGCTAACAATTATGTTGTTCCAAGCCCTGGACATGTTTCAAAGCGCTCTGTTTAAACAAGCCCAAAAGTCAGTGCTCCGAAAAACACAGCAAACCTGTATCCCGAGGGTCTCCATAAATTGGCTGACCGCGGCCCACGGAACTTTTTATTAAGCTATCCCTGTACCCGGCGGAGAGTAAGCGGATTATTTGTAAATATTTTTATGATTATTGCTGGTATTTGTGGTAAATGGCTGTGAATAAGTTTATGTTCTTCAAAATCTGTAACTCCGGATAAATATATTGATGGATAGTAAAATATTTGTGGCACTTAAGGAAGGACATGGGTGAAATGAATGAAGCAGTTTCCAGATAACCCTTGTAATTTTTTTATTCGGGGATGACGGGGATGTGTTTTGCCTTCATCTCACCTGATTTCTAGTTATGCTATGGAAAAAATCCGCTACAAACAGAGGAACTGGCTTTCTTCATCTAAATGTCGAAGCACAACATTTTAAGAATTGTTGTTAAAGCGACACAATTAGGTAAGATGGTGGTATCTAGACCACCATCTTAGCATGTATGAAGAAAGTAATGAGGCCAAAGAGCTGTGCAAGGAGCGTAGTAAATGGAATTCCGTTGTCTCTGCCTACCCCTTTGGGAAACAGGCGTGATTCTATGTATGTATGTATGTTTTTTTCGATACATAGGCAAACTCTTTCCAATTTATCCTGCCATTTTCCCAGTCTGCTCTGTACCTCGGCTGCATATTAATAATGAAAGTATATATATATGACAGGGTTTTGAAATTCTGATCCTCAACCTTTTTGTGTGACGAAAATTGGTGGGGCACTGTATCGGGTAGAGTAAGTGATAGTTAAAATGTTTCCTTGTAATACAAAATGTTGACTACTATCGCGTGTCTTTACGATACACCCTGTTTTTTTCAAGTTTTCGTTTAGAAATTTGTTTCTCATAGAAAAAGTTCCTTTAAAGCTTTTAAGCTTAAGAAATAGAACTTTTAATAAAAAAATGAACCTCTAATAAAGTACATAAAACCTGTGAATCGCCAATATTTTTAACAGTTTATAGCTACCTACCTAAATGGTTATTGCACCACTCGAGTACGTTGATGAGGCAATCAAAACCTGAAGGTATCGGCTCGCTGCTTAAACTGGTGCTTAAAAAGCCTTTATAATCGCTATAAAGTCGCGTTAAATAGTCATATTTTCTAAGCATCCACTTTTTATGTAATTTCCAGGTTATTTCGTGAAAAAAAAAAAATGCCATAAAATATTAGACTCACAATTTTTCCATTTTGAGGATCAATCTCTGATCACTGCTCAGAGCGTGGATTTTATGAGGCACGTCCAAACTTACGTTCGGCACATACCCACGTTTTTCAAGATGCTAGTTTTCAATACGTGACAGGTTACAAGCCCATCGCTGCATAGCAGAATACTAGCCACTGACACAATATGTCATTCGAAGTTTTGGTCTCCGATTTTTCTCACGATGTGATCTTCACCGTCAGAATATGTACATGTATTGTGTCAAATGCGCACATAAACTTTCGTGTAGTCCTCTGGTGTATGCCTGGATTTTAATCTTCTGCATACTCTCCGTTTTCAATCAAATACCATTCAATCTTGAATGAATGAAGAATGGTTTTCATTTTTCAAATAGAAGTAACTGGTACTTCTTAGTAATATTTCACTGATGCTAATGATTTGAAAAAGATTATGAAGCTGTTGTGTAGCTGAGTATTGCGTCGGTTAATAGAAATAACTTCCCAGCAGTTCAGTCTGACCTATCAAGCGAAAAACAAATACAAATGTTAAAAACTTCCAGAGTGCAAATTATTTATATGATAATGTGATAAGTAAAAATAAATTGAACTGAACATTTTGAAGAACGCGATCTAGCCACAAAGCATAGAATGTACATAAACTGTGAATTAGGTTACAGACAATATAAATAGTACTGATATACGTTTTTTTTGTAATAAAATACATGCGTTAAAATTTTTAATTACAAATTTATTAATTGGAATAAAACATAGTGTACTTATAAATATAGCAACTATGCTGACAGCTAATAGTATTACGAGTATACTGTGTCGCGGCCGGTTTCGCCCTCCTTTTGACACGTGTGTAGCATATTATTCCTAATAAATTAAAAAAAATATGTTAAAAGTCACAAAGTTCACTATACCTAGATCATATCATTAACGATACGTGAAGGGAATGAGTAGGTGAGTATAGTAATATAGCGAAAGTATAGTACCCAACCACAGAAAAAAACATCCTAATTCATCATATAAATGTTTGTCACGGATGGGAATCGAACTCACACAGACCAAAACCAATGTCTATTCACGATTTTAATTAGTTGATCAATTAATATTCACCTCTTATCTCTTATCTTAAATAGCCTGTATTCGCAGCGGCTTGACCTTAATTAGGCTATTGTTCAAACCTATTGTCACAAGACCTAGGCAACCCAATGTAGGTATATAATGCAATCACATCACGTCAACAACGTGGCAATTTAAATTAATTAGCAGTTACTTTGAAATGCACTAGCATTATGTTATTTCGCTAGTGATTTTCAATAGAATCTTCCTGAATGTTATATGAATATATAATTAAATTGATTGGTGGAATAGTTATCCCGCCAAGCAATTATTTTAATCAATTAGTTAATTAGTAGTGCGAGGGCCGACTTCGCTGCTTGCTTGTATGGATTAGGACATCATAATTATGTTGTTTAGCTGCACAATTATATTTTATTTGTAAAATAATAACGATCTAATATAGTTATTATTTTAATTTTAATTTTTCAAACTAGAGTTATATTATTTTATCATGAATGTAATGGAAATGAATAACTTTTGGATGATTATCACTAAATTAACTTTTGTTACATTTTTTGATATTTTTGTATAAACACATATTAGCTTTTATTTTATTTATTTAAACAAGCCTCATAGCTCAGTTGGTAGTAACTCTGCCTTCTGCGCTGTAGGCTGTGGGTTCGATTCCCACCCAGGACAAACATTTGTGTGATGAATATACATGTTTGTTCTGTGTTTGGATGTTGTATCATATAGTACGTATGTATTTACAAAAAGTATTTAAGTATTCTATCCGTGATCTAGTTCCCATATTACAAGCTATGCTTAGTTTGGGGCTAGATGGCGCTGTGTAAAATTAATGTCCTGTAATATTTATATTTATATTATTTATTTTAATAATAAGGTATGTTACAATTTTAATATTATTTAGAGTAATAATTGGTTTTTGCCGTGCTAGTTATCATTATTAATAAATAAATAAACATTTCCGAAGAGTGTCATATTTCAACCAGTTGGACTAAAAGTTTAATTACGTGGAAGAACCGCATATTTCGGTTTACGGTTTCGTGGAAGGCTGGCGGATGTTTTTTTAATTTTGTTTCTAGGTGTACATATGTAGTTTATCTATTCATCAAGCCCTTATTTTTCAACTATATAAGTTAGACAATAAGTCCAGGGCTTGGTGGGGCTGTGTAAAATTACATATATACTTAATATTTAGTGATAGAAAATAGACATAAGTAAATTTTATAACCTTATTCTTTCTTTTCATTCACATGAGAATCATTGTAAACTTTAAAGTTTAAACTTACGGCGACATTTCATACAAACTGATAAAGTATTTTACCCCCGCCACTCGTATTTGCTGAGGACTTAACTTTGCTGGACATATACGCCCTGATTTTTGAGTACAGAAACTCGGCATAAAGTTTTCAAACTTCGTCTTTTTCAACGAGATGAACTTTTATTTTTTATTTAGAAGCTATGGTTTAAATCTTGACCTCTAGGCTTGTCTAGCTCTAGGCTACACGTATGAGGTCTACGATGGCACTATATTTGCCAGAAAGCACTGGCTTACCCAGGCATCGTCGGACCAGGCAGGAGGGTGGTCACTAGCCATGTAAGGACCTTTACAGATCCAACCACCAGTGTGGTGGTCATTCAGCCGCCAGCTTAAGCCAGTGACTCCGTGGCCAGGCCTCCAGACCAATCACAGATCACAAATCAACGAAGACGCGTGTACAAATAAATCTCCATCCCTAAACGCCTCTATGGGTAAACCATTCATTCGGGATTCTTCCTGTTTCATGTGGAGCCGGTATTTGCTTAGCAGATTGTGTTTTGCTACGATCGCAATACTAGTTCCTTTTTTGGTTTAGTTATTAAATTTGTTTATTTTTATTTGCAATGAACTTGACAAATGTGGGTGACTCAAAATCTAAATAAAGTTAGATAAAAAAATAGGGGTTAAGCTAAGTTGAAGTATTAGTTTGTAATTATTGAACACAACTCATCTTATAACCTCGGAAAAATGTAATTGCCTCATAGATTACAGGCCATACTGCTCAGTCGGTAGTAGTTCTGCCTTCAGCGCAGAGGTTGTGGGCTTGATGTATGTACGGAACATACAATTGTTTAATGAATACAGTTTTTTTTCTGTGTTTGGGTATATTGTATCATAGATATGGAAATCCATCAAAAAAAATCAGGATACTTAGTACTTATTCATATTCTGCATAATCTAGTTCCCTATTACTAGTTTTGCTTAAATTGGTGCTAAATGACGTTGTGTAAAATATCGTTTCTTACATATTTTTGTTAAGATAAATACTCGTATATTGCCTCCACAGGATGAGCTTAAGAACTCCCAGTAGTCTCACATTCCCATACAAACGTAGTTCCATTTTCATTTCGAAATGGCAAGTCGGATTCATAAGACTTGCCGGTAATTGGATAGACATAATCTATGACTGTGGTGCTTTACTTTTTCTAAAAAACTAATAAAAACCAAGTTATATGGAAAACCGTTTTTCCATGAAAACACTCTTTTCCATAAACAACTTATCTAAGCTTATTAACTACCTAAAATGTAATACCATACAAAACTCTTTATTGTAACATCTCAAGGAAACCTACCTACCTACCTACTTGACGTCTTTATTGGGTCACTGGTTCATGTTGTTGAATAACAAAAATAACTGAGTAAATAATAGGTAATGTTTTAATTATAATGTGAACAAATAATTTAATACATACCCACAGTTAAACTCAAATCTATAAACCCTCTAAAAAAAAGTTTATATTGTAAAAATCCACTTATAGCACGAATACTACAAAAAAATATCATTCACCACCATATAAAATTTAAAATCACGCAGAAATACACATGTACATTAATGTATGAATATGATAATTTGTTGATATTTGTTTATCTCCACTGATATAAAACATTTGATGTAAATTCATTATATTTGAATAACTATCTAGTATAGTTATCAGTCATCACGAAAACTTGAGAGACAATTACCAAACAACTTCATGGTGTCGCTTGTAAGGGTCGGTGTGTGCGCGCATCGTAAAAAAACACTTTCATGTTTTCCCAAACGCGCCTATAACTTCAAAAACATATCAAATCACGTTTGACGTATCAGTATAATGGTTTGAAGTAGAGCAACTTTCACATGCAGTCTCTAGCGTATGGATGCAAGCGGGGATACATGGAATTTTGCAGATATAATCGGAAAGAGATAATCTGAGTCTGTGGTGTGCTACTTTTTCTTAAAACACAATAACAATGAAAATATTGTTTTATTATACATTTTCATTGTTATTACTGATTACAGATTAACTCTTTTCAATTATACATGCAAAGTTGCACGTGATTCGGACTTACCACTTCGAAATGAAAAAGGAACTACGTTAGTACTTAGAAAGCGAATATCAGCGGACGCCGCCGGGGCCCTTTTAAGTCTAAGAGCCGCGGCAAAATTTGTTCGTACATTATAACGTGTAATTAGATAGCTCATGCACCATTAACATCAGTGATTCAAACCACAAACGAATGGTGATTATAAAAAAGCGTAATTAATGCTTTTGTAAGAATCAAAACGTAATTTTATTAAAAATTCTCATTCAAATCTACAACCTCAGCATGGTGGAAGATTAATCGTTCAATTATGTTTTGCTAAAATTAAAATTACATTTGGTTTGCGCGAACGCTTTCAATTCGTTTTATCTAATGACGCATTAAATCTCATCACAATTAGTGGAATGTTCAATGCTATTTGGCATTAATCCAAATAAACTGGCCAACGGGTTCGTACCCACATTTCAAAGCAAAGAGTCTCGTTAATCTCTCCCTAAGTTTTATTTGATTCAAATGATTTATTAGAACAGTAATATAAATACATACTTTGTGAAAAATTCAACTGTCTACCTATTAAGGCTTATGAGAGACATACAGAGAAGACAGAAGGTCCGTCCGTCTGTATTTATAAGGTCTCGTTGGCACCCTTTGGTTACGGAACCCTAAAAAGTCCGTACCTAAACATAGTGATGGGTTGAAGTAGCAGAGTCTGAGTCACCTTAACTTGTACTCCGCATTACAATGAATTTTTTTTTTCTTATTTGTACATGAAATGAATAAGCTCTTGACCTCAAAACTTGATAAGGGCTTCGACGTTGCGAGCTTACCAGAGGGCACGTAGCTCTCTCACACACCAAGGGAATACAGTGAACTACGGCCCTGAACTTCTGCAGGGTGGTCCCTAGCCATGCGGGACTTTGCAGGTCCAACCACCAGTTTTGGAATAATTCAGCTGTAACCGCTAGCAATAGCAAGCGATACAGTTGCACTGAGCTATACAAAAGTTGTTATGCTGAGACAAAGCTCACAAGTTAGTCGTATCCTGTGTAAACAAGTTCAGCGAAATAACGAAATATGTCGTGATGCCATTACTTTAAAGGACAAATGAAAATAGTAGATTCAAACCCGCAGGACTGGGCATTCTTGAACGATGGTGGCGTATATATTACTATGTACGTTTGCTAATGGTCCAAAAAAACATATATTGATTCATCTTAGGCCAGAGAATTAGCATTGCTATTTTTCGGGTTAAAGCAGCCAGTGCCATGGGCACTCTACCGTCAGGTACTGATCTGGATCAGTTGAGTAACCTTTAGACCGTCCTTAGGTAATCCAACTAAGAGTAGTTGAGCCCATTGTGAAAGGGCTCATCCGGAGAAGTACTACCACCATATCTATTTCAGCTGCCAAACAGCATTGCTGTGTTCCGGTTTAAAGGGTTATTTTAGGATTATTGTCGCCGGTGAAATTACAGGCACGTGTACTCAAGTTGGCGGGCACAATGCAGTGCTGTGTAGGCTATGTTCTTTGTAGGTGTGATCTACACAGGCATTGTTATAGGCAAGAATGCACCTAGCATCAGGTGGGCTAGGTACTGATTTGTTCAGTTTCCTAGTTTTAAAAAGAATTGCTTGCCTAGTAAATAGTTAGTTCAGGTTATTGTACATCATCACATCACATCAACAGCCTATTAGTGTCTACTGCTGGACAGACCCTCCTCCATAATCACCGCGCATGGCATGCAGAATGATGATGTCAGTAAAGGAGTAGATAATACACAGAAGGAGGCTGCTGCCCTTCTTCTGGTGAGATCCCTTAGTCTATTGTGACATCCAAGGGTTGAGTTGGAGGGGTTGATTCTTAGGTTGCGAGCGCCACGGCTGTTATAATATAATAATACAAATAATAATAAAAATGTATTTATTTCTTAAAAATTACCGTACAAAATAAACTTAATTGGATAGGTATAAAGTAAGTACAAATAAGGTTTATCCCTTCATATTGCTGTTACATAGCAGCTTACTTATGTAGCATGTAAGTAAGTTGTATTATTGTATTAAAGATATTGCTTGTGAATACAATTTTATTTGAAGAAGTAAAATTTGTTCGACACCCAAATCGGCAAGCTTGTGAAATGTAAAACGATATGTATAATATGAAAGATAGAAGAAAACTAACATTCCTGTGAATTTCCTCGTTTGGGTACCAACTAAGCTTTTTGTGTGGGCTGCCTAAATTCAAATTACAACGATCACGTAAATAAGGAAGCAGGTGCACCGACCGCGGCCAAGGATTCTCTCTAATTAGAACACGAGATTTATAGGTCAGTAATCCAGATAGCTGAGCTGGGCGAAGATAAAGATTTGAAAACCCAAAAAATATATGATTTAATGTTCAACCATTTTTTATTAGAAATGGGTTAAGCTCTTGATCTCTTGATTCTATATCTTGATCCTGATTACCAGAGCGAGAATGAGGTTTAGTTTACCCCTCATCCTCTCTGCACATTTTTTTTTTATCTTGCGATCAGTCCTTCTGACTATAAGCAGATGTTATGTCTATCACGTAAATAAGGGTGCTACTCCAATTGGAGGGCCCTTTCTATTTAAAGTCTTCATTTTCGTACTGACTTTTTTGGTCAAAGACATCCCGTCGCTTTTTAAGTCAGCGGATGGTTTTTGCTTGGTTTGGTTGGTGGTAGGATTTTGTTTAAGTCCGCCTGGCTAGCTACCACAATCTTATCTAATTCTGTCACCATGAAGAATCTACATTTCTGTTGATATAACGGACAAGCGCTTCCCCGTCGTAGTATAAAAAAAAACGATTCCTTGTCATCGTAGGAGCTGTCAGTCACTGGAACTCCTGTGAACCGACAGACCACAGTAAACTGCATGGCGCCGGACTTCGGCAAATCTTCGGTAGCAAGCCACGCAGACCTTTACAAGTCCATCCAACCAGCTGTCTTTACCTTTCCCTTTTCGTTACGTTTAAACCCTTACGATTAGGGGTTGATACCTGAAATAAGCTTGTAAATAAATGTAAACATTGTAACTAGTAGTTCACCCCGAACTGAGATCTCGAGATATCTGGTTTGTGACGGAGATTTTTTCTCAAATAGATCGTAATTAACTAGCGCTGTGCTTAATGTGCACTTCATCCCCTTCATCTTAAAAACCACCCCTAATAAGGGCAAAAATAAACTTATTTTGAATTCTGCAGTCTCAAACCTATTTCATGTGATGTTTCATGTTTTAACACATTTTCAAGACTTCAAGGTTATTTACACGTTCTGCAACCCTTAATGTAAATACAGGGGTGGTTTCAGCAATTCAAAAGAAGAATGACAATTGTAAAGTTAAGCCCCTTAACAGTCTTTCCTACATATATCTTGTAGGATAGATTGTGCGTTTTAACCCCTTAACGCGCCTCTTTATTACTAAAATCGCAGTGTACATAGGAATGAGGTCTCTCGAAAGGTGACCATAACGTGAAATGTAGAGTTTAAGACCTTCAACTCGAAGGCGGACAATATTGAAGCGGTCGCGGAGAGAGGAAAGGTGTAGTTCAAGACATAGGCAATTTAAAGAGTGTACATATATCGGCTGGAATGATACCTATGACGATGACTTACGTACCTACGTAAAGACTATAGTTTTAGGGGTTTCTTAGCGTCTCCTGATTAGCTTCCTTAGTGAATTCCTTGCCATTGTCTGTTTTGCAGCACCAGTACAATCTTGGAGCCTTTAAGTCCAGAGTCAACAGGATCCTTTTAAATAAGAGTGTTCCACCTTAGGCACCATCTTCACTTCTTTTATAAGTGGTGGTCTATAACACGCTTGGCCTATAAAAAAAGTTACTTGTGAGTAACAATGAACTCATAAAAGCTGTGTATTTGTGGAGATCGTTCTAAAACGACATTGTATAGGGGTTTAAAAAAATGACGTTTTAAATGTTTGGCAACGTACAAGTGATGCTTTGCGACTTATGAGCGTCTATGTCTATGAGCGATGGTAACCGCTTATACCATCTGTTTAAAATTTAAGTGGTAAAGAAAAGTTATTGAATCCTTCAAGCTTTTTACCAATACTGTGTATTTTGTGTTGTGATAAAACATTTTTACTGTTGAGCGGTTCAATTCCGCATTATGATTGGGTTGTTGAATATCGGAGGGCAGAGGAAAATCGTTACCTGCCCGCGTTATCCACTAGTGTTGGGGTTTATTATATCAAGTTGAATATCGATAAAATCTTCTTTAGTATAACACATAAGTTTGTATGTTTGTGTTGCTAAAATAATTGTATATATGTCGGCGTAGAATAGCTACAGCCTAATTCACAGCCTACACTAGCTCTAAACCATTATTAAAAAAAATATTATCTATTGCAAGCAATGATGTTAATATTTTGATTACAATTAACAAGTAATAGCCTAGCTAATTTTTATTACCGTACATACATATTTTAAATCCACGTTTTCAATTTAGAACTCACATTATGTAATGCTATGTCTCTCTGACTGTCATTTGAATATCCGCATAATCAGTTAAAATATTCCTTAAAATTGTTCATATGGAATATTTAAACAGGAATTAGTTTAAGCTGAATTTGTTTGTGTAGCTTAAAAATTCGTTAAATTAGTTTAGAGAGCTTTGATGCCAGCAAAAATATGTCATTTTAGTTTGTAAGTATCGAGGCATCGTAGAATTATATAAGGTTGTTCTGGTTGTTGTTGGTAGGATTTTGTTTAAGTCCGCTTGGCTAGATACCACCATCTTATCTAATTCTGTCACCATAATAACAAATTGTTCTTGAAATAAATTAATACTGAATACAATTAAAAAAAAATGTTGTGTTATCCGGCATTTAGAGGTAAGATAGCCAGTTCCTCTGTTTGTTGAGGATTCCGGGTGAAGTACACCTCCAATTTCGGACTTATCTCAACTTTTACCGGGTGAAATGAAGGCCAAGCGCTTCCTCGTCATACAATAAAAAAAAAAGTGATGTTACGACTTTGCACGTCAATTCTTTGTCTTGGGACACATTAATTAATATCGTGGTCACCAGTATTGAGGACATTTGAACTAGGTGGAGCAGCTTGCGAAAAACTTCTGATTGCAAAAAGAAGTATATTGATACTTCAATATCCTTTGAGTAGTATTTTTAGTAAATCCCTAGTAACTGTTTCATAAAATCGGAGAACTAGTGTAAAAATAAATTAAAGAATTGTCAAGTTCTACTGTTTATTTATTAGCAAAGAACGAACCAAGCAATGGAAAAGGAGATGTCAGCCCAACTGATGTCACTATTTCTTAAGACCCAGCTGGCCAGGCCTCTTCAATATATAATGATATTTTCAATGAGTTGAAATTTGAGTTGAACTTAGTGGCGGCATTGAATAACAACCGGACCGAGGTCGGAGGGAGGTATCGTCACCGAACAGTCGATAAAACAAATTTCCGTAGTTCTGCTGGCCGGACTACACTACCGTACCACGGTTAAGAAGCGGATATTTTTTTGCAAATAACTATAAATATAAATATAAATAAATATAGCCAAGACACTAATTTCACACAGCGCCATCTAGTCCCAAACTAAGCATAGCTTGTAATATGGAAACTAGATTACGGATGGAATACATAGATACTTTTTTTTTTTTTTTGTAAATACATACTTATCATACAATACAACACCCAAACACAGAACAAACATCTATATTCATCACATAAATGTTTGTCCTGGGTGGGAATCGAACCCACAACCTACAGCGCAGAAGGCAGAGCTACTACCAACTGAGCTGTGAGGCTTGTTTTTTTACTGTGTATTGTGTTAACCTCAAAGTTTTATAAATAATAATGTAGTTAAAAAAACTAAAACCCAAGCTATGTTTTTCGTTCTATTACGCTTGTTTTGACATTTGATAGTGTCCATCGTAAATGTCATGCGTGAAACCTGACGAAGCATCGTAAGTTTTGTCATGAACTCCTATTGGAATCGTCAAACAAATTATATAAGCACAAACTCGAGGTGTGTGTAACTAGTAGCTACTGAAGACTTCTACTATTCATTCATATATTTCACTCTTGGCTCCATCATCAGATCTGCTTTAAGAAAACAAATATAACTATAGCTGTATAGTATTGTCATCAGAACTATTACGACGTTTTCGATACGACAATTAGAAGTAGGTTAAATTTAAGATTTTATTACATTGTTAACAAGTGAAGCTATAGCATGGGTATATACTGACGTGAAACTTTCTTCCTAGCGGCAAGAAATTAAGCTAGTTCATTCAGATGTTTTTGTTACCTTATATTTGAATCGAAAGCTCTATTCGATATTGGTTCTATAGAAAAAGTATCTATCGGAATCCTATATAAATTAGTAAAACTTGACGCTGCAGAATTTATTACCCTGAACATTGTCCCATCACTACAGAAGGAGCCACTAACCCAGTTATAACGTGGCCGGCCACCTCTCCGATATGACGTAAATCTTGGACCTGGGGTCCAAGTAGTCTAACCATGGGTTATAAGAATCATCTGACGTAACTACAGTTGTTTGCCAAAGAATAGCGAGAAGTCACACAAGCCGATCTCACTCCTGAGTCTATTGTGTGCCTATTTGGGAGTGAGCAATCTGTACGTAAATAAAATAATTGTGTGCAGTTTAGTTTCTGATTAACCGCCATTGTATAATTTATCTTGTTGTTCGCCTACCGAAATTGCTAGCTTACATTAGTTATTGACTAAAGTTAGTGAAAACTCGTGGTAAGCGAACTGTTCAGACCTGTTACAAATGCATTAGATATGTTGCCTTGAAAATGTATATGGTTTACCCCGTCAGTGACTTGGAAAACATTTGATCTGTTAAAATGCACCTTAGAAATCGAGAAGCAGTTTTTTGTGTTTACAACTACATGTTTTTAAACCGAGAATATTGAATGATTCTGTGCGTTCTAGCTATAAGAGACACTCTCGTAGCACAATCGTAGCGCTTTCGTAGTACCTTCGTAGCGCTTTCGTAGCACTTTCGTATCAACAAGTAAATATATTATATAAAACAAGCTTTTAATAATTCCTGTATATAATTTAGTAACCAACAATATCGTTTTTTTAATCTTCAAGCATCTTTATTTGATACCCATATTGAGGAGGTTGACATCATCCGCCATTTTGCGGACGGCCATTTTTAATCTAAAATTGAGTAATGCATTGACTTGTCACCTGAACTAAAGGTGTATGCAAAATTAAGGGTTCTCTCTTATGTCTTATAAAATTGATTATCCGAATTCAGCAATCCATAACAACCTTTGCCATAATAATCAAAATTCCGAAACCTATTTTGTCGAATATCATTTTACCTAACATCGCTTGTACGTATTGCAAATTCTATAATAATCAAAATTCCGAAAGTGTTTTAACATAATCGACATAATCCCGAATATTCAAAAGTAATAAACACTTCATCCATAGTTTGGTTTATTATAACAGTCATGTGTTTTATATAAATATAATTTCTTCAAGCAGCATGTGAGCAGCATGCAAGCACCATGCATGAGAACATATTTTCTGGGACGAGCTCCCGCCAGAAAGCTCGCAAAGGAGGTCCTGAGAGGAGCAAGCCTGCGAAACTTATTGTAGCAAACTTTGACTTTGACTTTGACAAAGGGGGGAGGTGGCGAGCGAAGCGAGCCGCTGACCTCCGTAGTATAGCGCAGGTTGAGTGGTTGAAGTGATTCTCAGGGGTGACGAGCGAGCTTTCTGGCTCCGCCTTTTTTATATACACACCCCAATGTCACACACAAGACCAGGTAGAATCGGGGTTGGCCGTGTCGGTTATGTCATTTATTCGCTACGGTGGTCAGCAGCTCGCTTCTCTCACCACCTCCCTCCTTCGCTACGCTTTGTTTCACGAGCTTGCTCCTAACAGAACCATCTATGTGAACTCCTTGCTCCGGGCCGATCGTGTCGGTTCTGTCATTCGTTTTGAACGTAACACTATCAAACTTTCGACTAAGGTCAATGATTAATTTCTAGTGTATCAAATAGTCCTGATGAGCTCGTAAAATAAACATTTTGAAAATGTAGATCTACCACCCAAGTTATACTTATAATTCGTAGTAAAACCAAATAGGTAAAAACATATTAGTATTTCGTTGTTTATTATTCGGCATACCTAATATGTTTTATCATAAATAGGATATGTAAGTTTAGTAATATTGAAATTCGGAGATTCATTTCGGGAAAAAAAATATTTTATAAAAAACAAAGTTCATTAGAATCTAGCATTATGGCAAGTGATGATTATGAAGATGTCTGTGTGGGAAAGTGATTTTCGGACAAAAGTGATTATGAGTCGTACGGGTAGCCCAAAATTAAGCTCATCCGGATGCTTGCAAGATTTTAACTAAGTAAACACTTATACATTTCTAAAAATATAAAAGAAACTTGCATTTAATAAAACTACCGTCACCTAAATCTGGCTAAGAAAAGGCCTTCATTACGTGAAATTGGTCAGCGTGAGGAATGGGATCACAGGTTTAGCCGGCAGGTGTCGAATGGTGCTCCAACGGTGACAAGGGTATTTTCTGAGGGTCTGCCATATTCAGATTATAGTGCTGAATCTATTACGATCCATAACTAATCTTGAGGATTGTGTATCCGAAACATTAGAATAGCATCAAACTTTCTCAGCTATATTCTGTATGAGAAAAAAAGTCGTAAGTCTGTTTATTTTTCTCTTTTAGGCGCCATGCTAAGCCAATAATGTTCTATTGGAGGAAAGTCTAAGACTCTGTAGACTAGTCAATGAGATAAATCGGTTTTGGAGAAAAAAAAGTGTATGACTTGTATCCCAACATGTCTTATATGATTTAGTAAAAAGTGAAGAGCATTTTTATTGGTTTCAAGTATTTGACTACCAGCTCGCTTGGAAAAAAAGTCAATATGTAGCCTAAGATGGAGCACGCTTGTAATATACACATATATATAACTAGCTAAAAGTACCCGTGCTTCGCTACGGTTAAATAAGAAAAACGGAATGGCTGTATATACCTGGTATACAGGGGTAAAGAACGACAGGGTTCCTAGTTCCTACACGGCCCGTCCCGGTAATTTTGAAATCTTATGTCCAGATCCTAATCATACTATTTGATTTAAAATAAAACGAGCCTGGTGCTTATTTGATTTGAAGTAGGCATAAGCATCATTTAATTTCAAAAACACATTAGAAAATAATCTTCGGAAATCTCAGCGCTTTAGAGACTCGTACCGGTCTAGTAGTCCTAGGTCCGATTCACTGGTGCGGTATTCCTTTATTTATGAGATTTGGTCGCCGGGCCGTTTTGTACGGACATTGCTTTGGAAGGCCATCCCAGTAACCTACTGCCACTGGTAATAGTCGTGAAAGAGCTATGTGGCGGCTCGTAAAGTGTTTTGGATAACCAGGGCAGTTTTAACCATCTCTCTGGTCTAGTGGTCCGCCCTCCGGTGTCAGGCCTCTGATAGGGTGACATGGGGCAAATCTTTTTGTACGGAGATATCTTTTTATTTGATACAATCGAGTTGAAATTTATAGATTTAGGATCCAAAAGTCCAGGGTTTGAATGTTACAGTAGTGTAAATAATGTCAATCGAATGAAACTAAGGATATTTAATTTAATGACTTGCCCCATTTCACCCTTTCACTTCATGAAACTAATGAGATACGTGTCATGTTTTTTTACTATTCTTCAATAGTAAAAAAACATGACACGTATCTCATTAGTCTTCGAAACACAAATACATGCAATACTTTAACTAAATCCAATTATAAAGATTTTTGATGCATGTTTTACCCCATTTCACCCTTTAATAGTAAGTTTTATTTTTTATAAGCATGCAGTTATAACACACGTAAACAGAATTTCCACTCGATCAGATCATAATAAAAAGATTTTCCATACAAAATGCATTGCCCCATTTAACCTTTTAGTGAAAGTTTTTTTATTGAATATTAGCATTTCAAAGTAATTATAAATACACTTTCAAATTGTCAACTCAATCGGATATTTTTTTTTTGCATGTAAACTGTTTTGCCCCATTTCACCCTTTAAAAGTTAGATTTATCTGAATATTTTTTCTAGATAAACATTTAAATTACAACACACACAACAATCAAATAAAAAGATAATATCCATACAAAAAGATTTGCCCCATGTCACCCTATCAGAGGAAGAATCTCAAAGTTATTTTTATGATCATAAGCATTTCAAAGTTATTATATCTATACATACACAAATTTCAACTCAATCGATAACTATATTGAATTTTAAGACTTTTGGCCCTATTTCACCCTTTTAGAGAAATAATCAGAAATCAGTTTTCCATAATTAGCATTTTAAACGTATTACACATACTATATATATATATATATATAAATAAAGATTTTGCTTACAAAAAAATTTGCTAACTAACCCTTAAGTAGTTATATCTTCCGAAATATTTTTTCTAAATCATCGTGTTATATAGACACACGCACAACATTAACATTAACAAACTCGGATTAGATCAGATTAAAATATTTGTTCACTCAAAAAGTATTGCCCAATTCCACCCTTAAGAGGAAAACTTTACCATTTTTTTTAATTATTAGCATTTCAAAGGTATAAAGGTACAAATACACTTTACAATTTTCAAATCAATTGGATCAATAATATAGATTTTGCATAGAAAGTGTTTTGCCCCATTTAACCCATTGATAGTAAGATATTTCAATTTTTTTTTTTCGAATACGCATTTTTAGCTTTTATTATAGACATAATTTCAACTTGATCGGATCAAGTAGGCATACTGCGATGCTATGCTATGGAGGTTTGAAAAGGTTGGCATTGAGCTGCCGATATCATGAAAATGCTTAAAAGTTAACTAAATGCGACAGTAGGCAAAGTGCGATTAAATCATATAACGTACGTCTCCTTACAAAAAGTTTTACCCCGTTTCACCCTTTTAGAGGAAGAATCTCCAAGTTTTTTTAATAAATAGCCATTAAAAGTTATTTGAAATACACATAAAAATTTACAACCCAATCGGATTATAAATAAAGATGTTGCAAACATACTGTTTTCCCCCATTTACCCTTTAATAGTAAGATTTTTATATATTTTTTTTACTAATACGCATTTTTAAGCTATAATCGACACATCTCAAAAATTTAACTCGATCGAATCAAATATAAGTACATCTCCATAAAAAAAGTTTTTCGTCGTTTAAGATTTTCCTCGTTTCATTTCGTTTTATAGGTACAATCTCTCAAGTTTTTTAAATAATTAGCATTTAAAAGTTATTTGAATACACGTAAAATTTTTCAACTCATTTAATAAAATAAAATATAATATATATATATATGTATATAGAATTTTCAACATTATAAATACAGATTTTGCATATAAACTGTTTTGCCTCCTTCTACCCTCTTAGGGTTTTAGGTATTTTTTTCGGAATACCCATTTTTAAGCTATAATCAACACACGTACACGTTTCTACTTGATCGGATCATATATAAAGTGGAATGGGGAGGTTTGGCCAAATATACCTATATATGAACTGTATAAAAATAGAACATATATGGCGCTGTCCGAAATTAATGTCTTATCATATTTATTATAATAATTATTGATATAATTAAAAAATAAATGTAGGTTTGATTGTACAAGTGAACCACTGGCTCGTTCTAAAAATCTGTCGCGGGATTTGGCTTTTTACTGGGAATCTCGCCCGCATCCTATATTATGAGAAGGAGAAATGTCTTCTAACCTTTTCTGAATACTTGATCTAAAATAATAAATAAAAAAAATTGATACCGATAACGGTATCAGTTAGTATTTCTATCTACTCTTGTTCTTGTATATATCGAATAAGGGACATGACAAGTTTCCGAATGAACTTATAATGGCAAGAAACAAGAAACTTCTTCATAAGTTTCGTCGCAGAAGATAAGAGGGAACACGTGACTAGTATGAATTTCGGAACATTATGATTTTAGCTAGTAGAGACTAGCGAATATTCGGGATTTAATTATTTATAAACTTTCCTATCATTTGCTTTTATTTAATTTTATTATAATTTAAATTTAAATTATGATGTATAATAATTTTGTTCTGTATTTAAATCTATTATTTTAGACGTACGTTTACTTTAGATAAAGAATGGATGTGGACTGTGATTATGTCTGAAGTAAATGATTTGATTTCGTTCCCGTTATCCCGTGTAAATTTCCCAATAACCTTTTGAGTGTAAAGAAAGCTACTCTGAAATATTCAAGTCTCTATGTGCTCTGATTACATCTGTGTATTGATTGACAGGCAATAGACGATTTCATTTTATGTTTGGATACAAATGTTAATTCACACCAATAATTTTTAGATGAAAAAGATTAGAAAATATTTAGATGAGATTTTTTTTGATCTAAGGCACCAGATCAAAAATTCCTTTCGATTCTCAGGATTAAGAAGGTAGTGTAAGCTAGGTAACCTGCAATGTTCCATAATCACCACGCTTGTAAAATTGGTGTACATTTTACAAGCGTGGTGATGAACTCTACGTACTTTGATCATATGGTACAGTCCTGCAGTGATCTTTTTCACCCTGGGGATTGGCCCAGGGCAGTAATGTATTATGCCTTCGTGCTTTGTTTAGTTTGTGATAAGACTTTGTCCAAGCTAGCTAAAACCATTTTACCTTAACATATCACCATAACAACATTTCTAAATTGTTATGTTGTGTGTGTATAAGTAAGATAACCAGTTCTACAGACTCTTCGGCATAATCATTAATGTAACCAGTTGAGATAAAGTGCTTCCCCGTCATAAAATACAACAATAAGCAACAATTTCCTATTTCGATAAGAACATTTGCTTCCAGTATTTCCAGTCATGTAGAAATATTGTTAAAAATACGCGCATAGCCGAAAATCTCTCATTCACAATCCGCAGTTGCTCAACACCTGTCGACATGACGAGGGTCAGACCGGGTATTATATTCTTTTGCACTTATTTGTCGTTTCGGTGACGTGGGGTGTGTAAGGAAAGTTAGCGGAGATTTCATCAAATTACATGACAACATTTTGAATTAGATTTGATTGGCATTTTGTGTAAATACAAAATGGGTTTTGAAATTGATATTAATGTCTGAAAATTTGACTGAAAAAAAAATGAGGTGTCGCCCAACTGACGCTCAATATAGCTCTCGATAGCACCAAAACTATAAGGCTCCGATTCTATAACCCAATCGTTCCACTATGACAATGTCATCATCGTAGAATGGCCACTAGAATACCAAAAGGCACCAATAGTACCCATTTTGCGACAATACCATTGACGTAGTGTAGCGATTGGTTTAGAAGGGCCCTGGTTAGACTTATTTTTTCTAGCATAATGGTCACGCTAAAATGCCGAAATCGAAAGTAAGGAATATTATACATCATAGACAACATTAAAAAGACTTATCCCGTTTGCAATCGGCTACACTTTCAGGTGTTTTGTCAATGTGATACCAAACTTGAAAAATGATCGATTGTTATTTTGTTGAACAAGTCGATTACATGATAACTTGTAGTTGGAAATCATTGAATTAAGGTTAAAAACAGCGGCAGTAGAACTATTTCTCTGGTGGTGGTCCGCCCAACGGTGTCAGATCCAGAGTTTCCGGGTTACATCACCACGGGGAGTACCAAGCACAGCATTCGTGCTTGGTTTGATTGGTGGTAGGACTACGTTCAAGTCCACCTGGCTAGCTACCACCATCTTACCTAATTCTGTCGCAACAATTCTTAAATTGTTGTGTTCCGGCATTTAGAGGTAAGATAGCCAGTTCCACAGTTTTTTTGAGGATTCCGGGTGAGCCTTCCACCTTCAGCCTTATCATAACTTGAAGAATCAGATGAGATGAAGGCCGAGCACACACCCGTCGTACAATGAAACATGTTTTTTAAGAATGTGGTGGCCAACACATCGAATCTGGAAATCTAAGGTTGCGGTTAATTATTTTAAATTTCTCTCGATAAACCACTAAACTGTTTCAAAATAAAATCTGAAAACAGAAAAAATATTTAGTAATAAATCCGCTAAATCTCTCTGAAAAAATCAAATCGACACGTGTTTCGCATCTACACGAGGCATGCTCAGAAAATATAGTCTTGCTGCTCACTGACTAGCCCTCTGTGGACGTGTTGTCGCTCCTAGCTCTGCGCTGCAAGAAGACAAGAAGAACACGTGTCGATTTGATTTTTTCAGAGAGATTTTGCGGATTTATTACTAAATATTTTTTCTGTTTTCAGATTTTATTTTGAAATATGGATTTCCGCAAAATAACGCCTGAATCAATTAGCTACCACTAAACTATTATTTAAAATATTGATAACGCCCAGATATAGAAATATTTTTTGTAACAAAATACACTATTTATATTTCCGTATTATTGTATACCTGCTATGATAGGCACTCAATTCAACAATGACACCCAAACATGCATAGGTAACTCTTCAACTGTACTACCGACCACAAAACGATGATCTCTCTCCAGATATTGTAACAGAACACTTTATAAAGAGCACATGCTTACCGTGGGTTCCAGGGAAACTGGCCGGGTTTCTAAGTTCCCTGATGCTTGCTATAATGCGATCCATTTAACTTCGCAGAGTTGAAGTAGACTTTGTCAAGTAGCTAGAGATAGTTCTAAGATGTGACGAGGCCGGGAATTCGGTTTCGGAACAAATTAAACCATACCAAGTCATAACTAGATTAATGAACTGAATAACGGTCCTTAAGTAACCCAACTGCTTCCCTTGTATATAATTAGGTTATTGTAGTACATGTTTATATTTTTTTATAAATATATAAAAATAAAAATATTACGCAGGTATGATTAGTCGTTTACGCGCTATTTATTTGATTTGACGCGGCTGTTGATTATTAAAATCAACCCCTATTCTGCAAGCTACAAGCTGACTCAGCAAAGAAGGGCAGCAGTTTACTACTGTGTATTATCAAACACCTGCGATCACGAAACCGCCTGCCAAGCGTGGTGGTTACGGCAGCACCATCTAATTTAGGAATAGAGTATTGCCAGTCGTGGGAAGTAATGGCCTGTTGAAGTAGTATTGACGAGGTTCGGTATCACTTCCGTAAAGGCTCTCCGTGGCAGATTCAGCAAATAATATGGACTCCTTATCCACCTGTGGATGTCGTAAGAAACGACTAAGGGGTCATCAAAATCATGTATCGTTTATTCAGTAAGATTTTTAGGATCATTTTGAAACGTCTACCCCCTGTTCGTAATTGTGACCAGCACACACGTAGAACGGTTAAAACCTCGGGCTAGTTAGTTTATTAGTAATCGGTTTATTCTGATAAATTACACCATAGGGGGTTGCTCATAGTCACCACCCTTGGTAGGCGGATAAGTTATCTCATTACTGTTGTTACATTGCGATGGACGCTGCATTCGAGACGACTTTTACGACATCCACATGGATTGGGGTGACATATTAATTAATACTAGTGGTCGCCAATGGTTTTAGTCCTGCATCTTTCGACATTCGTTAAATATGATCTTTATCAATGTCGAAGCGATTTGACATTGTAAAAGTTTATATGGAAACGACAAGAAAGAGTGAACTGGATTTCCTGGATGATGGAAGAAGATTCATCTTAACATTCCTAAGAGTGTTCAGGTGAATCCTCTGGGATTTAGGAGTTAAAAGGAGTGAATGATGAGCTGAATGTTGATGGAAGCAAATGGAAGAGATCATATTGTGCCGACCCAGTCTAGAGCGGGATAAGGACAAGGAAATGTTTTTCTCTGGGTTATGTATGCGTGTTACGAAATTTGGTAAATTGTAGGTATTTAAGTCACAACTTAAAATTAAAAATTATTTGGTCACTTTCTAATATTGTTGTATTGTGTATTAAAGCTACAATTTACCTAAAACCGTAAAAAACATACTTTTAGCTGAGAAACAACCATAAAAAGGGGTTCAAAACAGATTTGGATACATAACACATTTTTTAAACACGTGTTTGTGAAAAAATGAAATTTTACATAGATCTAAAAATCAACATAAAATATTATGCTTTCACTGTGCTCTCAGAGGCCTATATCCGTCTCGAAGGTTCGTTCGTTTTGATCTTATTTCTTGGCGAGTGTTATTGGCAGACATTAATTGCTATCAACGGCGGGGCCCCACAAAATATTATCGCTGTATTTTGTAAAGCAATCAAATTACTAATTACTCTTGTTATGACCTTCTAACTTCATTTTGGGTTCTTTATTTGTTGTTTTGTAAAGTAAAGTAAATAATTAGTGAATATTATATTCATATTATTGCTCGATATACATGTTTAACATAGATGGTAGTTATATCAGATCAGGTACAATGTTTTCTGCCGTACAACGGCGTGGAATATTTTATTTAATTTTACATATCACAAAATCAGTAAAATAAAAAAAGTTAATATTCAGTATATACTCTGAGTCAGTGGATACTCTTTGGAGTTGATGTGGTCTCCCCTGGGCAATGGAATCGCTGGCTTTTGCTAATGATTGCGTCTGATAGTCACAACACTGATCGTACGACCTGTAAAGGTCTACCTTAGCTAGCGTAATCCATAAGTGCGAGAGAGGTAGTGTCTTCTGGGAAAGCTAGCTTCACCGTTAATAATATGTTTGCTGTGGCCCAGAGCTACACGAGCCTAGCAATAAAGAGCCAACCCCGAAACAAATATGTGACTTTGATTAGGATGAACCGAGAAATCAATGTAAGCCCCTTCCATCGAGGATTTTGTAAGACTAAAGCTTATACAAGGGACAGCAGCGCACCAATATTGCGTTTATCATCTAGGCCTCAAAAATGCCATTTTTGAGGGAGGCACAAGTTTTGTGGAACTAAAATAAATGATATAAATAAACCAGACAAATGACGCACACCGAAGAATCTAACTCACATTTCAAGGCAAAAAATCACGTTATTAGTATGGGGTCTTGTATTTTATTTTAGTAGTAATAGAAATACTCATTAGATGAAAATTTCCACTGTCTACTTAATAAGGTGTATTAAAATCAGCCCGTTGAACGGCGGAACAGCGGAGATTTAGTAATAGGATCGTATGCACTCTTTGGGTACGAAACCCTAGAAATGAAATCAGTTTGAAATGTACACGTTCGATTAACCTGTACATATTGGGTGGATATTGGCTTGACGGGTCGTAGGTTAGGATTTCAATTTTAGATAAATTACAGCGGGTTAGAAATCGAACGTTTAAACAATATTCAACGTTTTTTTGTTAAAAAATTTGTTCTCTGGTTGGCTGGAGATGAATGAAAGAAAACAAATTTGGTATCTCAACTTTTTACAGTTAGCGCAACAAAAGAAAAATAACGAGAGCAAAATTACAATAATACAGTCCTTTCAGAGTGGCTCAGCCGCTGGCCTGGATGCTGTGTCTCCACAGCATCTAAAGGACCTGCTATCTGGTGGGTCTGGCCATGCGGGTGATGTCCTTCTTGAAGAACTGACGGCATTGATCAACCTCATGCTGTCGGGTCGAGTCAACAGCGAGATTACAGAAATCTTGTATGGTGCTAACCTTTGTGCTTTAAAAAAAAAGGATGGCGGGATAAGACCCATAGCCGTAGGCACCACCTATCGCCGCCTTGCAGCCAAAGTCTGCTGTCGCAAAAAAGCCGCGTATCTAGGCGACTATTTCCGACCCGTGCAGCTAGGCTTTGGTTCGCGAGGCGGTTGTGAGGCCGCGGTCCATTCTTTAAGAACATTTTTAGATCGAAATTACGGGGAGGTTATTCTAAAAGTAGATATCAAAAATGCTTTTAATTCGGTTGACAGAGGCACCTTGCTAAATCAAATCAAATCCAAAATTCCCGAAATTTATCCTTTTCTTTTTCAATGTTATGGTTTGCCATCTAAATTAATTTACAAGAACCAAACTATTTCGTCTGCAGTTGGCTGTCAGCAAGGTGACCCTCTAGGCCCGGCCATTTTTAGCCTTGCCATTCACCCAATTATTCAACGCCTGAAATCTAAATTGAATGTTTGGTATCTCGATGACGGAACCCTGGGTGGCGATGTGGACTCAGTATTTGGCGATCTAAAAATTATTATAGATGAATTTCGGCAGATTGGCTTAGAACTAAATTTTTCGAAATGTGAAATATACATTTCAGATACATGTTTGGATAGAAATTCAATTATTCAAAAGTTTGAGACTTTGGCTTCCAATATTACTGTTGTAGATAAGAGTTCACTCCACCTACTAGGTTCACCAATTCTTGATGAATCTTTTCCAGGTTTCGTCGACGACAAAATTCAAAATTTTATGAAGGTTTCGGACAGACTTTCAAAAATTAACTCACATATGGCTTTCACCATTATAAAATTTTGCCTTTTTGTCCCAAAATTTACTTATGCTTTACGATGTTGTCAACTGTGGAAACACAGTGAGCTGGTGGAAGGCTTAGACAACATAATAAAGAACACCCTTTCCACGGTTTTGAATATTGAGTTGGATGACAGAGCATGGTCGCAGGCCTCATTGCCTATTCGATTGGGCGGCTTAGGTATACGCAAAATTTCTAGTGTTGCTTTGCCAGCGTTCTTGTCTTCCGTCTATAGTACACATTCTTTGGTTGAGAAAATTCTAACACCATCAATTTCGGCTGTTCCAGGCAATATACTCCAAATTTCTTATCTTGACGAGGCTCGAAATGCTTGGCATAGTGCTTGCCCTAATACCGATCCCCCAAAACACCTTTCGGCACAACGGCAGTGGGACGGGCCTCTGTGCGAGTTGACACGGAATTATCTATTACATACGTGCTCAACCTCCACAGATCGTGCTCGTCTCTTAGCTGTTTCAAAATGGGAATCAGGTCTTTGGCTGCAAGCACATCCATCCTACAATACCGGTACACTTATGGATCCTGTAACTTTCCGTATTGCCACTTGTCTTCGGTTGGGTGCAAGATGCTGCGCCTCTCACCAGTGCCGGTGCGGTGCGGCCGTAGATCAATTTGGTTTTCACGGACTTTCGTGCGCAAGGTCTGTGGGCAGGATTTCGCGCCACGCTAGTCTTAATGACATTATCCGTCGAGCGTTTACCAGTGTCAATGTGCCAGCCGTTCTTGAACCGAATGGTCTGTTACGTGATGATGGTAAGCGGCCCGACGGTATGACTCTTGTCCCTTGGGAAATGGGTAGGCCTTTGGTGTGGGACGCTACCTGCGTCGACACCCTAGCGCCATCTCATCTGCCTGGGACATCAGTTAGGGCTGGTGCGGCGGCTGATTCGGCCGAGGATCACAAAAGGCGCAAATATAGTGGTCTCGACAGAGCTTACCTATTTGAGCCTTTTGGGGTGGAGACCTTGGGTCCGTGGGGAGCCGGTGCCCTCCGGGTTTTCAAAAATATTGCGGGGCTTTTGATTGAGGCGACACGTGACCCAAGGGCTGGCTCTTATTTAGGCCAGCGAATTAGCATAGCTATTCAGGCGTGGCAATGCAGCCAGTGTCTTGGGCACGCTTCCGTCTGGTACTGGTCTGGAACAGTTGAGTTACCTATAGGCCGTTTGTAACGGTCCTTAGGTAATCTGACTGATTCCTTTGTACTTAGTTAGTTTAATTTATTGAATAAAGGTATATTATTATATACTAAAAAAAAAAAAAATACAGCATATAAATATTTTATTTTGACTTATTGTTTCTACTTTGGCAATTATACGACAGTTAAGGTCTCGCAGCTATGTACGCTCAATATGGATTTTGTTTAATTGTGACTTTAAAACGCATTGTGGATTTGAAAAATGAATTTCGGCACTACCTAAAGACATCTAAATAAATAGTAACATCATTATTATTGAAATTGAGTGTTTCTATTTTTCATATTGACTCCCTAACTAACTGTGGGACTTTGCTCGTATAGCTTCAGCCAGTTAGGTAACCAATATAGAAAATATAATTAAATAAATGAAACGGTTATTACAACAAAATTTTTACGTCGATTTGCTGACGTTTCGAGATCATTTTGCGCCGCGCGACAGATGAACGTGCACGCGGGTGAAGCTCGTGAAGAAGGGGTCTCAAAATGATCTCAAAACGTCAGCAAATCGACGTAAACATTTTGTGGTAATAGCCGTTTCATTTATTTAATTATGTTGCATAGCCACACAAATTTCAATTCTATAGAAAATATAACGTAAAATTTTAAAATCTGTAAATCGCGTACCTATCAGCCGATGCCAACCTTTGCGTCATCTGCAGCTAAGGTTGCTGTTCTGCGGCTGCCTGTGAACTGGTGTTTTTCGCACAAGCAAACCATAAAAATGTGACAAAACTGCTTGACAAGCTATGGCAGTGCATTACATTGAACGAGCCTTTTCAATTGGAGTTTAAACATGACTTGCCTCACAGCTTGGAGTCTTCAAGTCCAGAGTAAATAGGTCACTTTGAGGCAAGCGTGCTCCATCTTAGTCCACATCTTTACTTGTTTAATATGTAAGATGGTGGTCAAACGTTTGACTATCACCAATAAAAAACAAGCTCAGTTGGTAGTAGTTCTGTCGTTTACGTTCTAAGTAGGTTGTAGGTTCGGTTGCTCCCCGGGAAAACATTTATGTGATAAACTTATGTATCTGTACTGTGTTTGGATGTTATATTGCATCATACGTATGTATTTAAAAAACAAATATCCTCTGCGATCTAGTCTTTCATATAGCTTTGCTTAGTTTAGGGCTAGAAAGCGTTTTGTTATATTATATATGTAATAGTTATTGATCAAGTGAAGAAGTGAACGCGATCACCGAGTGATGTTGTGAAAAACGACACTGTATGTATGTTTGTATGTTGCAATGCTTGTCACGGCATAACTCTCGAACAGGTTATCTGATTTATAACCGCCTCTGTGGTCTAGTGGGTCGCCCTCTGATGTCAGATCCAGAGGTCCCGGGTTCGATCCCCAAGGGGAGTACAATATTGTGCGTAGTTTGGTTGGTGGTAGGACTTTATTTAAGTCTGCGTGGCTAGCTACAACCATCTTACCTAATAATAATATATAAGTATATATAAGTGTGTCGCCATAATTCTTAAAAATTGTTGTGTTCCGGCATTAAGAGGTAAAATAGTCAGTTCCTCATGTTGGTGAAGATTCCGGGTGAATTGCACTTCTACGTTCGGCCTTATCATAACTTGAAAATCAGGTGAGATGAAGGTCCTCTCCGTCGTTCTATAAAAAAAAGCGAAATATTAATATAAATTGATTGCCGCGGGTGATTATTGATAACTAGGGGGTAGTTCTTGAAACATCGGGGTGGAAAGAACTACGATTTTCCCACGTCTTTTTATTGTATAATCCAATAAGTTATAAATTTTAATTTGCTGAGATTTCACTTATACTGATCAGTAAGTAAAAGGATCGTTTTTTAAACTGGGCATAGTTTAAAAAACGATCCTTAATTTTAATAATTTTAATAATTCACCAGAGCAATTTAATTTTTCTTTTCGGCCAGTGATTTATAAGTAGATCTTGTTCAAGTATTCTGTACAGCACTAACGCAACATAAAATTAGGTCAGTAAACTTTGGTTCATAACGCAATTACGTTTTAAGTAATTGCAGTTAATGCAATTTTGTATCCGCAGCGCAAAAAGCTTTCAAATTATAACTTAATTCATACGGTTTGCAGGTTTTGTCTTATTGAAGTGAAATCTTCTTTTCCGCGTTGAGTATTACAATATTTGGTAGGGTACTACGAAACATGCTGGACATGCTAATATGGCGTGTTGCGTCAGATTCGCGGCTGACTTGGTTAAACAGTAGTGCAAGTATCGATAGCATTTTTGCGTTTATCGTTTATTTGCGAATGGCAACGGTCGATAAAATTAACCGATTTGTACCTATATATTTGCGTGTTCTCGCGAACTTTAGTCGGTAACACAAATCAATGTTAATGAAATATAATCTTATATAGGACTTTCTTTATTCAATAAAAAGTACAATTACACTAACTATGTACAAAGGATTCAGTCAAATTACCTGAGGACCGTTACAAACGGCCTATAGGTAACTCAACTGTTCCAGACCAGTACCAGACGGAAGCGTCTTATCTTATATTATGATTATACAACAAAATATTGAAGTTTTTTATTACATAACTTTTACAGTGACCTTCTTCAAAGTTGATAAAACAATCGTGTAAATTGAGAAAATATAAGATATCCATCGACAAACAAAAGTTATCGATAACATTTTACGAATATATACCGATTTTGTCTCCCGATCGATAAAGTACCGTACTTGCAACGGTCGATTAAACCAAGATCATCAAATCTAAACGATTCTAAATGTTAAATTATGCGATCGGTAAAAACAATACTCGTACTGCAGATTGATTATTGCTGACATTAAAATAAAACATTCTTTATAATTGTATAATTCATGAATGTAATTATAAATTTAATTGGAGAAATACGGATCCCGTGTCGTTCGTGTCGTTCTAGTTTCATTAATGATCATATTTTTATATGTATATAACATTATATGTAATATATTTTTTTTATGAAACCGGAGTTAGGTTAGACTCACCAAATGTAATTTTATCCATCCAAAGGATGTCTGTTATAGACCACTGCATAAGTGATAAGACTGCCAATTACATAATACATTAAATTTATGTTTATTCTATGTTTATTTGGGTTTTCTCTAAGCCATTTTTTGCCTACTAATATGTCCGTCTCAGAACACTTAGTTCTACGGAGCCTGCATAGTCTAAAATTTACATACTTAGGTTCCTTGTTCTGTGTTCCCTCAGTATTGACCGAGCGACGCCAGATCCCCTTGAGAATGGCGTGTCTGGGAAGTGCCAGTGCATGCCAATTCAAATACAATTACAATGTTGGACTTACAAATTGACGGATTTACTTAGCAAATTTTACTATCATATGAAAACTAAGTACATTAGTCGCAAATACAGCCTAAAACAAATGTTTACACATACAAATAAATTATAATAACAATTACGAGTACAAGTACATGATATATTGTTTTATTATATACAGTAAATAATACAATAATACGTATACAATAAATAAAACCAAATAGATGGCCACATATCGCTACCAACTAAATACCCAAAGATTTAAAAATTAAAAAAAGGAAGGCCAGTAAAAAGGTGGAACGAAGACATCATCAAAGTCAAATAAAAAAAAAGTATGTGAGTATTCTATCCGTAATCTAGTTCCCATATTACAAGCTATGCTTAGTTTGGGGCTAGATGGCGCTGTGTGAAATGAATGTCCTCTAATATTTACTTATATAAAATAAAAAAATAAAAAGTGTCAGGAATACTGTGGCCAAAAAAGCCAGAAATACGGATGTCTGGAGATCCATGCAGGAGGCTTTGGCCGCTCCATATCCTTAGAAATTATTTTGATTATATTTTTGCTAATACTATCGGTCTACAAAAATATGGAGCTCATGGAGAATTCGGCTTTCGATGTTTAATTTCTTCCACAAATCGGACTGAGTTCACAATAAATTAGCCACCATAGTTGCTAAAAGATTACTAGAGAACTAAGAAGATATTTCGCTGTTCTGGGCATACCACGAGGAATAAGATAATTAAAACGTTAGATAAAAAGGAGAAAGATTATTGTTATAATATTACCAATAAATAATAGAGAGCACGTGTAAATAACGGCGACGATTAATATGATGCAATTTTAAATGGGTTCAAATCCATTGGCCAAGGGATTTGACAATTGACATATTGATTCGTTCAAAAGATCAATTTTCAATTCAATTTCAATTTATTTATTCACAAACAATTTCAGTAATCGTATTTGAATGTAGGTACTAATAATAAAATAAATTAAAAATAAGTCGATAATTAATAAACAATCAAAGTCAAATTACAAAATGTCAAAATGAGATTAAATTAGTTACATAAATACAACAATGATGTCACCCTAGTGTACACCAAACTCATTCACTGAATAAAAGCAACCCTCCAGCAGAAGCTTCTTTAACTTAGTTTTAAATAAAATAGGACTATCGATCACTTTCATATCTAGGGGTAAGAGATTAAAAAGTTTAATAGCTTGGTACCGGCAGCCATGCATTGCTACATTTAACCTGGGATGCATTGGACACATAATATCTCTCCTTCTTGTGTTTAGTCTTAAGGCACTCTGTTGTGCTGACTCGTATTTAAGCGGATGTCGAGCGATGTCCATGAGGACCACTAATATGTAGAGACTAGGAAGGGTAAGAATGTTTAGAATTTTAAATTTCTCCCTACATGACTCCCAAGGAGGAATCCGCATCATTGTTCGTATAGCCCTCTTTTGTAATACAAAACCCTTGTCAATATTATATTGATATCCATTTCCCCAGAACTTAATACTGTATCTGAATTTCGACTCTACTAAAGCATAGTATACCGATTTAAGCTGGTCAAGACTTATTTCTTCTCTTAAGCTCCTAATTGCGTAACAAGCTGAACTAATCGTGTTTTCAAGTTCTTTTAATTCAGGTTTCCAATTTAAAAATGCATCAATATGAACTCCTAAAAATTTTACACATTTTTCAAATTTAACTTTTATACCGCTATTACATACATCGATTGTTTCATGATTTCGTGCCGTAGTATTGAAAAGAATTGCTTGAGTCTTACTAATATTTAATTTTAGGTTATTGGCATAGAACCATTTATTAAAAGCCTCAAGTGCAACGTCGATCTTATCTTTAAGTTCTTGAGTGGAGGTGGCAGGTATGATTGCATTCGTGTCATCTGCATATAAAATCAGCCTTATACATGGAACGGCGCTATTTATAAAGTTGATGAGGTCGTTCATAAATATGACAAAGAAAATTGGTCCTAGTATAGAGCCTTGTGGGACTCCCCGCCCTATGGTACAAACCTTTGATTTGGTAACAGTTTCCTTCCTATTCCTATTGTCAACGGCCTTGATTTCAATGAACTGTTTCCTTTTATTTAAATATGAATGTATGAGATCCAATGACCTACCCCTTACTCCATAATGTTCTAACTTTGCAATGAGTATATTATGATCCACTGTATCAAAAGCGGAGGACAGATCTAAAAATAAACCTGCAACCCTCATCTTGCTGTTTAGATAGCAGAGAACTTCACTAATCAATAAATCAACCGCATCAACAGTCCCCACACCTATTTTATATCCAAATTGATTGTCATTTAATATGTGGTTTAAGTTTAAATGAGATAAAAACCTATCTTTAATTATTTTTTCAAATATTTTGGACACAATTGGTAGCAACGAAATAGGCCTAAAATTTTCTGGATCCGTTTTTTTACCTTTTTTATGAATTGGCAAAACCTTAGCAATTTTAAGCTCGTCAGGAAAAAGCCCTGTTCCTATACACTCATTAAAATAATTTGCTAAAGGCTCAGCTACTAAATCTATATTATCTTTAAATACCTTAATTGGTATTTCATCATGACCATATGAGCGTTTGTTTTCCATTTTCTTAACAATAAATTTAATCTCATTTCTGTTTGTTTCTCTCATTTCCATGTCAATATTAATTCTACTTGAATGATCAGTCATGTACTTTAATGCTAGACCTCGTTTTTCTATAATGTCAGGATCATCGGTGGAAAAGTCAAATTGTTTTACAAAAATGTCAGCTATATATTGGGTATTGTTGATAATTTCATTATTAATTTTAAGCAGATAGTTTTCATGTGTCTTCTCAGTATTCTTATTTCTATGTTTATTTATTATATTCCAAATTTGCTTAGTACTATTTTTTGCTTCCGCTACCTCGATTGATACTGCGTTTTTTTTCGACGCAGTGATAACTTTTTTATATATTTTAATGTATTTGTTTCGATAAGCTACCACAGACGGATGACTATCCTTTTTACCAAATGTATTTAAAAATCGCTTCATTTTGCTCGACGTTCTGATACCTTTTGAAATCCATTTTATTTTATTATTTTTGTTTGACTTTATCGATACGTTTTTCTTTTCAAAAGACGTGTCAAAAATGTTTTGAAATTCGCTGAGAAAATTACTGCATGTTGACCAATCGTATAACTGTAATTTATGTCTAAACTTATTCATGCTACTTTCCGAAAAACATCTTTTTTGTGTATTGTAAGAGTTAGCTTCTCTACGGCGGCAGTTTGTGGCTTCAATATTCAAACTACACAGTAGTGCGGCGTGACCATCGCCAATCCCGTTATGATCGACTCTACAAGTGGCAATATTACGTTCTGGAAGGTTGGTTAGAATGTTGTCAATGCATGACTCTCGACCATCGCGGGAAAAAGTGAAAGAGCTAACTAGATATTGAAAGTTATAACATTTAAGAAGTGATACTAATTCAGATCGATTCTTACTGTCCTTTAAAAAATTTACATTAAAATCCCCTAGAATAATACATCTTTTGTTGAAGAAGTGCTCAAGTAGAATTTCTAGTCTAGTAATGAAATCGCTAAAGTTTTTATCATCAGGAATCCTGTAAACACAACAAATATTCAGATTCAGGTATGTGTCTCTTATACCGCATATCTCAAAACTATTAATTTTATACAATTTTTTACAAATTTTAAGTTCCTCAAAGTTATTTTTATTATGGGATAAAATCAACGAGCCGCCTCTCTTTTTATTTACTCTGAAATTACAAGAGCCCATTTCATAGTTTTCTAAATTAAAAATGCCTACACCTAGCTTATTAAGAAAATGTTCACAAATACATAAATAGTCGATGTCAATATTCATGTCAGATAAGTAAATTTTTAGAGAATCTTTTTTATTAGACACTCCACATACATTTTGAAACAAAATGTTTACACGAGACACGGAAACAATATTATTTTTAACGCTACTATTCTCATGACATACATTTTCTTGCAGAAATAAGTTATTGTTGCTCACGAAAAAATGTTTCATTCTGATTTAGCACATCACTATTTGTTTGTGAGCTTACATTTTTTGATTCACAAGTATTTCTCAGACTAGCACTGCACTTCATAGGTGTTGTCTGTGTGGATACTGTCATATAGGTTATTTGCCTATTTAAACGTTTATTATTTTCTAAGCATTTATTTTTGTAGTCGTTCCTGTAACATATCTGTAATATATCTTTAAGAATGAATCCACAAACCGTTTTTTTATCATACTGATATACATTTTTTCCATGATCTATACGAAAATAGGTATTTAGTTCTAAAATTCTTGAATTTTTAAATTGCGAGCTTATAAAGCGTAACTGGTTATTTATATTTTGCTCATTTAAGTGCAAGTTTCTGAAAACAGTACCTAGCAAAACATTCGTGTTGGTGAGCTTACTTAAACAGCTATAGAGGTAGGACTGTAGTTCCCAAGGATTAGAGTCATTAGAACCCGTCAGAAGAATAACGAAATCCTCCCTTGTATAGTTCCTACAACTCTCATTACATATATCTAACACTTGTTTGGATGATGCATAAGATTTTATAAACGAGTACACCTGAAATTTATTCCCGAGTAATTCCCGCAACATACTAGCCAAATTTCTTCCATTTTCATCAGCCAAAATAAGTACACGCCTACTAGCAGTGGGAAGTTCGCCGTTGGGATGCTTGCGATCATAATTTTGGCAGGAGCCAAGAAGCGGGGGTTTCTCAAGCTTTGTCGTTAACTCGTTCACTGGGGTAGAGTTTTTTTGCTGATTCTGATGTTTATCTGCAGAGAAATTTGATAGAGAATGGGTTGGCTCATTCAGCAGCGACGGTATTTCGATAGCCGCTATTTCCTCTACAAGTTTCTGTGATATCGGCAGGGTTGGGATCGAGGTCACATTCGGTACTTCAGAGCAATGCTCACTATGAGATCTGGCATCTTCAATCAGTTTCTTCACACGTCCCGATATTGTTATTGTAGTGTTCGTGTTATTATCTGTCAGCATGATAGGACTGTCCTTAAAACTATCAGTCAGGCGACGTTTAGCGTTTTTTTTACTAGTCGAAGAAATATTCCTTTTGTGCGAGGATACGGGGCTCCTACAGATTTGTTTTAAAACATTCACTTCCTGTGCTAATTGTGTTATTTGCTTCTTAAGACCATTATTCTCCAATATTACACTCTCTAGTTCATTCTGTGTGCTAGCCAAATTGGTTCTCAAATGATTTATCTCTGTTTTCATCCTTCGATACCTAACAATGCGATACTCAAAACCAACTCAGCTTCAATCCGCAAGCCTTCAACTGAATCGTTCGTGAAGCGACAAGCATCTATTGACTTTCCGATTTCAGAAGGCAGTTGAATCGTCAAAAAGGGAGATGCTTGCCTTGTATGCATGTAAACGTTTTTATACGTTCAGGCACTTGCACTGGCCGTAGCGAGTGCGTTCGTGCGAGTAGAATAAAATAAATCAGCGCGTTTGTGAGTGAAATGGATGCCCACGAATCATGAATTTGAATTACACGAAAACCAGACCGAGTAAAGAAAGGTGAATTTATCTATAGTTTGACGTATTCATGTAAATACTCTGAGCAATGATATTTAATTGCTTAGAATATTTACATTTTGAATTTTTATATTGACATCAAAAAAAGAAAGGTAGAAAGCGGTGTATTTTGGGATTTAGTTGAAAACCTACAAAAATAACACGTTCAGCATTTGTTTCATTATTTTGTATTGATCCTTCAAAAGAAGATACAACTCTTAATGTTTCCATTTGACCCATGTAAGCAGGAACTTACATCTGGCAAGTGGTCAAAATACTATGCGTTTAAGGATCAACGTATAGTATTTAACCTTCATCATCAGCTGCATTTGACATTTTGTAAATTCCAAATTAATCTTTTATGATAATAGCTTTTGTTCGCAAATCTTTTTTTGATTTGTATCTGTGCTCGATTTCATTTTTTTTTGTTGCCATCTGGTGGTGACAACGATCAACTGGATTATCTATAAAATATTATTGTAACGTGGATTCAGTTGATATTTTATTATATATAAGATAGCATAGTTCGTTCAATGTAAATCAATTATATCTTCTTTTTCTTCTTTTTTAAGTGTATATTTTTTCTGTACGTATGTTTCTCACTGACCGCTTCCTAGACGGCTGGACCGATTTTGATGATTTTATTTTGTTAATTTAAGTAGGTCCCTTGATGATTTAGATCTACAATCTGTAGGTAGCGCTGCGATCGCGACGGGGTGATAGGAACGAAGTCCTGGGTTTTCTACTAGTACATTTATATGTTATATCATATAAACGATGCTTGTCTCAACGATAGAGATACAAGGTTTTAAAAAAATGTTGTGTTCCGGCATTTAGACATAGCTAGTGTTTGTTATTAAAAAAAACGGACTTCGGTAACTGCTCCGAAATATCGGTGAAGACCACCTTGCCTAAGTTTGTTGCCATCACAACAATTTAGAATTGTTGTGATGGCAAAAAACTTTTTTTTTTTATTTTTTTTTTTATTGTACGACGGGGAAGAACTTTGCCTTCATCTCACCTGGTTACAAGTTGAGATAAAGCCGAAGGTGGAGGCGCACTTCACCCGGAATCCTCAACAAAGTGAGGAACTGGACTGTGCTCCGTTTTTTGTATAAAGTGGTAATTAATTAACCAAATGTAAATGAAATCAAAGTAAAATGAAGTCGTTTTTCATTCAAAACCTTTGTATTACATGAATCATCACCACCCACTAACGCCCACGCTTATAAGTTGTCTGACAACATTGATGAGGATGTATCTCGGCACTCTTCTAACACATATATTATATTAGTAGGATAAGATGTCACCGAATAGGCTCATAAATATTTATTAACAATTTCCGATAGAATTCCGAAGTTTGCGCAAAATAAATTTGCAGTCCATATTGGACCCGTATCCACACACGGGTCAAATATGGGTCAGGCGCTAACTAGTCATCGTGGGCCGGCAACCACAGTTGAACAAAGTAAACTGCATTCATAGTAATATAATTTTGTTGCGCAAATCAAATTAAATGACAATCAAAAGAAATGTTGTCTTTGACTAGACAGTTCAGTTTGGAATCGTGACCTCAAGCAGAAAGGTAAGAACCTCGGTATCTAATATGAACATGTTTTTGTCGAATGTTACATTTAGAAAGTTCGATTGAAAAATCTTAATTGTATATATAATACGAGATAACTTTTTAGCTTGTGAATGAAGAATAATAAAATGTATTTATATAATTAAAGCAAAGACTTTCACTGAACATTAATAAACATGTGGCTACATTAGGTCGTCTTATCACATCTAAGAGAGCTTCAATTAACCTCGACAGTTCAAAATTAGAGTAACTCAAGATCAATTGAATCATTCATATTGTCTACAATTATTTCTCTTAGATTACTTACTTCTCTTTTAAGTAAAATTTTATTACAAACTGGTGAAATACCTTGGACTTCATTCCCGCCGTCCCGTAGGAATTGAAGTTTTTAGGACCTCTGGTTTAAGCTGTGCGTTGATTGTCAGTCAATCAGTCAGTCAGCTACACAACAGTTTACATATTCAGACAAACATTTTAAAAGTCAGTATTTGTAATCGAATTTGATAAACATGCAAAAAAAAAAATGATATGTACAAAAAAAAATGTTTCAAAATAGTGAAACAGAAAGTGAACAACAACGCTTGACCAAAAAAAACGAGGTAATCCCTACCTGCCTAAGACAACACTTGATGTACTGTGACTGCAGCTCTACACTGGCATCGGTTGGTGCCCCGCTTCGGAAATGGCGTTCGAGAAGGCTATAATTTGAAAATGCTTGTGCACTCGCGGTGGAACGCCCTTGTTGCAAACAACCGACGTTTCGCAAAAAATAAACAATTTTATTTTTTATTGGCTGTAGTGGCCATGGCGTAGATGCAAGCCCCTATCTATCTTTCATGAAGACGCCAATCATGACCATTACCCCTTACATCAACAATGTTCTTGCCCAGGCAAGCCAAGACTTGGAAGGCCAAGATTTGACTAAACCGTTAAGTCACAAATCACGATATTACATTTTGATTGATATCTACGATGTTGAATTTTGCTATACACATTGTTATCATTCTTGCCTAGGCAAGCCTCGGTCAAGAGCTAATCCACCGTTAATGTAAAAAGGGACATAAACTTATTGATTTCAGTAGTAAAATTCATACAACTAGATATATGTCGTTTACTCTAGCTGCGAGTAAATGACCTCATGCATCACTTTATTTCAGTGTCAAAATACCTATCAATTTTGTGTGCTACTAACACCTACAAAAATCACCATCAGGTCATGTCTTAGATTATTTTTTTTGTTTGCAAAGACACTTTTCTAGATTCCATCAAGATGAAAGACACTTTTCATGTATTCCATTTCGCCATTCGGGGCTGGTTTTCGTCTGTCCTAACGCGTTCCTAAACTATCTCGACTTATTAGCTTCCCAGTTGGTCTGTTCTTTCAGTTCTTGGTCGGTAGCTGTGGCAGCCAATCAAGAACTTTTGTTTTCAAACAGCCACCGCCATTTGTGTAATCCGCAAAGTTCTATCGGCTGACTCAATCTATTAATTACTGTGAATAGACCCCGAACAGATAAGACTGCAGTCGATTTATAAAACTTGTAAAAACTTTATTAATGGATTTAAAAAAAGTCTTAGATGGATGATTTGTTTTAAGATTTAAGGAAACCCATACGTTTAGGAGGCTCTAATATATAAGGCGGAGTTATTAAATAAAAAAAAACAGGATTTTATTTTGGACTATTACGGGCGTCAAAGTATAACATTACTTATCTGTGTTAACAATGTTCCAAGAATTATTTAGAACTTTGAGAGTAGTCCTAAATATAAGTTAAATAATTTACACTGGATACACGAAAGATATGAAGCACCATGTAGGTATAGCATATACATCAAAAACACATTCTTCATTTGATTCTGATAAGGCGTCTTTTTCATGGGTTTGATCTTCCATTTTATTTCGTTCATCAAGGCGTCTATTTTATTTTATCTTGTGTTTTTTCAGACACTCATGAAAAAAGGTACTTCAGATTTTTTATTTACGTAGGTATTCCCAAAACGATTGAGTCCAGTACTCACATTCGGGGTTAATCCGATGGGAAGCCAAATAGTATTGTCGTCGGCCGGACTAAGCTTTTAAGCCAGATGGAATTCATCGATGTCACGACATGAACCAACTATAATACTCATCTATATAAATATATCGATAATCTAATTTGAAAATTATATAGAATTGACAAAATGCCAATCACAAAAACACAAAAACGAAGGTTTACGGCTACATGTGGTTTTTACCCAACTGATTCAGCTTAAGGGTTATGTTTTTCAAGAATATACATTATGTTTATAATATGTTTGTAAGTATTTTTAAACGACTTTCAAAAAAAATCGGGGGTTCTCAATTCGTCGTTATTTTTTTTATGTTTGTTTCCCGATTACTCAAAGACGCCTGGACCGATTTAGGAAATTATTTTTTGTTTGAAGGGGTAATTCCCAGGTAATTCCATCGTCATCAGGTCAGGATATGATGTTGGGATCCTGGAAAAAACGAGGGAACTCTTCTAATACGATAGGCACACTTGAAGCGATTTGGGTGTATTACTTCACTTCTGTCGGCAGTCCCCATGACTGCATATTTTTTTAAAACCTTTAATTTGTTTATTTTAAAATATCTGTAGTGATCGCGCATATTCAGACCACACCTCACCTGAAGCCCATTTATCCCGTGATGCCTTGTAAAGTTTTATATCGTGTGGAAAGAGACAGTTAAAATAAAAAATAAAATTCACCCCTCCTTGGAAATATTTATGTATTCATAGCGTTTTTTTTGTTTTTTCATGCTGTTTCCAAGCTTTGAAGCAAATGCAATGAATTTTATGAAAATTATTGCCTTACCACTTGTACAGTCATTTGCGATAATATGTATGCACTTCATTATTTTCGGAATGGGTTTGTATCCACCACTGGTAGGTATATTATTCATTTGGTATTAATGTTTGGTTTAAACCGCCTCTGTGGTGGTTTGTCTACCGGAGTCAGATCCAGAGGTCTTAGGTGTGACCCCCAGGGGGCGTATTGTGCTTGGTTTGGTCGGTGGTTGGACTTATTTTAAGTCCGCCTAGCTAGTTACCACCATCTTCTGTCAACCTAATTATGTCGCCATAACCATAAAACTGTATATTTATTTTTATATCTATCAATAAACTTTTTTTTTTAGGGTTAAGGTCGCCTTTGCCATGTATTTTAATAAGTTTTTCTTTGTTATTATGTTTATGTAATAAAGTATAAATATAAATTTAAACTCGCTGAAACTCTAGCCCCACATCACTAACTGAGTCAGATCCACCACGAATTATTAATAGCTCCCAGCTCACAAGTGACCAGTCACAACTTTGGAGTAAAGCCTGGAGGCTCTCCCTCACGACAGACTATTTACTACCCCACTGCACTTGGCAGGGGCGCATTTTAACGGAATTCGGAAACGGTTTAACGGTAAGTTATACTTGTCTGATGTTTTTTTTATGTAAGCTGTGGATCGATTGGAGATATTTTGCGATAGTCGGCTTTAGAATACTTCTAGCAGTATGTATCGACGTAGATACATCTTCTGTGAGGTCATCATTATCGAAGATGTTAGAGTATTTCCGGATCTAAGCAAAGATGTGGGTTCGAGTCCCATCGCGGGTGGTGAAGTTGTGTGTCATTATAACATTTATATACATGTTGTTTGTGACCATTGCAAACACTTGATTTACAAATGAAATCAAGCAAATAAAAAGCAGACAGGTCTGCTTCTATATTTACATTTTTGACCGACTTTCAAAAAAAGGAGGAGGTTTTCAATTCGTTGGATTTTTTTTTATGCATGTTTCCCGATTACTCGAAGTCGCCCGGACCGCCTGGAGATAGTATTTTTTGTTTGTAAAAGTATATTTCACAAGTGGTCCCATTGTTATCAAGTCAGGATCTGATGATGGAATCTTGGAGAAATCGAGGGAACTCTTTAAATATTATAGGCTCACTAGAAGCGATTTGGGTATATTACCTCAAAAGTAAAGCAAACACGGTCCCGATATAGGATCACGCGTCTGTATGTCTGTCTGTCTGTTTGTCCATCTGTCATCGAAATAATTGGAAAAAATAGGTACGTCATCTAGGTAAACGAAATTGTATCATATTCTTCATTGAAGTCGGTTTTCTTTTTAGTTTTTAAAACGTAATTATTTAGAGTACACTCAGAAAATTACAACTATATTATTGTAGAATATAGATGTTTGTTCTGTGTTTGGGTGATGTATTGTAACAAAATGTATATATTTACTAAAACAGTAGGTAGTATGTTTGGAATTTAGTGCCCATAGACAACAGCTTAGTTAATTGACTTAATTGCTTAGTTTTGAGATAGATGAATTTATATTGTTTACGTATATTGCAAGCCAGTATTTGCTGTTACTTACACTAAGCTACAAATTACTAACCAACGAACCAGGTGGTCGGTAAAGAAAAAAAAAATATCAACCGACAAACCAGGTTGTCGGTTAAGGAAAAAAAAACCTACCGACAACTAGGATAACCTGGTTGGTCAGTAACTAATAGACGGTATCGACCCAGCGATATGCCTATATGCAACAAAATTGAACATGTTAGTAAGTAAGGAATAAGTAGTATGTTGCCATGGCAGCGCGGCTTAAGAATCGACCCCTTCAACTAAGCCCATAGATGTCGTAAAAGTGGACTAAGAGATATCATCAGAACACTCTTAGAAGCTTCCTTCTGTGTATCATCTACACCCTTAATGCGGTTACCAATACTCCTACTAACCGTGGTGTATATGTCATCCTCCATCTTTGCATGAGGCAGTGGACAGCCCGGACAAGCCACTTTCCGCTTTTAAACTGCAAAAAACAAAGCAAAATGTATAACGCTATTTATCTCTCCAGCCTGTGTTTTCAACTTGCAGTCTAGTTTGCACTTCGACCCAGTTAAAAGCCAATATGCAAAACATAATTTCACACAAACCGGTACGCGAGTGCGTTAGGGCGAGGTGTTGGTGTGTTATGAAATAGCTGAAGTTTGGATTGTGCCCATAAATTACGAGTTAATCCTGAACGCCCTCATTAATGTTATTAAAATGATTGTTTTGGGCCTGTTTTGAATCACACACACAAACACATTGTTTAAGTTTAGGAAGGAAATCAGTTATACTAAATCCATTCAAGTTGTCACCGAACTGATGAGATATTGCAAAGAAAAGCGTTCGATATTCTAGTTACTTTCGCAAGTTGCAGAGGGAAAAAAAAAGATTTTTTGATGATAATATTTAATAAAGTTTTATTTGAGGGATTAAAATGATTTTACAACTTGATGTCTAGTAACTAAATTTACAGCATCAATAACCACATGAGAGCTTAACACGATTCCTCGATCACCAACTCTCGTGACAACCGTGGTGATACTGGGAAACGGGGAGGCCATAATTTCACGCTGTAGAGTGATTTGGGGAGGCAGTTAAGAATAAAACTGCTGCATAAAAATGTTTATAACATACTACTAGTTTATAGGTATATTAAAGAAAGCTGACACGATCACAGTACCTATGTAATTGCAATGTAGGTACATTGCGTTTCAACAATATAATATTATATTGTTATTTGTTAATTACTTATTTGGATGTGTCGTGACATGATATGACGTACTACAGAAACGCAATGCCAGCTCTACGTCATGCATGTATACCTACAGTATTCAGAGACAGTTTTCATCAGGTTCTCGATAACTTCAGAGGCAAAGCTAAGCTCCATTATTCCGTACTAATGGTGCCGGTAACATGAAAGACATTATTCAGAATTTATAAAATGGAAAAGCTTCTCTTTGACTTCCTTATGATTTATATCTTTCAGTTCAATCTATTCATTACGGCAGACATGGTGCACAGAAGTTTAATTAAATTCCTATTTTGTATTTTAAACCACCTTTACAAATCGTGGTTTGCCACGTGGCAATTATTTTCTACTATGAAAATTGGTGGATTCCTGAAAAAAATTGCAATCATGTTTTCAAACGGATTGTTTACTTTTTCAACTTTCAATTCGTTCTCTAGGTATATCTGTTTTATAAAGTTTTGTGCGTTATTTTAATTTTATTTACGTAGACATTGTGTCACAGCTGTGGTTTAAGTGATTTAGGATAAATATAAGGTGAACAATAGGTATTGGTTCTGGTTCCAGCATACCGAGGCGTTGGGGGATGGCGAGGCGTAGGTACGTCACATTCCTGGCTTTCGGGATGATATTGAGATGCCATTGCTGTATAGGTTCTTGTGCAACTTATAAATTCTTATTGATAATTAGGGAAACGACCGGGACTTCGTTGCTGTCATTTGACATTTTGACATAAGACAGAAAAGTCCCGGGCCGTGGGAATTTCTTAATATCATTTCTTAGCGCACTACGCACCGAGTTAATCTGCTTTTAAGTCCC
Organism: Venusia cambrica; assembly: GCA_951394065.1. NCBI lineage: Eukaryota > Metazoa > Arthropoda > Insecta > Lepidoptera > Geometridae > Venusia > Venusia cambrica. Next base: position 4,199,754 of record OX596040.1, on the reverse strand, counting down.
TAGGACCCCTGGTTTGGGCTATGCGTTGAGACTCTTACTACTTTTGAGAGTAGTAATATAGAAGTTCCTTATAAAAGGGCTCGTCCGGAGAATTACCATACTTATTTCGACCGCCAAGCAGCATTGCTGTGTTCCGGTTTGAAGGGTATGATTGCCGGTGAAATTACGGGCACACGAGGCTTAACACCTTTATGCCTCCAGTTGACGGGCGCAATGCAGTTTCATGTAGGCTATGTTCTTTGTGGATGTGACCGATGCGGTAAAGCAACAACAGGTGGGCTACTTGCTTCTCCCGTCTCCTAGTTGTATAAAAAAAAAGACTCAGTCAGTCAGTCAGCTAGGCGAATAATCTATATCTATATTAGATTTAACAAAATAAAGATAAATATAACCTATATCAAGTTTACGTTAAGGTACCTACGTAAGCTAAGCTGGTTACCAATATTATAAACTAAGCATAGCTTGTAATATGGGAATCTAGTTCCCATATTACGGATAGAATACTTAAATACTTATTTTTTTTGTAAATACATACTTATCATACAATACAACATCCAAACACAGAACAAACATCTATATTCATCACACAAATGTTTGTTCTGGGTGGGAATTGAACCCTCAACCTACAACGCAATATGACCACAACAAGAACATATTTTTAAACGTTTATTATCAAAACTATCAACCACAGTATTTATGACTCTTTAGACCGAATTTTTTAATTCCCACAACACCTCTTTGATACAATACAAGCTTTCGAAAATGAGCACGGTATTGGAATAAGCAATGACGTCACAGCCCGCTGCTCACAGCTTTGAGCACGGGTTGGAAAATAGTGTGATTTGGGGCTCCAACGGTGAGGCTAAGCTAGTGAGTTTACTCTGAGTCTTTGAAAGCTTTACTCGGAAGTATCTACATAAAACGTATGTATTGAATCTTTTTTGTATAACACACCAGTGTTATACATAGGTAACCATTAGGTGGGATGCATATTTGCCACCAGGCAAATATGCATCCCACCTAATGGTTACCTATGCGGTTACCGTCGCCTATGGATGCTTGAAAAGCGCTTCGTTCGAATCGAAATCGAAATCGAAAATTCGATCATTTGTTCGAAAAATCAAAAATTTATAAACGGCCTTTTTGAAAAGATAAGGAGGATATCTGGAAACTAAAACCACGACGGACAGGGACACCATTCCAATTTTTTTATGGTTCTTGGGAGGATTTTTTCTTATTGTTTACATACAGCGACTTTAGCTGATAATTGGGAATTAAACGCACAGAGTCGAAAATATACTATTTTTGATTCTGTGCGTTAATGCACTCATTAGACGTTCTTTTATGTATAAGGATTTAAATGTGAAAGATTTTATAACTAGCTTATTCTACCAGAAAATTACCTGAATTTACTCGAAAATTGTACTTACATTATTTGTCAAATAGAAACCTATTTGGTCGTTGGAATCTCCAAGTTACACACGTCAGTACTTACTTTCGCTTGAATGAGAGTTTTACTAAGTGGTTCCTTAGTATTAAACTTGTAACATTTTAATGTTTAGAAGTTTGTCCGTTTAGAGGTACATTGGGTTTGTTTATAACTTCAGGGATGATACTATTATGAAATGGTCACGTCGCAGATTCAACATCATCCCCTTAACTAAGATAGTGGATATCGTAAGCGTTGACTAAGGGATCTCAGCAGACGGGGAGCGCCCTGCTTCATCTGCGCTATTATCTAGAATTGTTACTGCGATCATCAATCTACCTGTGCTCGTAAGCATAGGCTGCTTGTTTATATAATACATTTTTAGTTGGTGGGACTTTGTTTAAGTCCGCCTGCCACCATCTTACCTAATTCTGTCGCTATAACAACAATCCTAAAAATGTTTGTGTTCCGGCATTAAGATGTAAGATAGGCAGTGTGACATATGGTTGAGGAATCCGGGTGATGTGGCTTTGGACTTGTCTCAACTTGTAACCAGGTGAGATAAAGGCCAAGCGCTTCCTCGACATACAATAAAAAAGTCAGTGTTTTTTTTTTGTACGACGAGGAAGCGTAACTTATTCGTAAATCTTGATATAGTCGGTGTCACTGAATATGATTTCGCAAATGGTTCCCTGAGTTACGTACGTACGAGTTGATAAACGGTTAATAAAAAAACACGAATTATGCCTTTATTGTGCGCAATATGGCCGCGGTACTGCAGCGGAAAAATAACGAGTATGTCCTGCAATATTTTTGAAATTCAATGTTTGAAGGATTTCCATTTTAATCTCTTAGGTGAGCGAACTTTGCTCGTTATCATAAAAGCAGTTGAAATAACGTGAAAATTTTAAAAATGCTTGTGTTTTATGAAAATATCGATTCATAAAGTCTGTTTTGCCACTTAGTAGTGGCAAACAGGCTTTATGTAACTATAGATTACTATAATAATTCACGATGTGTTTTGAGGTACAATTTACCGAAAACTTATCTCGCGATCATAACCTGCGGAACAACCTTAAATTTAGGCCGCATTAAAAGAGCCTGAGCCTCGCAGGCAGGCGTCGGGCTCAAATGAAATTTGTCTCTCAAACGACGTCGTGGTTTTAAAAATCTCTTTGGGTGACGGGACCTGTAACTGGATTGGCCTCTCCTTTCGTGCATTTAAGTTTAAAAAGCTCGAACTTTAACCCCACTTCAGAGACGTTCAGTCGGTAATAGAACTGACAATCTTCATAGCTTCAGAAGGTATTTTTGGATTTGTACAACATTTTTACGGACCCTGTGATTGTAAGGGGTTTCCGAGAACCTTTAAAATCACAGGGACTGACAAAGTAACCTATAATAAATCTACAAACAAATCGCTTAGGATTTCTACACTGTAATTTACAACCTGTCTGTCAAGTGTGGAGATCTTTTAATGTCTAATAGTAGACTTAGTTTGCAATGGTACACTATAATCTACATTAAAGTGATTTATACCTACTTTAGCTTTAGGTAATACGAATCACAATAATCCTCAGCATGAAACCTCATGAATATGCAAATTACATAAATATTATGCTCCGCAATTTTATGCAAATTTCATAAAGCCGGGGTAAATGACTGTGTCTTGTAAAAATAATATTTTATTGAAATAATGTAACTTACGGGCGAGTGGGTGACATTATTATTGAAGGAACGCTCTCGGAAAAGCTCTAATGTTTTGTCTGTGGAGTGTGAGATAGGGTTTTATTTGCGGATCATTTTTGCGAGCTTAGAAATACATAGCCAAAGATAGTACTATATTCTCAAAAAATATTAGGTATGTAAGTACAATAATAAAACAAGCAATGTGGCCCACTTAGGGTTTGTGACTTTTGTTCGGGATTATGGGTCCATATCCATCCAGTCTTGCACTAATGGACAAGTTCTGACTATGAAAGGCATATTGTGAGGAAACGGGCATGCTCTTAGGAGCTAAAACCCAAATGCCATGTGTCACTGGCTAGTATTCCGCTCAGCGGATGTATATCTATATAGATAATGCTGATGATCACATGCGATTATCAGCGATCACTTGACTCTAGAATTGAGGATTTGGTCAAGGGTGGTCTACCCCGGGCAAACGGAATCGATGACTTTTGCAAGAAAGCACTAAAGATATATCCTTAATCAAAATCCACCAGACTCTCGGTTCAGAGTTCAGACGTTGAATATTAAAGCAGATAAATCACAACCATAAATTTGAAGTCTAGATAAACTGACCGAAACGACCGAAGTTCAAGCTCTTAGAAATAATTCACCAAAATCCGAATTCCGCTTTTAAAACCAAGGGAAATAAAGAGTAAAAACATTAATTCCCCATAGGTTTCAAAAGCTTCGTAATTTCCGACGTGGCTAATGAATGGATTAGCAGATAAGGTGTAAAATATTACTGGCATAACTTGCAGCGATATTACTTATATGAGGAGTGAAGTGTTTAACGATGTAATGATCTTACGTAAAGATAAGACCTGGTATTTTACTTATTAATATGTGCTATGAATGCGTACATAAGCTATATTATATATTTTCTGCAGTGTGGGTCGAGATAGGAACGTTTGAACTGAAGTTTGAGTTTACAAACATTATAAGTATCTGTTATCAAATAAATTCATATAATAAAAAAATGCTTTAAGGAATACAGGTTTTGTTATGTGAACATACTTGGAACATATTTTTTTTTACATATTTTTTTCATCACATATCAAGTTCTCCTATTAGGAGTGAGTGGAAGAATGAACAATAAGCCGTTAACTCTGCACCCACACCTCTCATACACACGTCATAATTCAGACAACCCATATCTTCTTCAGCCTTCCCCTGAATTTCCTTCCACGCTGATTTTCATTACACTTTTAGTCGAATGGCTATTATTCCTTATACCATGCCCATAACATGGTTTAATGTATAAATAAAAAAAAGCTGGGATGTACTTTTAACTTTTCAGAGCTTGAAAAATGATCGTGAAAATCTATCGAGAGTTGGCCTTTTTGCATTTGAATATTAACGGGTACCTCAGATTAGCAACTCAACGCAACTTTATTCTAGTTTCGAACTAAGATATAGTGATAATAAAGGTGACATTGCTGTGCGCTCAACCACGGCGCTTATCACCACCAGATGATAAAAATATGCGCGTATTTCTACGTTTTGTTTTTTTACGGTAAAACATATATGAATTATGAAATTCGAAAACACAGACCGTCTTCTGTACCTATACTTTGTTTATGTGTTCTTCGAAGTAGCACTATCACCATTTTACACTATATTAACTCAGAAGGTTTAGTTATTTTTTGTCTTCTCACTGTGTTTTTGTTTTATTGAATGGCGAACATTTTTCGTACAATAATTTGCATAAAAATTTCTTGAATCCAAAGTTGACTTTAATAAGTCAACTTTGGATTCAAGAAATTTTTATGCAATCGCCTTTTCGAAACACAAGCGTTTTAGGATTTATCCTGAACTATAACATAATATATTAATTTCAAAGTAAATGTACAGTATTCAATTGTGGAAGATATGATCGCTGAAGCTAAGCATTTCACATATCATAGACTCTTAATGAACCCGTTTTTTTTATTTTGATTAAAATCTGACAGTCAAACACAAAAAATGGCATCATGATCCTATCGGATCAAGATCTGAGACGGTATTCCGACATTAATTTCACTCGGAAGGGGAAAGACACTTCATATTTTAATAGAAAGCAATGTAAACTTCACATAAATTTATTTCTGCTTTTTATTTTTGAAATAGGACTATTTCAAAAATAAACTTGAATACATTTTGTTCCCGGCCATATTATAATCTTCACTATACAGGTTTCATCTCAAGATTTCCCTGAACTATTGTGCTTTGACAACTGTCGCTGCATTGTTCAATGTTCATTAGCTGTGTTTACTACCTTTAAGGTTCAATATCAGAAACAGGTCTGATGGACTTATTGTCTTTGGGAGGCTGTATGAAAAAAAGCTCTGACCGTACGTTATAGTGGATGGGCAGAAAACAATTAATTAATAAGTCACCCCTAACTAATCTGGAAAGTTTGATATCTGTTTCATGAAAAGTGCTCTATAAAATGTTGCTATGGTAGTCGTGGCTAAAAAATCTACCGATTGCGTAAATGTCGTCTTTCTGTGTATAAACCAAATTTGAACTGTGAACACCTATCTGTCTGCTAAGCGTGGTAATTATGGCCAACTTTATCAGTTTTGGTCGAAGTTCTTTCTTCACTGTGACGAACATTCATGGGCTGTTAAACCTTTTGCATGATATCCTAAAAGTTGTCGATACCCTTAGCTTGGCAACCCTATGAAATTAAAAAATATATAAGTAAAAATACATAATAGTTTTAGTTTAAACTAGCGGCACGTAACGCTTTTATCACATTATTTAGTTATTATAAAACATTTTTGGTTTCAAACTAGATCGCCATCATAAATTGCTAAACATATTTAGACATATTAGAAAGAAATATGACTATTAATAAATTTAAAGTAAGATTGAGTAGTTTGAACGCGTTTAAAAATATATTAACTACTGTACAATTTTCATTTGAATATTTTAAATGTTAAATACATAAGTATTAAATAGGGTTAAACTAGATAAAATACCATAAAAAATACCTATGCTATATGTTGTTATATTTCTGGAAGCCAAGACCAACCACCAACCACCAACCACCTCTTTAGCCATGAAATCCTCTCCATCCAAAGGTTGTCTGGAAGAAATCGCTTCTTAGCGATAAGACCGCCCATTGTACTTTTATTTTTAAGTTATCCAGTTTTTTATTTTTAAGGTGTGCAATAAAGTATTTTTCATTAATTTTCATTCATTCATTCATTCATTCCAAGAGTTAAACTGAGATTTCGACAACTTTTTACAATGAAATAAACAAAACTTTACCTTTTTCTCGAACGTTTAGTTATTAACTCCAACCTTATGATGTTTAATCTATACTAAACATCATACAATACAATTGAATACTTGATTGTAGCTTAAAAAAACTGAATACTTATATGTTATGAAAGGATTCCGAGTTTCGGAACGACTGCTAAGCGTAGATACAAAACTTTGGCGCTTTGAATATCCACCACACAAAGGATGGTTTCCGAACAGATTTGAAAAGACTCCGGGCATCCTTTCAGTGGCGTAGCCCTTGAGACAGGTCCATACAAAATTTCGTCCAGGAATGATTTATTTACTTTTAGACCTTAGGTAATCACAATCGACTTAAATTAAGATACTGATTGTAGGTATCGTGAGAAGTAAACAGATTATACATTCCTTTGACAAAATACTTTCTAATGTATAATGTTTTCGTGAATTCGATTCGAAGTCAAACAAGAGCTATCTAGGAAAGATATAAATTTTCGGCCTTATCTTAACTTGAAACCAGATGATATAAAGACAAAGCGCTTCCCCGTCGTACAATAAAAACAATTAGTAATAATAAATTTTCCGATCACCTAGGAGATATTACCCTGATAAAAACTATTTGCTACAGCGGAAGCATAGTAGTAAATAGCAATGTAATTGTAAGTTTATTAATTTATAAAATTTAATGAATCATCAAAAATTTACCTTGTTCTGATCACGACACACTTTTTTTTGATCATCTAGCTGCTCATCCACCAGAGTACCAGCTAAGCTTTGATATCAGATAGTGCTGTTCGTATGTCCTATAATATTATCGAATTTTCCTGCTTACGCATTGGTATGAGCACTTTGGTCCTATTAAACTCTATACCACGCTCATATTCAAACAAAACCCGGCGACGTATTTCACTTGGCGAATTATACCGCAACGCAGCGCCTGTTGCTGTCACACTTGACAGCATCCCGACTATACGGTAAATGCAATGTTGCGGGAATGTACTCGCAAACGTCTTCACACAAAGCCTTCGTATTCATAGAACTACAGAGCTGATTTTAACGGATCTGTCTGTGAACTTAATCTGAACTGAAAAAACTGAAATTCAATCACTTTGTGTTTTTTTTAAACATCTATTAAATAAAATGTACAATTAAACTATGTACCTACAAAGGATTCAGTCGGAATACATAAAGACCGTTACAAACGGCCTAAGTATAGGTAACTAAAATGTTTATGGGGTAGTTGTGATCAACAAGCAGTCTAGTGGGTTAACCAGGGGAGGAACGTAATTTAGATAGTGGACACGTATGATCACAACACCGGCGGTAGTTCCACCTGGCTTATTCATTTTTTTATTTATTTATTTAGTTATTTATTTATTTATTTATTTATTTATTTATTTATTTATTTATTTATTTATTTATTTATTTATTTATTTATTTATTTATTTATTTATTTATTTATTTATTTATTTATTTATTTATTTATTTATTTATTTATCTATTTTTTTTTTTTATTTATTTATTTATTTATTTATATATGTCTAAAAAGTTGACCTAGGAATCAGAACAGAAAGTCAGCGATATGCTTTTCTGTTTTAAATATCAACACTTCTAACTGAGATTTTTAATGGTACCATTTCTAGTATTTACTAAAATTCCAGAATCTGGGCCTTCATGTGGCACAAATAATAATTTAAGATAAATAAATTATTATTTGTACCACATGAAGCCAAGCGCTTACCCGTCGTACAATAAAAAAATCGTAAGACAAATCTTATTATATATTACTTATTTAATATAAATATATTACTGTGTGTGTGTGTGTGTATCTACTATAACTAATTTAATATAAACTTTGATCTTATCTTAATTTAGGGATTAAAAAAAACTAGATTTTAAACATTTAAACATTTTTATTTTTCTAAGTTTTAACATCAACGAGTATTTCAGCTTTTAAGACTAAAATATGGTTATGTATTCGTTAAACTGTTACACGCTTGAAAATAACGGGTTACAAACGTTATTTAGTATCGTTGATTGAGAATACTTTACGGCTATGCGCTAATTTATTGTGTACATATATCACTATGTGGGCAGTTTATATAACCCTGCAATAAATGAACAGAATGCACTTTGATGATAAAAATGATAAATTGAACTAGTCCTTTTGACCTTTCGAGTTTATTTCCTTTTGGCCTTGACCTACCTTTTCCTTCTTTCTTCGCGTGGGGTACGTTACGTACCCATGTCGCTGTTTTTGTCAACACAGCTAAATCGTATAAACATCATTCCACCTACAATCACTCAATAATTCAAGATAATTAAAATTCCATAATACTGGATATTCATATTTTTATATTTAAAACAAAATTAAAACTTATTTTAATACATATTTAAGCATGTCTTACATACATAACATAAAAACCGCCAAGTTTAGTATCACTTAATTATGATTATATATTAACGAACTTCAAGGGCCAAAGAGTAAAATTATGAAAACTTCCGGCATCTTATTTCAGCTGTTTACGACCCATCATATGTGTACAAGAAGAAAGTTAAAAGGCCCTTTGTGGGAAGGCTCGCTCCGTCGTAGGTTTTGTGAGTGTTTTTGAGGTCAATAGTCTAGTCATATTAAAAACAAGTCACACTCGGCATGCGGGTAATAAACGCCCTGTAGATTTATTTCATTTTACGACGGGATGTGCTTCATTTCACCTAATTTTCAAGTTATGATAAAGACGAAGGTGGAAGCGCACTTCACCTGGAATTCTCAACAATCTGAGGATTATTTTATAAAATAATAGATTGTAGTAACCAAACCACACAGCAGTCTTGAGCCTATAACACAGTTAACTGTAAGTGGATCGAAAGCGGTGACCTGTTTGTTCAGTGGACTGATCTCGGTTGCGCACGGGCTATTTTGAACCACGCAGCTTTAAGTGGATAATTTTAGACCACTGGCTGTTGGTCTTGTGAAACCCTTTTATACCCCTAGATTGATAACGTTTCATTCATGTACGCACACGAAATATAAAATAATTTTCATGGTGGACTTTTTTTGTTGTCTTTTGTTACGCGATTTGTAATGTATTTTAATATCTTTAATGTTATTATCAAATAAATGTTTATAAAAATGAATATAAGAACGCTCTCAAAACCGTTGCTGTGGTCACTACCACAGCAACGGTTTTGAGAGCGTTCTTATATTCATTGTCGTGGTTTTAAAATAAAATTAAATAAACAATCATAATAAACCACTTCATTACTTGTTTATTTTGCCTTGCAATATGTTTTAAATCTGAAATAATAGTTATTAGTAGAGATCTCGTGATGTCCGGTTTGTGTTAGAAACTATCTCATAAAAAAAGTAAGTATCCCGGGTTCGATGCCCAAGAAAGTACAATATTGTGCATGGTTTTGTTGGTGGTAGGACTTTGTTTAAATCCATCATCTTACCTAATTCTATCGCCATAACAAACATTAAAATTGTTGTGTTCCGGCATTTATAGGTAAGTTTTTTTTTTAACGACTGGTAAGCACTTGGCCTTCATCTCACCTGGTTACAAGTTGAAATAAGGCCGAAGGTGGAGGCGCACTTCATCCGGAATCCTCAACAAACTGAGGAACTGGCTATCTTACCTTTTAAATGCCGGAACACAACAATTTCAGAATTGCTATTATGGCGGCAGAATTAGGTAAGATGGTGGTAGCTAGCCAGGCGGACTTAAACAAAGTCCTACCACCAAACAAACCAAGCACAATGTCTGAGGCCTCTGATATCTGAGAGCCAGTTTGTCAGTTTATTTAAGATTCCGGGTGATGTACGATTCTACTTGTGGCCTTATCATAACTAGAAAATCAGTTGAGATGAAAGCGGAGCACTTTCTCGTTGTACAATAGAAAAAAAAGTTATCAACACTAAGAATTAAGTGTGCATTTATTACATCTAACTCTATGCACACTTTCTCTCAACCTCTCTTTACTCACCTGGGTGTACTTTGCTAAGACGGTTTTTTTTTGTACAACTAGGCAAACAAACAAGTAGCCCACTTGGTGTTAAGTGCGTCTCTTACCTATAACAATGCCTTACTGCGTAGGTCATATCCACACAGGGCATGGACTACACGGCACTGCATTGCGCCCGTCATTTTGAGGCATAAGTCGATCAAGGAGTTTCACCAAGAAACAGCACGTGACAAAACCAAACTGTCACAACTTTGATTTATTACAACAATGGTTGCGTGGAAGATTTGTTTTTAGCGATAAGGCCGACCATTGTACTTATACTTTGTGTTATTTTATGTTCGATGTAATTTATGGTTGCGTGGAAGATTTGCTTTTAGCGATAAGGCTGACCATTGTACTTATACTTTGTGTTATCTTATGTTCGATGTAATTTATAGATTATTCAATTCATTTCACCAAGCTGTCTGACACGTGGTGATTATGGGAATTACAGTTATGAAGAAAGTTCTTTCTACATTGATGTGGACAATAAAGGGCTGTTGATGTGGGATGTGCGCATTTAAACTCCTTGAATAACATCCCAAAAGTAATTCTTGGATCTCATCAACACCCTTGACTTGGCAACCCTATAGAGCTAAAACTATTATAATAATAATAATAATATAAGTTTATTTCAGGTAACGTAAGAATAGTACAGGATGTTTAAATACTAATTCTAAGACCCAGAATATTAATACATTATAATATACCTTAAAACTAAAATACATAAAAAATAGATCACGTGTGCCTTAGTTTACTAAGGCACACGTGATGTCGCCGACGTGTTCCGGTGCGGGGGATCTCGCGACAGGCGACCCTTGAATCGCCGGAACTACACCCCTTTCGGCCAGAAAATGGGGCTCAGGAAAGTCGAGAGGCGATCCGTAGGAACTCTCACAATAAACGAGCTGATGAGCTGAACTCACATTATGACGAGAGTCCAGCTTCTCAACCCTCAACCCCACTCCGGCTTTCCTTTTAAGTGAACATACCAGTATCAATTTAAATAAGAAGAATCCTCACGTCACATCTTGCAAGACCCGATGATCATCTTTTGCAACCATTTATCTTGAAAACCACGCATATTAAGGACAAAAACAAACTTATTTGGAAATTTGTTGTACAAACCGTTTCATTCCAATTCCCAAGATTTCAGTAGTTTCAGTAAACAAATAAGCTATTTGTGAATTATGAAAACCACCTTAATGTTATATCTTTATTTTTTAAATTTAAATAAATCGTATAATTCGTTCAATAGTTATTCCGTCACAAACATACATACATAGCTTTACCGTCGTACAATAAAAAAAAAAAGAAACATACAGTACTGGATTTCCCTACTTCACAAAGAGATTATAGATAATCAAGAGGATTAAGGATGTTTTATTGTGGTATCGCACACAAACACATAAAACAAATATTTGAAGCTAGTTTCGCAGGGATGAAAGCACTATTGTGATCTAATACACAATTAATTCGATTGGATCCGAGGAGTGTAATTACGAGGATCCATCAATGTACACTCAGTGACAAAGGTGATTTATATAGTCTTTGATAGAGACCTTCGCATAAGTAGGAGGAATTTTGCTACAAAGTATACAGTAAAGTTGGTTTTTATTTGGACTGCTTATAATCAAATTGAAAATATTTCAGCAATTTTTTTTTTAGTAGGTAGTAGGTTTATGGTGGATATAGAGCTGTTATTTTAATTTAATCAAATAATGCAAATAGCTTTCTACAAATGTTTGTTAAAGAAGTTCAGTTCATTTACGATTCTCGATCTTTTTAATCTAATAATTCTGACTAATTACTAACATCGTATATGAACTGAACCTTTTCCTCTATAGTACACTACACTAAGTACAACTCAAAGTTTAACTATTAGTACCAATCGTTTTTTTTCCTTTACCAAAATTTGTGGAAAACTCCTCCGTACTCCACTCTCATACAAATGTAGTTTGTTGTTAATTTCATATTTTGTAGGGCATCAGGGCCCTCTTAAAATAATTATCGGATGAAGACCTGTACAAACGGTATAAAAAAAGTGAAATATCCAGTGTTTCATTAGGTAGTGATTTCATTTCATTTCTTTATGTTGACCTTATTAGATTTACATCAAACAAAGCTGAAGAACTATTGAAATAAGGCTCAAAGGTGTACTTACACTGAAGTATTCTCCAAAAACGTATTGTATACCAAAGCGACTTTATGTTTAGACCTAACTTGTGTAACCTTTGAATTTAATTTCCGACATTCCTTAACTTGAGAATTTACTTACTTACTAGCCAGAATCGACCCAAAAAATGTACAGGCCTTGATTCTTGCCATTATCTGTATGTGCTAGTTTTGATGCTGAAGTAAGTAATTCAAAACATCCTAAGAAATCTTACTCAGCTAAAAACATTATGAATTTTGAAATTATGAATTATGAATTTTTTGTTATAAATCAAGGGTTAGCTAATGACCTCTCCCTTTGGCCTATAGGCGAGAGCAAAAATGAGTTCTACGAAGGAGAAAGCTGCCCCAGGCACTGGTGCGCCCGCGGACCTATGAAACGACGTACTCGTATTTTTTTTTAAATAATCTAAAAATCGTATTGCAAAAACAAACCACCAAATTATGATAAAATTATCCAGCATACTTTAAGGCTTTTAGTTGATGTGATCTGACATTCAGTAAGTAAGTAATTTTTGTAGGTTACTCCGATCATCTATGCTACATTTGCAATACCTTAAATTATGTGATGCGCAATACCTACACTGCTGTTTCCAATAACATGTGATGCTGTCAGGGGTGAAATTAGGAACACGTCAAGTCAAGATACCAATAAGAGAAATAACTGTCAACCTTGGCTTTTCTCCCAAATTTCAAATAAAAAACAATACGTTATAGTGCATATTCCAAGTTCTATAATTATAGTAAGTGGAAGATCGCGCAGCCATGTTACCTAGCTTAGTTGATAGTAGCTCTCCTTTATGCGCTGTAGGTTGTAAGTTTGATTCCTACCCGGAACCAACATTTGCGAGATGAATATAGGAGTATGTTCGTTCGGTGTATAGGTATGTAGGTGAGTAAAACAGTTGTTTATTTGTTCTGGGACATCCAGTAATTGAACATCCAGTAATTGAACCTATGATTATAATGTTGTCTGAAATTGATCACTTTAAGCGATAAGACCCATTGTACTGTTAACTTTAGTTTTCAATCTGTCAATAGTCCCATATGTTTCTGGTTTCAAATAAATAATTTTCTCATTCATTTGTACAGAACTCTACTATCATAATATAAATTACCTACCCCTCCCAGTAATCCAATTTGAAAGCATACCACAACGATTCAATTACATCAAGCCAAGAAGCCTTCCTGTCAACATTACCTAGCCTACCTCGAACAATATGCATGAGCTTCCAATCAAAGCTTTGAGCACAAGACGATGACGAAGTATGCATTACAAGGAGGTAAACAAAGCTGAACTACAGCCTACGCAAATGTGAGCAAGCTATTTTTAACCATATGCGATGGGACTAGAGTTCAAATTGGCGCTCCGCACTTTAGGAATGATTTCTTGGTTTGTATGTGTTAGCACTTTAAAATTATGCTAACGGCCTTTTGTTTTAAAAGTCTTTCAATATGACGATATGACTGTGAAACCAATTACGATGAGTGTTTGAAAAAAAACAAGCTTCAGCGCCTGTAGGCGTAAGGTGGGTTCGATTCCCACCCAGGACAAAAATATGTGCGATGTATATAAACCTTTGTACTATATGGGTTTTATATTGTTTCATTATTAAATACTCAAAAAAGGATTTGAATATTGTCCGTCATTTATATCCTGTAATACAAGCTTTGCTTAGTTTGGGGCTGGATGGCACTGTGTGAAAACAATGTCCTGTCATATTCTATAGACCTCCCCCAAGCTATTCCAAAGTTCATTGAGGAGCCTTAATAACTACGCTTGTCAGGTAGGTTGGTAATCGTTGGCAATTTTTATGTTGTCAAATTATGTTATATACTTTGATTTTGAGTTCAAAATCAAAGCAACGCGCGTTCGAACTAGCACTAATCTGTTTTTGGTAAAATTTAACCCATCTTGTTGATTTTAATGTTTAAAATTAACTTATTTTTCGATTCTGAAGCCATATCTAGTGTTGGTCAATCAGCAAATGATGAAGTTTATCGCTATCAAATATGGCTAAGTGATACAGCAATCGGTTCTGCATACAAAATCCGGATGATTAATAAATGCTTTGATAGTGATTGGTCTAGCAAATTTTCATTGACGCGTATTGACAATTACCTTGTTAAGGTTTGTTGTCATTAGATATGTTGTAGGTATTTTGAATGAGAAAAGATTCCGACGAATTGAGAACCTCCCCTTTTTTTTAAAGTCGGTTAATAAAAGACAAATCGTTTTTTTTTTTTAAAGCTTCTTGCTTTTTATTTACGTTGGGTAAGCTTGATATTTGAGATGGAGGGGATCAAAAGTAGCCAATGTCTCTTTCCCGGTCTAGACCAACATATTATAAAGTAATAATAAGGTTCAAGTTATTTCGAAGGTGGAATAAAACATCCAAACCAACCTTTGCTTTTATCATACTAGTATGATGTGTCGCTTAAAATGTATATTCTATTTGTCCATTCTTGTTCCCAGTTTAAGTTGAACACCGTTTACATTCACTGCAAAATAATATAAAGAATATGGATAAAAGCATATTGCATAACACCGTATTACGTTATTTTGCTTCACAGTGTAAATATTTGCAACAAAAATAAAATGTAAGCGAACTTAATTTCATGAATAACACAGTTTTTCATTAAGGTTACTTATATATTTTTAACACGTTATGGGAAGGTTAAAATTTAACAATTCTAAGCTTCCTCGTCTGACTCGTGCGACGTTATATAAAACTACAAGATAAATTCCAGTCCCAATAAAGACATTGCCAGTTAACAAATACTCGACTTTCAATTTCATAACTAAGACTTAAGTATGTTTTTCCAGTTATTGCTTTAATGCCATCGAAAGATTGCCGAGCAAGGTGTTGATTGAAACACATTTTTAATTAGACTCATAAAATTGGATAATATGTCTAATACTGTTGTACCATCGTACCAAGTTTTGTTTTTAAAACAAAAATAAATTTGTATTAGATCAGTTGGTAGCCCAAAATAAAAATGTATTACCTATATTAAAGATTCATTCCACTGTAAATAGGTGGTAATATTCACAATTGATAAATGAAAACCTGGTAACATTGAAACATTTGAAGAGTTTCCTTGCTGCGATTCTCTGCGCTACGTGATCGCCGCTAGCTGGCAGCAGTGTAATCAAATAGAGCTGTTTATGCCACAATAACTTTCCACCGCTTACCGTGCGTTCGGATATAGAATGCTCATTTGACTTCAAAGGCAATTGCATTTCGTTGCAAAAAAAATTAGTCTCTTTAAATAAAATGAAATATGTTATGCTGCTATGATGATATTATTAATAATTTGCTCGTATCAGTTCTTTAATCATGATGAACATACACCGAAGCTGCTTTTTATCACTGAAGTGGCAATGGGCAAGCGACACGTACCTATTTCCATTGGGAAGTAAAGGTTTTAGTATGGCGATCTCGATTAAATGATAATCGAGTGTAGGAAAACCGTTGACAATAGAACGATGGCATTGTGATGATTATAGAGAGTCAATGGATGTTGGATGTAGGCGTAGGAGCGCTATTTGTGGCTTCGATTGAAGGTCTATGTTCCGAAGTGGACTTTGGAAGGCTGAAAATTTCTACGATAGTGATAATATACTATACACTATACTAATACATACACACTCTGAATATCTATATTTTCAGAGTGTGTATGTATGCTTACACACTGAAACTCAGATCTGAGTGAGATAGGTATAGCAAACCTTCAAAATGCTATGTGGTATGTTTAGATTACCGATGTATGAGCGAGAGCGCTGAAAAGTTTATACATTAATGTATTATTTATAAGATTTATCTATACATTAACAAGTAATGTAAACACTTCAGATCTCTTTCTATGCATATTTAGGAGTGCAGAAAGCTAAAGATACACTTTTGTTTATGGTCAAATTTTGACCACATACTTAGCTCATGATGCTCTACGATTTATTGGTAGCACTATTTCTAATAAATAATCAAGTTCTTTTCTCAAGAAGATCTACATCACCGCTCTAAAGAAGTTAATATTATCAGTAAACTGTAGCTCGTATTCAGATAGAAACATAAACAGTAAGATATCTTACTCCTGATATTGGTACTTGTATACGAATTGAAACCACAAACCAGCTTTGAACAATAGATTCAATCACGCTCTCAGCTCTGCCCAATGCCCATGTATCTTAGAACATCTCAATCAAGATGGGACACGACTACACACCACGTATTAGTAACAGCGGTAAAGCTTGACCCTTACATTTACAATCAAAGCGTAAGCGTCGGTAAATTTACTATAATTTTCATCAATTGTTTAGTTAGGGACTTTTAATGCTTACGTTTTATTAAAAGCTAATATAAAAAATATGTTCAGTCAAACTAACTATTAACAAGGGTAAACTAAGGACCTTAATAAAACGTCTCTAAGCAACAATACAGTTCCAGACGAAAGCGTTCCCAAGACACGCCTGCCATGCTGGATAGCTATGCTAATTAACTAATAACCAATGAAATAACCATATTTGTATTTTGAAAGTGAATTTGCATTGCTTTGTTTTTATATTGGTTTATTATTGCCTCATGTCCTCAAGATGAAGCACGTTTTTCTAAATGTAACGTATTTACTCTAGACTATCTTCAGCACGCTCCCAGCTGGCAGTAGGTACCTAGCAGGTACCTACTGAATTAGTTGAGCTTTCTTAGGTTACTCAACTACTTCTTTTGTTTAACAAATTATTTCTGTATATAAAAATGATTCATTTGAATGATAATAATTATAATTAACAAAAAATCAATGTTTTACTTGATGACTTCTTGTGGTTTATCAATAAGCCTTACTTGTGGCAACTCAGACAAATCTCAGTTAGTTGGGTTCTCTGTCTCTAATGCAGTTTTGCACGTAAGGCGTGTTATACACATACAGTCAGAACAGCTACGAAAATGTATATACTATGCGTATACGATTTTCCGTATACGTATACGTGTACGTATAGGATTTGCACTAGTTTTAATGCAAAAATCACAGAAATAGTTTTGGAATCAATTCTATTCTCTCAGTAAAGCCTCCGATTATGTAAACGTAAAGGTGCCAGTATCTTAGCCAACTGTAAAAGCGTTATTTCATAAGCCTTCGTAGAACACGGAATGCCCCTACCTATCGTCATAAGCTCATAAGTCAGGATCCAGTAATTTATAGTCTGTGCTAAAATGCTTGAGCTGGCAAATGCGTAGGTATCTATGATAGATACCTACGTATTTGCCAGCTCAAGCTTCCGGAGAATTAAGCTTATTATACGGATTTCTTCCGGATTTTAAACGGATAATACAGGAAATCCTATCCAGGCTGTCTCATTTCCAGACAGTCTTGAACGACACCAGTAGGTAAAAAAGGTTGGTCTTGTGTACTCTGATGTAAGCTTTATTTATAAGTGTCATATTATCAACATAAATACTTTAAATATTGATATGAATATGCATAAAATTATCTTTAAAATATTGATTATTGCCTAACAAGTTTGTGGGCAGTTTGTCAGTATTGAAAATCACCATTTATTTGGCTGCCAACTGGTATAGCAACATCACGAATTCTTATCATTGATATAGATACTTATCTTATGAAAGGCTCTTTTTATTAGACTATTATTTATATCCATTGTGAATTTACGAATAGGAAGCTTATTATTAAATCGTGTACAGTGTCCTAAGAATTAATTATTTGTTTTCCTGAGCGAAACCTAGGTATATCAAGTATCAATAAGCTTGTGTGTATAGTATGCCTTATGTTACGACCACTTCTAAGTACAAGAAGTGGCGTAGACGTATCATTTAAAAGGGCTACATCTACGGCGTAGCATTTCGTAGAGCTTCGTAGACCCTAGACGGCTTTGTGCAGTGTTCTTAAATAAAATAGAGCTGTAGTTTCGCGTTTGTATTTGAACTTCACTTTGCGGCTATTCTTGAATCAAATTTAAGCTAAATCACGAGGTAACTATTCCATGACTATCTTGTGAAAGGAGCTAATTCATACTGACCAGTGTCTGACGGCATAGCACTCACCGGGACAGTTTGTTTCCAGCCAGCGGTTAACAAGAATCTGAGTCATGGGGTGAATGGGATTTTTTCTCCCGACCGTCCCGGTGACAGGATAGATTACCGGGTCCGATGGGAATGATTCACAAATACATGTAATTAAACTTAAAACCCAGTTAGTTAAATTTTCCCTTTAAATTAACAAAAAAACAAAACCGTACATTCACTCAAAAAACGTATTATACGTTAACGTAAACGTAAACGTAGCATAGATAAACTTGTACCTTTTTTATTTTCGTGAAAATAATTAAAAAAAAAACACAACAAACAGTATTTTTTACATATAACAGATACAGGTTGTATAATAAGCATTCACTTTATTGAATGGCAATGGACGGAAGTAAATTAAATTGAATTCAAATTTCGCAATGAATACAAAATGAAAAGCAAAACGCAGACACTCGAAAACATTTAACTAAACTCCTACAAACTCGAGCTCAATAAGATAAAAGTACTTCCTTAGCGAAGCGACTCACTCGTAGAATTGCAATTATAACCCTTATTTTCAAAGCAATAAAATGTATATTATTTCAAACTTGCAATAATACAAAATTAAATAGTTTCATCCGAGACATAGTTTACACAAGATTAAAGTTTAAAGAAATTCAAAATAAACTCCGCAGATAACATATTACAGAAATAATTTAGTAATTAGTAAGCTGGTTGTCCAAATAAATTGGAAATGAATAAATGATTGAATTTTAATTACTAAACACACAACAAAAACATGTAATGGGCCGTATTATTTCTTAGAAGAGATCTCTTCTAGACCACCTGTGGATTAGGAGCACGAGTGTACAACTGGGGTCTCTAACATAAATGAAAAAAGTCTGTAGCACAAGTAAAATAAGTAATTTTGTGGGAAACCTTACCAGAACATTTACATGGGTAAATGTAGATTGCAAAACAGGGCTTTATTTTGGTTTAGCTAAATAAAATAAAACATTTTTTTTTATGAAAGGACAATACGCTGGCCTGGTTCTAAGCCTGGAGGGCGACAGCTTTGCGCGGACCTGGCTGGCGCTGAATTTCATTAAATAAAGTTTATATAACCCTGACAAATGCGGACGCGCACACTGTCGGCTCCCGCATTTCAAGGCAAAATACTCACGATTCTTGGCTTTTGGGCATGTTACTATATCAGCAATAGAAATACTTTCTCCGTGAAAATGACAACTGTCTATACCTATTACAGTTTATGAGATACAGCCCGCTGACAGACAGATGGATGGACAAACGACGGCCGGACAGCGGAGGCTTAGTAATAGGGTCCCGTTGGTTACGGAAACCTAAAAAGGTCTACATTTAGATTTTTAAGTCAGTGTCGCCCATTTAGCAGCCAATAAAGGCACATACCTAGCAAGGGCTAAATCTGATAATCGTGTTCAAATTGTACTTCCAACAAGCCTCACAGCTCAGTTGATAGTAGTTCTGTATTCTACGCTGTAGGTTGTGGGTTCGATTCCCACCGAGGACAAACATTTGTTATATTGATATTTGTTCTTTATTTGAGTGTGTATTGTATATTGTATGATACTTATGTATTAACAAAAAAAGTACATAAGTAATCCATCCATACTCTAGTTCCTATATTACAAGCTTTGCTTGGTTTTAAACTTGATAGCGCTGTGTAAAGTTAATCTCCTGTAATATTTCTTTATTTATTTATTTAAATCATTCCAAAGAAATAAATGAAGCCGTTAATAATAACTTGAACTTTCAAAACAAAACTTTGACACTATAAATGGGTTTCAATAATTTGAATCTAATTTAAATGTAATAATCAATGTTTGGAAGTTTTTAAGTTGATCCCAATTTGATCTAGACTTGATTATATTTTGCAATAAATTTGTATTCACGATATCAAATTAAGGAGCTTGAAGTTTGTTCTACGGATTGGCTTCTGCCAATTGAGTTCAAATTATCAGTATTATTTTACAGGACTTACAACTCAATAAGTAGTAGCTCTGTCATCTGTGTTGTAGGTTGTGGGTTCAATGGCCATCTGAGGCAAACTTTTGTGTGATTATAATTATTGATGATTGTTCTGTGTTAGGTATACACTTGATAAAATATAAAACATATGTATATTGAAAAAAACATATAAATTAATCAATAATAAATCGTTCATTTATTTGTTTGAAACATGGGGAGGTAAATGTAAAGATATTCATAATAAAACAGATCGGCTTTGTAGCGCCGTATTTACAGGCATACAAACGTTATCTTATAAGCTTAAGTATGGTCATAAAACTAAGGCAGGTCTCAACAAAACTTACAATTTGACTACGGACAAAAGTTTGGGATTTGAAGCTTAATTTGCATAAAACCTGAAATGCTCGCAAAAATAGAATATAATATAATGTTTTTGAATTTATTTGGCACGATAATTGGTCTTCATATTAGTACACAGTAATAGATCCATGAATTTAAATTATATCTCAGTAATATGTATCTACTTAAATATATTCTGAGACATAACTAAACTTGCAATGAAAAATAATTATCAATAAAGTGATGCAAAATAATAACGTTTTAAAAACTAAAAAGAAAACCGACTTTAATGAAGAATATGATTCAATTTCGTTTACCTGGATGACAATTTATAACGCAATTTTTTTTAGAATAGTTGTTATAATGACAGACTTAGGTAAGATGGTGGTAGCTTGCCAGGCGGACTCATACAAAGTCCTACCACCAACAAAATCAAGCACAATATTGCTCCCCTGGGGATCGAACCCGGGACCTCTGGATCTGAAATTGAACCATTAGGCTACGGAGGCGGTTACTATCTACTATTTACTGTTGGACAGCAATCAAAATCTAATAATTAAAAATATATCCGGTTATATCTTGTATGTGGTTGAAACATGGTAGCAGCCTCGTTCTGTTTTAATTTTGCAGTAAATTAGACCTAGATATACCTATTATCTAACATTATCTAACAACTTTCCTATATATAATAATATGTAGATCATAATCAATTCAATAAGTTCATTCAAAAAAAAGTTCATTCAGCCTCATAGCTCAGATGGTAAATTGGATTTAAAAAAAAAGTATATAAGTATTCTATCCGTAATCTAGTTCCCATATTACAAGCTTTGCTTAGTTTGGGGCTAGATGGCGCTGTGTGAAATTAACGTCCAGTAATATTAATAAAAAAAAAAAAAAATGGGTGTGAAAATAAGCATATAAATTATAGGAATATCCTAGTATTCAGTAGTATATACAAATTTAAAAGTACATACTTTAAATTTAGTCTAGCGTGGTAATTATAGGAAAACCATTAAATTTATCTAAATTCTTCCGAACCAAGCCAGAACCCTATTCTTCAAGGATCAGACCTCACTGGGCTATTGATATTAACATTATCAGCCCGAGCGTAACCGTTTTCAATTGGACCAAATTATATTTCCAAATAAAGCACCCAATTTACAGTAAACAATTTATTAAACGTGAAACATTTCATAATTCTAATCAAACGTATTCTGAAAACATAGAATTCAAAGAATAATAACTTGGTTGTTTTGATTGAAAACACAGGTAAATCTAATTTAGCTTTGATTCTGAACAGAACCTAAGCTTGGAGGAAAACTTGACCTTAACCTGAGCAAACTGAATAGTTGTTATTCTAGACCAGTTAAATTGTGGCAAAGTTATGAAAATCGTGACATTCCGTGATTTAAAGTAGCTAGTGCAGATGAATATTAATATTTTAATCATAATGAAATAATGACCTGGAAAATACTTATAAAACTCGAAATCAAAATCAATCATCGTTTTTTAGGATCACTTTTATTTTTTTTAAAGTACCACGTGGAAGCGCTTGGCCTTCATCTCACCTGGTAACAAGTTGAGATAAAGCCGAAGGTGGAAGCGCACTTCACCCGGAATCCTCAACAAACTGAGGAACTGGCTATCTTACCTCTGAATGCCGGAACACAACAATTTTAGAATTGTTGTTATGACGACAGAATTAGGTAAGATGGTGGTAGCTAGCCAGGCGGATTTAAACAAAGTCCTACCACCAACCAAACACTTTGAAACGTCACATGTACTTTGTATTTGTATTTTAAATCTACCGCCTCAGAATCGCGATCAGCACACAAAGAGAAAGGTAAAAACCTCGGGCACATTTTGACAAGCCTCATAGCTCAGTTGGTAGTTACTCTGCATTCTGCGCTGTAGGTTGTGTGTTGTATCATATAGTATGTATGTATGTATTTACAAAAGTATTATATAGGTCTAGACGGTGCTGTGTGAAATTAATGTCCTGAAATATTTATTATTTTATATATCATCAACATCATCATTACAGCCATGAACTTCAACCCCAAAGCATCATAGGATGAGTCAAAGATACGCGTTGAGCACTACGCTTTGCAGGCGGGTTGGTGATCGTAATGGATTTAAATTCACAGGTGCTGTAATATGTACTAGTCGTATCAACAAGCATCACAGCTCAGTTAGCAGTTCAGTAGCTCTGCTTTCTGCGCTGTAGGTTGTGGTTTCGATTTCGACTCTATAATATTGATATTTGATAGAATATTGATGTTTGTTCTGTCTTTGGGTGTTGTACTGTATGATAAGTGTGTATGTCCAAAAATATACTCAGCTATGCTGAGTTTGGGGCAAGGCACTGTGTGAAATTATTTAATTGTAACATTTACTATTTTTTACTATTTATTATCATGTCGTATTTTGTAAATAAAAACAAGATAACCATCTTGTCCTTTATAAGTTTTCAAGCTTTACTCAGGTAAATCTTGTAATGTGGGAACTAGATTAGGGAGAATTTATATACGTATATACCTTCTTTGGTAATGCCATCCACGAGAGGACAGCGTGGCACGTATTCTTTCTTAGGCTCACCACGGACAGACATAACACCAAATATTCAGTTGTGTTATTCATAGGCGTGTATTCATCTACGTATGAACAGCGCCTGGTCGGTGTAGATAGAAATACAATAACTCATTGTTGTGGCGCACCATTGTCGCGCGAAAATCACCCTTATTGTAATGCTTATCTGTTTGGGAGTTGTTAATGGAAATCGCTTTATCTGTCGCCCTTAGAATTCATATTTTTGGCACTTGAGAATAAAATTGGGTTCAAGGCGAGCCTCTACCGGATAAGGCGAAGCGTTTAAAAAAACTCAGCAATTGAGTAAATTTTGCCATCTGTTTCATCTTCAGAAAAAAGAGGTTAAAACAGAGGTTATAAAAAAACGACGTTCGACGATTAAGCGAAATCAAATAAATACTTACAAAATTGCGTAAAAAATATACCTTCTGGACCAGAAAGTTGGATTCAACTTCAACATGCTGCGAATTCAACTTTTTGCAAACTCAACATTTTAGGAATTTAACTTTCTGTTCCTGAAGGAAATGATATAAATAAACTTCATTGCTTTGTTATGTGAAATTCATGGCTGTGTTAATGTTACGCCTTGACCAGTATAGTACCAGATTAATATAGCGTTCGAAACGCGAAAAATATTTTGGATGATTTCAGTAATGCATAATAAATGGGTATGGTTTGAACTATCTAGATACAATTCCTTGCTTTGATACAAATTAGAAAAAACTTTTTGTATGTGATAACTGTTTTAACAAACCACATAGACCACAAAGCAGAATGTTTCGGTGATGTTATTGAAGTACTGTAGAAGCTTGATTGAGGCGACACGTGATTCAGGGGCTCTGGCTATTATTTAAGCCAGCGATAAAGCATTTTCTTTGTATGGCAAAAAATCGGCCAAGCGTAAATTGAACCCATATGCTAGCTCCAGAAGGAAATGCCAAAAATGCCTTGAAAAGTGAGTCTCGCATTTGACCGGTTTTTACTTTTCACTGGAAATATCCTACTGTTAGACTGTTTTGTTGTAAATGCCACAAACAGTGACGATATTAAGTCATTCACAATAAATAAATCTAGTAAACAAAGTTCATAAAAGTGATTCATCAAAATTACCAAGACTAGGTTAGGCGGAACCACCGCCAAACAAAGTTAGATTGCATAGTTGATGTGATTTTGAGCCTTCTTTTTGGGTCCAAGACAAGCCATAGAGTAATAAAAGCGTAGAAATGAAACCGCCTGAGCTTATTTTATTATATTTTATTTGTACAATTTTTGGAAAATACACAAACACACACACACAAGAAAAAAAGTTAAGTTAAGTGCCCAATCTAGCCAACAGTAGGTATCGCTAAGTAAGCGTTTCAGCTTACTTGTTTTGGTATTGAATTGATCAATATCTGTATTAGCCCTAGCCAACGTGTTAAACGAGCCAGCGTAAATATGAAGGCTTAATAAATATGAACGAATATCTTCTCTTCTAAATATATATAAATCAAAGGTGACTGACTGACTGACATAGTGATCTATCAACGCACAGCCCAAACCACTGGACGGATCGGGCTGAAATTTGGCATGCAGGTAGATGTTATGACGTAAGCATCCGCTAAGAAAGGATTTTGATTAATTCTACCCCCAAGGGGATAAAATAGGGGATGAAAGTTTGTATGAAACTTTGTCAATTTTAAACCGATCGGGCTGAGACATTTCATACATAAAGCTACTATGACGTAGGCATCCCTTAAGAAAGGATTTTGCATTTGTTATGTTTCGGTTTAGTAGTTTTGGTTATAGACTCTGCTTTGTATTTGGCATCTGTTTTGTTTTCATTTGGTTTGAGTATAGGTTTTGTCGGTTAGACTTTTTTAAAATGGCTAAAGAAAATCTGAACGTTAATGGAGAAGTTGAAGAATGTACTGTCGTTTTTAAGTTTTGTAGGCCCTCATTTTTTACACACGCCAAACAAAAGTAAAGCCGCAAAAACTAAACCTAATTAATAATAATACTTCTTAACGCGAGCGAAGCCGCGGGCAATAGCTAGTCTTATATAAGAATATGTTGTTCATTGCGGCCTGATTAGCTGCTTTACAATCTTGGAGTCTCCAAGTCCAGAAAGTAAATACCTATTTACTATATTATTATACACTATTTTATACATTATTTACCTATTTCCTTAAAGACAAGCGTGCTACATCTAAGGCCACATACTTATCAAACATTTTTACATTTTATTTAAGTAACTGTGTTAGGATTAAGATACCTTGTGTGAGAGACAAATAAATAATTTATTATTTATTAATACAATACATCACCCAAACACAGAATGAACATCAATATTTATCACATAAATGTTTGTCCTGGGTTGGAATCGAACCCTCAACCTGCGCAGAAGGCAAAGTTACTACCAACTGAGCTGCAAGGCTTGTTTAAGTTGTGAAGATGAGTTGACGTATTTGTAATTGAACATAGAACTTTAAAACTTCAGTTCCAGAGATGAAACTCGCTAGCCATTAGTTTCATCTCTACTTATACATATTCTATGACAATGTAAAATCATTCTTTTATTTCTCTGAGCCCAACTTATTCTAAGCCTTACCAACTCAACAATAAGGTTCACAAACCACCTTGTATTTTAAAGGCCTTTTTCGACCAGATAATGAAGCTTGAAAGGGTCGAAACAAAGTGATCAAACATACCTACTTAGGTTAGGGGCTGATAAGTTGGTAATGGTTAAACTTGGTCCACTTTAAGAGTTAGTGTGTACTGTGTAATCAAACCAATATCTACTGGGGTTGTTTAATTAAGTTTTGATAACTAATATCTAGGTTAGCTCATTGATTCAGGCATTATTTTGCGGAAATCCATTGCTCAAAATAAATGATCCGAAAACAGAAAGATAGATAGTTACAAATTCACTAAATTAGTTAAAAAAAAGAATCAAATTAATTGTTTTTTGAATTCGGGGATATTGAGATGAAAATTCGAACAATAAAAGGATGTAAGCTATTTGTAGCCCACAGATAAAAATTATACGTAAAATTATGTAACTAATTTTAAATTCTACATCTATCTATCTGTGTTTCGGTTTGAAGGGTATGGTTGCCGGTGAAATTACGGGTACGTGAGGCCTAACACCTTTATGCCTAAGTTGATGGGCGCAATGCAGTGGCGTGTAGGCTATGTTCTTTGTGGATGTGACCTATGCAGTAAGGCATTGTGATAGGCAAGATATGCACTTAACACCTTACTTGCTTGTCCCGTCTCCGAGTAGTATAAAAAAATCTGCACATTAACTACATCATCGGTTATCAGTAACGGTTATCAGTAAGAAGTATAAAGTTGGTGATGTAGAGAACAGCGATCACAATTTAACTCGAAGAGGAGTGTGGGAAGACCAACGACATTGTGGTGGTCGCGGGTAGTTGATGGATGGAGGATGCTCAGATTCTCGATTCATGGCATCGATGAAGGAAAGCCTGTGTTCAGCAGTGGATAATGTGGCCTGATATTTCATTAATCGTCAAGATTCTAGAAACTCTAGTCTTTAAGTGCCAGTCGATCAGCTATTCAGCTGCACTTTTACTATTGATTTATTTCCTTTTCCCACTATCGATACGAGTAATTGAATTCCTGAAAGGATTTTAAGGGATTTGCAGTTTTTGAAAGATTAATTAGGTTATCCGTGTCAACTAGGACACTTTGTCGTATGAATAAAAGTGTAAAACCAAGGTGATTCAGCAGTCATATTGGCCAATGTATCAGGGTTCTTAATTAAAAAAATAGTTTTGTTATGTACAGTACAAGTGATTGCCACACAATTGTGGAAGCGCTTGAGCTACAACTGTAATTATATCTCTACAAATAATAAATAAATAAATAATACAGGACATTAATTTTACACGCTAATTTAATTTTGCGCCATCTATCCCTAAACTAAACATAGCTTGTTATATGGGAACTAGATTACGGATAGAATACTTAAATACTTTTTGTAAATACATACGTTATATATGATACAACACCCAGACACAAAACAAACTTCAATATTCATCACACAATTGTTTGTTCTGGGTGGGAATCGATCCCACAGCCTACAGCGCAGAAAGCAGAGTTACTGCCAACTGTGCTATGAGGCTTGTTAAAAGCAAAAAAATATTATTGTTTTCATCATTAAATATAAAAGAATAAAATTTTATTGTACACAAAAATTACATCGAATCATACAAACATAAGCTAACACAACGTATCAGTAAAATGGGTGGGCTTTTCACTAAAAGCTATTTCTTAAAGGCGGCCTTAGAAAGAGAGACAGGGAGTATAAAAAAATACAGTTGGTAGCGCACAAATTAGGGAAAAATATTACACATATCCATTTTATTTAAAAAAATACAAACCAGTTCCTTAATTACTTAAAAACCATAAACAAATACAACAACAAATATGTAACATTATTTAATCAGGTATTTTTTGTGATAAAAAAATGGCTGTAGAGATCAGTTTGCGAAGTAAGTTTTCAAATGACCGAAGACAATGGGATCTGAAGAATGTAGAAATCCAAACCTATATTTAAGGTAAGCATATGTGATAAAGGATAAGAAAGTGTATAATAAAGACGAGAAATGATATGCATATCCCTGCGATGTCGAGTACTTGCTACTACCTCTTCAGTATAGCCCGCAAAGGAGAAACATATTGTCATATTAAAATGTGGCAAATTTTTATAAAATTCTCACAGGAACCGAAGTCTAGAGCGTTTTACGAGTAAATTTTATTACAGTGACAAGTTTAAACGAATTAACTTGCCTATCAAAATTATCCATCATCATGTAAAAAATTAGAAAGATTTTATTGAAATTCCCACAGGAACCGAAGTCCCGAGCGTTTCTAAATTATCTAGCTATGACAAGTCTCATCTAATTAACTTGCCTACCAAAATTATCCATCATCATAAGTAGTATATAGAATCCACAACTATGATTACCTCCGCAGACAAGCCTTGAAAATTTAAGATGGAAGATCCCAAGCTTCGTTCAAATTGCTTACAATGAGTGAGCATGAGCACAAAAGGCTTTTCATGTCGTGATTAAGATCAACATTAGTAGTGCTTCCAACGAGTTCTAGGAAGGCACGCCGTAATTCAGTGTTAAATCGCAATAAGTGATGAATAAATAAATACTACAGAAATACTTAAATACATAACTAATTTCACACATCGCCATCTCGTCCCAAGCTAAACATATCTTGTGTAATATGGAAACTAGATTATGGATATAATACTTAAATACTTTTTATTTTTAAACACATACTTACCTTAATACAACACCCAAACACAGATATTATGATCAAAACTTAGTTTAACTTTAGTAAGAGTAGTAGAGCTCCTGGTGAAAGGGCTTCTGGGGAAGTACTACCATTATACTGTGTACTGCACGTATTACGAACAGACTGACGTGACGTATATCTATTAGATAATATTTTGAGGTATTTTGGTCTATTGGTAGGGCGTGTCGCTCTCGACTCGGAGGTCCTGGGTTCAATACCCGGGTGGGACACATATTTGTGATGTTTGTTCTCAGTTTAATTTGGACATTATTTAGCACCTGATTGAACGATATGTGGGATGATCCCAAGCAACTCTACAGCTATTACACAGTCCACATGAAGAAACAAAGTAGATACCTGCTCTACGGATAAAAAATAACAGTAAGTCGACATCTCTAACGCCTCTGGTTTAAGTTTTGAATCTGAGGACAAAGCAGTATAAATCATCCTTAACCGTGAATACGACTGTACTGGCATCAAATAGGTACCGTTTTTGTTTATCCACTGATTTACGAATGATTGTACGTCAGTAGAACAAAAGCCTCTTAATGTATAACGGTAAAGCTCGCTCTACCTTAAAGCTCAACTTTGCTTTAGCAAAGGTCGAAGTCAAGAGATACGGTTATGATAAACCGTCTCTGTGGTCTAGTGGTTCAACCCAGCGATTTCAGACCCCGGGTTCGATTGCCAGGGGGACTACAATGTTTTGCTTTGGTTGGTTGGTTTGGTGGTAGGACTTTGGGTTAGTCCACCTGGCTATCTACCACCATCTTACTTAATTCTGTTGCCATAACAACAATTCTAAAAAATATTGTCTGCCGGCATTTAGAGGTAAGATAGCCAGTTCCTCAGTTAGTTGAGGTTTCCCGGTGAAGTGCGCCTTCACATTCGGATCTCAGCTAGTAACCAGGTGAGATGAAGACAATAAAAAAAAATCTCACCAGCAATCATGACAATATACTTTTTTTTTTGTTTATACTCAGCCTGCACACTTATCTAGCTACTTGTATATTACAAAAAGATTATTACAACTCTTATAGGCCATATATGTAACAAAGCCTTACTGCGTGTTATATACACAAATAACATGACCTACGCTTCTCTGTATTGCGCCCATCAACTTGAAGCATGTGTGTTAAGCCCCTGTGTGCCCGTATTGTCACCGGCAACCATACCCTTAAAACTGAAACACAAAAATGCCGCTTGGCGGTTCAAATTTGTATGGTGATAGTATTTCCTCGGATAAGCCCTTTTACAAGGAACTCTACTGGCTCTTAAAGGGTTTTCCTAGCGTGGGAGCTATGTGCATTTTGCATTAATTATCCTTTTTTTATTATAATTCGTTATGTTTACCAAATATCTACGATGTGGTTGAATTTAGGAACACACACATAAATTACGAATAGCGTCTGAACATTTCGCGCTCGTTATATTACCCACATAACATATAGAAACATGATGTTGAATTTAGTGTGCATTTTCCAGTATATTATTGCTGTTTGATATGAAAGGTGGTAAGGGGAAACAGTTTTATCTTGGTTGTATAAGTATTCACGTACGTGAATAGACCAAAGAGATTGTTTGTAAAATTTACTTTTGGATGAATATCCGTATTAGTTGGGAGGACAGGTTTAATCTACCTCCTAATGGTCTACTCCGGGTAATTGCAATGGTCCTATTATTGGTGTTAGGACCTAATCTTCGCTCAGGTATAATCCATTGCCTACCCATTTCAATCTACGGCCAAAAGGTACTTTAATTACAGACATCAAATTATATAGAATATAGCCCAAGTCTAGCTTTACCTTAAGTCAATTATTTACACTAGCAGGCCTCAAAAATGATAAAATTGTATATGGGCCATTTTCAATTTAAAAAACTCGAGATCCAATCTATTTCAGAGCAAGCTGTTCAATTTATAACATTCTAAAGGATAGATTTGATAAAAATATCCTATAACTTTAAGATTGAGTAAACACGAACCAAAACATTCCAAACATGGCTTCGGACCCGTGGCCCCCCCTGGTCAACCCCCTGGGGGAGCCATCGGTATTTTTTAGTACCGGTGTCTCCCCTTGCTGGGGGAGACATCGGTACTAGGTTTTGAATTATATTTTAAGTACACAAAGGCTTTAAAATATATAGGTAATTACGTTTCAAAAACTTAAAAGAAACCGACTTCAATGAAGAATATGATAAAATTTCGTTTACCTGGATGACGTATTTTTCCAATATTGATTTGAAAACCAAACTACTAAAAAACTTCTAAAGCAAAACAAACTATTAAACTTAATTCCTTTTTATTGAATATCAAAGTTGGTATTCATTAAAAGGTGCATTTGACTACTGATCCGGAGCGAAGAGGACCGGAAATGACAGCGTCGTCTCTCAAACCGAAGGTCTTTGAAAATGATTACTTTGCGCCCTATTTTGTATTTCAAAGCTATATTTATAGTATAGGATGTCAACTCAGTTTAACGGAGTTGTACTTTGGTATAAAAAAGAGAATTAAGCACCAACTCCATTGAATGACAGCAACTCGAATTGAACCAACAATTTTGTAATATATATAGATGTTTGATCGATGTATGGGTGCTATATTGTTTTAAAACAATGAATTTAAAATACATTTACTATAGTTCAAAATAAAAATATACAATTATTCATATACTCCTAAATCTAGCTCCAAGCTTTGCTATGTTTATTATCTCCAATCCGTCTGTACATATAAGGGAGATATCTTATGTGGCGGCTATTATCTTTCAACTATTTTGCAAGTAACATTGTTTTATGTGCTTACTATACTTTTATAGATCCTTCTTCTCGTAGTTTTCTTCTTCTTCTCTCTCTCTTTGTTCGAAGTGGTTCAAAATAATATCTTGAGCCGCGCCTTTATTACAATTACATGAGCGTAAAAGCTGACACGGTGTCGCTAACTCATTTATCTTAGTAATATTAGCGCATCACATTAATATCGATTTAACGCCTTTCCTGTCATGGCATGACGGAGTGGTGGAAAAATTGTGATAATTTTTATAGGGATGTTTGGATGTGGCAACTTTGATGGAAAAATATTAAGGTACGTATTCGTCTTTTTAACAATACAAGTATAAACACAACAAGATTAAACAAAGAATATCCAATCACGGTTTTAACCTGATGATGAGATTATTAATTAGACGGTTTTGCCATTTTTAATTGTAGTCAAAATGACTTTTTCTTGAAAATTTAGCAAAAATTTTTTTTTTTATTTAATTGAAAATTTGCTTTGTTGCCTGCTCATGCTAAGTTTGGCAATTATAATATTTGGTATGCAGATCTAGCTCAATCTTCCTTTTTTGGTTTATAAAACAAATTAAAAAAATAAGAATAAAACAATATGTAGGTATATTCTATTTCACTAGGTTTAAATAATTTTACTATTAACATAGACACAATTATCACTTATGTGATAACACAACTTAAATAAATTTACTTGGTAAGGGTACTTGTGCAGGTAAACACAATTTGAACACAATCAATAGGTCACTACACAAAGCAGATATCAATACACAGTAGGATGGTAAATTTGACAAAATATGACATAGCTTGATCATCATGATCATGATCAAGAGTGATTCGTTTTTTTTTTAATTGCACTAAATAGGTAAACCTACACTTCAGAATTTTTAAAATGGATTGGTATCCACACCTGGTAGATATGTAATTGACCTAGCGAGCTCGCAGCGCGAGCGAAGCGTCTCCGTTTCAGCTTGGACTAATATGCTATCGTCTGTCCAGCTTCCGGATGTCTGTATCCTCTATAGGATGTACTTCTCAACCGATTCTCGTGAAATTTTGTGAGCAGGGTAATGTAAAAAAAACCTTAGTTATCAAAATAAATAAGGATTTTTTAAATCGATTCAATTTTTGGAAATTGTTAAAAATGGTTGAGATATGGAATAGAAATGTAAAAAGAAAATCTGCCATTTTGAGAAATTTTCCAAAATGGCACCCAACTTTTTTGTACGAACGCGGTGAGGGGCGCGGCGGGTAGCGTGCCACTACATTGAAAACGTTTGTCAGTTTTTAGTTTTAGATAAATAGCTTTGACATCGGTAGGTAACGTGTATGCCCCATAGTAGGCTTGCTTACCTAACTGTTATTTAAATGAACATTAACTGAATAAAGTTGTACAGCGTCGGGCCGCGTTTCCCTCTACACTAACGATGTCTGCCAGCTTTGTGTTCAGGCCTAAAAATCGATATTAATCTCAATTAAAATATTAATGGATTGTAAAATCATTTATCATACATATCGGCGGTAGCGTCCATATTAAAAAATAGCTCACAGCTTTTTGATTTAAGTATTTTGCTTCTTGGCGTGCGGTAAACATTTTTCAGTTTTAAGCTATGTAAAGGTAGAATAGAGGTCTACGCTCACAAAGCCTAGAAAGAACATAGTTAATTTGGTATTAAAGGGTAATTCATATCAGTCTAGCTTACAAAAATATAAAATAATTGGCTAGACGAAAATATGTTATTAATCAATTTTGAAAATTATGAAGTGTATGATATTAGTGCAGGTGACTGTACATAGTGTGCACCTGTATTCGTAAATAACTCCAACAGATTTAATGGATGAGGCTGTAAAGGCTTTTGCTTAGAGTATTAGTTTTAATTTCAATTTTGAATTTCGCCTTCAACTTTCTACCTCCGAGTTCGCTCCATTCATAGCTAAATCAAATTATATGCCAGGTAGAGAATATTATGGAGTATAAAGGCTGCCTTTCATATGAGAAACAGGTCAGATGGAGTAGGTGCAATTCCATTATTTAATGTACAACGGAGAGGTGCTTAGCCTTTATCACCTCATGGTCTTGGCCTGATTTTCAAGCTATGATAAGACCGAAGGTGGTAGCGCACTTCACCCAATATCCTAAACAAACTGAGGAACTGGCTATCTCACCTATGAATACTGGAATAACAATTTAAGAATAGTTGTTAGATTATGTTATTTATTTCAATTTCCAGTAAAAACTTAAAACATAAAACAATTAGACTTAGTACTAAACATGCTTATGTAGGTAGGATTCACTATAGTTTTAAGTAGGCATCTGTGTTGGGAGTTCCTCGCTCTAACTAAGTGAAAACTTGTATGTAGATGCGAGGGCTCTTGCTCTGACTCCTGACTGAGTGACACAAAAGAGTATTGAATAGGTACATCACTAAAGATTTGCCTTCTATTGCATATGAAAAATTAAAAAATAGGTACTGAACTTATAAATATGAAATAACTTAATTTTGTTATGGCGACAGAATTAAGTAAGATGGTGGTATCTAACCAGGCGGACTTAAACAAAGTTGTACCACTAACCAAACCAAGCACAATATTGTACACCCCCTGGGGATCAAATCCTGGACCTCTAGATCTGACACCGGTGGGCAAACTACTAGACGGATAAAAATCATAAAAAAACCATTTCCCGTCTAGTATTTGCATTCACAACACAAGGTAGTTCTCTGAACGCTTTTATGGTTATCCGTAAAATTTGAGATATGTACGCTTGTACACACCTTACAGGTACATTTTCAAACATTCAAATGAACACAATAAAATCAAATTGTTAAAAAGTGTTTATTGCTGCTGCTGAACACTTTTTACTCCTCTGGATTCAAAGCGTGAACTCTGGAGATCTAACTTCCCTACCCAGCAGACTAACTACCTCCTGGACATGATCTGATCTGGCCAACTCGGAAAACCCTCGACTGGCTCCGAACCCAAGTAGGTCGCTGCCGATTAAACGCGGCCAGATACATAGATCCATCCCTATGTCAGTGTGCTTGTGGAGCACCTACTCAGGACATGCTACACCTCTTCTCCTGTCTACTGTACCCAACCTCGTGTAAGCTGGAGGACCAGCTGGTGGCTATTAGAGGGGTAGAGGTGACCTACTGGACCAATATCCATCTGTTGTTGAACATTGACGCGTAAGAAGAAGAAGTTATAGTAATTATTTATTGCTCTATTCTTACTTGGGGGAAAGTATGGCCATTACATATCCGCTGTCACCAGTATGTTTTCATAACATCTTCATATAAGTATGTCTCTCTAGTTTTGGTGATCTGGGTAACCTGTGACATTAATAAGACCCTTCTTATCGTGTGACGGGGACGCGTTTGTACTTCATCTCTCCTGGTTTACAAGTTATGATGAAGCCTAAAGTGAAAATCGCACTTCATCCGGAATACTGGAATTTAAGAATTGTTGACATGGCAACAGACTTAGAGAACAAACACAAAACAAAGTCCTACCACCTAAACCAAGCACAATATTGTACTCCCCTGGTAATCGAACCCGGGAGAAAAAATAACGTGGTCTTAGATAGTGAGCACATACTAGTTTCTATTGAGCACCGTGAACCGGCGCCAAATCCTGCTTTTTGCGCTAAATTTTCACTGGCAGAGGAACAAAAGCGGGTGAGAAATTTAAATTTGATGATTCAAACTCGTATAGAGACAGGTGGAGTGGTCTGGTTTCTCAAGTACGGTTGGAATTTGTTAAGACAATTATGTCTCTCTATTTGCATAACTTTAGTAAACGGGGGTTTTGTGAAGAAATGAACTGTCGGAAATATAATACATAAAATATGCATTTCAATTAATCAAATAATTGAATGTGTTTTGGTCAGCTTGGTAGCTAAAGCTGAAAGACATGAGGTGTCTTTGCTAGACAGGTAGATTAGAAAAATATAAAGATTAAAAACCTAAAAACTTTCAAGAAAATTGTATGAATGAAAATGGATTTTTGCATGTATTTACGAAAACTAACACTCTCCCTTAATGTTGTAATTTTTTTTTATGCTAACCTATTTTTTACACTAATGCCTCAAAAGGAGAATTTGGTTTTTGGAGAGTATATATGGAATTTCTAATTTCCACTGTGTAGCCTTAACACCTTGATGTAATTTGGCTTTTGATGTGTCATTTAATTTGTCTGAATTATAAGAGTGACATAGGCTATATTATTTTTATATGAGGTTTGTGGATCAAAATTAATAGGGATGGACACAAAAATGATTATATTTTATAAATATGGGTATCAGGCGAAAGCTAGAAATATGCCAATTCTAAATTTGTATATATATTCAACTAAATATTAAATATTTAAAGTATGTCACTCGTACCTTGAATCTATTGTTAAAATTACCCCCTGTGAAAGTTGGTGATGTCTATAATATTAAACACCTGTTTTCATAGAAATGTAAAGACAGTATTTTATAGCATATGATCATAATTATGTTTACTTATTTTTATTTAAAACTAGACATCGCCACAGAACAAAATTGAAAACGTTGTCAAATTATTCAAAAAAAATCCAGTCGGGTTCTAGTTTTTTTCAACATTCAACTTGTTATTATTAAAATACGGGGTGCATTTCAAAATTGTATAGCCTCTTTTACGTTTACATTAGATTGCAGAGCCTGAAATGCTCCACATAGCATAAACTCGAAAATCATAAGACTATTTATCTTGTCTTGACCAAAATCGGAACGAATTACGGCATAAAAATGTTTACTCACGAAGAATTTTAAAAATTGCGGGTATTTATCATAACGCTATGCGCTTTATACCGTAACTTTAATAAATGATAACTCGATTCATGCATTTAAAACTTTTAAACTTGCTAAATACGTTATGAAAACATTGGCCAGTTTCATAAATTGTAAAATCTAATAAATAATTTTTAATGTATTCCTTCATCATTTTCTTTAGTTCATGACTGTAACCACTACTTACAGATGTAACGTACTACCTACAGACCGATCAACACATTTTCCTTATTCTACTTTTATCAATTGTTATACTAAGATAAATAACTATTGTCATGTAGGTAAGTGAATATGTCTTTTTTGAGAATAAACATCTTTAAACCTAAACCTAAGTCGAGTTTAATAGGTGTGATGCAAGGATGCGAGAATATTATGGTGACCGTTTTTCTATACAGTAGCAAGTTTATAATTTACATTGACTAATTGAAATAAAGCATAAACATGACAGCAATTTTTATCGAAGTAAATCCAATCCGTTCACCCAAATGCTATTTATAACAAAAGCGTAACAAAAATGACAAATGGTGCCGTATTTCCTGTCAAAAATCAATTTACCTTTCTTTTCACCAATCAACTGTCAAAGTGACAGCTCGCTCTGACAGTGACAAGCCTCGGGTGCGATAAAATCAGACGCCGTTTATGGTAGAACTATACCGCCAAACGTAACCAGTCTGACACTTCCACATTTCCTACATTCTATATTAGTTGAGTGTGAATTACATTAACGTATTCATATAAATTCGAAAGTAGCTTTATGCGTTTTTTTGTTTGTTTTTTTTTAATAAGCGTCCGCTGTCCATCCATCCGTAAGTATTTATGTCGACGCAAGGTTTTCCAGGAATCCTCACGTACAAGTAAAAAAACAATTACCCTTTTTTAGGACAATTCGTGCCTGTCTGTCTTTCGCAATAGCTCCAAATTTACTAGACCTATTATGTTGAAAGATGGTACAGTCAAAGATGGATAGCCGAGTAGCATAATTATAGTTATGTAGTTTTAGATAGTACCAAGTACCTCTCTAAAGTATTCCCTTCTGCTGTGAAAACTATAACTAATAATATTTTTTTATTTACTTACAAATTATATTGTAAGTCTTTGAACGATAAGAACCTCCTGGAATGAAAGGTCATTTCCTTACGAAAGAAAAGGATCATTTAGGTGTATGGATGCTATGAGAACCTGGTGCTTTGGCCAAACCCCGTCTGTTAAAACGTTCGGTTCTCATAAGAACGGGGTGTTTTGGCAGACGGATGCTATGAAAACTGGATGTTTCGACAAATGGATACGAGTCTTTAGGGCATACGGGTGTCATGAGAAATAGCATCTTACGGCTGATGAGATGTAGGTATTTTAGTATCCAGATATTACGAGAAACCGTCATTTATAGAATCTGTAATTCTTTCTTGTATTTTTTTACTGTACACATAATTATGATTTAAACATGTCACAGGAAAACATATGTAAAGAGCAAGCTTAACCCTTAAAGAGTTTTCTACCAGCAAACCTTTGAGAGAAAGGGAGATGATACACTGAAAACTTAAATACTTAAATAAAAATGAAATTGTAATAGACATATGAAATATACATACATATATTATATCAAAAGTATACCTACACATATATGTTAATTACCTGCTAAATATATAAAATATTAGGCAAAATAATTATATATAAATACAATGTTTGATACATATTTAATGATGAAATATATTTTTATATATTATATAAATATATACATATTAAGATGATTTTTTTTTTTTAAATATATTACATTTATTCAATAAATTAAACTAACTAAGTACAAAGGAATCAGTCAGATTACCTAAGGACCGTTACAAACGGCCTATAGGTAACTCAACTGTTCCAGACCAGTACCAGACGGAAGCGTGCCCAAGACACTGGCTGCATTGCCACGCTGAATAGCTATGCTAATTCGCTGGCCTAAATAAGAGCCAGCCCTTGGGTCACGTGTCGCCTCAATCAAAAGCCCCGCAATATTTTTGAAAACCCGGAGGGCACCGATGAATTAATTTATGAATGAATACATTAATTATGTAAAGCTACGGATAACAAACTACAATGACAGAAAATACTCTTTCACTTTAATCTTGTGAATGCGCGTTTTGGTAAACTGATGATGATCTATATGGCTGTATCTCGTAAACCATATGAAGGAAACAGCTCAATCTCACAGTGTGTACATTTTTTTATTGGCACTATAGCAAAAGATAATAAAAATAATAGTTATTATTATCTTCCTATTATCATCATCATCATAATCAACCTTGTTCAATGTAGTCATGGTGTTATATTTAGTTGTTACTGTACATTACGTCTCTTAAAGCTACAATTTACAAAAGGCACCTCATGCGCTCAATCACATCCACTTGGGAATAAAAATGAGAACATCCGCAAAACTGGCGTTTTTTTAATGGTGTCTCCTATTTGTTTTTGATTGAT
Organism: Venusia cambrica; assembly: GCA_951394065.1. NCBI lineage: Eukaryota > Metazoa > Arthropoda > Insecta > Lepidoptera > Geometridae > Venusia > Venusia cambrica. Next base: position 4,160,864 of record OX596040.1, on the reverse strand, counting down.
TAACTTTATTTCAGGGTGCGATCCTTATTTGTGATAATTTGTATCTATTAAGCGGACAGCAAAAAGTATGTATATTAATTTAGTAAGTGCTACGCCGTAGCGACATAGCTACGAGGCGTAGCACTATTTTTACGAGGCAGAAAATCATCTGAAATTTGCCCATAAGCCATGCCATTTACCATTACCATTACAAATTAGTTTCAGTAGTGAATCATGACCTTACGACCTTACCTGTTATCTAGTCGAGGGAAAACCGGTGTCCATAAACATAGGCATAGATAATCATAATTATTACAGCCCGTCAAAATCCCCTTAAGGCTTGCATTTCAAAGGTTTGGGCCTCTCCCAATGCATCTCAACGAGAGCGAAGATAAGAGTTGCTATAATCAACATGCTTTGTAGCTGGGTTTGCGATCGCGTATTGGTGGTAATACTTAGGTGGATGCTGCTGCCCACCCCGTGGTAAACCCTTAGTGTGGAAAATGACTAAGGGCTCACCTACATCTTTTTTTTATTGTTTGACGGGTTGGTGCTTGGCCTTATTTTTCAATTTATCATAAGGCCGAAGGTGCAAGCGCACTTCACCCGAAGTCCTGAAATAACTGAGTTAGATTTAAGAATTGTTATTATGGCTGTGAATTAGATAAGATGGTGGTAGCTGATTTGGTTGGTGGTAGGACTTTGTTTGAGTCCACCTGGCTAGCTACACTATCTTACCTAATTCTGTCACCATAGCAAAAATTCTAAAATTGTTGTGTGCCAGCATTTAGAGGAAAGATAGCCAGCCATCTTCGGCCTAGTCATACTTTGAAAATTCAGGTGAGATAAGAGCCAAGTAAGTAGGTACAATAAAAAAAGTGTTTATTTTTTCAAACGATTAATACTTTTCTGGTTAATACTGATCACAAACTCAGAACGAACAACTTTATTCATCACACAAATGTTTATTGCTCCTCTAGTCGGCTTTTACGACATCCGCTGACTGATTTGGAAGAAATACTTTAGCAGATCGTTTACCTGTTTAAAAAAAAATATTTTAATATAAATATGAGTTCACATTAATATTTGTTGGAAGAATGTCGTGAAGTATGATGTACACAAGACCTAGACGATAGCTCTCCCGGGAGAGTACTTTACGATGTCTCGCCTTTCGAGTCTATCTGTTTTATTTTGTGGAATTTATTGTTGTCTCTACTTTACGGTACAAAACGTATAGGTCATAAAACTATCGATAGGGGTCGCTAGTACTACTGGTCTACCAGTAGTACCATCGTAATGAATATGATATTTTTATCATATTCCTGAAAATAGTGCTCTCAAACCCTACTACAATCAAAATCATAGGATTTAACTTTATGATGAAAATGAATTAATTATCATTGAAAAATTGGGAGAAGTTTGGTCAAAAAACCGTAAATATTATAGATTATAGACAACTTATACTGTTTAATTTGAATAGAATAGAATAAAATACACATTTATTCGTTGGATTTACTATAATAATAATATATTTATAACAGTATTTCATTAATAATAACTGCCAGGCTACCACCCCCCTGAGCCATCCCTAAAGCCATTATCAAACATTAGGAAAGACTTATTGGATTGAATTTGGAAAATTTTTTGGAGATTCCGAGAACGATAGATCGAAAATCTATTTATTTTTTACTTTAGAATTTGAAACTTCCACAGAAGATCTTCGTCGGATAATTTAATTAGTCCATTTTTATTTCGTGGACAATGATCCTAACATGGACGGGGCCGATGAAACTAACAAAGTTAAAAGTTCGTTGCTCTGGCACGCCGTGCGATGACCTATTTGCGAACTAACATCGCTTAGCCGCAAAATTTGGTCCATCAAGTGTAATTATCTGCTATTTAAGCGAATATTCGACCCGATAAGATATTTCAGGTCAAATATTTTACCCTTTACTGGCCTATGGAGAATTTTAGAGGCATTAGATTGATTAGCTACGATAGGTGCGTGTTAGATATGTTTTGGAAAATTGTAGTCTTATTAAGGACAGGTTCATGAAAATTAAATTTGCGTTATCCATTACTTTTAATATAGTCTATCCAGAGTTACTTGACTATTAAGAGATGAGCAAAGTGAAAGTGAAGTTGTGAAAAGGCTTATCCGGGGAAGTACTACCACCATACCTGTCGCAACCTGTTCCGTTTTGAAGGGTATGGTTCCTGGTGAAATTACGGGCACGCGAGGCTTAAAACCTTTATGCCTCAAGTTGACGAGGGCGATGCAGTGCCGTAGGTCATGTTCTTTGTGGATGTGACCTACGCAGTAAGGTAAGAGATACACTTAACATCAGGTTGGCTGCTTAGTTGTTCCGTCTCCAAGTAGTATATATATATTTATAATATACATTTTCATTAAATGGCGGTCGAATTTGCCCCGAATTTAGGTCAATTCTTAACCTCTTCATCTCATATCACAAATGACGAATTATTCCAACGTTTCGTTAACGTTGGAATAATTCGTCATTTGTGATAATCCCAAGACTACAGATTGTCAATCCTACAGATTCCCATGTCTACAATTTTATATTTCTACAGATTCCCATTTCTACAGATAACTATTTTTACATATTCCCAATTCTACAGATTTCCATGTCTACATATTTCCAGTATTATAAATTCCCAATATTACAGATGCCTATAGGTAACTCAACTGTTCCAGACCAGTACCAGACGGAAGCGTGCCCAAGACACTGGCTGCATTGCCACGCTGAATAGCTATGCTAATTCGCTGGCCTAAATAAGAGCCAGCCCTTGGGTCACGTGTCGCCTCAATCAAAAGCCCCGCAATATTTTTGAAAACCCGGAGGGCACCGATGAATTAATTTATGAATGAATACATTAATTATGTAAAGCTACGGATAACAAACTACAATGACAGAAAATACTCTTTCACTTTAATCTTGTGAATGCGCGTTTTGGTAAACTGATGATGATCTATATGGCTGTATCTCGTAAACCATATGAAGGAAACAGCTCAATCTCACAGTGTGTACATTTTTTTATTGGCACTATAGCAAAAGATAATAAAAATAATAGTTATTATTATCTTCCTATTATCATCATCATCATAATCAACCTTGTTCAATGTAGTCATGGTGTTATATTTAGTTGTTACTGTACATTACGTCTCTTAAAGCTACAATTTACAAAAGGCACCTCATGCGCTCAATCACATCCACTTGGGAATAAAAATGAGAACATCCGCAAAACTGGCGTTTTTTTAATGGTGTCTCCTATTTGTTTTTGATTGATTAACTTTATTTCAGGGTGCGATCCTTATTTGTGATAATTTGTATCTATTAAGCGGACAGCAAAAAGTATGTATATTAATTTAGTAAGTGCTACGCCGTAGCGACATAGCTACGAGGCGTAGCACTATTTTTACGAGGCAGAAAATCATCTGAAATTTGCCCATAAGCCATGCCATTTACCATTACCATTACAAATTAGTTTCAGTAGTGAATCATGACCTTACGACCTTACCTGTTATCTAGTCGAGGGAAAACCGGTGTCCATAAACATAGGCATAGATAATCATAATTATTACAGCCCGTCAAAATCCCCTTAAGGCTTGCATTTCAAAGGTTTGGGCCTCTCCCAATGCATCTCAACGAGAGCGAAGATAAGAGTTGCTATAATCAACATGCTTTGTAGCTGGGTTTGCGATCGCGTATTGGTGGTAATACTTAGGTGGATGCTGCTGCCCACCCCGTGGTAAACCCTTAGTGTGGAAAATGACTAAGGGCTCACCTACATCTTTTTTTTATTGTTTGACGGGTTGGTGCTTGGCCTTATTTTTCAATTTATCATAAGGCCGAAGGTGCAAGCGCACTTCACCCGAAGTCCTGAAATAACTGAGTTAGATTTAAGAATTGTTATTATGGCTGTGAATTAGATAAGATGGTGGTAGCTGATTTGGTTGGTGGTAGGACTTTGTTTGAGTCCACCTGGCTAGCTACACTATCTTACCTAATTCTGTCACCATAGCAAAAATTCTAAAATTGTTGTGTGCCAGCATTTAGAGGAAAGATAGCCAGCCATCTTCGGCCTAGTCATACTTTGAAAATTCAGGTGAGATAAGAGCCAAGTAAGTAGGTACAATAAAAAAAGTGTTTATTTTTTCAAACGATTAATACTTTTCTGGTTAATACTGATCACAAACTCAGAACGAACAACTTTATTCATCACACAAATGTTTATTGCTCCTCTAGTCGGCTTTTACGACATCCGCTGACTGATTTGGAAGAAATACTTTAGCAGATCGTTTACCTGTTTAAAAAAAAATATTTTAATATAAATATGAGTTCACATTAATATTTGTTGGAAGAATGTCGTGAAGTATGATGTACACAAGACCTAGACGATAGCTCTCCCGGGAGAGTACTTTACGATGTCTCGCCTTTCGAGTCTATCTGTTTTATTTTGTGGAATTTATTGTTGTCTCTACTTTACGGTACAAAACGTATAGGTCATAAAACTATCGATAGGGGTCGCTAGTACTACTGGTCTACCAGTAGTACCATCGTAATGAATATGATATTTTTATCATATTCCTGAAAATAGTGCTCTCAAACCCTACTACAATCAAAATCATAGGATTTAACTTTATGATGAAAATGAATTAATTATCATTGAAAAATTGGGAGAAGTTTGGTCAAAAAACCGTAAATATTATAGATTATAGACAACTTATACTGTTTAATTTGAATAGAATAGAATAAAATACACATTTATTCGTTGGATTTACTATAATAATAATATATTTATAACAGTATTTCATTAATAATAACTGCCAGGCTACCACCCCCCTGAGCCATCCCTAAAGCCATTATCAAACATTAGGAAAGACTTATTGGATTGAATTTGGAAAATTTTTTGGAGATTCCGAGAACGATAGATCGAAAATCTATTTATTTTTTACTTTAGAATTTGAAACTTCCACAGAAGATCTTCGTCGGATAATTTAATTAGTCCATTTTTATTTCGTGGACAATGATCCTAACATGGACGGGGCCGATGAAACTAACAAAGTTAAAAGTTCGTTGCTCTGGCACGCCGTGCGATGACCTATTTGCGAACTAACATCGCTTAGCCGCAAAATTTGGTCCATCAAGTGTAATTATCTGCTATTTAAGCGAATATTCGACCCGATAAGATATTTCAGGTCAAATATTTTACCCTTTACTGGCCTATGGAGAATTTTAGAGGCATTAGATTGATTAGCTACGATAGGTGCGTGTTAGATATGTTTTGGAAAATTGTAGTCTTATTAAGGACAGGTTCATGAAAATTAAATTTGCGTTATCCATTACTTTTAATATAGTCTATCCAGAGTTACTTGACTATTAAGAGATGAGCAAAGTGAAAGTGAAGTTGTGAAAAGGCTTATCCGGGGAAGTACTACCACCATACCTGTCGCAACCTGTTCCGTTTTGAAGGGTATGGTTCCTGGTGAAATTACGGGCACGCGAGGCTTAAAACCTTTATGCCTCAAGTTGACGAGGGCGATGCAGTGCCGTAGGTCATGTTCTTTGTGGATGTGACCTACGCAGTAAGGTAAGAGATACACTTAACATCAGGTTGGCTGCTTAGTTGTTCCGTCTCCAAGTAGTATATATATATTTATAATATACATTTTCATTAAATGGCGGTCGAATTTGCCCCGAATTTAGGTCAATTCTTAACCTCTTCATCTCATATCACAAATGACGAATTATTCCAACGTTTCGTTAACGTTGGAATAATTCGTCATTTGTGATAATCCCAAGACTACAGATTGTCAATCCTACAGATTCCCATGTCTACAATTTTATATTTCTACAGATTCCCATTTCTACAGATAACTATTTTTACATATTCCCAATTCTACAGATTTCCATGTCTACATATTTCCAGTATTATAAATTCCCAATATTACAGATGCCCATTTTTACAGATTCCCAATACTACAGATTAACATGGCTACAGATTGACTTCAGACTCTATAAAAATCTTATTCTATCTCAGATTTCTATTCTATCTATCTTATCTCAGAGGAACTTATTCTCTCTGGATTCGAGGACTTCAAGATTAAAATTCTCATCAGAAGAAGGGCAGCAGCAGCCTTCTGTGAATTGGTGAATGTGGTGGTTATGGCAAAATCAATCAGCTTTGGAGGAGGGTCTGTCCAACAGTAAAAATCTATAGTTAATGACGTATCCTAAATTACTTCTGAAATTGCAATAGCGAGGCTTCAGTCCGTTCAAGATCGATTTATGAAATCTTAAAATTCAAAATCCACAAATCCAAAATGAATTTACTATATTAAAACCGCCGTGTACTCACTACATTGTTAGTCTGGATATTGTCAACAAATTCTTAAACGCAAGATGTTTTTTATACAACAGTGATAACTATCTCACGCGTACATATCGTGGCACAATCAGCTCACGGTGAAATTCTATGAATTAATGTATTCAATGAAGCGGTATACGAGAAATGGTACGAGATACATAGGACTAGCGAGGATATATCGAAGAGGTTAGGGTTGATTAGTCATCGGTAATAATGAACTAAACCTACTTGTCATACATATCATACTTGCTTATATTATATTCATTTTTTCATCTTAATATATTCAATAACATTCTTTTCTAAGTGACATTCCACACAATTAGATCTGAATCTAAACCGCCTCTTTGGTCTGGTAGTTCGCCGCGGTGTCAGATCAAGAGGTCCCGGGTTCGATCCCCAGGGGGAGTTTGCACTCCCCGGCGGAGCACAATATTGTTATTGTGCTTGGTCTGGTTGATGGTAAGACTTAGTTTAAGTCCGCCTGGATCTTACCCGACTCTGTGGCCATAACAACAATTCTAAAATGGTTGTTATTCGGCATGTAGAGGTAAGAAAGCCATCTCCTCAGTATGTTGAGGATTCAAGAGGAAGTGCGCTTCCACTTTCAGCATTATCATGACTTGAAAACCAGATGTGATAAAGGCCAAGGTACAATAAAAACAACCTTTTGTTATGCGCACAACAAGAACTCTGAACAAGCTTCCATCGTCTGTTTTTCCTGATAACTTGACAGAATTAGGAGCATGTAAATACGGACAAATAGGTGCACAACAAAATATTAACAAAAATACGAAGGCTCACATAATTAGTAGGTAAATTATTATTGCATTGCAAAGTCCAAGTGATCATGGGTAAAAGTCGATTGGTCATTGGAAGAGCTGCGATATAGGGGTGTATCACTTTGCCGTAATAACCTATTAAACTGTTGAGCAGGGCCTTATCCAAAACTAGAGGGTCTTGCCATTATCTACATGCTTGGCATGTGGATTGTGATTGCAGCCTTTACTGCAATCACAATCCTTTTTACATTCCTTTTTTTGGCTTTTTTAAATGGTTTTCACTCAAAAAACTCTTACTAAATGAATGATCGTTAAAATATTTTATTAAAACCACAGAAAAGTTCATTGACAGTTTATTGACTAGAAACTAAATGAGATTTACAATCATAGAAACATTTTTATCTTATATTGGAAACATTCGGAAATCCTTAATGAACTATAAATATTTACAACATCAAATATTTTATTATGAAACAGGTTTTTTTGTCTTACTATAAGATTTTAGCTTAAACATACCAAAAAATGATTTAAAAACTTTTAAAGTTTTTTTTTATGTAAACACTTTTTGTAACACATAAACATTCAGTGGTTTTACCTCACATATTAAAATTGATTAAATAAAACACTGTTAATCTGAATATTCCATTAAGATTTAATAATTTAACCGATTTACAGTCTACAATTGAAAATAAATATTGCGTTTGATGTTTTTTGCGGATTTTATGAACATTGGAATTTGAACTTTGGAATTACCTACTCTACATTTTTTTTACAATTTCTATAGTTTCTGTTTTCTAACGATATTTGAAGCTGTCATGATATTTCAATTGATAGTTCTACCTTTCTAGAATCAAGATATTATCAAGATTACCTTAATCTAAAAGTCAAACGATTAAAGTGATTGCCAGTGGATTGTTTATCTGCCAACCGGAACAAGGTTATGAGCTGTTATGAAAAATCTTGTTGACATAATGTTTAGTGCAGTAGCAACTGTACAACTTAATATTATTTACATCACAAATGTTGTTTTGAAAACTTGTTTCTTATAAACTAATGAGATCCTATATCAGTATTTTTAAATGTTTTTATAACATGCGGGCAATAAAGTAGTGGCCCTTATTTATATTTAAAAACATTTTTATTAATTTGATATACTATAATTGTTCAGTGTATTTTTGAAAACAAACAACAAAATATTAGACAGCCCACTTTTTTGTCTATTTTAAAACATGTTAATATAACGAAATTCACATTTGATATGTTCTACGACATATTAAACTATTTTACTAGTAATACTATAAATAATTTCCTACTTTCATATACTTACTTACATTGGAAACTTTTACAAATGCACACTATGTTTATTACTATTAATTATAAATTAATTAAAATTCAGTAGCGCTTTTCCCCCGTAAAATAATTTGCGATATATTATTTTATATTTATAACATTAAGTACGTAATTAAGTGTAGTAATACAATGTTTATTAAATATAATATTCCATTGACTTGATATTTAACAATATATTTTATACTGTTGATAGCCAAGCGTTTGACGACCAGTTTACTTGAAAAACAAGTAAAGATGTGGCCTAAGATGGAGTACGCTCATCTATGACTATACAGGAAGAACGAATTGTAAGAATTCTGTAGGAGCTCGATTTTAATTATACATTACTTAGTGTATCAAATATTTATTTAAATACTAAGAACTTGAAACATTATTTGGTTATATTCTAACTAAGTTAACGATATGAAAATGATTATGATATACTAATTTTATGTTTTGATTGAGAACTTAACGAAAATACTTGATCTGAGAAATCAAAAGAGAAAACATTATATGTTTGACTTCCACAATATCTTTGACTTGCGAAGTTGTCAAAGCTAACAACATTAACCTCTATCTAACATTTACAAAGTATCAGCAGATTCCGTTTGAAAATATTTAACTTTAAGATTTCTACTGACGATATTTGGAAGTTTTAAAAGCGTTTTCATCTTTGTTCTTTAATAGATTGTACTTATGTTGTCTACGTAAGATATCAATATATTTTGGATGATTATTCACATTTTGTTAATAAACAATATACTAACAAAAGACAATTATTTCTAATATAGTCTAGGTTAATTTTAAGATCAAAACTAATTTGAAATCACAGAAATGGTAGCCAGGCTAGCCAAGAAATATGATTTTGAATCTACACTATATTAAACACCAATTGTATCTCCACAGTATCTTCTTATTTTATTTGTATGTTTTTCTTTGGTTTAATTTTACACTAGAGGTATATTGCTTATTTTAGTTACACCACACGTTTAATTTCTCTGTTCACAGTTCAAACTTGACTTTTGTCATTATCTAGTAAACCATCGTTACTATTACCGTCTTCTTGTCAGATGTGATAGTCTCTGAGCGGTCTTACCGATTCTGCAGATGACCGTGGCGTGGGATCTACGCCAGACAACCCTAGGGAGCCACTGCGGCGGACGACTAAGGTTTTCGTACCGTAGTCTGTGACGAAGTTTTCATTTCTTGTAGGAGTGTTGGCGCGGACGCTTTGGTAGCCACAGCAAAGAGGGTAGCGGGATGTAAGGATCCTTTTAAATGCTTCACGGAATTCTGTGTTGAAGATGGAGTAGATGATGGGGTTGAAGGCTGAGTTGGAGTAGCCGAGCCATGTCAGGATCTTGAAGGCTAGATCTGCAACAAAAGTGAAGTTGCCACATCTATTTCAACGTTGAACCACTACCGCGTGTAAATGATTAAACAAATTCAGGACAGAACATCAAATTCATACAGCACTCTAGCTCCAAACTAAGCAAAGTTTGTAATATGGGAACTAGGTTACGGATAACATACGTGTTTACTTTTTTTTGTATATACATACTTATCATGCAATACAACACCCAAATATAAAACAAACATCTATCTTCATTTCACAAATGTTTGTTCCGGGTTGGAATCGAACCCACAACCTATAGCGCAACGCAGAGCTACCAATTAAGCGGTGAAGTTTGTCTATATTATGTACAAAGATTAAGTTCAATTTCCTTATTTAGGTTCACTTTCAGCCTTATGATAACTTGAAACCAGCCCCCTTATTCTGTATGACCAATCGTGTCTTAACGCGCCCGCGTTACGTTATGTCAATACGATGATTCCATGCAGATATCGTAACGCGGACGCGTTAAGACATGATTGCTCATACAGGATAAGGGATTTGGTGACATGAAAGCCAAGGGCTTCTCAAAAAAAAAAAGTATTTATCGTATGGATGCTTCAATAATTCTGGTGTGGTTTTGATTATTGTGGTTAGTTTGAAAAGTGGTATTTCACGACATCCATAGACAAAGTATGAGGGGTCGATTCTGAAGCCATGACCTCCACGGCAAAAGTTATACGAGCATGTCTAGATAATTTCAGCACGTGTTTAAACTTTATTATAGAAAATTTCTTGCAAATCTTAAAGGTGAGCATTAATATTAACACTATCTATCTCCTAACTCTTAATTGTAGTTGTTTAAGTAATAACAATTGCTATTTCGCACTTTATCGTACTTTTGAGTGTAGTTTCATATATAATAAATAAGTTAATTCAAAGCCGCAGCCTATACCTGTACAGCAAAAGGCGGGATCGTCAAATAAGAAGACGCAGATACATAAAAGAAGCACATTTATGTATCTGCGTCTACGGCATACCGTTTACTTGTAATATAGCGAAGGAATTCACCACAAAAATTGGAAGGTCTTCTTATAGTCGCCACGCCTCTGACCGCCTCTGTGGTCTAGATTTCAGATCCAGAGGTCCCGGGTTCGATCCCCAGGGGGAGTACAATATATTATGCTTGGTTTAGTTGGTGGTAGGATTTTGTTTAAGTCCGCCTGGCTAGCTACCACCATCTTACCTAATTCTGTCGCCATAATAACAATTCTTAAAAAAATGTTGTGTTCCGGCATTCAGAGGTAAGATAGCCAGTACTTCAGTTTGTTGAGGATTCCGGGTGAAGTGCGCCTCCAACTTCGGCCTTATCTCAACTTGTTACCTGGTGAGATGAAAGTCAAGCGCTTTCCCGTCGTACAATAAAATAAAAAAAAACGCTTGGAATGTGGATTGGTGATAAAGGTGCTAGATATTACTGTGGGTTACTTCACGCTTTGCCTTTTCTGGTTAGATCCGTTTGTTCCATCAGTTTTTACGAAATCCACGAGAAGAGTCAATAATGAATTAGATATTAATTATCTTGGTCCATAAACATGTAGTCTAATATTTGTGGATTATTCAGCAAACTCTTTCTGCTTCCGTGTTTTGTTCTGTTAATTAAATTCTTACTTATTATTAAGAATCGACCCCTCCATCTCAGCCTATGGATGTTGTAAAAGTCGACTAAGGGACCTCACCAGAATAAGGACAGCGGTTTCCTTATGAGTATTATCTACAGCTTTATTGCGATCACCAATCCACCTACCCAGCGTGGTGATTATAATAACACCATCCAGCTTTGGACGAGGCTCTGTCCAGCTGTGAACACTACGCTACGACAGTGGGCTGTTGATATGATGTGATGGCATTATCTATCTATAGTATGGCATCAAAATCGTCGTGCGATTACTTTTACATCCCCCATCGCGGATGCGTGTGTGTTCACATTTTTTAGATCACTTAAGAGGTTAAATAAAATACTAAAACCATTTCTAAAATGATCTTAACGTTGAATTGAATGGAGTCTTGTCTCGTGGGTTGTTAAAATTATGGTTATTTTTATTGTTAACAAGAACAGTTGTGGGTAGTTGAAGTGTACACACAACTTTTTATTAGCTCTTCAGTTTATTTTTAAAATTCATTACTAAAAGGCTAATTTTAATGCAAGTTGCAAGTGAATATTAAACCCTAGTCTTTCTTACACTCGTTGGTATATAAATCTCCTCTCAACTTACCTTAATTCTTCACAAAAGCAAGAAAATGGATCTCTATGCCAAGCTGGCAGCCAATATGGAGGAGCTGGCTGGTACCTTCCAGGCCAAGTTTCAGCTTATGGAGGGGGACATAAAAAAGCTGTCCAATACAGATCTCAAGTCACAGGAGACAACACTGACACCTCACAAAGATCTGGATTCACTTTCACGTGAGTTTAATGACTTCAAAACACTTATTTGGAGGTCAATGGCCATGATCCGTGGCCAGTTAGAGCTCATTATCCAAGGTCTGGATCGCCAGGAAACAGTATCACGCAGGAAAATCCTTCTTTTTCATGGGATCCCAGAGATTACCGAGTCTTCAGTGGAGAATTTGGTCTTGAAGCTGTTAACCGACCAATTTAAAGTGACAAATGTTACACCTGAACAGTTTTCTGCTTGCCATCGTCTAGGCGCGAATAGCAGCAAACCCAGGCCTATTTTGGTAAGGTTCTCCAACCATAAGCTGCGCACAAAGATCTGGGACTCCAAAACATTGCTAAAGGGCACAGACATCTCAGTATCTGAGTTTCTCACAAAAACAAGACATGATGTGTTCATGACGGCTCGTAAGCATTTCGGCGTTCGACGGTGTTGGACCTCTGAGGGCAGAATTATCATATTGGTGTCTGACAATAAACGCCGGAGGATCGAATCCATGACGGAGTTAAAGCCGCTGCTCGCAGAGTTTCCCGATCCTAATTCGAGCCAGGAGAAAACCCCGAGCACGTCTCAGAACAAAAAAAAAGCCTCCTCTGCCAAGCCTTCAACTAAGCCTAGCACCAGTAGAGCGGACTCCAGATCCAGACGTGCACGGTGAATGTGTTATTGTTGTTCGTTTATCTGGTCTTAGATTGCTTTTGTATTTTCATGCACTACAAAACTTAGCATCATAATTTCGAATAGTTTTTTGAGGTAGTTGAATAGATGTTTGTTTTTCTAAATTAAATTGAAATTCAATCACTCAACTCCAATGCGATCAATGTTATCAATCAAAAGTGAATCAAAACAAAACATTTTTATTTGTTACTTCAGCTTAAACTTCTTTGTTTTTATTTAACTGACAGTGACAACTATCCTCTTCAAGTTTTTTTTTTTTCTTTTCTTTTTTTGTTTTGTTTGCACAAACACCGGGTTGGAAACTTCTTATAAATCTCTGTTTCATGGTTCATTCTTAGTTTTAAATAACCTACTATTGTTTTCTTTTCTAAACCATGTTCATTAAATTTGGTACTTGTAGTGTTTTATTTTTATATCATAATTCATGTAACCGCAAACCGGCGAGTGTTAGGGAGACAAAATGCAGTTTGAAGTAGGTAACTAGTTTTCTAGTTACATATATTACAGTTAGCTATTTAATATATTACATTATATTTAGTAGGTTTATAGATATTTTTATTTATTGTATATACATATATATGGATTTAAATGTACCTGATGATAATTATTTTTCATGCTCTTCTTCTTGTGCTTCAGATAATGAGTACCTCAGCTTCAGTGATAGCAATGTTAGTGATACATCTATAGATCCACCTCACCTTCGGACTATACTAGAACGCAAGTTTCTTGGTTGCTCTAAATATCTAAACATAATTCATATTAATGCTCAGAGTATCCCGGCTCACTTCCCAGATATGCTCAGTTCTTTCGATTACAAGATCATTGATGCTATTCTGATATCTGAGTCTTTTCTGAAACCTTCATTACCGTCAACGCTGTATCCTTTGCCTGGTTTCATCCTTATTAGGAATGACAGAATCGGTAAGGGCTGCGGTGGAGTTGCTATCTATCTTCGCGCGGACATTCCTTATAAAATCATTGATCAATCTCCTGGCCAATACTCTAAGTTTGCAGAGCATCTTTTTATCGAAATTATAGTCAACCATTCAAAAATTTTGCTTGGCGTTTACTATCCCCCTTCCAGCAATATTGATTACTTTTCCTCTCTTGAAATAAAACTTGAATCTTTTTCCTCTCTCTTTGAGCATATTATTATTTTAGGTGATTTTAACACTTGTCTCCTTAAGAAAGATGTCCGTGCAAATAAACTAATATCTCTTATCTCTTCAGTCAATATGCATATTCTTCCTCTGTCTGCTACTCACTTTGCTCCTAATTGTCCTCCCTCTCTCTTAGATCTTATTCTTGTTTCAGACATCGACCGCGTGGCTACTTTTGGCCAAATTACTGCCTCTTTCTCTCATCATGACCTTCTCTTTCTTTCCTATAAAGTTCGTTCACCTAAGCGTAAAGCGAAGTACCTTTTTCTTCGCAGCTATAAAAACATCGACCTTGAGGCACTGAAAGCGGATGCTTCTGACATTGACTGGGCACCTGTAATTAATGAATATAGTGTAGATGGAAAAGTGGCTTGTTTCAACAAGATCTTAACCGATTTATTTGATATCCATGCGCCGATTAAGAAAGTCAAAATAAAGCATCCCCATGCTCCGTGGTTGACCCTGTCGATAAAAAAGATGATGGCGAAGCGTGATCAAGCGAAACGTTTCAATAGGAAACATCCTAGTGATGAAAACTTCGCCACCTATAAAAGACTTCGCAATCGTTGCAGCAAGATGTGTAGAGACGCAAAAAAATGTCACATTTACAACACTATCCAAAATTCAAATTCTTCACAAATGTGGAAATTTCTAAAATCTCTTGGGCTGGGTAGAGGGTCTAGTGATTCTCCTATTCCTTTTGATTTAAACACTATTAATCAACACTTTTCTAAATCTCCAATTTCCTTGAATAATAGTTCTAAACTTTCTACAATAGACACTCTATCTGGCCAAGCCCTGCCTTCCTGCCCACCGTTTGAATTTGTAGCGATTGCTGAGGAGGATGTTATTAAAATTCTAACTTCTATTTCTACAAAAGCTGTTGGCTCTGATGGCATTCATGTCCAGATGCTGCAGCTCCTTTCCCTTGAACTTTGTCCTGCTATATCCCACATTGTAAACCATTCCCTGGAGACATGTGATTTTCCCAGTGCGTGGAAATTGGCTTATGTCATTCCTCTTCCTAAAACTTCTAATCCTACTTCCATATCCCAACTTCGGCCTATCTCCATTCTTCCAGTTCTTTCTAAAATCCTTGAGAATGTTGCTCATAAGCAACTATCCCTATTCCTTAACCGTTACTCCCTTCTGAGCCCATTGCAATCTGGTTTTCGTCCTGGCCACAGCACTGCCGGTGCACTTACAAAAATTACCGATGATATTCGCTGGGCCATGGATCAGAAGCAGCTTACGGTTCTTGTCCTCTTAGATTTTAGCAATGCATTCAACTCAGTTAATCACGATATTCTCCTAGCCATTCTCTCCTCTCTTAATATTTCTTCCACAGCTATCAATTGGCTTCAGTCCTATCTTTCAGGACGCTCGCAGCGTGTTCGCCTTGAAGAGTCTTACTCTGATTGGTGTAACATATCAGCGGGTGTTCCTCAAGGTAGTGTCCTTTCACCTCTTCTATTCTCTATCTTTATTAATTCAATCACTAATGTAATTTCTTCTAGCTACCATCTTTATGCTGACGACTTGCAAATTTACTGCCATTTCAAAGCTGATCAGTTGTTTGAAGGAATTAACCAAATTAATTCAGATCTCAGTAACATCGACTCATGGGCGAAAGCCTATGGTCTTTTGGTTAACCCCCTGAAATCTCAGACTTTGATCTTTGGTAGTTCCTACATGCTGAGCAGCATTGCCGATACTCCTCTTCCTCCCATTGTTTTGGCAGATAGTTCCATTCCGTATTCTGTGAAGGCCAAGAATTTGGGAGTTATTTTTGACAACCGTCTATCTTGGACTCCTCACATAAATGAGATTAGTAGAAGAGTCTATTTTACTTTCCATTCCCTCAAGCGTCTTCAGAGGTTTTTACCTTTTGAGACCAAAATCATCCTTTCCCAGACTCTCATCCTCCCTCTTCTCGACTATGCTGATGTCTGTTTCCTTGACGCCACGGAGGAACTTTGGAATAAACTGGAGCGTCTTCAAAACTTGGGCATCCGATTTATTTTTGGTTTGCGCAAGTTTGATCATGTCTCCGAGTTTAGATCCAAACTTAATTGGCTTCCTATTCGCCGTCGCCGCGATCTCCATATTCTTTCATTTCTTTATTACATTCTCTTCAATCCCCTTTCTCCAACATACCTCCGTGAGCGATTTAAATTTCTTGTTCCTCGCGGTGTGCCATGCAGGTCGATTGTCTCTCTCCGTCTTGCAACTCCTCCTCACTCTTCCACACGGTATGGTGATTCGTTCACCGTCCAAGCGGTTAGGCTGTGGAATTCTATTCCACATACAATTCGTGCCTCCAAATGTCTAAACATATTTAAGCTGAAGCTGAAAGAGCATTTCTTATCTGCATAGTCTTTTTATTATTGTTATTACATTATATCTGTGTATCATTTACGTATGTATTTATTTGGTATTGTTTTATAAGTAGACCAGTGTAAGTATTTATTTAATTGTGTGTATTGTATTATTCTGTAAGTATAAGAATATAAGTAGTGTATTGTTTAATAATATTTGTGTATTATGTAGTAAGTATTAGGTACGTAGTTTTATGTAAGTATATTGTATTGTATTTATTTTATATATGGTAGGTATAACTATATTATATAATTAATGTACACTATACCCATTTAATATATCGCCTCTCTCACATCAAAGGTTTGCTGGAAGAAAACTCTTAACAGGGTTAAGCTCGCCTCTGTACATGCCTTTTGTTATGATCTTTTATTTTTTATCTTGTTATTATTTTTGTGTGTACAATAAAGAATTACAGAAGAATTACAGTTTGATTTTAGGATAATGTTCTGTGTAAAACCCAGCGACACTCAAGTCACATACTAATTTACTTCAGATTCACTCTGGTAAAGCAAACAGTTAGTAATATCACAATCAGTAATTTCATAATTTTTTTAATAACTTCAAATCAATGACATCAACAAGGCATCCAGGTAGTTATTTCTTGATCGAAGCTGTATATATCTTCAAAACAGTAGGGTGGTACTACTACAGTGGACTAGTGGTTCGCTCACCGGTATCAGATCCAGGGATTCGATACCCGGGGGGAGTACAATATTGTGCTTGGTTTGGTTAGTGGTAGGACTTTGCTTAAGTCCGCCTTGCTAGCTACCACCATCTTACCTAATTCTGTCATCATAACAAAAATGATTAGATTGTTGTGTTCCCGCATTTAGAGGTAAGATAGTCAGTTCCTCAGTTTATTGAGGATTCCGGGCGAAGTGCTCATCCACCTTCGGCCTTATCATAAATTGAAAGATGACGTCGTGCCTACCCCACCTAGTGTGGGATGATGGGCAGGAATATTGATAAATCACTAGGACATAAAGGTATTCATATAAAATCCTCGTTTCTACTTTTCACGCTCTGACATGATCAAGAATAAATTAGAATATTAAACAAACAAGGTTCAATTTCCGTCTTAAAAATATGCACTTGAGCGTAAAATAAAGTAACACGATGAGGAGAAAAACACTAACAACATTAACATAATGATCAAAGCCAGGATAATCTAGTTGGTAGTATTATTCAGTAAATATTCACAAATTTAGAGGGCCGTTAAATGAGTCTGAATTTGTGAGGGTAATTTTGTGCTTGAGATCTTGAGCTACGGAGATTTGTTTGACTGGATGGATTTTGGGATTTGAGATTTGGATGTATTTCGTTGTGAACTTAGTACTGGCTTTAATTTAATTATCTTGTAAGCCTAGTTGCGAACACGAACGGTGATTGACTTAACAGCACAAATTGTTAGGCAATTTAGTTTAGATTGTAGAAAAAAAAATCCTTCGTTGTTTTTGGTGTTTATTGAAACGCTTCAATGGCTAATTCAAATCAAAGACCTCTTGTTTTGTCGAATTTCATTTTGACGAGTCATAAAATTAGACTCAGTGACTGAAGTCTAATTTATGCTCTAATATTTAGTTTGTTGATCATATATTATTCGAAACATTTAAATCAAGATTATTTGACAAACTATCAGCAGCACTTTTACTATCTTCTTTCAAAATAATCATTGGTAACGAGAGCATTTGAAGCCCATGTTAATTTGATACGATCATAAAAATGAAAAATAAACTACATTGATAACTAAGCTCCTTCCAATTTTGGAGCAGGCTCTTTCCAATATAAAGTAGACGATTACGGGCTGTTGATGAGGTGATGCGATGATATCATATCTTTTTAATTAATGAAATCCAGTTTATTTAAACACCAGCTAACTTGAAAAACAAGTTAATATGCCTAAGACGGAGCACGTTTGTCTAAAAAGAACCTACTAACTCTGGACTTGATAACTCTATGATTGTACTGGTGCGGCAAAAACAGATGAAAGTAACAAGTTCTAATCCTCACTACTAATGATAAAGGTAAATGCAAGTCATTGAGTTCAGCACAATGGAACATCTATCATATCAAGGTTACCTGGAATACAAGTCTTGCAGAACGCCGCCACGATATTGACACAGAAGAAAGGCACCCAGCAGAGCAGGAACACTCCCATGATGATGCCCACAGTGATGGCAGCCTTGTGGTCTGACACGTGGTACGGTGAGGAGTGCACGTGAGTGTGGACTCGCGTCCGGACGGACTTAGTCCGGTTGTCCGGAAGCTGAACTGTCCTGGTCACCGCTCTGATGGACTTTACGTGTTTCTGAGCGTAGCAGTACAGCCTGTCAACAAAATAGTTAGGTAATTACGACATTCCGTAAATCCGTCAGAAATATAGTTCGGTAATTATGGTTAGGTTAGTTAATTATGACATTCAATATAACTTGTCAGCGAAACTGTTAGGTAATTACAGCCTATCATCCAAATTGTTGGGTAATTATGAAATTCAGTACAACCTATCATATAGGTCAAATACATTTTCATAGTTTGAACTTATCTAACTGCTATACTGTCATTGGGAAACACGTTATTTGGAACCAACTATATTTAACCCTTATTTTTAAAACTTTTATTACTGTTTCCTTTCTTTCTTACCGTAGGCTGGATATCAGATTTTACGAGCCGCCCCCATAGGCGCCTAAAGGGGCTCTTAATCGACAACTCTAATAGACAGTACCTGGGACTTATCCATACCTACTTAAAAAATGTCTTTACAAAGTATGGCTTTATATTCGTATATTGAATACTCTTTTTTCTAAACCCGCGGGCATATTTTGTGTCTCCTCCAGTGATATTCAGAGCTTTATCGAAAAAGAATTTCATTACAAAAATCATTTGTATCATTAATGGCAATATTTCGTACTGAAAATGCTTGGTATTTCTGCAGATAAAGTATTGTTATTGGATTCTCTAAAATCTCTCGAGCAAAACGTTTATTTTTAACTAGAATTTTAATAGTACATTGTTTACTGAGTGGAGAAAATGACCGATTACCAATGTGGGTCGTAGTTTGAGATTTGACATTAATACTAACGAGTTCGGAATATCACTTCCTCCCGAGGACTACATAGTGCAAATTCGCGAATTGAAATTTATATGAAAATGGTTTCAGTTATTAAAATTTCTAACACATAATCATTTTTAAATGTATATCTGAAAAAACCTAGGGTCACGTACCATTTTGCAGATTTCGTGAAATTAATTTAGAAAATATCTTAATTAATTTCACCAAATCTGCAATATTGCATGGCAATATTATAAATTATAAAATATATTTATAAAAATCTTATTGCCGTTTTTGATATTTTTTTATTTGGATGAAAGTTCACGAAGGTTGATAACGATCATTCAATGTTTTTTTATTATTCTACGGGGAAGCACTTGGCCTTCATCTCACCCATTCAAATGATAAATGGAGATAAATGATAAGTGATAAATCGAAGTTGGAAGCGTATTACTTCAACAGACTGGGGACTGGCAATATTACCTGTAAATTCCGGAACACAATATTGTGTAACTAATAACATGGTGGTAGCAAGCCAGACTTAAACAAAGTCCAAAAAAAACCTCAACCAACCAAACAAACCTCCCTAGGGATCGAACCCGGGACCTCCAGGTCTGATACTGGTGGTCAAACTACTAGACCAGAGAGCCGGTTAATAATGTAAAGCCATTTATATCCATTGTCAAGTTTGGTGCTTTGTTTACCATTAATTATTTGATCAACAAACAGACAAGATCATCCCAAACTAAACTTTGAACAAGTTATCGGCTCTTTAAACATAATTACTCAGACAGAATAGAAGTTACTAAACTCAAGGGATATTTAATTTTTACTTATTTTTTTGTAAAATACCTTTTATTGAAAGTAATATATATAAGTCTACGATTATTAGTTATAGGTAGGCCACGTTAATAGGTCACATTTGACACTTCATCTGAATTCAATAACATTACCTTGTAACGGAGGGCACACAATATTTACAAAGTTTTAACTGCACAATTGATACACTTTTTTCAGTTAAACGTACATATTTATTGTAATAATTATAAAATAGGGCAATTTTACGAATTACTTTGACAAATATAAAGCATTCTAAACATAATAATATTTTTTTTATTTAAAAAACTGAATGTCTTTCAAGGTTACGTTGTTAAACTTATTTCCTTTGTGAACACTAGGGATGTTACCCAAAAAATCTACAGATTTATGATTGATTATTTGAATTACTTGTGAAGGAATGTTTTACCCTAAAGGAGACCGCAGCTTAAACCCATCGATAATTGTCATGAACAACGCTCCGTATCATTCTGCTCAAGTTGATAAGCCAACAACTCAAGCAAATAAAAATCTTGAAATTGTCTCGTGGCTGGAAAGCTTATTCAAAGTTGAGTTGTTGAATTTGGTAAAAGCAACTAAGCCGAAGCCTCGCTATATAATCGATGAACTAGCCCTAGAGCATGGACACGAGGTTATTCGATTACCTCCCTATCACTGCCAGTATAACGCTATCGAGCTTATTTGGGCACAAATAATAGGTCATGCAGCGCGTAACGATACTGAGCCAACATTGTTGCAGTACTGAAGGGTTCAGTACTGCAACAATGTTGGCACTGCTACAAACTGCTTATGCAGAAGTCACTACGGAACACTGGATAAGAGTTGTCGAGAAAAAAAAAAAAAAAGATGATTTTAAACGAGATGTGAGAATAGACAATATGATTCAAAATAAACTAATCATATCTCTGAGTGCCAGTGATGACAATAAAAACACTACCTATTAATCAAATAGCTCAACTGAATAAATGCATTTTTTTGTTGCACTATGTACCTACCTACTTGTCTTATTCAGTTTCTATAATTTTCTTACGATAATTTAATTTAATCGATGTTTCTAAGCAGGTCGCCTCACTATGAAGCTAAAACAGACAGATGTCAGAAGTGATCTGTAAAAATGGCCCTACCAAAGTAAGGACAATTATGCAAATCTTATGAGACATTACAGTCAATAGATTTGAGGTTAGATATCAATCTAACCTTAAATATATTGACTAAGCTTATTTAGAAACGTATTAAGGATATATCTTGCAACCGCTCCCCTGCCTAAGGCTATGTGGGAAAACTCCCTCCATCATAGATCTCATCCTTACTTTTGCCTAGATAAGCCTAGATAGAGGACAAGAGCTGACCCGTCATTTTCTAAATAAAAAATAAAAAATTACTAAAAAGTCATATTTTGATACAGCTATCGTATGTAATGTGCTAGGGATGTTCCTTGGCGTCACTCCACAAAAAATATGTAAAACTTGAAGGCATAAAGAACAAAATAATGATGTTCCTTGTAAACTCAAACGTTCCGTAAAAAGGGCAAACTTCAGAGTAGATAGATAAAAGATAAAGATAAAAATTTATTTATTCATAGAAAGATACAGCTGGTACATGTTTTATATATTCTATTGTAAAATTGTCAGGAAGTTCTTGTCCCCTACACTAGGACTAAAGCCTGTATTGTAGGGTTACAAGCACTGCCATGGATCCTTCTACATTTTAACTTATATTATCTATATAAACCAGTGATAGTGGCAGAGTTGTACCCTAGGTATTTCTGTTCCTCATACTAGGACAAAGCCTGTATTATGAGGTCACAGATATGTTTGTTGCTCTTGCTTCTATTACCTATATCTAATAATCTAAAATTATACATTTTTTCTTGAACTACTGTACATAAAAAATAAATAAAATATGAGAATGTAGATTTTGCCGATGTAAAGTGAGTGTTTGTGTGTTTTGTATTTTGCGGTGAGTAATGTTGGAGTGCTAAATGCGTGAGTTTGGGCATGAGTGTGAGCATGTGTTGTATATTGAATGAAAGTTGAATGTGTGTAATTTGAGTGCGTGTATCTGTGTGTATGTGTGTATTATTCAATAATTTGTAAAAGTTTTTCAGTGTCATTATAATTTAAGTTTAAGATACGTGATAAACCGTGTCATACCCCATTTATGATATGTGTGGGCAACTCATGTAAATTGTGTCATTAATGTTTGAGGCGTGCTTAAGTCGGTTAACAAGAGAAAACTTTGAAGGCCCGAGTTAAACGAGCTTTCTGACTTGCTCTTTCTATTTACTTTTATTACTCGACTTAATGACTACTTTATTACTTTATTTATACTTTAGTACTTTATTTATAACTTGTAAATGCCAGTGACTTTGTTCACGCCATCCCATGGGAGTTTTATAAACCCTTTCATAGTTCAAGTCTTGTATAAAAATTCAGGCCTCTAGGGTTTTTTTTATTTTAATGGGTATAATCATTGAAGTAGGTATATTTCACCTGAGAATTTGATACAATTTTGGAAAAATACAAATAAAAAAGAAAGACTTTTGGTTTCTTTGTTTGTTTAAAAATTAATATAAATTACTGTAGTATTCCAAAATTGCGTGTATCTGTTATCCTTTTCGATTATGTAACCGTAATTTATGCATTCGTTCAAAATCTAATATTTTATCAAAATACTCATTCTAAATGCGAAAATAGGATAAACCAGAATTATTCAATGGCAAATATTTTATTGGTACTCACTATATATAGCGAACTACATATAGCGTAGATAATATCACAAAATATGAATTAGCATATTGACTTTTTACAATAGGTAAGTCGGCCGGAATTAGACAGATTCGTCGTGAAAACCATAAATCAGTTAAGTGGTCATAAAAAAATAAGATCTTTGTCGTAAACTCTTAAGTGCCCGAGTTAGAAAGTGATCGAGTATTTAACTGAGGATCGCTTAAACCCGCTGAGTATAAGCAGACGTTGATGGATTGGTTGGGAAATATTGTGAAACAATCTCGAGATGTGGGTAGCAACTTTTACAAGTGGGTGTCTTAACAGAAAATAAATATTACAGGGTCATACTGATCATACATTTATTTTATTGATAATATTTATTCCAACAATATGTACAGGCAGGTGTCAATGGAAAGGCGGCTTTTTGAACTTCTTGTTGTCATTGCCGAAAAAAAGCTTAGAAAGCGGCCATTTTAAGTCGTTTCATTGCCAAAACTGCAACAAAGATACGTGTAAAAGTCCAGCTGTGCATTAAGTAGTCGTCGGTCACCTGAAGCGTGCGATAGTATGTTTAGTCCCAACTAGTAGGTATGACTTGCTAATGCCTCTGTGTATCCCTAATCATGGGAGTGAATAGTAATTTATCGTGAATGCGCTGACATGCGGAAATTGGTTGAATGGAGCCTATTGTACGGCAGTTACGCCCGGAATGCTAATGAAATGATTGCTGAACCGCTGTGGTACATTTTGTATGTGGACATATTTTCATAGTTTTTAAAGAATCTTTCGAATCTGAAATCGGTTTAGTGACTAAAACAAAAATAATAACCTTTGATGTTCCCACAAAGTTTTCAATTCGCAAAAGTCGATGTGTATTTCCGTAAAACTCAAAAGATTTTACAAAAAATACTTATTCATAACCTTATCGTATTAGCTTTAGGCTACTACTCAAGCTGCAAATTCTTATGATAACTTATTTTGAATGAAGTTAGTATATTTTTGGTGAAAATGTTTTTATCTATCCTATACGTACGGTTACAGAATCCTTCAATTTAATTCCATTAGATACTATAATCGTAGACATAAGATATAAAATTAGCTCGTGGCTAATCTGACCCTGCAGTTACAGATCATATAAAACTTTAAATCGAAGATATGTCTTACAATAATACTTTCGATTGAGGCTACACGAGCTGGCTCTTATTTGAGCCAGCAAATTAGCAAAGCTATTCAGCTAGCTATTTAGGCAATGCAGCCAGTGTCTTGGGCACTTCTGGTACCTGGTTTCAAACAGTTAAGATACCTATAGACCGTTTGTAACAGTCCTCAGGTAACCCGGCTGCTTTCCTTGTATATATGCAGCTAGATTAGTTGTATATCCTTTAAAATTAGTTAAAATAGTATATTAAAATCATTTTCTAATCATTTGGCAGCTAGAGCCTTCTAAGAAACTCCGCTCAATATTTTTCTCGGCTTCGGACTGAGGGTCGAGAAGTTGGATTCTCACCATAATACGAGTTTTAACTCATTTATGGTGCGAGTTCTGAAAAAGCATTTATCAACCTTCATGAGTGAAGGGCTTTGGCCGAAGGGTGTCAAATTCCGTCGGTTCGCTGGACGCCTGTATGTCTACTATTTAAAACGAAACATGACGGATTTCACATTTTTCAACACAAAAATGAAAGTTCTTTCGGAACCGACAACATTCGATTTTCACAGTAGGGCCCGCGCATCGTTTGGAGACATCGAGATTGCGTCACACGTCGCCGCCTCGAATCGTGTATTTAGCAAATCATTTTTTTATTGTGTACGCTAGTTTTAAAGTATGGGCCGTAGAAAAAGTTAAATAAGATATTTTACGGGTCTATTATTGCCTGAAATAAAAAAAAATATTGGACCTCATCTTGTCGTTAGCCTACAGATCAAGATCAAACTCGTTTGAAAAATATAGTAATAATAAAGGTGGAATTGCTGTGCGCTCAACCACGGCGCTTATGACCAGCAGATAACAGAACTACGCGCGAATTTCTACGTTTTATTTTTTTACGGTAAAACAAATATTAATTTTGAAAATCTAAAACGCGAAAATCTAAAAGTATGCTATATACTTTGCTTATTTACTGTACAAAGTGTGAAGGCCTAATTGGGCATTGGGTAAATAATTTTGGTACAATTTGAGTCAACTTTGGATATTTTTTCAAACATATAATATTAATTTCAATGTAAGTGGTACAGTACTGTGGAAGATATGAAGCTAAAAGTCTTTTTTAAACTTTCGCGATTAGAAAACATTATTTTAAGTCGAGAAACGGGTATTTATCGCGTATTTTACCTATATTTATCCCGACGTGACGTGCTAGTGTGAATGTGGCCTATTCTAATAATCAAGACCAAGCTAAGGGTAGTTTTCAAAAACGCCTTCACTTCTCGACGGTGGCTCCAAAGTTCCAGTCTGCCCGCGACCACCGCTGGTGCAACCCCGCCGAAACGTCGGGATAAATATAGGTTTGAACCGCCTCTGTGGTCTAGTGGTTCAAGCCTCCGATTTCAGATCCAGAGGTCCCGGGTTCGATCCCCATGGGGAGTACAATATATTGTGCTTGGTTTGGTTGGTGGTAGGACTTTGTTTAAGTCCGCCTGGCTAGCTACCACCATCTTACCTAATTCTGTCGCCATAATAACAATTCTAAAATTGTTGTGTTCCGACATTCAGAGGTAAGATAGCCAGATCCTCAGTTTGTTGAGGATTCCCGGTAAAGTGCGCCTCCATCTTCGGCCTTATCTCAACTTGTTACCAGGTGAGATGAAGGCCAAGTGCTTACCCGTCGTACAATAAAAAAAAAAAGGTAAAATACGCGATAAATACCCGTTTCTCGAATTAAACTAATGATAGCTAAAGCTAAGCCATTTCAGGTATCATAGACTTTTAAAATCATAACATAAAGATTTGCTATTCCGTTGGTGTGCGGGAAAGCCAGTGCTTTCCAACCTCATCCTTGCTCTAGCCGATACTTGACCAGCCTAGAGGTCAATAGCTAACCGATCACTTATTACCAAAATATATCGATACACACTTACCTGCAGTATATACTGATCATTACAAGACACGGCAAGTAGAACGATATGCAACTGGAGACCACAGCATACGTCGGGGTGAGTACTAGCGCACAGGTCGGGTAGCGCGGTGGCTTCTGAGTCGCCAGGGCCTCCTCATCCGGCCTGTGGAGCCCGAGGGAGATGGGCAGGAAGCTCACGAGGCCTGCGAGTAGCCATATCGTTGCGATCGTGACGATAGCCACTCGACGAGTCACCCAGCGACCGTATCTAAATAAATATACACAGATATTTATATCTATAATTACGTTTCTTAATTACTCTTCTTCATGATTATTTTTTTGATGAAAGCTAAGCGTTTGACCACCAACTCACTTGAAAAACAAGTAAATATGTGGCCTAAGATGGAGCACACTTGTCTAAAAGGAACCTGTTCACTCTGGACTTAAAGACTTCAATCTTGGGATTGTATTAGTGTGGAAAGACAGATAGTAATATAATCTTATTTCTTACAGTCCGTTCCATCCAAAGGTAGTCTAGTAGAGATAGCTTTTTAAGCGATAAAGAACCCATTTTTACAATATTTTGATTGTTCTCCTGGTTTGTTTTATATTGGTGAGTAATAAAGTATTTTCTATCCATCTATCTATCTCTTAGTTTTATTTATTTTCAATGTTTTTATCTATTCAAGACTTATGCCTTCCCCAGTCAGCACAATGAGATGTGCCATAATTACAACGCTTGGCAGGCGGGTTGGTGACGTTTAAAAAAACATTGTACGACGGGGAAGCGCTTGACCTTCATCTCATCTGGTAACAAGTTAAGATAAGGCCGAAGATCGAGACGCACTTCACCCGGAATCCTCAATTAACTGAGGAACTGGCTATTTTACCTTTCAGTGCTGGAACACAACATGTAACCACAACAATAATTACAATTTAAGTTAAAAATAAACTTGACTTAAGATTATTTTGAAAGTGTTGGGGTTAAGTAGGTCATCAGGTTTAGTTTCATTTTTTAGTATGGGTCGGCCTAACCTCGAAACGCACACAGGATCGGATGAGATCTACAATGGAGCCTACCCAAAAGGTTTCGCAGAAGGAAGTTTTTTTTTATATTTATATTAAATGGATTAGCTCTTAAACTTGAAACATGAACTAGGACGGGGTCAACGATGGAGCGATCTGATTGTCAAGTTATGATAAGGCAAAAGATGGAAAGCACTTCACCCGGAATCCTCAACAAACTGAGGCACTGGCTATCTTAACTTTAAATGCCAGACCATAACAATATAATATTTTTTGTTTATATTTCATTTCATTTATTCAATAACAATTTACAATTGTGTCTGAAATTTGATTAATTCTATACATTAAGACTACTTAGTTCATATCATTATAAAATAACAATGAAAATAAATAGTTATAGCGACAGAATTAGGTAAGATGGTGGTAGCTAGCCACACGGACTTAAACAAAGTCCTATCATCAACCAAACCAAACACACCAGGGATCGAACCTGGGACTTCTGGATCTGACACCAGTAGGCGAACCACAGAGGCGATTAAAAGTTTTCATCTAAATATAGGTTCATCGTATAGTTCTCACTTCCACCAGTAAGCAGCACGTCGCGAAATGAGGTACCCAATACATTGTTACTTTGTTAGATTATAAGTACCTATGTATATTCTGTAAGGTAAATGTATATTCTGTCGATATAACAATTTTGAAATTGGTATGTTCCGGCATTTAGAGGTATGATAGCCAGTTCTACAATGTATTGAGGATTCCGGGTGAAGTGCGCTTTCACCATAGGCCTTATCATAACTTGATAATCAGGTGACATGAAGGCCAAACAAGCACGTCGAACAATAAAAAAAAATTGAAGATTATAGATAAATAAGATAAGCTTGTTACCTGAAATAAATACATAAATTTTAATTAATTTAAATTTATAAAATTATCTTACCGTTTGACTGATTATCAACGCACAGCCCAAACCAAAAGTCCTAAAGACTTGAAATTTTCGGGTAGATTCTATTCGTAGTAGGGGTAGGGGTGAACCAATAATAGGCTTTCAAAAATCCTGTGGGATGGCGGGAATAATCTCCCGGCCATATAACTAGTATTTACCTACCTATAATATAATAATAAGATAAAACCCACCCGAGGCGAATCGTGCTTAGATAAACCGCGGGATTTCAATTTTTTTTTAAAACATATCGTTTTTGTAGACGTTTTGGAATAGACTCTTCAGAATTTTGTTAGCAACTCTTTATAAGAACTTGTATCTTGTATCGCGAACTTCCGAGAAAAAATTACAACCAAAGTAGCATGC
Organism: Venusia cambrica; assembly: GCA_951394065.1. Taxonomy (NCBI): domain Eukaryota; kingdom Metazoa; phylum Arthropoda; class Insecta; order Lepidoptera; family Geometridae; genus Venusia; species Venusia cambrica. The sequence goes on along the minus strand of OX596040.1, from coordinate 4,132,375 downwards.
AAATTTTATTTACCCTACTTGAACAACAAAGGGTGAACCATGATTTAATATAAGTGCTTAAACGAGTTGACTCTACAAGATAAATAGCGTAAAATCGTATCACATTTTATACCGTGAATAAAGGATCTCTACATCTAAAGAATTTTATCTTGAGTGCTTTAAAGCATAGTGGGATATAATCCCGTGTTTATTTACGAAAAAAGTAGTACATTCAAATACTGTGAAACATTTTTATATCTTTTGACAGAAATTGTTGCTGATTTATATTTTACTGTTAATATGGATTTAGAACGTAATAATAACATATTTCTGAACATAACGATGTCTTCAGAAAGATGTTATATTTCTTTGTCTGAATTTAGATTTTATTTTCATATACAAACTTAGGTCTCTGCCTCATTGACAGAATAGCTTCTGTTCACTATTTCACCTTCATGGTACGCAGAAAAAGTACCCTACTTGTTATTGGTTTAAAACAACAATATTTTGTATTATATTATATTTATTATATATTCTATTTGCAATACCAGTGCAAAATTTCAGCTCAATCTGTTGGTAGCTTATTGATTCCGGCGTTATTTTGCGGAAATCCATTGTTCAAAATAAATAATCTGAAAACAATACACAACAGAAAGATATTTAGAACAAAATCAAATTAGCACGTGTTTCTCCTCTACACGAGGCATCCTCAGAAAATATAGTCTTCCTACTGAGCTGACGAGCCCTCTACTGACGTGTAGCCGACTCGGTTCGGCAACACGTAGGCAGAGGGCTCGCTAGGCTCTAATTTAGCGGATTTGTCACTAAATATCTTTCAGTTTTCAGATATATTTTTTTATCAATATGTTGAATAGTTCTGGCGTGAAGGCATTTAAAACATCCTGGTAAACTTTTGCATTCAATTGCCCGACCCATAATTCAAGGCAAAAATAGAGATATAACTCGCTGACGGCAGCGAGTTACATCTCGTAGGTATGATGGACAGATGGACGGACGGATGGACAGCAAAGGCTTAGTAATTTATTTATTTATATGTTGAACCAAAAAGATGTACACTAAAACAATTAATACATAAACAAGCACACACAAAGGCCAAGTGCCACCTCAATTATAAGTTCAAACCTCATGCAATAAAATTAAATACTCTATCAACATTATTAAAACATTAAAAACATTAAACAATTTCAAAATTAATTAAATAATTAATTAATTAATAGAATAATAGAGTCCCGTTAGCACCCTTTGGGTACGGCACCCTTAAAAGTAGACCTTACCTACGGTGTCTCCTGCATGGTACTCGGATAATTTGTTTTCCCACAAGATTTTACTCATAGATCGAGCCATTTCTTAATAGAAAACTGTACCTCTATACTTAAGTGGTAATTTTATTTGCAACGGATCCAAGCTTATGATCACCAATCTAATTCAGGGTTCACTACATTTAATTTGCTCCTAGCCAGACCGCGTCGCTAATGTTTTACGAGACCATGAATTTTCTATCTTCAGTTCATAAAACCACAGAGAATAAAACTGCCTGGGATAAACAATAAAATCGCTAATATGTAACGGTCATATAATTTTATCTGTGTCACATGTATGGCTGGTTTATGTCTCGTTTCGCAATAGTTTTATCGTCCTGACATCAGAGTGGTGGCTGGTAAAAATCATGTTTGTAATAAAATAACTTAATAATAAGGTCACCTATGCGCTGGACTGATCAAATAAATCTGCATTTGGAAGCAGCCTGCATATATGTATTTTATTATTGCACGAGGGGGAATTTTTTAATTTTTATTGTACGAGGGGTAAGCACTTGGCCTTAATCTCACCTGGTTACAAGTTGAGATAAGGCCGAAGGTGGAGGCGCACTTCATTCGGAATCCTCAACAAACTGAGGAACTAGCTATCTTACCTCTAAATGCCACAAATAAATACAGCAACATTGAATTGTTGTTATGGCGATAGACTTAGGATAACTTAGATTATTCTCTAACGGGAAAAATGGAAATGGTGAGACGCGCCACTGCCCAAAACAATTCCACTTGACTACGGCCACTCTGTAAAGAGTTCAACGAACGAGAAAAAGAAGAATAAAATAACGTTGGCAATACCAAAACCTCCTTTACTATAAGATAGGTATCTTTTTTTAATCTGGCATCACAGTTCAGTTGGTTTTATAGTAGGTATGTACCTTCGCAGTGCGCAGTAGGTTGTTGATTAATTTGATTCCTACCCGGAACAAACATTTGTGTGATATAGATGTTTGTTCTGTGATTTGACGTTATATTGTATCATAAGAAGGTACGTATTTCAATATATATTAAAGTATCGAATTCCCCGTTAACTAGTTCCCATATAATCTTTGCATACTTTGGGATTAGATAGCATTGTGTAAAATGTCAAAAATCACAACCTTTACAATAACTGGTGTCGTATGCTACTCTATTCTTATGTCGACGGTCAATAATATTCAAAATGCAATTTCAATAATGAATAGGACTATAGGATACTAGGAAGAGTTGGCTACTTACCCAGCATCTATTAAATTAAAATATATATACTTTCACCTTCGGGGATTCACATCTGCCCCGTCATTCTGTATGACCAATCGTGTCAATACAATGATTCCATGCAGATATCGTAACGCGGGCGCGCTAAGACACGATTGGTCATACAGAATAAGAGCTCTGATCACTGCTTGGGACGCACATCCAATTCTACGTTTGACACATGCCCATGGTTTGCTAGTAGGCTAGAAGCAAGCATTCATACATGACAGGTTGCACGCCCATTGCCAGATAGCGCAACATTATTAAAAAAGTACTAGCCAGTGCTACATGGCATTCGGATTTTGATCGGAAGGCAGGCTCACTTCCACATGGCTATGTGGAAGTGAGCCTAAGTGAGGCCAAACAACTCTTGCTCTTCTATGTCTCATAAGCAATTGTGTTTTTTTTTAATTCAGAACATCTCTGAGTACGGACATCAAAAACAGACTGGCTCCTCATCAATTTCAGCAATGGGCAGTTTATATATTATCTAGGGGATGAAGGCAACATTTTTAAGTGGCTCGTACAATGTTGGCGGTACGATTAGTTGAGGTTTTTTGTAAGCTAAGAAGGTTATTCGCGGTTAATCAGTTATATCAGTCTTCAAAGTAGTTCTATATTTAAATATATGAGTACTTTAGCCTACCTAAAGAGAGTTCTTTGAATCTTCTCATGATTTAGTCGTTCAATGACTCGCATCGACAATTCAGACGAATGTTTCAGGTTAAAAGGTCAATGAAATGCTCGTAAAGATATGCTTTTTGTAAGGTATTTCTTATTCAAAACTCTTTGATGTGAATCCACTTCAGAAAACCTTTGATACGGTATTTGTCAACATTTATAATTCAAGCTACAAAACATACCATCTCGGGTGTACCTAAACCGGAGGATTCGTTCGACAGTTATGCCGTCACAAACATTGCCACTACATACATACATACATACAGTACCGAAATTCCTAACCTAATTCGGAGATATACTCGGAGGGTTACTCGGTTACCTGAGTGGGTCCTTGATGTGTATGTATCTGTCTAAGGAGATGGCACACAGGTTGAGGATGGAGGCCGTGGAGCACATCACGTCACATGCCACCCACGTATCGCAGAACTGTTCGCCGAATACCCAGTACCTGAATGGAAAACATACAAAAAGGTATGGTAACAAGTATTGCTGAAAGTAGAAGGCATTATAAGTACAGTAGATATTATATTTGTTGTGCTTGGTTTGGTGGGTGGTAGCCTAGCTAGCTACCGCCATAACAATAAAATGTAATTGTTGTGTTCCGGAATTTAGATATAAAATAGCCAGTTCCTAAGACGGTTATTCAACGTTATTCAAAGGTAGATGCGCATTTCATCTGGAATATTCATTCCAGATGAAATGCGCATCTACCTTCGGTCTGATCATAACTTTTAAATCAGGTGAGATAATGGTGAAGCGCTTTTCTGTCGTACAAATAAAAAGGGGAAGGGAACGACTTTGATGATTTTTTTTATTGCTTCTTTAACATTGGGAAGATAGGAGGAATTTGGTGATAAACACATGTATCTACAAAAAAATATAATGTAAACATAGTTGATGTTTTTTTTTATTTCTAACCTAAACTAAAATATCATGCATAATCTAGGAATCAGCTTCCAGCATCTGTATTTCCGATGTCCTACAACTATCTTCAAAAAGAGAATTATTGGGCACTTTCTGGGTAGGATCTCGTAGACCAGATTCTTGGCTGAGCAAGTTTTGAGATTAAGAGCAGACACTTTTAAATAAAAAACAGTTTAGCAGAGTGTTGATTATGTTTTTTTTTTATATTAATTATTGCATTTTATGAATATATGTCAACGATGACGATCTCATCAAAATCTACTCACCCTAATAAGTCGTTGACTCCTGCAAATGTCATCACGGCAGCCGCCACCAGCATGTCAGCGATGGCCAGTGAAGCAAGGAACAGGTTGCCGATCCTCCGCAGTCCTCGGTCTGTGTAGATGGCGATGCAGACCAGAATGTTCCCGGCCACGCTCAGGAATATTAAGAGAGAGAGGAATAAACCTGGAGAAAGATAGATAGTATAATATATATGTAAGAGCGAGTATATTTGAAAGTAATTTGATTAGATCAGACGAGGACTTCGAATCTGAATGTCAATAAATAAATTGTATAATTAAGTTATACTTATCATTGAGTAGCATAAATGAAAAATAGGCATTCATGGGGATTGCCGAAAGTAGTGAAACCTTAAACTTTAGAAGTCTGCTGTAAATTTTTATTCACGTATATATAAAAAATGGATGTGTAGCCTAACACTACATTACGTTAAAATGGTAAAATCGATTTTTTTATTTTGAAATCGAACAATCTCTCAACGCGGGTGTAGCATTCACTTTAAAAATAACATAACATAGGCTTTCATTTCAATTTTTAATAGTTTAATATCACAAAATAAATACTCTTGCGGTAAGGAGCCCTTGCTGTTGAGTGGCGAAATTTTTTGTAAACCTTAATATTGTAGTGTAATATATTTCAGTTACATAAATGTTACTGAATAATTTACAAGCTGAGCTTTTTATGCAGTAAATGAAGCAAAACATGAGGTCAATGATTGTGCCGAGTGGAAATCGGTTGTCTACGCCTTCTTCGCAAGGAAACGAAGTAAGGTTTTGAATGTTTTGCAGCTGTTTTAAGCATGTTTAAATGTTTTACTTAATTTTGAGAGCATACTACATTCATGATACCTTAAGGCACAGAGAGGAGAAAGCAAAGAGTCAAAAATTACTCATGAGCAAAGAAATTCTGATCTGCGATAAAATTATTGAACTGCCGATATCAACGCTCAATTGCGCTCAGACGGTGCCACCTGTTCGCCATTAGGACCTTAATTCCAAGACTTATCCGTTCAAATCGAGATCTTATTTCCAGCCTCATCTCTCTCGTCTGATAGATTGCACGTTTATTGAGATTGATTGGCACTATCGGGTCTAAGGGCACAGGTAATCTATGATGTTTCATCAGCCCTAGTCTAGATTGATAGCGATAGTTTGAAATGTTTTCTATGAATACTTTTAGTCAAAAAAGCTAGCCTAGATTGACAGCAATCTTTTTTATAGCAAAACAACAATGCAGCCTATGATAGAAAACGCACTTCTACAAACTAGGCAAAATGAATGCACGGATGAATGCAATGAATGAATGAATTAAAGTACATAACTCACACACAAGCATCATAGCTCAGTTGGTAGTAACTCTGCTTTCTGCGCTGTTGCCTGTGGGTTCGATTCCCACCCAGCAACAAACATTTATGTGATAGAAGTTTGTTCTGTGTTTGGGTATTGTATCTTAAAGGTAGGTCAAAAACGTATGTATTTACAAAAAAATAATATTTATATATTGTATCCGTAATCTAGATACCATATTACAAGCTATGCTTAGTTTGGGGATAGATGGGCGCTGTGTGAAATTAATGTCCTTTAATATTTATTAATTTATTTATTATTATTTATTTAACTAGCAACAATATTACACGATCGATAACTCGATTTGAAGTGATCTCGTTGACCACTTTCAGATTAAGATGATTTTATGGATAAAGCAAATAGTTTTTAGATTTGTTGATGGTACACAAAATGAATAGGGACGAACAGTAAAGTTTTCGTGAGGTAGAACTAGAACAGAAGCTCTGCCTTCCGCGCTGTAAGTTGGGGGTTCGATTCATAAATCGTGTTGAACATATATGTCTGTTCCATGTTTGGGTGTAATACACACATACGTGCCGTGTAGGTCGCGACTAGAATCGACCCCTCCAACTTAGCCCATGGATATATTAAAAGATGACTTAGGGTTTCTTTTTATTGTACGACGGTTGATCACTTGGCATTTATCTCACCTGGTTACAAGTTGAGATAAGGCCGAAGGTGCACTTCACCTGGAATCCTCAACAAACTCAGAAACTGGCTATCTTACCTCTAAATGCCGGAACACAACAATTTTAGAATTGGTATTATGGCGACAGAATTAGGTAAGATGGTGGTAGCTAGCCAGGCGTATTTAAACAAAGTCCTACCACCAACCAAACCAAGCACAATATATTGTACCTACTCCCCATGGGGATCGAACCCCGGACCTTTGGATCTGAAATCAGTGGGTTGAACCACTAGACCACAGAGCCGGTTAAAATATATCACCAAATGAAGGGCAGCAGCTGCTTTCTTTGTATTATTTACACCTTTAATGCAATCACCAAGCGTTGGCAGGTGCCAACGCTTGGTGATTGGCAAACGCCTTCAGCTTAGGAGGAGTCTCTATCGAGTGGACACTAATGAGTTGTTGATTATGATGATGATGACATAGATACATAGACTCACGCCTGTTTCCCAAAAGGGGTAGTAGGCAAATGATTTCGACTTACTAACTCCTTGCACACCTCTTGAGTGTAATATATGTATCATATTTACAACAAAAAAAAATGGTTCCTATATTACAAGCTATGCTCAGTTTTAGGGTAGATGTGTAATATGTATTATTTAACTGCGTATGTAGATTAGATTAGTTTATTTCAGTCTTATAAAATATTAACATACACAGAGAAAACCAATCTAGATTTCCTATTTCTCAATCCAAGAAACAAGTCATTGGGCCATGCTTATTCAATTATTAATTATGAACAGACATCTTGTCAGTAAACTTACCAACGAGTAATATGGACAGCAGAGTCACGGCGTCCGGGTCGGCAGTTTCTTCATAGTCAGTTGTATCGTTCAACGGGGCCAGCTGCAACAAACATCGTACATTATTCACGAGAACATCACTCTTGTGGGAGAACAGAGCAGTAATACCTACATCTACGAACAGCGAGGGAGAGCAAATTATGCAAGGCATCCTTCACCGTCTCGCAATGTAGTCTTATCATGAGTTAGGTACTGTAGTGAAAACGTCTGACGTGACCCGTAGTTGAAGAGCCATCCATGGCTGACATGGCAGTCAATTCTGCGTCTGTTCGGTGGCACTCGAGTAAGTATTGTTTTCGCAGAGTTATCTGTTCTTCAACTTTACACACAATTTTTATCGCAACACAACTGAATACTCATAATTCTTCTTCTTGGGGGTCATTAGCCAAATTATTTGGCTTCTTTTATTATGGTGGAACGCCTAGGACTTAGACTAGACTAAGTGTTTGTCAAAAGTGTTTGACAGGAGAATATGTAGATGATAGGTTAGTTTTTGATGTCTAGACGTCAGCACAAACCCAGTTTCTAGTCGAGATTAAAGATGAGGTCTACGGTGGAGTGAAATTTCCCCGCGCACCAACGCACCACTGCAAATTGTTTGGCGCCGGACTTTGACTGGAGGATAGCCGCTTAGTGGAGCTTTACTGGTCCAATTACCAGTGTGACAAATTATCAATCACCCGTAACCGCTAATGCCAGCGATTCTGTTGTCCAAGGTGGTCCTTCAGTTTGAATTACACGCAATATGGTTTTTGGTCAGTTGTAGCTTCAAAGCACATGATGCATTCAAATAGGTGAAATTGCAAACGTATAAGCTACATCTACGTAAAAAAATACCAACAGCATTTTTGAAATACAATATTTATTTTACCATATTGGTTTCTTATCTGAACGATCTTTGCATATTCAGCGGTTTTTTATGGTTGCATTATTTTTATTTGAATTGATTTGCTTAATATATTTCCTTTATATGTGCGCTACCGACAGATTTTTTTTATTCCTTTTCTTTCCAAGGTAGCATTTGGTCGCCCAATGTACTTATACGCTGTGTCACGAAATACTTGTGTTGTTAGGTGTAATCTCAGTGTTCATTCATTAATTGTGTTTTGAAGCTTCAATTTATCAAAAACCGTTTCACGTGTACATCATTCAGAGGAACTACCTTAAACAGAACGTATTTTGTAAGTCATGTGTAATTACCTCATTTCAAAGATTAAGGCAACCGCCTATATTCAAGCATCGCGTTACAGTCGACACGTCCCAAACATCATTCATTATTCAGGTTTCGACCTGGTGGTAGTGCTGAGTTTGTCTCAAACTTACATGATACCCGTTAACTAGTTACAATGAAGGTACCGAAAATTCATCAGCTAAGTTCTTATTATTTCCTAGTCTGTCAAATTTTATAAATATTTACATAATCGCTAGGTGAACCTCCCCATATCATCATCATCTGTTTGTTTATTTATTTTTATTTTTTATTATTTTTTTATTACTAAACTGCTGAAAAGGTTTACTTAAATTTGGCATGGAATTTTAGCCAATTGGCTCGTATTAAATTATCGCGACTATTATAAACACGCAAACACGCGAGTACCTTCATCTTCGACAGTTTCGAATGTTACAACAACCGTGGTAAAGGGCAGACTGAAGTACTCACTGCTATTAGCGTCGAAGGGGTAGTACTTGGTTATTCTTAATTGAAAAAAGGGGAAGCGCTTGGCATTTCACGTGGTTTTAAGTTTAGATAAGGCCGAAGGTGAAAACGTACTTCACCCGGTGCTAACTGAGAAACTGGTTATCTTACCTCTATGTGCCGGAACACAATAATTTGGAATTACTGTTATGGCGACAGACTTAGGTAAGATGGTGGTAGCTACCCCCTGGGATTTGGCCTCTGAAGCTGATAACGGTGGGCGAGCCCATAGTCCATAGAGGCGTGTTTGTGGTTTCAAATTGAAGTCAGCGTTCACATAACTAAACTAAACTCACTGTATCCTCGCACTGCGATGTGGCATTACTACGAAAAAACTTATTTAAAACCGGGCTCCAAAACTCGGATAGTCTAAAGCCGTCTTTTTAATTCAAATTCGGGAACGTTTTACTAGTCATTGTTTGTTAATTTACTAATAGAATGATTGTTTGCATTATTTTAGTATTTAATAATAAGTAGTAGGTACCTATGTTTGGTATCGTTACTCTAAAGACCATAAAAATGATTTTTACGATGAAAGTAAGCGTCGCCAGTAGATTAGCATTATCTTCTAAAATTCATTTTACCACATTTTTTTTTATTGAACGACGGGGAGCGCTTGGCCTTTATCTATTTATCTTCTTAAATGTGATTTTCACTTAATTTTCCTCTTTCATCAGCAAGTTGACACCTGTGCCTACCTCACTAATTATTCGGTACTTTTCAAAAGGATGTTGACGGTATACCTTTAAGTGGAACATGAGACGGCTTTTGGTAAATTTAAGTTTCAACATCGTAGATTCAAAGAAGTACAAATGGCCAGTACTTACGACTATTACTAATTAGTATGAATAATGTTGTTGAAATGGTATGTGTTAATTTTCCATATTGGTTTCCTAACTGAGCTAGCTTTGCTCGAAAAGATTCATGATATGAAACCAAAATGACGAATCGTAAACTTTCGAAAAAATATAGTTTTTTATTCCATGATGTGTTTCGGAGCTAAAATTTATGTGACCTAGATGTGTATTTAAATTTGTTAGTATTTCTTTTAATCAATACTGGTGGTCGAACAAAAAAGTATTTTGAAGAAATTTCACGGTAAAAAAAATACTTCATTTAGCTTATGGCACGATACGAAATTTGATACTCCTCCGTGCGTGCAATACCTATGCCTAACTACGCTTTATTTAGAATATGCCTAACTGAACGAAATTCTGTATGTAATTTCTGTATTTAACACAGAAAGGAAATATTTATTTCAGGATATTACAGGACATTAATTTTACTCAGCGCCATCTAGCCCCAAACTAAGAATAGCTTGTAATATGGGAACTAGATTACGGATAGAATACTTAAATACTTTTTGTAAATACACCCAAACACGAAACAAACATCCATATTCATCAAAAAAATGTTTGTTCTGTGTGGGAATCGAACCCACAGCCTACAGCGTAGAAGGCTAACAACTGAGCTATGAGGCTTGTTAAAGTCGTCCCGATACCATTCCGTACAAACCAAAACGCATGATCAAGACATTTTAATGATTTAATTTGAATGACAATTCTATTTCCATTTCCAATCGGATATTACTTTATGTCAGAACTAGCTGCGTCCTGCGGCTTCGCTCGCGTGGATATTTGTGTGTCAAATGTCGTCAAATAAAAAAATATGTATATATTTTTCCCAAAAAAAAAACTGAAATTTATTGCACACCTCCTAGGGGTAGTTTTGTAAAAATTAAGAATTTTACTTTCATTGTTTACTTTATAGTTTATTTGCACCAACTTTTGAGTGAATCGAAATCGAATATATTTTTTTACATGCAAATTTCAGAACTTTACTGCACGCATCCTAGGGGTAGTTTTATACAAATAAAAAATACCGCTTACATTATTTACTTCATAGTTTATTGAAACCAAGTATTGATTGAATCGAACTAAGGATTTTTATTTTCCCTATAAAATTTACCATCCTGTATAACGCCCTCAAGGGATGCTTTTCAAAACTTAGGTTAACCTATGTATTCTAGAACCTGTACTATCTGTATATTAAATTTCAAATAAATCGGTTTAGTAGTTACGGAGATAAGTGGTAACAAACATTAACACAAACTTTCGCATTCATAATATTAGTGAGAATAGCAGCAAACATGAAGAGCGATTTCGTTTAAGTAATAACGACCTGCCGTTTTCCATCAGGGAGAATGATGAGGTGTCCCATGTAACACAATCGGCGCAAACATCACAAGGTCTCTATCGCGCATCAATTTTATTATAATAAAAGCTATTATTTCAAATGTCAACTAAATAAATAAAAGGTTAGCAGGTTTTGGTAAGCATCAAAATGCATTTTGTCAGCACACAAAGTGTATTAATAAAAAAAGTTCAAATGATATAATAAATATAATTTTGCCGATTTTTTAGCATTATTTCATTTTATATTATGACTGGGAAGCTTTTGGCCTTCATCTCACCTGGTTTCAAGTAATGATAAGGCTAAAGGTAGAAGCGCACCTCACCCAGAATCCCCAATAGTCTGAGGAATTATCTATCTTACCCCTTAAATCACAACAATTTAGAATTGTTGCTAAAGCGACTTTGACTTGAAGCGATTGTGGTAGCTAGGCAGACCGACCAAACTAAGAACAATATTGTACTTGCATGGGGAAAAAACGTGGGACACCTGGGAGTGAAACCGGTGGGCGCACCACTAGACCACAGATGCGGCTGTCCAAATATTTACAAAAAAAAATGCATGCTTTATTATAAATACGCTTCTAATAAGCTCCGCACTCGTGGTACCCGGATAAATTGTAATCGTAGATTCTAACCAGTTGAACAGGTCAAAAGAAAACGTCTTGGGGGTTCGGGCACGCATTGTCAGCATTAATTGTAAGACAATCAATCATTCATTCATTCTTTAGTTTCACTCACCGCAATAGGATACCTACAGATATTCACAAAAATACTAGCTTACAAAGTCTCGCGACTTTGCGATACGACACCGCATTGTATTAGGACAAGCTGTCTTCCGATCTTTGACGGAATGCGGTGGGCCGGAAATACGAAATAGCACCCTATTTAAGCTGCTTTATTATTTCAGGCTCTTTGTGCGAGCGATAGTGGATTTCGGGTTATTTTGTGTGATTTTATGGGATCCGCTGGAAGAAATCGCTTAATACTGAGTTTTTGGTTATTACAATGGGTTATGATGGAAAGAAAATGGAGCAGATGAAAGTGGTTGCTATTCATGGGACGCCTGATTCGATCATTACAGTAAACAGATTTTCTGTCAAATTTTAATGTATTCAAGATTTATTTTATTGTGTAATAGTTAATGATGATGTAGGTACCTATGTATAACAAAATAAGGAATAAATACAAACCATAATGTATAAAGATAGATAAGGGGATTTGTGGAACTTTTTTCCAGAAATCCTCTTTGCTTCCCATTTGAGAGCTGGAAGGGGATTTCTGAGCTTTCTATTCAGAAATCCCGCAAATTCGCAGGGATCACCGCAGGGGATTTCTAGAATAAGCCCTATTTTCGTGTTGACTATTAAAAGGCTAATGAAACGCAGTTTATTTGTTTGACTGACTCACAGCCTGACAATCTACGGCCAAATCGTTTTTTTTTATCTGAAGTTGATCAGCTCTAGACCTCAAAACTTCGTAGACAAAGGAAAGGTCTGCGATGGAGCTTACCCAAATGGTGTCTACTGACGCAGGTGTATGTGGCTTTTCACAGCAAAAGGGCAATTCCTAAGGGCCTTCCTCCCAAGAGTGCAATGAAGGGAGTAGCAAGGGATTATCACTACGCTTGATAGCACTATCGTATGCATAGGTATCGCATAGGTATGTTGATGTTGTTCATTACCTGGCAATCTAGAATTAGAACGAATAATCGTTCCGCTACTTTAGGTGCTCAAAAATTAAGAAAACCGTCGAAAAAATTCATTATACGAGGCTGAATCTCTCTGTCGTCCCGGATAACGGTAATTCTTATCATAATAATGATGTGTTATATGCTCGCTCGTAAGTACATTACCATTTATAACAGCTGCAAAGAGCAATTTTTTTTATTGTACGACGAGAAAGCGCTTGGCTTTCATCTATCCTAGTTTCAATTTCAAGTACTGATAAGCGCACTGCAAACGGAAAACACTACAGACTGAACTGATTATCTGGCCTCTAAATGCCATATTTTTTTTTTATTGTTGTGGTGACAGGCTAATGTATGATGGTGGTAGCTAATACTAATTCTAATTCTAGTTTATCGGATAAATCTATATTTACACGAGATAGTACGCTAGTTGTACAGGTCAGTACTTTTTGGAAGGCAGTATTTTTTCTGATTTTTTTGTTGTAAAACCAAAAACCTCCGGATTGAAAGGCGTCTTAACGAAGTCTATACGGGTTTTAACGAAGTTATTTTCGACCTACATTGCAACTGGGCCTCTCCAATTTTTGTTTATGGTCAGTGGTTTTAACAAAATATGATATGGGAAAGACTATCGTGTTATTTAGGTATCATATCTTTAGGAACTGAAAAAATGGAAGGAATTTGGTAGAAATATTATTAATTCACAAAAAAAATCGAAATATCATGTACAATAAAACTATATAAATATGTACAAGTAAAGCAGTCGAATTAAATAGGAACTGTTTGAAACGGTGTGTAGGTAACTCAACTGTTCCAGATCTGTACCAGACTGAAGAGTGCCCAAGACACTGGCTGCATTGCCACGCTGAATAACTATGTTTTTGATAATTTTAAAACATACAATTCAACAATTATTCTTCTAGGCCCGTAGATACTGGCTTGCTCTGCATATTGTGGCTAGCTTATACTGTAATAGCTGAAAAATGTGCCTTAAAGTGGTAACTCTGGATTAAGTAGGCATGAAACAGTCTTTGATAAGTTTTAGCTTCAAAACACATCGTGAATTTAAAAATGAGAATTTATTCACACACATTTTTAATTCCTCAATTTACCAAAATTCATTTGGCGCATATCTAAAGCTGAAGTTTATTTTTTTAGTATACGACGGGTAAGTACTTGGCCTTCATCTCACCAGCCCCCACAGCCAGGGGCGGGGATATAATTTTTGTCTTCTGTTTTTATCCACCTTCGAGAGCATTTTGTCTCCCGATGGTGGATAAAAACAGGATGTTTTTTTTATCCCCTCCCCGTTCTGAGGGGGCTGGTAACACATATTGAGATAAGGCCGAAGGTGGAGGCGCACTTCACCCGGAATCCTCAACAAACTGAGGAACTGGATATCTTACCTCTATATGCCGGAACACAACAATTTTTAGAATTGTTATTATGGCGACAGAATTAGGTAAGATGGTGGTTGCTAGCCAGGCGGACTTAAACAAAGTCCTACCACCAACCAAACCAAGCACAATATATTGTACTCCCCATGGGGATCGAACCCGGGACCTTTGGATCTGAAATCGATGGGTTGAACCACTAGACCACAGAGGCGGTTAAAGTATCTTGGAAGATAAATGTTGTTAGAAAACAGGCAAGCCTAACTGCTTTTAAAAAAATACAGATAATTTATTCAAAACCCTAAGTCGCTTGAATCTTCAAATAAGGCGGAATTTACTATAAGGTTCTACTGTAAGGTACTCCGCCATCGAATATAAATATATCGAAATAGCTGGCAGGTACTGTCTAGTCAAGTAACTAGTACAGTGTGTAAACTCTACATAAAAGCTTATCGGACGAATAAGCTCAATAAAAACGAAAAGCTTTCCATTAATTGGACAACGTCCGGAGAGTACAAGAAAGCTTGTGGTTTTCAAGTACCTGTTATAAAGTTAGAAGGCCTGTATTTCAGAAAAAAATAAATGAATGATAATAAAATTTCGCCTACCTTCTGGCGAAATTCTGAGGTTTTTAGGACACCAATATTTTGAGAGACGAAAGACTAACGTATTTTTACGTAAACTTATTTTAATTAGAGCTATGCCTGTGTCACAGTTAATAAATTACTAAAGTACCAGTGGTAAACAAAATGGAGGAAAAAATAATAATATGAGTTGAACACTCGAGTTAAAATATATTCATTTATGCGGGACAGGACCGATTATTGAGAGATCCGCACATATTTTAGGAGCACAGGTATTGTAATATCACATTACTTGTCGAGCAGTTAGTTGACATTACCATCCAAGTTTGTTCTAGAACGTATGTACTAGTTCTTAGTATTTCATTATCTATACTTGTACCTCGGTGGATATGATTCACCTACCTTACCTACCTATGTTACCAACATAGGCTATAAAATATATATGTATAAAGGTGTCTTATTAAAATTTAACAACCGTTGTTAGGTAGGTACATTTAACTGGACTAAGTTTACTGTCTTGATGAATACCTACCTACCTACCTAATGTAACCAATAACATATCTGATTACCTATCCACGTAATGCTTCAAAATGTTATGTTTAAAATAATACTTACCTAGATTTGCGACATTTAGAATATTGCTAGCATAGGCTAACATATTATACACCAACCTACAGACTATGCTACCTATATATATACCTATATATTCTTAAGCTTATAAATTAAGCTTATTTGCTCATATTTATAACGGCACTCATTCGTCTTAACTTATTTAATATTTACTTAATTTAATTAATATTATACCCACTAGGGTAAAAATCAAGTGGAAGTGATTTTTTGTAATTCTTATGAGAATAAATGTCATAAACCGTATATCATTTGCTCGTAACAGTCCACAGTTGGGCATGAGCCCAACAATCTTCACGCATGGACAGTACAAGACACATTTATTGTACAAGGTCTAAGCTAAATGAGCTGTCTTTTAGAAATTTGTGTAATAATATATCATATGAACGATATATGTCATAGAAAAGAAATGGTAAAATTTCACGTATTTTGTAATTTAAGCCAAGCAAGGATTTTTTGTAACTTACATAGAAGGTAGGTAAAGCAGAGGTGACCTCCATCTTAGAGACTTGTGCCTCTCATGATCAGGTGTTGGTGTCTGCCTTCAGCAGCAAACTCTTCAGTTGGATATGTTGGCGCCAAGCTATGTGTAACGACGCCATTATAGGGTACAATTACATATCTGTAAAAAAATATATAATTAGCATACAGGAAAATCTGACATCATACTATAACTGGCAAAAGAGGTCCAAAATTCAGGCCGTAATGATGGTAGTGGAAGCGCACTTCACCCAGAATCCTCAATTAACTGAGGAACTGGCTATCTTAACCTCTAGTTGCCGGATCACAACAATTTTAGAATTGTTGTTGTGGTGACAAAATTTGGTAAGATGGTGGTAGTAAGCCAGATGTACTTAGGCAAAGTCCTACCATCAACCACTCCAGTTGTAGGACAGAGGAGCTGGTGATCCCTTAGTCGATTTTACGATATCTGCGGGACATCCGAGTTGGAAGGGTCGATTCTTAATCTGCGACTGGGTAGGCATACTACTCGCAAAACTATATCAGTTAGGTTTAGGGGTTTACTCTAGGTAAATATTGCTTCCCTAAATCCTTGCTCTGCTATATCGAAGCCGCCCGACGGGGTATTTTTTACCCAAAACGTGTTTATCTTGCTGAACTGAAAAATAATTGAATCTCGTGGGTATTTTATTTTCCTGCGCAGAGAGCACAGGAAAATAAAATCTCTCTCTCTATTTTAATTATTAGTCGCCGATGTAACAAAATGTTTGTAACAATACATTTTAACAGTACTTAAGTAATAAAATGGTATTTTATTTTTCTTTGGAAAGCAAGAAAAATCTGGCAAAAAGTTATTTTGACACCATAATTTGAAATTTAATAAAACAATAGTTATTTGTTATACAAGAGTGCAAAGTTGCTTTTTAACCGCGTGTTCAATTTTGATGACCGAGCAAGTGAAGGATTCTAAAATTGAATCACGAGCGCAGCGAGTTTCAAAATTAGAATCCTGGCGTTAGCGAGGGAATCAAAAGAGCACGAGGTGAAAAATCTTTGCACTAGAGTGCAACACGTAACTTTTCATTCCACCTCAGCGAGGAAAAGACTATATGCAAAAAAAAAACGTTTACAATCACAAGATAGGTACTTTTATTTCAGTTTAGGTATTAACTACTACATTATGACAGGTAAGTATTACAGAATAATCTTTAAATTATAACAAAATAATACTAAGGTATAATTAAGAAAATTTGAAAGTAACGTTGCTACAGTTATTTAAATTGAGTGTAATATTTTTGTTTGGTACTGTAATATTGGTGTTAGTCACTTGTGTACTGTTTTTCGGTAAACTATCTGTCATACTTAATAGTTGTACCGATTCATCGGATTCCCTTGGCGTAAATGTTGGCATGAGAGGGCGGTGGTTAGGTGTTTAGTAATGGCTCATTTTTGATGTAGAAGGGCCAGTCCAAGGATCTGACTGAGGTTCTTTCAGTGTAATGGCTCCTACGATGCCTTTACAAGTAATACACCAAGAAGGTTCCGATTTCGAGTTTTTAACAAATTAGAAAAGGTTGTATGATGAATTCGGCACCATGGAGGTAGAAGTATTTTATTTATTATGGTTTATTGATGTTTCGAATTCACAAACTTAGTGCACACGATGTTCTAAATTCAATTTTACTTTAACCTCTAGCGGATAAAAACGGCTTTTGCACTCAGATATCGAATAGTAAAAATACTCTTTCCGAGATGGTGGGATGAAAAATATATTGTACGATGGGGATGTGCTTAGCCTTCATCTCACCCGATTTTTCAAGGTTTCGAAAGAGTTTCAAGATTGTTCGAAGGTGAAGGCGCACTTCACCTGGAATCCTCAACAAACTAAGGAACAGGCTATCCTACCTTTAAAATGCCGAAACACAGCAATTTAATAATTGTTATTATGGCGACAGAATTAGGTAAGATGGTGGTAGCTACCCATGCGGAATTAAACAAAATCCTACCACCAACCAACCACACCAAGCTCAGTATTGCTCCCACTGGGGATCGAACCCCTGACCTCTGCATCTGACGCTGGTGGGCGAAACACTAGACCACAGAGTCGGTTAAAAAGCTATTCTTTGCATCCAGAAACACCTTGCTTAACATAACATTGTTTCCTGACAAATAACATTTTGTAGCTGACAAAACCTCCTTAATTTTCTTACCTATTATTTAATTAGCTGAACGTGTAAATGATAGACATTAAAAAAAAGAGCATACGCTGAGCTAGTAATTATCTACTCCTTGGTAATGCAATCACATCACTTTCGATATGTGCCACCTTTTCACTTTCCAGGAAAAGAATAATAGAATATACACCAAGAGCAGTGTCTTACGACAAGGTCCACGGAGTCCTAAGTGAAGCGAGGGGTTCAAGCTGCTCAAGACAAAGACAAGCTTTATCCCAGAGGTGAATAGGTAATCGACTTTACACATCATTTCAAAACAATAAAACGCCAGGGCTACATAGATATAGCCAAGTATAGAACTTACATTTGTAAATTGAAAGGTCTTGATTAAAATCGTCAGCGGCTTTTTTGTCTATATCCATTCATTTTTCCTGTAGTAGATTATTAATCATCCCTAAAGCGTCAAATTTAATAAACTCCGGAGTCAAATCACTAACGCTCGACGACATTTTTGTGTCAACGTGAAAATAATAAAATTCGGAACCGAATAGACGAAATACTTTTTCAATCGCATCTTTTTTCTCTTTTCGTGTCCTGCCTATGATGGCTAGTTCGATTTTCAAATATACTCTCTTTATCTTCACAATGCCCGTATGCTAAGAGTTTTTATTCGAATTTTAACGTTCCAAATTCAAATCACATAATATCTTTCATCATAATAATTTATCCCATGGAATTTTCATACAAATAAATTATATCCCTTATAATGCCTTGATTTACTTTGAGATTGCATGATGTGTATTTGGACGTTGTCGAGCAGGTGGTGTGAAAAAAAACGTGATATGTGTAAGTAGATCTATCACCATTATCTCTCGTCTTTATTTTCTACCATCATCGTCATCTTTTTCCTGCTTGTTATTATATTCCCACGCTATGTCTTATTCCTGCATTCTCCTCTATCAGACGTTATTTCATCACTCACTCTCTTCTTGCCCATATCATCCCTCGCACAATCCCTCCCCAATCTCTTTTTAGGCCTACCCTTACCTTTTATATCCATCCACTTTCATATTCAATACTGTTATTTTTATATGGCTTTCATTCCTGTTTATTTAATGACCATATCATACTGGCTCTTTAGTTGGCTGATCCCGCTCTATACTGATAAATTTACTTGATTAAGATTACCACGGGATGAGTTTACTTAATTTTTCTCTCGTTTTATACTTATCTTCTTACTTATGTCACTGGTGGAACTTTAACCAATACGAGAGAAACTGGAGGAACGAAGGCAAAAATATGTTCCGTTTCGGATAGTCATATTTTCAGTCCGACACTTTACAGTTTTTCTTTTTCTTTCGAGATTTCATATCGCAATATTTGGCCTCTTATTCCTATCCTACGAAAACTGATTTATGCGATGAAAATAAACGTATGTCCCTTTCCCGGCTTAAAGCAACATATGTAAAAAGTTTCAGCTCAGTCCGTTAGTAGTTTAGGCGTGGAGTGTAAACTTTCGCTGGCTTAGTGTGATTATGCGTACTAAAAGAACTTGGAATCAGCTTCCAGCTTCTTAGTTCCACTGTGCTATGATTCAAAACGAAGTGAAGCCTTCTCGCTCCACCTTAGTTTTTACTCCATCCTTGCCTGTTTATGTTTCGAGGTCAATAGCTGAGAATAAAAGCCATTCTAAAAAATATATGTTTTAAAAGTCAAGGTTGAGCGTTTATGCGTGTAAGATAAGGTGTAGTAGTAACCGCCTCTGTGGTTCAACCCACCGATTTCAGATCCAGAATTCCCGGGTTCGATTCCTAGGGGGAGTACAATATTGTGCTTGGTTTGGTTGGTAGTAGGACTTTGTTTAAGTCCGCCTGGCTAGCTACCACCATCTTACCTAATTCTGTCGCCATAATAACAATTCTAAGAAAATTATTGTGTTCCGGCATTTAGAGGTAAGATAGCCAGTTCCTCAGTTTGTTTAGGATTCCGGATGATGCGCACCTCCACCTCCGGCCTTATCTTAAATTGTAACTAGATGAGATGAAGTCCAATGGCTTCCCCGTCGTACAAAGAAAAAAGAGTTAATGTAATTCTTCTCACAAACGTTTTTAGAACAAACTTTAATGTAATATCCAAGAGTATATTGTAATAACGTTTTATGCCTCATATGTGTGTAGTATTTGCCAAAGCCATTTTATCTCTGATTACATTTCGAGTAGCCATCTTTGTTTTCAACGTTGTAATGAGCCAGGCTCATCTCCGCTTTAGCATTTAGCCGAAGGTTACTCAAATACTGGCTTTAATAATAGTCAGCTAGAGTCAGGTAATTTGGTAAAGATGCGACCGTAATGTGCTTCTTTGTCTATTCTTTGTAAATAAGTATCGAACAATCTTTTTTTATTGTACGATGGGGTAGCGCTTGGCCTTCATATCACCTGGTTATTAGTTATGATAAGATCGAAGGTGGAAACGCACTTCACCCGGAATCCTCAACAGTCTTAGGATCTTGCTATCTTACCTCTAAATGCGGGGACACAATAATTTTGAATAGTTGTTATGGCGACGGTCTTAGCTTTGATGTTTATTATAATTATATAATATATATTATATAATTAGCCATGCCGACTTAAACAAAGTCCAACTGCTAACCAAACCAAGCACAATATTGTATTTCCCTGGGGATTGAGCTTGAGACCTCTGGATCTGACACCGGTAGGCGAACCACTAGACCACAGATGCGTTCAAATATGGTAAATAGGAAGATACCCACTCGATGGACCGACGTCATTGTGGCGGCCGCGGGAAGTCGATATATAGAGGCTCAGGATAGCTTTTTGTGGAGGACGTAGTTGCTACAGATAATAGAATATATAGAAATTATAGGCAAAACTCATTTATGGTTAGAGCCGCAGGCTCGTTTAACACGTTGGCTAGGGCTAATACAGATATTGATCTATTCAATACCAAAACAAGTAAGCTGAAACGCTTACTTAGCGATACCTACTTTAATGTTGGCTAGATTGGGCACTTAACTTAACTTCAATTCTTGTGTGTGTGTGTTTGTGTATTTAAATGTTTTGTACTATGTTTGCTGCTTTTTATAAATATTGTCTACTTTATCTGTTTATGTTCGTATATAATTTATTTTAGTTATCTGTGGAAACTTTTAATTGGCTTTCCTATTATGTAACATTTGGTTGCATAGTTATTCAATAATCTATTGTACAAACCTAGTTGTAAGTTTTCCAAAAATTGTAAAAATAAAATAAAATAAATAAATACAGATAATCCATTTAGCAAAATACTAGCCAGCGACACATGCCAATATCTTGCCTGCATGTGGCAAATTTCACTTATTTGAGTATAAAATGTGTTTTAAAGCTACAATTTATCAAGAACCATATGGCTCGTACCCCGAGGATCAAACTTAACATACCTTTAATCCTAGTATATCTGAACTTTATTAATCAGCGTGAATTCGAGACTTTACTCAGGTAATTAATTAAGTTCAAAAATTCAAGTTCATATGTAAATGTGGAGCGATGTGAGCCTATTTTCTCCTCAACTTTTTAATTTACAAAATTAAAAAACTTTTTAGTTGACAAAATAAAACGTTCATCAAATTAACTAAATTTCTGAGTAATTTTAGCTTTGAATTAGATGTAAGAGACAAAAATTTAATATCAGTGCACCAAAATTAGTCAAGTAATACCTAATAACCGAAAACCATCGAAATGGGTATGCGTTTGTTTTTCAAACCTTTATATATACACATTATCGTATTTAAAATATACTGCTATTTACTAGCAGGTCTTAATAATTCAAACAATTATTAATCAAATAATTAGGTTTTAAAAACAATTATGAAAGGTCGAACAATTTTTCAGAATACGTCCATTATACAATCGGGATGATGTCCTATTGGGATGTATTTGGAACATTATTACTTTTTTTTGCAAAATTTTATCCGCCTCTGTGGTGTCCGGGGTCAGACCCAGAGGTCCCGGGTTCAATACCCAGGGGGTGAACAATATTGTGCTTGGTTTTCTTGGAGGTGTTTAAGTTCGCCTGGCTAGACCATCTTACCCAATTCTGTCGCCATGCCGGAACACAACAATTCTAAAATTGTTGTATCCGGCATTTGGAGGTAAGATAGCTTTGCTTGAGTAAGTTTTGAGTGAATAAATATTATTATTATTATATTATTATTAGTATGGCCAGTTCCTCAGATTGTTGAGGATTCCAGGTGAAGCGAGCTTCCACTTTTGGCTTTCTCATATTTTGGAAACCAGATGAGAAGAAGGCAAAGCACTACCCCGTAGGAAAAAAAATAAAAATAAGAGAGACTATATTATATATGTGAAGGGTCATTGGTTTGCCACAGCCTACAATAATCAATCTTCTTTTGAATTGTAATTGTTAACTATGTTCAGTCAAATAACTTGTTTAACTCATTTATGCATTTTAGAGGTTCGCCTTAGAAAAGTATTAGATAAAGTTAATCCAGAATTAAAGAGTAAAATTGAACCACAATTCAAGTTAAATCAGAGTTAAAGTTAAGCTACAGTTAAAGTTAAACTACAGTCAAAGTTAAACTACAGTTAAAGTTAGTTAAACTATTACCTCGATTAAAGTTTAACTAATCAAGTTAAACTACTGTTTAAGTTAAATTACGGTTAAAGTCGAGCTGTATATATGGTAAGACTAAAGTGTAACTCTAGGCTCTATCGATACCTTCAAATGAATAACATAACCACCTAACTTTAGTGAAAATAATGTGGCTCTGTCTTACTAAACTAGTTTACAATCTGTGCAAAATGTTATTTTGCCGGCTCCAAACCTTGCTACAAATACTGGATGACGAACATGCTCGAGATACTCTTTCTCGAGCTTTCGGACTGTAAAGACCTACAATACCAATGTTGAAACTCTGTACGTTTGGAAAATAAATGAGCTCGCAATCTACTTTGCGTTTTACTATTTTGCTGCCCGACCGAAGGATGGATACTGGGAATCTGCCTTTGGACTACCACCACCACAAGCTTCTTCAGTTTAAAGAACAACAATAAAAAAAAACAATAAACGTGACGTCAACGGTGGCTTCACACCAAATCACACCGATCCACACTAAAACTCCGCCATACATTATTAAAATTTAAACCAAACTTATCGTAGGAAAAATAATTACCGAAAGACGACACTAAATACTTAATCAAATTACGCCCAGGACATGAATTATTTAGATATACATAATTATCAAGGCTTGTAATTCGCAATTTACTACGATTACATTTGCCAATTTTTTTATTTGCGCAACACTTCTTTTTTTGGAGTGCAAAAAACAACTAAGAAAAACTAATTAAACCTCCCGAATGAGATTCCCTAAAAACGGAATTAAAAACAAAGAAACACCGTTTGTTTTGGGATTTCGGTAACTTTTCTCATTTCTTTTCACCCTTTCTACGGGTAGGTACTATTTACACTTGGGTATCGTGTTTTGATTACCGGCCTATGACGCTGATTTTTTTGAGTTCCGTAGCAAAAAGATGCCAGTTGGACCCTGTTACTTCTTAACCCTACCGTCTTCGTCATCCGTTTGTCTGCCCAACCTTTAAAGGAATAAACCTTTTGAACCGTTACAAGTAGCCATATAATATTTTATTTACAGAGAATAATATTACAGGACATTATTTTCACACAGCGCAATCAAGCCCCAAACTTAAGCATAGCTTGTAATATGGGAACGAGATTACGGATATCATACTTAATACGGCTTTTTTTGTCAATACATACTTATCATTCAATACAACATCCAATCACAACAAACATCTACATTTAGCACACAAATGTTTGTTCTGGGTGGGAATCAAACCCACAACCTACAGCGCAGAAGGCAGAGTTACTACCATCTGAAGTATGAGACTTGTTGAATATATATGTATGTTTTATTGTCACGGTTAAACAAAAAAATATAAAGACAAAAGGTATTAAAAAAATGTATCTACTTAAGTTATATGAGCTGTTACATTTATCTTTATTTATTCAAAGAAATGGGAAAATTACTGCAACTTACAAGCATATTACAATAGTAAAAACTTGTTTTTTGCACCAAACGATTTGAGGACGATCCGCGCAATATCCAACACCCGAATACATTACTGAAGTCACGGAAAAGGTCGAAAGATTCTATCTACAAGTTAAATGGAGTAGGACGCGGAACACACATCATTCCCATGTTTTATTTGTGTTCGATTTATACCGTCTCCTATTTTTACTTATACAAAAATAAAATTCAGGAAAAAACATGTATGTTGCTTTTTATAGGGACTGATTGATGAGTCCTGGCAAAGTCCAGCGCCAAAAAGTTCGTAATGAGTCTCCTTGTGTGCTGGTTGCGATACCGAAAAGGCGGTAGAATTGACGTTTCAAAATGATCCTAAACAATCCTTAAAAATAAAAAAAAATGTTTGTTGAGGATTCCGGGTGAAGTGCGCCTTCACCTTTACCTTATCTCAACTTATAACTAGGTAAAATGAAGGCCTAGGGCTTCCTCGTCGAACAATAAAAAAAAAAAAAAAACGCTTTGACTTTGATTTGCTTCTGGGAATACCCAGGCAAACATCAAGATCAAGGAGCTTATGCTCTATGAAACCTGAAGAATTAAAGATTGCACAATCAACAAAGTCCACTTATCACAGGTTCAAAGACCAAGGAATTTAATAGTGGCCACAAGTTAAAGACAAAATCAATAATCATTTATTAATTACGATTTTTTAAGGTAATTTTGAATTGCAAATCTTCCACCTGTTTGGTATCGCGACCAGCACACAAGGAGTTTCTCTTTACGAGAAACTCCCTTGGCAAGAACCACGAGCTAGTTCATTTGGTATGTAACATCTAATCGCAGATTAGGTATAAAGTACTCTGTAGTCTTTTTCTCATCTTCTGGTGTATGCTTGCCGACTCCATTTCTAGGAGCAAATTCCTCTAACTTTTTTTTCTGAAAATACTCAACTTCTTTGCCTCCATTTTTCTTTGATATTTTTAGCATAATGCAAAATGTAAGCTATGGTTGCTTTGGTTTCTCGTACCGGGAAAAGTAATTTTGTTCCCGCGTGAAGTAAGTAAGATATCGACGGCTTTAATATTATCGCAGATCGGAGAATATGAGTTTTTCGAGCTCATAATCTTCGGGTGACATAATCGAAGCCGCAGGCAGGATTTCGAATGATATTACAGCATGGAGGGGGATCTCGATAATTATTTTTTATATATGAGTAGAAGCTACCTATATTTTTTCGACGTTATTTTAATTACTTTGGATTTGTTACTGAATATCTTTTAATTTTCAGTTTATTTATATATACCTCTATTGTCTTATATTTATAACTAATAAGGTAGTTTGCTTACACTGTGTAATCACAATTTTACTGTCAACTGACATTTTCTATGATTCATTATGATTTTTAACCGCCTCTGTGGTCTAATGGTTCAACCCACCGAATTCAGATCCAGAGGTCCCGGGTTCGATCCCCAGGGGAGCAATATTGTTCTTGGTTTGGTTGGTGGTAGGACTTTTTTAAAGTACTCCTGGCAAGCTACCACAAAAGTTGTGTTCCGGCATTTAGAGGTATAAGATCCTTGGTTAGTTGAATATTCCGGTTGAAGTGCGCCTTCTTTCATGAAAGTTATATTTTCTTGATTCCCAAAGGAATCATCATCATCATTATGTTCATAATCAAAAAGTTTAGAATGGGTCAGATTTTGACCCATTCACGTATTTATATGTAACAAAATATACAGCCACAGATTTTTAAGTGAACTTGGTCACAGATTCGTTCAAATTCCATGTAAAGAACCTATTAGGACCCAGCACATGTTCCCGTATTCCTTTTTACCGAAATACGTCGCCTCATACAATATTCATATAACTGTGTGTCGATTATTTGGTCCAGTCCACATCGAAGCTAGCTTAATTCTCATTGCTGTTTGGAACTGGGGCAGAAAGCTATTTTAAAAGCTACTTTTAAATAAATTAGAACTGCCTGGACAAGCACCAAGCATTCGTGATTTTAGAACTGTAATGGTACGTTTTCAGCCGAATAATAAAAATAAGCTTTAGCAGGTTGCTACTGGAATGGAAAACAATATTGTTTTAGCATATATCATGATTTATAAATTTGGCAGCAAAACACTTGTTGGCAAGGCCTGCAATCATATGTCGCGCGGGCAATTTGTATGATTCCGACGTTTACATACGGTGTCGTTAGTTTAAAATACAGTTATGTAATACATAATTTTCTAATGTATAGGTACATGTTATAATTTCCTACTCAATATTTGAGCAGCCTGTCTGGGGAAGTGTACCTTTCAGAATGTTGCAGTACAGTGGTAATAATGTATATAGTAATGTGTTCTTGCGGTAAGTAACCACCAGAGGTTCTATAAAAGGGTTGGTAATGGTGATAGTTTTAATTTTGCAATAGTACAAGTTTTCTTAGTTATGAGTAGCTCAATTTAGGTATATGATTTAGACACCCAGTGAAATTTTATCAAGAAAATAATGTTTTTCCACACTTCTTCTTAAACTGTTCTGAATCTGTGCGTGCAATAATGCTAAAACGCGGTCCTATTTTTGTTTACGCATACATACCTATATATATTGTCGGTATTCAATTTCACATTCTTTTATCTTAGTTTTTTACCGTCACAGAATAAATATTAGTACAAGAACTACTTGTAGCCCATAAGTAGTTATATCAACTAATCCGTGCGTAGTTTGGGGTCAAACCGATAAGAGGCTTAGCTAGTATTAGCTTGTCAAATGGGTGTTAATCTGAGTACCTATAATAATTGACTGGAACCAATAATCCGTTGTTCCCAGATAATACCGAAATGGCATTTCGATTTTCCTCAAAGACGACAGATGCAGTGATGCCACCCTTGACAATGACATCACTACCTTATCTGATGGACTGAGGAGTAAAACTTTTGTTTGACGCCATTTTGTTTTTAGCGGAAATATGACAGTTGTTTCATGTAAACTATTTTGTTTAAATACGGCAAATTTGATCTGGACCGTTTTACGACTGAGCAACGTGTTTTAATTAATAAAAAGTTCTCGTTAACCCAGTTATGTATTTTGGAAACTCGAAAGAAAATTACTGCCCATTTTTGGTAGAAATCACTAACCTTGGTAGCTAACAATAACTCGAATGCTGCTCATAACTTGAGCAGAATGGCATTGTAACAGATAAAGCAGTTTCTCGTCGTGTCAGAAGGGCTAGCACGGAGCAGAATATTAAAAGGAGTAATACCCCTATTTCTTATAAACTTACCATGATTCAAAAATCCCTTTAAAGATGAATGGGTATAAGTGTGATGAGTATCTCAGCAAATCCAAAATTTCATATTTATCAGATCAACCATTTCAAATATATGGGAAAATGTTGTAGTTCTTTCCAACCCATTATCTCAAAAACCACCCCACTTATTATTAATCCTCGGCAGCTGTTAATTTAACTGTCGTTTCTAATCAAAATCTAATCTAAAAATTATCTAATCAAATAAAACAATCAAATTCTAATTGTTATATAATATAAGTTAATAGAATGTAAATAAAAATTTATTATCTTTATCTACACTATTATTATAAAGAGAAAACATCAAATTCTATACAAATCTACTTACACATGTTATTAATATAGTTAAAGTCGAATAACCCGTTCAATAGTTATAACGTCACAAGATTCCGGTCCGGATTTCCTAATATAACTCTGAGATTAATTCGAAACTAACCCTGCTTGTTTTCACGGCTTAGCGGTGAATGGATTTTAATGGAATTTAGCATGGATATAAGGCATATATACCATGGTAAACAACACAGGGTACTTTATATCTGGGTACTACGCGAGTGATGTTGCAATCAGTAGCTAGTTCGAATTATATAAGTGTTTTGGATTCAGCAAGCTTTGTTTTGGTGGCGTTGGTCTAGTGGTTCAACCCACAGATATCAGATCCAGAGATCCCGGGTTTGATCCCCAGGGGAGTACAATATTGTGCTTGGTTTGGTTGGTGGTAGGACTTTGTTTAACTGCCTGGCTAGCTACCACCATCTTACCTAATTCTGTCGCTATAATAACAATTCTAAAATTGTTGTGTTCCGGCATTTAGAGGTAAGATTGCCAGTTCCTCAGTTTGTTGAGGATTTCGGGTGAAGTACGCTTCCACCTTCAGCCTGATCTTAAATTGTAACCAGGTGAAATGAAGGCTTGGCCTTCATTTCACCTCACCCAATCCCCGTCGTACTATAAAAAAAAAGGTTGGATTATTTCTCAAGTCATTTGGCAAGAGTTAAGACACGGCAGAATAAAACTACAACACAGTAAATAAATAAGGGTTTATACTGTAGGGACCTTCCCAAGTGTGATTCGGCACGCACGTAGATTTTACTGGGCAGCTATTACTTTCTGGGTCCGTTCTACTGATTGACGTCGTTTAATTATGTAACAGATCCACTGCCGCATTCCTGCCATCTGTATCCAAGCAGACCTGATAGAGGACAGACAGACCAATGGAGCCATGGAGGTTGCTCAGTACAGAAGGTTTAAAACTGAAAGCCTTCGATTCGAAGAGAAGATGAACGCGAAAATTTTACCTCAAAACCTCATAATTTTAAAACAAGTTTTCACAACTTGACTGGCTGGTACCTTCAAATCAGTGTGTTGCCTGAACCATCTAAAAAATTAAATTTTAATCTGCATATATATTGTGCGTACTTAATATTCAGGTATGGTTATTTTCATGAGACTATTTACCTATCTGTGTGAGCAAAATAAATAATTTACATTTTATTCGATTCAATTTCTTAGTCCCAGATTCTTCGTAAATGTTTCGTCTACATTTGGATTGTCAGACTTATACCACTCTTACCCTCCATTGATGGATTACAGGCCTAATAAGCCGATACTGCACCACAAATAGGTCTGATCATCAGCCCCCTATATTACCCGCACCCGATTTATGGACACAAAACAGGTACTTATAATAATTTAGTCATTCAGTAAAAGATATTAAACCATTTTAAGAAAAACAATCAAGGCATCTCTGTCTTGTTTTTCATGATCCACTTCATACTCATTATTCCTGAGTAATTAATAATTTTCAATACTCCTATATTATAAAAATATCACTACGGTCGCTTTTAAGCTCTGGTCCACTAGTCCCACTGATCATGAATTGCAAATTGGCAAACTAGTTTCCAACAATTCAAAGTAACTTGAATTATTGAATGAACAGTTCGTGGGCAAGTTATAATGGGTGCTAGTGAGACCACAGACTACCGTTCAGTCTGTACACATTTTGCGAATTGATTACCGGGCAAGCGATTACTCGCCCGGGAATTACAGTAATTGGACTGACTAGCCGCTATCGGGTGATCCATCGGCCTTCGTTAGGGGTTTAACTGATGATAAGTTGAACTTATTATTTGTTATTTGGATAATGTTTTATTGGGTAATTTGTGACCAAGTAACGCTTTGTCTTATTTCATTTGCTACTAATTCACGGCGCTTTATTCGACACAATCTACTACGAAACAAGTTACAACTTAGTGTAGACGCTGTAACACTTATATCTTGTTATACAAGTCATATGATAGATATCAAGTTAACTCTCTGAAAATATTATGTGTAAGTAATTTAATGTAATGTACGCTTGGAATTAAACTTAATTTTATGTAACGTGCTTAAAAATGCCAATAAACAAATTTATTTATTATTATTCATTACTTAGTATTCATGTTTGACCATGAAGTTTTTGTGATTGTACGACGGGGAAGCGCTTGGCCTTCATCTCACCTGGTAACAAGGTAAGATAAGGCCGAAGGTGGAGGCGCACTTCACCGGAATCCTCAATAAACTGAGTAACTGGCTATCTTACCTCTGAATGCCCGAACACAACAATTACAGAATTGTTATTATGGCGACAGAATTAGGTAAGATGGTGGAAGCTAGCCAGGAGGACTTAAACAAAGTCCTACCAAATGATTCTACCAGATATTGGTACCTATACAAACATTAGGATAGCCATGCACTAATAATATTTATTAATTGGTACCATAAAGAGTACTTAGTTACCTATATTTTTACACAAATTGTATTTATACCTAGCAATCAAAAGTCAACCGACAGAACAGTCTAAAACACACAAAACTACATTAGTTACAATTAACCATGTTTAACGAGTATTGATGTCAATGATTTTATATTAAAAATGTCAAAACTAAATTAAATTGTCATTTAGAAATTCTTTTACTGAATAATATGCTTTTTCTACTAGATTTTTTGTCAGTGAATTTAAAAAAATGTTTAAATTTGTGACAGTCCTTATAGACGACGGTATTTTGTTGAAGATAATTGGCGTCATACAGAAAACACTCTTACGTAAAAGTGCCGTATTTGATTTATGGTGGTGCAGAGTACCTTCTCGACGGCTGCCATTGGGATAGAATGTAAAAAAACGGATACAAATATTGCGATTTCGAGTATATAAAGACCTGGCAGAGTAAGTAACCCCCATTGCTTGAAAACATCTTTACAGATGTCCGTTTATTGCAAACCAAACATAGATCGGATGCAGCGTTTTTGGGCTATGAACACTTGCATTTTGTTTATTGAGCTGCCCCAAAAAATAAGCCCGTATCTTAATATTGATGAATGTGGGAGTACTAACTATTTTATGTAGTTTATATAGAGCATATGAGACTTGATTGAGTCTTTTGGATATATTGTCTATATGGTTTTTCCAATTCAGTCTGCTGTCAATTTCTAATCCTAAAAATCTGGTGGAGCACATTTAATTAATTCTTGTGTTCATATAATGGATGTCTATATGTACTGGGTAATTATTTCGCTGCTTAAAATTAGTTAAATATGTCTTATTTAAATTTATTTTCTAATTATTATACGTCATCCAGTTAATTATTAAAGTCAAGGTGTTATTTGTGTCAGTTTCTGTGTTAGTAGGACAGATGTCAAAAAGTACAGTACTGTCAACCGCAAACAGAGTCATAGGATGATTTGTAATATTTGGTAGGTCATTAATATATACAATAAATAGAAGTTGCCCTAATACAATACCTTGAGGTACACCATAACTAATTGTTCTAGCGTCTGATGCATATATCTCTTGGGTGAGTCATTTAGGGCATACCTAGATAATGTGTGCTATCTGTTTTCTGTTAGTCAGGTATGACTTTATCAAACTGATCGCGTTACCTCTGACACCATATGTTTTAAGTTTATCAAGTAACAAATTATGGTTTACATGGTCGAAAGCTTTAGACTGCTGATTTTAGTTCTTTTCATAAGCTCTTGACCTCGGAATTTGCATATAGTATAAGTTCTACGTTGGCCTATTCAAAAGCTCTCTTGAAAACACTAAGGTCGTAAAACAGAGGTAATACAAAATTTCATTATCTATGTCTTGTTACGTAAAACAAGTTGATTATTGCTACACCTATCATATTCTTGGGCTAAGAACTTATTGTCTTTGGATAATATCACCACAAACTCAGAACGACTTATATCTTAGTAACAAGTGCAGTAACATTCCTTACGCGTTACTAAGTGGCCATTAGGGGTAGGTAAGCCATAAAACGTGCAAGGCCCGCGGCGATAAAATACTAATAGCTTTCTAGTAGACGCTGGGTTATCCTGTGTGCTTTTGAGTACAGAATAAAGGTCTACAGGAGATATATGAGCGAATTGGAACTACATTCGAAGGTCGAGTTAATGTTTAGGCCAACGAACTTTTTGGAAAGCTTTTGTGAACATTACAAAAGCGTTTTTCTATCGGTGAAGTGCCGTAGTGATTGTGACGACTCCCCGGCCGAGTCAGCTGTTACGACATGTCGTGCCGTTGATGTAAAAAGATTAAATATTTCAGATTGTCACAAGTACATGTAAAAACTATTCACTGTAAAGTAAGTAAGTATTCTCATAACCTGACACCATAGTCGTAAGTAAGAAGAGTAATAAATATATAAAAATAAAATCTGGATTATACCGGAATATCGTGGAGCGTGGCACCGACAAATAAACAGAGCCGTTTGAAGTAAGTGAGCGAAGACTTTCTGCGTTAAAATTTTTAGGGCTCCATATGTAAATGGTGACAACTGGACCCTATAAATAGAGCTGACCGTCTGTCAATACGTCTGCCAGGTGCTGTACCTCGTGAACCATATACGTCAGTTGAAATTTTCACAGATTCTATCGCCGCTAAAAATAAAAATAAATAACAAATTAAAGCCCCATACCGCCAAAAATGAAAAAGGGGTCAAAATGCTCGATGAGCGTATCCGTACTTGGCCAGTTTGAGCAAAGCTTGTATTACGGATTTTTTCTATATTGTATACGATTATATCATATGATTATATCATATACAATACCACACCCAAAAACAGAACAAACATCAGTATTCATCACAAAAATATTTGTCCATGGTGTCTCGTACCCACAACCTACAGCGCAGACGTCAGAGCTGAATCATCCTGAATGCATCATCCAATTAATGGGATAGCCCGTTCCTCAAGCACTATAATCTGATAATTATGTAATAGTCGTTTACTTTTGTTGCTCGTTTGCCCTGTTTTTGAAACAACAATTATAATTTAATTAACTCGCATTATCACCAACACCCTAACATAGGTCAAGATTAAATTGTTACCAACATGATATGGAGCTAAATTTGTACAGATTTGATTTTGAGTAGTAGTTCTAACCGCCTCTGTGGTCTAGTGGTTCAACCCACCGATTTCTGATCCAGAGGTCCCGGGTTCGATCCCCGTGGGGAGTACAATATATTGTGCTTGGTTTGGTTGGTGGTAGGACTTTGTTGAAGTCCGCCTGGTTAGCTACCACCGTCTTACCTAATTCTGTCGCCATAATAACAATTCTAAAATTGTTGTGTTCCGGCATTCAGAGGTAAGATAGCCAGTTCCTCAGTTTGTTGAGGATTCCGGGTAAAGTCCTCCACCTTCGGCTTTATCTTAACTTGTTACCAGATGAGATAAAGGTCAAGCGCTTCCCCGTCGTACAGTAAAAAAGTCCGATTATTATGTTTTTAAATAAAAATGCATATATTGATGTGCAGAGTGATAATAATATAAAGACTTCCACTAAATTGACAAGTCCCGCCCGCTAGCTTACCGCGAGCGAATACCTCAGAGATTATGACGAGCAAGCCAGATCATTAGGGTTCTAATTAAAATTCTAATTACGAAGTGAGAACACTGGAAAATGAGATTCCGCGAACAACTTGTATTAGCCGAGGGTGTACTTTACTCGGTAATTATATGAAGCTGTTAATTTATTTGTAGTGGGAGTCATGGTGTCATGGCGTCATACCACATCCTAACGAAAAAGGTAGAGATGTCTAATAGGTATCATTAGTAAAGGAACCCGCATCTTTTCTTAAAGCCGGGAGAGCGTTCCCGGCTTTAAGAAAAGATGTGGGTTCTTGTGTTTTTTGTGTTGTGAATTTTTGTGTCATAATAACATTTGAAAATGTTGTGACCAAGTGCTTGAAATACAAAATATGATCATTAGTATAATTATGTACAAATTTGACTTGATATTTTTCATTAACATTAAATATAATAGAACACTTACACTTACAAGCTTTTTTTAGTTGTTTTACAAGTTGAGATATGGCTGAAGGTGGAGCCGCACTTCACCCGGAATCCTCAACAAACTGAAAAACTAGCTTTCTTCTATTTTTTTTATTTTTTTTTATTTTGATCTAAGTATATCAACTCTCAATACTCGGCTAACCCGGTATTTACCGGGTTCCCTTAGCCGACAATGAAAAAATCGGGTAGGTAAGTATCTGTCATATTCGCTGCTCTTGGTTATCAGGTTGGTATTGATGTCAAATATTTAGGTAGCTGTAATGTTGTACACAAAATGTTTTTACATTAGTGTTTCCTACTATTTGTTTAGGTCTCTTCTCTTTGCTTTTGTCTCTATGGTAGAACACGTGCCCTAACCTTTGAAATCTTACCCAAATTATACCAATAGCGCGTGAAATCTCGCATTTAAATTACCTAGTATGTATTTTAAGGCCTCTTTTCCTGTAAAAGGTGTTGCTCTTACAAATAAGACGGGTTTTGTGGAAGTAACATTATCTCTTTAAAATAAAGATTAAATATAAATTTCACAGGATATATTACAGGACATTAATTTTTACACAGCGCCATCTAGCCCCAAACTAAGCATAGCTTGTAATATGGGAACTAGATTACTGATAGAATACTGAAATACTTTTTGTAAATACATATGTACTATATGATACATGCGATAAACTTGCAACCTGTCACGTATTGAATGCTACTTGCAAACTGTGGGTCATGCCAAGTTTAGTTTGAGGTTAAGTTAAGTTTCGACGTGCCTCTGGCTACCACCGAGCTGGTAAATCTCAATGGATTTATGCTCTGAGTAACGATCAGAGGTAAATTCTCAAAAGGAAAAATGTCTCAAGTAATTTTTACAACTTTTCCAAGGGATACAAACATTTTATCCAAATCTATGAGAGTTATTATTTAACCGTAAATGTTGGTTGGAGCTGTTTGAGTTTCTTCAAATCCTTCGTCCTTTGCACTTGAAAAGGTACCCTGAAAACTTCAAGTCCTACTTTTTGCTTGGGTTTTGCGTTGAGTGTCAGTCGGTCAGTCAGTCGGCTTCACGATAATATATTTTTTTTAGATAAAAAAACAAATATATCAATCATACAGTTTCTTATCACCAACTAAGCGAAGCTAGACAAGCGGCGGCGTAGGTTTAATTAATATTTCAAAATCCAGAAGCAAGTTATTGGGCCTCCGTATATTTGATTGGCAAATATAATGTAAAATTTTGTACTGTTAATAAATGCCACGTATTCTTAAATCTAATCGTATATTCAAATTAAACTTAGTGTATTTTTATTTATTGTACTCCGGGGAAGCGCTTGGCCTTCATCTACCCTGGTTTCAAGTTATGATTAGGCCGAAGGTTGAAAGGTACCCGAAATCCTCAACAGACAGAGGAACTGGCTATCTTACTCCAAAATTTGAAGATTTCCCCTCGCTTTGCAGGCAGACTATGCATATGCTTCTCGTTTATTATAATCCTACTGTAGTCTTTTATGACTGCTTCAGTATGTTGTGGGGGGTGGGGGTCATTGATTTGAGCCTATACACGTCCAATGCAGAATGAAAGCCCCAACAAAACGATGCAAAAATATTTTGGCAGGAGCCGCACACATCTTTCAACTCTTTGCGACTGTTATTGTTTGTGACATTATGCACTCTCTGTGGTTATCATCCGTGAAACTTTACAGTTATCTTAACAGCAAGTAACAGAAGAAGCACCATTATGTAAACCAAAAACATTACATTATTCCAATATTTATACAAATTCATGTCATCAGTGTCTAGAAACCAAGCAAATGTTAAATCAAAACCCACAAAAGACCGCTTCAAAGCTACGAGACCGCTCATATGTTTCGTTATATGTTTGTATCATGTTCTAATCATTAAGGTGGAAGAACAATAAAGTGTTCTCAATCATTATTTATTATATATTAACCTGCACCAATGTAACCAGTAATATATTAAGCCCCGTAGCTCAGTTTATAGCAATTCTACCATCTGCACTTTGCGGGTTCAATTTCCAACCTGGACAAACATTTGTCTGATGAATATAGATGTTTGTTCTGTGTTTGGGTATTGTATTGTACTTGAAGTACCTATTTATTGACGAAAAAAAGTATTTAAGTATTATATCCGTAATCCAGTTCCCATATTACAAGCTATGCTTAGTTTGAGACTAGGTGGCGCTGTGCGAAATTAATATATTCCGTAGCATTTATTTATTTGTATAAATGCGTACACCTAAAAGTCGCGTTTCGAATGTGAACCCTCGACACATCCTCAGGTGTTC
The DNA here is from genome assembly GCA_951394065.1 of Venusia cambrica. Taxonomy (NCBI): domain Eukaryota; kingdom Metazoa; phylum Arthropoda; class Insecta; order Lepidoptera; family Geometridae; genus Venusia; species Venusia cambrica. Next base: position 4,096,302 of record OX596040.1, on the reverse strand, counting down.
TCAGATAGCAATCAATCAATACGCGTACGAATGAGGCTGGGCTGGGCCCATCGTTCTGGAAACCCATTCCATGCCAGTGGGTCTCCTCACCCGACCATACACAGCTTTGAACATACAATTTTCCACTTTGAAACCTGTTTTCTTTTCGCCGTGTGCAACGCATTCCCTAAAATAGCCATATAATCCACCAGACTTTACAAAAGCTCTGTACTGCTGATTTTCACTATATATTTTCTTCCATACAAACGTAACTTATTCTTCATTTCAATGGCACGTCCGATTTAAATTTAATTTTGGAACTATTATATATAATATATATATAAATATAAGCAGAATCTGTGTCGATATAAATTCGAAAAAAAAAATGGAAATGTTTGAACAAAAACACTTTTCGTAATAAATTTTCGAGTATGTATTGCGTTATACATTTTACAAATAGTAGTATAGTTGGTATAGTATCAGCCCGCTGATATCAAAAAAGACAACTAAGGGTAACACTTCGGTGTCGCCACGGCTATTTTTATACAGGGGCTAAAAACCCTTTGAGTCGGTGTCAGTGTAAATAATACAATAATGTTGTGTTAGTGCAAAAGTGCTTCTACTAAAACCATACGAACAAAGGTTAAATCGCCTACATTTCAGTGACAAAAGTGCCAATGAACGCAACACCGGATATAATCGTAATTTGATGTATCTATAAGTGTAAATTGACAAATATAAATAGGGGGTTATAGGAAGGCAAATAAAAATAATCTGTTTGCCATATGTTTGAAAACGGTGTAAATGCAAAATAGAAAAATGTGCTGTGTATTTTCTGTGTTTGTAGCTGTTATTTTGTTGATTGTTTCACTTGGCGTCTAACTATGGGCCTGAGATTAAGATTTTGTTTCAATGAGATATGTCTTTAAATATCTACAAAATAGTGGCATTATGTCTCCCAAAACATTTTATAAAGACACATTCCGCTAAATATGTAGGTGCTTCAATCACACATAAGTAATAAAACATGCGTTTTAAGATATCGAAGAGCTTAAACTCTTGTTTGCAATACGCTTATGCTTGGATTGTGACGTCACTAATCCCTACTTCGTATAACCTCGGGGATTACTGTAAAATGTTCCAACGATATCTGAAGGAAAAAAATCCGGATAGAATACAACATGTGCTCAATTTGAAAAATTGGTATATTTGAATAAATGTAAATAAAATAACGTAAACCCCATCATTAGGGAATGTCTTCTCTGTAGGTACTATTTTTGGGTATTAAAAAAAAATATATTAGCAACTATGAGCACCAACATGTCGATTTTTTAGGTTAGATGCTATTAAAATTGGTGCTACCTTATCTCAAAAATCATTAGCTCAAAGATTTTGAAAACTAATTTTTTACGTCCTCACTTTTTTATAAATTTTGAGTTAGCTCTTGACCTCTTACTATATATAGCTCATCTAGTTCTAGGCAAGTGCCAGGATTAGGTCTACAGTGGTTACGACAGTATAGTGGTTGCTGTTAATGTACCTAGAAATTTACAAAACCTACCACCAGTGTTCAATTAGTCGTAATCGGGAGTAAAATCCAAAAAAATGAGAGCCAGGGGTAGATTACACCTACACCAAGCTACTAGAGTTATATAGAGTGTACTCTGAACTATTTTATTCCCACTGCCAAAATCATGATTCAAATGAGTACCGTGTGTGATCTACTATCAATAACTGTTTCCTCGTTCCATTAGGCCCGTATGGATCAGCATGCCTGCGAAATTTTATAATCAAAAGCTTTACTGTACCTTTGATTATTCAATTTCGAAGCGCTTAAGCAAAATTATTATTGAATCACCCAAATTAATCAAGTAATCACCATTACCTAAACGTTCTGGTAATTTTCTCTCGACTATGAAAGAGCAATTAGATCGTGAAAATCACCTCGTAAAGGTAATTGGCTGCAAGCCTAGAGTTACGTTCAAGGTATCAAATGAAAATTAGGGCCTAAACACATAAATACAATACGACTCTACGTTGAGCCACTTTCGTGTATTACGTAGTCGTGTCTTAGAAAGACGAGTTTGATTAATGAACATTTGTATCGCAGGTTTTTTTTTACGACGGGGAAACGCTTGGGCTTTATTTCACCTGTGTAGCAAATCTTAAACACATGGAAAGTTTTACGATAACATATACAGGAACTGGCTATCTTACCATAAATGTCGAACAACAAGATTTTAAAATTGTTGATATGGTGACATATTAAGCTAAAATGGTGGCAGTCAAGCAGTCAAACAACTATAAAACACCAACCAAACCAAGCACATTTGTAACCCCTTGGGGAATGAACCCGATCATACTGTCGTTATAAATTTGTCATACGTTGCCTTTGCTCATACTATATTTATAGGGTACCTATATTTATTACGTCTCCAACCTTGGTTCCGTTGGTAGGATCAAAAATCTTGCTGGGTTTTGATTTAGGCGACGCGTCACCTTAAGGGCTGGCTCTTATTTCAGCCAGTGAATACTTTATAAATACATATGTACTATATAATACAACACCCAAACACAGAACAAACATCTATATTCATCACACAAATGTTTGTCCTGGTATCTCTGATACTGGTCTGGCTACCTATCAACCCGATATAACGGTTTCAAGGTGAATAAAAGTAAGTCAAATTGTGCATATTCTTAGTTTATTTTTTTATTTTATTTTTTTAATCAAACATTTATTCAATAAAAAGTACAATTAAATTAGTTTAATATTATTAGTTTATTAATAAATATATTGCTGAGTATACTGAATATCGGAATCGTCTCGTTAGCTACGCTCCACGGTGTCATAATCTTTAAAGAGAAATGTGATCCGCGCGTAGCAGCATTGGAAGTTTTATGACGTATACCATGCATCGTAAACCTACCAGACGAATGTTGTGGGTTTCCATAACATGTCGTTGTGAACTAAAGCGATGTCGCATCGTGGTACTTCTTTCGTCGTGACTAGAGTTCAAACAAATTATGGATATGTTAAAAACTAGCTAAGGTTCAGGAGGCCTATGACAAAGGACTAACTTGCGAAAACTAAACAATAAATCATTTGTTTGTATTTCAAGTGATTGCACATGGTCACAACATCTACAAATGACATTATGACACAACCCGCGACGGGAATCAGTGCCCAAGCTGAGTTTGGATATGAAACAAAACTTCGGAATCTGCGTCAGGACCCTCGTTGCTCTATTGGTTAGAGCGTTTCCGGTTTGAGGAAAAGATGCGGGTTCGAGTCCCGTCGCGGGATTTACATGTTTGTGTCATTATAACATTTGTAAACAATAAAATCTCAAAACTGGTGTCTAAATAATTGACCGAGCGAGCGAAGCGAGCGATACGTCTTAGTTTCGAGATTGGCCAAAAATGCTGTCGGTTTTTTCTCGCCTACAGGTCGCATTTTTTACCGATTTTGATGAAAATTGGCACACATGTTTTTTGATGTATTACATTTTTTTTGTCGATCGCGATTGTTGATTGGGGGAAAATGGGGGAAGTTTGCTGTAGCGTTATTTAGCAACGGATTTCAATTCAACTTTAAAGACACTCTAAAAATTTAATTCTACCAATATGTTGTGAAAAAAATAAACAAAAAGGGTTTGTGGAGCAGGAACAGGGAAAAAGTTTACTGTAGGATTTCAATTCTTGATTTTTTTTTTCGGAAAATTATACCTACATTTACTAATCAGACTAAACAATCCTCTCCGCTTTTGCAAGACAAATTCGTAGACACCAAGTTCGATCTCCTCAGACCAAGGGAACGCGAGTAATCGCTAAAATTTATACCCCTATTTGCTCAAAAGTCTAAAGGTAAAGTGAATGGTTATAAGGGCTCACGAGGTCTACTGTTCTTACGCAACCACTAGTATGTAAAACTTGTCTCTTTTTCTTGTTGTGTTGTGCATGTATGTATAAATGCACTGCAAACATTTGAGTTTTCTTTTTGTGGTTCCACGGCCAGACAGCATTACAACAGACCACGTATGTGATAGCGCAACGAACTGGATGCCATTCACCTAGCATGATATACACCGACTCAATATCGGAGTAAATAGAAGAAATAGGGAAGGCCTTTGCCCAACAATGGGATGACCAGATCAGATATTAATAGCAATAGTTTAACTTTGACTCATCTAAAATACAAACCAATATATAACAAATCATGTCGTAGCTAACTCTTTGTAATAGTAGTGTGTCTGTCTGTCTATTCTGTATATCAAGACATGTATATACAGTATATATATACTGTATATACAGTCTAAAGGTACTGTGTAATTTTATTATTTTATTTGTATTTATTTGTACGACGGGTAAGCACTTGGCCTTCATCTCAACTGGTAACAAGTTGAGATAAGGCCGAAGGTGGAGGCGCACTTCACCTGGGACCTCAACAAAGTGAGGAACTGGCTATCTTACCTCTAAATGCCGGAACACAACAATTTTAGAATTGTTATTATGGCGACCGAATTATTTAAGATGGTGGTAGCTAGCCAGGCGGACTTAAACAAAGTCCTACCACCAACCAACCCAAGCACAATTTATTGTACTCCCCACGGGGATCAAACCCGGAACCTCTGGATCTGAAATCGGTGAACCACTAGACCACAGAGGTAATATTTATGGTAAATTTGAGGTAAAGAAGAACGTACTTTCAGTATAGCCCGTACATACAGACAGAAGTGGCATTTCGTAATGACGCAATCAACTGCACAGCTGCACAATGGGGTGGGTTAATGCACTAACATGATTTTAATATAAATAAAAATTAAAATTAAAATTAAAAATTAAAAAAAAATTAAAATATAGATTTAAAGCTCGCTGTTCCTGCCTCGACGTGATGGTGTATTAAATTGAATAAATTTTCAATTTTAACTTTTAATTTTCATAGATACATTTTCACGTTTAACTACCCTTCTATTTCTTGTTCAATACACTACATTATTCGTATATTTTAATTTCAAATTGTATTCATATTTAATGAGAACAGAATAAATATATTTTGTGCAGCAAGTGTAAGAACGATTCAATTGTCTTCATTCTTTCCGCATCTATCTTTTACTTCAAAAATCTTTTGACTGACTCCTATGATACAATTTATGCCTTTTCTGGCAGTGCCTACCTAGTTTTTGTAAGCAAATTAAAGTACGCAATAACAACGTGCGATAGACAGGTATCATTGTAAAAGATCTTCAGACAATCAAGATAATAGGTACTATAGAAATCTATAACAATAGAGGTCGACATTTTGGTGGGTTCATCTTTTGGCTAGGTATTTGTTATTACAATGCCGTACCAGGAAATAAGAAACAGCATAGGAGGATGAAATACAATTTGGATTGTAATGACATGACGAATTGCTAACATATTAAATAATTTCGTATGAGTAGTAGCCTCTTTTGAAAGGGCTTGTCCCGGAAAGTACTACCACCAAAAACCACAAAATATACAAAATTGAGCTACTAATTATGTAATATATTAGTATATGTATGTTTAAGTATTATAAGTAGGTATTTAATCATTTTATTTGATTTATTATTTTATTGTAGGTATAAGTAAGTATATATTAAGTATTATAATAAATTATTATATCATTTTCTCTCGTTAAGTAGCACTAACATACTACACAAGGGTTATCTGGAAGAAAATGCTTTGTAGCATTAAGTACGCCCATGTACTTTTATTTATTAGTGCAATAAAGTATTTTCTATCTATCTACCACCATATATATTTCAACCACCAAGCAGCATTGCTGTGTTTCGGTTTGAAAGGTATGGTGTCCGGTAAAATTATGGGCACGCGAGCACGCAAACTGACGGGTGCAATGCAGTGTCGTGTAGGCTATGTTCTTTGTGGATGAGATCTACGTAGTAAGGCATTGTTATCTACTCCGTCTCCTAGTTTAAAAAAATAAAAATTTGCAGATGCCCAAGATCGGGAAGTGTGAAGGGAGCGGGGGGAGGCCTTTGCCTCTCCTTAATAAAATAATAACAATAAGTTTATGTCAACGTATAACCCGTTGAAATATAAAAAAACTTGCTTTTGATTTCATAGTAAGTAGGTACCTATTGTAAACATTATGTCAAATAAGCAGATAGGTATAGGTATCCTAAAAAGACAGGATATAAGAGGACTGACTGTTTTCTGGCACAGAGAATATCTTTAGCGATTCAAGTAGTTAAGAATGTAGCCGTAATAGTGTAGTGCTCTTGGCTATTTTTTTTTTGTGTTTATAGTTTTTAATATGTCTTCAGTATATTTGATTGTTTCTATAGTTTAACATACGTATAAATCCATAAAAAGTATCTCTCCTTTCCAATTTGTAGGAAGTCCACTACTCAAATAAATTGTCAATTTTTCACAATACAGTAGGATCGTAAACTAACCGCTAAGGGAAAGACACAAGGAATACAGGCACAGTAAATTTCAATAAAGGTGTTGCAATTGCTACGATACACCGCATTCTAGTACTTACTTAGAATCCTAGCCACCAGAGCTTCAAAGGCCGGTAAGTGTATTTACACTTGGCCGCGGTGATCGCGTTAAAAACTCCTTACTTGAAAGGAAAAGAGAATGTATGGTTAGACGACACCTCTTTCTTTCAAGTGTCAAGACAGATTTCAAAGCGACGCGAATGTTATTTGAGTTCCTTGCAAAAGTAAAAGAGTGGTAAAATAGTTTGTTTTAAGTGTAAAAAATGTAAAATAGAATTGTATTAATTATTAAACTCGATATTTGATTTTATTTACAAAAAGTTTATACCTTGGTTGGTATAAGGTAATTGAATAATTCTTCGGGTATAAAATAGGTTACAGAATAACAATGTTTTTTTTTAACTGTATTGCGCCCACCAACTAAAACATAAATGATAAGCCTCGCGTGCCAGTAATTTCATCGGCAACCATACCCATCACACCGGAACACAGCAATGCTGGTTGGCGGACGAAATAGGTGGTAGTACTTACCCGGACGAGCCCTATCACAAGGGGCGCTACTACTCTTGCACGGAACGATATACGTAAAGTAATTATCGTCAGGTGCCTAAGTAAATATATGTTTTTGTTTTCGTAGTCACGGAAACGCTTGATACCTCTCTCTGAAGAGCATATTTCAATTACAAAAAGTAAATACAAAACAATTTGAAAACATCGATAACCAAACAAAATTTTATATCTGCAGTATTCAATTTTGAGCATTGAAAACCTGTCGACGCATCAAATACTGCGATTAAAAAGCAATCCGACTTTCAAATAAATTCGACATATCTCTGAACAAATATTTAAAATGAACTTCTGGCACGAGAGCCCGAGCCACGACATAATCACATAAGCCCGTACTTATAAGCCGTGGCTCATATTTTTTTTTTGTGCCGATTAAACATATATAAATATTGACCTATGATGTATGGTCCTCTGAAACAAAGACAACTTAAAAACTTACTGACAATCTATAACAAATTGTTACATGCAGTTCCGCGTAGTTGGTTCCTTCCTACCTACCCGTTGGAAACGTACACAAAATATATTTATAATAAAAATAAAACATTGGCTAGGTACCTTTAATTTTTTTTTATAATGTATACATATTTTTACTTTTTTTATATGAGGATTTATATCTTTAAATCCTTACCAAATAGTATGCTTAATATTAATCCGTGCAGGCGTTTATTTGTGAAAGGGTTACAAACAAATAGTTTATTTCGAATAAGGTAAGGATTGCCGTAGCTTCCAAAAAACTCTTTAACGTGTACAAGAACCATTTCAAACAGACACATGAATATTTAATCATTCGCTCTCGCACTACATGCCCGGAACAACTGTACACTTCAGTGCAGACGCAGTCGCTGACAGAACAAATTGTCAGTCTGTTCCAAATCCGACACATCGCACATCGTTTGAATTCCGAATACGTTTAAATTTTCCAATGCCAGATTTTAAAAGTCGTTTAGATACTAGCTTTTCTCATTTACCGGGTGTTCGGATATTAATGATATTGAAATGTAATATGTACTTCAAACGAAACATGAAATTAAATTACATTTATTTTGCATTAAAACATTATAATAGAATAGAGAATCATCCTGGGATGGAATAACATTCGTACCCAAACCAAGATGACCAGTTTTATGGAACATAATATAATCTCACAAGAAAGATAAGTAGTAGATACTCCGACTACCTACACTGGAGGGTGCATGCAAAGTTTTAATTATATTATCAAAGCATAACATTTACGTCAAGTTCGTTTGGTATCAATCCAATGTCTTCAGAAACTTCTAGCGGTTCGGATATAAATTTAACGCTCAGCTCAGCTTTCACTGGTAGTGTTAAACAAAACTTGAGTCTCAGCCATTTGACCTCTAGTTATTCGGCCATTTTTGCAAATGCCTCAAATAAAGTCAGGCCAAACTCACTGACATAATTCAATGCATTGCGAATCTCAAAAAGCAATGGGATGACCACGTTGCGAGAAAACCAGGCTCTTGGTGCAAAGTGTAAGCTAAGTTGAAACACGAAAATCATTGGTACAATTACATTAAAAAACAACTATGTTGAAATGTATTGAAACTGCACAACACAGTCAAAAATTACATGACATGAAGGAGGCCTAGACCACAGAGTTGAAAATGGCTAAACAGAAGAAGAAGAAACTACATGATCAATTAATGTTCTATTTTTATTCGAATGCCATTTTTATTTTCATTTCTAACATTATTTAGCTCCACTCTTGACTTTGTAAGATGATCCAATACTCGCCCGAGTTTCTAACGCTACCAGCCTCCCACGTTGTACTACAAATCTCCTAAGATTTTGTCGTTGAAAAGTTAAATCCACGTCTTACCGCCAATTACTTATTCCGAGCTAAGTAAAGACGGTTTTGAATTTTAACTCACAGATTTGCTGGAAAGGATTCTCTTAGACGTAGATAGGATGTCAGTTATATTGGGTTTATGTAAGTAAAGCCAGTGTGGATTTGCGAATATACACAAAAAAATGCAGCACATATTCTAAATTTACTCTCTTTCGCAGACCTCATTCTTGTCCACACCTCGGTGTCAAATGAGAAACGAGGTGGGTCATCTTGAATGTATGTACAAAATATTACCTTATTTGAGGGAATCATTTTTTATTCTATTGCATAAGGAAGGAGCTACCGAGTTAGAAGCATGTAAAATTTGGATTTTACACGTATTTTAATTCAACAATCCGCACCCTCGTTAAGAAAATCAGAACAATAAATATTTGACGGACTAGAAATGGTTCAGAAACTCAATCCAATTATGCTGGATAATTTTAAAGGAAAAGAGAGATGAGATTTTAATAAAACGGCAAACTGTGAGTACACCGAGGGATCTGACTCACATTTCACTCAACTAATTCTGGAGTATGGGTAAGACTTACGTTTGGCCAGTTTTAAATGTATGAGTAGTTATACTTTAGGGTAATCACAAAAATCACACAATGTTTAACGTTTAATATAATATTATAAATTCCTCTAAAGACAAGTTCCCCCCCCCCCGTATTTTTGTTTTTAATCCAACATTATTCTCTGAACATTGAAATGGCTGTTCTAAAGTCAAAAAAATTTAAAGGTTGGACGGACTGCCAGATAACGTCAAAGGTTCCAATTGGCTCTTTTGGGTACGTAACCCTAAAAATGTTAGAGGCATCTACGTTTAACGCCTGCGTACGACTACCGAGAGTGAATTTTAAATTAGATCTAACATTGTACATAGGTAGGTATAGACAGACACATAGGTAGGTAGGTATTATATTTCAACATTTGTGTACCAACATCAATATACAATGGGGTTGTATACGCCATAACGACGTATAAGTCATAAAAAGCATTGACAACTCATCTATTAATAGTGAACCATCCAAATTCACTCACTCCACTCATAATCCAACCCAAACCATGATTTTCTTAAAAATTATCAATTTAAAGTAACATACTCGCGATTTTTCCTCTTCCTCGGATCACTACTCAGAGCGTAGATATTATGAGGATCACTCACTTATGGTATTAGTCAGAGAAATGTCCAAACTAACGTTCGGAATATGCCCATGGCTTGCCAGTAACTAGCATTCAATAAGTGACAGGTTGCAAGCCTATCGCCGCTTAGGATGCGGCCACTTCTGCGCGTATCTTTACGCGATGACAAAAAGTATTATCCGTAATGTATTCCTCATAAAAAATGTGCTGATAGTGAGAGTTATTTTTGTCAGTGATGTGCAGACACAGATATAATATTTTCTTACAATTGTCTTTCTGTTCTAAACTAAAACCCAAAAGTTAGCAACAGCCCAACCAAACAACAAAGCATGCAACTGCTCTGAAGATTTAACGCCGCTCGTGACAGCACCAAAGGCAAAATGCTTCCGGCGCTGTGGTCAATTAAATGTATAAGTGTTGCAGATATAGCGGGCACGGTATTTAGTCGCAATGGCTACTAAACGCCGTGGCGGGTACAGCTTAAGAATCGACCCCCAAACTAAAAAGCTTGCAGTTGATTGCTCGACCAAAAACATAATACAATAAATATGTCTCGACCACAGACACGGCACAGTTTATATTATAAAATCATGATGCAGGATTTATTATTATTGCTCACATATGTTTTAGTATTATTATAATTATGTAGGCATGTAGCCAGATCTCCTAATCTGGTTCCTGACAGAAAACCAGCGTTTCACCGTTAATCCCGGTGCAATTCAAAGACAACCCTTTTAGCCCACACACAGTTGCTACGCTTAACTTTTATCTGTCTGCCTTTAGTAATATTATGTATGTACCATACATTTCCTTGTATTTTCGTATTTGTATATGTCTTAATTTGTTTCTTTTTTACCAGCCGTGAATTCATTAAATATACATTTTTAGCTTGCGTAAACTGTGCCTATAATACTTACATATTTACCTATTTGATTACTTGTTTGTAAATTTGTGTGGGGTAAAGGGGCATCTGGCTACGGTCACGCGACCTTTATTCTTCTACTTTGCTAGTTACTGTGTTCTTAATTTCACGCGATTGCTGTCTCGCATTCCTCAAAAATTAAGAACAAAACTCTATAGTAAACAGAATGCATAGGGTATATAATAGGAACTTTAACTTAATGGATCTTTTTCACGCAGGCAAGATAGCTTTTAGGAGAGATATAAATAATGGAAGAGGGCTTTCTAAATAAGTAAATACAAAACAAATTGTATATTTTTTAAGTCCATGTATTCACTGTTACTTTCCACTTCTTAAATTAGATTATAGCGTGATTTAAATATTAAGTTGAATTGTTTTTTCTCTTTCCCTTTTTGGCTTTAGTTTTCATTTGCTAAAAGTATATTTTTTTTGTGCTGTCTGTTTATTAATCCCTGTTTTTTAAATTTAAATCCGTTTTTGGTTGTAAGATAGACTTATGTTATGCTATGGATTGTGTGTAATACATAAAAAAACTGAATCAACATGATGGTATCAGTTTTAATTTGCCAACAAAACGGGTTCCATTCCATGACACGTACCGCGGTTATGAAGGATTAGCAGGCTCTATCTCGTGTATCAACTAATCGAATCAGGTAATTTATCTGTACGTCATCGCTTAATGCTACAAACGAAACATTGAGCCGCTTCTATGTGTATGATTCAAATTAAGCAACTGTAGTCTCTCAATAGCTAGTTGAAAGTTGAAAAAACTGTACCGACTAATAAAGTGTTGTTAACTTCATAGTTTTACGATATAGAGCGTGCTTATGAAACGCCTCTGTGGTCTAGTGGTTCATCTACTAGTGTCAGATCTAGAGGTCCCGAGTTCAATCCCCAAGGGATAAATATCGTACATGGTTTCGTTGGTGGTAGGACTTTGTTTAAGTCCTACCACCATCTTACCGATTCCAATAAAATTACTGGACAATAATTCCACACAACGCCATCTTGTCCCAGACGATGCAAAGCTAATATGGTGACTAGATTGCAAGTTGATTCGTTCATTCTTGCTCTGTCACGAAAAACATCTGAACGCATTGAATTTGACTAGCTATGACACTATTATCTAACCGACTCTGTGGTTTAGTGGTTCGCCCACCGGTGTCAGATTCAGAGGTCCCGGGTTCGATCGCCAGGGGAAGTACAATAGTGTGCTTGGTTTGGTTGGTGGTAGGACTTTGTTTAAATCCGCCTGGCTAACTACTACCATCTTACCTAAGTCTGTCACAATAATTCTTAAAAATTGTTGTGTTCCGGCATTTAGAGTAAGATAGTCAGTTCCTCAGACTGTAGAGGATTTTGGGTGAAGTACGCTTCCACCTTTGGCTTCATCATAACTTGAAGCAAAGCGCTTTCACGTCAAACTATTAAAAAAAACGCATACAGTCTCCCGAATAACATAACCCTAATGAGGCAGGCGAGAACAGATATCAAAAAGCTATAAAACAGAAAAAAAATATTCACAAGAACAGTTGTCGCAATTATCAACTTATTTAAAAAAAAAACTTTCTCTACTACGTTTCATTTTCACAGTTCGCTTTGCTTCTTTATTATTGTTATTATATTTCTCCGCCATTAGTTACATGATGGTGTTGGTGCTGCCGCGCACCCTGCGCCTCAGGTACGCCGTTCTCTTGCGCAGTATTGCTGCGAACCCATCTACTCGCGCCTCTACAAACATTCCTGATGCGCTACAGAAGCGCGGCAGCCCCATCAGCATCCTGAACGCATTATTATATAGGACGCGCAGGGCGGTCCAAGTCTTCTGCGTATGCTTTACCCATAGACTGCATGTAGAGAACGACTGGCAGTACGCCCTAAACAATGTAGTTTTAACTGGCGCACTGCAGCGCGCAAATCTACGGGCCATCATATTTGCTCTGACGGTTAAAGCCCTGTGCTCCCTCTCCATGTCTACATCATCCGTGAGCGCCTCGGTGACCCAGTGGCCCAGGTACTTGAATTCTGACTCTCGCTTTAGTAACTTACCATTTAGTGAGACCGGTGGTACCACTGAGTGTGCATTTTTCCTGAGACTCCAAAGCGGAACCGTTTAGACTAGCTGTGACATATGTTTAAAACAGAAGCTAAACAAAATGCCGGATTTATACACTTATGCTTTAGTACAAGGACATGCACATTTTGTGCAGATGCTACTAAAAGCGATGCAAAAACTTTAAAAGAGGAATGAGATTTTTTTTAATGCATTTTCTGCTCATGGTTCCGTGCGCATAGTTTCCGGATAAAACGTAGCGTTTATGTTTTCCTAGTCCAGGAAAATATCTATGCAATATTTTATATTTTTTTATACTACGCTGTCAAGGACACCTGGCGAGAAGGACGGACGATAGATGAAGCAAAGCGTTGACGGAATGGCTCCCAAAAACAGATATCGGAATGTCGGTCGTCCAGCAGCAAGATGGGCAGACGACATTACCAGACATTACCAGACCGTTGGGTGTCGCATATACATAGAGAGGCCTATACCCAGGAGTGGGTGAAATCAGGCTGCGGATGATGATGATGATGACGGCGATGTGCTTGACCTTCATCTTGCCATGTTTTTCAAGGCCAAATATGGAAGCGCACTTCACCCGTAATCCTCAAAGAACTGAGGAACTGGCTATCTTACCTCTAAAATGCCGGAACACAACAATTTGAGAATTATTGTTATGGCGATAGACTTAGGTAAGATGGTGGCAGCTAGCCAGGTGGATTAAACAATTTCCTACCACCAACCAAACCAAGTACACTATTGTCCTCCCCTGGGGATCGAACCCGGGACCTCTGGATCTGACACCAGTGGGCGTACCACCAGACCACAGAGGCGGTTAGACACTATTGTCATAGCTAGTCAATTTCAATCCGTTCAGCCGTTGGTTCAGCCCCCTTACTCACTATAACCAATCGTGTCTTAACGCGCCCGCGTTACGATATTTCAATACGATGATTCCATGCAGATATCGTAACGCGGGCGCGTTAAGACACGATTTGTCATAGTTGCTAGTTAAGTTGTTTAGTTATGGGAGTGTGTAAAGAGTGTGGGAGTGTGGAGTGTGTGTGATGCACAGTTAGCGTAAACATCACTGACGCAACGCTCTTCTGTTTTTTACCTAAAAAGTAGTAAATCGTGTCCAAAACTTGGTGAAAGTTACCTCAACCCTATAACCTTTAGCAGTGGATGTCCAACATTGAAGTGTCAGACTCTGGAAGACCCATATTTCAACGGAATTTCAATGATAAAGTCAGCGGCTTCGGGAATATCTACTCACACATAGGTATTCACAAGTTTTTTTTAACATTTTTGAGGTAAAAATTGACCAATAAAAGCCGCTGGAATTTTTTCGAAACACCGTCTTTCGGTCATTGTTATTGTGTTGTGATTGTGAAATAATCAAACTGTCAACAAAACAACCAGACTGCAACCGTCAGTTTCAACAGACGTGACAGTGACAGTTAATTACATTAAACTAACGTTCCGTTCCATTAAAGGCAACATCTAGACTCGCTTACCTCTCGTTCAAAAATGGTTGTAAAATGTGCGGCGTGCGGCAAATTTCTAAAAGGTGGAGTTACTTGCCCTCAGTGCAAATCTAATTCGCACCATGAATGTGTCAGAGTTCCCCATGATATAGTAGTGCCAAGTACATGGCGGTGTGGCGACTGCCAGATGAGGACCCCAAAAGGGAGAGGTCCTTCGACACCAATCCAGATATCACAGATATATTCTGGGGGTGTCTCCTCAGGTTCTGGGAGTGAGGAGAGGGAGAGTGAAACTGCCAATATAGAAACAGAATATGCTCCAAGTAGCGTAAAACCCGTGGACGAGCCCATGTCATTGAACCAAACTGCCCTTGACATCACGTCGGAGTTTAATGAGATGGAGATGCAGATTGGTCCGAGGGATAATAAGGAGGAGCATTCTCTAGTGCTGCTTGACGCTTTTCATAGAATGCAAGAGAATCTACTTGCGGAGATGGGCGCGGTTAGGGAAGAGATGCGTGATATTGGCTGTGAGATCAAAGAAGTGAGGCGCGAAATGGCAGAGTTCCGCGTCTCCCTCTCCGGTGTCTCGGTGCGTGTAGATGCATTGGAAAAGCGCCTTGATATCGTTGAGCACCAGCGTACAATAGTCACTCAGGAGCCCAACGTTATCAGCGACCTACAGTCCACCGTGGTGCGCCTCCAGCAGGAGATAGATGACCGCGATCAGGATGGATTACTGTCAGATCTAGAGATAGGTCATCTCCCGGAGGATCGTGGGGAGAATGTGCAGCACGCAGTAACGGTGTTGGCGACCAAACTTGGTGTCGCGCTGGAAGAACGGGATATAGTCTTTGCAGAGCGCGTTGGTGCTGTGCAGATGGCAGGAATAGTGGGCGATAAGCCACGCACGCGCCGCATAGTGGTTCGCTTGGCGCGCCGTGACCTGCGCGATCGCATACTGCAGGCCGCGCGTGTGCGGCGCACCCTTACCGCCGGAGATGCTGGGAGTTCCGAGACCAGTCCGCGCATCTTCGTCAATGAACGGTTGTCGCGTCTCAATAGACACCTTTTCTATCGCGCACGGGAGGAGTGCCGCAAACTTCAGTGGCGGTTTGCGTGGACCAGGCGTGGCAGAGTCTACGTGAGACAGGCTGACGGAAAAGATGCGTATCCAATCCGATCGGAAGTGGATCTAAAGCGGGTTTTTGGGGTCACTTTGGTTTGAGGCTTTTAATATAGAGATTTTAGTCGTGTTAATTTTAGAAAACGTAATAATTTACATTGGTTTGATTGATTTTCGGGGTCAAGCTTTTATAGTTTTGTTTTTTTGTGAATTTCTAGTTTATATTTGCCATATGCCTTGTCCATTTTACTGCAAACTATTTTCTTGTATATGTAGCTGTAAATTGCATAATATTTTTATCTACATTATTTTGTTAGGTGTCTATTTTTATCGTATACATTGGTCGTTTATCTGTTTATCTTCTCCGTCATTGTATTCTGTTTATCCTAGTGTCGTTAAGATGATTTATGTTTCTAATAAAAATGTAGTTAGTGGTAAATCGAGTCAGTTACACTTTCTCTGAACCATCTTAAGGTCGGTCTGTTTAACCCTGGCTCACTTAATACTGGTCAAGATGAGTTCATAGTAGCTATTGAGGAACTATCCCCTGATATTCTAGCTATCAACGAGACCTGGATAAAGGAGGGTCAAGATGATAGAGCTCCGCGTATAACAGGTTACCGTATGTTGCATATGCCAAGACATACTAGTATTAAAAAAGGACGAGGCGGGGGAGTGGGGTTTTACATTCGCAGAGGGGTCAACGCACGTATTTGCCCTCATCCAGTCGTGCCTTCAGTTGAACAAATGTGGTTGCGTCTCAGCGTGCTTGGCAAGTGTGTGATCATTGGAACTGCATATCGGGCACCTTGGCAGAACACTGTCGAGTTTTTTGATGCTATCACTGGCTCAATTACCTCATTTGCTAGATGTGACCACATAATCTTAGTCGGTGACCTAAATATCGATGTGCTAGACCCGGATAATAATAAACTCCCATTACTTCAACAATTCCTCCATACTCTAAATCTTAATCAACTTGTTTCTGAACCGACTCACTTTAAGGATGATCATACTAAGACGCTGATAGACATTGTGTGCACTGATACCCCATTCCGCAAAATTACAATGAAGCAAACTGAAGATCTAGGACGGCATGCCATGATTGTTGTAGAATTTAACATCAAAAAGGAGAAAATACCCCCCCGTTTGGTTACTTATAGGGCGCTCAGTAGTATTGTCATGGACCTGTTTAATAGCGATTTGAATGCAATCCAATGGGATATTTTCCTCACGTGTACGGATGTCAATGAACTTGTACCGGTTTTCGCTCGTACTATTGTAACATTGTTTGACCTTCATGCCCCTGTAAAAACAAAAAAGTTTAAAGGTCCCCCGCACCCATGGATAACTGATACGGTCAAAGCTATGATAAAAATACGGGATGAATATCACACTAAGTACAAATCACATAAGTCTGATAGTCTTAGGGATGCATATAAGCGCATGAAATATATAGTTGTAGCAGCCATAGAAAGTGAGAAAAAAGCGTACTTTACCCAAAGTATCAATAAAAACTTAAAGAACCCTAAGCAACTCTGGAAAAATTTGAAAAATAACATTATATTTCCTAATAAAAAGCAAACGACCGACCTCCCAACCCAGTTTGATGATCCTAACTCGATAAACCTTCACTTTCTCAATGTCCCAGGGAGTGGTACCATCCCTATTTCACAACTGACCTTCTTTGAGCATCATCGGTATAGCTCAGATACTTTCTTCAGCCTACAACCAGTAAGTGAGTACACAGTGAACAAAGTAATTGATGGTTTTAAATCCAATGCCCAAGGTATTGACGGAATTTCGTTGGAAATGGTGCTAATGACACTGCCTCAGTCTCTGAATGCGATTACTGCAATAGTTAATGGGTCGATCATTAGTGGTGTCTTTCCTGATTCGTGGAAGGTGGCAGTGGTGAAGCCTTTACCTAAAACTGGAACTCCTTCAGCTCTTAGTGATCTGAGACCTATCAGTTTGCTACCATGCCTTTCTAAAATTTTAGAAAAGATAGTGTGCATACAACTCATCAAATACCTAGAAGATCATCAGATTCTCCCAGAGCTTCAATCAGGTTTCCGAAGGGGTCGTAGCACATCAACTGCTCTCTTGGATGTGGTAGACAATCTGCTTGCGGCACAAGACCAGGGAATGTGTAGTTTTTTAGTACTGCTGGATTTTTCACGAGCTTTTGACTCCATAAGCGTTCCACTACTTCTCTCAAAGCTGGCGTTCTATGGGTTTGATGTGCTGACAATACAGTGGTTCTCTAGCTACCTTGACCAGAGGTATCAATGTGTGGAGCTTAGGCAAGCAAATGGGAGCACCTGTAGATCTTCTTTCTTACCAGTACCTAGAGGTGTTCCTCAGGGATCAATCCTCGGGCCAATACTTTTTATTCTCTACAGTGCTGACATCGCCAAAGCTATTACTCATTGTAGATTTCACTTGTATGCAGATGATGTCCAACTGTATTACCCTTTCCATCCAAATGAATGTTCTATTGCTGTTGATATAATGAACACCGAACTAGCCCAAGTCTACAATTGGTCTCAATCGAACTCTCTTGTCCTTAACCCAAAAAAAACAAAGTACGTCGTGATTGGCACCCGAGTTATGATTGAGAAGCTAAACTGTCTGCAGCTTAATATACGGGTCGGTGGTGAAAACGTCGAAAGAGTTACAGAAGCAAGAAACCTCGGCTTAATCATAGACAGTCACCTACATTTCGAAAAACATATAGCTGAGTGTGTCCGGAATTGCTTATATAGAATAAAATTATTATATAAAATGCGTCCCTATCTCAGTGAGCACCTTAGAATTGCTTTGTGTGAGTCCCTGGTGTTATCAAAACTGAATTATTGTGACGTTGTTTACGGTCCATGCATCCTATCCAGAACCGAGAAGCTAATTCAGCGGGTACAGAATGCATGTGCGCGGTTTTGTTTTCATATTCCTCCCCGTACACATATTACACCTTTTCTGAATACAAAAAATCTGTTGAAGATGAAGGCTCGTAGAAGTCTTCATCTAGCTACCTTACTCTTTGGTGTAATATGTAATAACATGCCCCTGTATCTTTTAAAAAAGCTGATCTGGGCGAGAGACCACTTTCGTAATGCAAAAAGGTACTGTACTCCTGTGTTTCTTACACCAAGACATAGGTCAGTGGCGTTTAGGGGGTCTTTTAGGTTTGCAGCGTCTCGCTGCTGGAACGACCTACCACCTCCAATTCGCATCATGAAAACCGCATCTACCTTCAAACTCAAATTAAAAAAGTTTCTTCTGACCGCTCAATCTGAGGTACCTATAAAGTGACATTGCTAAGCAACTTCTATAACCGCAACTGTGAGGCCAGTGTGTATTTTGTATAGATATGTATGTATATGTATATATGAATAAGTGTAATACCTATGTAAATTGTCTATATTAGTTTTATCAAAATGTATCTAAATAATGGCAAATGGACTGAGTATGTACTATTTAAATGTACCTACGTTTTAATTATATTAGTTATATAAGTACGTTGTTCTCTGTTATTTTTTATTTTTGTTAGATAATAAGGCTTGTGTGTGTGTGTTTGGTGCCTGGTTGTGCAACAACACCCTCCATCACTCCGGCTCAGACTGAAAACCAGCGCTGGCACGCCTAGCTGGTGCCTGGCAGCATTAAGCTGAGTCTGGGCCCGTTTGGCTGTACTGCACTAAGTATTTCAAATGATGTTGTTATTGTTGTTATTTTAATTTTTTGTGTGTGTATCGCCAAATAAATGTATTTCATTTCATTTTATTTCATTTCATTTCATTTCATTTATGTTAGTTAAGCCAGCTGAAAATACATGTGCTTCGCTACACTAATACAAGAAAAACGGAGAGGCTGAAGATACCTGGCTGTTCCTAGTTACTACACAGCCTGTCTCGGTAATATCCGGTATATACACATCCTATTATTAGGTATTAAAATATAGTTTATAGAATCAAGATAACCAAGTGCTTATTAGGTTGGTAGTAGGCATAGTAGGTATTTGAATTTAGCGCTAGGAGTTGACCAAAAATGATCCGGTGCGTTTCCAAATCGAAAGATTCACGTTTATTAGGTACCGACGGTGACGTTGAAACCGTTTGGGATGGATCACATTCTCCAACCGGAGATGATAATGTGTCGTGAGTGATCGATGGGAGAAGTGGCTCAAGCTATATCTTCCAATTGGTGTCTCCACCTGTGTGTCCTCTCCTACCTAGATATTTTTTTTCAAAATCGGCGTTGTTAAGATGATTTTAAGTAGCCTCTTTTCAGTCGTTGAGTGCTTTAAATAAACGTGTGAGGTAAAGGTGTGTTGCGACTGCACAGCATCCAACCAGGTTTTTATGTCTTTCGTTATGAAACCCACTTGCAAGAACCTATTTTCTTTGTTTTAGTATGATAATACAATCAATCAATACGTCAGAATTTTAAATGTTTATGCTTTGAAAAAAAAAACGTTTAATGTGTTTACCAAAAAACTTTCTCTACTTAAAACACAGTTATGATTTTCGGCTTCATACACATATAACTCACAGTAGTTGGCGCTACTTTCTGAGCTGTAGGTTATCGGGTCGATTCCCACCCGGGACAAGCATTTGTGTAGTGACAAGCATTATAGAAGTTTTATCTGTGTTTGGGTGTTGTATTATTATGGTAAGTATGTATATATAAAAAAGTACTTGAGTATTATATCAAGCGCTTTCCCGTCATACAATAAAAATACATTTATCTATAACTATAGATGTTAGTTCTGTGTTTGGATGATGTATTGCCAGATAAGTATGTGTTTACAAAAGAGCCCAGGTTACAAGCTAGCTTGCTTACATAGTTTGGGGTTAGATGTCGATAAGTCAAATTAATCTCATGTAATATTTATCAATTAATGTTGAGTCCCATCCTAGAGTATAGCTGTTAGATGATTCCTCTGAAACGGTTTTCGATGAGCGTACCTAACTCAGAGGAAACCGAAATAAAACAATTTTGGTTCCGTTGTAACCACAAAAAGTAACATTCAAAAGGCGACTCTGAAATAAGTCTGTAACAAATCTATTTCACTCAGAAGGGTGATGTGTACAAGTGTGTTCCCTGGTACACGAAATGTTGTACTGTATTCCTTGACACAGGCAAAAGAAAGGCTATAGGAATATTTTAAGGTTGTGATTGCCCGCTACGTCGTTCGTCATATATTTAACAGGCATTATGACATTATATTATTTGCTTTTCATACAATATTAGGAGGCTGCCCTTACATTTTCCTCTACATATTTTTTATTCTGGTTTGTTTTTCAATCAGTCAGCTATACTCTTTAATCACATAAAGTTATATTACCATAACTAAAATAACATTACAATTCGTTCAAAATGTTATGTTTTTATTTTACAAATCTATGATAGCTAAATGATTCAGGTGTCAAAATGCTGAGATTATATTGCAATTTGAAAACTAATTTAAATACATCCTTTTTTTTTGTACGACGGGAAAGCGCTTAGCCTTCATCTCACTTGGTAACAAGTTGAGATAAGGCCGAAGGTGGTAGCGCACTTCACCCGGAATCCTCAACAAACTGAGAAACTGGCTATCTTACCTCTAAATGCCGGAACACAACATTTTTTTAGAATTGTTGTTATGGCGAAAGAATTAGGCAAGATGGTGGTAGCTAGCCAGGCGGACTCAAACAAAGAAATCCTTGGAAACAATGTTTCTAATAGGTAAATTATTTATCTCTCAAATTTATAAAATTGCTTACTAAAAAAGTATGAGAAAGGGGGAAGACTAGACATTATAGGATGTTAAAAAAAACGAACAACGTCACTCTCTAACTTATCTCTCCCCAAGCTCAACGCAACCGGATAAATGTTTGGTGATGACAACGTTTATATTTCATACATAGGGTTCCGTAGTAACCCAAAGGATGCCAACATAGCTCTAAAAGGTAATTTAAAACATAACAAGACTTCATTGTCAGTAAGTTTTCAGAATTTTAAACCATTTAAACCATAGGCAGCCTGTAAAAAAATATGTTATTGCAGATCACTCAACAAATTCCAGAAGAACAAAGTTTCAAAATGTTGACTCTATCTCAAAAATGGTAATACCTACAAGAGTCAATCTCAGTAAGATTTTAGGGTTAACCTCATAGTATGCCAACAAATACTAAAAACTAGCCAAGGTGAAGTCGGACCAAATAATAGCAGTATGTTTTTGTATTTTGTACTGGACCATAATACAAAAATATACTGCATTTTTGTGCTAAGAAAAAGTGAGTAAAGTGTGAGTATCCCTCGGTATGCAAGATCGGCTCACACTTGGCCGGCTTATTTATATGAAGCCCGGGTTTTTACTGTATATTACAGTGGTATATCACAATATATTACAGTAAGTACACAACCGACACGACCCATTACTTGTTGAGTGTGCCTGTAAAACCCTGCCGAACATAAAAGTGTGCTCAAGTGAAATCTGAAAATTTTATTGCATAAGAGACATGATATAGGGAAAATCTTAATTTTTGTGTAGGCTTTCATTCATATGTAACAAATGAATAAATATGAAAGCTTGGTAAACGAAACATTATGGGACATTAATTTCACACGACTTTTTAGCTAATGCCCGAAAGTAATCAAACCTTATAATATAGCGATCTAGATTACGGATAGAATAAAAGTATACTTCTATTATATTTTTGTAATCATATACTTATCAAACAACAAAACTTAACATACTCTATTGTAGTTATAATTACATTTAATTGTATGTGGGTGTAATATTGTAAGTATAAGTACAACTTCGAACTTTGAACCTAAATTTGAACCCCCAAGTGGTACGAATTTTAAAAATTCCTTTCTTAGCACACGCCTACACACCAAGGCAAACATACCCTCCAAAATTCAAATATCGTCGGTCGGAAAAAATATTTGGTTCAACCACCGACGTTTAGATCTAGAAGTCCCGGGTTCGATCCCCAAGGGGAGTGCAAATATTGTGCTTGATTTGGTTGGTGGTGGGACTTTATTTGAGTTCGCTTGGCTAACTACCACCAACTTACTTAATTATGTCGCCATAACATAAATTATAAAATTGTTGTGTTCCGGCATTTAGAGATTAGATAGCCAGTTCCTTAGTTTGTTAAGGATTCCGGGTGAAGTGCGCCTCCACCTTCGGCCTTATCTTAACTTGTAACCAAGTGAGGTGAAGGCCAAGTGCTTCCCCATCAAAAAAAACATGACTAACGTTCAATTTCCGTTGCCCGGTAACTCACTAAGACCAGCTCACTAGGAGGTTGATCCTATCCACCCCACTTAGCATCCCGCTCATATGAATAGACATAGTTTAAATCCATTTTCTATAGCGTTCTGCTCATTTATCACTCACTTGCGAACGAACAGCGGCTAGGAATTTAAAACATCAGACCCTCTGTCAGCGGTTCAGTGTTTGAACAATCGCTACTTTCCCGCACAGTGTTTACTCGAGCAAAAACATTTCCACATGACTTCGACAAATACAGATTGTTCAAGTGAAATTAAGTGGTTTTGCGTGTTCCCGGGGATTTTTTTTTATCCCGAGATCGCGTTTTACATGTTTGCTTAGGTAAGTGCGGAGGGAAATTTTATTTCGAGAGTGTTGTCGTTTGCTGTTAGCGGGTGTTATTTTATTTAGTGCTGGATCGGGGTTTCTTTACGCGTTTTCCCTCGTTTATTTTGCTTCAACAAGGAGTTGATAGGTTTACTTTTACACGTTTGTACCTTAGGATTTTCTTAAGGTTTGTAAAAAATACTATTTACACAAAAATATGATAGCTACTCATCGAACTAGGTCTTAGGCTTGTTATATTTTTTTAAATTCAATAATTTATTTTGAAGCAATTACAATTTACCAAAAACTGTAAAACACGTACATTAACAGAGGATCCATCTTAAATTGATGAATTATCTATTTACTTTATAAAGTATAGTGTAGTATCGCTTATTTTAGTTTTGACCATGGCATACGTATCTTGAATAGCCACTAGTCCATTTTAATTTTTGTGTATTAATAAGCTTCCTGCAAATTTTTTTTATTTTTGGTGCGGCGGCTGATTCGGCCGAGGATCACAAAAGGCGCAAATATAGTGGTCTCGACAGAGCTTATCTATTTGAGCCTTTTGGGGTGGAGACCTTGGGTCCGTGGGGAGCCGGTGCCCTCCGGGTTTTCAAAAATCTTGCGGGGCTTTTGATTGAGGCGACACGTGACCCAAGGGCTGGCTCTTATTTAGGCCAGCGAATTAGCATAGCTATTCAGCGTGGCAATGCAGCCAGTGTCTTGGGCACGCTACCGTCTGATACTGGTCTGGAACGGTTGAGTTACCTATAGGCCGTTTGTAACGGTCCTTAGGTAATCTGACTGATTCCTTTGTACATAGTTTAATTGTACTTTTTTTTTTGTTTTGTTTTGTTTACCTCACAGAAAAAAAAAATGTTACAATAGTCACTCTTTGTATTATTTGGTTTCTTTTCCGGGTTAATCAATTAGTACATAACGATCGCCAAAACGCGTATAAATATGCCGCTATCGCAGCCTCGGTAAATGATGCCCTTTTATGTTTTATCGGGTCGAAACTCCGTAACAAGAACCTTTTTACAGCCTTCGATAAAGTAAAAATGATTTTCCGGTGCTACGGAGCTAAGGGTGGATTACACTAGGTGAGCGTATAAGTTAGCACAAGTTAATACAGGTTAATTCCTTTGTCATATTTAGATTCAGTTTAGCTGCGCGCGAGGATAAGTTTTTTTTGAGTGTAGGGGAAGACGTCCTTAGTTTATGCATATTACTGGCATATAATATAATGATAGATTATATAAAAATAGTCACAGAACTATACACATACGAAATAGTCTGGATTTTTCTGGACCTTATCGACAGAATATCGTAGCCAAATAGCACCAGATCAGAACTGTGTTCCTGCAGTGAATTTTTTAATCGAGTAGTAAAAAAAAAGACCGGATGCTTGTTTGCCACCTTGGATAAATAGAGGTATAAATACCGATCCAGGATTGCTATATAATGAGTATCATAAATTACGGAGTTACCCGCTTCCAGCAGGAATCAAACCCACGGCCCTATGCTCCTTAGTCTGATTTAATTAACTTAAAATTTACTTGAATATTTTTTTAATAAAAAAAAAATAATCTGAAGACACACTAAGGATTTAATTCTATACAAGATGTTGTGAAAATAAAACTAAAAAGAAGTATTGGAGGGTGAAAAGGGGAGCAGTTTGCTGTAGATTTTTTTTTTTTTCGGAATATTTATACCTACGTTTACTAATCAAACTACGCAGACCTCAAACACCAGGTTCGATCTCTTCAGACCACGGTAACGCGAGCAAACGCTAAAACTTAAACCCCTATATGCTCGAAAGTCTATAAAAGGAAAGTGAAAGAGGAAAGCATCGGTTATTGCATGATTATAGGGGCTCGCGAGGTCTTCTGTTCTTACAAAACCACTAGTTATCACTAACTCCTAATAAGGCGTTGACAGTACTTAATAATAAACGAATTACAGGCTGGTCAGTAGGCAGTAGCTTGCTCAGTGTAAGTGTAACTTTCCGGTAATGGTTACGAAGTAACATGATATATCGGGGCTTTTGTTGAACTTCGAAATAAAGTATTGGGTTGTAATTGATCATCACCATCATCTACAGCTGGTAGCCTTTCACTAATGGACATGAGCCTCTTCCATGACGAATAGTGAAATTTTTGTAGGTTTTTGTTAATTATTTAGGTTGATAAAATACTTAACACCCTTGGAACACTAGCATACACGGTTGTAACAAGTATTATCACTGAGAGATTAATCCCTATCAATATCAAAATCAAAAATGTTAATTGTGCTACAGAAACACAACTTGTGGCTACGGCGTAGCTAATGAAGGCCTACGGCGTAGCAGCTGCCATTGAACAATCATGTTGTCAGTAATAAATCTATGTCGGAACATATTGTAACAAGCCTCATAGCTCAGTTGGTAGTAACTCTGCCTTCTGCGCTGTAGGCTGTGGGTTCGATTCCCACCCAGGACAAACATTTGTGTGGTGAATATAGATGTTTGTTCTGTGTTTGGGTGTTGTATCATATAGTAAGTATATATTAAAAAAAAAAAGTATTTAAGTATTCTATCCGTAATCTAGTTCCCATATTACAAGCTATGCTTAGTTTGGGGCTAGATGGCGCTGTGTAAAAATTCATGTCCTATAATATTTATATTTATATTTATATATTTTATATTGTCACAGAATTTTGAATAGGTTTACAGATCATGGATTCTCATGCGTATTATCAAGTATGTAACCGCGTCTGTGGTCTAGCGGTCCACCTGTATCAGATCCAGAGGTCCCGGATTCAATCTCCAGGGGAGTACAATATTTTACTTGGTTTGGTTGGGGGTAGGACTTTGTGTTAGTTCATCTGGCTAGCTACCACCATCGTACCTAAGTCTGTTGCAATATCAACAATTCTAAATCGTTGTGTTCCTCGGTAATGTGCTACAGTAGACATTAAAGGGCTTTTGCTTTTGATGATGATAATAATGGTACACCAATTTATATCAATGACGTCTCTTTTAATATTATCTCCCATAAAAACCAATTTTGAGAATAGATATTAAGGCACAGACGGTCCTGTCTAAGAAATTGTGTCCAGAAATAGACAGTTGGCCAGTAGATTGTCTCCTCAGCGCCGGTACGCTGGATCAATCTTCATTACAAGTAACAGTGACGCTTTAAGACATCATAGCGTTTTATTTTCCACGGATGCCGAGCGAAGAAATAGCAGCCAAGTTTAAAAACTTAAAAGATTTTGAAAGCATTTAACGGTAGATGAGATTATCTTTGGGGTGGGGTGGGGTTTTATCTACCTTGTAGAGGGTGGTTATGGCTGGATGATCCTATCGCAGGTGATCGATCACTTTGCCGAAGTCCAGCGCAATGCAATTCGCTGTGTTGGTTGAAATCGCAACGGATTTCGACCTTCTAATTTTCGTCAACCTTAAATAGGCAGCTTTTGGTAAAGCCCGATCCATCTTAAACTCGTTATCGGGTACTAGGAAATGTCCAGGCAAGCTTCAAGCTCTTAAAAAAAAGTGTTCTATATCACTAGCTGTCTCGCCTCTCTTTCTCGTGCTTTGACCCTTTACAGGTAAATTTCACCTACGGAGGAGTGTGTGATTTGCCAAAGTTTACGTTTATATTGAAGACGAGTACATGTATAAAAAAAAAATTTATACATTTTGATTTACGGTCGGTTTTCGACTGCTGCCTGATTTAATAAATTATAGTCTATCCATAGCCATTTTCTACCTTCCAACGTAGCATAAATAATAGGGTCCCGTGTGCACCCATCGGGTGCAGGACCCTAAGAATACAATTTAATACCTCCAGGTGGTCTACAAATATGTTAGCGAGACAAATTGCGGCTAAACCAAGCAAGATAAATCTAAAGCGGGAATAGATGTCAAACAATAAATTCAAGGGAACGTGACAAGCTACGAGCCCTTATTTATATTTTACATTTGCATAGTTAATGTAACAATATGGTGGATTTGAAATTATTTGAAAAAGTTTTTTTGTTATACCTGATGATTTTTTGAGACGGGACAGTAAGGACAGGTACCTAAACCGTTATAGTTACAGAAAAACATTTTTAGGAGACTTTGCATCAATTTTTAAGATATTCTGAACTGCATTCTCAAAATTTGTAAAATACACACATACATAAAGAGCAACATTTTAAACCACCTCTGTGGTCTAGTAGTTCAACCCAGAAGGATTTTGTTTAAATCCGCCTGGCTAGCTACCACCATCTTACCTAATTCTGTCGCCATAATAACAATTCCTAAAAAAAATGTTGTGTTCCTGCATTTAGAGGTGAGATAGCCAGTTCCTCAGTTTGTTGAGGATTCCAGATGAAGTTCGGCTTTATTTCAACTTGTTACTTGAGATAAACGCCAAGCGCTTTCCCGTCGTAAATGAAAAAAAAAATAAGAAATAGTAAGCCAATTACAGGTATTCACTAATAGACAGTATTCCGTAAGCATCAACAGCGTTTCAAACAATAAGTTACTAACATGAATCTCAAAAGCTTTCCCGACTACGATGCAGTTCGGGAGCGAATTCTATTTGATGCAAGTCACGTCGCCAGCTTTTATTAAAACTTATTTATAACGGCGTGTTCAGCGAAACTAAGACCTGCGACACAGTTTGTGGGATATATGGGGAACAGCCACTAGTTGTATCTATTAAAATCTGGAGCTCTTGTTGTCCTTTCCAGGGGTGGTATGTATGTATTATTTAACATATGTGCATATGTTCTTACATTTTAATTGAAAACTTCAAAGGAAGAGGAGTAAAATGAGTGAAAGCAACAACAGATTCGAACATATTTCGAACTAATATCACGTCATAGCGCTCGGCTGTGATTGGTGCACTAGATTAACGGTTTTATGATTCAATATCAGAGTTAAAAGGTAATTTCTGAGTAGGTTCGCTCCATCGTAGACCTTATCCTTATCTGTGCAAGTTTCGAGGTCTTATTTCGATTTATTAAAAATAGTTTTTTTTGTTGTAGGACGTGGAGGTGCTTGGCCTTCATCTAACCTGAATTTCAAGTTATGATAAGGCCGAAGGTGGAAGCGTAGTTCACCCGAAATCCTCAACAAACTGAGGAACTGGCTATCTTACCTCTAAATGCCGGAACACAACAATTTTAGAATTGTATTATTGTATGAATTTTATTTCAGTTTCTTAACAACCATAAAACATAATAATAATCATAATCACATAATAATAAAATAATGAAAAGACAAATAGGTACACATTCATATTAAATGATTATAAAATTTAACATTAGGAACATTTAGCATTAGGAACATTCATAATACATTTAGAATTAAAGAGATTAAATTAAATTAAATTATTATGGAGACAGGTAAGATGGTGGAAGTTAGCCAGGCGGACGTAAACAAAGTCCTACCACCAACCAAACATTACTTTACTACATTTACGTCATAGACCAATACGTTACTTTAATTTAGATCTGTCGGTTGACCTTACGTCACCTGAGGGCCTACTCTTATTCTTTACATCAGCAATGGCGGCACCGAACGAAGTACGACCGCAAAACGTAATGTGTATCTACTCTTGTTTATTTTCGGATCCTCATCTGCCGGTGCGGTGATCCAGAGACAACCGTCGTGAACGATACCGAATGAAACCACGGATAATATAACAAAAATTATGAATTGCTGCTCAAATCTGTCAGTGTCATTGTCAAAAAAAAATACAGTACTACTTGAGAAAAGACGGGACTCCTTTCTAAAAAACGGGGCTACCTAGAAAGTGAGTGAGATAACAATAGTCGCCACTAAAATTCTGCCTTGTTTCATACATCGTTTTTTTTTGTATGAAGCAGCGACAATTGCGTTTATTTGTTTTGGGACTTGGACTTCTATTTATTTATTGTTATGCCAGTCCTTGTTGACCATAGTATTGTATTGTTGCTGACTGGGAAACGTTACTTCCATATACCATGGACGAAGAAATACGTCCATGCATACATATTTATTTTATTACATACCTATATTGTTTTATGATAGAAAACAACAAAAGTTTAGTCAAATTAACTTTGGTTTCATAAAGGGTTGAGAGAACGGCGTCTCCTTCTTTCGAGACGCTCTTCTCTCTCGGTTTTAAATACCTAGTGCGACTAATCTTGCCATTTTCTGTTAAACATAATGACTAAGTAGTAACACAAGTTACATCAACTTTTTAAAAGGTTATGTGTGAACATCACCACATACTTAAATTAGTCTATCATAGAACGTTCTATTATCTGAAATGAATATGCAGAACCGACCCGATAAGTTAAAAAAAAAGCTTGCGAAAATGGAAAGGCAGCTTATATGCTATCGTGCGAATCGACAAAAACTCAAGAAACAAAGTCTGTCAAATCCAAAAGTTCGTTCGTACATTTCGTGTATTAGAGTAGGGTACGCAACGCTCAAACTGTCAAATTGCGAACTTCGCGACGAAATTACGGGCTTCGTTTGATTAGAGTACCAATGGCACGCAACGTAACATTATAGTAACATTAATTATTAATATATATATATATATATATTATAGAATAATAACATTATTGTAGTGTAGTACATTTCGTACTTCGGTGAATTAGAGTAGGGCCTCTGGGTTTTCAATGTTAATCTCAAACTTACGACTATCAAACCAATCGATCAAAACTTACAGTTAAACTTCACATTCATCGGAGTCGCCCAAACTTCTGCATAGCTAAAGTTCGTTCAATTTGCCCCGTTTGTTGCCTAATAGGATTACTCCGCCTCTGTAGTCTAGTGATCCTACCGGCGTCAGATCCTGAGGTTCGATACCCATGGGGAGTACAATATTGTGCTTGGTGTGGTTGGTGGTAGGATTTTGTTTAAGTCCGCCTGGCTAGCTACCACCATTTTACCGGTCTGTCGCCATGACAACAATTCTTATTTTTTTTGGTTCAGGCATTTAGAGGTAAGATAGCCAGTTCCTCAGTTGGTTGAGAATTCCGAAGAAAGTGCGCTTCCACTTTCGGCTTTATCATGACTTGAAAATCAGGTGAGATGAAGGCCAAGCACTTACCAGTCGTACTATACAAAAAAAATTGTCGGATAATTGAATTTCAATACGGTTACTAGATGGTCTGATTTCGGAAATGCTAGTTTGCAATACCACTTTTGAGTAAATACTTAGCTAAATCCATAGCCAGTTTCATCTTAGAGATAGGTAGTACAGTGGAGTTTCCGGTAAGTATGGCTTTTTTCTATATATCAATTTTTTTTTTAATGGCGTAATGTGTCTTTTCAACCCACGTCTAAAATGAGGGGTATAAGAAGTTTGAGGCTTTTTTAGCATAAAATGGGTAAGTTCTTGTCCTTAAAACTTTATGAGGTCTACGATGGAGGGGCGAGCTCTCCCACTCACCAACGGAACACAGTGGGATGTTTGATGCTGGACTTCGGCAAGAGAATGGTTGCTAGCGAGGTGGGAATTATCAGGTCCTTCCATCATACACACGTTGGCAGAATTAGGGGAACACAGGTAAAATTTAAAGTTTTGGTTTTTTCTTTACATTTTTTATTGTTGGTTTTTGTATGAATATTATTTATGAAGTTGGAATTATCCAGCCGTAATCGCTAGCAAAAACTCATACGATTCCCATAGATTATGTAGTACTAGTTTTACATACACACACCAACACTAATATTTTGGTTACTGCCGCAATTTACTTCCTGATCGTTAACCAACAGAGTGATTCTAATTATATACCTTTATGAAAAACATTTCAATGAAAACAAAACACATTCGAACAACTTGATAATTAAACACAAACAGGCTTTAATTAGAAATTTTCGAGTAGATTAAACAAGCATCGTGTATAATTGAAAATTGAAAGACGTCAAATAAGGATTTCCGCACACGAGAGACTTAATCCAGCGACCGGCCCAGATGAGCGAATAAAATCTAAAATAATGTCAGATAAGATGGCCAGCATTATCACGGGTACGTTATGTGTAATATGTACTCTCTAGAGATCAAACCCCGGACCTCTAGGTCTAATACAGGTAGACGAACCACTACACTACAAAGGCAGGTAGCTTAGTAACTTAACACAAAAAAAATAACAGACTCACAACTTTTTCGCCTTAGATTCACCTCTGATCACTACTCAGAGCGTGGATCTAATGAGGTCACCTACTCGGGAGTAGTCAGAGAAAGGTCTTAACTTACGTATGTAACATAACCACGGTTACCAAATAGCTAGTACCTTATGTGGCAGGTTGCAAGCCCATCTCCAATCCATCGGAATACTAGCCAGTGACATGTTATTTGAATGTTTGGTACTAGGAACATGCTGGTTTGCTCTCAATGTGGCCTTCACCGACAAAGCATGTGCATGTGTCAAATGCGCATATAAACTTCCAAAAAACTGGAGCACGACTGGATTTGAAACCACAACCTCCGGATCGAAAGGCTGTTTCATACCCACTTGGCTCAAACAGTTATTTACAACAGTTACCTTATCAAATAACTGTCTGTCGCTGTAGCGAGTAGCTTGTGCGTATCGGACTTAGTTCTAATGAATTTTGCTGGGAGCATATTGTTTACCAGTATTTCAGACCAGCTAATCCTTCATTTGAAAACAGGGTCAACTCGCTATGAATTTGGGGTTTTGTTGTCAACATCAATTTAAATTGGCCATTCACTTCCCTTTTCGATATCTAGTTTCCTTCACCTATTTTCTTTCGTCCGTTCATACTTGGAGAGAAAGCTTTGAACCACATTTTGCAAGGCATATTGCAAGAGCGAGATTTGGCATAGTTAAAGTTTATTTGAAGGAGTGCAACAACGAAATGTCAAATTTAAACTAGGCGAAAGAGCCCGTCTGGGGAAGTACTTATATAAGTATCTCTTTCAGCCACCAAGATGCACTGATTTGTTGCGTTTTGAATGGTATGATGGTGCAGGTGAAATTACGGGCACGCGAGGCTAACACCTTTATGTCTCAAGTTGATGGGCGCAATGCATCACCGCGTAGGTCATGTTCTATGAGGATGTGTCCTACGCATTAAGGCTCAGGCAAGAGTTTCATTAGACAGAAGATTGGCTGCTTGCTTGTTCCGACTCTGAGTAGTATAAATAACAGCATGAATTCAATATATTTAATTAGAGTCGTGACGTCCCGACAAAAGCCCCTTAATAGCCTCCCGTGGATGTCATGAGGGCGACTAAATGAACACACCAGGAGATGGGCAGCAGCATCCACGTGAGTACCAAACACTAATACTGCGATCACCAACGCGTCTGCGTAGTGATTAAGGCAAATCCCCTTGTTGCAATCTTTGCGGGGCCCTTGTCGGACGTGTTGCGCTGTTATTATGATGATCATGATTCCATGTATTAACAAAAAACACTACATTATGCAGGTACTAAGAGTTCTAAGTTTTAAGAGTAGTAGAGCCTCTTGTGAAAGGGCTAGTCCGGGGAAGTACTACCACCATATCTATTTCAGCCGCCAAGCAGTATTGCTGTGTTCCGGTTTGAAGGGTATGGTTGCCGGTGAAATTACGGGCACGCGAGGCTTAACACCTTTAACAAGCCTCATAGCTAAGTTGGTAGTAACTGTTCCTTCTGCACTGTAGGTTGTAGATTCGATTCCCACCCAGGACAAACATTTGTGTGAAGAATGTAAATGATTTTTCTGTGTTTGGGTGTTGTATCATATAGTATGTATGTAGTTATCTAGTTCCCATATTACAAGCTATGCTTAGTTTGGGACTAGATGGCGCTGTGTGAAATAAATGTCCTGTAATATATACTTTATGCCTCAAGTTGACGGGCGCAATGCAGTGCCGTGTAGACTATGTTCTTTGTGGGTTCGACCTACGCAGTACGGCATTGTTATACGCAAGAGTGCACATCAGGTGGGCTACTTGCTTGTTCCGTCTCCTAGTTGTATAAAAAAAAAATTACCAAAGAACTGTGAAACTATCTACAAAATGTAAACTAGTCTATATGTGACTTCAAATGTTACAGACAAGTAGGTATTAACTGTCTGTAGCGGAAGCTTGTATTGTTAGTACCTTGTTTTGGTAGCACAAACAAATATTTAGAAACTCAAATAGTGATAAATGTTAGAAAAATCCTCTGTGTGTCGGATTGTTGTTGACAAACAATCAATGGGTTTGTATATTCAGAGTTTTATTGGAGCCGAAGCCTACTCCAACAAACTGTCCTAGATATTTAAGCATGTTAATGACATAGTTTAGTTAGTTTAGATTTTACTGAATTGTACCTAATTAATGACATAAATCAGTTTTACTTTTTTATTCTTAATAAATGTAATAAAAACTTATCTACTACTCTTCCAAGGGTTTGATTTTGATCCAGGCAACGCGTGATTCAAGGGCTAGCTCTTATATAGACCATTAAATAAGCAAATAAGCAATAAATAATAAATTTCTATAATAATGCATGGAAAAACAGCCAGTGTCTTGGGCAAACTCGTAATGTTATGGATCAGTTCAATTACTTAAAGACCGTTTTTCATGGTCATGGTTGGGAAACCAGACGTAAATATTTACAAATTTTATAATGACACAAAAATTCACAACCCGCTACGGGACTCGAACACGCATATTTTCCGGAATCCGGAAACGCTCTAACCAATTTACTTGAATAGTTGGTTTTAATAGTTAATGTTGTTTGTGTATTCATAATGAAAGTCTAATAAAGTATTAAGATCTTATTGTAATGATATTTAATAAAGCAGGCAGAAATACGTGCGCCAAGAGTTACAACCCACATTTCATGGCAAAAAAACACATATGTGTATGGAATTGTCGTCTTTAATTTTTGTTTTGTTTTTTTTATAGCGGTAATACACACTCTTTGAAAATTTAAACTATCTGCCTAGTATATTTCATGAGATACAAGCACATAGATGGACGGACAAAGGAAGCTTAGTTATTGGGTCTCGTTAACATGCTTTGGATAAAGAACCCCAAAAAGTAACAGGAATAGAACAATCTGTCAGGATTACATTAACTAGTTTCCTAACATTTTAGCGTTAAACCAGTTCTACCGGATCGAGCAAAACAAATTGACTTTTGCAATAATAAAACAGTGAGATCGTTTCGCGTAAGCTTGTAAGTTCATTAAATGTCAACAAATAGAAATCCTCTACGAACCTGCAGTTCTGAAAGCTCTCAGCCAATTTGAAATTGTAATCCCCTGACATAAAGCTGAAAACAACTTAAATTAAAAGTGTTGGAAAAGTTTTTTAAATCCTTTTCCTTCGTGGAGCAATTGTAGGGGGTTTCTTTTACGAAGTTGATTCTCTGAAGCGACTGATTAGCTTCTGTTTGTTCCTCTGGGTTATACAAGCAAAATGGATTTAGGTAAATTATCGCTTCAAAGCGCGGATCCTAAGAAGCCACTGTATAAAGGCTACTTACAAATTTGCAGAAATATTTTGGAAATTGTATGTTAAGATTTACCATATTGATCTGACGACCATGAAGTTTTTTTTTTTTTTTATTGTACGACGGGTAAGCACTTGGCCTTCTTCTCACTTGGTAACAAGTTGAGATAAGGCCGAAGGTGGAGGCGCACTTCACCTGGAATCCTCAACAAACTGAGGAACTGGCTATCTTACCTCTGAATGCCGGAACACAGCAATTTTGTAGTTGTTATTATGGCGACTGAATTAGGTAAGATGGTGGTAGCTAGCCAGGCGGACTCAAACAAAGTTCTACCACCAACCAAACCAAGCACAGTATATTGTACTCCCCATGGGGATCGAACCCGGGACCTCTGGATCTGAAATCGGTGGGTTGAACCACTTGACCACAGAGGCGGTTAAAGATGTGTTTTGAATCTACAATTTACCATAAACTGTCTCT
Source organism: Venusia cambrica (assembly GCA_951394065.1). Classification (NCBI taxonomy): domain Eukaryota; kingdom Metazoa; phylum Arthropoda; class Insecta; order Lepidoptera; family Geometridae; genus Venusia; species Venusia cambrica. The sequence continues at coordinate 4,061,180 of OX596040.1, read as the reverse complement.
TGCGTATGCAACCCTAAGGTTCCCCCTTCCACCCTTAGTTTATTACTGTACTTGGTAAAGTACTGCGTATCTTTGTCGCTTCTTATTCTTTGTTCTTTCTCAGGTAACTTTACAATGAATAATGAGATAAGACGTAGTCTTATTAAGACTAGACTTAGCGAGACACTAGCGAGATGTTTTGAGTTTTTACTAATAAACCAGCTGCCAGCTATTTTATAACTAGTACAAAACTTAAAAATTGGTTTACAAAATGGCCACATGGTGAGCAAAACTACCAACTAATACATCAATTAAATTGTTGGCGTGCTAACACAAACACTAAAGAAGTGATACATAAATTCATACAAAAAATCTGCTATATTTTTTTTCATTGTACGACGGGGAAATTCCAAAAGTGTCCCAATGGAAGGCCGAAGGAAGCGCACTTTACCCGGAATCCTCAACAAACTGAGAAACTGGCTCCTTCTTTATCTTACCTCTAAATGCTGGAACTCGTCAATTTAAGAGTTCAATAATACAACTCAGTAAATTAATTAAGAAGTAAAGAATAAAAGAAACAATTAAACATACAAACAAACAAACAAACAACGACTTCTGTGCTAAAATGTAAATGTTATAATAAAAGATTACTCCGGGTTTTCAATAATCTTGCAGGGATTTTAATTGAGAGTTGGCCCAAAATCTTAAAGGCCAGTGAATTAGCATAGCAATTCAGCGTGGCACTGCAGCCAGTATCTTTGATACGCTTCCGCCTTGTACTGGTCTGGAACAGTTGAGTTACTTATAGACCGTTCATAATGGTCCTTAGGTAACCCGATTGCTTTCTTTTGAATGTAGTGTTATTTGAACAAAAAAAAACACAAGATAAGTAAATTATTCTTAGTAGCTCAATAGAAGTAAAAAACGTGCCGATCCTTGTAAATAAACCAGCCAAGTGCAAGTTGTTCTGACCCACGTTTCTTAATTTGTTTTCGATAATTTGAGTGGGCTACTTGGCCAGTTTCTAGTATATGTTATTGCGTAAGCCACGATCGAAACCTTACTGGCGAGTCCCTGATGATGTTGTTGAATAAAAACCGTTGGTGCAAATATCAACAAACGTAAACGTGAGAAAAACCCGTGTTTTAAATATATGTTGTAAAAGGAAGTAATTACTACAACTAAACCAAGCTTCGCACTTGTGTTGCTACACATTATGTATCATTTTTTACATTTAATATTATCTTTTGAATATAAAATCTAAACACAAAAAATCACTATACATAATATAGTCTGCCAACTGGCTCACGGACAATCAACGCACAGCCCAGAAGAAGCTCTTAAAGTTTTAAAATTTTCAAAGTAGCATTCTATTGTAGTGTAGGGGTGCATTCAGAAAGTATTTGAGATATTCCCTCGGAATCCCTTGGGAACATCTCAAATCCTCCTCTAATACGCCCGAGACTTCGTTTCTGTGAGAAATTCGGTAAGTCTCGAGCGTTTCACTAGTTAAATAAACTTTGTAATAAGGTCCCTTTAATTTTTCACTTTTTGTATATCTATATTATACCTACTGCCGTGGCGTTTGCGGCTTGAGAATAGTGGTATATTCTTCCGTCATTTTATCCAACTAAGAAACTTTTCTATCTACATATTCTATGCGATCACCAATCCATCTGCCAATCGTGGCGATTATGTCAAAACCCTCCAGTTTTAGTGGAGGCTCTGTCAAGCAGCCCATTCCATATCATGTCAACAGCCCACTGACTGTTGACATGATATGGATACCTATACTTTTTATCAGTATTTCAACCAGGTACCATTACAGTTTATAAGATGCTGTATCCGACATAAAAGTATTAGTACTTTTTGTTAAAGGGTTCAGATTTTCTTGTTCGTTACGGATCCCTCGTATACTTTTAAAAAGCCTTCAAAAACAGGCCACTTATACAACCCCAGCTTGTATTTACACAATTAACAATTCAAATCGAATCAGAGTGGTCGATACTTGACTGAACAGGTTCCAACTGGATGGAACAGGGTCCTAATCAAACAGAATGGAAACAATCTATTGTGTGTTTACAAGGTTGAGCAAATGCTACATTCTGAGGTTAAAAGGGAAAACCGGGTAAGTAGGTGCTTATTGCGGGTAGCGTAAGGGGGTACCACCGCAAAAAGTAGCTAAAATACCTTTATATCAAGACATCAGTGTATTTTCGCTTTGGCAGTGGTGGCCCAACAAAGGATATGGACATTTACCTATTCTCAAGTGTTAAAAAAGGCAAAAGACTAAGGGATTAGACCAAAAAATCCATTTCGTTCAAACAAAAAAGGTTCATACTTACGTTACGTACTAGTATTTGAGGTTCCGTACACAAAGGGTGGGAGACGGTAGTCGGATTATTGGCTCGAATTTCTCGTCCAAAAACAATGCGTTTTGAAACTGCCTTCGCACATTCAAACGGTCCGATCCTAATTTAATGCCATCGAAGCACCGGCGTTACGTGATCTCTACGCCGTAGAGGTGCTACGGATATCTACGAGCTGCATTCTGAATTTACGGTCGATCTTTATAAAATATCTGTTGCAGTCCAACTTTACTTATTATTACAGTACAAAGATTAACGTACTGAGATTTAAGATTTAAATGCAATAAAAGTCGTATTTTCTTGTGTTGAAATGTGGACTATTATGATATACCTTTAATTTCCGGGATCGACCTACTTTTTGCTGATTTTATTAATAAATCGAATCCAACTATTCATCTTATCCCTAAAAACATCTGCGTGCTATGAAAAAAGCTAGGCGTTTTTCTGAAGGATCAGTTAGGATCAGTTATGAGGTTACCCGACAGAGAATCAAGGTGGTCGACATAGTTCAAAGAGACATGCTGAAGTGGCAATAGAATGGCTATATTTGCCAAATACCGACAACCGGCAAGCGTAGTGTAGGTCACCCTCCGGCTATATGGATCGACGACCTTCGTACAGTGCTAGGCAGATATTGTTGGAAAGTCGGTGGGGCCAAATAAAAAAAAAAAAAAAAAAAGCAAAAGCGCTTGGACTTTATTTCATCTGGTGTCAAGATATGATTAAGGCCGAAGGCAGAAGAGTACTTCACTGAGGAGAAGAGACTGAGGAATTAGCTATCTTACCTCTAAATGCCGGAACATAACAATTAAGAATTGTTGTTATAGCGACAGGCGTAGGTAAGATGGTGGTAGCTAACCAGGCGGACTTGAAACAAGTCCTAGCACCAACCAGTGGCACAACTTGGGAGAGTCCTAGGTTCAGCAGTGGACAGCGATGTAAAAATATGCCTATAAATGCACTGCGGTTAAGTTAATACCATATAACCTAATAACCAATAAAATGTAGTCTAGTCGCTCGTTAAATGTGTTGAGCTGCCCTTAGCAACAGCATCACAGACATCGCAACGTAACTGGGCCACATCCGTCGCTAACTTTCTCAATAATGCGCGTGTTGTGGCTGCTTCGGCTTTTCTATTTCAATTATGAAGACTTTTATGGTGGCAATTTATTACTATTTCAACAGGCCATTTGGTTGGTCGTTGGACTTTTTTCAAGTCCATCCGGCTAGCTTCCACTATCTTATTTATGTGTGTCACCGTAACAACATTTCTCATTTGTTGTGATCCAGCGTTCAAAGGTTAGATAGCCAGTTCCTCAGTCTGTTGAGGATTACGGGTGCAGTGCGTTTTCACCTTGTCATAACTTGAAACCTCAAAAATATAAAAGACGCTTCTCGTCACAGAATATAAAAGCTCATTAATTTCCTTGCTGGACCAGAACCACCTCAAAAATTTGAGGGTTTTGCCAAAATCACCACGTGGTGATTTTGGCTGTGATGGCAATATTTAATGTGAAATAAAAAAAAAACACATTTTTTTCAAACATCTCCATCAGTGCATATTCAGAGGCAAATTACCCCAACCTACTAATGAACACATTGGTTTATTGTTTTATTGAATTGATAATGCTTAAATTATTAAATTGTTTTGGTTGGTGGTAGGATCTTGTTTAAGTCCGCCTGGCTAGCTACCACCATCTTACCTAATTCTGTCGCCATAATAACAATTTTAAAAAAAATGTTGTGTTCCGGCATTCCGAGGTAAGATAGTTCCTCAGTTTGTTGAGGATTCCGGGTGAAGTGCGCCTCCACCTTCGGCCTTATCCTAACTTGTGACCAGGTGAGATGAAGGCCAAGCGCTTCCCCGTCGTACAAAAAAAAAACGAATGTGTCGTAGGTAACTTCATGAAAAGTCATCAATGATTTAATTAAATAGCTATATTTTGTTGAAAAACCATGAGGTTTGCGGTATTCTCACTCGCGTGGATTCTATTGCAACATCTGTAGTTTCTGGTAGACTTTTTGTGTTCGTCATGTTATCGAAAATAATTAAAAATTATTACTAGCCATCACACAACTGCATCTAGCCCCAAATCAAATAAGCAAAACTTGTAATATGAGAACTAATGTGGAGTACTAACTATATAGGTACCTACTTACACATACAGGTATTTTACTATTAATAATAAGTACTTACTGAACACGAAAAAAAAAAACTTTTCAAATGTGGTGAGATCTTCATCTCACCTTATTTTACGCCAAGGTTTTCCCCGTTGTACAATAAAAAAATATTACATGCAGAAAAACAAAGTGAAATTCCCTAGGACTAGTCCAAAATTTTTGTAGATCTTTAATCCTTGAACCAAAGTTGATATCTGTATTCGTGTTGGCTGTGTAAACAGGGCTGGTATCTGACATGGTTTTTTATCGACCACTTCATATTATACAGTACCCGGTCGATCACGGAACAAAACAGAAAATATAATTTATTAAGTAAGCATTTGATTTCGATATATATGAAACGTAAAATCTACCACCTGGTTCGAATCGCGACCAGCACACAAGGAGAAAGGCACCAGATAACCGAGTTACGCCGTACACGTAACGTAGACCCTCGTTAACTATCTTCGTAGCTCACGGGATCAATTTGTGTGGTTTATTCGATAGGTACCGACGCTTTTAGAGAAACGAACCGTCACTCGTAAATTAGTTATCGATGTTTTCTAGGAGAAATATTACAAAGTTTTATAAATAACTATATGATTAAAGATGTTTTTTGTATCGTATTGTAAGTCGTACCACAAGTAGTGGTATGACTGTGAGATGTTTAAGGAGAAGTGGGATCGTGGTCGCGTAGGTGATGGAAGGCATGAGCGCCGAGAGCCGGCTCGCGCGCCATTTCACTGGACTTTATTAATTGGCTTTATTTGTTGCAAAAAAAATAATACTCTTTCGCAATTGATTTAAACCATAATCGTCTCATGTATTTATTATGGCACACGTATTTTTATGAAAAATGACAAATAGCTAGCAAATGGAGACCTGCTTTTACCGTAGGAGTATCTCTCTAAAAATCAAGATTTAGAGGAATCCGCGATTTTATTATATAAGTCAAGTATAGTCAATTTTGTTTTTATTCCCATAACCTACTAACTAGAAACCTAAACTTATGATTTTCAACCAAAAATATGCTTTGCCCTTTTTTGCTTAAATTAATTTTCCATAATAGCAAACGTGGTTTTTGTGCCTCACTTCACCTGAATGCTTATCACGTATCGAGGTTACGTCTTCATTTCGTCGTCCGTAATTCATCTTCAGATTTCAACAATGGCTGAAGTAGATTAAAATGTATGAACATTTGCGACAGTCATTCATTTCATACTTACGGTTCAGGGCCCCGATTCTACTAAACCAATCGCTTCAATATGACAACAGACAAATGACGATACATGAATTGCTAGAACTACTAGTATACTAAAAGGTACCTATAGAGGTCATTCTGCCGTGATACTATTGTCATAATGAAGCTATTGGTTTTTTCATATTTTTCATTTGGTAATTTAACTTCAACAGATAAGTCTGCTCAATTAGGCACCATAGTCATGTTTTATGATTTATGTATGTACTTGTTTTTTTTTATTTCCCTTTTACTCTCTATTTGCGTTTGCTCATCGTGAATGGTGAGTAAGTACTACTTTACATATATATTGTGGTAAATACAAACACGTTCGTGAAGGTATGGAGCAAATGGAAAACTCGCACAAGACACACAGATGACACATTATGATGACCGCCTATTTTTAATCGTGACCAATATACAGCGGAAGAAACCGAAGAAAACCTGACGGCAACGTAACGTAAGACTAATGTTTACGTGATACTAAAGCGAGTTTCTTGACATGACCGTGTGTCGTTGTGATGTCTAAACTGGAAAACTAGATTTCGACGATCTAAAGTGGTTTTAGTGTTTTATTTAATTACCAAACTGTACTTATTTGAATTTGTTTTTTTTGTGTAAAAACGCTGGAAGAGAGCATAAGAAGCATTCTTTGTTGATGTTTCAATCGAAACGATGTAGCCTTTCAAATTACTCCAATCCACTTTAGTACTTATTTTTCAGCAACTTTACAAAGTCCTAGAATAAAGTTTATATTAAATTGAACGAAGGAGTTCTTGTTGTGAAGTTCCGTTCACAAAATTTAAACTAGCGAAATCACTTTTGTTAATTGTTGGATATTGTTTGAGAATTGTATTTCAAATAAATTTGTCAAATTTGTAAGAGAAAACAATAACAGAATCCGAACAGGCGGTAGATTTGACGTTTCAAAATGATCCTAAAAAATCTTACTGAATAAAAAAAAATGGCTTTGTGTTTTAAACATGTTTTTTTTTATTGTTATGATTGAAAGTGGAAGCGCTCTTCACCCCGAATCCTCAATAGCCTTAGTAACTAGCTACCATACCTCTAAATGCCAGAACACAAAAATTTTAAATTGTTGTTATGGCGACAGGTTTAAGAAAGATGTTACAAGCCAGGTAGATTTAAATAAAGTATTTTAAATTACTATGTATTTCAAGTGATTGCACTAGTTCTAAACATTCACTTAAAATCAGTGATTAAGCTGAGTTGGTTATGGCACAAAAAAAAAATCTGCATCAGGACCTTTGTTGCTTAGTTAGTTTTTATAAGTAGGTATTTCCAGCTTGAGGAAAATATGCGTTGGTAGGTTGTGAATTTTTGTATTTTATAACATTCATTAAACGACTCCCCAGGGGATTGAACCCAGGACTTTTGGATCTGACATCGGTGGGCGATTCACTAGGCCACAGAGGAAGTTATTTTCTTAATTTCCTATCTGTAAAATTTTAGACGAAGACTTTATAATACACAAACAAGCAACTTTGTAATAAAACATAAATAATGTACAGGTTTATACCTTATGCATTTCATCTGTAGCATGAATAAAAATACTCACTAAAATTACTGACTATCTGACTGACAGATATAGCAGATGCTTAACCGTTGGAATAATATGCTTGAGCTAAGCTTACAATAAATACATTTCAATATTTTGTTATGATGTTAATATTTTGCTTTATATGTCTTCAGCCCAGCGAAGGGCATTGGTACACCATTACACAGGTTGTCCTAGTTTGGGTACCAAAGTCACCATCAAGCATTCATTTTATAAACAGAAACACATTTTTTTTGTTTAATTTGAATGTATTACTGTATTTTTTATTATACTTAAATATATTTTAATTTCATTTCATTTCATTTTTTTCTGTAAGCACTAAAAAAATATATTAAAATTTTAAAATACTAACTACTAATCATAAGAAGGTGAAACTAGGGTAAAAGGTTTGTACGCATCTTGAAGAGACAAGTTAATGCTAATCATATTCAAAATTGTAGATTAAACCCCATATTCGGTTTAAATTGGGGATTTATGGACGTTAGATTGTTTTCAGAGTTAGAAATGTGGAAATTACAGTTGGCCATTATGTATTCTGTGCTGTGTTATGTCTGCACCAATTTCAATCTTTATTGATAAACACTTCCATCCGATTGCACAAATAAAATAAAATCGTTTTTGAAAATCTTCCTCATATTACCATCTGGTAATATGGGACAATGTATGTCGGATTACTTCTGAGATCATACAGACATGGAACCTTATCGGAGAACATTATCTAACTCATTAACTTAATTCTAGGTGAAAGTACAGAATGACTGAAAAGGAGTTCCTACTCTGCTTATAAAATGCATCAACGTACCTACTTTCTAAATTCCTGTATTCATTTCCTCGAGAAACTATTGAAAATGGAACCATAAAGGTAATCCTCTTAAAAAGTACTCATTGTCTAGAGAAATGGCCATTACTACTCTGAAGAATATTACTTGCGCCGTTTTATGTGGAAAAACTAGTTTTCATTGTGTGAAGTCACGTTCTTAGTAGATATTTCTTTTGAACTTTGAAACGTTTTCTTCATTAGATTAAGTATGGTATAGTTTTTTCCTGGCGCTATTTTTATTATGAAAGCTCATGGAAGTCATATATTTTGATCATCATGGTCATCTAGTTTGATGATCTAAACATTTCAGTATACGGTCGATTGTATAGACTGTATGAAAATCCCATAGCTCAGTTGGTGGTAATTCTACTTTCTGCACTGTAGGTTGTAGGTTCGATTCAAACAAGGGATAATCATTTGTGTGAATTTAGATGTTTGTTCTGTGTCTGGTCTATGTATTGTATGATTAGTATGTAGTTACAAAAGGTATATTTATTTCAATATATATACATTCTTTATATGTTTATGCAAGCTTTGCTTAGTTTGGGGCTATGTGAAGTTCTATAATTATCTTATTTCAGATGTGAATAAAAGTATCACATCTGACATAAGATGAGTAAGAGGTATGTAGTGGTAAAAAAAATGTTCATGATACTACCTTGCCTACCGATGGATACAGGGTACCTATAGGTACCTAGTGGCTTCTACATGTGGAGAATAATCTTTTAGAATGTCTAATTACATTCTTTTTTATTCCATACCATCCTATAACTTATATTTCATTTCAAATGAGACTTTGAAACTAAAAGTATCGAAAATGATCGTTGATGTTTTTTCTTTATTCGTGATAGTAAAGCGTATGAATCCAAGCTCACTTGAAATGAACAAGTAAAGATGTGGCCTCAGATGGAGCACGCTTGTTTGAAAGGATTCAATCTGGAAATGAAGACTCGAAGATTGTACTTGTACGGAAAAACCGACGAGGGCAACGAGTCCCATTCCTTACCGGTGCAGTAACGGTAACGCTAGTGGCGAATCGATGTTTCTGATTTAAAAACCGTAATAATTTCTCAGTATTTTCATCATGACAAAAAACCTCTCTAACCTCAAAATCGATCGTCTAAAATCATAATCAATCTCTATCAAGTGTCAATTCCATGAAAAGGGGTGGCGAGTAAAAAAATATTAAGGACGGAGAAGATACTATAAAATAAACCAGATTAATGGCACCGACCCACAATGGGACGTAGGGGACCCAAAATGTCACGTACTGTGCCGTTTAAAGAATTTTTTTGGGAAAATTGGGCCACTTGTTACTCTAACAAGACCCTGGTATTACTATACGTTTGGCGAAAAAAGCCTTTCTTTATTAGAAATAAAGAGTTTGAAAGTGTTCTTGATGGTGGAACATTTTTTACAAGAGGGTTCCGAGAAGGATAGTTAATAATTCAGTACCAATTCGGGGAACTCCGAAACACTTCCACTGCTCTTACGTTGATGAGAATGGGCCTGCCTCATTTGAGGAACTTTGGAACAATCCTTAGTGGAAGTTAGCATCTATATGCTATATGGGTTGCCAAATGTTTATTTCATATGAGGAACAGCTGTCTTGCCTGTACTTGTGTGCTGGTCGTAATTTCGAACAGGCGGTAGATTTAATAAAATTAATAATCTGAAAACAGAAAGATAGATTTAACGTTTAAAAATGATCTTATGACTAGTTCAAGTCCATTTACGTCATTCAAGTTCTGCATTTAACTATTTTTCATATTACATTTATTATATAAATTGAAATTGACTAGTAGATACTATTTGTTTATGTATTAGTTTATTTATTCTATAAATAGGGCCATTTTTATTATCTATATATATATCCTTATTTATGACACGTACATAGCACCTAAATCTGTGTAATTATCTGTTAATAATAAAGTATCATATCAAGAGATAGGCTTGTATTTATATAGTTATGGTATATTCAAACGAAGCATACTATAGCTGAACGCGTGAAGGAACACATAGCCGCTGTGAAGAATCGCCAGGTCAACAAGTCTGCTATCGCAGAGCATTCAGTAGACTCTGGTCCTAATCTCTGGATAGAACTGCATAACCTGAAAGTGATTTCCAATTAGCGGCATTACTATAAGAGGATAGTTCGGGAAGCGTAAAATAAATAGAATACTAATTTTCATCGTGAAGACGGCTTCAGACTCTCTGCCTCTTGGAACCCAGTGGTAGCACGGTGCACTAGGTGAGATCCTAAGAAAAAATGTGTTGATACTGTCAGTGTTGTGTGTCGCCCTAGTGTGAATGCGGCTTATTCTAATAATCAAGACCTAGCTGAGGGTAGTTGTTAAAAACGCCTTCACTTCTCGACAGTGGCTCCCAATTTCCAGTCTGCCCGCGACCACGGCTGGTAACCCGCCAAAACGTCGGGATAAATGTAGGTAAAATACGCGATAAATACCCTTTTTTCGAATCAAAACAATTGACATAAAGTCTCAAATAAGGAATCAATGAACCCATTGGTCACAGACCAGTCACATAATGGTTTAAATTTCGAGCCGGAATAAAAATTTTATTGCTATGGAGCTGTTCGAATTTCAAAAAAATAATACGAATATTTAAACGTCGGATACAAAAGAGCTAATATTATTTAATGCTTAATAACGGCTTGGCGCCGAGCAAACGCGATACCCCGTAATAATCTAGCAAGCCACTTTAACCTGCAACCAGTAAACAAACTTATCAAAGTCGAACTGGGGAAACTATTTGCAAATAGAATTTAACTTTGTAGCGGATTTTAGACGAAGAATTCTAGTTTGTAATCAATTAACTAACTCCTTGAAGAAACTTTATACGGAAAATCATATTATCCTAGAACTTGATAATGTTCAAGTGGTTTTGATTATGGCGTTGTAAAAGTGTCTCGTCCTCACAGAATAGTGTACTGCCTTCGGCTAAATAAAATGGAAACATATTATTTTAATACAGCGTCATCTAGCCAAACTATACATTTCTCATGGGAACTAGATTACGGATAGAATACTTTTAGACATACTTTTTTGTAAATACATAGAAACATGACTACTCAGTTCAAACGTGTAATAAACATGTTCATCACACAAATGTTTGTCCCGGGTGAGACTCAGACCCACAACTCACGACCAACTCTTCGCTGCACACGAGCTACACCTCAGACACAAAACGGCGCCACTATCAAACTTCGGACTAAACCTATATTTATTTGTATGTAGCGTGGCGCTCCCCTTTAGTTACCTGTAACGACATCCACGGGAGAATTGGTAGGGATTCATATGTCTTGCCGTAACCGCCATAGCTAAAAAAATATCCAGAAAAATAATAGTAACAGACTCCCGATTTTTTGCCTATCGAGGATTCTCTCCTTATCACTCAGAGTCCGGATCTTATGTGGATCACCCACAAAAATTTACGTCGCATGTCAAAACTTACGTTTCCATCATGTCAGTTTGCAAGTAGCTAGTATTCAATAGGTATATGCCCATCGCTGCTAAGCGGAATACTATGACAGTACACATGCCATTCGGATATTTGGTATGTACATGCACGTTTTCTCATGACCTTCACTTTGACCTTCTTCGCTCTGTTGATGAAGGTCAAAGTCAAGGTCATGTGCCTGTTACAAAGGCGCACAAATACTTCCGAAAATTTAAAAGTCCCCAGCCATGGGTACGACCCACAACCTCCAGCTCGGAAGGAGAGACATTCCCACTTGGCCACACAGCTCTTTCTTTAATGTAGGTATTATTAATAAAAACCAACGAAGGTATGGATAATGTTTATTAATACCTACCAGCTGTCCTAGGTTTGAGGCTTTCAGTTGGATTATTTAAGGCTCGCGACATGACGCGAGTGTTATATTTCAGTGTCACACTACGTTATGCGTAACGAATTGGAATGTTATGCAAAAGTTTTTATTTTAGTAACGTAATGTTTCATTTTTGCTGTGAAATTAGTCTAGTAACTGCCTCTGTGGTCTAGTGGTTTAACCCACCGCTTTCAGATCTAGAGGTGCCAAGTGCATACTCGTCGTACAATTAAAATAAAAAAAAAACGTTACAATCTAACAATTACAATGTCCCACCGTACCACGGTGGGACATTGTAATTGTTAGATTAGTTAGATATGTTAATGTTAGATTTATTTAGTAGGTATCTGGAGTCATTCTCGGAATGACTCCAGATACCTACTCAATCTTTTTTTTTGCATTTCAATCAATTCACATAGCCAGAAACAATAATGTAGGTAACATAACTTGAAAATTTGAATTAAGAAATCAACAATAGGGTTTTAATCATTAACTTTTCTTATCGTTCTTTTGTCAGTAGTTAGGTGAAAAAAAATAGTTTACACTTCAGCCCGACCAAGGAGGTTTTATATTATTTTTATGATATTGGCTGCCTATGGCTGTGCGCTGTTTTAACGTGTGTTTATTTTTGTTTATGATCATGAATTTTGAGTCGTATATAAAAATGGGTTTCAGACTAAATTTCAGTCAGCTTAGATAAACTATGGCAACATTTATAAAACTGGGGGTACAGGGTCATTATGAACCAGTTTTATAAATTTTTCCTTAGTTTTTCAAAACTGACTGAAATTTAGCCTGATATCTACTTTTATGTACGACAAAAAATTCATAATCAAAAACAAAAATGAACAACATGGAAATAAACAATTCACAGTATTCTAATAAAGCTCCAAGGCCCAGAGATGAAACATGCGAAAAATGTGTGCCTATTCGTTGCTACTATTTGTCAAATTTATGCGTCGAAGGAGCCGTAGAAACAGCCGAATATGAACAGTATAAATGTCGGGATCCTATCACTAAGCTGTCAGTCGCTGTCTGTCTGTCTGTCAAATATCAACACTAATGTTATAACTTGTAATAGATAGATAACATAAAAAACATACAAACCAATCAACATTATTGTAATAGGTAGCGGGTTCAAACTTTCAGATAATATGATTTATTATGGAGGACTTCGGGCATAAATAATTTAATGATTAAAAAAGGGAAAAAATAGATAACACATGAGTTAGAAAAAGTTTACCTTTATAAATATTTTTATTGATGCGCATTAAAAATGATATTGTTTAGGTACTCTCAGGTAATAACAAATACTATAAACTGGCCAAGTGTTAGTCGGGCTTGTTTTGGGCTGGATGTTGCTGTGTGAAATGTCTCCTAATACCCAATTGTTCTACATTATTTATTTAAATAGTTGGATTCAAGCTGGTATGGTCTGTGATGGCCTAGTAACCGTCCATTAATAATGGGATAGTATATCCTACCCAAATAACTGTCCAATTTTGTTTTTTTGGCAAACCAAAATGGCGCTTGTATTTTTACTTAACCTGATTGAAAAAGCAAAAACCAGCTTTTCTATTGAAGTGAGATCGAGTGATAAATCTCAACTCTTGTCTCTAGAGTCCGGATTACCTCTTACTCTAAGTAATGTATTGAACAATTGACAGCTGTAAGCTGGATTTGTTGAGTTTATCCTACAGTGGATCTTACCACGGGTTACTGTAGAAAAATCCTCTGACGTTACTACAGTAGTTTGCCGCATTGTACAATGAAGTTATATCAGTCGGTCACTTCTTCAATATAACCAACCGTTAAGAAGGCTCCGGAGTACCACTGATTTTTGCTCTCCCATACAAACGCAGTTTAATAAGGTAATAAGGAAGGTAAGTAAGTTTAATAAGGCCGAAGGTGAAAGCGCACTTCGACGTAGCTTATGTACGGGAAAGCAGTACTACTAGGCCTTCTCCTCCACTGCTGGAAAGATCTTTCAAATTTTTTTTTTCATTATTGAATGTTTCATTTAGTGTTTATCTATTCTATCCATTGATGTATCCCACCTTGTATGTTCTAGGTATAGTGGAATATAACCACTTGGAAACCAACCGGGATATGGGACTCGCACTGTACGTGTTCAGAGTGATACGGGGTAAAATTGATAATCCGAACATTTTTCCCATGGTGGTTTCCAATTTGTGGGTGCCAAATGAGTACGTACCTAATTCAGCGTCGTCACCCGTTTCTCTTCCAGGTGCCTCGCGGACCAACCTGCTGCAGAAAGCGCCGATGACGCGTACTATGCACACACTAAATCTAGTTGCGTAGAGGGTAGATATATTCCACGATCTGAGCAAATTTGTATGGGCAACATTGTTTATTTTATTAACTTGTAATATGAATTATTGACGTTGACATAAAGGTATTTAATTTTTCAGTGTGTTGTTTAATTGAAGCTATAAATAAAATAAATAAATAGACCTACGACTTTTCTCCCCATCGAGGATTCGTCTCTCATCACTACTCAGAGCGTGGATCTTATAAGGATCACCTACTGAGGGGTAGAGTTGTAGACGTCAGACGTCGCACGTCCAAACTTACGTTCGGAACATGCCCACGTTTTGCAAGTAGCTAATATTCAATACGTGACAGGTTGCAAGTCCATCGCCGCTTAGCAGAATATTAACCAGTGACACATGTCATTCGGACTTTCGGTCCTAGGGTCATGCCGGTTTCCTCACGATGTGACCTTCATCGTCAAGGCATGTGCATGTGACAAATGCGCACATAAACTTCCGAAAAGTCCATTGGTGCACGTCTGAATTTGAACCCACAACCTCTGGATCCGAAGGCAAGCCCATACCCACTTGGCCACAGCTCATTGAAGCTACTTTATTGCATTAGGGTAGTCCTGTCAAATTAGTTGCATGAGGAAATTTATAAACATATAGATAATACATATAAGAAAGCTGCTGCCCTACTCAGAATTAAATTATGTCCATTTAATTCTGAGTAGGGCAGCAGCTTTCTTATAGGTATTATCTTTATGTTTATAAATTTCCTCATATACTCATCTGAGAGCTTTAACGTTAGAAGTGGAGACGTTCATTCTCAAGTCGTGCCCCAGAGTCTAGTTCCTAAAATTCAGTTTCTTATTATCCCCTGGATTATCCCTCAAGTTTTTCTACATGTTATTATAACGTAGACGTCGATACCGTTTGCAAAAACTTGTGGTACACACACATGACTGTCTCTAGAGTGTCTTTCCTTGTAACAGTCCGTTTGGGAAAACATTGCTACATTGCAATGAGATCAGATTCGAAAAAATATGTCACCATAAAAAGCGACAGGGTTACAAGAGCTACATAATTAATAACAAAAACGGGTCTTCATTGCGTACCTTTTTATATTCCCGACATAGCTATTACAAGAGCTATTTGTACTATCATAAATTGATTAATAAATACAGACAATATAAAATTAAGCCAGTATACTTTAAACTCTGTTACGGTGGTCTTATCAATACAAATAAATAAAGTAACTGGACTTTTTATACAGCGCCTTCTAGCCCTAAACATACTAACAAACAAATTAACGTTTTTTTTTTTGTTTTTGGCGATGAGTTAGCCTTTGACCTCAATGGTTTCCTGGGCAAGGATGAGGTAGCAAAACTACCCAAAAAGTTATAATCCTACTTACTCTTTATTTAAAAGGTTTAACTGTTTTATGATTTTTTTTATGCGCATAATATTATTGTATGATCTTCTTTCGTGGTATTTATATATATTTATTTGTTAATGAATTTTACATCATAGTATAAATATTCATGTATTATAAATAGTAAGCACATTTATTTATATGCCTCGGTATATTATATTAGTAAGTAGGTAAACAAGCTTAATTTATAATCACGTATTATTTTAGATACCTAGTTAAAATGATTTGTTTTGTAAATTAAAATACACTTTTTTTACCTCCTACCGTTAACCAAACTTGTATCACCCTCTCCACCCTAAGATTGTCTGGAAGAGATTTATATTATTTTATCGCTTTTTAGCGATAAGACCGCCCATTATATTGTTAAATTTAGTTTTTAATTTGTCAATTGTCCTATGTGTTTTAGAGTATAATAAAAAAAACATTCCATTCATTTCTTTTAACTTAACGACCTGCTTGCCAAGCGTAGAGATGGAATAAAACCATTCATGCTTGGGTCGACATTGACAATCATTTGAATAAGCGTTTACTCTAAGTTTAGTTATAATTCTGTGACCACATTTCGACTAAACCGTCAGAACAGCTCTAGATACCAGACAATATCATCCAATCAATGCTCGCTACCCATCCTAGTATGGAATAAGGGCTACTAAATAAACATAAGGTATGTAGGTACACCGCCTAGCCTGACAGCCCTCTTGCTATAACCATAATGCTTGACAGGCGGATTGATCATTGCAGTAATGGTGAGCACCGGCAGCGCTGCCCTTTTTCTAGTAAGATCCCTTAGCCGGCTTTTACGATATCCGCAGCCTGAGATGGAGGGGTTGACATCCAAGGTAAAGTAATTTATTAACCACTTCCTGCCCATATCATTAATGCGATAATATCCCGCAGCGTAGTTTAAATGATTTCACTCATTCACAAATGAGCTGAAATTTTGCACAGACAACATAATCGGTGACATTTCTATCCCTATACCCCATGGGCGGTATCGCGAACAGATGCGAGTGCTTATATATTTTTTTACATAGGCAAAGCGCTTCATTTCACCTGGTTGAAAGTCATAATAATGCAAGCGCACTTTCCCCGGAATCCTCAACATTCAGGCGGACTTAAAAAAGTCCTCCCACCAACAAAAGCATAATATGGTTCGAACCTGTGAAATCGGTAGGCATACCACGATACCACAGAGGTGGTTAATTTATAAAAAAACGAAGCTACCCTGAAAATATTTAGGCCCTAGGACTTTGGTTTGGGATGTGCGGTGACTGTTAGTCAGTTAGTCAGTTTCACGATGATTATATATATATGAGATGTTGCTTACTGAATAATGTTCGGGCGAAAAGTTACAAATACAATAAATCTGTATAAAACCATAACATGATAATTAATTAACGTGTTATGTTCAATTATACAGAAAGTGGAAATATTTCGAGATGCATTTGACTTTAAATGAGGTTCAATTTCTTTTTCACTGAAAATTCTGCAAAATGTGCTTTCCATTTATTTAAATTATTTTATAAATAATTTGTTTTTACGAATGCCCAGTAGTAATACCATACCATTACCGAACATTTGTTGCTCATTTCAAAATGGCATGTCCGATTCAAAAGAAAATACAAAATTAAATATTAATAGTATGGCTTTTACAGCGTTATCATTTAACAAACACTATTAAAATTAATGTAAAAGGAAAATAGCGTTTGTATGAGAAATTCCACATAATTTGATTTCATAAAATGCAATTCGGTACCAACAAGATTATAAAATACTATTGTACTGGAGTGCGAAAGTCAGCGGTAGGTACTCCGGGGGCTTTTACAGAGCTACTCCTCACGGGGAACTATCCAACCTGCGGATAGGAGAGTTCAGCGTTGATAGGTAGCCTAAGATAAACAGACTCCAGAAGTCCCGGGTTCGATCCCCAGGGGAGTACAATATTGTGCTTGGTTTGGTTCGTGGTAGGACTTTGTTTAAGTCCGTCTAGCTACCACCATCTTACCTAAATCTGTCGCCATAACAATAATTCCTAAATTGTTGTGTTCCGGCATTCAGTGGTAAGAAAGCCAGTTCCTCAGACCGATGATTGAGGATTTTGGGTGAAGTGTTTTTCTACCTAGTAGTCATAACTTGAAAAATCTGGTGAGATGAAGGCCAAGAACCTTCCCGTCAACAATAAAACAAAACGGGAATTCTATTTCGCTTTTCGACATGACATGATATGAAACATGGGCCCAGACCAATCCTAAGCCAATCGATTCATTATGAAAATTGTACGGTCGAATTAACACTGCAATATCAAAAAGCACCTACAATGGCCATTCTGCGACATCATTTTAAGAGTAGTAGAAGCCCCTTGTGAAAGGGCTCGTCCGGAGAATTACTACTACCCTACCTATTTCGGTCGCCAAGCAGCATTGCTGTGTTCCAGTCTGGTATGGTTGCCGGTGATATTACATGCACGCGAGGCTCAACACATTTATGCCTCAAGTTGACGGGCACAATGCAGTACCGCGTAGGCTTTGTTCTTTGCGGATGTGACCTATGCAGCAAGGCATTGTTGTAGGCAAGAGATGCACATAATACCAGGTGGGTTACTTGCTTCTCCCGTCGTATAAAAAAAAACATAGTCATAGTGAAGGGATTGGCTTTGTAGAAACGGGGTCCTGGTCTGCCCTGGGTGACGGAATCGCTGGCTTTTACTAGCGGTTGCAACAACTAGTGGTAGCTCCTGTAAAGGTCTACCTGGCTAGCGACCCTCCTGCTGAAGTCCTGCAGAGAGCCTGAGCATTCTGAGAGAGCTTGCTTCATCATGGAGCTCATTCTTGGCCTAGAGCTGGACAAGCCTATGAGGTCAAGAGTTTACCCATCACATGTATATGGATATCCATATTCCAACATTATAAATTCAAATAATAAATCATTCGATTATAATGTAATTTGGATGTAGTGTATGCTATGGGATCGACGTTCGCTTATTTTTTTATTAGTGATAGCTAAGCGTTTGACCCTCACTTGTGAAACTAATAAAGATGTGGCCTAAGAAGGAACACGCTTGTCTAAAAGGAACCTATTCACTCTGGACGTCAAAGCCTTATGATTGTATTGCGGTGGAAAAAAAACGAAGGCAAGAAGATTAATTACTTACCAGATTATAAAGGTTAAATCAAATCGATGTGTTTGGCACAATGGAGCACCCACAAGGGACATGTTTAGATAGATAGATCGATAGATAGATAACTCTTTATTGTTCACGATTTACAAATAACATAACAAAACACAGATATTGGAAACTTAATCTAGTCACTGGTAAAACAATGGGCGGCCTTATCGCTGAAAGCGATCTCTTCCAGACAACCGCTGGATGGACAGATAAGATAACGACTTTCAAGGATGGCGGACTATACGAATAACCAATATAAAATAAAATATACATATATAAAATTACATCAATAATAATCATGATAATAATAATAATATTAATAATAATGAAGGATAAAAATGATAATTTAAGAATAAACTGATAGATAATACTGATAAACTTTCAATTTTAAAAGTGTGTTGCGGTGTCGTCTTTTTAATATTATCAGGTAATGCGTTCCTGTGGAACGCATTACCTGATAATATTAAAACCTAACAGCTGTTTGTATCAGTCTAAGCTTTATTTTGATTGATAAACCAACGTCTGACCACAATCTCACCTGATTGTCTTTTACGAGTATAATACTTGCTCAATTCCTGCTCGAACGCGTTGTTAGATAAATTGTATGAAAAATAATACCTATATACCATTCACGGTGAGCTAACGCGAATCGATTGCAACTCGCACTAGGCACTCACATGTTAAGTAACGTCGTGGCCGACGATAACACGATGGTCTAGGAGACCTATTTACCCTTAAAGACACAAGTCATATAAGTAAGTATGTATAAGATCATGGACATGGACAACCAACAACATTTATCATCTATGTTCAATAAAAGTTTGTGTTCGCAGTAAATGTTTATTTTAATTGCTTAAAGATAGGCAAAAAGTACAAGCCGCGGGCGAAGCAGCGGGTAAAAGCTAGGAGAAATAAAATCTTATTACCTACCCACTTGTTAGTTTGGTAGCACAAGAATGTGTCGACAGTAATTTATTATAAAAAGCTAATTTGGAACTCGAAATCTTTAACTCAAAACTACATAAATTTATTCATAAAATCAAAGATATCCCCTTTTAAAGGGTGATCCAGATGCTAAACAGCGTCTAGAACCCTAAAGCCCACTAAGGTAAATCAATAAATAGGTTATCTACCAATATACATTTTAGTTATTATTATTATTCATGTTTAATCTATTAGATAACCTTATATGCTATTGAGATACTTTTTACCTCGGTCTCTTTTATCTTATATATGTAATTTGGTCTCAAATTTAATAAATAAATTAGTAACATGAACATGTTCGCTCAACACTGCTAACTAGACCTATTGTTTTGCTGTGTGCTGAAAGTTTCAACTAGACAATATTTATTAATCTTGATATGAGTATTGTGCGTTTATGAATGAATAAATAGGTAGCTAGACATATATCTAAATCAGTAAAATCTAAACCAAATTCCAAGAAGTAGAATATAATTTGGAAAGCACCCAGATTTTCTATAGAGTAAATCAAAGCTATGTTTCCAATTCCTTATTCAACTTGACTTAGAATAGATCTTAACAAATGACAAGTCCATTGACAGAGTAGGTCCGGTATTAGTTAACCTAGATTTTCCTATTCAGTTACCTAATTTAGATACATCAAAGCTATGTTTTGCAAGCGGTATCTTCTTACCTGGGACTCCATTCGTATCTATTACTTACTATTTTAAGGTTTTCATTCATTTATAACGTGAAAATTGCGGCTGCAGATTGTTTTTTATTTTTATTAGAGACTTTTCCGAACAAAGACATGACAACATCATACGCAAGTTATTTTTCATAAATATATATTTAAACCATTTACCCACAGAAATATTAATTTGCAACAATAAAAACTCTAAAGGTATAAACTTGAGCTATCCTGACTACAACAATTCGGCAAGTAGGTCTAACATTTCAGGAAAAAATTATATACTTTCAATTAAGTATGTAGGTACCTACCTAAAAAAACTAGCCACACAAAAAAAAACACCTAATAAAAATCAATAAGTACATGAATACTTAGTGTTTTGTATTGTTCTCCTTAACCTGTGAGAATTGCCCGGGTTATATAGGTTATATAGTTAGTGTACCCCTATACTACTAGAGAAAGCTACCCTACAAAAATAAATACTCCATGACCTCTGGCTTCGGCTGTGCAGTAATTATCAATTAGTTACCTTAACGATGTTTAGAAGTCTTGTGAAATCTTCTTGACTTCGGTCCGCGGGAATTTCCTAAAATCCTTAGTTCCCTCACACACTACAAAAGGAACTAGCTACAATGGAACATCTACCCTGACAACTTCAGGTATGTAGGACCTCTGGCTTGGGCGATTGTGAGTCAGTCAGTCCCGCTATCCTGTGAGAATGGCCTAAAATCCTTTCTTTGTTAATTCATAAATACATAAGGAAGATACACTGAACATTTTAAGCCACTAGGACCTCTGACCTGAGCTGTGCGTTGATTATCAGTCAGTCAGTGCTGTCATCCCGTAGACAAACGTGAGAAGATATTGGTAGATTGTGTGCGGGAGAATATGGGAAGCACTCATTTCTTTTCCATTACCATCCCGTTATGTTTTGACGTCTGATAGAAAATAATGAAGAAAGAAGACATGTTGTTCCTAGCTAGTTTGGGATAACGGGCAAGAAGATGATGATGACTAAGTAGACAGACAAGCTTTACTTAGGATGAGTCGAAACTATAAAATTGATGTCTCAATAACTTGAGCATAATACATTATTACACTGGTAGGACTTACGAACAATAGCATTATTGGACGTACCAAGCAGCACGTTAAATATTGGAGTAGCTAATAACAATAAAGTTTTCCCCTAAGTACAATACCAATCTGGCAAATACCATAGCCACGGCTGTTAAAAAAATACGCATTCCATTGTTCCTAAAAACACCACACGAACACACTTTAAAACTTCCAACCAGCAGTATGCACATTCACTCCATTCCAAATTGAAACAAATGTCAAAGTAATACATTCTATTTACCTGTGACACGCGATCCCTCCTTTTAAAAAGTTTCGCTGAAAAAGTTAGGTTAAACCACACGTAATGCACTCACTTCACTGTTTCAAATACCGAATCACTTCTTTTTTATACTGAGTGTTTAATTTGAATTTCGAAAACAGATTGAGTTTTTAATTAGGAATGTGTGACAATTTTTGATCGAACTTGAACTTGGAACGAGCCGCAACTAGTGGGTGTTCGGTTTGGCGCCCAAGAGTCTACTGACGTTCGGTTGGCGCGCTCGCCCGTGACTTGAAGCGATAAATTGTTTGATTCGTCTGGATTTCAATTCAATGATCGATGTTATTGAATTCCAGAGAAGTTGTAGTCAATTTGTAAGTACTTAACAAAAAAATATTTTCAATACAACTTTATACGTATTACTAAACCATACTATTATTTTACAATTTCTTTAAGACAAGAACTTCAGGAAAAACTGTCAGCTAAAGACTTGGCGCGACTTGTGAATTTTAGTTTTACTATAACATTTACTAAACCATACTTTTACTAAAAAGAAATTGGAAATTAAAACCAAACCAAAACAGAATCGTGACCTTTTCTTTTGCCTCGCCGAAGGCGGGCGTATGGTACCTACCTACTTGGTCACACACCTCATATCAACAAACTGGAAAATAAATCACCTGTGTATGGAAATATAAAATGTGTTGTATGGAAAGTAAAACCATAACAGCTAGTATTTAGTTAGTTGTTACAAATTTTTGGGGGGTGAGCCTTTTTTTATGATAGTTTTACGCATCTAATTCTTCTAACTAGTAAACCTTAAATATTTCTTAGTACACACTATAAAATAAAGTTCTCTGAAAAAGGCAAGTCTGTATAACCCATGGTTTGGGTTGTGCATTGATTGCCAGTCATTCAGTCGGTTAGCTACACGACTATTTTGTATATCATGCATAATTCGATATTTTAAATATCATGTTTGTTCATTTATAATTTCCCTTGTTCACTCCCTCCAAAAACGTTGTGGCACTCTCCGGGCCTACCTGCGTTTAACAAAAGCATGAGATTACGTTTTTTCGAGGGCTCATTCTCTAATCAATTATCATATTGCGTCATGTTTTACGAATATCTTTTTGAAAATTAGCGCTGGTATAGGCATTTCAGCCGTGGATTTCAAGACGCGCAAATATAATGGTCTCGATAGAGCTTACCTATTTGAGCTTTTTGGGGTCGAGACCTCGGGTTCGTAAGAAGCCGGTGGCTTCCAGGTTTTCATAAATCTTGCGGGGCTTTTGATTGAGGTGCCGCGTGACCCAAGAACTGCCTGTAATTTAGGCCAGCGAATAGGCATAGATATTCAGCGTGATAATGCAGCCAGTATCTTGGGCACGTTTCCGTCTAGTACCGGTCAGGCACAGTTTATTTATCAATAAATCGTTTGTAACGGCCTTTAATCCGACTTTAAATGTTGGGTACATATTGATTTTGATTGTTCGTTTTATATTACCGTAATAGGTACATGAATAAAAAGTATTATGGGTTCATCATCATCACGTGCAGCCTGTCTCATCCCACTGCTGGGCATAGGCCTCTCTTCGCTTGTGCCAACCTTCTCGATCCTGCGCCAGTCTAACCCATAAACGACCCACACATTTAACTTTATCGTCGACCCATCTTGCCGGCGGACGACCCACACTTCTCTGGCCTTCACTAGGCCACCATTCCGTCAGGACTCTGCTCCACCTGCCATCACACCGCCTGACCACGTGACCTGCCCAACTCCATTTGAGCCCCAATATACGCTTACTTATGTATATTATGGGTTATTTTTAAAAAAATGAGGGTTCACTTGGAACCTTTGGCCTCTTGGTTGTCCAGCTCTAGGCTAGTAAGGATAAGGTCTACGGTGGATTAAGCTTCTCCAGTAAGCACAGCTCTCCCGCCCACCCAGCAGTTGTAAAAAGCTTTCTTCTGCCTTTTGAAAGAAAGAAGAAAAGAACAAAAAACATTAATTTGGAACAGTAATAGGTACATAATCATTGCTTTAAAGTAAAATACCTAGTATCTACTCGTATATGCCATATCAGCAATGTGCTGCTCCACCTAAGTGAAGCAGCGCTGATTTCCTGCACATTAATTTGTTAAATAAATATATATGCTTATTCTGTTTTTTGGGTCTATATTTGTATCACCAGTAATTGATTTTTAAATTAAAAAGTATTTTCGTATCCTATGCTTAACTTAGTATCACATCAATAGCCCATTAGTGTCCACTGCTGGAAATAGCTCTTCGAAAAGCTGGCTTTGCATTAATCACCACGCTTGGCAGGTGTGTTGGTGATCACAGTAAATAATTATGTAGATAATACACAGAAGGAAACTGCTGTCCTTTTAGTGCGAGTTGCATTGTTTTTGAACTTCTTAAGTTGTAATTTTTTTTATCGGCGATAGCCAAGTGTTTGACCACCAACTTACTTGAAAAACAAGAAAAGATGTGGATTAAGTTGGAGCACGCTTGTCTAAAAGGAACCTATTCAGGCTATACTTATATTCCTAGAAAATAGAAGTAAAAATATACAAATCATCATCCCGAGCCCGAAAAAGTCCATTCTTAGGCCTCCCCTAAGAGTGCAGTTGGAGTATTTGCCATAATCACCCCGCCTGGTAGACGGATAGGTTAGAGAATTTGGACTACATTTATTATAAAAAAAACTGGTTTCATGGTTAAATAAATAAAAACTTATCGTGACAAACTGGATGTTGGAAATTAATGTCGCTATCAATTACTCCCGCGCCATAATTTCCATTGCAGTGCCGCCGTGACGCTAATTATTAGCCATCAGAAATTCCCATTTAACCCACGAACAGCCATAAGCGAGTGTAAACGATGTCTCGGGACAAACGCGCCCTGTATTTGGGGTAAAGTGTCCTTAACATGTAAGGGCTTAAGCAAACTGGTATAAGGGTTACTTATTTTTTAGCAACTAAGAGGCAAACAGACAGCTTTTTAATATGTATGGCTAAAAAGACCAGTATCTAGACCGAAATAAAAAAATATATACCACCTCTGTGGTGTAGTGGTTCGGCCACCGTTGTCAGATCCAGTGGTCCCGGGTTCGATCCCCAAGGGAAGCACAATATTGTGTGGTTGGTGTCAGGACTTTGTTTAATTACGACTGGCTAACTACCACCACCTTACCTAATTCTGTCGACATAACAACAATGATTGAATTATTGTGTTCCGGCTTCTAGAGGTAGCTATTTTTCCTCAGTTTTTTGAAGATTCCGGGTGAAGTACGCTTCCGACTTTGGCCTTATAATAAATAACCTGAAAAAGTCAGGTGACATGAAGGCCAAACACCTCCCCGTCGTACAATTAAAAAAAGCTTATAAGTGCATGCATCATTCACGCGTTCCCAACCCTTCAACAACCCTTTCAAGAATTTTAAAACACCATTACACAAAGGACCCAATTTCGTTTGATGCAAACAAAATATTTATGTCGAATTTTTTGTGTAAAACACATTGAAAAAGCATACCCACGCATATTTTTCATTGAGATGAGCCTAAAAACCAAGCGATATTGGTATATAAAAATAAAATCACGCAGCATCGTTTTTTCGAGGTAGCTGCGTCCGTTTACGATCAAAGGCTGGGCGTGTTTTAGTCTGTCGTTGTTGAGCAGGTATATCTGGCTGTTTTGATAGGCAACCAATAATTTGTTATCTTTATTGGATTAGAGAAAACTTTGGACATATTTTTTTTATTGTACGATGGAGTAGCGCTTGACCTTCATCTAGCCTGGATACAAGTTAAGATATGAAAAAATTTAAATGAAAAATACTTTATTACTGTACAACAAGATAAATAGTTTAAATACCAAATATATATAAATTTTGAGATAAGACCGAAGGTGGAGGCGCATTTCACCCGGAATCCTCAACAAACTGAGGGACTGGCGATATTACTTTGCAGAGTAATATGAATTTGGCATAGATCAAATGTACACGGAGAAGCTCAGAAAGCGGTCTTTACAGTAGGAACTTTTCGATAAAACAAGCGTCCATAGGCGCATTTAGGTGGACAAAAAAGCTAACCCTGTTGAATTTAGGCTGGTTGGATTAATCCGGACCAGTAGTTACTTATAGCTCTTGCTCAACCAATCCAAGGTCTTTTTTTTTGTTTTTATACAACTAGCAGACGGAAAAATCAAATAGCCCAACTCATGCTCAGGGCATCTCTTGTCTATAACAATGCCTTACTGCATAGTTCACATCAACAAAGAACCCACACAGCACTGCATTGCGTCCGTCAACTTGAGGCATAAAGGTGTTAAGCCTCACATGCCTGTATTTCACCGGCGACCATACCAAAGAAACCAGAACACAGCAACGCTGCTTGGCGGCTGAAATAGGTATAATAGGTATAATAGGTACTTCCTCGGACGAGCCCTTTCACAATGGGCTCTACTACTCTTCATCTGTTAATGGAGCCAGAAAAACGAAATGGAGCACGACGTTAAGGAATGGAATTGTATGACGAGTTTGGTCCTGTTAATGTTTTAGATGAAAATCTTGTTTGCTAAAAGTACTTACATTTTCTTTTCCAAACAGTAAGTAACTTCACAACATTTTTCTTATCTTTTTAAAGCTCACTTTACCGTGGCAAGAGAGCGTTGATCAACCATTATGAGGATGTGTACAAGAATACAGCATGTGTTAATTCTTGATTGATAGCCTCTCATTTTCCCACCTCAAAATGTTCACCATTTATTATCCTGGTAGAGCCATCACGTAGTTATAACTGCTGAAGCAAGAAATATTAAATCAAAGTTTATTTACCGACGATCTGGCGTTTTGGCATTTCACATCAACAGCAATAGTCTAATAGTTAGTTACATTAGCTTCAATCGGGTGCCTATTCTACAGGTTAAAGTTATTTTTTACACAAAATGGGATAAAACATTGCCCTCAAATCTTGCACAGGTAAGGACGACGCACAAGAGAAGCTTTCCCAGAGGACATTGAAATGAAATGAAATGAAATGTGCTGGTTGCTACACAAGCGGGCCTTTGCAGGTCTTACTTGGAATTGGGATCATTCAGCATTAACAATAAAGTTAGTAGAAGTTAGCGAGGTAGATCCCAGCTTAAAACCCTAGGGTTTTAACAAAAATTGATCAACAGTTGATTATCCTACACAGTTTATTTTTATTGGTCATAGCCAAGCTTTGGACCGCCAGCCTTGAAAAAAGTGTAAAAATGTGGGCTAAGATGAAGCACGCTTTTCTAAACGGAAGCTATTCACTCGGGACTTGAAGACTCCAAGATTGTACTGGTGCGGAATAACAGAGGCGAGTTCCATTCCTTAATTTGTCTCATCGGCTCATATGTATTTTACCTTTTATCTGTAAATTAATTGACTAGCAGACATTGAATATTTCTCTTTCAAAACTTTTGTGAGTAGTGAGTAAGATTTTTAAGCACGGGTCACATCGATCGTATACGTGAGTAAAACCCGAGCTTAAAATGTAGGATAAGCAGACAATTTGAATATTTACGTAATAGGAATTGTAAATGAACGTAAAAGGTACCTGTCAAGACTTCATACAGCAACCTCATTAATCTTCAGTGGAAAATTGCTAAATACGCTTTACAAGGCGTTGAGTTGGCGACGACATATTTTACCCGGGATGTTTTTCAATTAGCCGAGTAACTTGCTTGTCACATAATCACTTGTCAAAACTATGATAGCTACCAGCCCCCTTATTCTGTATGACCAATCGTGTCTTATCACGCTCGCGTTACCGTAATCATTGTATTGAGATATCGTAACGCGGGCGCGTGCAGACACGATTGGTCATACGGGATACAGGTGCAGTTCTCGGATTTGTCACTATAGCAATGCATCTTAGGACTTAAATCAAAGTAGATCAAGAGTCGAGATTTAGTGACGGTATTTGATTCTGTGAATCTCGTCAAGAGACGATGCAAGGAGTATCAATCCGCTCCTCATTATCATAGCAGCCAAATACACTGTCATCAAACCGTGCCAAAGGGATATCGATATCGCCATAATCACCACGCTTGTATTGGTGGTAGGTAGAGTAAGCGTAGTAGAGCTCCTTGTGGAAGTACAACACCATATAGATTTCGACCGCCAAGCAGCATTGCTGTGTTCCGGTTAGAAGGAATCAGAATCCGAATTAAGAGAAGAGTTTATTTATTTACTATCAAAGGAATATAATTTTTAGTTACACATTATAAAAAAAAACATACGAAAAATTGACAAAACAAAATATTAAATAACCGAAACATAGATCGTAAAAATGGTAAAAAGTAACCATGGAAAGAAAAACGAAAAGAAATAGGAAATTATATAAGTAGGCAGATAATAGAATCGTTTGCCACAACAGCAATAAAGGCCTCGATTCAGCATGAATGATGAGTATAGGTATTCTGCCAAAACCTTGAAGAGGATCACTCTGCGATACTAGTCTAGGCTCTAGTCACTATTGATAGGCTAGTGAAGGGTTGCTGGTGAAATTACGGACACGCGAAGCTTTACATGTTCTTTGTGGGTGTGACTAACGCGTAAGGCTTTGTGTAACACAACAGTTGCATTAAACAGCAGATGGGCACCTTGCTTGTTCTGTCTCTAAGTTGTATTACAAAAAGTAGGTATATACAGTTTGATATTGCTACACCTGCCGGTGTAATCCTTAACTCAACCTTAACTCTTACAGCTGAAAGAGAAAGGATATGCACCAATTGTCCGTAGCATCCAAAAAAGTATACATTATCCATACGCTAAGTATTTGATTGAGGCGAGACGTGACGCCAAGGACTGGCTCTTATTTAGTCCAGCGAATTAGCATAGCTAATCAATGTGGCAATGCACCCAGTGTCTTGGGCACGTTTCCATCTGGTAGATACTGGTCTAGAACAGTTGAGTTACCGATAGGCCGTTTGCAACGATCATTAGGTAATCCGACTGCTTCCGCATAATTTATATCACTGGGAAACCATTTGATATAATAAAATCGTTACGAAATGACCAAAACAAAATAGGTACTTATGCCGGCTCAATTTGAAGCAGGTTGAAAAAAGCTATTAAGCTCATCACCAGTTTACACGCGCCTTTACTCAGTAACTTTTTGCCTCCATTCACAGCGGAAGCTAGATGACAGTGTTGCCAGCTATCTACTTGCGAGCGTCGTGTCAATGTTGCCATGTAGGTCAAACATATTAGCGGTATGAATTAACCTACCTTACATGATCCTGGCTACCTGTGATCTGTGTTTGGGAGTTTTATACGTACCTACGAACAGCATAAAAAAGATCATTGCAAGACAAATCTAAATTGGCTTTTCCAAAGCGTCCTCAAATGTATGATCAAAATGTATGTATTGTATACAAAAATAATACAAAACAATAAGTTAAGCTAAAAGTAGAATGGCCGGTCCTATCACTAGAGAGCAATCTCCTCCATACAACCTTAGAATGGAAAGTTTGATGTTTCTGTGATGGTAAGAAGGTTCATATAATGTAAGTAAACAGACAATATTTAATTTTATAAAGCAATAAATTTATAAATTATAACTGCTACTTATTTATTTACATAGTAGCCAACTTCTGGGACATAGGTCTCATCATCCCGTGGAAATTTTCCCAGATGCTTTCTTATATAAAAAACATCGAATATATATATTGAACTTCATGAGTTACTTTTCGTACGGAACCCTAACTATTTTTCTAAAATAAAACCCTTGGTTACTTCTTGTAATATCAGCTATCTGCCAGTGAAAATCTCGTTAAGTTTCGGAGATTAGCAGGAACATATAATAGACGGAGAAAAATAAAAAATAAATGTTTTTTTTTGTAATGAGGAGCGTTCCCAAATCCATTCATAAACATTTAGGAGAAGCTGTTATTTTGTTAATTATCCATCTCTGTGGTGTAGTCCACCCACCGATGTCAGACCCAGAGGTCCCGGGTTTGATCCAAAGGTATTGTGCTTGGTTTGGTTGGTAGTAGGACTTTGATTAAGTCCGGGCTAGCTACCACCATTTTACCTAATTCTGTCGCCATAACAACAATTATTAAATTGTTGTTATGGCGGTGCGGCCGTAGATCAATTTGGTTTTCACGGACTTTCGTGCACAAGGTCTGCCGGCAGGATTACGCGCCACGCAAGTCTTAATGACATCATCCGTCGAGCTTTTACCAGTTTCAATGTGCCAGCCGTTCTTGAACCGAATGGTCTGTTACGTGATGATGGTAAGCGGCCCGACGGTATGACTCTTGTCCCTTGGGAAATGGGTAGGCCTTTGGTGTGGGACGCTACCTGCGTCGACACCCTAGCACCATCTCATCTGCCTGGGACATCAGTTAGGGCTGGTGCGGCGGCTGATTCGGCCTAAAATTACAAAAGACGCAAATATAGAAGTCTGGACAGAGCTTACTTATTTGAGGTGGAGACCTTGGGTCCGTGGGGAGCCGGTGCCCTCCGGGTTTTCAAAAATATTGCGGGGCTTTTGATTGAGGCGACACGTGGCCCAAGGGCTGGCTCTTATTTAGGCCAGCGAATTGCATAGGTATTCAGCGTGGCAATGCAGCCAGTGTCTTGGGCACGCTTCCGTCTGGTACTGGTCTGGAACAGTTGTGTTACCTATAGGCCGTTTTTAACGGTCCTTAAGTAATCTGACTGATTCCTTTGTACATAGTTAGTTTAATTGTACTTTTTATTTAATAAAAAAACATATTAAATTGTTGTGTTCCGTCATTCAGAGGTAAGATAGTCAGCTCTTCAGTTTGTTGAGGATTTCGGGTGATGTGTGCTTCCACCTTAGGTATCGTTACTTGAAAAATCAGGTGAGATGAAGGCCAAGCCCCTCCCCGTCGTACAATTTCAAAATAAAACTATGTAATCTGAAAAATTGTGATTACGACTAGGTACGAGGTTGGTCTTGCAGTCAGCATCTAAAGGCTTATTAGGAAGGACCGTAGAAACTACTGCGATTTTTATTAAATTAACAGATTGGTAAGAAAAACACGTGTAATCAAGCTCGTAGCAGGTATATGTACCTCGCACCACCAAGCATGAAGCTGTACGGGGAAATTGAATCCAATTAACGTAGGAAAAGTGTTCGAGATAAAGTACCTACCTCTGGCGAAGCGAGAAACATAGCGTACAACGAATGCGACAACTGCTCAGTTTTATTTCTATTTTTATTCCACCTTTCTCACCTTTTTTTAAATACCTTGTATTTTTATAAATGGTTGGTTAAATCCTGAACTCTAGCTACCCAGAGGTGCGACTTGAATGGAGCGACTTTTCCCGGTACTGGCTCTCCCGCGCAAACCGTTTGGCGCCTGACTTGGGAGGAGTGTGGTGGCTTGACAGGTGGATTCGTTTTACAGGTCCATCGGTGCTGTGCTCAGTCAGCAGTAACTGCCAGCAAAAGCCAGCAAATCCTTTGTTTATGTCAGCTTTAGAATCACGAAATTTGAACAAGGATTTGGTCTACGATAGGTTATGATCAGCTCGGCAGGTAAGTTGGTGTTTGCAGTATTCATTGTACTAATTGAGTTATAAGTTTAGCATTCTCAGGAGATACTGTTGCCTATCTCTTGCCCCACCCGATCCCATTGCATCGTAAGAATTCGTTTAAGTACAGTTTTTGGTCATTTATGGTTGAATAGGTAGCCAATTAATAATAATATAACCATAAATATTAGAGGACATTAATTTCACACAGCGCCATCTAGTCCCAAACTAAGCAAGCTTGTTATATGGGAACTAGATTACAGATACAATAATTATATACTTTTTTTTAAAATAAGTACATACTTATCATACAGTACAAAACCCAAATACAGAACAAACATCAATATTCATCACACAAATGTTTGTCCTGGGTGGGAATTGCACCCACAACCTACGCCGCAGAAGGCAGAGCTACTACCAACTGACTGAGAGAGATTATTTAAATATCTTGTATTTAGGCTGTGTGTTTTCAAATCATCTGTTTCAGCTGCTACTATGTTTGAAAATCATTTTGTGCAATAAAAATACCCTAAATAGCTAAAACCGACTCTTAAAATTGTAACAAACCTAATTTAAAAGGCGCCAGCTTTGGGTTTTCAAAAATAACTTGTGAAATCTCTTCCCTCAGATCGCATGAATGTACTTGCATGTTTAATTCAACCTCAGCTCCTACGTGGTTAATTCCGGAGTAACGCAATTAAGTAATTTCCTAATTAACGAGACCCAATTAGGTTTTCCAGTTTTTGGTGTTCGCTAATTTTTTAGATTTACTCGGTGAGACTAGTTTGTTTTGTGCTAATTTACAAGTGCTCATTTTGTGAAAGTGTTCTTTAATGAAAATCTGTTTAAAAATTAATATGAATTTTTATAAACTTTTAGGGATATTTAGTTTGATAAACTCGTTAGTTAGCAAGATAATTATTTATTTCTGTTTGGCAACCTCAAGAGTTGTGAATCCAGAAAATAATGTGAAAGACATCGCTTCTAAGTGATAAGATCGTGATCATGATCGGTGAGGGGTATACTTAGTACAACTCTAACATCTCAAATCAACATATAATTTGGTAAAGATTTTTCGATAATACACAGAAAAAACTTGGATAGAGCCCTTAGTCGGCTTTTACGACATCCGCGGGCTGAGTTGGAAGGATTGAATTTTCAACCACTATCTCTACGGAACACTGGAATAACTTATATGGTTGTTGATAGGACTTTGTTAAGGCCAACTGGCTACCACCATCATAACTAAGTCTTCCGTCATTTAGAGGTAAGATAGCAAGTAACTCAGAATGTTGAGGATTCAGGGTGAAGTGCACTTCCACCTTCGGCCTTATTGTTTATTATATATTATATATAAAAACTGGCCCTACGGGGCTAGTTGACCTAATGCATTTGAGTGGGTTGCGCTCTACTGATTGATTAACCGTGAAACAAAAAAAAATATAAACGAAACAGTGTCGATTAATTGAAGCTTTTATTTTTAAAAAACTTTTTTTTCGGATTGGCTTACATACCAACAAAGATACGAGCTAAATTAATGGTATTCTTAGTTTTTAAGGATCAACATCAAGCATAGGAGTAGTAATTCTTAGATGTTTGTATGTAAAGCTGAGCGATTTCTTAGAAGTAAAAAAAAATACGTAGACATATTTTAAAAGTAAACCTGCCAAATTCACTATCACATCACACCTCCATGTATCGAACTCTCCTCAAATATATCCTAAAATCTAAACAGTGAATATACCCCACCCCTAGTAACCCTAAGTGACTCAAACTCTGGGATCTATTCTTAATTGCAAAACTTGTTTTTTTTTTTTTTTTTTTATATATTTAGTGCATATTAATTTAGTATATGCTCTAAAACTATATTACAATCTAGCCTATGTAGGCTAATGAGTAATTTTATGCTAACTTAGTTTTATAAAATTAATTATTTTAAAGAATGTGTCCAATGTCACGTTTCTTACAGTTTCTATTTAAGGGGAGACACTGCGTTATTGTGTTCTTTGAAGTAGCACTTTCACTTACACTGACACTACTTTATACTATTTAACACTACACTAACTCAAAAGGTTTAGTTCTTTTCAGTCTTCTCACTGTTTTTGTGTTGTCTAGTAGCTGGATTGCTTCAAGGTTCACATGTTTATGAAGTCTTTGTTCATGAGCTTCTGCATGTTTTTTTATAACTTTATCAACGAACTCTATGTTAAGGTCCCTGTGGAGGTCGTCGTTCCTGATGTACCAAGGTGCATTCACTATATCCCTGAGTACCTTATTTTGAAAGCGTTGGATTATTTTGATGTTACTTTTTTTGGTACAGCCCCACAGCTGAATACCATAAGTCCATACTGGCTTCAGGACTGCTTTATACAACAGAATTTTGTTGTGTGTTGACAATGTTGACTGCCTTCCTAGGAGCCAGTACATTCTATTGTATCTAATATCTAACTCTTCCTTTTTCTTCTTGACGTGAGCTTTCCAGCGTAGCTTTGCGTCAAGAGTCATGCCTAGGTACTTCGCAGTGTTTTCATACGGTATAGGCTCATTGTTGATATATATAGGGAAATACTGATCTTTTTTATTTGTGAAGTTAATGTGCACCGATTTTGAATCATTAAGTTTGATTCGCCATTTTTTCGTCCAGTCCCAAATTTTGTTGACTGCTTCTTGAGCCTTTTCTGCAGCGTCTGCATGTGTTTTTCCAACAGCCATTATAGCTGTATCGTCAGCAAACGTCGCAAGGGTATTATTTTCTAGATGAGGGATGTCGCTGGTGTATAATAGGTACAGGACCGGACCCAAAACACTTCCTTGCGGCACTCCGGCTTTAATTTTCTTGATTTCTGAGTAGGCATCTT
This sequence comes from Venusia cambrica, assembly GCA_951394065.1. NCBI lineage: Eukaryota > Metazoa > Arthropoda > Insecta > Lepidoptera > Geometridae > Venusia > Venusia cambrica. Next base: position 4,026,916 of record OX596040.1, on the reverse strand, counting down.
CTTGCCTTACTCTAAAGACTCTATCCGTCAAATATGATTGCAGAATATCGGCGAATGGTTTGGGTAGAAGTTTTCTTAGTTTTTGTATAATACCTTCGTGCCATACCTTATCAAATGCTTGGGCTACGTCTAAGAAAATTGTAGAACAAACATTTTTGTTTTCAATGGCGTTCTCAATTACATTAGTAATTCTGTGGACTTGGTCTATAGTCGAGTGCTTTTCCCTGAAGCCAAATTGGTGGTCTGGAATAATCGCTCTTGTTTCTATGATCGGTTTAAGTCTTTTAAGCAGTAGCTTTTCGAAAAGTTTGGATACGATAGGTAAGAGTGAGATTGGCCTATATGATTTGACATCATTTGATGGTTTCCCTGGTTTCGCTATCATAATCACTTCAGCTACTTTCCATAAGTCGGGCACATATTTTAGCCTTAAAGCCGCGTTAATAAGGTTAGTCAGTTTGACCAGGGCTTTTCTAGGGAGGTTATGTAATATTTCACCCGGAATTAGATCAAATCCAGGAGACTTTCTTGGATTGATGTTTCTCTTGATTTCTTGAAAAACTTCTCTTGGCGAAACGTGTTTGATACATATTTCACCTAGTTCTTCTTCTATTTTACTGATGTCTTCTGTTTGGGTTTGACCTTCATTTGGTTGAAATATCGTTTCCAAGTGATCTGCAAACACTTTTGCCTTTTCTTCATTACTTACGGCCCATTTCATGTTTCCATTGATCATTGATCCCAATGGTGGGATCTGTGCCATTGGTCGTTTCATATTTTTGGTAGCTTTCCAAAGTGAGTAATTTGTACTTTTTTCAGCAGTCAACTTTCCAATGTAGGTATTGGTTAAGGTATCATTAAAGTGTTGTATTATCTTTTTTAGTTTTTTTGTCAAATTATTCAGCTTAGTTTTGTCTTGTGGGCATCTGGATTGATGCCATTGCTGCCTCTGTTTCCTTTTCTCATGTAAGAGTTCCAAAATCTCTTTTGGATAATGGTTTCTGGCAATCCGGCTTCTCAAATAAGGTGTATTTTTCCAGGCAGTCTGCTGTATTAGAGTTACAAAATGCTCAACTTCGGCATTCAACTGTTCCGGAGTCTTAAGTGGTACTCTTAGATTTAAGTTATCGTCTAGTTCTAATTTAAAACTCTCCCAATCAGTGTGTTTATTTACTAGGGTCAGAGTGTTTTCCTTAAATAATACTTTGTTTCTTATTTCTAGGTAGATTGCAGAGTGGTCCGAGCTCATATCATAACTCTGCTTTGTACTAAGATAATTGGCTGATAGATTTCTATGTATAAAAAAGTCAATCAGGTCCGGTTTTTTTTGTGGGTCGGTGGGCCAGTACGTTGGTGACCTTGTCGATGATACCTCGCATTTGAGTTCTTTTATGGCATTCATCAGTTCTTTTCCCTTGGTATTCGTTAAGCGGGAGCCCCAATGCGTGTTTTTAGCATTAAAGTCACCTCCTAATATGAACCTTTCCCCAAGTGATTGTAACAAGCTTAGGTAGGATTCTTTTTTTATATTGTACCTCGGTGGGCAGTATATACCAGCCACAGTCACAGGATACCTCTCTGTATAGATGCAGACAGCTACAGATTGTATATCTGGCTGTTCATGTTTCTTTACTTCATGATGCTTTATGTGTTCTCTAACAATTACAGCACTTCCGCCTTTGGCTTTGTTATCTGGATGAATTGCGTAGTATACTTTGTAGCCTTTGAACTTTGCATAGGATTGTTTTGTAAAGTGTGTTTCTGATATGAGGCACACATCTACATTTTCCGTATCAAGAACTACTTGTAGCTCATTTTGATGATTTTGAAGCCCGTTACAGTTCCAGGCCATGATTTTTATTGAGTTAATCATTTTTTAGTCCTTGCAATAGCTAATTTGGCGCTATTTTCTATTTTCTTAAGACGCTCATCAAATAATGTCATAAACTTGAGTATTTCATCTAACTTATTGTTGTCAGAGCTTTTGGCAGGTTTACTGTACTGAACAGTTGGGCTAGTTCCGGATGCAGCTATTTGAGCATAAGAAACGTTTTTTGTCTTACTTTGTGGGTTAGGCGTAGCTCTCGGCCCACGAGTCTGTTGTTGAGTAGATGTCGTCTTAACCGTTGTTGCCTGCTGCTGGCGCACGATTGTTGGTTTTTTGTTGGTGTTATTACGCATCTTTTGCATTTCTTTAGCTATCATGCATCCCCTGTAATTAGCCGGATGTGGCTCTCCGCAGTGTACGCATTTTGGTTTCTGTTCTGCGGGTTTGGTGCAGTCTTTGGTAAGGTGTTTGCCTGTGCAAAACTTGTGAAGTTGTGTTTTGACATTAAAAGTCTTGTCCTAAAATAATAAGGTAAAATTACGTTCCCAAATTATTATTTACAAACGTTATTTGCTGACATCCTCCGTTCAGAACTACCAGCACGGGGTAAATACGAAAACTTGAAGACGTTTCCCTAGAAGTGTAATCGCCAACGTAAAGTCCGAGATAATTTTGGTTGGTGGTAGGACTTAATTTAAGTCCTGGTTAGCTACCAGCATCTTACCTAATTCTGTTGCATTAATAACAATTCTAAAATGGTTGTGTTCAGGCCAAGTGCTTACCTTACCGTACTTACGTCGTACAATTAAAAAAAACGGTTCGCTGGGTTCCGTAGGTGCGTAGGAGAGTCAGGTCAGGGTCTTCGGGGAAAACTCGCTCTATCTTAGACCTCATCCGTACTCTGACCTTGTTGTAGACAAATCTAGAGGTCAAGAACTATCCCATCATTAATAAAAAAAATGTAACTGGCAGCTTGTAAACTGATTTACAATTATATCGTGTTTTAACCTTTTTACTATTCCTGCCGTTAAAACCTGTTTAAAATATTGTAGTCTATGTACCATAAAAGTAAAAAAAAAAACTTAAAGATTATTTTTCACCACGCTGGGCGGGATGATTTGAATCTGTTGATATTCAAAAGGTAAATAAAAATAAATGCGTCGTTAACATTCTTGACCTAGGCTTGTCTGACTCTACGCCAGAGCAAGGGCGCTATTTATTATTTTATTTTATTCGTTCATTTCGTTATTCATTATTGCGAACAGGCGGTAGATTTGATGTTTCAAAGTGTTCCTTTGACTTCATTCAAAGGATCACTTTGAACTTTGAACATTTCGTTCCTTTTCAAAGACTTCGGCAGGAGAGTGAACCGGCAGAAGGAACCACATCATTGCGGTCGCTTAGCCAAGTGGACCTTTACAGATTGCAGGCACTAGTACACCTCTTTTCTTATGTCATCACATATATACCAGATGCAGATGGCCGGTATGTTGGTATTTCTACACTCCGTTTCGCGCTACATGGTTGTCATGTCAACATTTACTCCCTGGTGGATCTTTTTTTGGCAAACTTGTCATTTTCAGTTTGTATCCAGCTTTAATGGAGGAATCGTCAACCGCGTGCATTCTAAAAAATGTTTCGAGAGCCGTGCAAATATTTGTCCAATTTACATCCTATTACACGGATAGTCTGAGCTCCCAGTCGTTTGAAATATACCGTTTTTATTGCTAGATATAATATATAGCCGCCAGTGTTCCTACTGCTGGCAAAACTCTCCTTACAGACTTCTGATCTTGGCCATCATTTCTTCAGTTCTCGAGAAATGCGTCATCACCCAATCTGCGCTTTAGTCTGCTGTAACGCCTACTCGCCGGGTTCGGTAGGTTCACTAGGTTTTTAGGTATTCACCAGGGTTTCACTAGGTCCGTCCGACGAATAGTTTGAAATGCGACAGACATGGCTGGCCTAGTTTCATTTGTACTAGATGATTTAGTTTAATAGTTCGCCCCAAACTGAGATCTGACTTTCCTACTTGTCTTGGTACCTATCTAACCTCGAAGATTATCTCAATAATAAACTTATTAAATTTAACGATAAGTGTACTTTCATAACTCTTTATTCACGCACACTTATACAACATAATATGATGTATAATACATAATACCGGAGTTTTTTTTTTATTTTCCACACAGGAAGTTAAGTATAGGAACTAGATTACGAAAAAAGTAATACAAACAAATTTCAATCATAAATCGTATTTATCGAATAAAAGAAAACGATCGCGGGAATATATTAAATACAGAGCTTAGCCTATTAAGTATCTGCATGCCTCGAGCAGGTTTCTATTAGCACCCGTGACGTCACAGGCGGGGTCAGGCTGTATATTTTTTTTATTGAACGACGGGAAAGCTGTTGGCCTTCATCGCACCTGGTAACAAGTTAAGATATGGCTGAAGGTAGAGGCGCATTTCACCCGGAATCCTCAACCAACTGCGGAACTGGCTATCTTACTAAAATGCCGGAACACAATAATTTTAGAATTGTTTTTATTGATGATGGTAGAATTATAACACAAAAAAAAAATTGCTGTTATAGCGACAGAATTAGGTAAGATGGTGGTAGCTAGCCAGATAGACTTAAACAAAGTCCTACCACCAACCAAACCAAGCACAATATTGTACTCTCACTGGGATTGAACATGGCACCTCTAGATCTGAAATGGACCATTTCGGTAAAGCGATCTTTTTCAACCTTTAATTAATAATAGAATAGGCTACTCACCCGGGTACCACGCGGGCAAAGCCACGAGCTGAGGCTAGTTTCTGATGAATAATGTTGTTATGTTTGTGGCAGGGCAGGGATGCGACCACAAATCTGATGTTTGTACATAATGTAAACGTGAAAACCATATTACAGCGTGGGCGGCGACATGCGGTTACGTGCTTACCGAGTGTGGTTCCATATTACATTATTGACAGCGAATTGTTTTAACAATTAAATCAATTGATATCATCATCATCATAATTTCAGCTCCAATCGACGCCACAAATTGCGATCCTGCGCCGCCGCCATCTATCTACTCCCCGCAATAGCCACAATGTCGTCGGTCCATCGAGTCGAGTCTTCCCATACTCCGTTTCGCGTTTAATCGTGGTCGCCATGCGTGAAACTTTGCTCCCCAGCGGATATCAGTTCTACGAGCTATGTGGCCTGTCCACTGCCACTTCAGCTTGCTACTGAGAGCAAATAATAACACAGGACATTAAAATCAAACAGCCCATCTCTCTTCAAACTAAGCAAAGCTTGTAATACAGGAACAATATTATGGACAATAAATACAATCAATTTATTCAAACAAAATGTACATTAAACTAACTTTACAAGAATCGCAGCCGGTTTTCTAAGGACCAAACGTTCAATCTACCATCCAGATCCAGACCAGTATCAGACGGAAGTGTGCCCAAGACACTGGTTGCATTGCCACGCTGAATAGCTACGCTAATTCGCTGGCCTAACCACCTCACCAGCCCTAACTGATATCTGGGACATCAATAAGGGCTGGTGAGGTGGACAATTGTGATTAATCAGAGAAGATAGAAAGTGGTGTATGGATTTTGAACAGCATTATACTTATACGTACTTATGATTCAATACAACACAGAACACACATATATATTTACCTTCCTACCGATAGTTTTTTTTTTGTAAATACATATTATAATACAACACCCACATATTGAAGAAACATCTATATTTATCACACAAATGTGGTCCCGGGTGGGAGTCGAACCCACAAACTACAGCGCCTTTACTACTACCTATCCTTTTTTATTAACCAAGTACGCATGTCAACTTACGGCTTAAGACATTTATTCTCATAAAAATTACAAAAAAACGCTGATAGAGAACATAAGAACTAGGGATATATATTATTTTAAGTAGGTACCTAAGTAAAGAGGAAAAGGATTTGCTATTGTAAACATAAATATAAAGCAAGTAATTACATTTCTAAGCTTATGATTTGAATATATAGAAAGGTAAAATAGTCTTTACGTGCATAGGTATATACGAGTTTATATATTTACATATATATATATATGTATTACCTATTACTATTATTGCTGACAGATTGTTAATTAGGTACTATTTAGGTATTCACCTAGAGGGTAAACTTATATCAGTAATCTTACTTCGGGAGAGCAACTTCGAGTTGCCATCTTTTTAAATGGGCAAGCACTTGACCTCTTGGATTGCCGAGGCATTACCTGGGGTAAGGCCAAGCGAACTCTCCCAGAAGCTGTTCATAAAAGCCTTATTTACGCTTATAAGTAAAATACACTCAACGTGACAAGATGCTGTGTGCCATGGAGTGGGTGGACAGAATATGTCATTCAAAAATTGTTCTTAAAATCTTACTGAATAAATCATATTTGATTTCTGATAATGATTTTGAGCAAACTTTTTCAGAAGATATGTTCAGCAACAACTCGGAATTGAATTCTGAGGCTAGAAGGTTTCTAGTTATATAAACCACGTGAGGTGTTGCAACGAATCTAAAACAGGATTTTGGGAATTCTTCGTAGAAGCAGTCGATGCGTCTTCTATGAATTTCTCCATGACTGAATTCACTTGAAATCTATCGCATGACAATCTTGTCATACGATTAAATAAATAAGTAGGTTAATTTGCATTTCTCTCAAGTAAATATTACAATGTGCTATTATACAACGTAATCAATCATTTAATGTAATCACAGGCTAATGAACTTGTTGAGGGTTCCTAAAAATCAGTGATCGTTATTAGGGCAAGTAAACTAGGCTACGGGGACTTGGCTCCCCGGTGGCTCCCTTAGGGGAGCCAAGGAGATTCTGGGCTTAGGGCTTTGGCTGGAGGACTAGGGAGACAAAGTACCATACATTTTCCGTAATTATAAAAGTGTTCTTCACTTGTTTAGCATACAAATATTTTTGAAATTGTTTTTTTTTATTAAATTGTAATAAACTACCTATAAAGGCGGAAATCAATCGGGTTTCACGAGAACAATTATTAAAGCTGATGGTAGCGTTGTGGGTTCAAATGCCGTCCTGCACCAATGGACTATTCGGATTTATGGAAGTTAATGTGCGCATTTGACAGTTCCTGAAGAAACCGGTATTGTCACTAGAGCCAAAAAATCGAATGGCATGCGACTCTGGCTAGAATTCCACTAACAGGCGATGGGTTTGCAACCTGTCACGTATTGATGACTAGCTACTTACAAACCATGGGAATGTGCCTAACGTACTAAGCCTGGACGTGCCTCTGACTACCCCCTATCTATATAGTAGGTAATTCTCATAAGATCCACGCTCAGTGATCAGAGTATTAGAGTATTGTATCAGAGATGAATGTTCAAAAGGGAAAAAGTCGTGTCTGTGTCGTTTTTTTTTTCAGGTTATAAAATTGAAGGAACAAATTTTTGATGACAGATTACACGTTCTTCAATATAAATTATCATAATATGTATGGTAATTGATGCAGTCGTTACTCAACGGAAGTTGATTTTAATATTCATGTTCATTTTGCAGCTCGCCAACTGGAGCAAAATCACGTTTCAACTTAGCAGCAGGACTATTTTTCCTGAAGGCGCCTCGTGTAGAGACGATTTGATTTTTTTTCATTAATACCAGGTAGATTGGTTTCTATAAATTTGTAGAGTTTGTCGTTCTTTAGCAAGATAAATAGTCTCATATCATTAGCTCGGATAAACTAATAGGTTATTTGTGTCAAAACACAATTTCATAGCACTTTAACAGGATTAGTAAGGTGAAGTCAAACATATACAAACTTTAAGCTGCAAATGCTTGGTTTTGACCTATTCAATCCGTTACTAGTTCCCATATTCCGTTAGATAATGGATATGTTATATAAGGCTTGAGAATTATTAATGCATTTTCGATATGAGCTTCTTAGATTAGAAGGACTCTACTAATTAAAAGAAGTTAGGTAAGATCAGGAATAACCTAATTTTAACAACATCCTACCTATGAGGATATGGGAGACAATGAAACTAGTATAATTTATAAACGAATACATTCAACAAAACAGTCAGCTATCACACAAAAAGTACAAAGGTACATAGGATAGGAACTTTAGCGTTACTTATTTTTATTACACAATCAGTAGCAACTAGGTATATATAACTGAGGATACTTAGCTTTAATAGATACCTTGGAGAACCAACGGCGAACACAATTTACAACTGCAGATCAAAAAGTGGGGCTTCGCCAGCTTTTCGATCGTATTTGTATTTCGAACTCTTCGTTGGCATAAAAAACAGATGAGAAAAAGATGGCGCCAACCGTCCGTACCAAGTCAAATACAACAATGAATTAATGTGATATCTTATATTTTAAAACTATTTTTATAACAAAACAATAAGACAAATTCTTAATAATTATGTAAGTAATATTACACATATATACTTTTTCATTTAAACCATATACATATATTAAACACGTGTTAACAAATCTTAACAAATTATTTTATTATATAAGAATAATGATTAATTATATGTAATACTGTAATACTTACCCATTATTTTAGTTCCCTACACTAACCCTTATAAAAATTATTTATTATTTAACTACATATTTACTTTAATAACATTATATAATAAGGATTAGGTTTCATATTTATAAGTTCAGTACCTACTTTTTATTTCTTCATATGCAATAGAAGGCAAATCTTTAGTGATGTACCTACTCAATACTCTTTTGTGTCACTCAGTCAGGAGTCAGAGCAAGAGCCCTCGCATCTACATACAAGTTTTCTCTTAGTTAGAGCGAGGAACTCCCAACACAGATGCCTACTTAAAACTATAGTGAATCCTACCTACATAAGCATGTTTAGTATTAAGTCTAATTGTTTTATGTTTTAAGTTTTTACTGGAAATTGAAATAAACAAATAAACAAATTGTAATTAACAATTAGGTTTTCTAAATTCACTAAACTATTTTACTACCTATTCAACAAATTATTGTAGACATTGTAATATAATATATTTATACATTTATCCATACATATCTGTTAAGTTCTGCTTAGTTTGGGGCTAGGTGGCGCTGTTGATAAGTAACGTATCATAGGTTTTATATTCAAATAAAAAAATCCAATAAAGTTGCCATAAATAGTGATTATTACAAACGATAAGCTCTTTGGCCTCAGTAACTAAACTTCGTTACTTCGGCTAGTAATATTCCGTGATATAAATTAATACAGAATTAGATGTATCATACGTAGGTATATTTGTTTTAATAAAGAAACAATAGAATAGCTCATGGCCTCTTTCTTTCCCTTTTCCTCTTAATATCTTCAAAAAGAAAGTTTACATTCTAAGCAGGGACAATGAATAGTTTTTTTTTAGATCGTACCTATTTATGTTAAAAAAAATACGATTGCAGCTGATACCAAATGTTTGCAGTGTGCAGAATATAAAACTATACCGTTATATGACGGTGGCAGATTATAAGAGAGCCGGAGGTAAGTCGCCTCTGAAAGGAGCTATTTATAATTAATGGCAGTATCGTTGGTAATTACAAATAAATAAACCAGATTCCCGTTTTATCTGAAATTGCTGAGTAATAAACACAAAGGTAGGCATTTTATTTACCCATGTATTTTTTTTATTATACCACTAAAGTAGTACATAGGCATACGGCCCACCTGATGGAAGAGGAGATATTAGAGGTACTTACGCCTACGCAAAATTAAATCACCTTAAAAGTAATATCGATATTACTGTGGTAGGTGAATCTTATCTCCTAGCAACAAGCCTCATAGCTCAGTTAGTAGTAACTTCTGCGCTGTAGGCTGTGGGGTTCGATTCCCACATAGATGTTTGTTATGTGTTTGGGTGTTGTATCATATAGTATGTATGTACCTAAATTTTTTTTATTTAAAAAAAAAAGCTACATAAATATTCTATCGGTAATCTAGTTCCCATATTACAAGCTATACTTAGTTTGGGGCTAGATGGTGCCGTTTGAAATTAATTTCCTGTAATATTTCTGTGTTTTTCTAACTTGTATAGTGTCCCACTGTAAAACCGGTGGCAATCTAGCCCAAGCAGCCCAAGACAGGTATGTTTGGAAGGTAAAGAAATGATGATGTAATAAAATCCTATCTTCCTTCTATAGTTGGACCTTAAGATCCACCTAGGCTTTCCACGTGGCCGTTGTTTGTGGGGTAGTCCTGGGTTACAGACAACAGTCACGTGGATAATACAGCAGAATGGGCCCCCACGCCCAATCTGCTGTGGTTAAAATTTAAAAGTTTTTTCTTTTTTTTAATTTAAAATCTTCGGTGCATCGTAAAATCTTCACAAAATATTGTAATAGAACATGCTTTTATTAACATTTTCGGCGAAAATATTTCAGCATAATCATAAATCTCGTAGCATAATAAAATAGAGTTATATTTCTTAAAAAATAGTTTTTTGCATTTTATACTCAGCTCATTTCACCTTTTAATCTCTATTTGACCTCTTTCAAATGATAATAAAGATAGAACCGTTGTCACAGTTTGTCAACCCTATCTAATCTACTATCTCACGACGGGTACACAATACGCAGTTGGGATTTACATAAAATACAATATACAATATTTTTGGGGTTACAATTTAGACCCCAGGTGGAATGAAAAAAACATTGACTGGCCTCACATAGTCAGGTCATTTGTTACAGCCTTCTTCCTTATGCGGTGTAGGTTGTGCGTTCGATTCCCACCCAGGACAATTTTTTTTTGTTATGAATATATGTTTGTGTGGTATATATTACAGTGATATATTTATTTATAAAAAAAAAGCATACCTAAACCTATGCATCAGTATTTCTTTTACCGTATAACGGGGACGCGCTTGGCCTTCATCTCACCAAGTTTCAGATTATGATAAAGCCGAAGCGCACTTCATGCAGAATCCGCAAGAAAGTGAGGAACTGGCTTTTTTTCCTGTTAAAATGCCAGAACACGATTTAGAATTCCAGTTATGGCAACAGACTTAGATAAAATAGTGATAGCTAGCCATACTGAAATTAAGTCCTACCACCAACCACACCAAGCACAATATTGTACCCCCGGGGATCAAACCCATTCCGGGTTTGATCCCCGGGGGGATCTGGATCTGAAACCGCAGTGGGCAAACCACTTGACCACAGAGGTTATTGAAATCTTCTCTTGAATCAAGAAATAAAATAAAAATAAATAAAATATTTTTTTTTTTTTTTTTATAGGCCGTTTGTAACGGTCCTTAGGTAATCTGACTGATTCCTTTGTACTTAGTTAGTTTAATTTATTGAATAAATGTACTAATTTATGGGTAAAAAAAAAAAAAATTATTATTATTATAATATTATGGGAAAAGTTTACAACATAGGTAAATAAATAACATACACAATATAGGATTAATAAGCCATACTGCAATATATAAGAAAAACTACAATAGACGATATCATTGTTAGGAAGTCCCGAGCGATCTAATATAAACTCTATATTGTATAATACAATAACTTGGAAGGCCATTCAAATCAGCCAGCCGTTTAAAAATATCAATTGATCAATAATGCGACGAAGCGTTTTCGTCCGGCCCAATCGCACGCTCGCCAAAAATAAGCTGATAAGAAAAAACAAAATGGGTGCTGAATTTGCAAGTAAACTAATTAACTATGTACAAAGGAATCAGTCAGATTACAGCCTATAGGCCGTTTTAGCCCTCAACTGTTCCAGACAGTACCAGACGGAAGCGTGCCCAAGACACTGGCTGCATTGCCACGCTGAATAGCTATGCTAATTCACTGGCCGAAATAAGAGCCAGCCCTTGGGTTACGTATCGCCTCAATCAAAAATCCCGCAAGGTTTTTGAAAACCCGCAGGGCACCAGCTCCCCACGGATCCAAGGTAAAAGATCCCCAAAAGGCTTAAACAGGTAAGGTCTATCAAGACCACTATTTTTTGCAAGTATTTACTTACTTACTCATCTGGCTCAGCACCCGAAGTCCACTTTGGGCCCCTTGGCCTCCGATACAAGATTTATACAATTTTCTCGGTTTGGCGCAATCACGCCAGGTAGTTAGGTTCACGCTGATAGGCTTCCACGCAGCCGACTGGTGGGAATTATGTAAGGCTTATAATTCTACACGCAATGAAATGGGAATGAATCTCAGATGACTTATAGAGCCCCGCGTGGCTCATACATAGAAAGGCCTATATTCAGCAGTGGATGAAATCTGATGATGTTTTTTTTTATCTATACTGTTGCTATCAGTGAAGACCTGTAATTGGCTATCTATTTCTATTATGTTTATTAGAGACATTATCTAGGTATCAGCTATAGGTTTTCCGAATTTAAATCTATTACTATAAAAAAATGCTAACTGACTTACTGACATACAACGCACAGCTTAAACGGCTAATAATTCTAAGGGGTTCAAAATAGGGTTGAATGTTTTCATTAAAAGTACAGCCCTACCATCATCCAAACCAAGCAAAATATTGTTATCCTCTGGGAATCAAACCCCAAGACTTCTGGATCTGAACCACGAGACCAATGGAACCACTAGACCACAGAGGCGGTTAAACCTGATAATAAAGGTCAAACTATTAATCTGGTTTGTAACGGTCCTTAGGTAATCTGACTGATTCCTTTGTACTTAGTTAGTTTAATTTATTGAATAAATGTATAAATTTAATCTGGTTATTCAGGTTCTTAAACTTGTTTCACAAGATGATTCATATCTTAATTTAATAAAAATAATAATACTTACGTATAGAAAGCAGTATGCTTATGCGATTTAATGTTGGATTGCCCGGGATTTCGTTTCATTGAATATTAAAATATATTGACTGTATAGACTGCACCATCTACCTAAAACTCCACCAAACCACACCGAAACAGCAGTTTTCATTCAATTAGTTAGTATCCTGTCAAAGTTGTAACGAACTGAACTTACTTTGCATTTTTAACCGACTTCAAAAAAAGGAGGAGGTTCTCAATTTGGGTGTATTATAGATTTTGATGATTCTTGTTACGTTTGGTAGGCCTTACTTTCGAGGTGGTCCCATAGAAATTGTATCAAAATCGGTTTTTTATTAGTAGTTTGATTTTTATATCAAAATAACTGGAAGAAGTATGTCATCCAAGTAAACGAAATTGCGTATTATGCTTTCCTGAGGTGTTTGCGGTCACTAGAGTAGACCTACTAAACTGCTTACCTTCCAGTATCATCATAATAATTTTAAGGGTTTTGTCATAATCCATGTCACCATTCTTGGCAGGCGTGTTGTTGATAGCAGTAATGATAGGTACTTATACTTTTTTTGTAAATACCTACACATTTTCATTATTTCTTTCTACGTATGAACTGTGTAACAGTATGGTATCAGACTACGAGCCGCCGCTATAGGCGTCTAACATAAGTCATTAACGACTACCAGCATTACCTCAGAACTTTGAAAATATAAATCTCTTAAATAGGGTGTCGTGGTGTCGTAGGTTTTACATCAAAAAAAAGATAAAAATAATCATTTTTTGAAAATAATGAAACCGACTTCCACTAAAAACTTATACATATAATTTAAACGTCGTCTTCAAATTATACATATAATCGGTGCCATACAATAAACATATTGTTGTGCTTGGCAATTCGGCACCAAAGTCCTATTTTCTAAACTTAGAGTTGGTATTTGTTTGAAAAGCAGCAATTCATTCAAATCAATAAGCCTCATAGCTCAGTTGGTCTCTGCCTTCTGCATGAGAGTACAATATATTGTGCTTGGTTTGGTTGGTGGTAGGACTTTGTTTAAGTCCGCCTGGCTAGCTCTGGTAGCTACAAAGTCCATCTTACCTAATTCTGTCGCCATAATAACAATTCTAAAATTGTTGTGTTCCGGCATTTAGAGGTAAGATAGCCAGTTCCTCAGTTTGTTGAGGATTCCTCCAGCTACGGCCTTATGTCAACTTGAAACCAAGTGAGATGAAGGCCAAGTGCTTACCCGTTGCCAAATAAAAAAAAAAAAGATAGCGCTGGGTAAAAATTAATGTCCTGAAATATTTATTTATTAAATTATATGTCTTTTACATTTTCACAAAATATGTGCAAATATATATGAGTAATAAATACCACTATTTTTGAAGTCCAAAGTCAAAGTCAATTTTTATTCATGAAGATTTTTTAGGATCATTTTAAAACGTCAAATCTACCGCCTGTTCGGTTATGTTACATGTGCATGGATGGCGTGCGATATCCTTTGCTTTTTAAGTAGTCTGTACATATTTTTCACTAACAAATTATAAAGGTAGGGAGTTTGACGACAAGGAATGAATATTCTTTGTGATCGAAACAGTTTTACTTTACAAAATAGTTTGAACACAAGAAGAACCCAGTATTCATAGTTTAATCCAGCCTGTATATATTCGAGTATACTAGCGGTGGAAATTTGCCGTTGTGATCGTGGCCTTAGAATCGACCCCTCCATCTCAGCCAGTGGATGTCGTAAAAGCCGACTTAGGGAGCTCACCAGGAAGAAGTGCAGCTCCATTCTATTTATTATGTAACACCATTAGTACGATCACTGATCCACCTGCAAAGCATTGTGTTTATGGCAAAAGGCTTTGTCTAACTGTGGACATAATTGGTTAGCAGATGATCTGTTACATACAGATATATATACGGTATGTATCAGATATTTGTTAGGGGGTAATCTTGAAGATTAAATTATATCAAAAAGAGCTGAATGTATAAAAATGATCTTGTAAAGGAACTTTAGTGTCATTGCATGTTCAGACAAGCATTACAGGCGCAGCAACCAGGGTTATAACAAAAACACACCTTTTTTATATATGAAAGGCCTGCGTTTGATTGCTATCTCTCCTGATGTCAAGCAATGATGCAGCCTTCGATGGAGCACGATTGCCTAGAAGATATCTGCAGTGTAATGACCTAAAACTATATTACAATCTAGCCCGCGTAGGCAAATGAGTAATTTTATGCTAAATTAGTAGTATTTTATTACAATTATGATTTAACCGCCTCCGTGGTCTAGGTTTGCCCAACAGTGTTAGATCCAGAGGTATTGGGTTTTATTCCCAATAAATAAAAATAAAAAGAGCTTTATTTTCCTATACCTAATTACAATGTACTTACTTAAATAATAAATTAAATGAATTAAAAGTTAACTTATATTATAACTATGCATCTAGTAGGTATGGACCGCCTGTGGCGGTGAAAGCCTCCTCCAAATCATTCCATTCTAACCTATTTCTGGCTTTTCTGGACCATAGATTCCTGTTATTCCCAATAGGAGTACAATAATGAGTTTGGTTTGGTTGGTGGTAGGATTTGGTTTATATCCGCCTGGCTAACTTCTACCATCTGACCTAACTCTGTCGCCATGACAACAATTCTTAAAATTTTGTGTTCGGGCATTTAGAGGTAAGGCAGCCATTTCCTCAAAACAGTTGAGGTTTCCGGGTGAAGTGCGTTTCCACCTTCGGCCTTATTATAACTTTTAAATCAGGTGAGGTGTAGGCAATACACCTACCTACCTTAGTAAAAAAAAAACATTATTCTATTAAACAGTTTATGTAGTAACTATCGTATTTGTACCTTAGATTAATTAACATAAGTTACCTAGATTTAGTATCGCCTTAGGGTTAAATAAAAAAACCTGTAATGATGAATAATTTAAGTTCAAATATATAAACAGTAGCTATGCTACATATCTACTGTTTATATAGTATATTATAGGTATGTTTTTTTTAATTTAGAAAATACAATAAATTGAATAAATCTATTCGAGTTCAGAACTTGAATTTTACTATGACTTATACTTATTTAAGTTATGGTAAAATGCAAGCACTGAACTTGGCTGATTTGTTACTCCCCTGGGGTGATTCCAGACAACGTATGAGGCACAGAACTGTCAAGTACATGTTTAGACATTAATGGAGTGGAGGGACAGATGGGAATAAAACAAAATCATGGACGGAAGAAACTGGACTATATTTCGGTGAAAAGATTGACTATATTTTGCCCATGTGTTTTTAATGGTTGATCTGATCAATTCAAAATGTTGAATTCGCCGATATTACTCTTGTAGTCACTCATCGGCTAAAAGATCGTTTTTAAACTCGGGTCTTTTTTGAGAAATAGGGGCAAAAAAGAAGATCTTTAGCTTTTGGGGTTTCATTTAAACGAGTATCGACGACAAATTTAAAAAAGTAATTTTACGTTATAATAATTTGGGTAATTTCGAGTTTTCTACCTAAGCGTGAGAGAAGAGGATGGACTCACATTTAATAAAAGCCGCAGATGGGAATCATCAAAGACTCTGGTAACCTATTCTTTGTAAGAGGCCGAAGTGGCATTTTTGCGCACTAATATTATGTATATTATTGTTTTTTAAATGTCGAATTTCGTTACTCTAGTATTTATTATAATAAATATACCTCATCGGTAGTCGGTGTTCAGGTTCAAGTTCACCAGAAACCTCGTAACAGCATCACCATCACTTTTTTAATCTATACTGTTGCTATCTACTTTCTATTATGTTTATTGGTAACATTATATAATCAACTGTTGGTTTCCCGAATTAAATAAATAAATCAATGAATAAAACACAGAATCAGGTTTACTACTTAAACAACGAAGAGTCCTTTTATCACTAGATGTTTCACGTGTCATGTCGAACTTAACGAAAATTGCTAGGTACTTAATTAACCTAATAAAAACTACTTATTTGGTCGGTTGGGTAGCAGGAGGGTGTAGGGAGGGGTTTAACACTACCTATGTTATTTTTCGAAGAAAATATTTGGGAAATGGATCACATTTATTTGTAGGCTAGTGAAAAAAAAGAGAGTAGATAGAAGTACCTACTTCACACTACTGCCCCCTCAGCACGGGGCGGGGATATAATTTTTGTCCTGTGTTTTTATCCACCTACGAGAGCATTTTGTCTCCATAGTGAGGGGGCTGCTAATAAACTTTTTTCTGTAGGAAAAAATATTTTTTATCCGTACTTAAATTATACTCTAGCCCTATGCTATAAAATGATACACTTTTAGAGCATGAGAAGCAAAAAAACATTTATTACACATACGATACGTAATACCTAATTACAAGAACACATTGACGACACACAGTAACCGGCTGAATATCCTCTGTTAACACAGATAATGTTACAATTGTAGCTACAGACATCGTTTGCAGACTTGTCGTAATTTGCGAAAGAATCCTTGATTTGTCTTCTATTAATAAAACGGAAACCATCATATTGATTGTTGGTCTGTCCGTCTGATATCATCACGCTCAACACCAACAACAAGAAGCAATATCCTTGGAACATGGCGACCAAATGTAGCTGCTTGACGTTAACCCAACCGTATTGATTGAATGTTATTTTGGTTTTGGTCACGATATATTAAAAAATACATTTATATACTGAGAGATTCCGTCAACTGATGGTATAGGTCCAATCAGTCACACTTATTTTTTTGGTTTAGAGGTAAACCTCTAAACAAAATAATGCTTACATACCACAGTACGTATATGTTAGAGAGAGCAGTGTGGCGACTCATTGACATTAGGAAGCGTGTTTTTACCTAAGCGTTTCGGTCATTTCTATAATGTTAGCATAGGTACCGCTCTCTCTTTCTCGTACGATGCTTCTTATGCAGGTGTTATTTTTTGTTCCTCATATAGAAGAAACAAGAAACCAGCCGTTATGCCAGCAATGTTAGAGGCATCTCTTGTGTATAGCAAAGCGTTACTGCGTAGGTCACATCCGCAAAGAACATGACCAGGCGCATTGCACTGCGCCCTTCAACTTGAGACATAAAGGTGTCACGCCTCGCGTGCCCGTAATTTCACCGGCAACAATACCCTTCAATCTGCAACATAGCAAGCACTTGTTTGGTAGTCGAAATAGGCATGGTGGTAGTACTTCCCTGACGAGCCCTTTCACAAGGAGCTCTACTACTCTTAAGGTACCCAGACTGCCGGGAGGAAGTGTTACCTATTTAAATTTAATTCATACAACTGAGTTAGTAAACAATACGGCCTACGGTGCACATAATGGTAAGTAGTAAGTAGTAAGGAACCGCCGCTGTGGTCTAGTGGTTCAACCCACCGATGTCAGATCCAGAGGTCCCGGGTTCAATCTCCATGGGGAGTACAATATATTGTACTTGGTTTGGTTGGTGGTACCATCTGGCTAGCTACCACCATCTTACCTAATTCTGTCGCCATAGCAACATTTATAAACTTGTTGTGTTCCAGCATTTACAGGTAAGATAGCCAGTTCCACAGTTTGTTAGGATTCCGGGTGAAGTGCGCCTCCACCTTCGGCCTTATCTTAACGTGTAACCAGGTGAGATGAAGGCCAAGCGCTTCCCCGCTGTACAATAAAATATAAAAGTGTCACCGTAGCTTATAGACGCTTAAATAACACCAAAAATAAGGCATCATTCACGTTGCCGTTTAGAAATTTTAAAACCACTCTTTTGAAAGATCCTACACTGTATCTTGGAGGAATGTATCGGCAGGGAGGCCATCCTACATCTTGAGCGATCGTGGCAGGAAATCTGTGATGAACATAATGTTATAAATCTTGTCATACTCTTCTTACTGTAGTACCTGAACTGTAGCCTCTCTCATGTGACACTTGAATGGAACAAAACAATTACAATTTTCTAGGTATTTTTCGGTTTATTCAATATTTGAACATAGCAACCAGAAACTGTAGTATGTCTACTCGATAGCGTTATATATTTTTATGTGCTACTAGGTGCATGACGTGATGTAGCAGGAAAGGTAAAACCATTAAAAGGAAAACGTATTCTCCGAATAACTGATTAATCGAAGGATTCATATCATTGTGATACTGATTGCTTTTACCTATACCTAATCATCATTCAGATCAGAGATGAAACCTCGAAAGAGAAAAAGTGGAGAGTCTGTTTTATTTTTGTTTGCTTATATCATTTGTCAGAAAAAAAATGCCATAAAAACATATTTAGAAAGATGTATATTTTTTTAAATAAATACATAATTTTAAAGGTACGACCGACTGAAAGCGTAGGCTTAGTAGTATCCCTTCGGCATCCTTATCCGTAAAATTCTTAGCTGGTTACAAAAGCTCAGTTATAAAAATGGACCAAAGGTCTCAATTATTGAATCGTTAAAAAAATTAATCATTCATATTTTTTTGAAAAATGAATATATTTTTTGAAGTCGGTTAAAAATAGCAAATATTGTAGGTACCTTGTAATGCTGCTTAGCTTAGGCATAGCTCTCAGTCTCACAACAAAAGTGAGAACAAACTGCAGTTGCACGTTTCTCTTCGAACTTGGGACATAAAATAAAATATCACACGTAGGCGGATAGACTTTAGTGAATATTCTCGACTTCCTTTAAGTTGTGAGGCGGCGCTGTAAACCGAGAAACTTGCAAACTGCATTTTCTTTCAGCTATAGTGTAGGTATCTGCATTTGTATGTTTAGTACCGAGGAGTAAGTAGTTAGTGGAAGTATTGGAAAAAGCAGTAAATCTTTGAAGAAAGATTTTATTTTATTCTACTTTTACTACGACGGGGAAGTATTTTTTTTACGACTGAGAAGCGTTTGGCCTTCATCTCACCTGGTTTTTCAAGTTATGGTAAGGCCGAAGGTGGAAGCGCACTTCACCCGGAATCCTCAAGATACTGAGGAACTGGCTATCTTACCTCTAAATGCCGGAACATAACAATTTAATAATTTATTAATAAGTTGGTGGTAGCTAGCCTGGATTTTTTCAAAGTCCTACCACCGACCAAAATATAGTATAGAAGGTCTTCGTCCCACCCTGTGTCAAGTTATGATAAGGTCGAAGGAGGAAGTGCACACTTTATTTGTTGAGGAACTGGCTAGCTTACCTCTATTGCTAGAACACAAAACTCTCGTTATGGCGCCATACTTAGAAATGATGGCGGTAGCTTAGGGACTTAAAACAAGCCTGAAACCAATTACCAACCAAACCGATCACAAATGTGCCCTCCTGGGGAATGAATCCGGGACCTCTTGAGTCTGATACCGGTGGGCAAACCACTAGACCACGGAGGCGTTTATTTAAATACTGTGTTGGAAGAACTTTGTGCAAATTATTGAACACGACATTCAACAATTTGCACAAAGTTCTTCCAAAGTTTTTGCTTTCTCCGTTTAAATAAAACTGCTTCCTGATATTTTTTTTCAAAAAAAAAATCTCCAAATGCTCCAATCAGTTCAAATAAAATGAACCGGCTAAGTACAAACACGCACACCGAGGCTTACAACCTAGATACATTTCAAGGCACAAAATCATGTTTCTTATATCCCCTTCCCTTGTTTTTATGTATTCTTTGTTGATATAAGCGGCAATAGAAACACACACTATGAAAATTTCAACTGTCTACTTGTGTCTAACTGTCTACTGTGTATATTACCTACGGTTCATGAGATACACCCCGTTGACAGTCAGACGGATGGATGGTCAGCGAAGGCTTAGTATTAGCGTCTCGTTGGAGTACGGAACACTAAAAACACCAAACATTATTCAAAGGTATACAATTCAATGCTCTTTCGTCGCTTCAAACCGTATTTAGTTTCCTCCTGCTACAAATGAACGTTTTGAATGTAATGAACCGTTTTATAAAAGGGAAAAAGCTTTCTGTATCGAGGGCATGATCCACGTATTATTCACATAGCGCCTTTGTTTTTTTAACAAAGGCCTATTCTACGTCATAATAAGTGGCTTACACGTCAGAGCGACGAACTTAATATCGCGAGGAAATGGCTATAGTGGAATAATTTAAAACGCGACACGGTCACGCGACTTTCAAGAGCTTGGAAGCTTTATAATTATGGTGTGTTATTTGGATGGCGTTAGATGGAGTGGAGTGAAAAGCTAATTACTGGCTCATGGTGCTTTATATATAGATATCTATTTTAATTATTATTATACGGCGTTGAGATGCTTGGTCTCCATTTCCTCCGATTTTCAAGTTATGATAAAGCTGAAGGTAGGCGTAACGGTAAGGCGCACTTCACCCGAAATTCTCAACTAATTGAGAAACGGGCTATATCTCTAAATGATGGAGCACAACATTTTAAGAATTGTTGTTCTGTTGTCAGAATTAGGGAAGATGGTCGTTAGGTAGGCGAATTTAAACAAAGTCCTACCACCAACCAAACCAAACACAATATTTAACTCCCCTGAGGATTGAACCCAGGACCTCTGGATCTGACACCGATGAGCAAACCACAGACTAGAGGCATCGCGACCGCGCATGTAACAACTCTCTGCAAGTTACCTCTTAGCTACAAGCTATTCAACTTTTGAGGGCTATTTTAGTCACTCAACCTTCTTCAAAGTTATATGTCCCCTCAATGCTTCAAGATTCTAACATTACCATTACAAAGTCCCGCCTTCATGCTGAGAAATCGTACCCAAACAGGGACATCTAAACGCTTAGCTGTAGAGGTTTAGCTTACACGTGGCCGAAACACTTATGATGCCAAACAAGCGTAATTTTGTGAGTTGTGTTTTTCACTCATTTATTACCGAAATTATGCAATTTCGGTCATAAATAATAAGTACGCACTCTTTTAGGTTAAAAACGCGACTACTACTCGCGAAATTACGCTGGTTTTCTTGAAGACTTAGCCATTTTCATGCGCACGTTTCCTAAAGTAACGACTTAAGCCGCGACCTAAAATCGCGCCCGAATGGTTCAACCTCTAAACGGTTTGGCTTAGACGTGCCCAAAATTCTGAGCTATTTTCATGCACATGTTTCATAAAGTCACGACTTAAACTGCGACCTAAAATCGCGCCCGAACGGTTCCTACCTCTAAACGGTTCAGCTCAGACGTGCCCAAAATTTTGAGTCGATTTCATGCACACAACGTTTCCTGAAACCTTTATGCAGCTGATTGGAATTATTCAGCAGTTTTCCGCAATTCAGTGTGGAGTGGAAGCCAGGTCTCAATAATGGAATTGAACTCGTTCGAAGGTCATATCGGCTGTCGTGATACTGCAAATGTTGTTATAAATTGATGACAAAAACCATATCAAAATGTATCGAACGCTTAGTTTCCAGGAACCTATTAAAGTTATTAAATCGACTTAAGTAGAGACCGTTAAAAACGGTCTATAGGTAGCCCAACTGTAACAGACCATTGCCAGACGGAAGCGTCCTCAAGATGCTGGCTGCATTGTCACTGAATAGCTATGCTGATTCGCTGGACTAAATAAGTGTCAGGTCTAAGTAAATGGAGGTTGAGCACTATGTAAGAGATAGTTCCGCGAATGAATAATTGCGAAGCGAACGAGATCTCTCAGTTAAGTTAGGAAATCCGGCACTGTATGTATGTAAGTATGTATGTATGTATGTATGTGGCAATGTTTGTGACGGCATAACTCTCGAACGGGCTATTTGATTTCATGAAATTTAAACTGTAAAGAGATAACGTAAATAGAAAATGATTGTGAATACAATATTTCGCCCATACCTTTTGTGTAATTCTTATCCGATCAATTCAAAAGAGATTATATTAATACTTATCAATAGTTATGAGGATTTTTTTGACACTAGGTTAGTTTTTGAGAAATAGGGGTGGTAAGTGAGACAAGAAGTTATTTGGCGTGTTGGGTATCATTTGAAAGAGTGTCGGCTGCACATTGACAAAACACATATTTTACTTTTTAATAGGGGTAGTTTTGGTAACAAAGGGGCGCGTTATGAGGGTAAAACGCTTAATAATATCTTGTAGGATTTACAGTTAAGGGGGTTGACTTCACAAGTAACTTTTATTTTATTTGCTGAAACCATCCCTGTATTAATATTAAGGGTTGCAAAAGGTGCGTGTAAAGACTTAAATAAGATTTAAGTCTTTAAAATGTGTGAAAACTTGAAATATCCTTTTAAATGGGGGTTGAGATTTCAAAATTCGTTATTTTTGCCCTTGGTTTTTAAAGATGAAAAAATTATTATCAGGCCTTGTAAGATAGGAGGGTATTCAAAATCTCATGAAGCTAGAGGGGTAGATATTTAAGTCACGACTACTAAACAAACAGTCATTTTGAAAAGTGCTCTCAAAACCGTTGTCTTAACAATGGTTTTGAGAGCACTATTAAAAATGTCTTACCTATATACTGTTTTCTACCCACCTACTATGACGTACAGTCGGTGGTTTGGTACATTGCTCTCATTCTGGCTTTGCATACAATAAGTGAATAAAGAGAGATTGTGAAAAAGAGTGCTTTTAAGGTAAGTAAGGTGTTACAAAAGCACACTTTGATCGTTTGTTAATTACGTTCTATTTGAGAAATAATGTCCGTGGTTAAATACCTAACTCAAACCAGACATCACGAGATCTCAGTTCGGGGCGAAATACTAGTATTTTGATACCTTAATATTTTGTTGGCTGATATCATCATCAGATTCATATTCAATCATTTATTTTCCTCATACATATACGAAATACCTATAACTATAGGTACTGAAAAAACCTCATCGTATAAACGTGTAAATCATGTTTCAATAAATATCTATTTGTATTTTATTTTTATTCCAAGTACTACATATACCTATTATGTTTATTTTTGTACGACAAGGAAAGGCTTGGACTACTACCTGATGTCAAGTTATGATAAAGCCGTAGGTGGAAGCGCACTTCACCAGGAATGCTCAACAGTCTGAGGAACTAGCTATCTCACCGCTCACCAATTTAGAATTGTTGATATGGCGACAAATTTAGGTAAAACGGACTTAAACAAACCAAACATAATAGTATTGTTATTCCCTAGGGATCGAATCCGGGACCTCTGGATATGACACCTGTGGGCAAACCACTAGACCACAGAGGCTACTATCATCATTTATTCTATTCTATTCATAAAACGAAGTAGGGAAAAACCCCAAAATCGATGGAGCGACGACATTGTGGTCACGAGGAGACGATCGATGGAAGCGGCTCAGTCTCACTGTTAGTGTAGATAGGTGAAGCCGATGTTCAGCAGTAGATGTATGAGGAGATGCATGATTATATAACGATTCTTTTCGTTTATATTTATATTATATTAAACACATGTACATTAACTTAGCAGGGTACCTAAAGACAAATGCCGTCATACCTGTCTTACATATCGACTGCTTGTCGTAGTTTTTTTTTACGACGGGTAAGCACTTGGCCTTCTTCTTACCTGGTTACAAGTTGAGATAAGACGTATCTTCTTTACAGCATTTGCTGCAGAACTAAGTCTCTTCGCCAGTTTATCTATGTGTGGGCCCCATTGTAGTTTATTATCGAGGGTTAATCCCAAAAAAACAGTGGTATTGACTAATTCTATATTTAGCCTTTTGAGGAACAGGTCAGTTTTTCCAAAATTCCCTCACTTGTAGGCGGATTGGTGATCTCAGGAAAGTTTTAGATCAAAATGATGTGTTATGTGTATGAACATTATTTTAATTTAAAAAACGGCTACGGGGACTTGGCTCTCTGTTGGCCTTGCTTGATTAGGGAGTCAAACTAACATACATTTTCGGTAACTTTTCAACTTTTTCAGCGTACAAATGGTTTTAAAACTTTATTCCGATGAGAATGGGATTATCCGGAAGTGAAACGATTACATATCATAATAAGTTAAAACAAAATATATATCTGTTTAGTGGAATGTTTATTTGTGTGTTCGTTTTTACTGTAATTTTGTTGTGGTATTTTGTTATTTGTTGTATGTATTTTCTTGTTGTTTGTGTTGTCTCAAAAATGTTCCTTTTTATGTTTTTATGTACAATAAGTATGTGTTATAAGAAAATGTCATATGAGTCAAATAAATGTTTTTTCTTTCTTTGTTTAATTCATTCATCTATCTAGATAGCGTTTGAAAAAAATAATATTGAAAATTTTCACATTCTGCATAAACATCTTGGCTTCGAATTATCGGGTCGTGCATTATTGTTTGTTTAATTTACTATGTTTGCTGACAAAAATATACACAGTCAAAAAAGACTGACTAGACGTTTAAATAATAAACTGACCGTTTTTATAATTAGCTGACCGTTTAAATGAAAGCCTTTAGTTTTTGTTTAACCCAAATGGCGTTATAAAAATTACATCGTGCATGCAAAAGATGACATTGCTCTGTCGCATTTATGACATCTATAATGATAAAATCGACGGGTCCTAAACGTAAGCACTAGCTGTACTTGCTAGCTAAGGTGGTTAATACGCTGGTGAGCGCACCAGTACGGAATAAACCTGTTCGCTGCCGAATTGCAAGGCCTGTTCCACACTATCGAAGAATAAATTAATTAAGCGCAGTATCGGCTTCGGCTTAATGAACTAGTCTCATGTTTAATAATGAGCTTTCTGTAGCACTACAGGGGATAAGGGATAGAAGTGCCTATTCAGATATTGGACGCAAATAAATTTGTTTCGCTCGCTGTAGTGAAGGCGACTAAATGTCTTATTTAGGTCGAGCAAACTTGTATAGCTGCTGGTGTTCACGACTTGTAGGCTGCTGTAAAACACTCACGGTGTGTTCTTCATGGGCCAGCTATCTCTCAGCACCTAACAAGTCAATTGCATATTACGACACCAATAAGTGAGAAAACAAATAGTCAATAGTTAGGTACTCGTAGGTACCTACATTTCAAATCTGAAATTCAAATCTTGTATTCCATTTAGTAGGATAAAAAACACGATTTGTTGGGTGCTGAACCCCTCACTATCTAAGAAAACCACATCTGTCTTTTACAGCATCTATCAAGCTAAGCACTGAACGAAAGCTGTGAAACAGCTGTCATTGCCCTATTTGTGGGAAATCACAGTACCCATAGTACGAAGAACTGGCTATCTTACCTCTATACATGGCAGAATAGACTTTAGACTTGGGTAAGATGGTTGTAGCTACGTGGACTCAAAACTATACTATAATCCAAACCGTGCACAAATTTGTACCCCTAGGTTGATCGAACTCAGAACCTCTGGGTGTGTGTCGTGTCGTGTCGTGTTTATGTGATTGTCCACCGGTTGATACCGGTGGACAAATTAGGATCACATAAACACGGAAGGATCACGTAATCGTAAATTTCATCCTTGCCCAGGCGAAGATATAAACCTTTCATATAGTTTTCAGATCCAATTGTTGAACTTGTCATTCATAAGAGTTGGTCCGATGCTTAACTATCCAAGACTTATCAAGAACTCCCAAATCTACTTAATCTAGATAGAATAATGGGTCTTAGCTGTCAGAGAAGGTGCGTTACACTCAGTGTCTGTAAATGAGTGAAAATCCAAATAAGGATTAATCTGAGTAACTTGTAATACCCTGCCTATCCCAGCTTCGTAAAGATTTTGTGCAGTCTTGTCAGATTCACAACTTTGAAACAAAACTGTTGATGAGCGGTTGTCTCTGGGTGATAGTTACACGTAAGTCGCCTCTTACTGGTCAATAAAAAAACCTGTTCCATTGCTTTAACTTATAACTATTACTATCAGATGATATTATGATCACTATGAGAGCTGTATGGCCAAATGGACCCGCCTTCAAATTCGCAGGTTGTAGGTTCAAATTGAGACGTGCACCAACAAGCTTTCGGTATTCGGAAAGTTTTTGCTTAGCGGTGATGAGCTTGCAACGTATTGAATACTAGTTACTTGCAATCCGTGGGCATGTGCCAATCGTATATTTAGACGTGCTTCAATCACTCCGAGCCTCAACCATTATATGCTATTCCTGATGAACGGCATTCAGTTCATCACACCGCCTCTGTCAATCAGATCCACAGGTCCCGGGTTCGATCCCCAGGGGAGTACAATATTGTGCTTGGTTTGGTTGGTGGAAGGACTTTAAGTCCACCTAGCTAGCTACTACAGTCTTACCTAATTCTGTCACCATAACAAAAACCTTAAATTGTTGTGTTCCGGCATTTAGTTGTAAGATAGCTAGTTTCTATATGCGCCATATCATTAATTATTCGGCCTTATCATAACTTGAAAATCAGGTGACATAAAGGCCAAGCACGTCAAAAGCAAGGCCGTCACACAAAACGTGCGTTCTGCCGCGACAACGACGTCTGGTCGTGATACGAGCGATCAGACGAGTATTAATATTGTTATTCCTTCAGACCTCCGACTTGGCGCTTTCGAATCAATCAGTCAGCAATTCTGATATAAATCTACATAGGTATGCAGTACCGGATTGCATGTCTGCAGCAAAGGTACGCAAACAAAATGTGCTGCATGGCTCTATATAAGCGAACCAATTTGCCAAAGTTCTTTGAACAGACGCAAAAGTAGAAATATTATTCGCGAGAATTTTTCAGTGAAAATGCATTTGCTTTGTGCAAAAATATGCATTGTTCGCGATAAAGGTGTTGTGTTTTCAACTTTCAAACGTTTTTCGCGACAGTATTGGGAGAAAAATCTATAAAAACCGGTAAGAAATAATTTACTGGCATACAATGTTTAAAAATGCTTGGCGAGACGTTCACGACGAACGGTTCATTACGATTTACAATTTAAATGAACATATTGACAAGTTTGGTCAACTTTCATTTTATTAAATTATATTGAATTTTGATTCGAATCGTGCACTAACTATAATGTCACTCTTGTTTTAATTCTTCGACAGGGAAGCGATTGGCCTTCATCTCACTGTATCGTAACTTGACACCATACATCGGCTCTAGTCTAGATGACATGAGTCTTTACAGAGCTAACTTATTTGAGCCTTTTGTGGTTATGACCTTGGATCCGGGTTTTCTTAAATCTTGCAGGGCTTTTGATAAAGACTACGCGTGATCCAAGAACTGACTCTTAATATGGCCAGTGAATCAGCATAGGTATGCAGCGTGACAATAAAACCAGTGTCGTGGGCACGCTTCCATCGGGTACTGGTCTGGAACAGTTGAGTTATCTTTAGACAGTTTGTGACGATCTTTAGGTTCCTTGTATATAAATATTATTTTTACGACGGGTAGAGGCGTGGCCTTCCCCAAATCCCCTTTATCCCACCTGGTGTCATGTTATGATATGGCTACAGGTGGAAGTTCACTTCACTCGGAATTCTCAACAGACTAAGGAACTACCTATCTTACTTCAAAATGTCGATACAACAATTAAGAATGGTTGATATGACGTCAGACTTGGATACGGTCCAAGTTAAGTCCAGGCGGACTAAAATCAAGTTCTGCCACCTACCAACCAAGCACAATATTGTACTCCCCTGGGGACCAATCGAACCTGGGACCTTTGGATCTGACACCGGTGGGCAAACCACTAGGCCACAAAGGCGGTAAAATTATTACAAAATAAATACATTCGACTTCAAAATTACTAGAATACTCGTGACTAAATAGTGCATCTTGTTATTTACAAAGGAGCCGAATACAAACTGCCTTCAACCGTGCTCAACTGCAGAATAATTCAGTTTGCAGAATTATGCAAAACCAAGATAAAACAGTGCATTAAATGAAGAAATGCTCACCGACCAGCATTCATTACAGTTCAAGATGTGTAAATCTCACTCGAGTTCGCGAGACGTTGCTCCACATTAAATTTAATAATGCTGCTCTATTCACATCATACAGTGGGAGATATACTTGTTGTATATTTGAATTTGTTGCCTCTTGTGCCATAGGTCATTAACCTATTAGCTAATGTCAGTTTTCGTGTCAACGTCAGAAGTCAGACGTAGTTTGACACATAGGATAAACTTAGATTAAAGATTCTGACACTACACATTGATACCGCCCATTGCGTGTCTTTCCAATTAAAACAGATAATATTTATCACAAATCGTCGTTTTCCATAATCCTTCAATACTGCTATACCAAAATATACTTATACTTCAAAGCAGCCACTTCTTATTCTTCGTCAACTTATAACCACCTAATGCTGAGTGAAGGCGTAAAGTATGGCGTGCAACTCCCAATATACGCCATACTTCTCGATCTTATGCCCTCTGGAGCCTTGTATCTCGCTACTATGATCCACCTTGTACGTTGTCTGCCCAGATTTCTGTGACCAATACGAAGTCTCCAATCAAGAACCCGTTTTTGAAGTGTAAACTTCTTCTCGTTGGCCATTTGAGATGGGGAAAAAACGATAGAACTCTCGACACTGTAACGACACCGCTGTATATAAGTATCTGTGGTGTAGTCTGCGAAAATCTGAGCGAGACGATGGACGATTACCACTTGTTTTTTTTTTCGATTTGTTGTCGTTTTTTAGCGCTTGGCCTTCAACTCACTTGGTGATCATTTATGTTTAGGTCAAAGTTGATACATATTTTTGGACCAACTTCCAATTGACAAAAAAGTTTTCACTACTGTCGGTACTCCCGGAGTGCCACTGTGTTTTTAAGTGATACTTTGTGGATACCACCCAATCTGAGGGAACCGGGAGGTTGGCCCAAACTTAATTTTTAAAACCACACGGGGTTCTATCAAAGAACCCGAACCCATTTACCGCATCTCAAGGAACAACTACAAGCAACATAAGTATTGCAATTTTTAAAATTAAACCAATGCGAGTCAGACTTGCAAACAAAGGCTTTCGACCTGCCTTTCGAAAAAAATACGGAATTTTTTTGTGTCATCAAACATTTGTGTAATGAATATCGATGTTTGTTCTGTGTTTGGGTGTTGTATCATATAGTACGTATGTATTTACAAAAAAATATTTAAGAATTCTATCCGTAATCTAGTCCCTATATTACAAGCTATGCTTAGTTTAGGGCTAGATGACGCTGTGTGAAATTAATGTCCTGTAATATTTATTATTTACTTAGTTAAGAACGTACTTAGTATAAAGTTATTCAGTTTTATCTTAAAGGTGTTAAATAACGTATTTTCATTCAGTAATTCAATTGAGGCTAATGATACCTAAGCTATGACACCCAGTAGTATGCAGAACAGAATTCTTTAAATAGTTCATCAGAGGCGCCGCTACAGCTCGAGTTCTTACTGAATCGCTGTGCAGTTTGCTTTAGTGTATTATTTACGCGGACCATTTCAGAAACTCTTGCGATTTATGCCAGAACATTTATTTACTTCTCTTGGTAAACTGGCCGTGTAGGCAATCTGGGCTATTATATCTTCCATACATACTGTACGATTATCTAGATGGTGATTGCTTGTAGTCACTTGTTACCAGGTGAGATGAAGGCCAAGCGCTTCCTCGTCGTACAAGAAAAAAAAAAAAAAAAAAGTCACTCTCAAGATGGAAGGGCATAGATCGTGTGGCCGTAAACATTAGCTAGCCTTATGTTACCATTTTTATTTATTAATGCTTTCAAATGTATGACGGTTTTCAATCCATATTATCATAGAGATAAATGTCTTCGTTCAGGCTTCATATTTATTCCATCAAGGAATTATGTTCTTAATTTTTCTGTAGTAATTTGATGTAGCTTAGACCAACACCAGCTCACAGCTTAAATTCACTAAGCCCTAGTGCTTCATAAACAGATTACATAATATATAGCCAGGTGTTATAATTTAAAAAATCCTCTGCAAGTTTCGTTTTTATCTCAGTGGATTTATAACATACAAATTACTTGGGAGATTTGACTAGCGCTTTGGCAAATGAGCTTCTAGTTGAGTGAATAAAGTGAGGACCCTTACGTTTTGACCGACAATTATTGACTTGAGTTTGCTCCTCAGTTTTAGGTACGTTAAAATGGTCTAACATTCCAAATTGATTCTCTAATTGACTGAATCTTTAGTTTTAGCTGAGCCACCAGTTCCTAAATTACAACCACTTCGGTTCTAAAATATGTACTAAAATATGTCTAACATTTTCAATTCAGTATACTCTGTACTCGAGTCTTAGACTCAAGTTCTTCTATTTTGGTTTGGATATAGATAACAAGTAATTTGCTTTCTTATACGTGTCAGCGTGTTACCAGAAGGGCGACTGGGGCCTAACCACAACGTCATTATAGCATTCTCGTTTTGATCTTACATTACTATTGTCTCGTTTTTTCTACACTGGATAGTTAGTGACAAAAGTAAATTAATATCAAAACAAGAATGCTAAAAGAGGTCGTGGATTAGATTTAGATAAAGGTTATAATAAAGATAGACCAACATGGTCAAAAGAAAAAGGTACTTTTACTTATAATGATGCAGAATACATTTCAAGTTTCTTGTATAAAACAAATACTTATTATCTCTAACGAAGAGAGAAATGTTCATTCATTTTATTTCTTTGCAAGTTATTTCACAGCAAACAGCAAGAAGCGTTCGTTTGCATCTTTCTCCGTGATTATTCTAGACTCGCAAAGATTTCAAAGGAACCATTTTTATGTTGAAATAACACAATTTAAATGTTCATACTAATTTTGCTTTGTTGCGCGTTTAAGTATAAAATCAGTGATCCAAAACTTGTTTTTTCATCTTTAATCTTTTGAGCCAAACTTTTTTATGAACATAGGATCTATCTTTTGGCACACCAAAATGTTTTCAGCTTAAGTATTTTATTTATTCAGCTGACAAGCGTGGTGACTATGACATTTTTGATCAAGTGTGCGAAGCGAACGAGATCTCCGAGTTAAGTAGGTAAATCCGGCACTGTATGTATGTATGTATCTATGTATGTGGCAATGTTTGTGACGGCATAACTCTCGAACGGATTATCCGATTTTCATGAAAATTTACAATGTGAAAAGATACGGTAAATAGAAATTGATTGTCGCAGGGGGTTTGTGATAGGTGGGGTGGTTTTTGAGATATTGATTTTTAAAAATAAATATAATGTATCTTTTCAATTTTTAAACTTGCGGAAATTATAATAATACTCATTAATCGTTATGAGGCATATCATAATGATCATCAGCTAAGCATTTTTGGGTATGCAGATGACAGTACTGTTACAGAGAGATACATAGGTAACTAGTGCACGTTCTACCAAGCTGGAGGTGTGTTCTCTGAGAGAGGCCATGGTTGAGCGGACGAATCAGACTCTTAGTCTTGTTTTCCAATGGGGAGACGCTAATAGGGTCTGTTTAAATGCCTCAAAAACTCAAAGGCATGTCTCTTTTCGGCGAAAAAGCGTCAATTCGACCTGACACCTACCTTTCAAGGTTCTTCTGTTAAAATAACTGACAGCCTTGCCATCCTTGGCATGGAGTTGACGGCTAGCCTCAACTTTGGCACCTCCATCGAGTCTAAAGCGCAAATTGCGGCCAAGAAGCTGGGCATCCTAAATAAAGTCAAGCGATATTTCACACCTGACTTTTATATAAAACTCAAGTTCGATCCTGTATGGAGTATTGCAGCCACCTTTGATGGTTCAGCCAAATGTCAACTGGCAAGCTTCACGACCTTATACCGCCTTCGCCGTTTTTCAATGAAAATTTCAGACGCACAGCCTATTATCTTCCCCACCTAGATATCGCACGCATAAGAACGAAACGCTTTCAAGAATCTTTTATTGTGCACACTGCAAGAACATGGAATAAGCTCCCAGCGTCTGTTTTTCCGCTGTGCTACGACCCTAATGTCTTCAAGAAGAGAGTTAAAAGGCACTTTCTGTGTAGGCTCAATCGTTGATCTCATTCTTACCTGTGTAAGTTTCGTGGTCAAAAGCCGAACCATCGTAAAAAAAAAGTGTTTTTTGAGAAATAGGGATGTTAAGTGAGACAAGAAGATTTTTGGCTTGTGGGGTGTCATTTTTATCGTCTGCACATTCATAAAATATATATTTAATATTTAAATAAGGGTGGTTTACGTAACAAGACGGTGTATTTAGGGGTTAAACGCTTGCTATGTCTAGTAGGATAGACTGATAAAGGGGATTGACTTCACAATTCACTTTCTTTTGATTTGCTGGGGTGGTTTCAACCCCTGTATTTAAATTAGAGGTAAAAAAGATTGAAGTCTTGAAAATGTGTGAAAACATGTAATATCTTATGTAATAGGGAGACTGCAGATTTCAAAATAAGTTTATTTTGCCCTTATTAAGGGTGGTTTTTGAGATGTAGGGAGCAAAGGATTAGCAGAGATTCACAAAAAAAGTAATCTGTCCTAGAGTCTGAAGTAACATTCAAAATCACTAGCGAGAAATGGCGTTTTTGCTTTTTCATAATATTTTTGTATTTCAAGTGTTCACAACATTTACAAATGTTGACACAAAAATCATATCCATACTATGAATGTAATTTTAAACACTAGGGCAGATCAAAATTCAGTGAATCTCTGCTAGATAGCGCTGATAAGCGCTCAAAAAAAAGACATAAAAAATCGGAATCTGCGTCAGGACCCTGGTTGCTCAATTGGTTAGAGCGTTTCCGGCTTTAGGAAATGATTCGGGTTCGAGTCCCGTCGCGGGCTGTGATTTTTTTGTCATCATAACAATCATTGTAGATTTCCATCTAGTTAACCATACATTGGTATGTACATATAAATTTCATATATTTATAAAAAACTCCATAAAATCGTGTGTCTGGTAGAAAAATGCACAACTCAAACAGTTCTGAAAATAGCTCACCGAAATTGAGCATGCCGTCAACCCCGAAAGCCTGACATTAAAAATAACAATACCGAATGAACCGTGAAATCAAATGGCTTCAAGATGAGTTGCAGTTTTCATTGTGAACTAATTGCGTGGGCACAAAAGATCTAATGGCCGCTCGGATTGAAAACGCTTATATTTAAAATGCATAATGGAAGCTTACGTTACGACTATTTTGTACAACCTGCATACATAACATGATGATGCACATTTATAGATTCGAGTAGGTCCCATTTGTTCTATGGAACATGACGTCATGACAAACAAAAACAAAATGAGTCATTTTCTTCCCAATTTTTTCCATAGAATTACATATTAGCTCTATCCGATTTCCATGCCATAGAACAAAATGCAAATCAGATTTTCCCAAAATCTTCCATGAATCTGCTTTCTTCAATGACACTGATAATGACAATTATTCTGTCATACCTGAATAAATAAAAATAAAATACGAATAAAATAAATACCATTGATCAAAAATCTGCCTGGATAAAATAATCCTAAAAATCAAAAGAATGGATATTCGTAGCAAGAAACGGCGGGAGCGGTGGGCTCTCCAGATTATGTAGAGGATTCTCAGTCTCAGAGCATTCTAGTACCATCAATTCACAAACAATATAATCTTAAGGAGTCTCATTTACCTTTTCCTATAGAACAATTTGAGAAATAAAAGTATTACAAGTTCTATAGTACAAAATAAAAAAAAAACATCGAATTTTGTCCTATGACGTCATGTTCCATGGAACAAATGGGACCTACCCATAGATTCTACGTGGATTGGTAAGCGCAGTAAAGGTGTAAGTATAATTCACATTACAATTAGCTACCCTTGACCAAATGTCGCAATTTGTTTTCATATTTTCAGCGGGCTGAGTTGGTGGTTTCAGTTAATAAAATATATACTTAACAGAATAGAGTAGTTTATTTACATGCAAAATAAATCTAAATCTATATCTAAAGAATGTCAACATAGGTGCTGGGAGGCTAGCACAACAGTAGACGAAGAGAAGAGTTAAACCTTGTCATGCACGTCTAAGAAAGACCATTAGTTGGTTGCATGTCAAGCGTGATTCGCTTTTGGTCAGCTCCTGACCACGAAAATGCCAGGCGTATGCCAGGAAAACTTGACCATTTTCTGGGAAAGCTTCTAGCTTTCCCAGAAAATTTCATCGGTCACATTTATACAATAAACGATATTTTTGCTATTTCAGGCAAAACCAATACTTGGTAGGTAGCTGTTTGTTTATTGACTTACTGTTAAAAAGTGTTTTCAAAAAATTTATACTTTTATAGAAACACAACTCGATAAATCACACCTAGAAGAACGTCACAACAACAAAGGTATAATAATAACATATTAATCAATCGACCAAACCGATTTTTAACCGACTTCAAAAAAAGAGGAAGTTCTCAATTCGGCTGTACGTTTTTTTTTTTGTTTGTTCGTTACTCAATTTCTTCGTCAATTCGAAACAGATTTTGATAATTCTTGTTACGTTTGGTAAGCCATACTTTCGAGGTGGTCCCATAGAAGTTTATCAAAATCGGTACAGTAGTTTGGTTTTTATATAAAAAAAAACTGGAAAAATTCTGCTTTCCTGTGGTATTTCCGGTCACTAGAGACCTATTGAACTGCTTACCTTCCAGAATCATCATCATCATTATTAGGGTTTTGCCATATTCACCGTGCTTGACAGGCGTGTTGTTGATCGCAGTAATGATGATACGTAGTAGTCCCACTGAACTGCCTGCCTTCCGGTAGGTCTAGGGTAGGCCTTTGGCTTCATCATCAGATGACGATGATGACGATGTTCACCGAAACTCCGTTAAAAAATAATTTAACCTAGCATTGTTTGGGCTTAGTGGAATTGTCTTATGATGCATTCAGGCTATAAATGCTAATGCTATATAAAAAAATACTTGTATCATCATCATCATCATTATCATCATCATTACAGTCCATAACAGTCCACGGCTTATAAATCAAAATACAGGAAAACAGGATAATGGGAAAGATCGTTCCCATTATCCTGACATAGTGCACCCCTACACTGCACTAATAGTAGGGACCGATTTTTAACATTTGTTTCGATAATCTGTATTTATCTACATTGCGAAGATATTTCCCAAAATCCCGTATTATTGCACCCTCATGCGTTTTTTAAATAGGGTGTCGGAGACGTCGTGGTGTCGTTGGTTTCACAACGAAAAAAAGCTTAAAATAATCTTTAAAAAAAAATGGAACCGTCTTCACCACTAAAAACTTAAAATAACTGTCTCATATAATTTGAATGCGGTGTCATACAATAAACATGTTGTTGTGCTTGGCAATTCGGCACCAACTTCAATTTATATGAACTTACCCTTCGAGCTATTTTTAAGTTTTTGTGTGGTGAAGTCGGTTTTTTCAAAAAAAGTTTTACATTTGCTACGCTCCTTGCACACCTTTTTTGTCTCATTCAACCTCATCCCGTTCTTCATACATGCTCATCAGCTTAGGGTACTTGTGACCTGGCTTGTCTAATCAAACAAAAAATATCTGCTCATCATACTACTGGCCATCCCCCTGGGGACTATCGCACTAGGTACTGGTGTTTTTTTTTTCGAGTTCACAACACACATTACATCAAGCCCATTCGTGTCCATCGCTAGACAGATCCTCATCCACGCTTGGCAGGCGGATGATCGAAGTAAAGGTGCACTGTAGATAATATACAGAAGGAAGCTACTGCCTTTCTTCTGGTTCCATAGGCCGAGTTGGAGGGATACTTAAGCCACGACCGCCACGGGGAGTTCGTTTTGAGTTTCACATCTACCCTAATCAAATACTAACTAATAAACTGAACCGAGGCAATTTCAAGTTGTCATAACTTCGCCGAGATGGGAAAGGTCTAACTCCGGACATTTTGATTTGATGAAGCTGTTGCAGATAATATTAGCTTGTTAATTGTCTGGGTTTGAAACGCTGTGACTTTTTGACAGGAAACCAGTTGTACTTAAATCGAGGGTGACTGTGAAATTTTTTTTTTAATGTTCGGCACCCAAAAGGGACCCTTTTACTATTACTGTTTTTTATTTGTGTCATTAGTACTTGTATAACCTCGGGCTAGTTTTTTTTTATAATGATCCATTACAATAGCTTTAATTTTTTTATTTAATACTAATTACAATTTATTCACTGGATTCAAATTCATTTTTTTAATGCCAGGCTTTCTTATCTTCTAGGTTATCTGAAATTTTACAATTACAAAAGCTATCCAGGAAAGCTTTTGTTTTACAACATTTTTGAATTTGTTATTTGACAAGTTTAGCATATCACTACTAACAGTAAATTCACCGGCAACCATACCCTTCAAACCGGAACACAGTAATGCTGCTTAGCGGCTGAAACAGGTGTGGTGGTAGTACTTCCCCGGACGAGCCCTTTCACAAGGGGCTCAACTACTCTTTAACCCGCTTTTTCGTGCCCAAAATAGCGACTGCGAAAAGTTGTTTGTCTGAAAAAGTCACGGAATAATACGCATTACCGTTGGGTATTTGCTGCGCTTCTATCAGTTGATCAAGAAACTACCAAACCTAGTTCACAAACGGCCTTCAAGAAATGCATCTCTGGACCGCAATAATATGGTAATGGCTTAAAGTTTGTTTTCGAAACCTCGTTTTAATTTATAATAGAAATGAGTTGCTAATTAATTCCAACTAGTGGCTCGGCCAGGGATGGAACAGAATAATCTTAATAGAATATAACGTGATCGTTCAGAAAATAACCATTCCTACTAGAATTTCATCTATGACAAAGAGTGAAAGCATATTTTTTTCGAAAATATACGTAAAACATTAGATGTTAGTTTTCCTTTCAAAAATAACTCTCCTTTTTATAATAATCGTTATCCTCCTCTACAGTTGTTTTATCTAATTTTTGCTTGTATGTGTGCTTTGTTCATATAACCGCCTCTATGGTCTAGTGGTTCAACCCACCGATTTCAGATCCAGTGGTCCCAGGTTCGATCCCTATGGGGAGTACAATTTATTGTGCTTGGGTTGGTGGTAGGACTATATTTAAGTCCGCCTGGCTAGCTACCACCATCTTACCTAATTCTGTCGCCATAATAACAATTCTAAAATTATTGTGTTCCGGCATTTAAAGGTAAGATAGCCAGTTCCTCAGATTGTTGAGGATTCCGGGTGAAGTGCGTCTCCACCTTCGGCCTTATCTTAACTTGTTACCAGGTGAGATGAAGGCAAGAAAAAAATACAAGTAAGGTTACCTTCCCCTTTTTGTATCAATTAACCGATTTTCATGCATAGTCCAGTAGCATGAGCAAGAGCAGTAGAAGCCCCATGACAAAGTGCTCGTCTGGAGAATTACTACCACCATACCTATTTCGGCCGCCAAGCAGCATTGCTGTGTTCCAGTTTGAAGGGTATGGTTGCCGGTGAAATAACGGGCATGCGAAGATTAACACCTTTATGCCTCATCTTGAATCCTTGAATATTGTGTCCTTGTTAAATAAAAAAAAAAAAAAGTAAAAAAAAGTGAGGGTTCTAGATATCAGTCCGGAATGTATGTACCTGTACGCAACCCCGGACTGCTCTAGCTACTAGTGTCATACTCTATTCTCCCAGAACATAATTCGTATCCTCACCCCACCTAATCCATATCTTTATCCCCTCGTCCCACACAACCGAGTAGTCCCTAGGAAGGTTGACGTAGCAGGCGGCTGGTCTAAAAATTTAAGCCAAACTTTTACAAGTCCTTCAGGTGGAGAAAGAACACGTGGTTGTGCCGACACCTTCTAGTGTAGGATAGCGGGCAGAGAGATGATGATGATGAATCGATCGATAGTTAGTAGTTATATCTGTATGTAAAAAATGTATATACCTATACATTTTTTATAGTATCTGTTTCTTATTTATTTAGTTTATACAGCTGTTTGTTCTCCGAATAAAATAAATATCCATATTCATTATCGGAGAAGCGTGTAAAAGCCTCCCCTGGACCTGCGTTCTGAAATTATCATTTAGGGATCCCCTTAATTTGTAAAATTTTCTTATTATACCTAAAATATAATAATTAAGTTAATCATTAAAAAAACTGCTGCACCCTTTGTACATAGTTAGTTTATTTGTATATATTATTTTTTATATTTTTTTATTTCTAGTGTCAGTATCGCCGTTTACTCTTAGCTTGAGGTGAAATGAACTTCACTATACTTAAATCCCGCTTTTAACTCTACAATAATTCGATAAATCGAACCACCAAACCAAACATCACTCAGCCGAGATTAAATGTCAAGTACAAGTTGAAAGCAAGACGCTGGATTACAAAGGACAGTGCCCAACTCTTGAAAACGGCTGGTTGTTCGATTCCACTGGCCACGGATTGAATAGCAGTTGCCATGCGGTGTCAGAAACAGTCGGACACGAAGATTGTGAACCAAGTTTCGATGGTTCTGTTATTGGGGATCAAGGGCGGTTTATCAAGTCAAGAGGTTTATCGATAACATTTGAGTAGATCGAATATGTATGACCTCTACTATTGTTAGACACTTTACTCGATACACATCTTTCTAGTAGATTTTTTTAATAGTATGTTGCAAATCTGCTATATTATCTGCGCATACGATAAAACTCCTAGCTTCGATTCAATTTAAATTCATGTATTTTATCTACAGTACAGTAGTACAAGTACCTATTTAATAATAGTAGTTAGTATAAGCTCTGCCTTCTGCGCTGTAGGGTTTGGGTTCGATTTCCACCCAAGATAAAAAAAAATGTGATGAACAGATGTTTGTTCTGTGTCTGGGTGTTGTATAGCATCATAAGCATATATATACACATACTTATCTAAAAAAGTGGGTATATTAATATTATTTCCGTAATCAAGTTCGCATATTAGCTTTGCTTAGTTTGGGGCTAGATGGTGATGTGTAAAATTATTTACCTGTTTACCTAATATTTATCTTTTTTTTTAATCAATATGAGAATTACATTTTTTACTCAGTGATTATTTAGCCAGTAGTTGCTCTCCAGTTATGCGGCTCTAGCTATTTTTACTTGCACTGCCTTGCTATACTTACCCACTAACAGACATAACTTTAGTGGTTTTATTTAAAATCTTAGGTCATAAGCTCTCCATAAGTTCAGTACAGGTTGCCTTAAGCGTTTTTCGGTACTGTTTCCTCAGATGCTTTAGCCACAACACGTGTGGTTATGGTACTACCCTTATTAACCCCATTCAAAAATACACCATGTACAAAATAAGACAATAAATCGTAAAAATGTCAAGTAAACTTTACATACAAAAGTCGTTTAAGTCGACTCCCGAAGGTAATAGGCGTGACTTTCAGTTAAAACCTCTTTTCATAATCCACACAAGCCTATAAAATGCGTCGACACAAAAATCATTTCATAAAAATCGCGCATTGAGTTTCATAGTAATTTGAACCTTTTCACGGGGTAATTGTGTCGTTTTTACGATGGCAAATGACTCGGCTAATACAGAATCGGTTGCTGAATAATTTGCGCGCACAATGCCCATGGCTGACGCACGTGACTTGCTATATTCTCTTTGCCGTTCTCGGGGCCTCGCCTTATTTCTAGGGCTGTCCGGATATTAGACCCCATAATCTGAACAGGGCTGTGGCATATTTATGAACTAAAAATAACAAGAAATTGGGTAATTATTTTTTAAGTTAAAATTATTTTGACGCTTGGGGGAAAAAAAACGATTCGCGCGCACACCGACACCCAAAAGTGACACCATGAAGTTGGTTGCGTTTTGGAAGAATGATGAGATGTTTGTTTCGTTGCACGCGCACGACGGCGCCTTAAGGCGACACCATGAAGTTGGTTGGTAATTAATTGGATATTTGGTCTTTCAAGTTTTCGTGAAAACTGATAACTGTATTCAAGCTAGTTATTTGAACATTTATGAAACTACAATACGTGTTTGATATCAGTAGAGATACATGTATAAATGTGTGTATTTGTGTTTTGTTTTAAATTATGTGGTGAATGATAAGTGATAACTTATTGTGAGTATTCGTGATAATAGTGTTTTTTTATTTTATAAACTTTTTAGGTGGGCTTATAGATTTGAGGTCGAGTTTGAGATGATTGTCGGTATGTATTCTTTTTTTGCTTACATCATAAATTATTATTATTATTTATTTGTTTTTATTTTGTTACTAGCTGCGAGTAAGAGCGATAATATGAATTTTATTTTCTTAGTACCTAAGAATACGCAATTTGACTCTCTTGCAGTTTCAATTTGGTAAACATAAATTATTGTTTCAGAACTGCTTAAGATCTTAAATCACCTCAATGTTGCCAATAATTAAATAAGCATATTACACTCACTTTGACGGCAAACGGTTTAAATGATTAAGTATTTATTTAATATAAATATTGTTTTCATTTCAAATATTTTATCCAAACTAAAGCACAACAAGAATTAATATAAAACTTTGAAATCGCTATACAAAAGAACATTTTACAAACATAACAAAGTTCTGAGTTGCGAACTTATCGCAAATCAGTTTTTAGTTTGATTTATTGTTTATGGTTGAATTATAGTTTCTTAAAAATATGGAATTCTTGCTGTGGCCGTGGCGTTGCCCGAGTGGAATTCAGGTAAAAAGCGCATTCGCTCGGCTGTTTTTAATAGAATTTCGTTGCAAACTTGGCCAGCACGAAATTTATACACCAGCCCTATTATTTTATAGGGATAATAATCTATAGTCTACGTGAAATAGTTTTGAAATCGGACGTGTAGTGACTTTTTTTTAATTGTTAGACGGGTAAGTGCTTGGCCTTCATCTCACCTGGTTTCAAGTCGAGTTGTGGAAGAGCACTTCACCCGGAATCCTCAACAAATTGAGGAACTGGCTAACTTGCCTCTAAATGCTGGAACACAACAATTTTTAAGAGTTGTTGTTATGGCGATATAATTAGGTTAGTAATGTGGTGGTAGCTAGCCAGGCGGCTTAAACAATTTCCTACCATCAACCAAACGAAGCACAATATTGTACTCCCCGGGGATCGAACCCAAGACCTCTGTATCTGACACCGGTGGGCAGACCACTAGACCGCAAAGGCGGCTTAGAACAATAATTGTGCTACATTTCAGCTCAATCCGTTTCTTAGTTTTGGCACTAAGAAATCCAAATAACAACTGGAAATAGAAAAAGTAATATTGGTATTTATTGGCACCCTATAACTAAGCAAGTACAAAACATGTTGACAAGCCTCATAGCTCAGTTGGTAGTAGCTCTGCCTTCGGCGCTGTAGGCTGTGGGTTCGATTCCCACCCAGGACAAACATTTGTGTGATGAATATAGATGTTTGTTCTGTGTTTGGGTGTTTGTATCATATAGTACGTATGTATTTACAAAAAGTATTTAAGTATTTTATCCGTAATCTAGTTCCCATATTACAAGCCATGCTTAGTTTGGCGCTAGATGGCGCCGTGTGAAATTAATGTCCTGTAATATTTATTTATGTAATTAAGACAGTATACGTAATACGTTTTTGTAAGTATACAGAGACAAACATAATGTAATTACAGTTTCATTTCACTGTAATTACTGCTACCTAAACTAGGGCTAGTGTGATAGGCAACAGTGCCCACATTCAAACATACTTTTGTTATGGCATGTATTTAAATGATATTTTTTATTTTGCAAAAACAGCAAGGAAAGAAGAAGAAAATATAAAAGGTCATCTATTTTAATTATTGATCCTTTTTCTCTCAGACAATATCAAATCGGTCGTTTTATCTGTTTGAGCTACGCAAATAAGTGGTAATAGGTAAAATGAGGCTGTTTTTCTCGATACAGTCTCACTTTACCGATTTTAAGTCAAAAAGCAAAGTATGTTGGGTGCATAAATGAAAAAAAAAAACAACCTACGTACGTACTCCGCCATCAGATCCCTATCATGAGGCCGTGCGTAATTTAAATACCAATAATTAAAAAAGGGAATCAAATATTAATTAACATAAAGTTTATCTTAAAAAGTGCGCATTTACAATAGATCAATAGATTCTTGAGGATTAAATAATACTGTCCCATTTGCTATTATGATATTTAGTAGAATTTTAGACAGTATTTTTTATGTATGACAACCCTAATGCGACTCAAAAATAGGTTCTTAGGATTTACCAGAGACAATAGAGCGTTTTCGCTAAAAGTCGGAAAGCGTTGAAGAAGGTCGTACATAGTTTGTACTTATTTAAATTGGGTCAACTCTTGGCTTCATAATTTGAACTGCCAAGGATGAGTTTTACGATGGGGTAAGTAAACCCAGAGTAAGTAAGGTGTCTAGTTACTCTCTTCTTGAAGTTTTTTTTTTTATTGTACGTGGCGTAACCTAATCCTTCATTTCACCTGGTTACAACTTAAGATAAGGCCGAAGGTGGAGACGCATTTCACCCGGAATCCTCAACAAACTGAGGAACTGGTTATCTTACCTCTAAATGCCGAAACACAGCAATTTTACAATTGTTATTATGGCGACAGAATTAAGTAAGCTGATGGAAGCTAGCCAGGCGGACTTAAACAAAGTCTTACCACCAACCAAACCGAGCACAATATTGTACTCCCCTGGGTATCGAACCTTTACTAGGTTCAAGACAACGGAAACATAACTCTGGTGGTAGGACCTGCAAAGGCCCGCCTGGCTAGCGACCACCCTTCTGCCGAAGTCCACCGCTAAGCCTTTCGCTGTTCCGTTGGTGCGTGCATGCGCCAGTGCGCCCTGGGAAAGCTCGCTGCATTCAATTTTATGATATGGGTACCATGCCTGAAGAAAACCGATTATATTTTTTATTTATAAAACTTATACAAAGTCCTACCACGAGCCTACTTACTTTTATAAAGGTATACTTTTGATATCTGTATGTATATTTAATTTGTCTATGAACATTTTATTTTAATTCTAGTACACTTTTCTACCTTTTCAGTGTAGCAACTCTCACTCTCTCAAAGGTTTGCTGGTAGAAAACTCTTTA
The DNA here is from genome assembly GCA_951394065.1 of Venusia cambrica. Classification (NCBI taxonomy): domain Eukaryota; kingdom Metazoa; phylum Arthropoda; class Insecta; order Lepidoptera; family Geometridae; genus Venusia; species Venusia cambrica. The sequence continues at coordinate 3,983,510 of OX596040.1, read as the reverse complement.
AGGGTTAAGCTCGCCTCTGTACATATGTTTTCTTATGACATGTTATAATCATATTTATGTGTACAATAAAGAATTACAGAGCCAAAAGCACTAATTCGTACTTTCCTGGAGATCGAACCCGGATTTGATACCGGTGGATAAAACACTAGATCACATAGGTGATAGGTATTTCATATTCGTTCATTCAGATTAAAGATATAGGTACCTAATCAGTCGTGATGTATCACTTATATGTAACAGTAAATTAGTTATTGCCGTGGCGGTTGCGAGTTGAGAATCAACCCCTCTAACGCCCATGGATGTTATAAAAGCTGCCTAAGGGATCTAACTAGAATGCCAAGCCAAGCGTGGAGATAATGTCAAAACCCCTCAAGCTAAGCGCTAATACTCTTGCATGCATCTTAATGGCTAAATGACCCTGCACCCATAATTTATTAAGGTGTAATAAGCACTTTTAAAGGAGGCTCTGACCAGCAGTGGACACCAGGAAATGGATATGTGATGTGGGAAATTAGGTACCTATGTAAGACAGTCTATTAAGTACTGAATAGTTTGTATTTATATAGCTAGGTGAATGTCAATGTTTCAGTTCAAAGTATTAATGTTTTAAGTATAAGACAGCGGCCGATGTCGTGGGCAAAAGGAGAAACGGTGATGCACATTGTTATTCACTGCGCCGCCACTATCTCTTATGCCAGAGTCAAAACTGGTCTACGAAAGCTACTCGACCCCCCTGCTGAGGAACAATGGCATCAACATCAAATACTCTGAAGCAATGCTGTCAGCATCCCAGGAACCTACTTCGTTACTTCAAGGAGTTGGGCTGGCTGGGTTCAGGATAGCAGGGCAATGCACAAAACACCCCGGTGCGGGACGTCAGTGCAAAACATTATCCCCCCCCAAATATAATTAGAATTAAGTACAAGTTCCTACAAATACATTATGAGCTGGACCTACATGCAAGAAGGCTTAAGCTAATTAGTGTTCCGTGGCTTGCACTGAGATAATTATAAATGTGCATTGTAATTAGCAAATTTAGCCCGGAAATGTTCAGTAGAGGTTTGAGTTCCGACTTACTCAAACTAAAATCGTCTAGAGAAGTTGCTAACTTTCATCAACTTTAGTGAATGAACATTATAAAATGATGACTACTACCTACCTCTATTATAGATAAGGTCGGTAGAAACTACACCACGTTTTTTGTACTTGGGTATTAATCCTTGTATAAATCACTTGTTGAATTATTTAAATCGGTCATAAAAATATTATTAAATTAAGAAGAGTGAATTAAAAGATTCACAAAAAACGTCCACAAGTGAGCTGGTGATCAAACCTAGCTATCACCAAAATAAAGCTCTATGGCCTTTGGTTTGGACTGTGCGTTGATTGTCTGTCAGCTACACGACTACTATTATGTATACAGGATACATGTATAGTAGACGTGTAGCAAAAAGATTTTCAAAATTGGAGAATCCAGAAATTTACTCCATGAGATAAAACCAACTTTATTCTAATTTTGAAATTTATGAGTAATTCTGTTTTCAATTTATGTTTTCTTTGCATTCGGCGATATTCGACTTTTTGAAGACGTTCCGACTTTCAAAAATTCTACACGAACAGCAAAAGAGGATTTCGCTTCGCTTGCGCATTTCAGACTATACATATAACTAATACTAAATTCATAAATTTGAATTTATAAATTTTATATTGTGAAAATGTTACAACAACTTTGGGCACATGTTCATACTACATTATTTTTTTTACTATCAAACAAAGAACTCTATAATGCAATTGTTTTTTTTTTCAAAAACTCACTTTTCCAGAAAAACTATTGAAATAAATAGATTTTCTTAAATGCAGAACTTTTTTTTTTTTAAATCTAGCACGTAACTCTTAACATGACTTTTCGATAACTCTCACGGTTTCCAGACTTGGCCTCAGTGGCCCTGAAAAAAAAACTCAGCCTGTACATCGATATCTATAGCAAATTAGTAAATGCCATCTTGAACCACGATGGCAAATGGACTACGTAACGTAACAATTGTAGTGAACTTGCTATATAAAGTTACGGAATCGCAAGCCGGTGAAGTTGGAGAAATATTAGCATGGATAGTGGCCACTAGTCTCGACTATAAAGTCCTCCTGCAATATTAAATTTTACGTTTCTTAGCCAAGCCTATAAAGCATCCGATAGGATGGAAGAAACGCTGAAACACAATTGGAAGCCGCTGCCTTCTGGGAAATCAATCCAGCGGCAGGTGGAGTGGAAGCCAAACAATAGCTCGGTAGCTTATTAAAAGTAACGTGTTCAGTGCAATAAAAATAAAGAAAGCGCCTTTAGATACCAGATGAGAGAGATATCGCTATACAACTTACGCGAGACTGAGTGTGACGGGAGAGGTGCGATTTACGAAAATGAATTTAATAATTACGAACATAACAAATAAGGATATAACCTCTGGCGACGTTTACATATAGACCTTAGTATAACAAAGTATAATTGATTTATGCCATATTCGTCCCGAGTTTTCGGCCCGCGCCTTTAGGTAGTGTCCCGTATATATTATTGTATTATTATTCATTTATTATTATTATTACCACGGAACAGCGCAGCGCATGGTTTTGATCTCATCTGGTTTCAATATACGATAAGGCCGAAGGTGAAAGCACTTCACGCAGAATCCGCAACGGTCTGAGGAACTGGCTATCATACCTCTAAATGCCTGAACACCGACGTCAGTTTTAAGTTAGATGGTGGTAGCTAGCCAGGCGGACTTAAACAAAGTCCTTCCACTACACGTGCACATTCTAACACAAGCTTTAGTCAGATCTTAATCTTAATACCTACCTACCTGCCTAACACCGACACTGTGATCACCGACTCACCTGTCAAGGATAGTGGCAATGCCAAAAACCCCATTGCTCTTGCTGGGCATCAATCAATAAATAACTAAAATAATAAATAAATATTACAGGACATTAATTTTACGATCATTATTTTATTCACTTCTGTACTAAATAAAATAAAATACCAATAAATAGACTCACTTTTCCCCCTCGAGGATTCACCTCTGATAAGCAGAGCGTTTTTTGGGCTATGATTATGACACGAAAACCTAAAAAAACGACACCAGAACAAAGATTGCTCATACAATCGTATCATATCGTATCGTAGTGGCAATGACTGTCGTTCTTTTTTTTTTGTTATTATGGCGACAGAATTAGGTAAGATGGTGGTCGCTAGCCAGGCGGACTTAAACAAAGTCCTACCGCCAACCAAACCAAGCACACTATATTGTACTCCCCATGGGGACCTAACCCGGGACCTCTAGATCTGAAATCGGTGGGTTCTATTCAGAGCAGGGCCAGTGCATGGTCTAGTAAAAAAATTGTTTTTCATGCCTTTTCCCAAAGAATCAGTAGCACCACATATAAGACAAACGCGATGCAGAAGTAATGAAATGAGATGAGGTAGTGGCAGGAGTATGGGATATGCCACCTTTCTTAAAAGGCGACCAGGAGATGAGGAGTAGTATACACATCTGGGAACTTAACGATATCAGTACGACTAACCACGCGCCTGCAGCATGGTCATTATGTCATTTTTTTTTGGGTACGATGATGATGATGATGATACTGACCCACCTATATACGGGCAGGAGAAAACAGTTGATAATGATCAACACTATATATATAATCTAACATTTATAGAAGGTAAAAACTACTAACCTTCATTAAAATGTACCGTAATGTTCCGTAGCCAAACGTTTACACAATAATTAATACACAGCAACTCTGAATGTTTCATGTTCGACCTACCATTATCGATTTTGCATACCTTTTAAAACTACAAATAATAAGATTTTACTTATAATTTAAATCTCTGAGGAGTATTTAACTCATCACTCATCGTCAACGTTTCGTATAGAAGAAGTATAAAGTGTGTTCACATTACACGCGTCACGCCGAAAACGTATCTTTGACCACGCTAATCTCCAAAAGTACTGAACCGATTTCAATAAGGTTTCAATGGTAGAATGTGTAATATTTTGGTTAACATCATTTGTTTAGCTTGTCAAACCCCAAATTCCATTTTAATGCTCAGCTGCGTGTTTTAAGTAGATAGCAACATTTTTTTTATATTTAATGTACAGACACAGCTTTTCTACGATTTTATAGGTTTTATCTATATGTATAGATATAGATAGATGATTTTATTAGAGGCAGTGATGTAGTCATGTCTTGAGGACAGATCTATGTTGTAACTTAATAATGATAATAAATTAAAGCTTTAGTTGGCTTAAACTTATTTTTTGTGATAACATACCGACTTAGGTTTCAAACACCCAGACATAGAACAAACATCAAAATTTAACACAAAAACGGTTGCTCCGGGTGGAAATCGAACTGACAACCTACAGCAATAAGCCAGTGAGGCTTGTTAAGAGTCTATGATACGTGAAATGGCTTAGCTCCAGCGATCATATCTTCCACAATACGGTAGCATTTTCTTTGAAATATATATATGTTGTAGTTCAGGAATGATGCTAGAACGTTTGTGTTTCGAAAACACGATTACATAACATTTTCTCGATGGAAAAATAAACCAAAGTCAACTCTAATTTGTACCAAAAATGCTCGCCATTCAATAAATACGCCCAATTAGGCCGTGATACTTTGTACAGTAAATAAATATATACAGCAGACGGTCTGTGTTTTTGATTTTCAAAATACATATTTGTTTTACCGTAAAAAAACAAAACGTAGAAATTCACGCATATTTCAGCCATCTGGTGGTCATAAGCGTGGTTGAGCGCACAGCAATGTCACCTTTATTATTACTATATCTTAGTTCGAAACTAGAGTAAAGTTGCGTTGAGTTGCTAATCTGAGGTACTATAGCCCGTTAAGATGAAAAGATGTCACAAATTCAAACTTAACACAATAAATGAATTTCACAAACATTTCAGCTATTCCATCATATCAACAAACAAATGTATGAAAGCTAGAGGATACAATTTAATATCAGAACCATAACGCAATTAAAACTAAAATGCTTCATTTTAATACCAATTTCGGAGTTACAGTCCACGATTTGCATAGTTGATGCCGGGATTTAGAAACGGACTCGCTTTTCACACTATTCTGCATTATAGCATTATTACTTAGACCAACAAGCAACCCTAGATTTTAAAGCGCTTATAGTATTTTTACGTTTACTTACTAAATAAGCACCGCTGAACCATTTACTAAGACTTAATTTACCATCCATGCGTAAGGGCTGTATTTTTTTAACTAAATAAATATATTACAGGACGTTAATTTCCCACATCGCCAACTAGTCCCAAACCAAGTATAGCTTGTAATATGGGAACTAGATTACGGATATAATACTTAAACACTTTTTTTTGTAAATACATATTTATCATTCAATACAACACCCAAACACAGAACAAACATATATATTCATCACACAAATGTTCGTCCTGGGTGGGAATTGAACCCACAACCTACAGCGCGGAAGGCAGAGCTACTACCAACTGAGCTATGAGGCTTGTTACTGTTCTGGTGTAGCGGGAGATATGGATTTTCTTGGGTCGTTTTATAACAAACTAGCTTTTACCAGCGACTTCATCCGCGTAGTAATATTTTAAAATAGGCGCAAGTATTTTATTTTATCATATAAATATATTTGTTAGATATCTGGATAAATTTGGCCGATAAGCTCAAACATGGTGTGCAGACACGCACACTGAGAGTGACCCACATTTCCAGCCTAAAATTTATTTTTTTGAAGTCTTAGTGCGGGTCCGACTCACACTTGGCAAGTTTTTGTTCATTTATTTATTTGCATCAAGGTACCTAAGCACTATATTCACACTAAATTTGATATAGCAAGGAAATAACATTATATACAATCATTTTGTTGTACTAACTATTTATTTCGTAAGTTTTTAGAAGGTATATTATTATAATAAAATTAAAACATTTATTGTATGGGAAACTCCTTTTATTTTACAGAGGTATAGGCTGTGCGTTATCTAGTTGAATGAATCAGTCAGTCAGTCAGGACTTTTCCTTTTCTATATTAGATTGTGAATTAACAAACTACAGGCTGTATAGTAGCGAACTAGCTAATTCGATTTTCATTTCCTCCTATTGAATCATTAGCATTAAAGCTCGCTCAGTCAGGGAACTAATATGAAAAAAAACACTGAATTTCAAAAATATTGTAAAAGTTTTACGCACATCACGTATACGATAGTTTTGTATGTTCAAAAACATTGTTGTTACAAGTATTCACAAACATGAAAAAAATACAATTAAACTTCGTTCAAAACAAACAGTCGGATTACCTAAGTACCGCTATAAACGGCCTAAAGTTAGCTCAAATGTTCCAGACCAGTGCCAGACGGAAGCTTGCCCAAGACACTGGCTGCATTTCCACGATGAATAGCTATACTGATTCGCTGGCCTAAATAAGATCCACTTCTGTCACATCTCAATCAAAAGCCCCCAAGATTTATATAAGTTATGAGTTACATTATAGCCTATCTGTAGTGGCGAATTTCAAGTATTTTATCATTTAATGTGTTTAAAGCTACAATTTACCAAAAACGAAATTGCGCGTATCTGTGGCTGAGGTTACTGTTATGTGTAACATTGTGTAAGCAATAACTTGTTAAAATACTCGTACCTTTACCTACTCGTGTACTTATTCTATTTTGTTTCGAAGAGAATATTCAGGTTATTTGCTGGAGGTGTAATAAAACATGATATCCTTAGACTACGAAAATACTGAGTTACCCGCGGAAACATCTGAAATGCTCAACCCTTAAATGGGTAAGGCGTGTTGGCTTCTTATGGCTTCAGCTCCAAGCTCTATTTCCCTTTCATCACAGGAAGAATTGTTTATAATATAAATTGAAAACAATGTAATAGATGGCTTATCCCACAGATCCCCCTGACAATTCCCCTTAAGTGGAAAAGTTACCTAAGTAATTCATTTTGGGCGTTAACTTGTAAGCTGTCTTAGATATGTTTTAAATTGCGCGTTGCAAACTGAATGCATACCACTTTTCCGCATCCAACGTAGTTTTTTTATCATTTCACCTCGAGCCTTGGCCTTACTTTGACAAGGATTAGGTCTATGGTGGAGTGAGTCTTCCCTATAAAAGCTATGAAATACGTGAGTAGATAAACTAATGCTGACGGCTGATTCCGGAGTCTTGATCAAATAATTTTCAAAGCTACTTGATCGGATTTTGAAGATTAGATAAATCAATTACTTTTATGTACCTTCATACCTATATTTAAGTCAAGTTTGTGTGTTTTTATTATTAGCTTTAATTGATTTAATTATGCCTACTAACATTAAGCCTTAAGTTTTTTTACATACCTTCATGGAGGTACCTAATAACTAACGAAATATGGATCATCTTTTTGTCGTTCCCTTTTCCATCATTTGGGGTTATATCCTGGGTTTCGCTTCAGGCAATAGGGTTTTTTATATTTGTCCAGCAGGTCGCTGGCGGGCAGCCTCTGCCTCTTTTTTTCTCAGGCAGGCTTAGAAATTGTTTAACAACATTACGTGTCTTAACATGTCCATACCATCTAAGGCGCGATTCAGTGAGTTTGTCTCCGATCGGGGCGACATTAAAGTTTCCTCGAATATACTCGTTATAATAAATATGGTACGAGTATATACTTAAAGTAGTCCAAATAAGTTTGTCTCTCTTTTAAAAGCTCCCGACATCGGACTAATCTTCCCTAAGAGCTGTCCAGTAAAATTATTCCTCAAACTGGTTATTTACCTATCTCAGTTATTTGTGAATCTTCAGCCATTCCTACCTGGATGAAAATGGTGAAGCAGATGAAATAAAATTATTTTTAAATGAGGGCTGTGTGCATTTGGAATGAGATCGCATTTTACGGGATAGCGGCACAGGGCAAGCGGATTTCTGCAGAAGTGACTTTCAGGGACGAACTAAGAAGTGACGTGAACATTATATAAAAGCGAAGATAAATCAATACGGTGGTATACTTAAGCACACCCACTCAGGTGTACCTGAGTGTTTATAAGTACCCAAATAACTATAGGTAAAGTATCTATTTGCTAATAAGTTTTTAACCGACTCAAAAAAAAGGAGGAGGTTCCGAATTCTGGTGTATGTTTTTTTGTTTGTTTGTTACCTGATTTCTCCGCCAATTCGAAATAGATTTTGATGATTCTTGTTACGTTTGGTAGGCCATACATTCAAGGTGATTCCATAGAAATTTTATCAAAATCGGTTCTGTATTTTGGTTTTTATATCAAAATAAATGAAAAATATACGTCATCCAAATAAACGAAATTGTGTATTCTGCTTTCCTGTGGTGTTTACGGTCACTAGAGTAGATCTATCGAACCGCTTACCTTCCAGTATCATCATCATCATTATCAGGGTTTTGCCTTAATCACGACGCTTGGCATGTTGTTGATCGCAGTAATGATGATACGTAGTAGTCCCACTGAACTGCCTGCCTTCCGGTAGGTCTAGGGTAGGCCTTTGGCTTCATCATCAGATGACGATGATGATGATGTTCACCAAAACTCCGTAAAAAAACAATATAACCTAGCATTGCTTGAGCTAAGTGGAATTGTCCACGCATTCTGGCTATAAATTCTGTATACATGTATCATCACCAACATTACAGTCAATAAAAGTCAAGTATTGCCATAATACTCACGCTTGGCAGGAGTGTTGGTGATCGCAGTAGTGATTACTTAAATACTTTTTTTTGTCATACGAGCCGTCTCTACACGAGACGTCTAACATGACTCATTAACGACTACTACTGCATTACCTCAGAACTCTGTGATTACTCAACCGATTTTTTTTTATATGTATCTTTAATACATTTATTCAATAAATTAAACTAACTAAGTACAAAGGAATCAGTCAGATTACCTAAGGACCGTTACAAACGGCCTATAGGTAACTCAACTGTTCCAGACCAGTACCAGACGGAAGCGTACCCAAGACACTGGCTGCATTGCCACGCTGAATAGCTATGCTAATTCGCTGGCCTAAATAAGAGCCAGCCCTTGGGTCACGTGTCGCCTCAATTAAAAGCCCCTCAACCGAATTGATATTTTTTTTGTATTAATATATAATCATATCTTTGCATACATATTTTTCAAACGTATTAGTGCACCCTCACACGACTTTTAAAATAGTGTGTCGGAGACGTCGTGGTGTCGTAGGTTTTACAACGAAAAAAAGCTAAAAATAAATGAACTTACCCTAAGAGTTATTCGTAAGTTTTTAGTGGTGTGGTCGGTTCCATTTTTTTCCAAAAATAGTTTATCATAAAAAACCTTTTACCGGCACACCAGTAATGATGTCGGTTCTCGGCAACTAAACTATTAGATGATATTAAGATTTTCCTTCTCAAGATGAGTCTACACTGCATTGAGTCGGTTCTAGCAAATATATGTCCTTGGTAGCGACATACCAATTGGGTACTCATTAGGAATGTTTGTCAACTATTAGCCCCTTGACATAATTCGTTTACGATCAATGTACTTGCTTCTCCTGAGTACGTTTATTTCGTCCCGTTCTTGGAATCCCTTAGTGCGTCCATTTTGCTATCAGCGTGTAATTAAAACTAGCAGCCGTCTAGATAATTTCCTGGCAGTTCAAATTGCTGCGCCATCGGATTTCAGATATTGAAGGTCTGACAAGCTTTCTGTGCGACCCATTTTTGTTTATTACATTCGGAAGATAGGCAGGGTAGGTACCTAAACTACCTAGTCGATCGATTAGGTGTTTTTCTCTTTGTCCTACCAATATACTGCTACGAAACGGACAAAAAACGATAGTACTAACGGTGATATTTGTACTATATTTTAGGGTTCTGTATCCAAAGGGTGCTAAGATGACCTTATTATTATTATTAGCAGCATGGCTGTGTTCCGGTTTGTAGGGTACGATTGCCGGTACGGGCACGCTTAACACCTTTACGCCTCAAGTTGACAGGCGCAATGCACTGCCGTATAGGCTAGGTAATGTTCTTTGTCGAATAGGTAGACAGTTGGAATTTTTAAAAAGTGTTTATTTCTATAGCCGCTTTAACAACAAATCATCAAATAAAAAAATAAAAGGGTGTCATTTTTTGTATGGACGGAACCCTCGGTGTGCGTGTTGGCCGGTTTTTTACCTATCAACTTCTACGTGTCTTAATTATTTCTCAGCGGCTATGTTTCTATTTGAACATGAAAGTAGAAGTTAGAAAGTTTTACTAATCTTGCAAGCTAGCCGTCCTTTGTTTGATCTAAGCCTCCTAAGGCTGGAGAGTTTGGGAATCCCCACGCATATCTCTCAATAGCACGTTACATAAACCACCTCGGAAAACATCTGATCATTCCTGAAGCCGATAATGGAAAAACATGGCTGGTAGATTAGAAATAAAGAACAGAAACTGTGCTGCTGTCTGTTTATTGTAGTTTTTCCAAAATCCGCTTGCCCAAACATGTCATTGAACAGAAAAACTGTAGAGCTAATGTTGTCTCTAAATATTGTTTGTATTGCTAAGTCTGACTGTAGGATTCTTATACACAGCCTATGAGGAAGGGAAGGAAAGATAATCGTTAGGTCCCAGTCATTAATAAGTAAGTTAACAACGTTGACGAATCAAGTCCTAACTATAGTTATCTCGCAATATCAAACGACCCACTCTGAAGTACCTACATTCTATAACTAATTATAGAACAGACAGGACCCACAAGAAATCCTAAGTTTAGCTAAAATAATTTCTCATAGAACATACCTATGACTAGGACGGTACCTGCCTACGTATACTTCGGTAGTAAAGACAAAGAAAACCACTACAGAACCGTCCAAGCTTACTCGGATTTACCACCCGTATGAAACTTAGCATAATGCTAGCGGCCACAATTAGAGCTAGGACACAGTGTTAGCCTGTGTCCTAGGTGAGCGATTCAACGCGACAATCATAGCGAAGCGTCGCGATGCGGCGATACAAAGTCACTTGGGAATGTGACATACTAATGCTAACGTTAGGTTAAAACAATAAATCTTTAATTATAATAAACAATGGAACACTTTAGATGACTTAGTATGTAATTGTCCCGCTTGGCTTTCGTCGATAAGGCCGAAGGTGATCTGTCTGCTTATCTTACCTCTAAATGCCGGAAAACAACAATTTAGATACACAGCTCACATAAGGTTGATTTCAGTCTTTAAAACGACGATTATCATAAACTCGTCACACAAATGTTTCGTAATTTACTTTGCTTCATATTTATTGCAACTTTAAAGTATGTCCGTTACTATATTCAACGCATTAAAAAAAACTTTGCAACCGTTTAGTACTCCAACTCTTAGAACGAATGCCGCGATTTGAACTATGGTGCGGTGTGAAATTGTTGTCCTGTCCTGTACTGTAACTTACTTGCGTATTTGCCATCTATGAGTATTCTTCGCTTCCCGCAGAATTTTAAGCCCAACCAAGTTCTATTATGTTTTTATGAAAAATATAAATCGTAAGGGCTTCATATTTTTGATCATTACTTCTATAATTTCGTCTATTCTCAATAATACTTTCATACTTTGCATGCTTAAAAAAATAAATTTAAATTTCTCATGAAAAGACAAGATAAATTTGATATGTTATACACGATGCAATCGGTTTTTGTTCACCCCTAAATTAAACCATAATATAACCTGAATCAACTGAAAAACAACTGAAACAACGCTACTTGTGTATGATTATGTCACCGAATTCTATACACATAGACAAGTATGTACATTTTTTTTTTCATCAGGAAAAAAATGGGTATGACAGATAGACAAACACGCAATTGATCTTACAACGGTTAAATGGTTAAATTTAAGAGTAGTAGAGCCTCTTGTGAAAGGGCTCGTCCGGAAAAGTACTACCACCATACCTATTTCAGCCGCCAAGCAGCATTGCTGTGTTCTGGTTTGAAGGGTATGGTCGCCGGTGAAATTACGGGCAGGCGAGGCTTAACACCTTTATGCCTCAAGTTGACGGGCGCAATGCAGTTCCGTGTAGGCTATGTTCCTTGTGGATTTGACGTACGCAGTAAGGCATTGTTGTAGGCAAGAGTGCATGAACATTAGGTGGGCTACTTGCTTGTTCCGTCTCCTAGTTGTATAAAAAAAATCGCTGAGCTCAGTTTCGAGTCCCGGCCGCGCTACACCGCTCACGTAGGACAAATCGCAAAGCTACAACCACGTCCTGTACCTACCTAGTAAGTTATTTAATCTGCCATACCCAAGAGTGCAAGATACTGAGAACATCCCAACTAATGAACCGACGCGACCGCCATGGTCTGAAATCCTCTGTAATATAAGACGGTTTGCGGTACCTAATATACTGGGGCTACGAATGAATATTTATCCGTAGTACTCGGTTGTGTTTTTTTGCAACGGAACTCTATATACTCGTAGAGGATCGGAGAATTACTTTTATTTATTTTATGACGGGGAAGCACATCGCCTTCATATCATTTGGTTTGAAGTATGGGTCACTTAAATAAGTTATTAGTAAAGTATTTTCATTCACGCGACCTCTTTCGTGGCTTAGCTGCGATTCGCAACTAAGCCACGAAAGAGGTCGCGCGCTTAAAAATCTTAAAAAAATATCAACCGACAAACCAGTAAAATATACTTATACGTCTACCGTATACTTATAATTGTATCGTGAGAGTTGACTAAGGGATTAAACCATAAGAATCAGTGAGACAAATCAAGAGAACCATCTCTAGAGGACACTGCTGCGCACAGCAATTAAGTAGATGTCACTCAGGTGAATGCTATCTGTGTGATACCTACTTGCGATAACTACCCATACTGCACTCACCAATCCGCCGGCCAAACGTTGTGGTTATAGAAAATTCTCATTAAATGCAACGAGATGTTCTCTTTTCTTTTAATTTTCTTTGTTTTAGTTTTTAATCAGTGGTTGCCGTGGCAGTCGAGGACTAAGAATCGATCCCTCCAACTCAGCCCATACACGTCGCCAACCTGCCTGCCAAGCGTGGCGATTATGGATAAACTCTACCACTTCGAAGGAGGCTCTTTCCAGCAGTGGACAATACTAAGCTGTTGATGATGAAGATGATAAAGATTTAATGATGATTAATAATTTCAAATTTCAAACTCTTGGTATCAAGAACTTATTAACTCAGGATTTCGCTCCCGCAAAATCAAGTCTGTAAATAAACTTTTAGTGTTCACTAAAAACGTTTTCGTTGAATTTATTTCATCAAATAAACTATTATTTTGTTGACAACAGGCTTCGAATGTATTATCCCAGCGAAATCCCAGGCAGGTGTTGCAAATACTTCGCAAAGGGCACATTTCGTAGTTCAATAACAAAATATACAGACAGATATATGTTTAGCCCGTGACATCGTTCACGTAGACCGTGTTAGAAGAACTTTTCACAAATTTAATGTGTATATCTATAGTTTTCGAATTCTGTTTGGGGATTTTTTTTTTTTACATAATTATAAAAAAAAATAGCGATCAGTTTGTACGAAATTGTGTTTGAGTTCGGATGGAATCACTTTGGTTTTTGGTTTGTCAGGAAATCTAATCATTTAATGATTGAACATCAACAATATTAAGTAATTTACGTAGCTTCCTTTTGTAATGTAGGGGTGCACTACGAAAGGATTTCAGAAAATTCCCACGGAATTGCTGGATCAAAGTTCCTGGCGTTCCACAGAGACGACAAGATGCTAGCACAAACCAATATTTTGTTTTTAAGTATCTTATTCATTTGAACTATGGGACCACACATTTTTTTTAGAGATATAAATCCAAGGACTGTAGGTAGGTGTAAAGTAGTTAGACACAAAACATATATTATGTACCGACACATTAGTTTTTAAAAGGTTTCTACGGAAGACCAGGGACGCTACCGCCGACGGCGAAGCCGATCTCCATTGGCTTAAAATTAGCTTCATGAGAACTAGAAACGATTTTTACCGTCAAATGTACTGAACGGATAGGTTTCATAACATGTGTACACTTTTGAGATGGGAAACGCCATTTTGGATATGACACATACCCGGTAGTAAAAATTGTTTCTAGTTCTCATGAAGCTAATTTTAAGCCAATGGAGATCGGCTTCGCCGTCGGCGGTAGCGTCCCAGCGTTGTGTTATAATTGTATATATACACAGCAGCATATTGCCGAGTCGAACGCCGATTTGATGCATTTCTGTGCTGAACAAATTTTCTTCCTTTTCTTTCAAAAGTTCGCGAGTGAAACATTTCATAACACAGACATACCTTAACAATTGTTATAATTTCTTTGGATAAACAGACAGACCTTCTTTCCTGTAATTTTCATATTACCTGTCTAAAAAGACAAATAACAAAATGCCAAAGTAAATTCGATTGATCATCATCATTTCGGCGGCCCCGATCAAATTGGATTCGATATGAAATCCTATTGAGTTGGTAACCGATGTTCACTGATTGCCCCTTGTATGAAAACCCAAATTTGTTTCGGTAAAGGTGAAAACTGACGGTTCATTTCTGTCTCTATATCATCTCAAAATTCATCCTAGCCTAGTATATATTCCATTGATTACAAAAATTATGCCATAACAAAGTGCTCTCCGGTTTTTTCAAATATCTTGTTAGGCTTTTAATTGAGACGAAGCCGTGGCCTTTTCTTATTTTAGGCCAGCAAGCATAGCAATGCAGCCAGTGTCTTGGGCAAGCTACAGTCTGATACTGTTCTGGATCAGTTGAGTTAGTAGACCGTGAGTAACTTTAGATTTTTAGCTGTCCAATATTATTTTGGTGAACAATAGAAAGTTCATACAATAGGCAAAGGCATCTTTAAAATTTCCTCAGCATATCAGAAAATAACGTCAATCAAGGTATCGAAGAAAAGCATTGCTATTGGTACCTAAGCCTACACGCTACGCCACACTTAGCAATGACAATCGGGCCCAAAAGGACCGGTGAGTGAGCTTTTAAGGGCTGACAATCAATAAGATTACCTAATTGAAGGGTCACAAAGGTCGGTAAGACTTTAAGGACGAGTGTAGGTACTCGTACTCGCTAAGGGTTCCGTTCCAGAGCTTATTATGTAGTACCCACTTAAAGGCTGCTTCAATAAATGATTGACGAGAATCGTTGCTTTATCTAACGTAGAAATGATTCAGAAAACTAAATAATCTCAAAATACTTGGCAACTAGTAGATTTTTGTTTGTTCTGTGACTAGTGTTGTATCAGTAGGTATGTATGCATTTACAAAAAAAGTACTTTAGTAAGTATTCTACCTATCCTTAATCTAGTTATTGGCTAGTTAATCTAGTTGATTTACAAGGCGCTGTGTGAAATTAATGTAATATTAACAATAACATAATACATACCATTAGAACAAATGTTTATAGATATAGTGCTATTTGGTTGCGATAAGGCGGACGTACATCCCCAGACTGCTGCTCAAACAGTAAACTGTATAGTCGGTAAACTGCTGGTGATCCTGTAGGTATACACACAGGTACAGCCTACCTACGTGCTATCGATCTATCGACAACCTATCAATTTGTAATTTGTGATCTAAACAACTTTGTGATCGCGGTTAAGTTTTGACAGTGAATCCATTTAACTTTTCGCTTGATGCCCTGACCTGCCTTGCCGAGTCTAGGCATTTGTAATGCAATCTAGTTCCCATATACTATGCTTAGTTTGGGGCTAGATGGCGCTGTGTTAAATCGATGTCCTGTAATATTCATGCAATGTAGTGAACTGACATGTCTTGGTTTAATCTTATATTGAAGAACCAAAGAAACAAAGCTTCTTTCAAAATTAGCAATTTGTAGTGTCTGTGGGTAGGCGTCACAGATCTTAGAAACGATAAACTCTGGGGAGGGAAGGTTTTTTTTTATTGTACGACGGGGAAGCGCACTTCACCAAGTCCACCAATCCTCATCAGACTATCTACTACGGTTTTCTGTCGCCATAAGTTGTTGCGTGCCTCTAAATACCACTTAATGCCGGACACAACAATTTTTAGAATTAAGATTAAATATTAGCATTAAGAGAGTAAAATAGCCAGTAATTTTTTTATTTATTCTATTTCTTTCTACAGGGAGGTGCTTGGCCTTCATCTCACCTGATTTTCAAGGTATGATAGGGCCGAAAGTTTCAACCTTCACGCGGAATCCTCAACTTTTTTGAGAAACTGGCAATCCTACCTCTAAATGCCGGAACACAACAATTTAAGAATTGTTGTTATGGCGGCAGAATTAGGTAAGATGGTGGTAGCTAGCCATGCAGATTTAAACAAAATCCTACCACCAACCAAACCAAGCACAATATTTTACTCCCACTGGGGATCGAACCCGGGACCTCTGGTTCTTTCACTGGTGGGCGAGACCACGGAGAAGTGCGCTTCCACCTTATCATAACCTAAAACCAGATGAGATGAAGGCCAAGTGCTTCCCCGTCATACAAGAAAAAACTGCTAGAACACTATAATTCAGAATTGTTATGAGGACAGGCTTAGAAAAGATGGTGGTATCTATCCAGGTCTATGTTCAGTAGTGGATGTGAAGGGCAAAAATGATGCTTATGATGATTGAAAAAGTATATCTAGGTATTTGTCACATAAGTCGTCCTACAACACCAATTTGAAACTGGTTGATAACTTACAAACAATTTCAAAGGCCGCTTGTCATTTGTGAAATCATAAATTAATTTAAACTTGGATCAAATTCAAGAAAATGTGGCGAGCTTCATAATCAGACCCTTTTGGTGCTGTAATGAACTTTCAGATATTTTGTTACAAGCTAAGGCAGATGGCGCTGTGCGGTGTTTCGTTGCAAGTTTTAAGGGCTTTCCACAACATCGTAGAAATGTAGTTATTAAGATTAATACGTAGTTGCTTGGTAGCATTTATATTATTTTGAATTTACTTTTAGACGACTGATTGCTGACATTCAGTAAATAAAGTGTGTGTGTAGATAGGCACGCACGTAAGAATGTAAAGGTACCTACTTACCTACCTATTTTGCGTAACAACACAAAAATAACCAAATAATAATGTGATAATGATAATTATATAAGACTTGAATCAGTACTTTTTTTTTAATTATCGCGATGATTATACATATTTAATGATTGTTATTATTTTATAGTCTACCCATGACCACGGCCGTTGTAACACGGTCGAAACTGTCGGGAATATAAAAAGGTATATGCGATGAAGATCCGTTTTTGTTATTAATTTTGAATCAGTACAGCATAGATTTATGAGATTCCTACAGTGCAAATGCAATAGTTTTGACACTAGTTATGAAGCAACCTGTAGAAGACACAATATAGTAGGTACAGTAGGTACTGCCACTTGCAGAGAGGAGAAATATTGCTAACATCTCCCTTGTCTTAAAGATGCAATCATTATTAGACGCACCGCAAATCCTCTCCACAATGCAGATTCGTCCCCCAGTGTACCACACTGTGCATCAAATTACAGGCAAAGTTCATTCTCCAAAAGATCATCAAACTTGTAAAATACTGGTTGACTCTCCCGAGTTGGATCTCTTTCACTTTGAAGCCATCTGATTCCAAACACGTTCTCTCCAACCACTGGTTTAGCTTACTTCACTAACTGTTCTGTTTTGTTCTTTTAATGTCTTTGTGCAATAAGTTGGTACTTGTTTACTACTTACTACTACGTACGTACTTGAAGCTTTTTCTCGTTTCTATAATAAGAAACATGTTATTGGTCAATAGCCTCGTATATTGTAAGTTTTCTGAGTAACTTAGTAGGTACTGTTTCTTTTTCGATGGTGTAGTAGGTATCCGTGTATTTGAGCTACATCAGGAATAACATAGTCACGTACGAAAGCGGGCGCGCTACCCCTTGTCACTGGTGACAAGAGACATAAGGCAGCTTAGCGTCTTATCTTATTAACTTATCCATGTACCTGCAAGTACTACAGATGGAATCAAAATAGTTTAAATACCTCAGTGCCAGTAATGGAAACTGTATAAAACAATATATATATCTGCTGGTGTTGTTTTTTATATTTAAGGGTTTGTTCAAAATTGAACGTGTCATACCCTGTCTGTAGGTCACAAAAAAAAACAAATCATACAAAATAACAAAACAAGTAAACTCTAAGTTTTCTCGGCCTTTTGGCTAAGATCAAAAAGATCTGTTCTTTTCAACTTAATATTGTTGATTTATTATTTTGATTATAGGTAGCTGTTATCTACCTCCTAGCTCCTAGTGGTCTACTCTGGGCAATGTAATCGTAGGCTTTTGCTAGCGGCACAGATAACAAGTCTCATAGCTCAGTTGGTAGTAAGTCTGCCTTGTGAGCTGTAGGCTGTGGGTTCGATTCCCACCCAGGACAAACATATGTGTGATAAATTTAGATGTTTGTTCTGTGTTTGGGCGTTGTATCATATACGTAGTACGTTTGTATTTACAAAAGAAAAGTATACAAGTATTCTATCCATAATCTAGTTCCCATATCACAAGCTATGCTTAGTTTGGGGCTAGATAGCGCTGTGTGAAATTGATGTCCAGTAATATTATTTATTTATAATAAAATACTAACAGCGGTTACAGGTGAATGATCACAACACTGGTGGTAGGACCTGGAAACTATCTGGCTCCCCCGGTGACCGGGAGAGCCAGAGCCTTCTGGGAAAGCTAGATCCATTGTTGACCTCATCCTTACTTTGACCTAGAACTAGAAGCCTCGAAGTCAAGGGCTAACCCATCATTTAAAAGATTACAAATAAATATTTTCGGGTTTACAAATTCCGCGCTGCACTATGACTCAGCCCTTAGGGCTATCTCATCCCATCTTGTTACCCGTGAAATAATTTCAAATTATCTACTTAGAAACTGTAATCTTAATGAAAATCATTCCGGTTCGGTGTCACGGTCGCGAAGTTTACTTAAATTTTGTCGTGGCTATTTTGTATAGCCTTCGGAAAGTGGTTATATTTGAATCTCAGTAAGATCGGCAAAGAAATGTCTATCACGGTCCAAATTCTAAAACATATACCTACCAAAGAGTAAAACAGTAATAGACACAGATCAATAAAGTACTTACCTACTATTGTATTCTAGTAATAGGGACTGATACACATGAAAATGGTGCTTGGTATGAATTTGTGGATTTCATTTGATTGTTATAATAAAGCTTCGAAATTCAAGTACATTTTTTTTTTTTTTCGAATTCTGACCTGCAACCACAGATCAATAACTATGTATTCTACCTGCAACCTTTTTGTGTGACGAAATGTGGTGGTGTCGGGTAGCGTCGGAGATAATTAAAATGTTCCACTGTTATACCAAAGTTTAACTTATATCTTGTCTCTTTACGAAACATCCTGTTTTTTTATTCATTTTACATTTTGCAACGTCAAATCTGTCAAAACGTCCTGTTCTGAATCACGACCAACACACAAGGAGAACGGAACCTCAACCAAAAGACCTCGTCATGTGTTTAAAAAAGTGAAGTTAGTGACGCAGTACCATAATTATGAATCCCAACATTCCCAACGGTTGCATCTGTGGTTTTTTTAGAGCGTGGTGCTTTCGTCCAAAAAGTTCGATAGTCCAAAGTCCGATAGGCCTGAAGATCGAACCTGGAGATTTTGGGTTCGATCTCCGGGTAAGAAACAAGAACAAAAAACCGAATAAAAGTCACAAAGTGCCTTTATGACTTCTGTTCCCAGTTTGGTAAGGACAATGCCGGAATCACCTGATTGTTGGTCACCTTATCAGATAAGTACTTGCTTCGGAGGTCACATTAAGCCGTCGGTCCTGACTACTGTATGTAGTGTACGTACTCCTTAATGAGCCCATGCCAGGCTCGTTAACATTCCCCAGGGTTTTTACAGTTCTCACAAAAAAAAAAAAACAGAAGTACGAAAGTCTCATCACAGACTCCCTTAGTTTAGTAACATAGGCCATCCCAGTGCCTACCTAGGTAGGTACGTTACTTTTTTTTCGATTTAGTAGGTACTAAATCGAATGTTTTGCGTCGACTGTTCTGTTGTTTTGAGGACAGCTACGTTATTTCTATCTTACTTTTTGAAGTATTTATATTTATTTATAATAATTGTCACGGCAAAAACCAACAACACTTATTAATATTTAAAATTGTTACATACCTTAATATTAAAATAATAGCTTTAAACAAAGTCACAAAATTTAATCTAGGAAAAATCATCAATCAATTATACATTAATACCTTGTCAATGACATTCATGACAAAAAAAATAAATAACATAAATCAAGTTTAAAAATAACAAAGATAATAATAATAATAAAAATAAAGATCTAATAACAAATAAAATAATAAAAAAAGTTACGATGTCAGTAACAACTTAGGATTCCTTACCTAAAGGGTGTCGTTGGGACACTATTCCTTCGTCTGTCTGTCTGTCCTATCTTTAATGCGCTGTATATTTTGATTCATAACAGGTAGCTTGGTTACAATTTTCAGATAATATGTGTCACTATGGTCGATTACCACAAATCATTTGAAAAATTAAGGGTATTCAAAATTTTAAAATTTAATTTTAATTTTTTTTATTTTGCACTATAGTGAAAACGGTAACACGATCAAACATAATAGTCCTTACAGTGTACGAAAACAAATGTTGAAAACCGGCAAAGCGTGTGTCTAACACACGAATGCTCCAGAACGAAATACTTATAAAAACCAGCATTATTTTTCTTTTAAATGTGCGTCGAAACCTCTCGAAAACTTGCACTTGACCGGCTTATTTGATTAAAAGTAAGTACCTAATAAATATACTTTTAATAACAAGAACCAAATTATTTAGCCCACCCAACAAACACGATATTTGTATATAAACATCTTAATTATCAACAAAGTAATTGACTTATACCATTACTATTAACAACATAACTACAATAAATTAATAAATAATAAATTACTCAATAACACATCCTGTAAAAGTAAGCTAAAAAAACTATAATACATTATGCACTCATCACGCAAGTATTGAAACTAAACTATCAAATCTTATAAATATAGGTACATCGACCCTTATAAAGTACTAGTGAAACGCAAAAGACATTGTTCCCATCGTCCTGTGGGAATTATTTAAAATCCTTTGTTAGTGCACCCCTACACTACAAAAGGGAGCTATCTTGATACATTCAAGTCACTACGACCTTCATATTTAGGCATTGTCACTACACGCTAGCTTGTGATTTTCTAAGTGATATCTATCACTGAGAAAATCACAAGCTTATAGTCCATTTATTTCACATAGCGCCATCTAGTCCCAAACTAAGAAAAGGTTGTAATATAGGAACTAGATTACGGATATAATACTTACATACTTTTTTTTGTTAATACATAACATTACAATTAAACACCCAAACACAGAACGAACATCAATATTCATCACACAAATGTTTGTCCTGGTTGGGAATTGAACCCACACCAACAGCGCATAAGGCAGAGCTACCACCAACTGAGCTGTGAGGCTTGTGGTAACTTAGGTTTAGCTTACCCTTAAGGAAACTAGAATAAATAAATTAAATAGAATACCTAAACCGATTTATTTTCTAGTCTCCAAAGCCACGTGATGTCCTGAGACAGGTTTCAACAGCGGGTCCACCTTGAGCCGGAGTCGAGTGACGTCTGAGGATACGCGGTAATGCCGTAGAACGTGGACGAGGGTGGTTTTCATTGACATCATCGCGTAGTTTTTACCTGGAAAGAAAACCTTTGTAATGAATAATACCATCAGTCAATCAGGATCAGTCGATCAGTCGATCAGTCTACTATCAGTCAATCAGTCGATCAGTCAATGCTTAGGATTCCGAACGTTCGGTACTTTTAAAGATCAATTTGTTGTGTCAGGTAGGTATTGAAATTGATAGGTACCTTACTAACTGATTACTACCGGAACCTGGTGTGCGAGTAGTATACATAGTATATATAGGTACGTCTCAAACCAGACCAGTTTTTTTAAATATATGATGGGTTACCTCTTGACCTCTAGGCTCGAGTCTAACTCTAGGCCAGCGCAACGATGACGCGTGTTTTTACAGAAAGCACTGGCTCTTCCGCACGTAATACAGCAAACTACTAAGCACCTATTTACTCAGGGTAAATCAGTTGATAAATATTACAGGACATTAATTTCACACAGCGCCATCTAGCCCCAAACTAAGCATAGCTTGTGATATGGGAACTAGATTACGGATAGAATACTTGAAAAATACAACACCCACACATAGAACAAACCCCTATATCCATCAAACAAATGTTTGATGTAGTAACTCTGCCTGAGTTACTACCAACTGAGCTATGAGGCTTGTTATGATAGGATCATTTAATAAGTCAATCAGTCTATCAATTGGTCAATCAGTCAGTCCACCACTCACCCAGACAGAGTCTCTTGCCGACCCCGAAGCCGGTAAAGGCGGTGTGCACAGCCGCTGTGTGGTCGGACACGGCGGTCGGATCCAGCCAACGGTCTGGTCTGAATACCGTTACATCTTCCCCCCAAACCGGGTGGCGGTGGAGACTACAGCTGAAGAGGAGCAGGTTACTGCCAGCTGGGACGGTGTACTTTTCTATGCAAACAGAAACTAATAATAATCTATAAAATTTTGCGGTGGCCGATAAGATATAGCAGTGAAATGACTTTGAGTAGCAAAGTCCATTCTAAATATCGGTGAAAGATTTCGAAATTAGAAATCGGTCGAGTAGTTTCGGAAATTCTTTACTTCTTTTTAATATTAATAAATATAGCCACAGGAAAAATCAAAAGCGCTATCGTTGAATTTGGTTTCAACTGATTGTTGCAAATGATTTTGAATTAATTAATTAACTTTTCACTGTTGTGTTATACACCACACGTGATTGCACTCTATCTTGATTTGCCTATTTGCTCTTTAATTTTAGTTCCTTGTAAACATTTTATCTCACCATTTATTTCTTCCTTCATAGTTAATATACTGACATAGTACCTAAGAAGGTACAATGTCTGATTCGAATTTTCTTCAGTAATTTATTTTTTATATTATACCTATCCAGTTGCATTCTTTCTTATAATGTAACTGGTCATCGTATGGGCCATAGTACTACTAATTTTATATGTAGTACCTACTGTTTTTTTCTTACATGATTATACTGTCACATTTATATTGTGGCTGTTTGATGTTATCCAAGTAAACAAAATTCTAAATTCAAGTGAAGATGCTTTTCACTCAAAGATTATAACTTATTGTTTTCACTCACTCAATTGCACATCATGTTCGGCCGTCCTGAGCATGACGGGAGTGATACAATACAGGCGAAGGCTCTCCTTGATCACAGCGTCCAAATAGACCAGTTTCAGGAGATCCCGTTTGTCCACATCGTGGTCTGAATCGCCGAACACTTCCTGCAACCTATCGACATAAATGTTTGAGATATTACCATAACCCAGAGTGCTCATTTAGTATTTAAACTAGAGTGATTTGATCGCTCTGGTTTTTTTATTGTACGAAAAAGCGCTTGGCCTTCATCTCACCTGGTTTCAAGTTATCACTTGTGATGTCATTTCACCCTGAAGCCTCGACAGTCTGAGGAACTGGCTATCTTACCTCTAAATGCCGGAACACTACAATTTTAGAATTATTGTCATGGCGACAGACTCAGGTAAGATGGTGGTAGCTAGCCAGGCGAGCTTAAACAAAGTCCTACCATCAACCAAACATATTGTACTACTCTGGGGATCGAACCTGAGTACTCTGGATCTGACACCAGTGGGCGAACCACTAAGACCACAGAGATAAAGCGGTTAAGACTTTGGGTCCGTCTCTGTCGTCCCTTCAATTTCGTATAAGGCTACGGTTTCAACAGAAGGACAGTATCATCCACCTGAGTGCTTAAGACGCGCAAATCCACCTGCCAAGCATGGTAATTATGACATCCCCTTGAATGTTGAAGGATGCTATATCCAGCAGTAGATATTATTGGGCTATTTAATGATGAGACATCGAGATGGATGGATATTATAGTGATAAAAATGATATTGACGAAAATGATTGCACATCCAACATGCAGCGAATTCAACTTTTAGCAAACACAACATTTTGGGAATTCAACTTTCTGATCCTAAAGGATAAGTACGCTGTTTGATATCATGAAATTTTTTTTTATAGATATTTATTTAGAAACTTTGAATTTGACAGTCATAATATGCCAATTCCAGCTATTGTTGGAAATACAATGTAAGATATGAATAATTCGTGATATGCTTATAGTAAGTATCATACTTTAATGCATGTATATTTTTTATTGTGTTGCCCGCCCCAGTTAAGGATCAATCTTGCACATACTTTATCTTTGTATGACTCCCTATGGACCGTACATTTATTTCTACCTCAGACCAGCATCTTTTTGGTAATAAATCTAGGATATACTAGATTTAGAACTAGTGAACTTCGTATTTAATCCAGTTTCTAGAATTTATAATTATCAGATTTTAAACAAATTATAAAAATTGATACCTTTTGAAACACAGGCTTTTGGTGTTTTCCATAAATGTCTGAAATGTTTCATAAGGGTACCCTAGTATCTGAGTTACATATCTCTGGTAGAATATCTAGGTCTCAATCTCAACCTAACCTAGATCATCTGTGTTCGTGGCGGCGGCGGTATACCTGCATCATGTGACTATGAGCCGGTATTATGCGAATATAACGAGTCAGCCACGTACTGGGCATATTGTAGTCTGTCAAAAAAAGTTTAGAACTTAGTACATTTTTTTTCTACAATTACAACTTTTTTGTGAAACCGCTAGTTGCTGTACCCCCCTTTCGTTTTCGGGAACGGACTGGTTACTCCCTGTATACTAACATTGGAAAACTCTTGGGTTTCCCATATGGACCACTGAAAACGCCATAAGAAGTAGAAGAAGTACAATGTCAGAACTTACTCTTCAAAGACCTTATTCTGCACATTAGGATGTGACCCCAGCAGCAGCATGGTGTACATCAGGGTATTCCCCGTAGTTTCGTACCCAGCCAGGATTATAGTGTTCAACTCCTCCCACACCTCCTTATCGTTGAGGAGTCCCTTGTCTGAGAGCGCTAGAGCCAGGTCTAAAAAGGCTTTGAAGGTGCGGCCTGAAACTATACCAAGTTATTTAAAGCTGTTACTGTTAGAAACTTTTTAACTTGCATAAGATTTTTTATATAGCACACACACCAACAATTTTTAGAATTGTTGTTATAACAATTCTAAAAATTGTTGGTGTGTTCCGGCATTTAGAGGTAAGATAGCCAGTTCCTCAGTTTGTTGAGGATTCCGGGTGAACTGCGCCTCTACCTTTTGCCTTATCTTAACTTGTAACCAGGTGAGATGAAGGTCAAGCGCTTCCTTGTCGTACAAAAAAGCTCTGCGTCTGTATTTTCGCTGTTTATCAACCCTGATTGCTTTATGAGGAGAACCTTCTTAGGCTCGCTGTATCGCCGATTTCATCCTTATTTGTGCCAGTTTTGACTGACAACTAGGTAGGTACTAGGTACTTTAATTTGAATAAAAAAACGTTGTATTTTCTTTTGTCTTTGAGTAATTATTTTCATGATATGTTTGATGAGGCTTTTGTATATGTCAACTGTTAAAGAAATTATTAGTTACTAGCAAACGCCGGGCACTTCGTTCCCGCTATCCCGTGGGAATTTCCAAAACACATTTCTAAGTGCAGCTCAAATAAAATTTCCGCAAAAGGACTGTCCGTCAGGCAGTGAGTCAGTCAGATTCACAAAGATTTGATATATTTAGATTATTGTTATACCAGGCGTATCTTCGTTTGATGGAACCTTCTTCCTTTTTGCTCGGAGAAGCTGTAACAACGATTGAAACCTGAGATAATCATCAGTTTAAGGTACCTGCTATAGAACTACGGTTACTTTCGCTATTTGAAAAAAAAAGGCTACTGCAAATTTTGAAACTTCATTATTTTATGAAAAATCGGCATTACATGGTAATGTACAGTCGCCTGCACTAATATGTATACACTTCATAATTTTACACTTAACTTACTTTACAACTTTTAACTTCTTTTTATACATAGGTATAACTTTATACTCACGACTGGAAAATTATGTCATTACTATCTACCAGATGTGGATATAAAACCATTTCGAAACTGTAAAGTGTGCCTAGCCTATACATATAAGTGCAGGCGACTATTAAAGATTTATATATCTATCATACCCTTTTATTGCTACAATAAAATATATTTATATTTTGAAATAGGTACATACCTACATGTGCATACATTCGTAAAGACTTAAGAAAGAGACAAATTATAACCTTCCATCAGATGCAATGAAGAAAACTGATGAATACTGATGTATATTTCAGTAAAATCTAATGAAACATCCGCCGGGACTTCGTGGGAACGTGGGAACGGAATGACAGGAACAATATCCCGTGGGATTTTTTTGATATCTACTACGAAAGGCAGCTATAAAACTTCTATATCATTCTTCTTGTATTTACTCGATATGACTTCTGAATTTGTGCGTCAATTGTCAGTTAGCTAAACGATTATTCTATATATTTAGATCCTCAAAACTTGCCTAAAGCTTGGGTAGGTACTGGATGAAAGTATAACAAAAGATCCGTACCTCAGCACTCATTTTGTTCAAATATCCTACGACACTGTTCTGTTCTCTCTTCAACGGAGTCATTCCGAAGAGCACATCACTGTGCCTCCAGAATGAGAACAGCCGTTCTGCTGAGATGTGCAACATTTGCTGAGCCGCTTTCATGTAGCTGGTGGTGTTGAAATCTTGCGTCTCACCCGCTGTTATACCGAACGCTGTCTCTGAAAAGAGATGGGGCAACTCTCTATAGGTACTGTTGACACGACACACACTTCAACAGCGTACAAGATCGAATCGAATCCTTATCGAAATATTAAATCGAAGACTTAGAAAGATTATAGAAGTACAAAAAAATCCTGCGATTTAAAAAAACCGCCTCTGTGGTCTAGTGGTTCAAGCCACCGATTTCAGATCCAGAGGTCCCGGGTTCGATCCCCATGAGGTGTACAATATATTGTGCTTGGTTTGGTTGGTGGTAGGACTTTGTTTGAGTCCGCCTGGCTAGCTACCACCATCTTACCTAATTCTGTCGCCATAATAACAATTCTAAAATTGTTGTGTTCCGGCATTCAGAGGTAAGATAGCCAGTTCAGTTTGTTGAGGATTCCGGATGAAGTGCGCCTCCACCTTCGGTTTTATCTCAACTTGTTACCAGGTGAGATGAAGGCCAAGCGCTTCCACGTCGTACAAAAAAAAAGTTTCAGTCTCTTCTTTAATTCCGTAAATATGAGCTTGAAAGATGAACAACATTGAAGATCAAACACTGGCTTACCTATATCGGGATATATTTTCACCATTCTGTTACGCGTGCATTTTTTTCTTACATTCCTATTAAAAATAAACCGCCTAAGACTCCAGTTAAATTGGTATAATAAATAAAATATCTTACGACATATGCTGTGCAAAGTCATCTCATCCAAATATGGCGAGTGGTCAAACGACCCTTTTCCCACTTGTTCCTTGAAGCTCTCCACCAATAGTCTGGACATCGCGTTGAAGATAGGCATGAAGCCGTCGATCACGTGCTGGCTGAACGCTGGGTTGAGGAGCTTACGATGCCTTCTCCATATTGTCGTGTCTGTTCACGAGAAAATATAGAAGCTGGTAGATGTTCCATTAGAGCGCTAACAAACATCGTTTCATCCATGTACGTAGGTACATCCACAGCTGAGCATAGGCCTGCCCCAATCAACGCCACACAGCTGACCTAAGCCCCTCCATCCATCGAATCCGCGCGACCGCCACAATTTCGTAGGTCTGTCGACTTGACACTCGGTTCCGCGTTTAAGCATGGTCGTCAAACAACTACCTTCATTCAATCACTGTTACATTGGTGTTACATAGGTACCCTTATACAAATAAATAAACCCACCAAGTGCTGACAAGTTCTTCCTAGTTGTGACCCACAATTCATGTTAATAATCACGTATTTATATTATTGTGTATTGTATAGTAAGGTTTGTGGGTATATAGTGTGTAGGTAGGTATGTGTGTCATACAGGGTGAGTTTTTTTCCAGGGCCACTGAGGCCAAGTCTGAAACCGTGAAAGTTATCGAAAAGTCACGTTAGGAGTTACATGCTCGATTTCAAAAAAAATAAGTGCTGCATTAAAGAAAATCTATTTTTTTGTAGTATTTATAGAAAAGTGAGTTTTCAAAAAAAAAATTGCATTATTAAGTTCTTTGTATACATAATAATCAAATAAATAGTGCATGATGACTTTGTGCCCAAAGTTGTTGGAAAACTTTCAAAATTGTAAATTTATAATAGTAAAGGTTGTACGTATAGTCTGAAATGCGTAAGCGAAGCTACTAATTAAATCCTCTTTTGCTATTCGTGTAGAACTTTTAAAAATCGGAACGCCTTTCGACGAACGAACGATTTTCTTATATGCAAAACTTAATTTTTTAAATCAAGCACGTAACTCCTAACATGACTTTTCGATAACTCTCATGGTTTCAGACTTGGCCTCAGTGGCCCTGAAAAAATACTCACAATATTTATCCTGTATAAATATTGTGAGTTTTTTTTTCAGGGCAATACTTATCTATATATAAGCATAGCTTTTGCATATGTATTATTGTCTAGTAGTAAACCACCTATTTAACCATAAAACCCTCTCCGTCCAAAGTATATCTGGAAGAAATCACTTCTAGGCGATAAGACCGACCATTGTACATGCTGCTTTTTTATAATTTTTTTATTTCTTAATTAGATTATCTATATACTTTATTCCACGTTTCTTGTTTATATATTATTTATAATATAAAGGGTATGTAGATAATGGAAAGCCACTTTACCTTTCCCCGATATCATCCCATCTCCCAGCCAAGGATCTAAGAACTGGTACGAAAAGTGTTTCTGCAGACACTGGTTGGCAGCTGTGGCGAAGTCTTCTGGGTCTGTTATCACTGCAAAAAGCAAACGTTTCTCACAGAACTTTAGTAGATTAAATACCTTAGTTCCATAACCGACACTGTGGTCTATTGGTTCTCCTACCAAACCCAGAGGTCCGGGGTTTAATCCCTAAGGGTTTCAGTTTTGGGCTTGGTTTCACATTTTTTAATTTGAATCGTTTAAAGCTTCAATTTATCAAAGAACAACCACGTACCTTAACCATACCTCACATACTCAAACGTGGTTAAAATTTACAAATAAAGACTGTAATAAAAAAAAAAGGATTGTCACCCCTCCTCGGTATAAACTGATACGGATATTTTCGGAATACTCTCACACTATGCGCAATATTCCCGGAGTTTTCTCTAAGCGTTATAATAAAATACGACCCAGGTATCTAAGAAGATCTTAGACTTGAAACTTCGACGGCGGAACTTGAATTAAAACGCCTCTGTAGTCTAGTGGTTCGCCTACTGGTATCAGATCCAGAGCTCCCGAGTTCGATCCCCAGGAGCAGAACAGTATTGTGCTTGGTTTGTGTGGTGGGACTTTGTTTAAGTCCGCCTGGCTAGCTACCTGGTGGTAGCTATCCTAGTTATGTCATCATAACAACAATTCTTAAATTGTTGTGTTCCGGAATTTAGAGGTAAGATAGCCAGCTCCGAGGAGCTGGAGCTGGAGTACTTCGGGTGACTTGGGCTTCGGCCTTGAAAATTAAAATCAGGTGAGATGAGGCTCCGAGTTAAGTTGGGAAATATAGCATTGTATGTATAACGGATAATCCGAGTTTGATGAAATTGAAAATGTAAAGAATAAATGGGCAAAGAACCCGTCGTAGCACTAAAAAAAAAAACTTGACCCGTATCTTTCCCTGTAATACCGACATAGCCTCAAAATCTTTTCACCGATATGCTTAAGTTGTATAGACAAGGGTAGAGTAGGTACTCGTTCGTAGATCCATTATACTATTCGTAATTTACGTTCTATTTCGACGACTTAATAATTACCATAGTAATCGTCCCAGGCGACTTTAAGTAACATGACTCCGCCATTTTTGTTGCTCTCGTCTCCAATTGAATACATAAAGTTGCTCATATCTGGAAGAAAAAAACAGAGTAAAAGTTTGTTTAAGTAATCCCAGTAAATCTATTTCTTGTATACCTATATGATAAAGAGATTTAGAAATGTAGGTCAAAGTGCTACCTACATAGTTCTGTGGATTGTTATTCTCAAGAACTACGGCGAATTTTCTATGGCCATAGACATAGACCAATACCATCAAAGCCTCAACATTATTTACATCTATATAAATAATTTATTTTTTTATTTCATTTCATATAGGTATCTATTATTAGGCTTTTCTTGAATTTTGTCTGTAAAAATAACTAAGCATTACAGGACATTTCACACAGCGCCATCTAGCCACAAGTTTGCAATATAGGAACTAAAATACGGATAGAATACTTATATAGGTATATTTTATATGAAAACATACTTATGATACGATAAAATACCCAAACACAGTAAAAACATATACGTCACACATATGTTTGACCCAGTTGGGCAGAGCTACTTCCAACTGAGCTTATTAAAGACCTTGATCTAATCATGATTTGGAATACTGGCTCAAAATCACTGATATAATTTATTACTATATTTTATTTCGGTATTAAACAATATGTCCATTTGTTAAGTATTGACATAATTTACTATTTCCTACATTTAATTTTGAGGGTCAAGAGTATAATCAAAATGTCAAGTTGAAGGGCTTAGGGCACCAACGAATGTCACAACATAATGATACTTGCCCAAAGGGCAGCCATCAACTTTGTTATGCGGAAGTAAGCGATGACAGCATTCAGAAGTACCTATAGGTACCTAGGTACTTCTCTATCAAGGTCTCTCTTTTTTTAACAGACGATGGAGTACTGATCTGCGCTTTCCAGTACAAACGTCGTTCTACAGGTATAATCAGTTTCTGTGGTGCGCTGTTGCCGTGGCGGGTCGACCCCTCCAACTCAGCAAATGGATGTCGTATAAGCCGACTAAGCTACTCACCAAACAGGCAGCAGCTTCTGTGTATTATCTACATATTTACGTCGCTCATCAATCCACCTGCCAAGCGTGGTGACTATGGCAACACTCCAGTTTTGGAGGAGGTTCTGTCCAGCAGTGGACACTAATGGGCTGTTGATGTGTGATGCGCTACTTTTTCTAATACAATAACCATTCAAATATGTGGAAAAGTGTGAGACGCGAAACCGATCGAAAAGGTTGCGCGCGCCGCGATTGCAACCTCCCCGGCGAGTCACACTCACCCTGATGATGATTCACCTGTTGGATTGAAACCGTTGGTGCCTACACCATGTTATAAAATATTTATTTTATTTATTTATTTTTTTATTTTATTTTATTTTTATTTTATCATTTTTGGAAAACTTACAGCTAACACAGAGTTTATATTAAGACTATAGAAAACTAATGGCTAATTACAAGTTTCCAAGTTTCAAGTATATGGAAAAGAATTTGTACGGAAAAACCTCTATTACTAAATATATTTTGATTTGTATTATTTTTTTAGAAGAAAAATCAACGCACCACAGATAGCTACAGATAATTTCTATCCGATTATAGGAACTACAAACATATTTTTAATTTGAGTCGAACGTGCTAATTCAAAATGAATGACAAACTGCATGTATGGGAGAGCGCTACTCTAAGACCTTAAATCCTTACCTTGTCTTTGGTAAGGATCAGATTGTTCATTTTTTTATTCTACGACTGGTAAGCGTTTGACCTTCATCTATGACACTAAATAACATAAGCCCACTGCACAAGGAATTTTCAACCGACTGAGTAACTGAATTTTTACTTGTAATTACTGTAAATGAAAGGCCCCCGTTGTAGAATAAAAATACCTACTAAAAAACTATGAAATGCAAAATTTATTTGATAACAACCAACGTTACAGTAACACATTGAAATTAAGTATACAAATAAGTGGTGTTCCTGGTTATGCGATTAATCCTTCATGGTGACATTGGTACCCAAATTAGGACAACCTGTGTGATAGCGTACCAATGCCCTCCGCCGGGCTGAAGACATGTTATAACAAAATATTTAGAGTAAACTTATGCAAAAGTAAGTTTTTTTTTTGTACGACGGGGAAGCGCTTGGCCTTCAACTCACCTGGTTACAAGTTGAGATGAGGCCGAAGGTGGGGGCGCACTTCACCCGGAATCCTCAACTGAGGAACTGGCTATCTTACCTCTAAATGCCGGAACACGAATTGTTATTATGGCCACAGAATTAGGTAAGATGGTGGTAGCTAGCCAGGCGGACACAAACAAAATCCCACCACCAACCAAACCAAGCACAATATTGCTCCCGCTGGGGATCGAACCCGGGACCTCTGGATCTGAAATCGGTAGGTTGAACCGCTAGACCACAGAGGCGGTTTAAATTATTAAGTTATATATTTTTAAGTATTTTAAAAGCACTTACACTCATGATCCCCAAATAGTTTCAAGGTGTGTCCAATAATAGGTAACGCACCTTTCAGCATCGGTGGTTTAAGATACCTCTTATTTCGTATCAAATAGTTTACAAACACACAAACACAGATGCAGAGTAATATCACATGCCCTCCGCCGGGCTGAAGACATGTTATAACAAAATATTTAGAGTAAACTTATGCAAAAGTAAGTTTTTTTTTTGTACGACGGGGAAGCGCTTGGCCTTCAACTCACCTGGTTACAAGTTGAGATGAGGCCGAAGGTGGGGGCGCACTTCACCCGGAATCCTCAACTGAGGAACTGGCTATCTTACCTCTAAATGCCGGAACACGAATTGTTATTATGGCCACAGAATTAGGTAAGATGGTGGTAGCTAGCCAGGCGGACACAAACAAAATCCCACCACCAACCAAACCAAGCACAATATTGCTCCCGCTGGGGATCGAACCCGGGACCTCTGGATCTGAAATCGGTAGGTTGAACCGCTAGACCACAGAGGCGGTTTAAATTATTAAGTTATATATTTTTAAGTATTTTAAAAGCACTTACACTCATGATCCCCAAATAGTTTCAAGGTGTGTCCAATAATAGGTAACGCACCTTTCAGCATCGGTGGTTTAAGATACCTCTTATTTCGTATCAAATAGTTTACAAACACACAAACACAGATGCAGAGTAATATCACTGATACATACATTTTAAAGGCAACTCAATACTTTCAAACGTTATTTTATTTATTTTTTCAAATTTTGAAAAATATTGGTGTTTTATAATATATTTATTTTTGTAGCGCATGCGGCTGGTTTAAAGACTAGAGCTAAAGTAAGCCGTTATAACGTCAAATATTTCACGCAGGTAGTCGAGGTAAACAGGAAATTGAAGCAAATACCGTACCTATTTCAAATGTCACATAGGTATTAAACACGAGTGCAACACTGGTCATATAACCAACTGCATAGATATTAAAGTGCAAGGATGGGGGTAATTGATTCATAATAATTCACAAGGTCTAAAACAAATGCGGCGATTTTTTTTTTTTTTTACGACGGGCTTGGCCTTCATCTCACTTGATTTTAAAGTAAATAAGGCCGAAGGTCACTTCACCCGGAATCCTCAACAAACTGAGGCACTGGTATTTTACCTCTAAATGCCGGAACGCAACAATTTAAGAATTGTTATGGCGACAGAATTAGGTAATTTCCACCAAATGGGACCCTTGGGGATCATAGTGCCACTTCTGGGTAATGTTTTTTTTATAGGTACTACCTACTAGGTACATGGATCAAGCTGCACACCTGATATGAAGTTCATCTCTTGCCTACAAAGCTATACTGCGGAGTTCATATTCACAAAGAACATGACCTACGCGGGCATTGCGCCCAGCTTGAAGCATAAAGGTGTTAAGCTTCGCGTGCCCGTAATTTCACCGGCAACCGTTCGTTTTAACCGGAACACAGCAATGTTGCTATGGTGGTTATTTGGAATACTGAATGAGAGAAATAACTATGATCCAGATAACCCTATTCCGAGTTTAGTATGCCAATGATGGGCCAAAAATCATAATGTTTATTTACAAGAAACGCCATAAATGGGAATTCTTGGAATAACCCGTTTTCCAGTCTTTGGTACTAATAGTGTAAAGGGCGGGATCAAATAATCCACTTAAGAGGGCCCCAGAGTACCGTAAGATTTTCGCTCTCCAGTACAAACGTAGTTCCTTTTTCGTAACGCATCACAGACGGATTATCCCTATACCATTATCCCTGCAAAAAAATCTTTCGAATCAGACTTGTCATTCCGAAATGAACTACGTTTGTATGTGAAAGTGAGACTACTGGGCCTTCTTATGCAAATGATTTATTACTTACTAGCAAATTATATTCACGCTAGATATTTTATTAACAAATATAAATCTTACTAACTAGTTTTCCATGACCTACAAAGGCTACTTAATACAATCTCTACCGATAACCTTAGAAACAACCAAAATCCGAGTGATTTATATCAATCAAATGAATTGATTCTTTATTTAAATTATTGTATGGCAAGTATGTTTTGCTTTTTCTTCGCCAATGCTATAATTCTGGTTGTAAAACCAACCAGAATTATAGCATACAGGACTATGTTGAAGTCCTACCACCAACCAATTTGTTGAGGATTCCGGGTGAATTGCGCCTCCACCTTCGGCCTTGATCATCATTTGAAACCGGCGGAGCGAGTACGGTTCTCACCGATGATTAATTTGACATTAAGAATCGTTTAAATTCGATAAAATTGGTTATAACGACCATCGCAAGTCTGCGTTATAACCAATTTTATCGAATTTAACGATTCTAAATGTCAAATTATGCGATCGGTAAGAACCGTACTCGCTCCGCGGGTGAGATATGGCTAAGCGCTTCCCCGTCGTACAATAAAATAAAAAAAACAAGTAATTTTAAGGTGAATCCTTGAAGTAGAAATAGTCACGAGTCTGTTAAATTATTTTTGCGTCATTAACATGTTATAAGTTATACTTGCTAGTTATTACCAATTATCATTACAATGGTAATCATACGTTTAAGTGTCGTGTGAATTCATGACAATTTGTGAAATAAAAAATCCGGTCAAGTCGTGTCGGACAAAATGCAAAAACGCACCAAAATATCAGACCATTTATTAGAATACATTTAATATTTCATAATCTCAAACAACAACACACATTCATTTAAATACTATCACGGGATTCAACAAGAAATTTAAAATATACTTTGTAGACACACAACAATCATTTAAAATAGTCTTTAACAATTCAGACAGTTTAGAACTAGATGGCACTTGTATAGAAATACTTCCCCTCGCTTCTTTGCACTCAACACAATTTATCTCATAGCCTTTTATTTTTATGCCCTTAGTGCCTATGACATAAGGTCCGTTATCGTTTGCAAGTACACCTTTGAATGTAATTTTATCATCAAATCTCAGTAGGCGCGTGAAGTTTGAGAAATAGTGGTCAAATACGACTGCGATCTCGGCGTGACGTTTGAGTAATCCACCGCTGGCTTCCATTATAAGTTTTACTTCGTAGGTATACCTAAAACAATACAAACCCTTATTTAATTTGTTGATGGAATAGAGTATGTAAACAAAATATAGCGGACCGCGCAAGTTTACTCAGTGGTCCAGTGGTTCGCCTACAGGTGTCAGATTTAAGGGTCCCGGATTCAGATCAGATTTAAGTGCATCTCTTGCCTATAACAATGCCTTACTGCGTAGGTCACATCCACAAAGAACATAGCCCGTCAACATGAGGCATAAAGGTGTTACGCCTCGAGTGGCCGTAATTTCACCGGCAACCATACCCTTCAGACCGGAACACAGCAATGCTGTTTGGCGGAAATAGGTATGGTGGTTGTACTTCCACGGACGAGCCCTTTCACAAGGGGCTCTACTACTCTCAACGGGTTCCATCCCCAGGGGACTTTGTTAAGTCCGCCTGGCTAGCTAACACCATCTTACATAAGTCTGTCGCCATATCTACATTTATAAATTGTTGTGTGCCGGCATTTAGAGGCAAGATAGCTAGTTCCTTAGACTGTTGAGGATTCCGGGGAAGTGCGCCTCCACCTTATAACTTGAAACCAGGTGAGATGAAGACCAAGCGCTTCCCAGTCGTACAATAAAAAAAAGATATTTTGTATGCTAATACTGACTTGCTTGAGGCAGCCTTTATTTTTTTCAGTTTTCGTTTAAAATAGCGGCTACCGCTGAATTTCTACCTCTATTTCTAACCATACAGACATGTCGGACGGCAGCCATGTTTGTTTTATATGGCAACAATCCTTCGGTTATAGAACCGCAATAACTTTTCAAAACACTCGGCTACTTGACATTCACTCGTATATTAATACTCCTCGCATTTGGGAAACTTGCCTTAAAATAATACCATCTAAACATTAAGCTCAAATTAAACTTACTCGTTCAAATTATCCAAATGACAGCTTTTCCCGCTTTGCCTCGCGATGCTCGTTACAAACTCGCACTCGTCAACCGACTGTAATCCCTCGGTCCTACGGCACAAGGTCGAGTATTCCTCGCCGTAGTAACATTTCAAATACTCCTGCAGAAAGCTCGGCATCCAAGAAACGAAGTCACTCCACATGTTTTTGACATTAGCGAGATTAACCTCCTTGATATAACCCTGCCAATTTACGTTGGCGCCGTCGAGCACTGAGCATTTTATT
The DNA here is from genome assembly GCA_951394065.1 of Venusia cambrica. Classification (NCBI taxonomy): domain Eukaryota; kingdom Metazoa; phylum Arthropoda; class Insecta; order Lepidoptera; family Geometridae; genus Venusia; species Venusia cambrica. The sequence continues at coordinate 3,946,698 of OX596040.1, read as the reverse complement.
TGTGTGGCGGCGACATTATAATCCGTCCAAGATGGGTTGTTACATTGATTGTAATAGTCGTCCCAGCTGATGTGGTAGGTGTTCTCGAATGTGAAATCGTTTTTTATAAGGTTTTTGATGCTGGATTTGTCGTGCGTGACAAGTTCCAACAGTGTTGAGGGGAAGCCGTCATCTTGAATTTGCACGGCGAATTCGTTGCCGAAGTAGATTAGTGTAAGGAGGCCAATGATCAGCTGAAATAAAAACCCATTTTTATAAATATTCAAGGTATCTCAGGATAAGTATCTTATGTTGTTAGTCGGAATCAAAACCTGATTGTAGCATCGAGGCGATCAGAATGGTAGCATACATCGAAAGGCTTAAGTCACTACACAATCTTCTACAAAAATTTAAATCTATGCTGCTGTTTTGCGAGTTAATTTTAAGTCTGTTTTCATTTTATCTATATTATTTGTGACTTTTAAATTATGAATGGATCTATAAATTAACTGAAAGTATTTGAATTTAATTGAAAATTAAGATAAGGCTTTAAGTGACGCGGGCGTACTAGCAGCTAGATAAATCTGCAATTTTGCAGCTATAATTCAGTTTAAACGCAGCTTAATTCTGTACACTCTTAGAAAAGGGTTAATTAAACTGACGTAGCTATCAGTGTTGCTACGAAAAATTATATAATCACCTGGAAAGGCGTGACAAACTTCTTGGTAACGTCCGACTTAGCGAGCACGCAGGTCACACCCAAGCTGACACCCAGGAAGAAAACAACAGAGATCGCATAAATAACTCTCGACAGTGAAATGTACTGCAGGAACGCTATCACAGGCAAAGTGACCGTCACCACCCCAAGCAAAGGGAGGAACAGAAACGAGCACACCAGCGCCAATGTCCCACGAACAAGGCCGTAAGTTGTGCACCCGTGCGAGCACATTATAAACATCTGCAGCCAGCTGAGCGTCACGCAATGAGGCAAAGCAAACTTGAAAAACCCTTGCCAGTTACTCCGCCGAGCCATCGCGGTCAAAATCGCGGGAATCACCAGCGAGAAAAACACCCGCGAGTTCAAACAGAACTCGATGCTATTCCCTAGCACGTAAGACGGATAATTCGATATGTGCATGTCGAGGAACCGCCAGCCTTGGTGGACCACCGTGTCCTTCTCGTAAGGGTACTTCGCCAATACGTTTATACCGAAAGAGAGCAACGCCAGCAAGTCCGGATAGCGCGCACCGCTCGCGCCGAACGATAAAAGCGTCAAAAACATTAATAAGAACGACAGTACGCAAAACTCCGAAAAGGGCACCCACTGCGTCGCTATAAACGGATATAGAAACAGATTGACGAGCAACGCGACGAAAAACTGCAAAAACGGACCCAGATTGTTCCGAACAAACAGATTCTCGCTCTCGTCCGGCTGCAAACTGCCGTCGCTGTACCGTAAGAATAGCCCGGACCACTTGCGGAAGTCGACGAACTGACGTTTCGCGTGTAACATTTTAAACGTGCAAATAACCATCGCAACGAAACTTATGTAGTAAAACACTAGCGGCACCACGTGGTACAAGCTCTCGCTGCTCACGGACAGGTACGCGATCAGGAATATCGACAGCTCAACGTTCGACAGTCGGAATGAGAAATTGCCGAAATGGTACAGCAGCTTGAGGTACAGCACTTGGATGAAAACTATTGGGTGGAGGAACGCTTGCTGCAGTAAGGGGATGTGGTCCAGGGATTTGATGCTGGGGTCAGTGAGGGTGAGCTCGTATGAGACTAGGGGTAGCTCCCCTTGGCAGTAATCGACGGCGGCCGATACCAAGTTGTCGACGGTTAGGTTCCGGATATCCTCAGGTTGGTTGCAAGGCTCCGGATATTCTGAAAGGGTTTCAATCAATAAGTGAAATAAACATAGCTCAAACTCAGCATAGCTAAGTCTACTAGTAATATGGGTACATTGGCAGACAGATATTTCTTTTAAATCGATTCCTGTATATAAGTACCGTTTTCCCTTATATGCATTTAGTAAAAAGCAGTTATTTTGACATAAAAAATCTATTTCACAATTATTATTTTTCAAGATACTACGGACTTAATCGGTATAAATGATTTGCCGGACGTTTCACTATCATCTATGCATTAATGAACGGCACTTCGTTCCCGGGAACCCGTGGGAATTTCATGAATCCTTTCTTAGTGCACCCCTACACAAAAGAAGCTACCCTGAACATTTCTGTCTCTAGGGCTTAGCTTGGTTGGGTGATGATTTTCAGTCAGTCAGTCTGTCACGACGATTTGATATATAGATATGAGTATTACCATCATCAGGGGTGTGTGTCCTGAGGGTTCCATTGCCGTGTGCGTCTCCGGCTTGTAGCTGAGGCTGTTCTAGTATCACTCCGTTGTCTAAGGCGCGCGCTTCTTCTGCAAAACGAGTTCCAATAAGTCTCAAGAACCCTCTCCCATACAAACTTAGTTTGTCGTTCATATTTTTAAATATGGTGAATCCTGAAGGGGATAAAGTCGTAAAACGTTTTGCTTTGTTTATGCGATGGGTCAACTTTTGACCTCTAGGTTCGCCTGGGTCAGGGTGTGATGAGGTCTACGATGCCGTCGACATAGGCGTCTGACATGGCTCTTTCACAACCACTACTAAAGCACTATTTATGCAACAAATGCTAAGTCGTCCGGCTTAGCCCATTAGTGGCATCTAACTTGCGAAGGTAATGAAAGACACCAACCAATTCGTTACTAGGTCTACTAGGCCTATTTAGTAAAGTTGTTTTTTGTTTTTTTTTATTGACATCAAGTCAATAAGTGTTTTGTAAATTATATTGTTAAAATTACCTCCATTTATTTATTCATATTATTTTTTTATAGATGCTACGAATAAAGTTTTTTTCGTAGCATCAGAGGTTGTTGTTACCCCCAGATCTTCTTCATCCTACGCTTGTTTGAAAGAGATCGCTCTCAAGCAACTAGACCGCCCACTGTATTGTTAGCAAGTAAATTTACAACTGTTTGTATTCTACCTATAGTATATTTAATATATATTTATAATTATATTTATGTATTATATTTGTATAGTATAGTATAATATTTATGTATATTTGTAGCATAGATTTACTTATAATGTATGATATATAGTTAATTTAGCTAGACCCCTAATTAATATGTGCACTACCAACCACCTCTTAAGCCGTGAAATCCTCTCCATCCAAAGGTTGTCTGGAAGAAATAGCTTCTTAGCGATAAGCCCATTGCATACACATTTTTTTTTTATACTATCCAGTTTTATTTTTAAGGTGTGTAAGTATTTTCATTCATTTCATTCATTCATTCTACAGTGTACATAAAGAATGTTTATTCAATGATTCGTTCATTCATTCAATACCTGGGGAGTCATCGTCGGGAGAATCGCTGTCTTCCGTTTCCTTCCTGAGCGTCGTGCTACAGATCTCTCGGATCCTCCGCTCCAGCTGTGCCGTCGTTATATACTCCTCTCCGTTTGATAAGCTGCATCCAAAAATCTTTCGTAAACCCTCGATATATTCAATCCTAGTTTATTTTAACGATATCGCTTCCGCAACCACCTGTATTGTGAGTAACAGATAATCCTTCCAGCTTTAATAGCTGCCCGATATCTAATCTATATGATAATCATAGAGATAATTAATATCTTCCGAGAGCTACATATTGACAGCTAAATATTTCGCTAAAACCGTTGGGCAGACAAGCCAATAGAACTCAATTAAATTCATAAGAGTCGACACGTCAAGTTTTTTTTTATTGTACGACAGAGAAGCGCTTGGCCTGTATCTCACCAGATAAGGCCGAACGCACAAAATTTAAGAATTGTTGTTATGGCGACAGAATTAGGTAAGATGGTGGTAGCTAGGCGGACTTGAACAAAGTCCTACCACCAACCAAACCAAGCACAATATTATACTTCCCCAATTAGATAGATATTTCTATCCTACTGTCTTACACAAACAGAAAACTATTTCCACAGTGATGTACTTCACCCCGATATCAACTCTTTAGATCAAAAGCCGAACGCTAGATAGATATCTAAATACTTAATTAGAGCGATAAACTCCAATTAATGTACGCCTTAAGGTTTTAGATATACCAGTAGGCAATCCTTTCCTACACCAATGTCTGCTTTCTTTCTTTTATATAGTACCTAGCTAGTTAGATTTCTTTATCCCATGTAATCAATATTATATTCTAGCTGTACCATGGAGGTTAAATTCAAGTTAGAAACATACCTGGCGAACAAATCTCTGGCCGCTTTCCTTGCTACAGTCTCCTGCCGGCTGGCAGCAAGGCAAGACTTCGCACGAACTATCGCCGCGCTGTCTTCATCAATGACGCCCCTTCTGATGCACCTAAAATACATGAGCTGGATGAATGAAAGTCCCGCTTCTTCAAAGTCAAAATCAAATATTTTTATTCATTAGGATTTTAAGGATCATTTTGAAACGTCAAATCTACCGCCTGTTCGGAATCGCGACCAGCACACAAGGAGAAAGGCGAGAACCTCGGGCTGGTTAATTTTTTGATGATCCATTTAACATTTAGGTATTAGGTAACTTCGTCGCCATCTGTTTCCAGTACGATCTTGGAGTCGTTGTAAAGGCCTACCGCTGAATTTTGAAATGAATCACAAACACAATATGTAAATATATTACACCCGAAAAACATTATAATTTGTTTGTAAACATTCTTACTTAGAATGCAGTAGCTCGTCTCGCACTCTATCCCATCTGATTTTCCAAATAGCAAAATCATTCGAATTCATTGTAACATCCACAAAATCACACTAAACCTAAATATAAGACTGCCCCAGTTTCACTTCTATGTTTTTAAGCATCGGCTTCACTCTATAGGTAGAAGATATCTACTACAAGCGATTGAGATTACGGCACGGCAATGCCTGTCTGAATGTTTGTTTACAATACGCAAGAATTTCAACAAATTACCTCATAGCTCAGTGCAATGGCCCAAACAATGCAGTGTTGTGAAAAGATCTGGAATTTATTTTTTGTGCAAGTATCTCTGGAGATGTTTCATGGATACTTTTCATTATCACTGACATTGATGGAAAGGTGACTGTTGACTTTTCAAAGGTTTTGAAAGAGTTTTCTTTAAAAATAGCCAGAGGTTTCGTTACGAACGTAGCGAATAGTAGTATGCGTAGAACGCATAGATTTACCTACACTGGAAAAGTACTTCTTCGAACCAACTAATGTCATAATCCTGCGTTTCTAGATATACAGTAGATTTACGAGAAGAGGTTCATGGATGCAGGCGGCTTTAGATTTGTGGCGTCTTTGTTTCGTTGCTACCGTGATTCCATGAGAATCGTGTCCTGAGACACACACTCAAGTTAAATTTATTTTTTAACTAATTCTATATTTTAATCTAAATGGTAATAGGTATTAGATAGCCTTGTATAATATTGAGATACTTTTCTATTCGCTTTACTCGATCTCTTTTTTCTCATATAATTATGTAATTTGGTGTTTCCTTTTGTTAAATTAATTAATTATGCGAACATGTTCGCTCAACACTGCTCGTTATATTGTTTTGCTATGCGCTCAAAGATTTATGTTTCAAACCAGCCAAATTTCCTTATTCTAGATATATGTAAATTTTTGTTTTTGGTTGAAATGTGCATTGTGCGTATATAAATAAAAAAAGTCGACGGGCGCAATGCAGTGCCGTGTAGGCTATGCTCTTTTGTGGATGTGACCTACGCAGTAAGGCATTGTTATAGGCAAAAGATGCACTTAACATCAGGTTACTTGCTTGTTTCGTCTCCTAGTTCTATAAAAAAAATACAATACAATACAAGCTAATTTATTTGGGATAAGAAACATAGTATAGGTATATGAAAACTGATAAAAACTATGCTGGCCGCAAATAGTGTTAAACTATGTCGCGGCCCGTATCGTCCTCCTTTTGACATGTATTTATCTAAGTATACCTATAAAAAAAATAAAAAAATAAAGCTGGGAATGTGTGACAGTTCAAATACCTAGTTTATGTCAGTATAGATACGTGATGTTAATGAATAGGTGAATGAGAGTTACGACATTTTTTTGTTACAGCGGCAATAGAAATACACAGCTTTGTAATAAGGTCCCGTTCGCACCTTTTGGCTACAGAACCCTAATTAAGTAATTAATAGATTATATATAAAATAAATTAAGTGATAGTTTATTTTAGCTTAGTATACTAATTAACAAATAAAACCTGTCACACAGAATAGAAACACTATAATTACCTTCTTTCTTAATTATTACCTTCTCAACATTCTTCTAGCTTCTGGATGAGCTTGTTCTGTGGCACAAATCAGCCAATCCAAGGCCTGCTTGAAGTTTGATATTTTATCTGCTTCCAGTTCTGAAACCAAGCAACACAACAAAATAGTTCGACTGTAAACGACCTCTGGGGTTCGACTTATTCACAAAAACTAGCACGACGACTCCTAAACCTTAAAGATACAAGATCTCCGAATCATAATGGGGACACTAACGGGCCACTGCCCACTAAATAAACACTCGTTCACCATTGGAGCAACGGACAGCCCCCTATGCAGAGGGTGTCTAACCGAAGAGGAATCAGCTGCCCGCGTAGTCCTGGAATTTGTGGGAGTAACAGCACAACGCAAGGAAATCCTCCACAACCCGAAGTCACTCCGTGAAGCCTGTGAAGACCCCAGGAGTATTCTGCGCTTCTGGTCGGAGTTAGGCTGGCTATACTAGCCGGACATTCCTCACGCACAATGGACCACTTGGGAGTCTAAGTGCGGAAACGGGAGTCTTTTTAGATTACATTACGACCTCTGGGGTTATAGATAATCAGGATGTTGCGGATTGGGTTTCCATGGCTAGTTAGTAATTTTATAAATGTACTAATTTAATATTTCTTCTGGTCCGATTCTACTTCGATAGAAACAATGTCAGAAGGCTATAATAGCAGTGTAAGATGGGTAAAGTCCATTAGTGTGTGCATCAATATCAAACTTTTTTAATTAATTGTGGAAGCGCTTAACCGTTTTCTCATCTGACTTCAAGTTATGATGAGGCCAAAAGTGGAACCGCACTTTACCCAGAGTCCTCAACTGAAAACTGCCTATCTTGGCCTCTCAATTCAGGAACACAACAAATTTGTATTATCATTGCTAGCCAGGCAGACTTAGCAAAGATTGAGACCACTGAGATGTGACATACACTGGCGGTGCAAACTGAAAAGATCCACCTGGCTAGCCATCTTCCTCCTACCGAATTCCGGAGACAGACATATGCCGGTACGCGGAAGAGCCAGTGCCTTCAGCAAAACTCGCTCCATCGTGAACCTCATCCTGGACCTAGAGCTCGACAAGCCTAGAGGTCAAGAGCCCATCAACTATGATAGAAAACCCACAAAAGTAGGCTTACATGAGTACATTGCATAGTCTATAGTATCGTAATAGGGGGGAAGGGTATCAAGTTGGTATTTTGCAGAGCCATCCCAGCCCCCTCAGCACGGGGCGGGGATACAATTTTTGTCTTTATCCACCTTCGAGAGCATTTTGTCTCCCGATGTGGATAAAAACAGAAGACAAAATTTTTATCCCCTCCCCGTGCTGAGGGGGCAGAGGGGACAACAGTACTCCATATCAGACCGGTCTTGTGCCTTTAAACAAAATGAAAAGATACATGAAGGTGTGAAGTACTGGCGGTACTTCACACACACCTTATTTGATATATATCATGATAGAAGCGGTTTTCGCTCTTGACATTTTATTGTGTCGTAGCAAGAGTCGCTATTTATTTAAATTATTTTGCGTAGTGAATCTTCTGTACTTGTACTGTTAAAATATCCTGTGGAAATGGGCAGTTTTAAACATATGAGTTACTTCAATAAAATGCCTACTGAATAAATCATTAACATATAGATTATAATTTGAAGCCAGAAGCCTTTTAGATACATTAATTTAGATTTTAATGTTTGCTTTTATAGTTAGCTATAAAAGCAAAAAAAAACTAAACAAGTAACAATCCCTATATTAGATTTTACAGACACGAATGTTAAAATTGTTCAAAGATGCCTCCTCCGCTATTATTCATACAAATCGTGGTAACCGCAAACGCGTTCGAATAGGTATAGAACAAATAGAATAGAAAACCACCAGTTACCAAAAAGGTAATAAGCGTTCATTTTAACAAAAACTCTATGGGTATGTTATTATTTCTACAGCTATTTAAAATGCTTCAGACTATTCATATGAATACTACCTACCATTCAATTTACAGACATGAAAACACCTGTGTATACACATACCACACATACAGTCTGCAGTCTTGCATTCTGATTATCTTGCCAACAGCAAGTTATAAGCCTCACACATGGATGTCATATCATAATCATAACACTCAAATAGGCTACAGTTTAATAACAGCTACCCTAACCCTGATTTGAACCTTAAAAGCATGTATTCATAACTGTATAGCCACAGTTAACAAACAGTCAATGAAATATCAAAACTAAGAGGGCCCAGTAGTCCTACTTTCCCATACCAACACAGTTCCTCATTCATTTGGATATATAGCAAGTCTGATCTGATGATATAGGGATATTAATAATTAATATCTGTGATATTTCCTTTTTTTAGAACACATTATCAAATAAAATAAGTACATGGAAACATATAGTTTGCAGTCGTTCATTCGAAAAAGTAGCACACCACAGACACACAATATCTCTATCCAAACATAGGTATGTGCAATTTTTTTTTTATCTGACTTGTCATTTCGAAATGAATGAGGAACTGTGTTTGTACTTGAGAGTGAAAATCAGCAGTACTCCGGAGCCTTCTTAAAAGCCATCTTGCATAGAGATATCATTAAGTAATCAGATGGGCTATTTCTTTCCTCCTTCCTTTTTTTGAAAACAAAACATATTTTCTTGGGTTGTAAAAGTCAAATAAATCAAGTTAGCAGATACCTGCCATATCAATGAGGATTTTGGTTTGATGTGAATAAATTTGTGTACTTTTTTATTCCATGTTTTATCTGCAATCTGTTGCTTGAACTGTATGCAAATTAATGTGATTGTCCATCTTACCTAATTCTATCTCCATACTAACAAATTTATTCTAAAATCGCTGTGTTCCGCCATTTACAGGTAAGATAACCAGTTTCTCAGTTTTTAGAGGATTTCGGGTGAAGTGCTCCACCTTTGGTCTTATCTCAACTTGTAACCAGGTGAGATGAAGGCCGAGCGCTTCTCCATCATACAATAAAAAAAAAAAAATTTTGAATTAACTTACCACATTTTTCATCCAAGAGCCGTTTAGCAAGAACCACCTGTGACTCGGCACATCCATCTTCAGCAAGCTGGTTACGCAGCCTCCTCAGTGACCCTTGAGGCCCATCTGAAGCAACAAGAGTTTCAAAAAGGACACTTATCAAAAGCAGACTAGCACTTCATATAATTTTCATCAAAAACCTAAACACAATCATTTTACTTTCCAATACTGCTCTCATTTTGTTCAACAATAATTCTATCAATTGAAGACAAGCACTTGGGTAGGTAAGATAAGGTTACATAGTTGGGATCATCCGCCTTGTGGTATTTGATAAGGGGCAGGAAGACAATGGCTTGGGCATTAAGGCATCATGTGTAATTATATAATAGGCATAATAAACAGCAGAGTAAGCAGTTCTTGAAATATTGCTTCTGGTTCTAAAAATCACAACAGATTTACTTGAAGCCATTTGGGGTTGGTGTCATCTAGGTATCTACTATTGACCACATTTACTTCTCCTATTGACCTTTAGTCGACAGTTAAGACTGAATGATCCTATCACTGATGGTAGGACCTGTGAAGGTCCGTGTGGCTCGTGACCAGCCTCCTGCCGTTTTTCGGCGCCAAGTAGTTATCTGTAATCCGTCGGTACGTGGGCGTGCCATTGTCGCTACATCGTAGATTTCCTTGCCCATGTAATGTCCAGACGAGCCTCGAAGTTAAGAGGTTACCCATTCCAAATAGATTTAAAAACAGCTAGGGACATAAATATGGCGGTTCAGTCAGACTAAGCGGCATAAGTGTGCTAATTAGAAGTAAAACTAGTGAAAGTATCGTATCACCACAAACCTGCGTAGGTTTTGGCAACTTCTACGCAAAACAAAGTATTATCGCTGTCTAGCGGTTCCAGCTCATTATTCGGCACTGCATTTACAATTTTAAAGCACTCTGAATGTTTTCCAGCTTGCAGAAATCACAGAAATTCAAAATTGGGCCAAAATAGCAAAGAAGGACATCAAATCAAGTTCTACTGTTCTGTTATATCTACAAGTTGCTACTTACCATGTAGATTCCAACGTTTTCGGCCAATAGGCATCCTAGTCGAATGATATCCTCTATAGCTTACCAATATAAACAAATAGCACAAATTCAATATTTTTTACGGAAATTAGAAATTGTTTTCATTCATTCTCATTTTTATTTTTTATTTTTACAAATGAATGCAGGTACAAGGTATTGTAAACATACATATAAAATAAACTTTTCAACTTAATATTGTCAATGTCAACTGTCAAGCTAATATTGATTGATATGCCAAATTCTTAAAAATCAAACAAGCCAATTGAGTCACCATCACCATCACACCACGCACATGCAAACATCTCTGCAAGCGAACGCAAAACGAGAGTCAGTGAAACGAATTCTCTAGGCTCTAATTTATTTATTATTTTAATTTTATTTGACGTGTACACTACCTCACAATATTTTACACGTCAAATCATCGATTAACTAAAATCGTGATTATCTTTCGGGAAAATTATATGGTAGGTAGGGCTAAAGTCTAAATGAGGCTAAAAACTCATTTAGATATTTAATTTAAGATCAATTTGCTTGCGGCACTTTCGCTCTACTACGCTTGCCTTTAGTTGAAATAAAATGGACAGATTTAAATCCTTCGCTATCAGCCCGCGAACTACATGCACCAAACATACAATACAAATAATATTTGTGTGACAGTCTATGAGTGTGGCGACAGTGTCGGAACTGGCTGGCATGAATGCGCTGCGACAGCCGCCGCGGTGTAATCCATCTATTTAACGCCGCCACGCCGCCGCCGCCGTCTTGTCAAGTTATCAGCTGTTGACGTCGAATTAATTCCGTTACGCTATTTTCAACCTCGTATCTATATCTAGAGGCAGGAAACCGGATGAATAAAATTAGAAAGAAGGATAAAACCATTTCCTTTTGCTTAAAAATACATTCTGTAGCGCATCTTATTAACAGGCGGCTATGGTACAATTATAACATAGATAAGTACCTAAATTTAAAGACAACATAGTGTATTTTTTAATGTTTAATTTTAGTTATGTAGCTACCTACATCATCGGAACTCGTATTTCTTTATAATTTCCCCTTATTTTACAATTTTAATGTTTATTTTATAATTTTCCCATATTTTATTATATTACAAATCTATTTTCTTTAATATCACAAGACATTAATTTATAAACTGCGCCATCTAGCCTCAGAGCTAGTTTACGGAAAGAATACTTAAATTAATACTTTTGTAAATACATACGTACTATATGATACAACACTCAAACACAGAACAAACATCTATATTCATCACACAAATGTTTGTGCTGGGTGGGAATCGAACCCACAGCCTACAGTGCAGAAGGCAGAGTTACTACTAACCAACTGAGCTATGAAGCTTGTTATATTAATTTAGTTGAGTTAGGTATTAAGTAACTCACCTATTATATTTTACTCATAATGTGACTACCTATGAATAGGAGCACTCGATTTTAAGATTTTGTTGTATATTTGGTATGTTATATACAGGTACTTGTATTTATTATTTTGTAGTTATTGGTCTCAGCACCCAGCTTTAATAAGTGTACGTATTTGCCTCGCGCGACGTTGTTCTGTTTTGACGCGGAACATTACGTGTTTATTTCTAAACACCAAATTAAGCTATGGAACCTACAATAATATTAAGTAGGTAGGTACTTATATTTTGGGTTGGTGAAATTATTAAGGTGGCAGGTCGGGCCTAGGCGGAGGATGGAGAACCTGTATGCTTCTCTAACCTTGATTTTATGAAGGTTGGGGGAGGCTTTTGCCAAGAGGCAAACATACTTGCTCTTACAAATTATATATTTTAATAGAAAGATTAGTTTATGTATTAGTTTGAATTAAGGCTTTTTTTTTTTTGATCTGTGTCAACTCGGCTAAGGGAAGCCGGTAAATACTACTTCACACGGGCCTAAGCCAAGTGTGAATCAGTCGATTCAACTGTAGTGTTTCTGATATTAGTTGGTAGCACCTCCACGGGTGTGTTAAACTGTAGAAACTTCTGTACGATCCTACATGTGTTTAGAATTACCGCCTTTTGTAGAAGTGCGTAGGTGAACTTCGGAAGATCCAGCAATACCAGAGACTGGTGTAACTGCTTTGGAATAACACCTGTAGATGACAACACGATCGGTATAATTGACACTCTCTCTAATTTCCACATACGGACGATTTCGTCTTTTAACTACGTATTTAGAAAGGTTTTCAGATATTGTATTTTGTACGTTATGTACAATCTTTTGTGATCCTCGGCCGAATCAGCCGCCGCACCAGCCCTAATAATTAATCTGTGGATCATATCAAACAAAAGGCAGTGGCTATTCTACAAACCCAAAAAATGATTTAAAAACAGCTAAAATGACACCAGTAGGATTCCACTATTCTAACCAATTAATCGAACAACCGATTGCCAATTATATCTCAGAACTATTTATGTAAAGAAAGTAGTCGAAAAAGAAACGGATTTTTATCGCGTATTTTTTTCATCACCAATTAGTGTTCTGTGGGTTGCATTGCACCAGCAGCCGTGGTTGCGGGTCACGGGCAGACTGAAATATATACACAATTACATGTAGGTACCTTTTCGAATACTTAGGTACCTGGTTTCGTTTCAAAATAATGTGTTCTAATAGCGAAGCATTTTAGAAAGACCCTATTTACCGGTCGAGTCTGCAAATTTTGTGAAGCGACATGCTGATAATTTGCATTGATGAAATCTGCTCATCTGCGTTCCATACTCACTGCAATTGTACGGCATGACACCTACTGATATGTCTTTTGAATAACAATAACAAACCAAGAATAGCTGATTTTGTTTCTGTTTGTTGTGACGCATACCTGTATGTCTTCAAAACAGTCGTGACTTGACGCAAACAAAGTTGAAAATTAAAAGTTTAAAGCACTGAGTTATGTTAAAAATTTAATTAAACCTAACTAGCTATGTTATGTAGCGAGCGAGTACCCTAAATGCTCAGTGCTGAGTATTGAGTAACTATTGAATTTATTTTCATAATTCATCTGAAAATCTGCAGCGTATTATTTGTCATATAATTTGAATTATCGTGTCGCATTATACCAACATGCTGACACCGAGATTCAAGATATCACAGGACGAAAACCATGTTTACATTAGCGTGCACGCTCCGTACACAAACGTTGGAGACACGGAAATCGATGTCGATGGTGAGAACTTCCTTTTTGTCTCTTCTCCATACTTCTTACGCCTCTGCCTTCCTGGCAGAATCGTCGACAGTGAACGGTCTAAAGGTTCCTACATATGCGACTCGGGGGAATTTAACCTTTCGTTTGATAAAGAGTCCCCTGGAGAACATTTTGAGAATTTAGACATGATCACCAGCCTCCTAGCCCCTAGAGACATACCCAACATCAATCCCAATCTTGTGGAAATGCTTGAAGAAGATGGCATAACCTTAGAAAATGATGCAGAAAGTTCCTCAGACAATAAATATACCTATGGCTTTGCAAATAAGATATTGACTGAGTTCAGTAATATTGGTGTGGAATTTCCTCAGATATTCGAACTAAAAGCACCAGAAAGTGTAGATGTGGAGGAGCGTACAGAGTTGCGAATAAAGCAAGAAAATTCCAAATTCTCCTCTGACCACTATCTAGCAGACTACTTTGATGATGAACTCTTAGAACCTTTCTTATCTCTGTCCCCGTTATGGGACAGCCCTGACTTTGATAAAGAAGTTATTTTTTTAGATGAAGAGGTTAGTATTTTAAAGGAACTACCTAATAAGCATTATTTGCTGACAAAAACTGAATACAAAGAGGTCATGTTAGGATTGGTTGACATCCTTTACGGTTACTGCTATGATAAAAGAACTACTTTGAATGAAAGCACTGTTGAATCTAGCTGGACGATAAACAAGCTATCGTCTACTTTGAGTTGGTTCTGCATCTTCAAAGATTTGAAAGAGACACTAACAACCTGCTATAGACGAGCACTAATCTACCCAATATTCAGAAACTTTGAACTGTGCCATAAAGTTAAAAGCGATCTCATATTATTACTCAAACGAGGAAAGAAATTTGTGATAAAATGCTTGATAGAAATCCACCAAATGTTCAACACTAGCAATGACGCTCGCTACATTCTAAACCAGCTATACATCAAAGATTACCTGATCTTTCTACAAAAGTGTAGAAATGAGGAGATAAACGAACTATACAATAATATCCTCAACATAGATATATCCAAAAGTGATGTTGATCTAGAATTACTTGAGTTGGAGGCAGCAGCTCAAATGGTACAGCAGGAAGAAACTGAGATAATGGAGAATGAAATGGCTGTCAAAATGGCTTCTATGAATCTGCTACCAAACTTGAGAAGAAATGGTCCATATATTGATGATAGCGATGAGACTGATTCGTCATCTGATACTAGTAGCGATTCGGATTTTTCTGAGCTTGATTCTGATGATGACCCATCCTGAATAGAAACCAGGCAAAGGCTTTTAACTTTAAAACAAGAAAACTTACTGCCCAGTAATGATGAACATTAAAACAATAAACATTAAATTTAGTGATAAATTCAATACCTGGTTAATAACTTACATTAAGTTAATTATCTAAACTTTCAATGTGTTCCAACATTATTTTGATGAAAAAAAAATTATTAATCGCGCATTTTACCTATATTTATGCCGATGTTTCGTCAGGAAAAATAACAATACACGAAAATAACAATTTTTTCGTATCAACATAATACTTGTCTCAATAATTTTATTTACTATTGTTATATAATATCATTGTGCAGCTGAAGTGACTTACTGATATTCACTCGGTCCAAACCGGAGTCCTTAGAGACTACTTTAAGGTAGCTTGCTATTGTGTTGTGTTAGGTACACTAAGGATTTTAAAAAATCCAATGGGATGACCAGGATATAGTCACAGGTGTTTCACTAGTAAAAAAGAAATAGCTTGACTCTGTTTGGTCCAAATTTCTGCTCTGTTATAGTGGTTATGCAGAAAATGGGGCTACTAGTTATAGTCTTATTAAAGGACATTTACATGTGATAGGTACTAAGATTTAATTTAGTTATGTACTTTTGTAATGAATGATAATCAAATACATTTTACTAAAATTTTATTGTAAAAGTAGTTTTATTTGTCTTCATTGATCAAGTAGATCACAAGAATTTTAGGTGGAAAAAAATTGTGAGCAGATCATGTGTCGCTATGTAAATGTAGAAAGAATCTCCTAGTTGTATAGTTGGGACTTATTTTTATTTGAAATGGGTAAGTTCTTTACCTTGCGTCTCGCCTTGGTAACCTGGGGGGTACCACAACCTCTTATAGCATTCTTGTTTGATATTAATTTACTTTTGTCACTATCTATCCAGTGTAGAAAAAAACGAGACAAAAGTAATAATAATAATACAAATTTATTTCAGGTAACGTAAGAATTGTACAGGATGTTTATATACTAATTCTAAGACCCATATTAAAATATACCTTAAAACTAAAATACATACAAAATAGAACTTAAACTAAGGCACAAGTGATGTCACCGACGTGTTTCGGTGCGGGGGATCTCGCGACAGGCGACCCTTGAATCGCCGGAACTTCAACCCTTTCGGCCAGAAAATAGGGCTCAGGAAAGTCGAGAGGCGATCCGTAGGAACTCTCACCATAAATGTAAGATCAAAATTAGAACGCTATAAGATGTTGTGGTTATGCCCTGGGCTGAGGTATACGATGTAGTTAGCTTCCCGAGAAGCTGCCTTGGCACTGGCTCTCCCCCACTGACGGAACACCGCAAACTGGTTGGTGCCAGACTTCGGCAGAAGTTGAAAATAGTAAAATAAAAAAAATAGGTAGGATAATGGTAAAACTTGCAAATACTTATTTGCATTTGTCATCGTGACATGACAGAACATTTGCTGTGAATCAAAAACATGGCATGACAATAGCCAAAAAGGAGAAAAACAGTGGACAAAATAAATTACTCTAATTATTCACAAAAATATGTTCAGAATCACATCATGCATCAGATCTGGTACTAGATCTGTGCTGGTAAGACAAGATAATTCACTTTTTGTAGAAGGATTTCTAGCAGGCTTGTAGTTACTCCTCAGTTAGTTATCCATATTCATATCATTTATCCTGTTAGGTCATTCCTTCATCCTGACCCATTGTCAATAAAAAAAAAACCATCTGATTCAGTACCTACCTAACGATTAATTATGCTCCGTTGCCGCTTCAAAGGTCCCTCCATACTTTGGGGCCCTCCCAAGAGCAGTAGAGGCAGGGCACCGACTCCGGCAAGAACTGTATCTCGACAAGAATCACCCGTCTGTAGAGCACAAAGAAACCTCAACGTACTTGTTGCCAACCAACCTCAGGTGGATCTGTTTGCGGACGGCTGGAAAATGATAGAGAGAGAGGTTCTAGCTTACTGCGAAAGTAAATGACCTTTATGTTACTTTATGTGTATTAGCACTTGTTTATATTTTTATTTTTAAATTTTTTATGTTTAAATGATTTTTAATTATTATTTTTGTATGTAAATGTCTGTATATAATGATTTAAGTTTTTCAAATGTAACGCATTGGATGTACATTCTGTAATGTTATATTTAGGAATGTCAATAAATAAATAAATAAAATAAATAAGTAGAGCCCCTTGTGAAAGAGCTCGTCCGGAGAAGTATTACCAAGCAGCATTGCTGTGATCCGGTTTGAAGGGTATGGTTGCCGGTGAAATTTCGGGCACGCGAGGCTTAACACCTTTGTGCCTCAAATTGACGGGCGGAATGCAGTGCGGTGTAGGCTATGTTCCTTGTGGATTTGACCTACACAGTTGTAGGCATTGTTGTAAGCAAGAGTGCACTTAACATCAGGTGGGCTACTTTCTTGTTCCGTCTCCTAGTTGTATAAAAAAAAAAGAAAACCGTAGATGTCGTATATTGGCTATTCAGTCAACATCTGGTGCAAACGCCAGATGATGCTGCAGCATCCACCTGTAGGTACGGTTAACAACACCGCTAGGTAGGCACCTACTCTACTTATCACCAATCCGCCTACAAAGCGTGGTGATTATTACAAATCCCCATCGCATTTCATTTCCTCATATAATGCGATGGGGGCTTGCCATAAACACTGCAATCAGTTTTTAATAGTATCTTGAATGGACTTTTCGGGGTGTGATGATGATGAAGACTGACGCGTATAGTCGCTATTGCAGATTCGTCGTCAACCAATCGACATCCACCTCACATGTCTGTCCTCAACCCCCCCTAACTTCAAGTACAAGGATCCGACAGAGCGGGATACTTGTAAGCCCCCCCCTCCCTCTCCGCCGCCGCCGCCTAAAGGGAACTACTACTTTTGGGGGGCTATGGCGCTTGCAGTTATGGCTGGTGGATTTGCTGTTTACGCCAAGTAAGTTAGTCGGTTTCACTCTTGGCAGTGGCATCATCATCATTATATCAGCCTACGCAGGACAAATAGCGATCCTGAGCCTCCTTCATCCATCGACTCCCATGTCACCATGCAAGACCCTCACTCCCAGCGAGACTTGGTGTGTATTAATTTAAATTTTATAATACTTCCTCAGTATACGCAAATATTGCTCTGGTTTTTACCCATGTTGTGTACACATGTTTTTGGAATATGATCGTGATTAAAATTGTAAATATCTTTAAACTTGTCATGTTCTGATTATATTCTGTTTTGTGTGCCTAATAAATATATAAATAAATAAATCACGTTGGTAATCTTTATTGTGTTTATAACCGTAATAGTTGAAAAAGTTATAGGTAAGTAAATCATATTTTCTTTACAAACAGACAAAATCCAGAAATTCGCGATTGGCTGTCGATCAACGCGCCCTGGTACGACGATTTCATAGCCATCGCGTACCAGGAAAACATGAGCTACGGAGATTACGTGGCCAAGAGCATTGAAGATTTCAACCAGTTTCTGAACGAGCGGCCTCCGCCTTGCTCTGTGGATGGGAATCTATTGCCTGTGATGGGGCCTGCGGAAGCCCCGATGGAGAGGGATGACGATGGTTGGACTTTTTTAGATGTCGAGGGTTAGGGGCGATAAGTTTTAGTTTAACAGCTGGTTTATTTACGCGACTGCCTGAGAAAAAGTGTACCTAATGTTTTTCGAGATTGCCTACCTATTCCTACACGTAGGTAGGTATACCTACCTGGGTACGCTCTATTATAGATTTGACGGATTTTGATATTAGAGGTACCTACCTACCTACCAATTGTGACATAGGGTACCTATATTATTTAAATCAAATATAAATAGGAGGATTATTTTAAAACGGGGGGTGCAAAATTTTAATCCATTAAGTTCGAATTTTGCAGCTAGATTTTCATTTTTCTTTTCTCAACAAAGTAGGTGGTTACAAGCATTTTTTTTTTTATTGTACTACGGGGAGGTACTTGGCCTTCATCTCACCAGATTTTTCAAGTTACGATAAGGCCGAAGGTGGAAGCGCACTACTTCCGGAATCCTCAATAAACTGAGAAGCTGGCTATCTTACCTCTAAATGCCGGAACCCAACAATTTTATAATTTTGTATGGCGTTAGAATTAGGTAAGATGGTGGTAGCCAGGCGGACAATATAAAACAATATAGCACAATATTGTACTCCCCCTGGGGATTGAACCCGGGACCTCTGGATCAAGCACCGGTGTGCAAACCACTAGACCACGGAGGCGGTTAATTATATCCCATCCCCAAAATGGTTTGATAGATAGATGAGATTCTTGCGGGAATTTTACCTGAAATCTCTATTGAGGTTAATATTTTCGCGCAGAATGTCTCTTATGTCGGTGAGCCTTTTGGTTAAGGCCTCCTCCAACGACTTGTTGCCTAGATATCTTGAGCGACCCTTCAGTTTGATACAAGGAGATAATGAGGTGAAAGGAGTAGAACCTACGTAAGAATCTCAGCTATGTTTCGTAGAGGACGGAGACGGGTCTACGCTGCCGCCGCCTTGTGAGCCGATCAGCACCAAGAGCGTTTGCGAGATCGAGGGATGTGTAAAGGACTTGGGGAACACGGCAGTCCTCAACTACAAGACTGCTCGGGACGCCTGCATCTACTACAATAAGGTAGGTAATCAAGGCTTACAAGCCTCACAGCTCAGTAAGTACCCACAGTAGAAAATGAAATCGGAACCACAACCCGCTGACGCTGACGGGTAGGTCGCTTCGGGTTGTGGTTCCGATTCCTAGAGTATGATCAGTCTATTTTACTAAAAAAAAATGTACCTATACTTACTCATTCATATTCTATGCGTATCATAATATATATAATAAGATAAGGCCGAAGGTGCAGGCGCACTTCACCCGGAATCCTCAACAAACTGAGGAACTGGCTATCTTACCTCTAAAAGCCGGAACACAACATTTTTTTTTTCTTGTTATTATGGCGACAGAATTAGGTAAGATGGTGGTAGCTAGCCAGGCGGACTTAAACATATTGATGGTGATTTAATTTTTCATGCATAGTAATTTAAAAAAAAATGGCGGAGGCTTATGTCACATCAATGGGCGCAACCCGTTTAGGACTTAGGAGATATCGTTGGTATTACGGAATCGCTAGTGGCTAAATGCAAAGGTGTTACCCTCCTCCAGAAGTCCAGTCCCGTTTGGGGTATTCCGTTGGTGCGCAAGAGAGCGCCATCTGGGTAAGCTCTCCCAATCTTAGCCCTCATCCTGCTTGGGCAAGCAGGATGAGGCAGATGCAAGAGCTTTAAATGCGTTTGCTATGGGCCCTATCAGCATTCGTTTCGTAAGAACGAAAAATGAGCTGGTGAAATAGCTGTTTCTAGAGTGACCTGGTGAAATTGATGTACCTCTTCCAGTTGGTACTCGAAACGATGATGGACTTCACCATTGAAGGTTTGAAAGAGCTTCCTCCAGCGATGCAGGAGCGAATCAATTTGGTCAAGGAGTCGGTAGACAACGGCTCTAAAGCCGCGGCTAAATTCGGTAAATTGTTTTGTTTTTATATATATTTTTTCCGTTAGTTATCAAACCATTTTTTAAACCCCAATGAAAAAGAGGGGTGTTATAACTTTAAGTCATCATGTATGTTTGTCTAACCATGGTAGGTGTGTATGTGCTTGTATCATGTGACCGAGTAGGTACTTAACTAGAGCTCCGATTTCAATGCGGATGGCTGATTAATGTGGTATTGTTTCATTTTAACCGAAAGGTGCGTTTCTATGCCTTTGTTATGAGCTGGGATTCGGTAAACAACTCTATGAAACGTTCTCGTATCTGCGAGAAAAATCGCGATGCGTTCATCAATTGGTTCAGGGGCCCACCCGGCCGGAACTATTGCGTAATCTGTTACTCATTGTTGTTGTTGCAAAGATGTTATTTTCATAAAATTTTCACAGAACTTTTAGCGATGT
Organism: Venusia cambrica; assembly: GCA_951394065.1. Taxonomy (NCBI): domain Eukaryota; kingdom Metazoa; phylum Arthropoda; class Insecta; order Lepidoptera; family Geometridae; genus Venusia; species Venusia cambrica. The sequence goes on along the minus strand of OX596040.1, from coordinate 3,925,916 downwards.
TAATAGAGCTTTCCGGATTGGCGTAACACTATGTTTATATTCATCAGCTTAAATCCCAGTTTTAAATTTGGTACCTTTACCAACATTTACTTACGACTTGACAAACTTGAGTCCAAACTCCATGGTCCATTGAAGAGGTTTTAGTATAGGTAATTACCTACTTGTTTAGCTGCAGATTGTGTAAGAGTGTTTATGTACATAGTGTAGTTACCTATCTTTCACGAATAGGTAACCGACTAAAAAATGTTTTAATTAATTTTGACATGCATAAAAGGAAAAAGCATATTATACTTACTATCTCAAGGTAAATCTGCGGGCAAAAACTAGCTTTTATATAAAAAGTATATTTAATCATGATTTCAGCCGATTTGGCCCGTTCTTTCGGTTGCGGAATAAACGCGCCAAAAGACGCCGTTGAAAAAACGCAAGGCTTGATCAAGGACTTCCAGGATAAGATAAAGAGGATAAATATACAGTACCAGTGGGAGAATGAGAAGTCGCAGGTGTTGGATGAACAGTGGCAGAAGGTAGGCAGAAGCCATCGTCTGAGTTTTCGTGTCACAATCACGGAGTCTTCAAGTCAGAGCTTGCCACATCTATAGCTGTTTTTCAAGTGAGCTGCAGTGCAAATATCGTTATTATCGCTTAACTTGATATTTATCGACCGTTGCGAGTAATAAATTCGTTATTTTATATAATAGATTGATAACTTTGACATATAACTTTTGTTTGACGTTTGATGATATTTTGACAATTCACACGATCGTTTTATCAACTTTGAAGAAGGTATCTGTAAAATTTACCGATTGAAGCTTATTATATAATTATAGGTATATTACCGACTAGAGCTCCATACTTGTAAGGAAGTATGGAGCTCTAGTAAACGATATGATCGATACTTGCACTACTGGCAATCAAACGCAAACCAATAAATAAGGGCTGATAATAATTTAAATACTTCTATGTTTGCAGTTGTTTAGTATAATTTAGATGTATTTATTAAACCTACTGATCCTTATCCATCTCCGTTATCACCCAGGTGCTTTTTTAAATCCTGATTCCCTATTGATTACCTATAAAAAGCCTTGCCAGAAAAGAAAATCCGCTGTAGAGCTGTAATGCCAGTTACTATACAGTAAAAGCTAATCTGCAGATGGCCTCAACAATCGAATCATCACTCTTGACCCTCTAGACTCTCAATCGAGCAGTTCAGCAGAGCCCAGGTAAGCTCTGCCGTTTTCGCTGTAGGTTGTGGGTGGTATGAGATAGTCCTCGAAAAAGGTTGCTGTCCTTGTCTTGGTGCGCCATTGAGCCCGATCTTCGGCCATCCACTCTTGACGGGTCAAGCTAGTAATCCAACTGATGTTTAGTGCATCTCTTGCCTATAACAATGTCTTACTGTATAGGTAACATCCAAAAAGAACATAGCCTACACGGCACTGCATTGCGCCCGTCAACTTGAAGCATAAAGGTCTCGCGCCCGTAATTTCACCGGCAACCATACCCTTCAAAACGGAACACAGCACGTTGCTTGGCGGCTGAAATAGGTATGTGGTTGTACTTCCCCGGACGAGCCCTTTCAAAAGGGGCTCTACTACTCTCCATTGCCACTGTAAGGAGGTCGTAGATCGTCGCTTCTTCTAAACCGAGGCCACTATGTTAATTTTTATCATGTTTAAGGTGAAAGAAATGGTAGCGAAGTATATGGAGGAGAATGAAACCATGTTCCCCGGCCTCAAGTACGATAGCAAGAAACCTCACCTGGCTGGGAACAGTGACGCATTTCTGTTCCATTCTATGAGATACGTAAGTGGGAATCTGGAGACAATATAGTGGATAAATCATGTTTTTTTTTACGACGGGGCCTTACCTGATTCTCAAATTATGATAAGGCCGAAGGTGGAAGCGCACTTCACCCAGAATCCTCATCAGACTGAGGAACTGTCTTTTTCAACCATAATTTTAGAATTGTTGTTATGGTGACAGCATTAGGTAAGATGGTGGTAGCTAGCCAGGCGGACATAAACTCTAACACTAATATTCGACGACTGTATGGAAGACTGAGTGACTTGTTCAACCGTGGATTTTTGGGTGGTACAATCTAACATGAATCCTGTTTACAGGTGAACAAATTGAAAGCGGAATTAGGAGACGCGTTGGAGGCAACCACAGAGCGTATAAACCGTGCTGTACAATGTTAGTGTCATGTTATCTAAATAATCTGTTCTGTATCTATGGTACGCTCTACGGCGTAAACCCTCTACGGCGTAGACGCTCTACGGCGCGTAGACCTTCTACGGTATGGGTACTATTATTACGCATGTAGTATTACTTATTATATATTCTGTTCTGGGCTTAGTTACAATTTTTTACGTACCCCATGCTTTTGGCACTAGGAAATTTCAATGGGTTTATACAACTTCGACCTTCCATAGCCTGATTACTTATTATAGGTTATCAATAATTATATAGAGCATCAATAATAATAACCAATTTGTTTTTAGCTCTACCTCAGGGCCCGACGGAGAATTTAAGCAGGCAAATGAAAATACAAGCATGTTACAGAGCAAAGTTATCAGAAATGGACAAAGAATATAAGAAGCGGGTATGCATCATCATATGTCTTTTGAAAAAACTTTTTTGTAATACACACTCTTTCAGTTTTTTTTATTGTACAGTGGGGAAGCGCTTGGCCTTCATCTCCAAACCTCAAAACCAAGCACAATATGTTACCTCCACTGGGGATCGAACCCGTGACCTCTGGGTGGGAAATCGGTGGGTTGAACCACTAGACTACAGAGGCGGTTAATTAAAATAGAGTTTATTAATTATTGTACTTATGCACTATGTAACCAAATGTTTGTATTATTCGGTGTAATATAATTATGTGTACCTACATGAAGCGTTAATTCATAATTTTCTTGAGATTCCTACACCTTGAGATGTTAAATGATAAGAGTTACCTATGATCATTGATTGTAAAGTTAAGTAAAAATTGAGCTATTTGTAAAGTTTGCATTTGTAGTACAAAAATTAAATAAAAATATTTATTTGACAACATAATAAATAGTCTAACAATTATAAATATATAGGTACATTAGTTAAAAAACTGTGTTTTAAAAATCAGTTTTTTTATTAGGATCTTAGATGTACTAAGTATAAGTACACTTACATAAGACTAAAAAATAATCTGAGTAAGCAGAGCGTCAATTTTATAAAAAACAAAAAACATGCAGCGTTGTGGTAAAATTATTTTGTTTCTGCCGCGATCGCGTAAATGCTGGTATATCATCAGTATTGTTTCAATGTGCGGATTCACCGAACGGTACCCATTTTTGCAGGAATGCGATCAAAAGCAAGCCAGGGACAAGATGCTACAAAAGGCTCTGAAGATGCAACTCGAGCGAAGTCAGGAGATACTCGTAGCGAGGGTACAGGAAAAAGAAGAAGAAGTGAGTACAAATTGGCACCTTGTTGACATCACATCTATATAAGGACTAAGCGTAGTAGCGTAGCGTAGTTTTAAGAGTAGTAGAAGCCCCTAGTGAAAGGGCTCGTCCGGAGAATTACTACCACCATACTTATTTCAGCCGCCAAGCAGCATTGCTGTGTTTCGGTTTGAAGGGTATGGTTGCCGGTGAGATTACGGGTACGTGAGGCTTAACACCTTTATGCCTCAAGTTGACGGTTGCAATGCAGTGCCGTGTAGGCTATGTTCTTTGTGGATGTGACCTATGCAGTAAGACTTTGTTTGTAACACAAGGTGCGCTACTACTATAAAAAAAAAGGCGCTTCCAAGCTTACAGCAAGGTGGAATCGGCTATCTGTGTCTGTTTGTCCGTTGTCTTAGGACCTTAATTTCTTAAAGAAGATAAAAAAAGCTGACCCATTTTGTAAAAATAAAGATTGTGATTGATAACATTTTACTCAATTACATTAAAAAAGTACGTTTATTTAATTTTCCAATTCCATTGATTTTTACATTTACAATGTTATTACTCATTCCATAATCAAGTAATTATGGAATCAATTCATCCCTTAGGATTAAGTATACTTTGTATGGGACTCCCATAATAGTAGTAGCTACTACCTACTACTAAGCCTTCTTAGGCAGTAAAGGCTTTGCAAAATTATTTGTGACGTAACTTGCGAATTTTGATATTTGGATTAGGTTATAGTTGTTACTCTGCTATAGATACGCATTTACAGTTTTTGGTAAATTTTAGCTTCACATCTTAAAAAGCCACTACCTACGACATTTAACTAATAACAAATTGATTTATTCATCGTTTGTGTTTTAGAGCTACAACTATTCCAAATCCATGTCGCGCGTACATAACCCAGATGAACCACTTGATGAGCAGAGTAAGAGAACATAAAACAATGTATCTGTTCCGTTTCAGGGAACATCAAAACTAAACAAAATGGTCGCTGACCAAGTGGCCGCCGAGAAGAAAGCAATGGCGCTACAGCAATACGAAATGTCCATGAAATTGAAACTCGTCGAGGACAAAATCAGTGGTGTGTATGTGAGATATAAATGGACGCTCTTTCAGATTCTAGGCATTATCTACATTTTACAAATGTTATAATGACACAAAAATTCACAACCCGTGACGGGACTCGAACCCGCATCTTTTCCTCAAGCCGGAAACGCTCTTACCAATTGAGCAACGAGGGTCCTGAGGCCTTACTATGAGTTTCTGACAGCTAACTGAAACTATTTTCGTTTTCGTACCGGGCGCTTATTTCCATAGATTTGGTTAGCGGAATAGTAAAGTAACTGTAGTTCCTTTCAATGTCCGCTAACCAAATGTATGGAAATAAGCGCCCTATACGAAAACGAAAATAGTTTCCGTTAGCTGTCAGAAACTCATACCAAGGCCAGACTCTGAATTCGCAGATTCTGAATTTTTGTATAATATCGAAACTCAGCTTGAGCGCTGATCAACGCCATCTAGCATAGATTCACTAAGCTATGTGATCTGCCCTAGAGTCTGAATTTGTTTAATTTGCTTTTAAACAGACAAAACGCGATGTAAACGTGGTTTTTACCAAGGTGCAAAAGCGTGTGCTATAAAATTGACATTGAAAATTTACACCCAAGGGGTTCAAAATGGGTTAAAAAGTTTTCTTTAAAAGTGTGGCCTATCTCTGAAACCTTGTATGATAAGTTCTTAATTGTCATCAAAGATTCCTCAGGTGAAATAAATAAATAAAATGAAATACGTTCAGGGTTTTTGTTATTATCATAATTAAGGTAATTTTCTTAAAAAAATGCTTTCAAACAGACAAAACGTGAAAAAGGGTTAAAGTGGTATTGGTTATAAAGGAGGTAACAGTGTCGCGAATTCTATTTTTCCTTTTTAAAAAAAAAAATGCCTGCAGAAGTTTTCACTATAAAAACTTTACTTATAGAAACTGTATCTATTTGCTTCATAAAAAGATACGTACAAAAACTGCCTATTGTCACACTGATTATTATTTAATCCAAAATCTGAATTCAGAGGTAAATATATCCAAAAGTTAGACTTTTTTTTTAAAGTTTCTTTGTTCGTTTCAGAGGTTTTTCCGTAGCTGCAGCGGTTAGGTACCTGTCTATACTAGCCCCATATAAAAATCAATCGTTTATATATACCTACCTACTACCTACTTTTTTCATAATTTTCAGCTAAACTAAACGCCGAGCGCGAAACGCGGCGGTCTCAGGAACTGTGGGCTGCCGGGGCGGCGCTACTCGCGGCTACGAAGAAAGGTGAACCTAATGTCAGAGTCGATAAGGAACTTAATGCCATACAAAAGGCTTCAGGTTCGTGCACTGCGATATTTTCATTAGCATTTTAATAGTTCATAGCCTACTTACCTACTTGACTACTTACGTTACCCACCTACTTTAATCCTCATGTGCCAATAATTTAATATGTTACATAAAAAATATTAGAATTATTACTTTAGCTAAGGATAAAGGTACATATGAAAAGTTAACTTTACTTAGATACATGGAAAGGGAGCTAAGCCGCTGACTCATCTTCTGTCTGTTCATGCTAGCACAGCAGGTAATGCGTCAGCGTCGACATCAAGGTCTTACCCATTTCATATTAAAAAGGATCCAAAGAGAGACATTTATAGTAACATTTTGCGAGGGAGGTCCCGAGATGTTTGTACTTCTTAATCTACGAGTTATGAGTATCTAATGGTACTCTGTTACCGCAGGTGGTGGCGACAAACTGGTTTCAACAGTGCTAAAGGCGATCCCGCAATCTGTCCGCGAACAGGGATTGGTTCCCGAGAGCGTGCTTCGTGAGAGGTATCGCCTGGTGAGTATACTTTATTTTTACGTATTTGACCGCCTCTGTGGTCTAGTGGTGCAACCCACCGATTTCAGGTCCAGAGGTCCCGGGTTCGATCCCCATGGGGAGTACAAATATGTGCTTGGTTCGGTTGGTGGTAGGACTTTAAGTCCGCCTGGACCCTAGTTACCACCGTCTTACCTAAGCCTGTCGCCATAATAACAATTCTAAAAATTGTTGTGTTCGCGCATTTAGAGGTAAGATAGACAGTTCCTCAGTTTGTTGACGATTCCGGGTGAAGTGCGCCTCCACCTTCGGCCTTATCTCAACTTGTAACCAGAGATGAAGGCCAAGTGCTTACCCGTCGTACAATAAAAAAAAAAACATTTTAACCTTTTTCTGCTATTTGAGAATCAAATCAATTAATAAGTAGCCAATATTTGCTATGATGGTATACCTATACCATCCTACCATCCTATACTATGCCATTATTTGCAATGGCATTAAGCTGATTCTGAACCTGCTTGGCCGCGCATGCAGGGCTGGAATAAGGGCTTGCTCTACAACGTCCAAGTAAGGCTTTTAAATGAACTCGAGACTTCTTTCTTTTTTTTCGAGATTTTATAGAATTTATTTGTACTCTAGCTATTCTTTAATTTTTGTATTTATTAAGTCTGAATTGCTCCATCAAGAGCTGGCCCGTTAAAAAAATACGAATCTATAGAAAACCAGAGGTAAAATAGCCAGGGACGGCCTTTAGTAAGGTAAATAAACAAAGTCCAGAAAAGTGTAACGTGTCGACAGATGGAGAAGATGGCGATGAAGGTAGCGCTCGTGGAGCAAGAGGGAGCCACCTTGCCGGTCTACTTCGTGTCCTGGCTTCAGTACTTGTTTCTATTTATGAGGGTGATGACTTGTAATCTTATTACCGTAAATAAATCGGCCAAGTGCGGTTCGGACACGCACGCCCAGGGTTTCGAGACCCGCATTGCAAGAAAAAAAAGAGGATTTTTTGCATTATAGGTTATATTTGATTCATTCATTTCGCTGAAAATTGTTACAGAAAATGTTTTACACATTCTACAGACCTGAAACTTGATAAATACTACGCTCGATTGATTCCCTTAGAACCTTATTCATGGCCATGCAATTTTTTTTTCAAACAAACTTTTTCCTTGCCTACAGTAGGACCTGGATAAAAAGTAGCGCATACTCCCCTTGATACCATCTATTTCTTTGCTATATTTTATTTAAATCAGTTTAGCCGTATAGTTCAAACCAAAATTCAAAAATAAAACAAAAAGTATTTTAACATTATTACTGCATAGAAAAGTCAAAGTCAAAGTCAAAGTCAAAATTTCTTTATTCATTAAGATTTTTTAGGATCATTTTGAATCGTCAAATTTACCGCCTGTTCGGAATCGCGACCAGCACACAAGGAGAAAGGCAAGAACCTCGGGCCGGTTAATTTTTTTGATGATCCATTCAACATTTAGATACACAATTTGTAATTATATTCTAAGTAGATACAACAAAAACCTAAATACTTAATCTTAAAACATTTGTTATTACCTATCTACCTATGGGCAATTTGTTAACATTGAGAAATCACCATTTTGCTGTCAACTGGTATAGCAACATCGGGCCACACGTTCTTATCGTCGATATAATCACTAATTTTGTAGTAGGCACTTTTAATTAAATTATTCTTTATATACAATTTGAATTTACGAGTAGAGAGTTTGGTGGCGCTTTGAGGAGTAAGAAAGTTCAATACCAAAAACTTACAAGCATAGATAATTTTACAATTCAGGTCTTAAGTTTATGTTTTAATGTATTCAGCCTATAAAACGAATGTGCATGTTATGCATTTATCTATGTACATTATCCTTCGTGTGGTTCTGAATCACGCTTGGCCATTTCTTAGTATTTGCATTTATACTGGTACGAGCTGGGGTTCGTAAGAATTAAAAGCAACCGGTTATTACTCAAAATAAGACACGTTTATTCAGCACCAGACTAATTACTCTTAAACACAGTACAACACTACTTAGTTATACTACCGAATCACTAAACACTGTTATCGCACTCAAATATCACTTGGTGTTAACTCGCTGTTTCGTAATCGAAATCGCGCGTCAATTTATATCCAACTCTATCGTAAGGTCTAGTAAGCGCGGGAATGGTGGCGCCGCTAACTGTTGCGTAATCTGGCACGGCGGTCATAAATCATCCTTTTGTGTTATTGATAAACAAGTTGTTATTGATAAACAAGTTGATATTGTCTTATTTTCTCGGAACTATGCAAAGGCTCGCGAATATTCTAGACGTTTCTGACTGACGTAACAATACTATAAGAGCAACTCTATAATCACACCTAGCTTGACGCTCACAGGTAGGTAATACCGTTTTTCCTAGAACCAAATAAGAAAACGGTAAAAGAAGTTCGTTTTTGTTATTCCCTTATTTCATTTTTATCATTTGATAAGTAATCCACCAACCAAACCAAGCACAATATTGTACTACTTACATGTTGTAGTTGGTGAAAGGACTTTGTTTTAGTCCCCCTGTAAAAAAAAAAGGCACCTATTACAAATCAAAAGATACAACCCTTCAAAGGCAGGACAGACAGATTGGTACGGAAAAAAAGAGTGAATTGAATGTAAGCTCGCCATAGATTGACATTTCATAAAGCACAGCTAATATTTGATATCATATGTATTGATGTTTCTATGCGAGGACACTTAAATGGTTATAAATCATTGTGTTAGTTTATTTATAAAGTGTGTAAAACTGTTTGTTCTCCGAATACAATAAAATAAATACAATAAAATGTCAGAAGTTGTATGTCGGTTCGTCAACAGGATAGCAAAATAACATCTTCTGAGAAAGCTCGCGCCGCCGTCATTGTAAGCTTCCTACATATTTGCTTAGGCAAGCTATAACTCATATAAGTTACTAGCAGCCATTGATAGATGCCTTCCAAGACCGAGTTATGAAACAGTGAAGGAAATTGCCTTTTGCGTAGCTAGTTATGAAAAACATTTATGACCAAATGGACCAAAGGGATTATTCTGATATTTAACAAAATGAACTAAAGTCGTTTTTTTTTAATTAACTTCAATGGTGATAGCCAAGCGTTTAACCACCAGCTTACTTGAAAAACAAGAAGAGATGTGGCCTAAGATGGAGCACGCTTTCCTAAAAGGAAACCTATTCACTCTGTACTTAAATACTTACTTCATGATTGTAATCGGGCGGAAAAACAGACGCGATCTCTTGAAATGAAGCTTGTTATTGAACGTTCCGACTTGTGGGCTCAAATTCTAAAAATATTTTTGCGGACGTCAATGCAATACAAGTCTTCAAAGTTCGCTTCCGTTACGATATTTTTGAAAGAAAATAGGGAGGTGATTACTTACGTATGTAAGTTTTACTTAGTTAACTTGTCTGATTGGACAGTGATACCAACTTTAAAATTGTAACAGTGCAATCCTGGATTTCAGATGCCAGGAATACCTCAAGATGAAATGGATAAACCCCCGAAGGAGCCCCCAACAGGTTTGGACACGTTTGATCTACTGCAGAGAGCGAGGTTCGTTTTTTCATATTTTCGGATCACATCACAACAGCCCATACAGCTCAGTTGGTAGGTAGTAGCTCTGCCTTCTGCGCCAGGAAAAACATTTATGTGATGAATATAGATGTTTGTTCTGTGTTTGGGTGTGGTATTGCATGATAAGTATGTATTTACAAAAAAAGAGTATTGAAGTATTTATTCTATACGTAATCTAGTTCCCATATTACAAGCTTTGCTTAGTTTGGGACGCTGTGTGAAATTAATGTTCTGTAATATTTATTTATTTATTATTAGTGTCCATTGCTGGGCAGACCCTCCTCCAAAGCGGGAGGTTGTGCCAATATTACCACGCTTGGCAGGCGTATTGGTGATCGCAATAAAGGTGTAGATATTACACAGAAGGAAGCTGCAGCCCTTCTGCTGGTGAGATCCCTTAGTCGGCTTTTAAGGCATTAAAAACAAAAACAAAAAAAATATGTACGACGGGTTAGCGCTTGGCCTTCATCTCACCTGGTAACAAGTTAAGATAAGGCCGAAGGTGGAAGCGCACTTCACCCGGAATCCTCAACAAACTGAGGAACTGGCTATCTTGCCTCTGAATGCCGGAACACAACAATTTTAGAATTGTTATTATGGCGACAGAATTAGGTAAGATGGTGGAAGCTAGCCAGGCAGACGTAAACAAAGTCCTACCACCAGCTAAACGACATCCATGCGCTGAGTTGAAGGGGTCGATTCTTAAGCCGCGACTGCCACATTTTCGTATGTAGGTACGGGTGAAAAACAAGGCGAGTGTCACTTCATACTTACAAACGTATCGCACGTAAAAAAATTGTGGCTTGTAGTGCTGTCGACAATGTCTGGAATAATGTGATAGGTATAAACAGAAGTTGCTTTTCTAGAAAACGAATTTAGACTTGACCTTAAGAATCGTTTTGAAGGATTGGGTGAGTTGAATCTGGACATTGATAGCCACTTTAAACATATATTAATCTAAATGAGACTTTAATAGAAACAACGAAAAACTCACATAGTAACTCACATTCACGTAAAAACGTAGGTATCTGAACTTCTAATTCAACAAAGATACATGACAAACACACAGGCACATGACAGGCATTAATTAAGTATTTAAATGACAAACTTCAAGTTCGAATATGAACAGTTTGTTGTACATACCTACTATAATTAAGAATATATAAGTCACCACTCAGCGTTAAGCATAAACGTACCGCAATGAGGACCTTGGTTCTTCGAGTGATCATATCCATAATTTGATTCTGGATGCTCATCAGGTTTGAGGGACAACCGACAGACTTCTGTCGGTTGTTTCTTTACTTAAGCTTTACTTAAAGCTTCTTGTTCATTTTGCCATCCAACTATTCAAAATAAATAATCTAAAAACGGAAAGATATGATGCAACAAATCCGCTAAATTAGTTTGATAAATTTCAATTCGACACGTGTTTCGCCTCCGTTCGAGGCATCCTCAAGAAATACAGTCTTGTTGCTAAGCTGACGAGCCCTCTGCCGACGTGTTGCCGATCCGAGCGCTGCGCTGCAAGTGAAAAGTTAAAATAAAATAATAACAATGGATTTCCGCAAAATAACACCTGAATCAATTAGCTATCCTATTCTTTTTAACTAGGTGTGAATAATTTGAAGACGACTAATTTTGTTTCAGATTTTGGGTAGAGCGTGGAAACATAGCATTCGCGCTTCGCTACATCAGTTCTCTAGAAGGCGCGTCTCGAGGCGCGGCTGGCGCTTGGAGCGAGGCAGCGCGTTGTCACCTTGAGACGAGGCAGGCGGCCGAGGCAGTGATCGCGCATGCCGCGGCACTGGGCCTGCAGTATATCTAGTGTAAGTTCTGCGCTACGTCGGCTCGAGGCTGGCGCTTTGATCGAGCCACTGCGCCTTTGCCTCAAGATGCAGCAGGCGCCTAGGCAGTTATGGGCATGCGGTAATTAATAGTCTGAGTACCTACCTAAACTACTGCATTACGCCAGCACGAGGCCAGGCAGTTTAGTGCAGTGGACTTTGTTTAAATCCGCCTGACTAGCTACCACTTTCCTAATTCTGTCGCCATAACAACGATTCTAAAAAAATGTATATTCCGACATTTAGAGATAAGATAGCCAGTTCCTCAGTTAGTTGAGTATTCCGGCCGACGTGCGCCTCCACCTTCGGCCTTGTCTTAACTTGTAGCCAGATGAAATGAAAGCCAAGCGCTTCCCCGTCGTACAATAAAAAACACCGCTTAATATAATATAAGATAGCGCGCTCTTACCCCCAAGACGCGGCTGAGTGGTGTTTCTGCTATGTAGGTACCTGCCTATTATGTAGCATATTTAGTGTGTCTGCTGTAGGTGAGCTCAGCTCCAGGCGAAACGAGGCTATATTAATATGAATTCGACTTCCTAGTTAATAAAGATCAGTTAGGTTGATGGTGTAAATGCTCATTGAAATGTTTTTTTCAGGTGCTCGAATCTTGAAGTTGTCTCCAAAAAATATTGTGATGAGAACATTTTTGAAAATTGTGAGTGAATCGAAATAAAATAAAAATTGGAATACGTTTATCTCTTCATTTTATCACGGATACATTTTAGGACTTTATTATCGTAAAGTAGTAGGTACCTACATCGGAATGGAGTTGTCGGCAGGGACAGCTGTTACATAGACTATCCCCGCCGATTCCCTTCCGGGTAAATCTATATGATGTCCCTATTTGTGTTATTAGGACAAAATACTAAGACGAATGGAAAAAAGAACGGCCGGCACCGTAAACTCGAATGTTCTTTCTAGGTTGGTTTCTACCTTCTTCGTCTTCAAAATCTGCCGCCTTTTTTGTTTTTTTAGAATAAGTTTTCTGTGTGTTGTGGGTACCAGTGGTTACTAATGAATATGTCAATGTCATTTTGTGCTGTAGACTATAGTTTGTAAATTAACGTCAATGTGAAAAGCCATTTTTTAATTAAATTGGTCTTGTCGTGTCATTTAAGTTATTAGTGTTCTGTGCTTGTCATTGTCACAGTCGGAATCAGCCGGTCGGTCGAGGTTGAGTCGTGTTGTGTTGTGTTCTCTGGTGTTTAACTTTGCGTGTTTAAAATCTTTTGAGTTGCGTTAATTAATCATTTATCACCCCTAGAAGAGTCATGGTTTCCCTGATTAATCAGCTGACGCGTCGGGTAAGTTCCTCGTAAAACGAATTCTCAAGTGTCTCCTGTTAAACTACTCATTGTAGATTCTATTTTGGTTTTCAACTTGCAGGTGATTCCTGCGTTATCGGCAATCAAGAATGCTAATTTCTCAACCAGTAAGTAAAATTTTCTTTGTACTTGTAGACTATCTACTTAGGTAGGTCTGGAAGTTATGTAAGTAACCTCTGCCAGTTAAGATTTTTGTCGGTATTGTCTTTGCATTCTCCATTATCCAAGGATAATTTTATATGATAGTACTAAAGGAGTTCCAACATAAGCTATATTGTTATTAATAATTTTGATACAAAAAAAAAACTCAGGTAGGTAGGTACCAAAGTGTCTTGGACACTGGATATCCTCTTAACTATTTTAATACTTATTCTTACAGCCAGTGCAGCATTCATTCCCAGGGTCCAGAAGCCAGCACCAGATTTCAGTGCCATAGCAGTGGTCAATGGTGAATTCAACCAGCTGAAACTGTCTGATTTCAATGGCAAATATGTGGTGCTATTCTTTTATCCCTTAGATTTGTAAGTATATTTTCCTTGTTTGTTCAGACAATATGCCTAATGTTATCAAATAAACAAGCAACCAATGTATTAGGTACTTGTTTGTGGTGTATGCACATTGCATTACTAACCTACATATAGCTTATCTCAATGTATTTTTAACACAATAATGTGCAATCAATTTACACCTAAGTAGCCTGCACATGAGTGTGACCACCATGTTTTTTTTGTTCTTTTTTCACATCTGAATGGAAGAGAAAATATGAAAAAGTGGAAAAAAAATATTTTTTAGCTAGATCAATCTATACATAAATAAGATGAATATTACCTCTTAACTATCTGCTCTGTTTACCACTACACTTGTATGCTTGTTTGCAAAAACTAAATCAATATAAAATGCTAATGAAATAATTCTGCATAAAATTTTTATTACAGTTTTAAGTTACTTAAAATGTCTACTGATACAGGAGTAACAGAAAACATGAATATAAAAATAGGTATCATAGGACTTAATTTGTTTCTATGTCATATGATAATACACAATACAACCTATCTAGAGCCAGACATAATAAAATCTTAATCGAAATACTTATATAAAATTGTAGAGTAGTTGTGACCGACTGACAAATTTAATCATTTGATGATATATTATATTGTTTTTCAGCACATTTGTTTGCCCAACGGAATTGATTGCGTTCAGTGAAAAAGCTAAAGAATTTGCCAGCATTGACTGCCAAGTTCTTGGAATCTCCACAGACTCAGAGTTCAGCCATCTTGCCTGGACTAATACTCCTAGACAGGTGAGGGTTTTGTTGATATATATTTTTTTGCCTGTAAGCTATTGTATTCAATTACAAACAAAGTCCCAGACTTAGTTCCTGTTCTTAAATGCCTTTTGATTTTTTGTTTGTCTGCCAGCATGCTGTATCACATTAACCTAATATTTAGACAGGTGAAACTTTCACAAATTGTGTATTTCTATTGCTACTTTTACAAATCATAAACTCATATAATGGGCCATATTAGAAACTTGATTTTTTTGCCTTGAATTATAGGTCTGAAATCCCCTTCATCGTGTTGTGCATGTTCGGCCGGTTTTAATAAATAATGTATGATTATAATTATAATTTTTCAGGATGGTGGTCTTGGCAAACTAGAAATCCCTCTGCTGGCTGACTACAAAAAAACAATTGCACAAGACTACAATGTGCTATTGGATGAAGGATTCGCTTTAAGAGGTAAATTTATACTAATATTAGAGTAGTTTTCACAGGCATCACACTGATTTTAAGTATAAAGGTAAGGTTTGTTTGAATATTTGTATGTATGATTGTTCCTTTACGCCAAAACAAAATATATGGGTTGAGCTAAAACTTTGCACATAATATGTTCCTCTGGACCAGGAATGATTTTGATTCCATAAATCAGTTCCAGTGTGAATTTGATGGTCATCACCAATACATAGCTTATTTGTTCTTTGTCGCTCCTTCATCACCAATACATAGCTTATTTATTTGTTCTTTGTCGCTCCTTCAAGCAATAGCTACACAATGGATTGAGCTGAAATCGGCCACAGATATTGTTCTGGCGGAGCCGCGAGTAGCAGCTAGTAGTACCCATATACTTGACCCATACAAGGTTTTCTAATAGAGGCAAATGAAACCTTTGTACATGTTTTATAGATTATTGCATAGCTTTCGACACTATAAGCTCGATATGGAAATCACTAATGCAGGGCATCAACACTGACTGAATTGACCTAATCAGAGAAATCTATAGAAACAAGAAAGCAAACGCAAGCAAAGCAAGAGTACCTTATAACTAAAATTAACGGGATATTTACCATGATATGTTGGTTTTTGAGTTATCCGATATTTCGACGCAGTTGCATGCGCCATAATCACGGATACACTGAATACCTTAACTTGGAACCAGTTGGGAATACTTTCCAAATACAAAGCGGAGTAAATCAAGCGGACCCACTCTCTCCGAGTCTTTTCATTGCAGTTTTGGACAACATCGTTCAAAGTCTGGACTGAAACAGTAGAGTCAAACTCGATGGCACACCTGCGATTCGCCGACGATATCGTTTTACTTTCAGAAACAGCTACAGATCTGCAAGCTATGATAGAGTCACTCTGCATGGAAAGTAACGATGTAGGCCTAGAGAGAAAAAACTACACAATGGAAAAAAGCCGTATTTAATGAAATTTCATGAAAAGATGCGTAAATAATATAACGATTCGCAAAAAAAACAAAGGAAAAAGATGTAATACAACAAATTCTAGAGCTGAAATGGAGTTGGCAGGCCACGTGCAGAGACTCGACCCGAACATATAGCCACGAACTGGATCCCACGTGTCACGTGACACAAAATTGAAAAGAGGACTGCCAATAAAGAGGTGGTGTGATGACATAGTGGCCACAGCAGGAAATACGTGGCCTACAAAATGTAAGGGAGAGGAATAACTGGAAGCTCTTGGAGGAGGCTTACAGAGGCGGTACTTACAATGAGAACTAATAAATACCTATTAGTTCTCACTCAATAGGTTAAAATATTTAAGTTGAACATATTTCATTTCATTTATTCAATAACAATTTACAATTGTTGCAACATATTAGATACTTAATAGATTAGCCAGTGTCTTGGGCACACTTCCGTATAGGCCGTTTGTAACGGTCCTTAGGTAATCTGACTGATTCCTTTGTACATAGTTAATTCGTTTAATTGTACATTTTATTGAATAAAGTTTTTAAATACTTTTAATCAAGGTGTGAGCAATAAAGCTCATTAGTTTATTTTTTATTAATAGAGGCAAATGAATGTAGGTAATATATATTGAACAAACTTAAATTGGATCTGTTACTAAATATTTTTCAGTTTTTTTTTACTATACATTGTTTCCAAAAAGGATGTAGTTTAGTATTTAATAAAAAAAATAAAAAATTATATGTCATTTAAAAATACCAAATGATATGTACTGTAATGTTATAAATTGGGAAAAAACAAATTATGTTAATAATAAAAAGTGAAGTAGATGTGTTGCGTGTTGATGTTGCAACTTATCATACAATATTAGAGTCAATATCGCCGCCATTTTGAATTAACCAACCTTTGTTTCCGATATAACTCGTAAGTTAAATGTAAAACGATTGTAATGTTGGTTTCAGGTCTGTTCATAATAGGTCGTGACGGCATCCTCCGTCACATGTCAGTGAACGACCTGCCCGTGGGCAGATCTGTGGATGAAACCCTCAGGCTCGTCAAAGCGTTCCAGTATGCTGATAAACATGGAGAAGGTAACGTATTAATACGTAAAGACCCTTCGCTTTGGACCCCTTTTTAAGTATATTGCGCAGGGGTTTGAGATAAAGTTTATATGGAGATGTGCTGTTTATATTTTTGAGCTGAAATGTATTTTAGTTTGTTTCTTTTTACTGTCGACTTACCAAATTCTGTCGTCATAATATCAATTATAAAATTGTTGTGTTTCGGCATTTAGAGGTCTGATAGCCAGTTCCTCAGTTTGTTGAGGATTAAGGGTGAAGTGCGCTTCCACCTTCGGCCTTATATTAACTTGTTACCAGGTGATGAAGGCCATGCGCTTCCCGATCGTACAATTTTTAAAAAAATGCACTCCTGGGGATTGAACCCGGGACCTCTGGGGTCTGGACCAAAGAGGCGGTTGCAAGAAATACCATACCGAATGTTTAAACCAGATATGGAACAGTGAATATCATCAACACACAAGGCGAATCGAGTATCGTGGCAGCGGCCGCCTTACCAACCACTGCCTTCCTCCAATTAGTCACAAATTGAAGCAGGCAGTAAATTACCCTTAAAAAATGTAACAATGATAAATGAATATGACTTAGTCTAGAAATTCCGATCCAAAATTATTATACCACCCCAAAGCGATTAACAAAAAACCACATAGACGGACAATTTCAATGTTATTTATTTGAGTATATTATTGTATATTATATTGTTATTTATTATACATATATGTTTCTATTACAGTGTGTCCCGCTAACTGGAATCCAGAGACAAACTCCAGCACCATTAAACCTAACCCTAAAGAGAGCAAGGAATACTTCAAGATAGCCAACTAAAGTTATACTTTATTGCATTTACTTTAAAGATTTTTGCTCGGTACTAGATGTAAGAATATTAATAGGAATATCTATCTCAAATACATTATTATAGTATTATGTTTGTTTTATTATTGTACATAATACATGATTATATGTAATTATTACTATCTAGGTGTATATATAGTATGTATTTTTGCATTGTTTACAAAATATATTTTTCTGCCAATTATCAATGTTCAGAAAAAACACTTGGATAAATAGTAAGTACTTACAACACAGCTGTTATTCTTTGTTATGACAGAATAAAATAAATACGCATATTATGATTCAGTTTGCATTTATTCTCAGTATCAAGTGTACCAATCTACCTGTACTATACTTGCCTATGTAAGTTTTAGTATCATTAATATTGTTTAACATTTTAAGCATTTTTTTAGAAATGTTATTATTTAGAATTAGGGTTAGCAATTTTTTTTTAAGAAAAAACCTCGGACACCTTTACATATTGCGCGCACGTAGGGGTGCGAGCATTATCAGTTTATATAGAGATATTTTAATTTCATCTACACTCATATTGGGTGGCGCAAAAGTAATATACCTAGGGGAGACCAGCCCAAAACGGGTACCCCGCCCAAATCGGGTAAGCTTTTTAAATTTCGCGCCACTTGCGTGAGACTGATTGTGTTTATGCATAAAGGTGAATAAAATGAAAATACTTTATTGCACATCTTAAAAATAGAACTAGATAACTAAAAAAATTTTTATACAATGGGCGGTCTTATCGAGACCGAGAATCGAGAGGATTTCATGGCTAAAGAGGTGGTTGGTGGTGCACATATTAATTAGGGGTCTAGCTAAATGAACTATGCTACAAATATAAACACTAAGTACTTGTATAATAAAAATACCTAAATATTATACACTATGTACTTACATACTATACTATACAAATACATATATATTATATATTTACGTAAGTCTATGGATGATAATTATATTAAATGTTCTAGAAGTACCATGATAACACATATAAAACGGTGCAGATAACAGCAAATAGGTACATGTGGTGACGAAGGATGATATAGGCTATTTAAACAGGTTCATTTAAGTAAAAACATTTAACCCTAACTTTGAACACAGCCAGAGAAGGTGATCGCCTTATTTAAAGCGGCAACGCGTTCTATAACCGTACAGCTTCCACAGTAAAATAATCATTGCAAAAACTAGTTTTGTGAGCAGGGAATTTAAGAACAAGAGTTTCAGACGATCTTAGAGAGCGGGAATGTGAGAGGTGCAGGAATTCAAAACGTTCCTCTAAGTAATTGGGGTCAAAGGATTTCGGAGGATATTGAATAAAAGAGAAAGAATGTGAGAGTTCCGGCGAAGGCGAATCGGGAGCCACTTGAGCTTCGAGTGAAATACAGGAACATGGATATATATTCGGATATATTTTCGAAAATAAACCTTATACAAACATTCTGAAGTCGTTCAAGTTTACTAAGCTGCTCCTCCGTGACATCGAGATAGCAGACGTCAGCATAATCTACTATAGGAAGGAGAAGAGATTGAGCAAGCATTATTTTAGAGGCAGTTGGAAGAAAATTGCGTAATCACTTGAGAGAGGCACTAGCTGTAAAAAGCTTCCGACTGACGGAAACAAGTTGTGTACCCCAGGACATGCCACTGTCGATGAAAATACCCAAATCCTTGACTGACTTACTGAATGGAACAATTACACCATCAAACATTACACGAGGGAGTGTTGTCTAATCGATATTAGAGATGGTACGTGAGCTACCAACAATAATAACCTGCGTTTTTGACGGGTTGATGTTGAGACCGTAAGCTTTGCTCCACTCACGAATGCAGTTAAGGTCAGAATTCGTACGGAAAATTGCACCATTCAGATTGTCAAGCGGAGATTGAGTATAGATTTGGAGATAGTCTGCATTGAGATAGTAGGATGAAGAAAGTTGATGTGAAATAGAATTAATGAAGAGTGCAAAGAGAAGAGGAGACAAGGTGGTTAGGTGGTGTCCACCTTGAGGAACGCCAGCAGATAGACTACACCACGACGAATACGATTTGTCTATGTGGATTCGTTGCCGGCGCCCTAGCAGATAACTGCGAAACCAGTCAACCACTGATGGAGATATGTTAATAAAGCCAAGGAGAATATCAAAGTTGACCGTGTTGAAGGCATTGCTAAAGTCTTGGAGAGTAAGAACAGTAAGTTGACTTAGCTCCATCCCCATTCTTATGTCATCAGTAATTTTGACATGAGCTGTAACTGTACTGTGACCGGGATGGAAGCCAGATTGGAGAGGATTAAGAAGGTTCTGATGGATTAGCTAGTGGCTGAGCTGGTTGTGGACGAGACGCCCAAGGACTTTGGATAGGAAGGGGAGTATAGAAATAGGATGAAAGTCTGAGAAGGAAGTAGGTTTAGGTTTCTTGGGAAGAGGAATGACGTCAGCATCGTTCCACACAGAAGGAACGACACCGGAGTCAATGGAGAAGTTAAGTAAATGACTAAGGATTGGAAGGATGACGTCCAGGATAGGAATAAGCATACGACGGCCAATACAGTCGCCGCCCATAGCATTAGAGGATATAGAAAGGATGCTCTTTTTAACATCACATGCAGTGAATTGATTAAAAAAGAAGGTTGTATTATTTGGAGTTGGTAAAGATTATTTTTATCATTCAGATCCATACTGAATGATGAAGAGAAATGACGGTTGAGAGAATCAATATCAATATAATATAATAACGACTGGATCATTACGAGATTTACCAACTCCTTAAGTTTTTAGAAACTTTCAGACCTTGGCTGGATCATTATTGGAAACAATGAATGTGGCGTCGTTGTGCATCTCTACACACTCTATTGCAGCGATTCCGAGCCTGATGATATTTCTCCTTATTAGCTTCACTGGGATAGAAGTTTGAGCGATAAATTGCAGAAGTAAGTAAATGTCATTTGTAAAATAAAATGTAAAATAGGAAGACCCCACGCGAACCGCGTAAACAGAAGGTTGTTTACTGTTGATTTACGTTTTCAGATTTCAATCCAATTATAGACCTACATATCGCAAGACGCAGGGTTAACAGATGAGGATATAATATTCGAAACGAACGGCATTATAGGCGGCGGGTTCGACACTTCTGCAATTACACTCACAATGACCCTGACGCTGTTAGGTGCTCATCCGAGAGTTCAAGAAAAGGCTTATGAAGAGTAAGTTTACTGCCTTACCCTTTATACATATACCTTTATTTATTTCATAGTTATCTTTACAGACCGATACAGTACAGTCCACTGCTGGACGTAGGTATAGGTCTCTCCCACGTTGCGGCACTGTGCCCGATCTTCGGCCTTTCTCAGCCACTCTTGCCTGCCACTTGAATGTACGAAGGTCGTAGCCCCGTACAGTCATTGGGCACAACGGTTACCTTGTATTTTTTTCCTCAAGATTATCTGATGTCATTGAAAACATTTTGTTGTTATCGATCTGTTCAATCTCAAGACAACTCAGTGCCCATTCGGCGAACCACGAAATAATTTAATTTTATTCGATATAAGTATATAAACTCTTTACCTCAATGCTTGCCTGCTCTTGCAGTTTTACTTTAACGGGTTGGAGCCCAAAGGCTACTCGGTTAGTTATACTTGGCTAATTAAAGGGTATATGAGAGACAACGGCCGCAGTATGTATGTATGTATGTATGTATAAAATTCTTTTACAACCATAATAACAGTATACCTAATAATCATATACACAAAATAATAAAATAGACAAAAAAAATATTGCATTAGGTACATTCACCAAATATTTAGAATTGAATTGATTAAATTAGATTTATCAAATTAAATTAAAGTGGTTGCGGTTTACTATGTGCAGTTCTTGATTGACAGACGGTTTGATTTTAATCAATCAATTTTTTTAAGATTTTTAAATTGCATCATTCTGTCCGAAGCTTAGATCTTGGTTAGAAGGTCTAAGGTCCAAAGGGTCGGCCAAGAGAAAAAGAGGCAGCAATATATTTGATAGTTGTCCTGTCACCTTATAGCTTTGAATATGTAATTAAAATACTGTAACACAGATACCCTACCTATCTGTGATGACAAGTCAATAGGTTAGGACCTTTTTTTTATTTTACGACGAGGCAGCGCTTGGCCTTCATCTCACCTGGTAACAAGTTGAGATAAGGCCGAAGATGGAGGCGCACTTCACCCGGAATCCTCAACAAACTGAGGAACTGGCTATCTTACCTCTGAATGCCGGAACACATTTTTCTAAGAATTGTTATTATGGCGACAGCATTAGGTAGCCGGCGGACTTAAACAAAATCCTACCACCAACCAAACCAAGCACAATATATTAACATAATAACAAGTACTCCCCATGGGATCGAACCCGGGACCTCTGGATCTGGAATCGGTGGGTTGAATCACTAGACCACAGAGGCGGTTAAACCTCAAAACCTTGAAACGAAGGTACCTAGGTACCTAACCGTTAGGCTGGTACCTTCGTTTCGTTTACGTTTCAACATTGCCTTTTATTCTGTCTGTTTCAGGTTACTGCAAGTGATAGATTCAGAAAAAAAAAATCCAAAGTTGACTCTAATGTGTATCTAAAATGTTCGCCATTCAATAAATACGCCCTTACTACGGCCTTACCACTTAGTACAGTAAATAAAAACAGTATACCTACAGCAGTTAAGGTAAGGTGAGATGAAGGCCAATTAATACCTACGGCCTTACCACTTAGTACGGTAAATAAAAACAGCATACCTACAGCAGTTAAGGTAAGGTGAGATGAAGGCCAAGTGCTTGCCCGTCATACAATAAAAAAAAACTATCTGTGTTTTAGACTTTCAAAATTAATAGTTGTTTTACCGTAAAAAAATAAAATGTAGAAATTCGCGCGTAGTTCTGTCATCTGGTGGTCATAAGCGGCGTGGTTGAGCGCACAGCAATGTCACCTTTATGATAAGTTGCCGTGAGTTGCTAATCTGGGGTAATCTGAGGCCGTTAAGGTAAAGTTATGTCGCTAGGAGAGTTAGGGATGTCATGTTCAGCAGTGGACGTCGGTATATGAGCTACAATTATGATGATGATCGAAATTGTTGCTTCAGAAAACTACACAATGAAAGCAGGCAACTCTTGCTTACTGCTCCTAAGTGGGGTACTGAAGCACTCAGTGTGGGGTCCCGATGCGGACCAGTTCCGACCCGAGCGGTGGATGGAGGCGGCAACCATACGCGATGATGTCAATGAAGACCGCGCTGGCTCACTTGCTGCGTCGTTTCCGGTTCGCAGCTGACGTCACGCAACTCAGATTCAAAATGGACGCCTTCATCCGGCCGGTTTCCGGTCACTTCATATCCGTTGAGGAAAGATTGTTACAAAAATAAGAGCACATTCCTACTAGCAGTCGCCCAATCGTGCACTAATCTAAACCCGAATAAAAATATAAAAAAATCGAGATAATCGCTTAGTAATGTTTTGATATTCTTTTGTTGTAAATAAATTGGATTTGCTCTTGATCTCTAGGCTTACCTGGGCAAGGTAGGTCTGCAATGGCGCGAGCTCTTTTACTAATAACATAAGTTAGGTACTGGTAAAGTTACTCCCGCAACGGAATACAGCAATACTTATGGCGTCAGACTGGCAGGAGGGTCGCTAGTTAAGTGGACCTTGTTTGACCTTGACATATAGTTTTGAGATCATTCAAGTACCGCTATCATAAGTTATCGATTCCTTCGCCCATGGAAGAAAAGTAAGAGGTACCCTCCTACCCTTAAGGCGTACCCTTAAGTTATATAAATATAACAGGACCTTCTAGCCCTAAACTAAGCATACCTTGTAGTATGGGAGCTAGATTACGGATAGAATACTAAAATTATTTTTGTATATACATACGTTGTTACTATATTATACACACCCAAACACAGAACAAACGTCTATAATCATCACACAAATGTTTGTCATGGGTGGGAATCGAACCTACAGCCTACAGCGCAGAAGGTAGAGCTACTACCAACTGAGCTATGAGGCTTGGTATATTAATAGTATGTGTCCATCATCGTCCCAGAATCCCCACCGAAGTCCAAGTTTTTCGCCCGCACAGCCCCAACCAAATGTTCCTAGGGGTACACTGAGAAATCATTTATGGATTTACCTATGGGATGACGGATATGAAGTCTCACGAGTTCCACTAGTTAAATCAATACGTATTTTCATTATTTATTAGCCTTAATGTCAGTAGTACCATTGACTAGTACCATTGTTAGCAGAAGTGATACAACTTTGTATCCTACTACCATTATAGAATACTTAGTAAAGATATTCCCCGTAAATGTTGCTGATAATGATGGAACTAGCGATAGAACTTTGTATCTATAGAACCATTAATGAATAATAAAGACATATCATGCTTTTATTTGTATTGTCACACTAAAAAGAAATTGAATAACCTATTTTTGAATATAAAATAAACCGACTTCACCACTAAAAACTTATAAATAAGAGTAATTATAAACTTACTCTGTTTGAATTTGGTGCCGAATCGCCAAGCAAAATAACATGTTTATTGTATGGCACGCCATCTGCCAGTCTGTATGTCTGTCCGTCCATTTTTCATCAAAATAATTGGAACAGATACTTTATCCAGGCATACGAAATTGTATCATCTGGAATCGTTATTATTTCAAAAACATATCTGTTGAAAAATGATGGAATATTGAGGTGAACAAACATTAAAAAACAAAAAAAAAGCGAATTGAGAACCTCCTCCTTTTTTGAAATCGGTTAAAAATAAACCCGAAAGTTCTACTCGTAAATGAAATGATAAATAAGTTTTATAAGTAATCAATAAATAAATCATAACCTCTTGCCTACGTGTTTACCTATGCGTAAATAGGTAGGTACTTACTTCCAATTGTTAAATTAAACAGCGTGTCTAAATTATACTTAGGTAATTAGCGTTTTTGGTTGAAACCTATTTATATTCATGTCCCGATAAAGCAAACTTTTGTTTAATTTACGTTTAATTGTGTTTAACAATAGCATCTTCACATAATAACAATTATAATCTTAAAGTGAGTTAGTTACTAAGTAAGTTTTTCTCCGCGGCTGCACTCGCGTGCTACCATACTAAAAAAGCCTTATGTCCCTAAAGCGTAAATAACACCTCCCCTAATATTTTGCTAAGTTCACCATCATTCTATATGATAATAGGGTAGGGTTGATCAGTTGATCCCTTTAGATTTTTGTACATATCTCATAGAATATAGATATATATATTTTTTTTAATCACTGTATAAAAAAAAATATGTTACTACCATATTCCATCATTTTATTCAGAAAAAAGATTAAATAAATGTCATTTTAGGCATTTTTTCTGAAACTCTCCCATGAACACTCCCCTATTGAGGGAGACTTGATCCTGGTACAGGGTAGACTTGATCCGAGGGATCAAATGTACCATACTGTATGTAAAGTGAAGTAATAAAATCATTTTATAATCATTCGCTTAATTTTATACAGTCTTAATCAACCTTAGACCGCTGATCTGCGTATTAAGTAAGTAAATACCACTTTATTGATTACCACAAAAAACGAATAGACAAGTAACTACATAAATAGCTAAATTAAAGATATTGGTATCAAATGGGCGACCTTATCACTGAAAGTGATCTTTTTCGGGCACCCGTCGTATTGTACCTATTAAAAACTGTAATATAATAAGATCTTTACTTATTCTCACTCAAAATTGGTTCATGCAAGTGTAAGTTTAAGACTTACATAATTCTATTTTTACTAAGCTTCAGATGTTCCCTTTATAGTATTGCCTTTTAAGATATGCCGTGCCGTTTCTTTGAGCTTTTTATTGATAACAGGTTTTCTTTATTCTTTATTCTTTATTCTTTATTCTTTATTGCACACACAAAATACAGCATATATTATAAACATACTTAAAATTAATGAGCATGGCAAAGGCGAGCTTAACCCTGCAAAGAGTTCTCTTCCAGCAAACCTTAAGAGAGAGTGAAATTTAAAAATAGTGGGTATGTGCAAATATCTGAATATCAAAGTAAATTATAAGTTATACAACAAAATACAAAAGATACGGACATTCATGTTATTACTAGCGTATATAATACAATATAACACAACGAATACTTACTAATTATAAAATATATATAAGTACATAAGGACGATACAATAAACTTAATAAATATTTATTATTGTTTAAATACATATATGTATATAATTATAGAAACAAATATATATAATATATAAAATAAACATACATAATAACTATACATGTATAATTTATAAAGAAAGATAATGCTCTTTGACTTTACGTTTGAAAATAACAAGCGAGGGACTAGCGCGGATATCATGAGGAAGAGAGTTCCATAGCTTAACGGAAAAACAAGTGAAGGAGCTTCCATATCGACTGGAGGAGTGACGGGGAGTAGAGAGAAGAAGGGATTTTACTGTTCTGCATGGCTTACCACGGGGGACAAGGAAATCAAAACGATCACGAAGATAAGATGGATAGAGAGGATTGTTTAAAATGTTATAGAGAAGAGAAAGAACATGCAAATCACGGCGGCGACGGATCGGTAGCCATTTCAATTGAGCTCTGTAAACGGAGACGTGATCATACTTGCGCAATCCAAATATAAATCTGATGCACAAGTTCTGAAGACGTTCCAGCTTATTGAGAATCTCCTCAGTGGCATCAAGGTAACAGCAATCAGCATAGTCCAGAAGTGGTAACATCAGAGTTTGAGCTAATGTGACTCTAGTCTCAAAGGGTAAGAACTTCTGGAAACGCTTTAGAGATTGAAATGTAAAGTACACTCGTTTGCTAATTCCACTGACATGACTTTTCCATGACAACTGTGTGTCAAAAATAACACCCAAATTTTTTGCATTTGGAGAGTAACAGATGGGAGAGTGAGCGTACAAAAGAGGAGGAGGGGAGGATTCATATACTTTATTTAACATATAGGGCGAACCACAAATTATAGCCTGAGATTTCACTGGGTTAACCAGAAGACCAAAGGCCATAGCCCACGCATAAATATACTTGAGTTCAGCATTAATCTGGTCGATACCAAAAGTAATCTCATCAGCTTTGTAATGGCAATAAATTTGCAAATCATCAGCGTAAAGATGATAGTTAGAAGATATTACCTGAGTGATAGCGTTTATAAAAACTGAGAAGAGGAGAGGAGAAAGAACACCACCTTGAGGCACGCCCGCTGTAATGTTAATCCAATCAGAGCAAGACTCTTCAGAGCGCACACACTGCGAACGGCCAGAAAGATAAGAACTGAACCAAGAGATTGCTGCTGAGGAAATGTTTAAAGAGGAAAGGATAGCGAGAAGTATGTCATAATCCACAGAGTTAAACGCACTACTAAAATCAAGTAAGACCAGGATAGTGACAAGCTGATTATCCATAGCCCACCGAATATCATCAGATACCTTGACTAAGGCACTGACAGTGCTGTGGCCAGGACGGAAACCAGATTGATAAGGGCTCAAGAGGTCGTTTTGGAGAAGGAAGAGTGAGAGTTGCTTGTGGACAACGTGCTCGAGTATTTTGGATAAAATAGGTAAGATTGAAATGGGTCTAAACTGGGATGCTGAAGAGGGATTTGAGATTTTGGGAAGAGGGATAACAAAGGCTTTTTTCCAAATTGAAGGGAATGAACTCGCCTCTAAAGAGAAGTTAACAATGTGAGTGATCGCAGAAACGAGCTCAGAGGAAAGGATATGAAGCATGTGGGCATTGATACCATCAACGCCTACAGCTTTAGTAGAGATGGATCTAAGGACTTTCAAAATGTCATCCTCAGCAACCTCCATAAAGTTGAAGATAGGACAGTCAGGTTTGGGCAAGAGAGACAATTGGTCAATAGTATTGCATTTCGTATTTTTATCCAGCGTGATAGGAGAGCAAGAAAAGTAAGTGTTAATTGCATTCAAATCAAAAGAAATAGATTCTGCACTAGAGTTTTTCCCAATGCCTAAGGTATTGAGAAATTTCCAAACCTGCGGAGGACTACAGTTTTTAATGGAATTATGTATGTGGTGTTTTTTGGCATCCCTACACATTTTAGTGCAACGATTGCGAAGCTTCTTATATTTGGCAAAGTTGTCTTCAGTGGGTAGCTTTTTGTAGCGTCTTTTGGCTATATCCCTCTTGAGCATTATATTTTTTATCGATTGTGTCAACCATGGTGCAGGAGTGTGTTTGATTTTAACACGCTTAAAAGGAGCGTGAATGTCATACAGTCCAACAATAATAGAGTTAAATGCTGAAACCTTTCCATCAATATTATCAGCCTCAATGACCGATGACCAATTTATAACATTTGCATCCCGTCTTAAGCGCTCAAGGTCAATATCCTTAAAACTACGAAGATTGATAAATTTAGGTTTTGGCCTTGGGCAGCGTATTTTATAGGAAAGGAATAATAAGTCATGATGAGAGAATGGTGCAGTTAATTGACCATGTGTTGCCACACGGTCAGGGTCAGAAACAATGATAAGATCAAGAAGAGAGGGGGTACAGTTAGGAGCGTGGTGAGTTGCAGACAGCGGTAGAATGTGCATATTAAGCGAAGAAATAAGAGAAGTGAGATTGCTAGATCGTGAATCACCTTTGATCAAACAGGTATTAAAATCTCCAAGAATAAGAGTGTGATCATAGAGAGGAGTAAGTGATTCTAGTTTTAACTCTAGGGAAGAAAAATAGTCGATAGAACTAGATGGAGGGTAATAAACCCCTAAGAGAATTTTCGAATGGTTGACAATTACCTCGATAAAAAGATGCTCGGCAAACTTTGAATATTCCATGGGTGAGTGGTCAATGACTTTTGCGGAAATATCCGCGCGCAAGTAAATTGCCACACCACCACATCCTTTGCCCACTCTATCATTTCTGAGGAGCTTATAGCCAGGAAGGGGAAATTGAGTTGAAGGCATAGCCGGTTTAAGAAATGATTCAGAAACAAGTATCGCATCTACTACTTGATAGTTAAAGGATGAGTAAATATCGTCAAAGTGAGAAGGAATACTTTGCGCATTAATATGAACAATATTGAAATTTCTTTTAAAATTCGAAAATGTGTTACTGAGCTGATCCCTTAAGCAGTATGGGTCATCACTACAAGCACTAGCGTAGTCAGTATCAGAAGAGCATGATGAAGAGCAAGAAAAATAACTATCATTAAATACATACGACATAAAAAAATAAATAAATAAATATATTTATACCTACAATATAATTATAATAAATAAGTAATATATTTTATAAATATGGTTTCCAAAATCAATCAAAGCAGTCCATTCTCCCACATAAACCAATTTGATGGGAGAGAAACACTACCAAATTTAACAAACATTACAATTTTATGCCGATTTTAAATCAAGAGGGCAACATTATCTCATAGACCATATTACACATTCATAAAAAAAAAAAAAAATGGCATTGACAGTCTAAGATATATAAAGGGAACTGAGCATCAAAGAAGTTGAAGTTGAGCTGAGCTCATGAGTTCGTTTGTTTCACTTGCTATAAGTTTGTTTGTTTACAATTACTCCTGATCAAGTAAAAAATGTTATAAAAACTAAAAACTAACTACCTCAAATTGAAATAATGAAGAAATCTAATACGGCACAATTCAAAAGTACACAGTGTTTAAACACCGACCATGGATATGTTCAGCAAGACTTCCACTACTGTGATTTCACTTGCGCCTAGACCTGGATTCCTTTACGGCCTTCTCAGTCGGATGCGAAACCTTCCCCTTCTCCTGCGACCTCCCGGGAACCAGCCTTTCACCAACAGAAGTTGCTACAGCCGCCTCCGGATGCTCCACTATCAGCAACTTCAGCTCGGCCATGGACTCAATTTTCCGGCGTTTGTCCGCCAGTAGGACAACAATCTTGCCCTCAGACGTCCAGCACTTTCTTATGCCAAAGTGTTTGCGAGCTGCAGTGAAAACTATATGTCTGGTCTTAGTAAGGAACTCGGACACAGTGAACCCGGAGTCCTTCAGAGCTGTCTTTGCATTCCATACCTTGCTGCGATCCTGATGGTTCATGAACCGCACCAACACGGGCCTCGGCTTGCTGATATCGGTGCCCATACGATGACAAGCAGCAAATTGCCTTGAGGAAATATCAGGCAATTTAAATTGGTCGCTTAGTATTCGCACAATTGAGTCCCCAACAGCGATATTACTGCATTCTGGCACCCCATGGAATAAAAGCACCTTTCTACGTGATGCCGTCTCCTGGCGGTCCAGGCCTTGGATCAGGAGTTCAAGTTGTTGCCTCATGGTGTCAAGTGACTTCAAAACTAGAGTCCTAAAGTCAGTGAACTCACAGGATAAAGTGGCCAAATCTTTGTGTGGAGCCTGTGCAGTATCAGTGTTGGAGAGTTTCCTTAGGTTACTCTCATGTTCCCGCATCCTGGCATCCAATGAACTGGCCAGCTCCTCCAAATTAGATGTCAACTTTGTATACAGGTCCATTGTCACTTGTTATTGTCCTGGCTGTGTTTCAGGTGAGTGAAGAGGAAAATTTATTATTGGAGAGTGTGAGAGAGACTAAGTTTTAGTATACACTGCAACTTTTCATGGACTTTGATTGAATTTAGCAATTTTTTAGTACAAATAAATGAAGAGCTATAAATATTTTGTGTTGTCACTTAAACTACCCACATATGGTTTTCGCTTTTTTATTCGTTTTTTGTTTGATAGACCCTTGGCATTATCTACAACAAGAACAGTAATAGTAAGTAATTTTATATGAAAGCATTGGGGGTGACTTGATCCCGGGATCAAGTCTACCCTATTGTTCGGAGAACAAGTCTAAACTGGTCTCATTTTTCTAATACAGTTTATTTTACGTGAAAATAATACTATTTTATAGAAAAGTAAAAAAAAATTATCTTAAGTCGACCAATAACCAACTGATTTACTTGTATTGAGACAATAGTAAGTATCAATAGCACTAAAATTCGAACATACACACATCTGTAAATTGTTGGCGTTGCGTTTTACAATTAGGTATGTAGGTACTGCTATAATTACCTCATATTCATATTCAATGTTCAGAAAAAACACTTGGATAAATAGTAGGTACTTACAACAAAGCTGTTATTCTTTGTCATGACAGAGCAAAATAATTACGCATATTATAATTCAGTTTGCATTTATGCTCAGTATCAAGTGTACCAATCTACCTGTACTGTACATACCTATGTAAGTTTTAGCATCATGAATATTTTTTAACATTTTAAGCATTTTTTTAGAAATGTTATTATTTAGAATTAGGATTAGCAATTTTTTTTAAGAAAAAGCCTCGGACACCTTTGCATATTGCGCGCACGTAGGGGTGCGAGCTTTAGCATTATCAGTTTATATGGAAATATTTTTATATTTATATTTTACATGGACCACGCGTGGCATGTGAGTCTTTGATCGCAGTCTCGGTATCCTTACAACGACTGTGAGAGGCAGCTTTTGTTTCAAATATGTCGTCAGCACTTGACCTTTAAACTTGCACAGGCAAGGATAAGGTCTACGATGGAATGACCTACCCAGACAATGTGTCAGTATATTAGTGGATGCTGATTTTGTGGATTTGTGTTTAGTATGTACTAAAGTGGGTGCTGCTACTCATCTCCCAAAGATTGTAATAGGGATTTGCCATAATCAACACGCTTGACCGGCGAGTTTGTGATCATAGTATCGGTGTTAGGTAGGTTCTTAGATAAATAATAAATAAATAAACATTTCAGAACAATAATT
The DNA here is from genome assembly GCA_951394065.1 of Venusia cambrica. Classification (NCBI taxonomy): domain Eukaryota; kingdom Metazoa; phylum Arthropoda; class Insecta; order Lepidoptera; family Geometridae; genus Venusia; species Venusia cambrica. Next base: position 3,894,392 of record OX596040.1, on the reverse strand, counting down.
TCACACAGCGCCATCGAGCCCCAAGCTAAGCATAGCTTGTGATATGGGAACTAGATTACGGATATAAATAACTTGTAAATACAAATCCACGTGTTTATATGATACAACACCCAAACGTAGAACCAACATCTATTTAAAGCTATTCATCACACAAATGTTTGTCCTGGGTGGGAATCGAACCCACAACCTATAGCGCAGAAGGCAGAATTGCTACCATCTGAGCTTTAGGCTTGTCGATTAGATGGATTGAAGCTGCTGCCGGCCCATTGCCTGGTAAAATCCCCACGGGAGGTTAGCAGAGAGACCCATATTCTTTGCCGCGCTGTCGCCTTTAGAATAGGACTTCAGACAGCGTGGAACTGACCAACCGTCTGCATATTAGCTCCTATCAGACTTCCCTAATTATCAGCTTATACCCTGTTTTCAGTAGACAGGTACCTTATTTTATAAAATAACTCGAGCCCAATTGCCGTTGTGCCCAGATTATGTAAGTTCTTGACAAAAATCACTGACAGATCTAGGCAACCCTCTACGTAAGTAAGTATATTTAAAAGACAACCTATGTAGGTACTGTATTGTTTAATGTTAAATCTAAGCAACCATATCACATCTCATTAGTTTTTAATGTGCCCTTGTTTTACATTAATTTAGTTTAGTTACATACTTACTAGCTCAACATTAGAGATTTTAAGATTGTATTTTTAACTCAGATGTAATGAGGTACACCTACATAATTTCAAAATTTCATAATTTAAAAAAAATATACAATAGTAATCTATCCTCTGTTGGTGGTCCAAATAACTAAATAATTTAGATCGAGAAGATCATAAATTTGTATTTTATTTTATATTCAATTTTGATTCACCTCTGTAGTCTAGTGGTTCGTACACTGGTGTCAGATCCAGAGGTCCCGGGTTCGAATCCCAGCGGGTACAATATTTTGCTTGATCAGGTTCGAGGTAGGACTTTGTTTAAGTCCGCCTGGCTAGCTATCACCATTTTACCTGAATAGGTATGTCGCCATAACAATAATTCTAAATTGTTGTGTTCCGCGATTTAAGAGCGCGCCCAATGCCAGGAAAAAATCATATTTCACCCGCGCGTCTTGCACCGCCCGCTCTAGTGCATAAAGCTACCACAGCGCGCCATCGCTCGCTCGAGTTTGTGACGCTGAGCACAGTAAATGCGTTACACTAAGATAAGTCATATACTATTACTTTACGATTGGGTTCACGATTATTCATTAAAAAACTATTACTGCGAACGGATTGAAATGTTATTTGGAATGAAGATTTATACGACAGCCGTCAGTGGATAGTCAGAATAGGTACTTGAAGTATGTACCTACTACCTATACCTACATAACCCAAGTAAGTTAGTAGTCGGTAGGTAGTAGGTAGTTATATTTTGTTAACAATTGCAATATCTCCAGAACCATACATGAATTTATTTTTATCACTAACAAGGCGTCATACTCAGTTTTTTTTTTACAAGTTAATTTAAGAAAATCCGCTGGTAGGACGTTCTTTTGGCGGAAACTGTTATTCTAAATATCGGAAAAAATATAAACGGCTATCTACACATAGGAGATTATTTTAACCGTACCAAAAAATTAAAATGAGGGCCAATAAAAAAAATATTGCTTGAGATGGAAATAAAACATTGAACTAGCGACACCTTACCAACACCACTTCTGAAACATTTGCTTTAAACACATTGTTACGATCCTTGTAAATCCGATTTTTAATAATTTTAAAAACTAATTAATTACTATGTATTCGCCAATTAGTTTGAAATACTAAACAACACACAAATCAAGGTCTATTAATGGTATTATTTTCAAATTGGAGCATCCAGCGGTTTTCGGGATATGGAAATCTGCGAAACGTTACCACAACAAAATCTTGAATTTCTCTGAAACCGTCTGGCACACAAATTTCAAAATTACGGGCACGATTGACCCACGTAAAGACCTAGCTAGAGTTTCGGCAGTGTCGCGGGCTGCGCAGCTCGCGGAGTTCGTGTTTTTGTTAAATTTTGAAAAAAAATTAAAAAAAAAAATTTATTTTTTTGGAATGGACTTGGAATTTTTTTTGGACTTGGACTTAACTTGGACTTCATTTTGGACTTGGACTTAGAAGGACTTACAATGGTCTTAATTTGAACTTAGTTGGACTTGAGTTGGACTTAAGCTGGAGAGAGCTTTTTTTTATTGTACGACGCGTAAGCATCTTGGCCTTCATCTCACCTCACCCGGTAACAAGTTGAGATAAGGCCGAAGGTGGAGGCGCACTTCAACCAGAATCCTCAACAAACTGAGGAACTTACTATCTTACCTCAGAATGCCAGAACACAACAATTTTTTAATTGTGATTATGGCGACAGAATTAGGTAAGATGGTGGTAGCTAGCCAGGCGGACTCAAACAAAGTCCTACCACCAACCAAACTGTAACTGGACAAATTTTGTTATAAAAAAACACTGGCACTCTGGGAGAGCCGACAGAAGTGAAAACTTGAAGTTTTTTTATCATTGCCTAAGAAAACAGCTGAGATTATTGTTACTTGAATCCCAATGTGTTTAAAGTCAAAAGTGGTATCGGTAAGCGTAACAGTGTCGCGCATAATAATCGAATAGCTCGACGATACAATTCACAAGAGCGTGCGGTGACGATGACGCGAGTTACTCGCTTTTTGTTCAGCCATAAAGTACATTTATGTATATGCACAGTATACATATAGCTCATGGAAACGGTTCGGTGACGATGGCGTCCTGTAAATGGAAAAACAAACTGTTTTAAGACTTGTCTGCTACTTATGTAACCCTATGTTTGTATTTTGTTTTGTCTGTTGGACGTCCTATTTTAAATAAATATATAAATAAATGACGCGAGTTCCATGATTTTTGTTCGTGCTCAACCCCCCTGAAGAAGTTTTCTACATAAGTACTGGATTTGGCTACATAATTACTAATTGTAATAATCAACATTCAGTTATGTAGGTAGTACAAGTATGCCGAGTATACAAATACAAATATTTAAAAAAAATGTTACAGGAAATTAATTTCACACAGCGCCATCTAGCCCCAAAATAAGCATTACTTGTAATATGGGAACAAGATTACGTATAGATTTTGTAAATACATACTTATCAATCAATACAAACACCCAAACACAGAATAAACATCTATATTCATCACACAAATGTTTGTCCTGGGTGGGAATCGAACCCACAGCCTACAGCGCAGAAGGCAGAGTTACTACCAACTGAGCTATGAGGATACAATGATTTGTCTGAAAATCTTGCCTATACTGTCATAATTACGTAGAAATGATCAGTGCAGCGGCAAACGCGCGGCCCGGCCGGGTTTGAACGCTAGCCCATCAAATTTAGACTCAATTTGTATGAAAATAGGGTGCTACCATTATCAACTCTTTGCGTTGATTTGAAAATATTATAATAGAAATCCGTCTTCAATTAATTTTATTATGCATAGGTACGAACCTGATTAATAAAAGTAGATAAGTACCAGTAGATATTCAAAACATAATTCAAATTACGCGCTGGATTACGAAACAAAGCGGCCGGGAACAACCTTCCACGTCGAGCGCTGCCCGACAACTGATCAAGAAGCCATGATCTATTTTGTATCCAAATGGCATAACATAAAGTCGAAAATGGCATGGTTCAGTTGCTTATGAAATGGCTTTTAGGTCCACGTTAAAATTTTTGTTAGTGTTTTATTTAATTATTCAAAATGTAAACGTGAAATTAAAAATCTAGCCGTTCATTCGACTAAAACACTAGTCTAGCTATTTTATTCATAAATAAAAAAATGGGGTTGTCGCTGATAATTTCGAGCATTTGAATTAAAAGCGTTTTTTTAGTGTAGTATCTATTTTTTTTTTTAAAAAGAACTCAGATTTTTTTTTTTAATTCTATCCAATTATTGTACTACAACAAGATTTTCCCCAGCTTTCAGTATTTTTTTTATTGGTATAACTACTTTCGTTACTATCAAAGAGTGTGTTTGAAAATGCTCCTGTTGCGTAATTTTGTCATTGGGCGCGCTCTTAAAGAAAGAATGAAAAAAAAAACATATATTTGAAGCATATAATTGCATCAAACTCAGCAATATGCTGTGTTATAATATAAATAATAACACAACGCTGGTCTTACGTCGAAACCAGTTGAGTGCATTATGTCATTTAGAGGTAGGTAGGTAAGGTTGCCAGGTCCTCAGACTGTTGAGGATTCCGTGTGAAGTGAACTTCCACCTTCGGCCTTATCATGACTTAAAACCAGATGAGATGAAGTCCAAACGCTTCTCAATCAAATTAAAGAAAATAAGTTACGACCTGGGGACTCAAAATAAGACATGCATTTTTTCAGCACTAAACTAATTAACTCTCATACACAGTAAAACACTACTAAGTTATACCTACTTCCGAATCACTAAACACTGTTATCGCACTCAGATATCAATTGATGATAGCTCGCTGTATCGTTATTGCATACTCTGTCCTACTTTTTTTGGAAGGTCAATACGCTGGCCTGGTTTTAAACCGGGAGGGCGACAGCTTTGCGTGGACCTGGCTAGCGCTGAAGGCGCGAGCCCAAAAAATGATTTTTGAGGCATCAAGCGCAAGGGCACCACTTAGATACGGACCTTGACTTGAGTTGTTGCCATTTGGTGGGGGGGATAGGAATGGCCGAAGGCGATACCGAGGGTAACCCTTTGAGGTGGAAAGGTTCATCGACGAGATAGTTAATGAATGGATGCCATCACCTTCAGGTTAGCGGTGGTGAGTGGGTCATCCGGGTCACCAAGAAGGTATCTTGACCTACGGAGGACCGAACTGTCCTGCTTCCGAGTCGCGAGGCATTTTTATATCCAATCCAATTCAATCAAATGATCCAGCATGCGCGAGATAGATCGCGGCACTTACTATTGCGTAATCTGGGACGCTATTGTTTTCGACGGTCGTAAACAATCATTTTGTGCTATATGTAAACAAGTTGTTTTTTATCTTATTTTCGTGGAACTATTTGAAGGCCCGTGATTGTTCAAGACCTTTCTGATTGACGTAACAAAATGTACAAAACCCAATGCTCGAACGTGTTGGTCAAATAATAAATAGCTTTCTAAAGTTTCAAATTCATTGGCTTTGCCTTAGCCGGTAGTGGACATAACACTTTCCAGGAAGGAACCTCCAATGTTACTTCACGCATTGTACCTGGTGGTATGTTTGTACGTGCTATGGAGATGGATGAGCCGTCACATCAAGGAGGCATACGATATAGCGCCCCCGGAACTATCTCAGAAACTACCTCTCATCGGACATGTGTTCAGATTTTTTGGAGATCAATCTAGTAAGTTAAGTGTTCCACCTATGGACTACTCTTAGTTAGCCTAGAGCTAATGATTATTTCTTTATCCAAGATAATTTAAAATTAAACTCATTCTCTGTGCATGTTTTAAGGTTAAGGTCCTCGATACTTGCACAGACAATGAGAAGGTCTACGATGGAGCGAATTCAACCAGAACGGATGCCTCTGTAGTCAGTTGCGTACATTCTGTTCATCAAGAGTAATAGAAGCCCCTTGTGAAAAGGCTCGTCCTGAAAATTACTACCACCATACCTATTTCGACCGCCAAGCAGCATTGCTGTGTTCCGGTTTGAAGGGTATGGTTGCCGGTGAAATTACGGGTACGCGAGGCTTAACCCCTTTATACCTCCAGTTGACGGGCGCAATAGAGTGCCGTGTATGCTATGTTCTTTGTGAATGTGACCTATGCGGCAAAGCGTTGTTATAGGCAAGAGATGCAGTTAACACCAGGTGGGACTACTAGCTCGTCCCGTCTCCTAGTTTTATAAAAAGAAAACCTGTAGGTGAACCTCAAAAGGTTCACACTCTGAGGCTGAGTATTCTTATATTATTACCCATTGACATCTTTGTTCGCAACGTAAGCCAATTCAGCAAACTATTAAAAACCATTTTATAAACCAATTCCTCGTTTAGCAACCAGTAGAACTCTGTTAAGTTAATTTTTATCGTGTTTTCGTTCACTTTTTTTATTATTCACCGTTTGTTATCAAATGTATCTACTTAGTTGTAAGCACATGTTTTTACCTTACAATCTAGATTTACCTTTATCTTTTTTAGTTTTATTTTTTCTTGTTTGTAAAGTGTATTGTGTTTAGTTAATAAATAAACACATTTCTCAATCTTTGTATAGGTATGTACAAAAAGGATTTTGGGAAATTTCAACTGGATGACAAGAACTGTGCTCTACTAACTCTACTTTTTTTTTAGAAGCATATGCAAAACTGGAGATGTCCGCTGCCGAATGCACCCAAAAAGGTGGAGTTGCCACTGTCTCGTTTGGACCACGTTTAGTTTATGGTATGCCCCCCTATTTTTATGTCTCTAATAACTTACCTACTCACACACACTACCACAGATGTCTTTCCAGTATATTATTTTTCTTTTTTCTCAAGCTCCCGGCTAAAGTATAATTATAATAGTGAATGGGCACTTAATTAATTCCTATCCTGACGGCCGCCATATTGTTATTAATTATTTGACAGTTGCGATTCTATGGTGTCTACCAAAAACCACTGGTTGGGTCGGGACCATTTTCAAGTGTGGCATAGCTTTCTAGATTTTTGACTATTTGGTTATGAAATCAACGAGTATACCTTAAAACTATTGACTTAATACTGACCACGCGCAGTTTCAGCCTCAAAGTTTCTCTTAATCTGAATCTTAATGTGGTCCCAGCCAGTGTGGTGTTATGGCAGATGCTTTCTACAAAATGGAAAAAATAATTGAATGTGCAGAGTATAGTGCGACGCGACGTTACAAAGCCGATGAGCTATAACAGTGTGAAGCCCAGGCGCCACCTCCAATGCTCAAAAATGAAAAGTGATGTTGCAAAATCAATATTACTTACACTTTGATCTGCTAGCGTTATTACGTCATAAATACACATTAAATTAATACTCACACATTCAAGTCCACTATTGAAAAGTACCTTCACATAAACAATGTAAAAATACACATGGCATGAAATAAGTATGGCAAGTATTAAGTACTCGGGAAGTAGCTGATATCTTCCCATCTCCTGATAAAATCCCTTATAGTCTCTTACAACATCCACGGCAGGATCAACACAAAAATCACCGATCTGCTTGCCAGTATGATAATTATAGCACTCCTTTGGTGGACGCTTATTGCATGCGTCGCTTTTTGTGATCACTAAAGACTTTTCAAACCTACCTAATATAGTTTAGTTCATGATATCTTTCCAATGCATGTCCGATTTGATTAATTCAAAAAGGTCTTCGTCCATAGCATTAGTACATTTTTAAGTATGATGTGATTTACTTGGTAAAGAATATTTAGGCTTCAGTGTCGATAATAGGATTTCCCACAATTGAAATTTTCTAATACTAATATTATTTAATGTACCCACAGTTTTCGACCCGTTACAGTTTTATTATACCTAAGTAGGTATACAAGATGGGTAATATCACATTTGAAGTAGAAAGCAGATGTGTCTCAGCGTCTAGTGAGAGCATCCTGTTGTCTGGTTTCATATTTTGGCAAGTGTTGCAGGTCACAGCACTTGCAACCAATAAAGTGTCTAAAAATGTATATTAAATGAGTTGTTATTTACAAAGTCGTCAGAGCCCCAAATAACCTCATCTCTTCACGTGGGGCAGCGTTTTGTCACCGCAACCCCCACATGAAGTGATGAGACTATTCGGAGCTCTGACGACTCAACAAAATCCCATCTGTTTTGACACATATCTGGACACGTATCAATAATTTTATAATAGTGAATTCACAATTTCAGTCATAACAGATCCCGACGATTGTCTGACTGCATCAAACGAATGTTTGACGAAGGATCGAACCTACTATGGCATAGCGAAAGCATATATAGGAAGCAGCTTATTGCTAGCCGAAGTTCCACGATGGAAGAAGCACAGGAAACTGATCAACCCAGCCTTTAGTATGCAATGCTTGCAAGGCTTTTTAAGCGTGTTTAATTCTCAAGCAAAGAAATTAAGCGATGACCTGGCAGCGTTTGTGAATAAAGACGCGTTCGACCATCAGCTGACTATTCAGTTATATAACTTAAAGTCCATAAGTTGTAGGTTAGTTTTCATGATTAATATGATTAATACTCAAGCCGTAATCGAGCCCTCTTACTCACCACTACCTTTACTCAGCTCGTGGATGTCGAATAAATGATCTCACTAGAAAAAGGCGGCTGCTTTTCTCTGAGTATTATCTAACATATTTATGTAGGTACTGCGATCACAAGTCCGCTTGCAAGTGTCGTGATAATATCAAACACTTCCATACTTTGGGCAAAAGGCGGCAGCGGGCTGTTGAAAAAAACAATGCACACCGGCCAGACGTATATCTCTATGTAAAGTCGATGACATTTGTCACTATTGGCCATTTTCCCCTACATTTTTTGACATTAGCGATTCAACACAAAATGTCTAAAGCGTGAGAATCACCCGCCAATAAGTTATTCAGGTTCAATAACTTAGCAAGAGACTTCATGTGGAGTATAGGTAAACCTATAATACAAGTGACCCTCTATGAAGTAGGACAACAAAGGTATGACAGGGAGTCAGTAGCTGGAGGCGCCTTAAGACACTCTTTGTAGCGTTGTTTCGTAAGGCCTAAGTAGGTTCAGCAGCGGACGAATATAATGATGATAATCCCACCAAGCTAAGCGTGCACTTTGAAGGCCCTGTTGATCGATTAATGGCTTATGAGTCTACGTGGTTATACATTTTTAGACCAAATCTTTAAGTACCTACTTATTTAGTCTAGTAAAGGATGGGTCAGGACAGGAGAATACAAACAGTACAGGACATTAATTTCAACAGCACCATCTAGTCCCAAACTATGGCTTAGTTTTATGAGCTTTATGAGAACTATATTACAGAATATACGGATTGAACTCGTGTATCTTTTTTTTTATAAATAAATACTTATGATACAGCACAACACCCAAGCATAGAAAAACATCTATACGCATCACACAAATATTTGTCCTGGGTGGTAATGGAACCCACAACTTACAGCGCGGAAGGCAATTATAAAAGACTTCTCACTTGTGAAATTTAAAATATTGTTATCAATTTGCAAGCAATCACAGCCCCTAACATGCTTGCCTGTCCCCAGTGACAACTTTCGGAGAAAATATCGATGACATTGACTTTTTCAAGCAATTTTTGGACGGATCCAGCGAGGTTCTGTACATATTTGCGGAGAGATTCAGCAAGATTTGGTTGCATCCTGATTTCTTGTTCAACATGTCGCAGCTAAAGAAACGGCAGGATAGAGCTTTGACTAGCATCATGGAATTCACTCGTTTTGTAAGTATTTTTATGGTCCATTATTTTACAGTCGTCATTTTCTTTCTGGCAGAGCTCTCTCCATCGTAGACCTCATCTATGTTCTGATCTAGAGCTAGGGTCCCTATATTGTGCGACCAATAATGTATAGCTAATACCTAATTCGAATCCACTATGTTACAATACAGTTTAACACACCCGATATTTCGAAACCATGGCTTCCAATTATTGGTTGTGCATTATTGGGTCGTGCATTATCAACGCGTGCTGATAATGTACGACCAATAATCAGAAGCTTCTCATTGGCTGAGAGACTTTCAAATCCTTGAGCCCTCAGGTCGCTCAATAAGAAGTAGAGAATCATGCCTCGTTTGGACTGTACAAGTTCCGCGAGTTCATACAATACATTTGCAGTGGAGAGGTGCCAATACAAAAAAAAATAGTTGCAAGCAAGTATTTTTCTGGGACGAGCTCCCGCCTAAAAGCTCGCTTCGCCCCTGAGAATCACTTCACCCACTCAACTCTCCTCTCAGGACCTCCTTCGCAAGCTTCTGGCTCCGCCTTTTTTATATACACACCCCAATCGACTAGACAACAAAAAAAGAAAGAGTGGACACGGATTATTGGCTGTGCATTATTGACACGTGCTTACAATGTACAGCCAATAAGTCCACTTCTTAATATGGTCACCAATTATTGGTCGTACATAATTGGTCGTGCATTATCGGGTCGTACATTATTGGCTGTGCATTATTGTCTCCCTAGACTAGAGGCATTATTCGAATAATTATAGGAAAAACATAGGCGAGTAGGTACCTACCTACTTACATCGCAAAGAATCGCAGGCCCTCGGTTCATTTGTTTTATCGCAGGTTAATACAGGTAACTACCTACCTATCTATTGTGCGATTTACAGATTCTTCAAAAAAGGAAAGCACACCTACAAGCAATGGCGCATTCAAAAGAGCATACCTACAATCAACAAGGTAAGTAGGTTTTTTTTATTGTACGTCGGGGGATCTCAACTTGTTACCAGGTGAGATGAAGAAATAAGAAGTGTTCCAAAAAAATTCCAAAACGGCTGGACCGATTTTGATGAAATTTTCAGGAAATCTTCAGATTTGTCCAGGGTGATCCTGTGTAACGATAAATTAGTGACGAAATTCAATAAAGCATTAAAAGTTTGTTTTTTAATCGATGTTGTTTACTATTGATTTACCTTTTTCAGATTTCAAACCAATTATAGACCTTCTGCTTAACATATCGCAAGACGCAGGGTTAACAGATGAGGATATAATATTCGAAACGAACGGCATTATAGGCGGCGGGTTTGACACTTCTGCAATTACCCTCACAATAACCCTGACGCTGTTAGGTGCTCATCCGAGAGTTCAAGAAAAGGCTTATGAAGAGTAAGTTTACTGCCTTACCCTTTATACATATACCTTTTATTTATTTCATAGTTATCATCATTACAGACCGATACAATCCACTGCTGGACGTAGGTATACCTAGGTATCTCCCAAGTTGCGACACTCTTGCCTGCCACTGTACGGAGGTCGTAGCCCCGTACAGTCATTGGGCGTCCCACACAACGGTTACCTTGTATTTTCTTCCTAAAGATTATCTGATGTCATCGAAAAAATTGTGTTGTTATCGGTCTGTTCAATCTCAAGACAACTCAGTACCCACTCGGCGAACCACGAAATATTTTAATTTTATACCTCAATGCTTGCCTGCTCTTGCAGCTTTACTTTAATCCGTATACTTGGCAGTTGGGTTGGGTTAAAAAAGAACCTACTCGGCTAGATACAGTGTTTATTATACAGTTCTTGATTGACAGACTGTGTGTGTGTTTGATTTAATCAATCAATTTTTTAAAGATTTTTTTAGATTGCATCATTCTGTCCGAAGCTTAGATCTTGGTTAGAAGGTCTAAGGTCCAAAGAGTCGGCTATGAGAGAAAGAGGCAGCAATATATTTGATAGCTGTCCTGTCACCTTATCGCTATGAATATGTAATTACCTACCTATCTGTGATAACAAGCCAATAGGTAAGGACCTAACCTTAAAACCTTGAAACGTAGTGACCTACCTAACCGTTAGGCAGGTACATTCGTTTCGTTTACGTTTCAACATTGACTTTTATTCTGTCTATTTCAGGTTACTGCAAGTGATAGATTCCGAAAGAGACATTGACAGACATGATCTCCCGAAGTTGGTGTACATGGATGCGGTTCTGAAGGAGACCATGAGGCTGTATCCCGCGGGGCCCATAATAGCTAGATATGTTCGCAAGGATATAGCTTTGAGTAAGTTATGTCAACAAAACTGTTGGAAAAAGCGCATATTGTGCACGCTTGGCTATCATAAAAAAAACAATTGCTATAGACCTAGTGTGTGCGTTGATGATAGTCAGACAGTTGCTCACACCGAGCTATTTTATTATTTATACTTATAAATATGAAAATGAAAGACGAAAAGTAGCTGATGGCTTTAACGAGTCTATGATACCTGAAATGGCTTAGCTTCAGCGATCATATCTTCCACAATACTGGAGCATTTACATTTATTTAGTGTATATTATAATTCAGGATTGATGCTAGAACGTGTTGCGAACACACGATTAGGTAGGTACATCAAATTTTCTCGATAGAAAAAAAAAACAAAGTTGACTCTAATTTATACCAATAATGTTCGCCATTCAATAAATACGCCCAATTAGGCCTTGACACTTTGTACAGTAAATGAAAACAGTATACAGTAGGCGGTCTGTGTTTTATATTTTCAAAATGAATAGTTGTTTTACCGTAAAAAAATCAAACGTAGAAATTCGCGCGTAGTTCTGTCATCTGGTGGTCATAAGCGCCGTGTTTGAGCCCACAGCAATGTCACCTTTATTATAATTATAATTATAACTTAGTTCTAAACTAGATTAAAGTTGCGGTGAGTTGCTAATCTGAGGTATTATATGCCGTTAAGGTAAAATTATGTCGCTATAGAGTTAGGGAGCTCATGTTCAGTTGTGGACGTAGGTATATGAGCTACAATTATGATGATGATCGAAATTGTTGTTTCAGAAAACTACACAATGAAAGCAGGCAACTCTTGCTTACTGCTCCTAGGTGGGGTACTGAAGCACTCAGTGTGGGGTCCCGATGCGGACCAGTTCCGACCCGAGCGGTGGATGGAGGCGGCACCCAAACATGCATTCGCTGCGTTCAGCGTTGGCAGAAGGTCTTGCATAGGTAGGAGAACATGGACCGTCATATTTACGGTTTGATTTATTTGTTTTGTATGCACTCTCAATGGTAATCAATTTGTGGTAAATGTTTGCGAACCCTGGCTGTGGAGGGGTTGGGAATAATTTACTTGTACCCACATCGCTCTGTAAAGTTAATGTCAATGTCTGACTAAGTAAATAATTAGGTAATTCATTATCAAATAACATTTTTTGTGCCCAGGTCAGACATACGCGATGATGTCAATGAAGACCGCGCTGGCTCACTTGCTGCGTCGTTTCCGGTTCGCAGCTGACGTTACGCAACTCAGATTCAAAATGGACGCCTTCATCCGGCCGGTTTCCGGTCACTTCATATCCGTTGAGGAAAGATTGTTACAAAAATAAGAGCACATTCCTACTAGCAGTCGCCCAATCGTGCACTAATCTAAATCCGAATAAAAATATTAAAAAATCGAGATAATCGCTTAGTAATGTTATGATATTTTTTTGTTGTAAATAAGTTGGATTTGCTCTTGATCTCTAGGCTCTAGCGCGAGCTTTTTTATTTTTATTGTACGACGGGGTATCGCTTGGCCTTCATCATAAGTTACTGGTAAAGTTACTCCCGCAATGGAATACAGCGATACTTATGACGTCAGACTGGCAGGAGGGTCGCTAGTTAAGTGGACCTTGTTCGACCTTGACATAAAGTTTTGAGATCATTCAATTACCGCTATCATAAGTTCACGATTCCTTCGACCATGGAAGACAAGTACCCTCCTTCCCTTGAGGCGAAGGTATATAAATATTAAATATTATAGGACATTAATTTTACACAGCGCCCCAAACTAAGCATAGCTTGTAATATGGGAGCTAGATTACGGATAGAATACTTAAATACTTTTTGTAAATACATACGTACTATATGATACAACACCCAAACACATTACAAACATCTATTATCATGACACAAATGTTTGTCCTGGGTGGGAATCAAACCCACAGCCTACAGCGCAGAAGGCAGAGCTACTACCAACCAGTGTCTCCATATACACGGTAATTACCGTAGATGCACCATAATCTTGTGTAATCTACCGTCTACGGTAAAGAAGCATTACCGTGTCATAGGAATTACCGTGCATTATTATTGTGTGGCACTTTCGGTTTTACTAAAACAAATTTATGACAAGGCAACACTCGGCATTTTTTTCAGGGATCATTTTGGTAAAGTTAACATTATCTAAGTACCTAGTCGGAATAAGTAATCGAATGTCCACTTTATATGCGTAGTTAGGTTATTTTTCACTCACAATAACAATTACAGTTAATAATAGTTACCTTGACAGTTATATAGTATTGTCGTCCTTATTTATCCCTTCCGGAAATAATGAAACAACATTTTCAAGTTAATCTTTATATCTATACTCAAACATTCAAAAAGCCGTACCTATCGGATTGAATTTGGCAACATCCGATAAAAACACAGAACGCTATTCCGAATAAGTATTCAAAATCTAAAAATTTTGACATTAAGTATTATTTGAAACTTAGGTACTCGATTTTAAAAAAATGTTTGAGAATAGCGTTGAAATCTATCGAATTCTAATTAGACAAAAAGTAAAGTGTCCGATCTGAAAACTTTCCGTGAGAATAGGAAATTCATTTGTTTTGGCGGAAAATTGGATTGGACTGTAAATTTTTGTTTTGACAATATACTCGAATGAAATCTTTGGAGAACAATGGAAAGTGCCAGTGATGCAAAAGTTCAAAATAGAGTGGTGCAGACAGGTTCTCACATCGTTTTTTGGCTAAATACTTTGTACACGGTATTTTTTTTTTGATACACCGTAATTTACTGTTAAAACACCGTATTTTGACCGTTGCAACACGGTAATCCATATGAAGTAATGGAGACACTGCTACCAACTGAGCTATGAGGCTTGGTATATCAATCGTATGTGTCCATCATCGTCCCAGAATCCCCACCGAAGTCAAAGTTTTCCGCCCGCACAGCCCCAACCAGATTTTCCTAGGGGTTCACTAAGAAATCATTTCAGGATTTACCTATGGGATGACGGATACGAAGTCTCACGAGTTCCACTAGTTAAATCAATACGTATCTTCATTATTTATTAGCCTTATTGTCAGTAAAACGTACCATTGACTATTACCATTGATAACAGAAGTGACACAACTTTGTATCCTTACTACCATTATATATGATGGAACTAGCGATAGAACTTTGTATCTATCGTACCATTAACTCGTTGGGTGCTGCATGTCTCGCTCACTATGTAAAACACACCGTGAGTGTTTTACAGCACCCATCGAGTTTAAGAATAATAAAGACATATCATGCTTTTATTAGTATTGTCACACCAAAATGAAATAAAATTACTTAGTTATTTTGTAAAAAAAAAGGAAACCGACTTCCCCACTAAAAACTTAAAAATAAGAGTAAGTTCATATAATTTGAAGTTGGTGCCGAATTGCCAAGCAAATTAACATGTTTGTTGTATGGCGGCCTTCAAATTATATGAACTTACCCTTAGAGCTATTTTTAAGTTTTTAGTGGTGAAGTCGGTTCCTTTCATTAACCAACTTCAAAAAAAGGAGGAAGTTCTCAATTCGTAGGAATCTTTTTTTTTATGTACGTTCCCCGATTAGGTACTCGAAAACTGCTGGACCGATTAGGAAAACGGACCGTGGACCGTTTTTTTGTTAGAAAAGGTGTCAACATATCAGGATCGATGATGAGATCCTGGAGAAATCGAGGGAACTCTTTAAATGTTATGGGCACACTTGAAGCATTTTGGGTATTTTTGGGTGTATACCTCAAAAGCAAGGAAAAAACGGACCCCTTATCACGCGTCTGTCTGTCTGTCCGTCCATCTGCCATCAAAATAATTGGAAAATATACATCATCCAGGTAAAATGAAATTGTATCATATTCTTCATTGAAGTCTACGACACCACGACGTCTACGATACCCTTGTAAGGGTGCAATAATACGGGATTCTAGGAAATATCTACGCAATGATGGGAACGAAGATAAATACAGATGACCTAAACAAGTTTTAAGAATCGGTTTGTACCATGGTACAGTATAGTGGTGCACTTTGTCAGTTTTCCTGTTTTTTTTATTTAAAAGCCAAACTACTGGACCGATTTTAAAAAAACTATGGGAACAATCTGAAATCATTATTCTTTCAAAAACAAATCTGTTGAGAAGTGATGGAATACTTTGTTTTGTAAGTAAACAATAAATAAATCATGGCCTCTTGCCTACGTGTCTATGCGTAAATAGGTATTTAGCGTTTTTTTTAAACCTATTTATATTCATGTCCCGATAAATCAAACTTTTGTTTGATTCAAACTTTTGTTTGATTTATGTTTAATTGTGTTTAACAATAGCATCGCTTCACATAATAACGATTATAATCTTAAAGTGACGCAGTCCACTAAGTAAGTTTGTGTCAGCGGCTGCACTCGCGTGCTACCATACTATAAAAGCCTATGTCCCTAAAGCGTAAATAAAACCTCCCCTGATATTTTGCTTAGTTTACCATTATTCACCATGATAATAGAGGGTGTGGGTGGTGTACACGTAAACACCTGCACACAGTTTACAAAATTGCATAAAATTCACTCCACATACCATACACAAACACAATCTTGCACCCCTTACACAAATTCATTCTCCATACTAGGTATATACCTGAATATTCCACAATTACACTTTGCACACTTTTTCATCTAGATACCTAATTAATAGATTGCGTAGGTACCGTATACTTGCTAACGTAATATTTCCAACCTGTAAATTGTTGGCGTTGCGTGTACAATTAGGTATGTAGGTAGTGCTATAATTACCTCATAAGTTGAGGTTTTACCGTTCTGTTCAGTAATGTTTTGAATCCAAAATTTTGATTCAAAGATAGTAAGTACATAATCTCCACCTCTATCAAATAAATAATTTTGACATACCATGATATTTAGACAAGATATTTTACCTACATATCAGTCCGCAGATTGAATCTTACATAAACATGGTGCCGTCACCACCACAACGTTACAAGCATGCAGCCTACCTGATGTCTTGCCTGCAAAAAGCTTTACTGCGTAGGTCACATCCACAAAGAAGGTGGCCTATGCGGCACTGCATTAAGACCATCGACTTGAGTGAAAAAGTAATTTCACCGGCAACCATACCCTTCAAACATGAACACAGCAATGCTGCTAATCGACCGAAATAGGCATGGTGGTAGTACTTCTCTGGACGAGCCCTGTCACATGGGGTTCTTTATCTCTTGAGAAATCATCATAGAGCCTTATCAAATAGGTTTAACCGCCTCTGTGGTCTAATGGTTCGCCCACTGGTGTCAAATCCAGAGGTCCCGGGTTCGATCCTCAGGGGAGTACAATATTGTGCTTGGTTTGACTGGTGGTATCTGCCCGCTACCATCATCTTACCTAATTCTGTCGCCATAACAATTGAAAAAGTAAGATAGCCATTTCCTCAGTTTGTTCAGGATTCCGGGTGAATTGCGATGCCACCTTATACTTGAAAAATCAGGTGAGATGAAAGAAAAGCTCATAAAATCTGCCTATACTTAATAAGTACCTACTGGCTAGTTTAGTTATTACCCAACCTTGCTACCTACTTAGATATAGGTCTTTCGCCATTGCCATTAAGTCTTTATCTGTTCTCTCGAGCTCATTGGCAATTTTTAGAAAAACTGGTGACAAATAATAATAAAAGTTACATTACACGCGGTGGCTATGTGGTACACCAAGTTTTCATATTGTAGTTGTATTATACCTAGCTTCTATTTAGACATTGAATAACCGTAATGGATATCCCTACATAAGTATATGTACTTATATCTGTATTGAATATATTGCCTACTACTAAATTTCTGTAAGAAATGACGTCATCATTCATTCACCACCGACACCTTGACACACTACACCTAAATACCTTATAATAAGGTATTAAGGTCACAAAATGCACTTAATCCACTCCATAAGCACACAAATTCAAACTTTTTACCAAATACCAAATACCCAATAATTACACTTTTACACTTTTTCATGTAGATACCTACCAACTTAACAAATTGCGTCGGAGGTACCTATCTTATATATGCTTAATAGATATATAAGTACTTACTTTTTTTTTTTTTTAATAGACATTTATTCAATAAAAAGTACAATTAAACTAACTATGTACTTACTAACAATATTCCCAACCTGTTTGTCAACCTGTGTATTATTTTTACATACCATGATATTTAGAGAAGATATTTTACCAAAGAATGTACCTACGTAACAGTCCGCAGATTAAATCTTAATCTATTCAGAACTAATTATAGCGGCCCTATAATTACATACTAAGTCGGTATAGGTTAGTTTAGTAGTTACCTAGCCTAGCTACCTAGATCTACGTCTTTCCGCCATTGTAATTATCAGTCTATATCTGTTCTTTCGGGCTCGTTGGTAATTTTTCGTAAATCTGGTGAGAAATTATAACAAAAGTGACAATAATTATGGTGGGTATGGGGTACCGAGTTGTCATATCTATGTCATGGAGTCCCAATCCCATGTACCAACTGAGGTTATTAGATTTCTGATATCAAATCAAATCAAATAAAAAAAATGTTTGTATACCTATCTGTGATTATGGCATAAAACGAGCCGATAAAAGTTAAGAAATCGTCCATAGGCCAAACTGACCCCTTATTCTGTATGACCAATCGTGTCTTAAGAGTCTATGATATGTGAAATGGCTTAGCTTCAGCAATCATATCTTCCACAATACTGTAGCATTTACTTTAAAATTTGTATATGTTATAATACAGGATTGATGCTAGAACGTGTTGTAAAAACACGATAAAATTTTCTCGATAGAAAAAAAATCCATAGTTGACTATAATTTGTACCTACCAAAAATGTTACCCATTCAATAAATACGCCCAATTGACACTTTGTACAGTAAATAAACACAGTATACAGCAGACGGTCTGTGTTTTAGATTTTCAAAATTAATACCTGTTTGTTTTACCGTAAAAAAAACAAAACGAAATAGGCGCATAATTCTGTCATCTGGTGGTCATAAACGCAGTGGTTGAGCGCACAGCAATGTCACCTTTATTATTACTATTTCTTAGTTCGAAACTAGAATAAAGTAGCGTTGAGTTGCTAATCTGAGGTACTATGGCCCGTTAACGCGCCCGCGTTATGATATGTCAATACGATGATTCCATGCATATATCGTAACGCGAGCACGTTAAGACACGATTGGTCATACAGAATAAGGGCTCTGTACGTTTCTACCAAGTGATGTGCTAATAACTTGTCAAGTAATAGGTAAATTATAAAATGTTGTAAAACAAAAGCTATCTAAGAAAGCTTATTATATATTTTATGATTACCTAGTTAGAAGATACGAAAGACTGAAATTCCAACAGAATTTGCTCCAGTGAATAAGTAATAGATCATATAAAATATGATCTATTATTTATTCACTGCCTTGCTTTTTATGCCTTGTGTGCTGGTCGCATTTCCGAACAGGCGGTAGATTTTACGTTTGAAAGTGATCCAAAAAAATCTTACTGCATAAACTATAAGTTTATTTTTTTTAATCGATAGGGCATCGATTGCCCAGGAACACTAAGTTACCTTTCCACTAAGTTAAACTCAAATTTCAACTCGTTGAAAGAAATGCCTCTTAACCGCCTCTGTGGTCTAGTGGTTCAATCTACCGATTTCAGATCCAGAGGTCCCGGGTTCGATCCCCATGGGGAGTACAATATATTGTGCTTGGTTTGGACTTTGTTGAAGTCCGCCTAGCCAGGCGGACTTCAACAAAGTCTTACCACCATCGTACCTAATTCTGTCGCCATAATAACAATTCTAACAATTTTAGATTGTGTTCCAGCATTCAGAGGTAAGAAAGCCAGTTCCTCAGTTTGTTGAGGATTCCGGGTGAAGTGCGCCTCCACCTTCGGTCTTATCTTAACTTGTTACCAGGTGAGATAAAGGGCAAGCGCTTCCTCGTCGTACAAAAAAAAAGGATTTTTTTTTCAATTATTTCAACTTTGTAACTTTTTGGTATTTTGAAATAACAGGAATATTTTTATCCAGTAAGTTCAATTGAAACAAAATATTGTTAAATTGTGTATATGTACCTATATTTGTTCGGCCACCAAATTTGGAATGTAGACAGCGTTATTTTTATATAAGTATAGGTACTTAGGCTTGAAATACCAACAAATACCACCTGCAGCAAGCAATTGCTGGTTTAAAGTAATAAGAAGAAGAGGATTTTTTTATTCTGGTTGTCGTCAGGACTAGATTACGCTATGTAACCACTTTCCTAAGATTTTCTTTCGATATTCTTGTGTAAATGTCATAAATCACAACCGACTATTTGTTGGATAAACTCCGATAAAACAATGTTAGTCGGCGTATGTAGTTATTAAAAAAATACCGTTTGCAGGAACCTCCAATGTTACTTCACGCATTGTACCTGGTGGTATGTTTGTACGTGCTATGGAGATGGATGAGCCGTCACATCAAGGAGGCATACGATGTAGCGCCCCCGGAACTCTCAAAGAAACTACCTCTCATCGGACATGTGTTCAGAATATATGGAGATCTGTCAAGTAAGTTTTTAGTAATATGTATAATACATTATAGGAACGATTATTTTGTATTTTAGCTAACAGATAGATAAAATTCTTATTGATTTGACAAATTAAACCTAGTAATGGATTGTCTCATTAGCAGCCCAGGCTTTTCGTCGATTTTTCTCTGTGAGTGAAAACGCTTTTCGTTCTTTGTGATTGTGACCTTCTGCTATGTTGCCTCATCTGTCTAGACCTGAGGTCATTGTCGCGAGTTAAGAAACAGCTGATTTTAGGGTAGTCTCAACTCAAAAAACCAGCTGTTGGTGTCAGAACTTTGATCCTGTTTTACCAAAAACTTTGAACCAAAATTCAAAAAGTCGTAAAACAAACGTTGTTCCACGAGTCGGGTCGGATAACCCCGTTTCGGCATAGTACACATATTCTGAATCAGGTTGTATATTATTATAATAAAATGTACAATTAAACTAATTAACTATGTACAAAGGAATCAGTCGGATAACCTAAGGACCGTTACAAACGGCCTATAGGTAACTCAACTGTTCCAGAGCAGTACCAGACGGAAGTGTGCCCAAGACACTGGCTGCATTGCCATGCTGAATAGCTATGCTAATTCGCTGGCCCAAATAAGAGCCAGCCCTTGGGTTACGTGTCGCCTCAATCAAAAGCCCCGCAAGGTTTTTGAAACCCGCAGTGCACCGGCTCCCCACGGACCCAAGATCTGCACCCCAAAAGGCTCAAATAGATAAGATCTGTGGAGACCACTATATTTGCGCTTTTTGTGATCTTCGGCCGAAACAGTCGCCGCACCAGCCCTAACTGATGTCCCAGGCAGATGAGATGGCGCTAGGGTGTCGACGCAGGTAGCGTCCCACACCAAAGGCCTACCCATTTCCCAAGGGACAAGAGTCATACCGTCGGGCCGCTTACCATCATCACGTAACAGACCATTCGGTCCAAGAACGGCTGGAACATTGACACTGGTAAAAGCTCGACAGATAATGTTAAGTAAGTTACATAAGGTACAGAAACATTTTAAGTAGGTACCTTAGACTATTAAACGGTGCCTTGAACTTCGTAATCCCGTATGCTCCAAAATATTTGCTTGATGCACCCTAATTGTTTCCCGACTTCTTACTCGAAGGCGCCTGGACCGATTTTAAAATATAGTTCTTTGTTTGAAAGGGTACACTTAACAGGTAGACCCATCATCATCAGGCCAGGATCTGATGGTAGGATTCTGGAAAATACGAGGGAGCTCTCCAAATATTATGGGCACACTTGAACCGATTTGGGTATTTATAGGATGTATTCCTCAAAAGTAAGGAAAAAACAGACCCCTTATAGGATCACGCGTGTGTCTGTCTGTTCGTCCATCTGTCGTCAAAATAATTTAAATAAATACGTCATCTGTAAACGAAATTGTATCATATTCTTTTATTGAAGTCGGTTTTCATTTTAGTTTTTAAAACGTAATTATTTTATTATTTATTTAGTTGATGTTTTTTTCTGTATTTGGGTGATGTATTGTGTATATCTAGTTCCCATATTATTCCTAGGTTAACTTTCTGATCCTAAAGGCTTCAGAAGGGGTGAGGTGAGATAACAAGTTTACATTAAAAAGTTTAACACTCTTCCTGTAAGATTATGTAACTCTAGAGAGACGCGCTCCATATGGCCGGCCTGTTTCATCCATACTAATCTATACCCACAAGTGGGAAGATATACTTCTTATAAATCAGAGGTAAGATAGCCAGTTCCTCAGTTTGTTGAGGATTCCGGGTGAAGTGCGCATCCACCGTCGGCCTTATCTTAACTTGTTACCAGGTGAGATGAAGGCCAAGCGCTTCCCCGTCGTACAAAAAAAAAAACATCATTAAAAAAAAACTAGTACATCATTCAAAAGACCATTTATTTACCCAGTAAAAACGCATTTTATCTTATCATTTAATCTCATCATTTTTTAATGTATTACATCTTTCCTCTCGCGTTGCTGCAATCTGTCCGCCCATTATTTTACCAGTAACGCTTAGATTAAGTTTCCACTAAGTATCTGTTTATGTTATTTGTAAATGGTGAACAATAAAGAGTTATCTATCTATCTATCTATCTGTGGGAGCGATTACGTGAAAAGGGACGGAAGTGTGTAGCAGGAAGTAAAAGACGATCGCTGTTCGAAAAAAAAATTGCTATAGAATGGAGAGGCCAAAGAGATTTTTGCATTACACCTTGAATTTTGTAGGGCAAATGTAGGGCAGGCGGATAGTTACGTAAATATTTATATTCCACCATTGTGATGTACCGAAACTTTTTTTTACTTGTTGGGAGACTATGGATGGACATTTTTATTCCACCCCCATTTATTAAATCCTGGGGCAACCGAGATTTTTGCATTCCAACTTGAACTTGTTGGACCGAAGCCGTTTTTAAATGTGTAACATCTTTCCTCTCGCTTTCCATTAATCAGTGGGAATGATTTCGTGAAAAGGGACAGAAGTGTAAAACAGGAATCCAGGGAAGCGCGCGCTTGCGACCAATGACTTACAGTGACTGTGTTAGTAAGTATTTATTAACTGCCTCTGTGGTCTAGTGGTTCAACCCACCGATTTCAGATCCAGAGGTCCCGGTTTCGATCCCCAGCAGAGTACAATATATTGTGCATGGTTTGGTTGGTGGTAAGACTTTGTTTAAGTCCGCCTGGCTAGCTACCACCACCTTACCTAATTCTGTCGCCATGATAACAATTATAAAATTGTTTAATTCCGGCATTTAGAGGGAAGATAGCCAGTTCCTCAGTTTGTTGAGGATCCCGGGTGAAGTGCGCCTCCACCTTCGGCCTTATCTCAACTTGTGTAACCAGGTGATATGAAGGCCGTCGTAAAACATAGTACGTTGAATGTAGTCGGTGGCTCTGGACATTGTGTTCAGGTCAGGAGATAATGTTACTGTTGCTTATTACGAGTATTATTACCAAGGCGAATCGCAGATTTTACACGTCTTATGAAACTGCTGTAATGCTCGCTCGTTTTTAATTACTATCATATTTTATTTATATTTTGTTGTGTAACTTTTGCGTAAGTTGATTATTTAATTATTTTAGAAATGCTGGAAAAACTGGAGATGTCTGCTGATGAATGCACCCGAAAAGGTGGAGTTGCTACTGTCTCGTTTGGAGCACATTTGACATATGGTATGTCACAATAGCCTCATCATTTTATATTTCGAAAATTCCGTAAAAATCGGGTCCCTATGTTATACAACCTATATAATACACGGCCAAATAAAATTATAAATATTTTTTTGTTGTTGATTGGCTTCATATTATTTATTGGCTGAACATTCTCAGTTCGAGCTTTATATGGGTTCGAATATTGGCTGTGCAATACAGTCCTCAGTGAGGTCGCGGCCAAATCATTCATATTATATTTCAATTCATTCATTCAATATCTATCATTTTTATATTTTTCATAATGTAATAGAATAAGTTGCCGAGACACTGATGTCACATTAACTTTTTTATAAAAATGTTAACTGTTGTTAACTGTTGTCACGAGGTAGATTTTTAAAAAATATGATGAGGTATAATATCGTTCAGAATATTTACGCTTAGTTTCCTGTTCCGAATCGTTCCCAAAAATATAGTAAGTAGGTACCAATAAATGTTTTACCCCTTTTCCCCCCTTTCAGAGTGGTGAAGGGGATATCAATGTTTACATGATCCTAGCCAATGATATCTGTAATAATTATGCAAAGCTAAATGTACGATGGGCGGTCTTATCGCTTGAGAAAAATGTATCTTTGATAACCTTAGGATGGAGAGGACAGTAGAAGTTTGCTTGATGGTTGGTAAAAAAAAAAAACGCAATGGAGGAATGTCAGTTCAATGACGGTAGTAAAGTCTGACACGGCACAAGAAGAAGAGATCAGTACAGTTTTTTTACAATTAGGTAATTTATTTTTAATTATGTAGGTAGGACGGTAACGACAACACTCCTACAGGATAGAAAAAACGATTGGTAAAGAAAGACCGACATATTGGGTTATAGTACCTACTTACCTCACAATCACAACAGTAAAACGGCTGCTGCCCATTTTCTGGAAAACAAAGATTTTCTCGTGATTTTTTAAGAATGACCAATGATAACTTTATATTCCAGTAATGACTGACCCAGAAGATTGTCTGACAGCATCAAACGAATGCTTGGCTAAGGGGCCAGCCTACACTGTAGCAAAACCATTATTAGGAAGCAGTTTAGTGCTAGCCGACGTCCCACGATGGAAGAAGCACAGGAAACTGCTCAACCCAGCCTTCAGTATGCGATGCTTGCAAGGCTTTTTAGGCGTGTTCAATTCTCAAGCAAAGAAATTAAGCGATGACTTTGCTGCATTTGTGAACAAGGGAGCGTTTGCCCATCAGCCGATTATTCAGATGAATGTGTTGAAGTCCATAAGTAGTAAGTTTACATAGTAAGTTATAAGTTTAGTACACTGTACAACCTTTTATTTTTTTATATTTCATATGCTATATTATTTCCCATGCCCTTAACTTGCCCTCACCACAAGGAATTTAATTAAATTCCTTTCACTTAATTGTTATTTTGGTTCCAGTAACGACCTTCGGAGAAAATATCGACGACAACTATTTTTTCAAGCAATTTATAGACGGATTCAGCGAAATATTATACATATTTGCGGAGAGATTCAGCAAGATTTGGCTGCCTGATTTCCTGATTTCGTGTACAACATGACGCAGCTAAAGAAACGGCTGGATAAAGCTTTGACTAAAATCATGGAATTCACTCGTTTAGTAAGTATTGTTTCTAATCGGCATTTCGACCTTTACCGATGTGTTCTTGGTAAATCTACAGATTATGCATACCTAATCTTCAGATGGCTAGAGGTAAATTTGAATGAAATTAAATTATTCTTCCTTTCACTATATTTTATGATACTAATACTTTTAGGATATGGGTAGTGTTTAACGAACCTAAACTTCCGTATTTAGTATATAGCACCATAACCTAATTAGGGTCGATACAACCTGAGAATAGCAACTCGACGCAACTTTATTCAAGATTCAAACTAACATTATAGTTAAATTAAATACAAGTGCTGTGCGCCACGTTTCTTATGACCAGGGACGCTACCGCCGACGGCGAAGCCGATCTCCATTGATGGCTTTAAATTAGCTTCATGAGAACTAGAAACGATTTTTACCGTCAAATGTACTGAACGGATAGGTTTCATAACATGTGTACACTTTTGAGATGGGAAACGCCATTTCGGATATGACACATACCTAAATCGGTAAAAATCGTTTCTAGTTCTCATGGAGCTAATTTAAAGCCATCAATGGAGATCGGCTTCGCCGTCGGCGGTAGCGTCCCAGATGGCAGAACTACGCGCAAATTATTACATTATATTTTTTACGGTAAAATAAATAAGAATTTTGAAAAAATAAAACGTGGATCTTCTGCTTATACTGTGTTTATGTACTGTACAATGTTTAAATGCTTCACAGAGCGTCGTATTAATGAATGGCGATAATTTTTGGTACAAATTAGTGCCAACTTTGAAGTGTGAATTATTTTCTTACGAGACTTTTTTTAGGAATAGTGTAGCATGTATAAATTACAAAGTAAATAGTTCAGTGTTGTGGAGACTACGATCGCTGAAACTAAGCAATTTCAGGTATCTAGAAGCTATAAGTTTACTAATTAACCAATATAACATAAATAGGTAATTAAATAAATACCAACCATATGCCATAAAATGAACAATTTCGGACATAATACCATGTAACACTAATATATAATGAGTGTTGGTACCGAAGTACCTACAAAAATGTTTTGTGCTATTTTCAGATTCTTCAAAAAAGGAAAGCACACCTATACGCAATGGCGCATTCGAAAGAGCATTATGACCATCAACAAGGTAAGTAGAGGTAAACAATTGTTTTTGTTTAAAGTGGCATAATGGTAAGAAAAGGTATTTCATTTTCTTATTTCTGACCATTATCTGAAAATCTGTGGTAAAAATAACTTCGAAAGGTAAGTACGTACATAGGTAGTTCCTATTATATTACTTGCATTGATCAAAGGAAGTGAATTAAACAAACAATAATGTACCTACCTAAGACCCGATAATGCTAAAAAGCTAAAAGAAGTCTAATTTGCACCTATTTAGTCACAGCCTGACGCACACTGCCATTAGATTCGTATTAGGTATCAGGCCGTGCATTATCTACATTGTGATTTAAATTATGCTGTCAAAATAACTTTTACCAGATTTTAGTTGCTAACCAAATATAATAAAATATTACTTATTTTAGGGTGTTACCATTGTTAGCTTGCCGAATTGTTTTACACTGTTTCACTGTCGTAAATATTTTTTTGATATAGAATAGTTTGAGAAATAATATGTTCAAGGGTCTTTACAATACAAATTGATTGTATTTGCATTTTATGCCTCAACTCCTTACTATTCCGCGTGGGTGTACAAACAGTGCCACTCCAGAAGTGCCGACGGATGTGAAAACTTCAACTGAGATTGTAGGTACTTGAATGTCAATGTGTTTTAAGTCAAATGTGTCAAAAGTGGTATAGGTAACCGTAACAGTGTCTCGAGCTCAATGGTTTCCGATCTCAAAAAATACAACAACACAATACAATATATTTATTATTATAAGTATTTATTATTCTAAATTATAATAATATTTTAAAGTTCAAGGTAGGTTCATAGATTAAGTATACATTTAAAAAAATACAGATAGGTAATATTTGTCATTAAAATTAATTATGATACGAGTACAATTTAAATATTATGTCCACTTTTTATTATTATTTCAATTGACTGGCAGCTCATAAAACGCACTTATAGATTAGAATGTGTAGTCAAGGAGCCATTTTCGCATTCTATTTTTGTTATATACACGGACCTCTCCGATTTACAAAGCTTGTGTGGGGCTACGAGGAAGTGAGTCATCCTATTGCTGCGCAGTGCGGGGCGCGAGATGAGTTTATGCCTCTTTGCTGAAAGATATTGATGTTTCTACGAGTGAAAGTACCTATCTGGTAGATGAGTTGGCACGGTAGAGGCATAATTACCAGCTCTTTGAAAAGCGCCCTGCATGACTCATCGTCGGGACACCCACAAAAGCGCGCACGGCTCGCTTCTGCAAGACGCTTCATAACGCGCCCAGTGCAGTTTTCAAGCCAAAAATATTTTTGTTTTCAGAATTAAAACCAATCATAGACTTACTACTGAACATATCTAAAGAAGCAGGCCTATCGGATGAGGATATAATATATGAAACGAACAACATTGTAGGCGGCGGGTTCGACACTTCTGCAATTACCCTCACCATGGCCCTGACCCTGTTAGGAGCTCACCAGAATGTTCAAGAAAAAGCTTATAAAGAGTAAGTTTACGTAGACTTACTATATAAAATACGATTTATTATTTTGTGCCAAATGCCGTAAACATAAAATAACCGAAAATATTCTAATAATTTTGTTTGCTTTCTAGTATTCGAATGATATTTGAATAATTCGAATCGTGATTTGTTCGAATATTCTACCAAGTAATAAGTATTCAAAATATTCTTATAATTTGGTTTTCTTTCTAGTATTCGAATGATATTTGAATAATTTGAATCGTACTAAAAAAAAATGTATTTGAACATCAACATTTTCGAATATTTGCAAGCCCTACACTACACTAGGGTTGCCAACAGTGCGAAGTTTCATAGGTTGGTCTCACTCTTTCGTTAGGGGTCTCTCAGTGTGCGAGTGAGCCATCATGGTGTCGTCTTATCGTCCATTACTTTTCTAAGGTTCCTTACCTAAGGGTCCAACAGGAACGGGCTTCGTCTTCCGACCAGACTGCATCTTTTGAATCATGGTAGGAACCCGAGGATTATCTTACGAATAATACAAATAACAAAAAAATATATATTAAAAAATCAATGGGCATTATGTACTTTTCTTGTTTCAATGTTTAGATTTCCTTTATATGTAACCAACTTATCGACAATTTTTTTACGAGCGAAGCTCAGACAGATGGTTCTCTGTATGAAAATTGTGAACATTATGTACTCTGTTGATAACTTACATACTGGTTCTCTATCTGGTCTCTGCATTTCGAATATTCGTTACACATCGCCTGTAGGTTAGTAAGTGGTAGTGGCGAATTTCTCTAAATTGAATCCACGAATGTTTTGGTTCTGAAGCTAAAATTTTCCGTCTCTTGCTCTCTTTTGGCCTATCGTAGCGAGATGGGTTCACAGAGATGTAGCATTGAGTGATCTTTTTGTCACTATTTTTTTTTACACAATTTGTAATCGAACAAGCAAGCAGTCCACTTTTTTATTATACGACGGGAAGCGCTTGTCCTTCATCTCACCTGGTAACAAGGTAAGATAAGGCCGATGGTGGAAGCGCACTTCACCCGGAATCCTCAACCAACTGAGGCTATCTTACCTCTTTAAAATGCCGGAACACAACAATTCTAGAATTGTTGTTATGGCGACAGAATTAGGTAAGATAGTGGTAGCTAGCCAGGCAGCCTTGAACAAAGTCCTACCACCAACCAAACCGAGCACAATACTGTACTCCCCCTGGAGATCGAACCCGGGACCCCTGGATCTGAAATCGGTGGGTAGAACCACTAGACCACATGCGGTTAAAATAACCTGATGATAAGTGCATCTCTTGCTTGTAACAAAGTACAATTGCAAATGTCACATCCACAAAAACATGACGCCCGTCAACTTGAGGCTTATAGGTGCTAAGCCTCGTGTGCCCGTAATTTCACCGGCAACCATACCCTTCAAACTGGAACACGGCAATACTTTTAAAACCCACAAGTTCACAGTCACTGGTCAGTGCACCACAGATCTAATTTAATAGCTTACTTATTAGCTAGCTACCGTGGCCAAGTTAGGACTGACCACAGACTGACAGATTATCAAATATTATATTTTTGATTCAGAAAACTACACAATTAAAGCTGGTAGCTCATGCTTACTGCTCCTGTGTGGGGTACTGAAGCACCCAGTGTGGGGTCCCGATGCGAACCAGTTCCGGCCCGAGCGGTGGATGGAGGCGGCACCTAAGCACGCATTCGCTGCGTTCAGCGTTGGCAGAAGGGCTTGCATAGGTATAGACTGAGGAGACCTTTATTTTTAATTTGAGCTACTTTGGAATGAACTACTTTTGAAATATAACATTGAAAGTAGGTTATTCCTATGTAGGACGAAGAGATGAAGGAAAAGAGAGCTGAATTGCTTAAAACAAAATGCTCAGTACAAGAAACAGATTAAAGTAGGTACAAATAGCAAGACCGAAAGCGCTACTGCCTTTCTAACTTTTTCTGTTTCTAACAAATAAATGAATAATGAAACAAGCCTGATAGCTCAGTTGGTAGTAACTCTGCCTTCTGTACTATAGATTGTGGGGTTCGATTCTCATCCAGGACAAACATTTGTGTGATGAATATAGATGTTTGTTCTGTGTTTAGGTGTTGTATTGTATGATAAGTATGTATTTACAAAAAAAAAGTAAATAAGTAGGTATGCTATCCGTAATCTAGTCCCCATATTACAAGCTATGCTTAGTTTGGGGCTAGACGGCTCTGGGTGAAATTATTGTCCTTTAATATTTATTTACTATAACTACAAACAGTGAGTACATGTAAGTACTATAGGTACCTACCTAAATAGACCCACGCCATTTTTTTCGGGGACGATACACCCCAGCACTCACAGTCACAGAGCGTGTTTAGTTCTTGTTATTATACTAGCTCTGTGAGCTGGTAGGTAGACCTCGCGAGTCTGTCTTTGTAAAGCTAAAACTGACCCAGACACGTAGCTGAACAAAATTCAAGGAAATTCGACATACATTCTGCATTCAAGTACATCACTTCAGATGAAATTCAGATAGTAAAAAATGCACAGACGTATGTATAATTTTTAGATTCATTTTCATAATGTGCAGTCAAATGTATGAGGTCATTCTCGAAAATATATGTATAGGTGACAAGGTATCATAAGATATCTACTAATAAACAAAGTGAATTAAGATTAGAATAAAAACTAACTATGCACAAGGGAGGCAGTCGGATTACAAACGTTCTAAATACCTATGACCAGTACCAGACGGAGGCTTGCCCAAGACACTGGCGGCATTACCACGCTGCATAGTATGTTTATTCGCTGTCCAAATTAAGAGCCAGCCCTTGGGTCACGTGTCGCCTCAGTCAAAAGCCGCGCATAATTTTTATTACCATCCAGTGCAATGACTGAATTATAAAAACAACTGCATTTTACTCAACCTTAACAAAGTAGTAAACGCAAATTGATTACTCTTAAAATATATTAAATAATTAAAAGCGCCTTTCTCTAGGACCGGATTTCCGCTAAAACGTTGTCGGAGTCGCTTAGTTTGCCAAAGGTTTGATTGATATTTAGCATCATTTATAACATCTGTAATTTAATCATAATTAAAGATCGGAATAATAGTGTGTTTAACCAACCTAATAAACTAATTAAAATAATTTTACAAACGTCAAAACCATTCAGATCAAGTAATTACCTATATGTATCTACCTACCTAATTTATTTGTCGATCGAATGCTAATCAAGCGAATAAAAGCTATGGGTAACCAAAAACGAAAAATCATAGAAATATTCGGAAAGCTGATGATATTCCCTTGTGATTTTATGTGAAATAGGTTTTTTTTTATTTATTTTCCACCTCATACCCCCGACCCCGAGCCCTTAAAGTTTATCGGATGAAAAGGTTGTTTGAACAAAAAAGTTGCGTAGTTGTATTCCGAAAGAAGATGAAATTCCTTCGTGTTTTATTGTGACACATGAAAATATTATTTTTTTCATGATTTTCCACCCCCTCACACCTCCTACCCCTTGAAGTTTATCGGATGAAAAATTTGTTCGTGCAAAAAAAATGCGTCCCAATACTGGATAACCTTATTCATCGCGTATTTTACCTATATTCATACCGACTTTACGGCGGGGTTGTACCAGCCGTGGTCGCGGTTAGAATGAACCGCCGAAACGTCTGGGTAAATATAGGTAAAATACGCGATAAATACGCGTTTTTGAAATCAAAATAGTATAGTAGTAGTCGTGGTTTAAAATTCGACTCTCCCACAGATGTCAATATCAACGGGGTTTGCCAAAAAGGCAGCAGCATCCTTCTGTGTCTGAACAAAACTCTAGCTGCGAACACCATTTGTCTGCCAAGCTTTGTAATGTTTCATCTGGCATTACACACGAAATGACAATTATTTGAATAGTAGGTATAACGATAAATAACGTTACAAACCCTGTTATTTTTTGCACATCACCACAAAAATAAACAGTTGAATAAAGTTGAATAAACAGTTATAAGCGAGTTAGGTAAAGAAAAAAAAAACATTAAAATGTACTCAGTGGAATGTTAATTTAACATTTATTTACACTGTATTAACATTTGTTTTAACTTTCCATATGTATCGATTTATTTTTTAATTACATATATGAGCTAGTAAGGCAAATACATTTAATTATGCTGACATTTAATTGCTTATTTTTATTATAACTATAGTAGGGGAAATTTAATAGATCACATTTGACGTCTGTCTGTTTTAGCTTCATAGTGAGGTGACCTGCTCAGAAACATCGATTAAATTAAATTATCGATCGATTTTCGATCGTAAATTATAGAAACAAAATAAGACAAGTACATAGTGTAACAAAAAAAAAATATTCAGTTGAGCTATTTGAATAATAGCTAGTGTTGTCATCTTCATTACTACTGTCCGCACTCAGAGATATGATTAATTCAGCTTGAACCAAATTGTCTATTCTCACTTCTCGTTTAAAATCATCTGAAATTATTTTCTTTGATCTAAACGTTTTTTTTTAAACTAGACCACTCGTTTTTATTGAACTTTTTGCAAACTCAACTTTTTGTTCCTTTATCCAATAGATATCTACCTACCAATAGACTCATTCATTATTTGACGTAGTACATAAAATTACTTCCATGATTATTTGTGACAGGTCAGACTTACGCGATGATGTCAATGAAGACCAATCTCGCTCACTTGCTGCGTCGTTTCCGGTTCGCCGCTGACGGCACGCGGCTTAGATTCAAGATGGACGTGTTGATCAGTCCGGTTTCCGGTCACTTTATTTCCGTTGAAGAAAGATTGAAGAATAGCTCTACTCAACATAAAACGGAGCAATCGCCCGGACATACCAAGAGGAATTAATGATTAATTTAATGACATCAAAGATTAAGTTATTCACAAAAATGAAATCGAGTACCTACCTATAACTTGTAGGTAGTTCGCCCCGAGCTGAGATCTCGTGATTTCTGATTTGTGCTAGGTGTTACTTTTTTTTAAGTGTGCGAAGAGGAAGCGTTTCCCAAAATTGGCAGCCGTCCTGTGATTAAACAAAATGGGTCAGCTCTTGACTTTGAATGAGACCAGAATGAGATCTACGATGGAGCGAGCCTTTTTACAACTTAACAAGCCTAATAGCTCAGTTGGTAGTAACTCTGCTTTCTGTGCTGTAGGCTGTGGGTTCGATTCCCATCACAAATATTTGACAGGTGGGACAAACATTTTGTGATGAATTTAGATTTGTTTTGTTTTTGGGTGTTGTATTGTATGATAAGTAGGCAGGTGTATTTACAAAAAAAAAAGTATTTAAGTATTCTATCCGTATTCTAGTTCCCATATTACAAGCTACGCTTAGTTTGGGGAGATGGCGCTGTGTGAATTTAATGTCCTGTAACATTTATTTATTAGATATTTATATATTTTTTACTGTACCTACGACGCGACCTCGGGCAGGTACTTGGCCTTCATCTCACTAGAATGATATGGCCCAAGGTAGAAGCGCACTTAACCCGGAATCCTCAACAAACTGAGAATCTGGCTATCTTAGCTCTGAATGCCATACATGGGGTGATCTTCATAGACAGCTAGAGGCTCAACACTGAACGAGTTAGTTAGTTGGGTGCTGTAAAACACACAAACAACTCATCGGTGCATGTCAAGTGCTACAAACCACTTTTACTAAGTACATGCCATTTTTACTACTGGATGTTTTTATCATCAGACATTTTTACTTTTGGAGTGAGAGTTGGAGGAAGTTTGGTTTATATTTGTTACCTATTTGTTTATGGAGCTATTCGCATCCGTGGGCTTTTACTTTAGATACGGACTCGTGTCCCATGGGATAAATATGAGATAGATAGATAGATATATAAACACTTTAATGTACACCAAAAAATAAACAGACAAGCAAGAAAAACACTTAAACTAGGTACAATGGGCGGCCTAATCGCTAAAAGCGATCTCTTCCAGGCAACCTTTAGATGGAAAGGATATCAAAGAGCAGACAAAGCGGTGTACTCAAATAAACATTAATTTATATCTAATAGCTACTTAATAATAATAACAAAACATACAATACATTACAAAATGTCCAATCATTACTAAAATATATATATATATAAGTAGAAACTAAACAGCACCTGTATATATATATATATACACAGTCAGGTCATAAATTCTGTCACAAGTTTAATATAAAATAATTGAAACAAGTTTATTCATTATGTAACCATTTATATACCAAAATGAACTTAACGTAACATAGATTCTTATGACAATAAAGTTTATTCAAAATGACATCCGTGATTTTGAATACAGGCCTTCAATCTGCGCGGCCAGTCGTCTATCGCAGCACGAACGAGGTCCATGTCAATATCGGCGGCTGCCTTAATCAAGGATATCTTGAGTGACTCCAAATTGGGATGGGGCTTTGAGCACGCCTTTTCCTCCAAGTGTTGCCATATCTTGTAATCTAACGGACTCAAATCTGGACTGGAGGAGGGCCAGTCTTCGTGCCGGATGAAGTCGATTTCACGCGCCGCCAGCCAGTCTTGTGTGCTCTTCGCTCTATGAGCTGGCGCCGAATCTTGTTGGAATACCCAGTGCCTGTTATTGAACATGGTATGAGAAACAGGTTCCACGAGGTTCGTCAGGACTGTATTTTGATACACAACTGCATTCGTTTTTACACCTTTCTCACAAAAATGTACCTCTGTTAAGCCCCAATAAGAATTTCCCAACCATACCATGAGCGAGGATGGAAAATGACCTCGTTGGACACGCGGAATACGGTTGCTCGCTTCTTCACTACTGTGTGCGTACACCTTATCATTTTGTTTGTTGTAGCTCTCTTCTACGGTAAAAATTTTTTCATCCGTAAAAAGAATTTCCCGATATTTTTTTCCCGCGTACCGCTTCAACAAAGCGCGGCATCTCTTCAGTCTCAGGTCCATTAGACAAGCATTTAAACGATGTCCTGTTTTTCTTCGATATGCCCGAAGCCCTAAGTCTTCATTTAACACCCTTTTCACCGTGGTTCTGCTTAACCCCATCTAAAGGGCCAACAGTTTCTGCTTACGTTTGGGATTTCTTTGAATTCGCGCCTTCACAGCTTTTATCACTGCTGGAGTCCTAACAGACCGAGGGCGGCCACTTCTTGACCTGTCATCTTCACTAGAGTCTTCATTGTATCGTTTGATGGTACGATAAACGAATCTTTTGGTTATATTCAAATTTTTCAGTATGTCAAAAATTTGAATTGGCGCGTAACCGCAACGCTGCAACGCAATAACTGCAACACGGTCTTCTTTAAGCGTCCACTCCATATTTAAAAATGAGTAAAATTCTAAATAGTATACATTTTTATTTTCATGAACAATTCGAAATTCGAATTCAATAAACTTTTTTGTGGCCAGCATTCTAAAAGAAAAGTTTTTACTGTGTGACAATACTTATGACCTGACTGTGTTTTCATACAGGTAAGTTTTTTTCTAGGGCCTGAGTCCAAGTCTGAAACCGTGAGAGTTGTCGAAAAGACATGTTAGGAGTTACGTGCTCGATTAAAAAAAAAAATAGTTCTGCATTTAAGAAAATCTGTATTTTTATAGTTT
Organism: Venusia cambrica; assembly: GCA_951394065.1. Lineage (NCBI taxonomy): Eukaryota > Metazoa > Arthropoda > Insecta > Lepidoptera > Geometridae > Venusia > Venusia cambrica. Next base: position 3,859,114 of record OX596040.1, on the reverse strand, counting down.
TTCTGGAAAAGTGAGTTTTTAAAAAAATATTTTTTTTGCATATTCGAGTTCTTTATATGATAATAAAATAAATAATGTTAGATGCCCAAGGTTGTTAGAACACTTTTAAAATTAAAAATGTATAAATTTAACTTTATGAATTTAGTAAAGGTAATAAGGTAACAACCCCAATTTATAGATACTTTAAGGACAAAATTTAGACCTCAATTATTTTTTCTCATCGTGTAATGAACTTTATTGCGAATGGAATAGAACAGGTGTAGGTCCTTTGTTTTTTTTATATGATTGTAACTCAAAAATAATGCAAAATCTGCTGAAAATTTTTTCGTTAGAAAATAAAACTGAAAATACTGCGTTTTGCATATTATCTCCAAAATTCTCTCTGTTCCTCCAAAGCATAATTTCATGCTCATAACATATTTAGTTTTCAAGTGAATAGCAAATATCTGATTCGAGTATTTACCAGCAATGTACCTACACTAAAACGCGGCGCAAGCGCAAGGTGTATGAAAACACCGCTCCATTCCACCAAGCTCTGCATTTCACAATCAGTGAAATGGCATTTAAAGCCATGCTTAACTTGCCTTCAACAAGACATTAAACCTAGGTATGTTTGCGGAAAAAATAGTAGATGGTTTCCATGCCCTAATCCGTAAAAAATGCGCATCTTTACTTAGACGAGTACGAGGCAGCTCTAACAGTATCCTGAACACATTATCAGACAGGTGGGACAGTCCTATGTCGGTGGATACACCTACACACAGGGTTTGATTGAAACTCCTGTGTCATTTTAATGTATAATTTATAAAGTACCTAACCTAACCTAACCTAACCAACATTAATTATTTTTATTTTTATGATATATTTTTGGTTGTACCTAGGTATTACTAACAAAATTATGGACAACGTCTGAAATAAATGTATTGAATTGAAAATTTACCCCGAGGGGTTCAAAAAGGGGTTGAAAGAACCGTGCATGATAAAAGGTCAAAATTATCATTATAGATTCCTCATATGAAATAAATAAGAACGTGATTAATGGTTTTTTGTTTTTTTAATAATTGAAGGTCATTTTATTAGAAAAAAAAACATTGTTATTTATCAGAAAAAACGCTATGTACCTACACGTGGTTTTTATAATAAACTAGTGTATTTTGAGTGCTCTTTATGCAATGGATGAATGTCAAAACTACCAAGGTCTGATAATGGAGTGAAATCAATATAAAGGGTTTTTTTCAGTAAATATATATTAAATACATATTAAAAGCGTTGCGCATTTAAAATTATTGTATGTGTAGACACTACAACAGACTTACAATGATGACAACAGAACTCCTAAAAAATGCATGGTATAATAGTCGTGCTTATATTTTTTGAATTCGGTATAACGAGGCATTCAACAACAAATGTTTTTTTTTTTTTTTTAATTACTGACTCTGTCTGAGGCTCTGTCCAATATCCAATTAACCACTACTTTAACCGCCGCTGTGGTCTAGTGGTTCAAGCCACCGATTTCAGATCCAGAGGTCCCGGGTTCGATCCCCATGGGGAGTACAATATATTGTGCTTGGTTTGGTTGGTGGTAGGACTTTGTTGAAGTCCGCCTGGCTAGCTACCACCATCTTACATAATTCTGTCGCCATAATAACAATTCTAAAATTGTTGTGTTCCGGCATTCAGAGGTAAGATAGCCAGTTCCTCAGTTTGTTTAGGATTCCGGGTGAAGTGCGCCTCCATCTTCGGCTTTATCTCAACTTGTTACCAGGTGAGATGAAGGCCAAGCGCTTCCCCGTCGTACCATAAAAAAAAAAAAAAAAACATAAATGTGCTGTTGACGTGACTGTATTTACGACCTAAAAATGTTGACTAATGTAACTTGACTACTTGATACACAGTAATCTTCTAATGCATAAAAGAACAAGTCCTGAGTGACTGACTGACCGATTCAACTACTTAGATACAACGCACAGCCTAAGCCACTGGGCGTACAGACTTGAAAATTCAAGGGCAAGGTGTGTAAACGCCTGCTAAGAAAGGAATTTGAAAATGCGCACCCTTATGGTTCAAAATGGGGTTCAAAGTTCGGAGTAAAATGTTGCATATCCCTGAAACCACAAATGATAGGCACTTGAAAATTAGTATGTTGTTTGCCCATAACGAATAAGTTATGGGATATTTTCGGCTTTTAATAATTTTCAGAAATAAATGGTGGGGTGTCCAATATTCAGACCTGACTAATAATAAACAAACAAAAAAATAGGGGGTTCCCATACATGAAACGTTTTTATAAATTGTTATTTTCGACCTGTAAAATAACAAAGTTTGTGTACTTTGTAATAAATATATAAATTAATAACAAAATCTGGCCAAATGTGAGTCGGACCGGCACTAAGACTTCAAAAAGCCTGCATTTTTTGTCTGGGAATGTGGGTCAGAACCCTCTGTGTGCATTTCTGCACACCATGTAGGAGCTAATCGGTCAAATTTATCCAGATATCCAACAAATATATATATTTATAATATAATAAATAATATATAAATGTTTTTTGATTTGATTTGAATACTTGCACCTATTTCAAAAAAAACAATACGCGGACGAAGTCGCGAGTAAAAGCTAGTTATAATATATATTTATTGAAGTTTAAAGCTAAATCTTCTGCCTTAGCACCTTTTTACTTGATCTGAACTTAATAATAACAACTTTTATTTCATAAACTTCGTTTCTGACGGTTTACCCAGTACCTATTAAGAAGTGTTTTTTTTTTTATTTTGAGATGTCGATGAAGGTACCTACGTCGACGATACATAGATAAATAATATCTAATAAGTAGAAAAAAAAAAGTTATTGTAATCGACCAACTCCAGGCAATTCCAGTTGTCATAAAAGCTTAGGCTGTGCAAACAAATAGTGTAGCGCGGGGCCTACTGACCATAGCGACTATACCATAGAGTATTGCTCGAACATATTTGTGATACGAAACTACGAACGCATCGTTCTTCCGCCAAAGATTGGTAGCAGCTATCTCGCTCTAACCCGACAGTAGTGTCAACGGCTGCTTACGCGCCGAAGTAAAGTTCAGTTTCATTTTCTTGTTTATTCCTAATTTTGTTATTATGTTCCTATCTTTACCGGGTCTCAATATACCTTTTACTTATAATCGTGCGTCGAACTTATTTTACCTATAAAACACCCCCTGAGAGAGACAGTTTCCTCACAGTGACGCCCAACTAGCGGGCACGAAAATAAGTGAAATTGTGTGTAAATCCCACTCGAGAACTACAAAAGTGCAGCTACTATCGTGCAAAACCATCGTGAACTCTTTCTGATAGCGCACTACACGGGAACTTTAGGTAAACAAAGTAAAACAAGAAATTCTCAGCACTTGGGCAAGTCCATTTTGCCACAACACGCCACCGGAATAAGTAGACTTTCCAACCGACCGTGCAGGCAAATCCTCTGTGGGTACAAGCGGCTTCTAAACGCGTATTCACGGAGTGCTACTTCACCTACCTACTACCGGCCGAGAAGTCTATCTTACCTGCTTATCATCGACGAGGCGAGGCAAACGAGCGAACCTTACCTACCTACCTTAGTGCGTACATACCTACCTACTATGCCGCCGAAAAAACGTACCAACAAGGACGAAGAATCCGAATCTGACACAGACGAAGGAAACAGAACCGTGGTAGCTTCGCCGAACATAATCATGTCGGAAGACATGTTCCAGACCTTGGTTTCCAACATCACCACGAGCCAAGCGGAAGCAAACCGAATTCTGATAGAAAACATGCTGGCTAGCAACAGAGAACAGTGCACACCATCCCCGAGAACCGAGACACCAGGTCTTTTACACCGATCGGATAACCTTGCAAAGTGCACAGCTCGCTATGACGGAGTGTCAAAGAACGCGGATGAGCTCGAGGCATTCATCGACGCGGTGGAGATATACCGCGACTGCACCTACGTTAGCGAAGAGCACGCTCTACGAGGGCTGCCGATGCTGATGACTGGCGAGGCCGCCGTCTGGTGGCAAGGCGTCAAATCGTCAGTGTCGTCGTGGAACGACGCTTTGTTCCGACTTCGCGGAATGTACGGAGTGCCGCGACCCGCGTACAAGCTCTTTCGAGACATTTTCGCAACCGAACAAGGTAGCGAACGGGCCGATGTGTTTATATGTAAAGTGCGCGCTTTGTTAGCTAAATTGCCGTATGTCGTGCCAGAAGTGATGAAGTTAGATATAGTATACGGTTTACTAGATCGTAGAATAAGAAAGCGAGTCACTCGCGACACTGTCGACGGGTTAGAGCAGCTGATCACAAAGGTCAGGTTAGTCGAGGAGTCTTTGGCGGAGGTGAGTACATCCACCCTTTCTAATACCAGCTCCTACAGTGCACATTAGAGACCACACGTGATCGTTCGAGCTCAACTCTATGCGTTGACCCTGTAACCACAACAGGCGATTCCCCAAACTCAACCAAATCTATGGCTAGGTCAATGGCGGAAACGCGGACGTCAAACGCAAAACATAGTAATAGTGAGGGGCAAATAAAACGCGTCCGACCAAAATGTGCATATTGCAAAATTTTCGGCCACTCGATAGAAGAGTGTCGTAACCGAGAAAATAAAGATTTAAAGAAAGTAGAAAATAACAATGTTTGTTATAAACCTAGCAGTAGTTACCAATTACGTTGCTACGGATGTGGTCAACTGGGGGTAGTTCGGTCAAAATGCGAGATTTGTAAGATCGCGCCAAGCTCGAGTAAAGCGGATTTTCGCAGCGCTCACGTAGCCGCTCACTAGACTAGACTCACTCCCGCTCTTAGAGATTGGAGTAGTCAAGCGAAAGGGTGTAGCCATATTGGACACAGGGGCCACACACTATAGCTGGCCCAATGCTGTATAGGTTACTTGTAGATGCAGGCGTAGAGTTTAAAGAAACGTCACGAACAATAGGACTCGCCGATGGTTCGCAACAAATATATACCGCACTTGAGTATGACACCGACGTTACCCTGGAAGGTCACGTGATACCTACCACATTCTTGGTGCCACCTAATGCTCCTACACGAACACTGTTAGGTAGGGATTTTATTATGAACGCACGCATCCTGTTGGATCTACCACAGAGTAGTTGGCGATTTAACGACGAGCCGCGTCGTTGGTATCCGTTTATCACCAACTTCGAAATAACCACCACTGATGTTACGGAGCTAATGAAAGTAGAAGCTTCAAACCTTAGGCTGAGAGATGAAGATGGTACCAAGCTGACGGCAGACCAGAGAGCTCAGCTGAACTCGTTGCTTATAAGGAAAGCTGACCGCTTCGCGTTGCAGGGCCCTCCTACGGAATATGCCACGCATCGCTTGAAGATCGACGCGAGCCAAGAGCCCATCGCGTCGCCCCCTTACCGATTGTCTACTGGGAAGAAGACGGTACTGGAACAGGAGTTGCAGAAGCTTCTGGATGCGGATGTGATCGAGGAGTGTGATTCGCCGTGGGCAGCTAACGTGGTCCTCGTTACCAAGAAGGACGGAGGCGTTCGACTTTGTATCGACTACAGGAAGTTGAACGCCGTGACCGAGCCTGACCGGTACCCCCTCCCACGAATCGAAGATGTCCTCCATGCTGCTAAGAACACCAGCTTCATGACAACATGTGATCTTCGTTCTGGCTACTTCCAGATAGGTGTGGAACCTGACGATCGAGACAAGACCGCTTTCGTGAGTCCGCTCGGCTGCTTCCGCTTCAAGAGGATGCCGATGGGCCTTCGAAATACTGGCGCTACCTTCCAGAGGTTGATGGACCGGTTTAAATCTGGTAAGGAACTGACTAACGTGTCCTTACTTACCTACCTGGATGATGTCATCATTCTTTCGGAGTCCTTCCCGAAGCATCTAGAAGACCTGGAAGCTGTATTTAATAGATTGGAGATGTATAACCTGCGCATCAACCGCGAGAAGAGCTGTTTCGCCCGCGAATCAGTGAAATTTTTAGGCCACGTTATCGTACCTGGTGGAATAAAGACAGATCCCGATAAAACGGCGGCTATTGCCAACATGCCTCCTCCGAGGAACGTCAAGCACTTAAAGACATTTTTACAGACGTCTAGCTGGTTCCGGCGATTTATACCTAAATACGCCGATGTTGCCAGACCTTTGACAGACCTCCTTAAAAAGGACAGAGTATGGACTTGGACCTCCAAGCAACAAGAGACCTATGACCACATCAAAAAACTGCTCATCTCATCACCGATATTATGTCAGGCCGACGGATCGAAACCCTTCACATTGAGGACTGACAGCAGTGCCTACTGTCTCGGAGCAGTATTGATGCAGGGGGAGGGTCCCGAGGAACGACCAGTAGAATACGCGAGCCGTTTGTTGAACAGCGCAGAGAAGAACTACAATACGACCGAGAGAGAAGCGTTGGCGGTAGTATGGGCCGTGACAAAGTTTCGCGGATACATTGAGGGATCGGAAGTTGTGGTGAGGAGCGACCACCAACCTCTGAGATGGCTGATGAATGTCAAGTCACCCAGCGGCCGTTTAGCAAGATGGGCTCTCACCCTACAAGAATTCCTACCCAAGATCGAATACATACCCGGAAAGTCGAATGCTGTCGCTGATACCCTGTCGCGTCCACCCTGCTCAGATGAAGTAGACAGCGAAATTTGTTATACCGAAGTTGACTTACCATCCAGAAGTCCTAAGAAAGTTCGCGAGAACCAACTTAAAGATCCCGAAGCGCGCAAGATCATTGAAGATCTCGAGTCAGTCGATGATCCGTTCAGGGGGAGAAGTTGGTCCGACAGAGGATTCTTGATGTCAGATGGCATACTTTACAGGTACGGACCAGAAGAGTGGGATGAAGAGACTGCATGCTTAGTCGTACCTGAACATGAGCGCGAGAAGGTTCTAGAAGAATACCACAACGCTCCGACGGCAGGACATTTTGGAGTGGAGCGCACACTAGATCGAGTGAGGTCTAAGTACTACTGGTCTGGAATGAGGCAATCCGTAACAGCGTATCTGAAAAGGTGCGTAGACTGCCAAAGGTACAAAGCTGATAACCGAAAACCAGCCGGATTATTACAGACTCCAGCCACCAACCGCCGATTCGAAGTTGTTGCCGTAGACCATTTCGGCCCTCTACCAGAGACCGCTGAGGGCAAAAACAAGTGGATCCTGATCCTGGAAGACACTTGTTCCCGATGGGTAGAGTTATTCGCTCTGCAGAACGCCACCAGCACAGACTGCGCAAAGATCCTGATCTCAGAGGTGTTTCTGAGATATGGAGTACCAAGGCGAGTGATCAGTGACAACGGGGTGCAGTTTATCAGCGAAGTAATGCAACAGGTGTGTCATACTTTCTGCATTAGCCAGTCCCTCTCACCTGTATACCATCCGCAAGCGAACCCCGTCGAACGGAAAAACCGCGACCTGAAACCGCAGCTAGCCATCCTGGTTGGGAAAGATCACAACACCTGGGACGTACACTTACCTGCGATCCGTTAATATAAAATATTAACGTTTATTTAATTAATGATAAAATTTACATTTTACTTAAGTAAGTACATAGGTAAACGTACTAATGACGAATGTCGTCGTCCCGCTCCAGATTACTCTGTCGGGGACCTTGTCCTTTTAAAAACACAGGGAAGCAACGATACTACTTGCGGGCAGACTCCAAAATTTATACCTCGTCGGGACGGACCTTACCGTATCAATGAAGCGGCGAGCGCAACTACTTACATCCTGGAGTGAATGAGTAATGGGGAAGTATTGGGAAGGTACCACGTATCTCAGTTGACCCCGTTCGTTGGTGATGTACCAATCAACGAGAAACGTTAACGCGGTAGACCAAAACGCTATCTTGACTGACCAAGACGCGAAGCGCGTAGTCTAGGTCAGAGGGGGAGGTTGTAGCGCGGGGCCTACTGACCATAGCGACTATACCATAGAGTATTGCTCGAACATATTTGTGATACGAAACTACGAACGCATCGTTCTTCCGCCAAAGATTGGTAGCAGCTATCTCGCTCTAACCCGACAGTAGTGTCAACGGCTGCTTACGCGCCGAAGTAAAGTTCAGTTTCATTTTCTTGTTTATTCCTAATTTTGTTATTATATTCCTATCTTTACCGGGTCTCAATATACCTTTTACTTATAATCGTGCGTCGAACTTATTTTACCTATAAAACACCCCCTGAGAGAAACAGTTTCCTCACAATAGTAGGTACTTATGTACCTACCCATGGTACATATACCCCGAGTATTCGTAATAGAAAGTATAACGTTCATTAGTTTTATTTTATGATAACAATCCCAGTAACTACCTACATACCTATATAGTAAATAGTAAATTTAGTAGTAAATTAAGTAGTAAATTTTGGAGTCTGCCCGCAAGTAGTATCGTTGCTTCCCTGTGTTTTTAAAAGGACAAGGTCCCCGACAGAGTAATCTGGAGCGGGACGACGACATTCGTCATTAGTACGTTTACCTATGTACTTACTTAAGTAAAATGTTTACCTACCTATATTATTTATGTTGGAATTATAACGACATCTAAGTAATATGCTAAATTGTATTTTCTTCAAAGATTAAATTATTTCTGAAAAAATCCTGATTTTTATTAAATACTTCCAGTCAAAAGTAATTTTGACTAAAATTTTCGTTAAAAGCCACTATTAACCGATATTATTAAATAATATCGGTTAAAAGTGGCTAATATTACCCAACGTTTCCACAGTTAAAAGTCGAGTGCCCAATCAAAACTACCTACTTTTGAATTCAAAACTTAGTTAAAAGTAGTTGTGATTGTCCTTAATCACAACTACTTGTAATACAATGTCCGTAGACAAACATATTCTAGCAGTCAAAACTGATTTTGACCAACGTCCATAGTTAAAATTACTTTTGACATGTTTTAAGCGGTCAAAAATGGTTTTGACCGGTTATGAGTTTTGACTGTAATATCACAACAATACAAAAATATTTTAATATGTACCGATGGTACCTTTATTATTATTTTGACATGTAAGTACCTATGTATACCTATACAAAAAAAAAATCCTTCTTTAACAAGTATTTTATCCGTAATCTAGTTCCCATATTATGCTTTACTTAGTTTGGGGCTAGGTGGCAAAGTGTGAAATTAATGTCTTGAAATATTTATTTATTAATATATCTATTATTTATATAGAGTTCCTCCATCTATATTCTGACTGCTGCACCATAATAATTAAAATAAGTAGGTACCTATCTATCTACAACTGTATTTAAAATAACTTGCTCGGTTCCAGGCATACCCGCTACCTATACCTAATAGGTAGGTACCTATAGGTAAGATGGCGAAGTGTGAAATTAATGTCTTGAAATATTTATTTATATATCTATTATTTATAAAGAGGTCCTGTACTATTTATATTCTGACTACTTCACCATAATAATACTAATAATAAGTACCTATCTACAACTGCGCATCATCCAAGCAATACCCTATACCTGACCTATTGTGCTACCATCCCGGTCGTAAGGTAGTATAAAATAACAGCATGTTACTTAGTATATAACAAAATTCATTGTCTATTCTATGGTAGGTAGTAAAAATAACACTGTTCTTTAGGAACAGATACCAGACCACAAATAAAAATGACCTGTTTCAACTCATCTCTATCTATACATAGTAGGTACAAGTATTACCTCCTAACCTATCTGCATAAACTACCTACTTGAATTTGATTGAAATCTGCAGTTCTTCCCCGAAGTCAAACTATTTTGTCCAACTGATTTGATTTGACCTCAATGAGACAACGCATTCGTCGCTCTTCAAAAATATAAACGGTACTGGCTTGACAGTCCGGAAAAGCAATAATAATGGCATATTGAATAAACATTTTTCGCCTGAGCAATATTGTAAAACGCAACGTTAGCGCGATCCAGGAAGTCAACCAAATTTAGCAGCGACATCTAGTTCAGTATTATGAAGTAAGGTTCATATATGAACCAATTGATGATTGTCAACCAAATTTTTGTGTTTTAGGTAATGTTCCGCTCTCATTAGTTTGAACAAATATATTTAGATAAATACGTTATAGAAAGCGCCCTTTTTATTCGAAAGTGACCCTGTTAATTCACTATATCCAAACTAAACGATCGATGTCATTATGTACTTATGTCATGTCATCCAATGTCACCAAAGAAAGCATAGCCGACTTCGACGTCGCCGTCAAGGTGTCCGAACAGTTGAAGCGTTTGCAGTTAATCTTTTTATTTATATGTTTTTTTTTTTATTTATTCACTAAATCATAAATTAAAGATTTCTGTGATATTACAGTACCGTACAGACAGACGGACAATGATAAATTAGAAAGTCATTGTAAATAAAGACTATTAGGATTGATGATATGATTCGGCCGAGGATCACAAAAGGCGCAAATATAGTGGTCTCGACAGAGCTTACCTATTTGAGCCTTTTGGGGTGGAGACCTTGGGCCCGTGGGGAGCCGGCGCCCTCCGGGTTTTCAAAAATATTGCGGGGCTTTTGATAGAGGCGACACGTGACCCAAGGGCTGGCTCTTATTTAGGCCAGCGAATTAGCATAGCTATTCAGCGTGGCAATGCAGCCAGTGTCTTGGGCACGCTTCCGTCTGGTACTGGTCTGGAACAGTTGAGTTACCTATAGGCCGTTTGTAACGGTCCTTAGGTAATCTGACTGATTCCTTTGTACATAGTTAGTTTAATTGTACTTTTTATTGAATAAATGTATACTATATTAGGATATTGTTGCTGAAAATAAAACAATTCGATCGAAATAAAATCATTCTTTTAATTTACAATATTTTTATATTTACAAGTTACAACTAAGTAGATTTTTAGCCACCGGCCTCGTTATTCACAAGAACTAAAACTAAATCTCAAATACATAGTTTCGCTCTTCCGTGATTGTTAATACAGCTGTTACTCGTTTTACTATTTTTATGTTTCTAAATGCGTAAATTACTTTCAATTCAACTAACAATTGTCAATTTGTAAGCAAAATCACAAGAAGTTAACGATAATGGCTTTTACAACTTTTAAACAATGCAAAAGTAATTTTTCAATTTTTTAAGAAAATTATAATAAAACGAACCAGTATTTGTCTTCACATTTCTAAACACTTAATATATAAATTATAACAAAAATAATTTACTAAAAAATGGTACACGTACGGTCACATAACGCAAATACGTAGTCTTTGTATCATTAGATCAAGATTCACAATTATGGAATTTATGAAAAAAAAATACATATTTGAAAATAATTTTCGTAGCCCATATTGTCAACTAAAAAAATAATACAAATCATATAAACCGTCAAATAACATTTTACTCATTTAAATCTAACTGCAAAATATCCATCGACCAGAGATCTCAAAACCTTTTGTACAACCGATTTTATCTTCAAACACAATTTAATTCTACTCGGAATAAATATGACATAGACACTAATATTTATCGCGTTTAATCATAGAAATGATCAAGGTTGAGTGAGCCTTGGTATAAAAAACGGAACCAAATTTCTTATATCCGGAAAAACAATGGCTGCACTTATGCAGTTGTCCGTGTTTCTATGAAGATTTGGTAATCTCCTCTATGATGCCGTTCTGCCGCTTCAGGTATTACCAGATGTTCTGAAAAACAGTAAATTGGCTTTCATATAACATTAATAAATATTACAGGACATAATTTCACACAGCGCCACCTAGCCCCAAACTAAGCATAGCTTGTAATATGGGAACTAGCTTACGGATAGAATACTTAAATACATTTTTTTTTTATTTGTAAATACATACTTATCATACAATACACACCCAAACACAGAACAAACATCTATATTCATCAAATGTTTGTCCTGGGTGGGAATCGAACCCACCTACAGCGCAGAAGGCAGAGTTACTACCAACTGAGCTATGAGGCTTGTTATATCTTGTCACTATACTAACTAGACTAGCATGTATACACTATACACACTATGACGGCCTCGGCCTATTACATATATACAAACAAGCCTCATAGCTCAGTTGGTAGGCTGTGGGTTCGATTCCCACCCAGGACAAACATTTGTGTGATGAATATAGATGTTTGTTCTGTGTTTGGGTGTTGTATCATATAGTAAGTATGTATTTAAGCATTCTATCCGTAATTTAGTTCCCATATTACAAGCCATGCTTAGTTTGGGACTAGATGGCGCTGTGTAAAAATTAATGTCCTATGTCCTATAATAGTGTGTATGTACCTGGTGTAGTTACAGATAGAGCAGGCCGGAGACGGAGGCGTGCGCCATGACGGCCTCGGCCGCCTGGCGCACCTCGAGGTGTCGCTGGGCGGCGCGCAGCCACGCGGCGGCGGCGGCGCGCGGCCCGCCCTGCAGCAGGTTCACGTAGCGCAGGGCGGAGGGCAGGTCCCCGTTCTCCATGTGGTACCTGGAAATATTTTGACAAGCCTCACAGATCGGTTGGTAGTAGCTCTTCCTTCTGCGCTGTAGATTGTGAGTTCGATTCCCACCCAGGACAAACATTTGATACTTATAGTATTGTATGATACTTTTTTTTTTTTTTGGTGATAGTCAAGCGTTTGACCACCAGCTTACATGTAAAACAAGTAAAGATGTGGCCTAAGATGGAGCACGCTTGCCTAAAAGGAACCTATTTACTCTGGACTTGAAGACTCCAAGATTGTACTCGTACGGAAAAACAGACGAAGGCAAGGAATTCCATTCTTTACCAGTATTCATGATAAAGGAGGGGAAACGATGTGTTAGGCACAATGGAACATTTACAAGGTACGGGCTGTAGCCTGCCGTACATCTGCTAGTCCGGTGGTGGAAAGGGGATGGAGGGATTAGGACAAAGATATCGTGCGCACACTCGCCGCAGTTGAATTTATAGAACACGTCTTCCTTTTTGTCATGAGTGTGGGTTTGTGAGGAGTACGGCAGTAGGGCGAGGCACTACTCTACAGAGTCAGAGAGAACGACCTGAGGCAACACCAATGGGGTACCAGGCGGGGAGACTGCGGGGACGCCCGAACCCCCCGGTATGCCCATCGTTTCCTCTCATCCGGTCGCCAACCGGCACGATGGAACACTCCGGGATTTTTCGGAAGGCGGGGCAGCCTTTCACGTGTCGCTGGTACGCTAATTGGGTAAATACGCCCCCTACAACCTGCGGTCGGCCAGCGGAGAACCGTGCTTCGGATCCCGCTACCCTCCGCGCCTAGTCTCCCGGTACAGCTTTAACGTCGCCAATCCCTTTCTACTTCGACACTGTAGTGCAAGAACTACCCTGACCCGTACTCTCTCGGTTGGTTCATGGCTACACCGACCTGCGTACCGGAACACGACCAGGTCGTTTGGCGGCACGGCTTCAATCGGCGGGTGGTGACAAGCCGTGGCCGAAGCCTACCACCAGAATTTGATACTCCTTTAGCACCACCCAGGGGACACATGTAGGGACTCTAGGGTTATCACCTACGGACGTAAGCAGCAAGGTCCCCCAACATTTTTCCCAAATTTATTTACAAAAAAAAAGTACCATATCAGTATTATATCCTTAATCTAGTTCCCATATAACAAGCTTAGCTTAGTTTGGGACTAGATGGCGCTATTATGCCCTTATTTTTTTTATTCACATATTCAAGTATAAGAGCGAAAGTGACTAAGGAACTGGCTATCTTACTCTATAATGACGGAACACAACAATTTAGAATCGTTGTAATGGCGACCGACTTAGATAAGATGGTGTTGCTAGCCAGGCACGCCTTAACAAAGTCCTACCTTAAAATGTAAACAACTCACTTTGCTCTTTGTATGATATCGAATGTGTCCAGTTTCGAGAAGTCCGTGGGCAGGTTATTCAATTCATCTTGTGGAATTTCAGCTAACTGGAATTAAAATAGAAAAGGAAATTGAGATTATACAAGTGGTACTTACTCTCAAACACACGCAAACGTCTACTCACGAAACATTTTGATGTAAAACTTATTTATATAGCATAGTTGTGATTTGAACTCAATGAAACGAAATATCGACACTAAAAGAGACAAACATATAACATACAACTATTTAGAATTAAATCGCAAAATATGTTCGTACACTGTCGACGAATCAATTCAGGCGTCGATTATGTGATATTTTAGAAAAAAATAGGCGTGTTACATATTAAATGTATCGTTTCTTTACGACCGTTTCTAGAAGTTAGTGTAATTTTAATTTGACATATTTCTCAAAATTATATTAATCGATCATTTTTTTTGACATATTATTATATATATGATATAGATGAGATATATATATATATATATATATATATATATACGGTACTCAACTGTTTACAATCTCACGGTGACATATTTAAGGTAAAATTCCTAATCATGTATTCTAATAAGCAGGACCTAGCAGTATATCTGCTAATGTAAATCAAGCTTTACAACATTTGTATACCTAAGTTCACGAACAATAAATGAATTGTGAATTATTACATATATGTCGGAATCTGAAGCTACTATTCATTGGATACAGCCAACTGGCAACACGGGACGCAAGCGCCATCTGGCGGCGCTAGATGGAGTCTACGAACTGGAAAACGGCACTGTCGGTGCACAGACGTTTTACAATAGTCGAGTTAAAAGGTCGTAGGAACTGTTTCGTTCCGTAGTCATGGTTACCTTATAACAGTCAACTGATGGATTACAGTTTAGCTTTGTTTCTAAAGAATTACTACCACCATACTTATTTCAGCCGCCAAGCAGCATTGCTGTGTTTCGGTTTGAAGGGTATGGTTGCCGGTGAAATTACGGTTACGTGAGGCTTAACACCTTTATGCCTATGCCTAACACCAGGTGCGCTACTTGCTTGTCCCGTCTCCTAGAAGTATAAAAAAAAACTATCTGTTTTCTTATTATTGGTACCGACACCTAACCGCTCACTGCCCACAAACTATGGCCGTCGACGTTATATATACATAATCTACCTTAGAGAAGAGAACTTTGGACTGCAGCCAGGACAGGAAGTAGACCGGCAAGCCGGCTCCTTCGCGGCCGACCAGCGCCACTTTAGCGGCGGTTTTCTCCATCTGAAATGTTGTTTTTTTTTTCTTAAAATATATTCTACTTTCAAAGCCGCATTCTCATAAAACCATGACGATTGAAATGTTTCAGATTGGTTTGGTTATTTAACTTTCAATTTGTTTCTATACATTATCAACAAGTTGGAAGTTATATGGGGGCACACGGTAATAATGTATTATCGTGGGGGCAGATAGCCATAAGTGTTACCGTCTGCCCCCACGTGGGGGTCGTTCGTGGGGGCAGACGGTAACAATTCTATATAAAAGACTGCAAAATTTCAAAAGATAGAAAACAAGAAACTGCATAGTTGCACGCACCTTTTCGAATTTCTCTCGAAGCGTCCGCTCTGTGGCGATTCCCTTCTCGCGGACCTCTTGTGGGATTCCTTTCAATACGATCTGCACCAGCAGGTCGCCTTTGCCTGGAATTATTGTAAAATCGATGGTGTCTCTGTTTGTTTGTGTGTTTGTAACATTGTCACAACTGAACCGCAGTCCGGATTTAAATAAAATTTAGCATGGATTACACTACATTCACCAAGGCACCTTTTAGCCCGGGTAGATACCACGTGGGCGAAGCCGCAGGCAAAAGCTAGTAAAATTATAAAATCGAGAATGTTTGTGTTTGTTTGTGTGCTTGTTACCTTTCCACGGCTTGGCGGCTAAACGAATCATGATAAAATTTGGGATAAATATAATAATAAAAAAATTATAAATAAATATAGTGTGCGCCGTGGAAAACAACATAGGCCAATTTTATTTTTGTCCGGGTAGGTAACGTGGCCACGCGGGCGGAGCTGCGTGCGAAGGCTAGTAAAATAATAAATGCGGAAGTGTGTGTGTTTGCAATATTTTCACGACTAAACGGCTAAACAGATCTTTATGAAACTTGGCATGGATAGTGTACGCCATGTGGAAGAACATAAACTTCTTATCCGGGTACCGCGCGAGTGGAGCAGCGCGCAAAAGCTAGTTACTTATCAATTGAAACTAATTATATGACTGTTATTATAGTGTCGCTTATAAGAATCAAGTACCTACTCTCAAGTAAAATTAAAAGGCTAACAAAATTTCTCTTTTACACAACCTTTTCACTGTTTTGGTGCATACTGCGTATTATTTAACATTCTTATTACGATCACCAATCCGCCTGCTAAGCGTGGTGATTATGGCAAGACACTCCAAAACCCTCCAATTTTGGACCGGCTCTGTCCAACAGTGGACATTAATGGGCTGTTGAAGAAGAGTAGACATGTGAGAAAGACAAATACGTACCAGCCTTCTCTAACGCCTTCAATTCATTGTCGATGGTGGTCTCGCAAGTGGCTTTCCTGGTGGCCGCTAGTAGCGCTTCGGCGGCCGCCCATAGGGACTGCGACCTACGTGCTTCGGATTCCGCTTTCGCCCTCTCTGGAATCATATTACAAGGCCCCTTAGTATCACACTCCCATACAAAGGTAAAAAAAATATCATATTATTTAAGTAATCAATCATAGCAAAACCCTTGCTTCCAAAAAAAACTTCTTATTAAACTTCATTGTTTTTAGAAAAAGTAATGCGATGCAATGCTAGATTATCCAATCGAGCTAACTCGTTGAGTGCTGCGCGTTTAGCTCTCTATGTAACACCGTGAGTGTTTTACAGCAGTCATCGAGCTAAATCAGACAAGCCCTTTTAAAATGAACGCTAGTAGCGCACCACAGACACAGATTTCACAGACACAAATTTACTTGTGTTCGTCATAGAGTAGCTTAGAATAAGTTAGTTTAAGTAGTATTATAAAACTATTAAAATTATTTTTGATGGGTAAAAAGTCTTTCTTTCTTAGATTATCCCTATCCGATTATACCTGCAGAAAATCTTTTGAATCAGACTTGCCATTTCGAAATTAAAATGGAACTACGTTTGTTTGGGAAAGTGAGAGCACTCGGCCTTCTACACTCCATCACTCGCATTGGGTCTAGGTAGGGAACCATAAGTAGGTGTGGAAGTTTATTATTTTTTATTTTCTTCTTCTTCCCTTCCACTCCCAATATTTCTGAAAATGTTTTGAAGTGAGATCGGTTCTACCTACGTTACTATAAGGGTAAAGTCATGGAAATAATAGTAACTCACGTTTGAGTGTCTGTTCGATTGCCTGCAGTTTCCCGGCCGTGGCCGCCAGGTCCTTCTTAAACTTGATACGTTCGCTCTCCAGCTGCTCCGATACTGATCGGTTGAACTTGGCCATTATCTGAAACCATACCAATGTTATCAACATATGGAACGCTCGACACATCGTTCCCATCATCCCGTGGGCATTTTAAATCCATTCTCGGATCCAGAGGTCCCGGGTTCGATCCCCAGTAGATCCATAGTACAATATTGTGCTTGGATTGGTTGGTGGTAGGACTTTGTTTATGTCCGCCTGGCTAGCTACCATCTTACCCAATTCTGTCGCCATAATCCGGGTGTAGTGCGCTTTCTCCCTTCGGCCTTATCATAACTTGAAAAAATCTGGTGACATGAATACCAAGCGCTTCCCCATTGTACAACAAAAAACCTTAAAATCAGGTCAAAGTTCAAGTCTCTAGTACTCGGCCAATCCGTCAAGATTTTTAGCCAATCGGATGATTATATATATTAGATAAAAGTGTGAGCAGAGTGCTTACCTCCTTCTCCTTCTTAGCGAGTCGGTCCTGGAGCACTTCTTGTTGTATTTCAAATTGTTTTTTCAGTTGATCCTTCAAAACCTTTTGCGCTTCTGCCTCTAGTATGAGTGCCTGAAATTACACATTTATATAAAGCCCATTATTAGTTTTTGCCATGTCCCATGTCTGGCAGTATTTTGAAACTTTCGACCGGTAATAATATATAGGATAATAAATAGGTTTAAAGGTGCTTTATTCTCAAAAAGAATTATAAAATTCACTTACATGAGAACTTAAATATAGTTGTCATAGTTTTACGTACAGTGCATAAAATTTTAATATTAATAAAATATGTGGATAGTTTTGTTTTAGTTTGATACAAGACCAGACATTCAGAGGTAAGATAGCCAGTTCCTCAGTTTGTTGAGGATTCCGGGTGAAGTGCGCCTCCACCTGCGGCCTTATCTCAACTTGTTACCAGGTGAGATGAAGGCCAAGTGCTTACCCGTAGTACATTAAAAAAAAAAAACATTGTATTTACAAGGATTAGGTCAAGAATGGATTTGGCTGTTTGGAAGTTGAGTTTGTTGAGTACCTAGCTTACTTTTTCAACATAAGTAGGTTTAAGATTTTAATTTGTTTTTTATTTATTTATTAATATCTTTTATTACTTAAGTAAATTTATGTATGTAGTTTTTTTTTAATGATTCCTGTGATTATAGCATAAACATGTTTTGTATTTGATATTTTTGGATAATTTATTGTATAATTGTGCACCTTCGAAGACAATACTCTTTTTACCATAGTTGGTTCTGTCACATCCCGGTAAGTTGTTCGAGTTCATATATAACAATAATTTGAATAACAATATTTTTTATATTCGGTGTTGTTTTTGTAAATGATAGTTGTGTATGTATATATCTTCATTGAGTATTTTGCGTACAAGTACACAAGTTAGGTAAATATATGTTTGTTTTATGTTCATTATTTTTGTATCTTTATATAATTTATCTGTGGAAGTTAAGAAATTATATCATATCTCTATTAAGTAGTTGATATGTGGTTTGACAAGCGAATTGTATAAATTTTATTTTACTTTCCTGGACCTAAATCACCTTTACCTAACAAAGAAAAATCTAGCCTTTCTCCATTATTTCAAATGAATTATGTAAATATTCCCTGCTTATAATAGAAAATAACAGGTAGTAGCATAAAACGTCAAAAATTCTGTATTTTTTTATTTTTATTTCACGTCTTGTCGATAAGTAGATAGAGAAAGAGAGAGAAAAGTGGATTAAATGTGACCAACTTTAGACAATTGTATTGTCAATGTCAAAATATCAGCCAACATAATGTTTTTACCATTTTTATATAATATATTGATATTATAAATTTATATCACCTATGTATACTTTATCATATTTTTGAAGTTTCTATCTATCGTTGCATTTGGCGAGTCAACAGTTTTTTTTTATTTATTTAACAAAATACACTGCTCTGGAAAATAAGTTTATTTTCAGAGTTTTATCCTGTTTATTTTTAAGAGCAGTGTATTATGTAGTATAACAGAACTAACTAACTAAGACCCATGTTTAACAACAGCTACAGGCTAGTATGAGTAGGTATTTTATCGTGCAAGACAGGCGTAGCAGGTAGTTTTAAATGATAACGGACCTTCTTTTGATACGCCTTTTCCCTTTCGAATTTTTCATTTTTTATCATGTCTTCCACTTTCGCCTCGATCATTGCTTTTTCATCTCGACCTGTTGATAAATACATTGATTAATTATTATGAATCTGGGAAGATTATTTTAGGGGACAAGATACTGCGAGATCAATAGTCAACAGTCGATAGTCATTTATTTCCTCATTACATGCACTTAGATACGTCAAAAAAACCAAGTAGGTAGGCTATGCACAGTATAAATAAAACAAAGACAAAGAATCAAAACAAAGAATAGGTGGGTACCCTTAGAACCGCACTTAAATTATATACAAATTTACTAGGTATACTAACCATTATTGTCACATTATATAATGTATACCTACTTGTCGGTCAAAGCTTAGTCAATTGTATAATAACTTTTACTAATTAATTTAAGTTGAATGTCGGTAAACAAAATCAATGTCCGGCTTATTCTTAGTGCCAGGTGGTATTTTGTTATACAATTTTATTGACAAACAAAGAAAGCTTTTCAATATCTTTGAGGAACTACAATATTTCCCTTATTTCCTCGTATGTAAACAATATTTTATTTAAATTTACTCACTTATCATGGTCAAAATGTTCAGCCTTTTAAACATATCTCTACAAGTCCCTATATTTTAATCCTAAAATATATCTAATGGATCGCTTTTGGAGTGCAAATATCCGATTAGATTCTGCAGCAGTGCCCCAAAACATTCATCCGTAACTCATAAGTGAGTAAAAGTATGCAAAGTAAGCATCTCTTGCAGCCTTTTCTCCCCATAGCTAGCTCCTTAATAACATCTTTCCTCCGGAAAGATGGTTAGCACCAAACAGACGAGAATTTATGTATGTAATATCAGTAATGAGAAAATAATAATAATATTAACAAAGTAATCAAATATAAAGAAAGTACTTACATTCAATGGCCTTGTTGATTTTGAGTTCTCTAATAGTTTGTATTTCGGCTAATTCGTTTTGTAGAAATTGAATCTGAAATCATCATCATACATTACATAGGGTAACACATTGCATATTTGTGCGAAGCACTGCCTATAAAGTTGTCACATTTCTTGTTGCGGTTTACTGCCCTACAATACAAAAAGAAATCAACCTAAACATCTAGAAATTCACGACAGTAATAATAAAAACTAAAAACCTGCTTTATAACATATAATATTTATAAATTTTGAGACTTTGAAAATTAATTTTGAGAAACATTATAATTAATTATCATCGGAGCACTCTTAACTAACTAAGTTAATTTAGATGTTTGTTTGGTGTTTGGGTGTTGGTATTTCACATGCATTCTTATTTATTTTTTTTACTGAGGAACTGGCTATCTTACCTCTAAATGCCGGAACACAAAAATTTCAAAATTGTTATCATAGCGACAGAATTAGATAAGATGGTGGAAGCTAGCCAGGCGAACTTAAACAAAGTCCTACCATCAACCAAGCCAAGTCCAATGTTCGACTTCTGGATCTGAAATCGGTGGGTTGAACCACTAGACCACAGAGGGTTAAAATATATACCTGTCTCAGAGTGTACATTAGTAAGAGGTCGGTGTCTCCACGAAATTCCAGTTTCCTCCCGGTGAGGTCGATTCCCGGAAACAACGCTTGCAGCTCTGACTTGTAACTGGAGCGGGCTGCTTCAACCTACACATAACATAAGATGAATGTCTCTTAGGTTAAAAGAACTTTATTATCACAAATACAAACAGTTGTCACTTATGCGATAAGATAATACAAAGAATAATTATATTAATAAGTAATAATTACTGAACTGTTTGATGTACCGGAGTGTAACATACCTTGCTCCAATATTTGTTGCTGAGCACTGCCTTGTCTGCCTCGACGTTGTACACCTTGAGGGCGTTGCTGTGTTCGCTCCTGAACCGTTTGATGTACCGGAGTGTAACATACCTTGCTCCAATATTTGTCGCTGAGCACTGCCTTGTCTGCCTCGACGTTGTACTCCTTGAGGGCGTTGCTGAGATCGCTCCTGAACCGTTTGATGTACCGGAGTGTAACATACCTTGCTCCAATATTTGTCGCTGAGCGCTGCCTTGTCTGCCTCGACGTTGTACACCTTGAGGGCGTTGCTGTGTTCGCTCCTGAACCGTTTGATGTACCGGAGTGTAACATACCTTGCTCCAATATTTGTCGCTGAGCACTGCCTTGTCTGCCTCGACGTTGTACACCTTGAGGGCGTTGCTGTGTTCGCTCCTGAACCGTTTGATGTACCGGAGTGTAACATACCTTGCTCCAATATTTGTCGCTGAGCGCTGCCTTGTCTGCCTCGACGTTGTACACCTTGAGGGCGTTGCTGTGTTCGCTCCTGAACCGTTTGATGTACCGGAGTGTAACATACCTTGCTCCAATATTTGTCGCTGAGCGCTGCCTTGTCTGCCTCGACGTTGTACACCTTGAGGGCGTTGCTGTGTTCGCTCCTGAACCGTTTGATGTACCGGAGTGTAACATACCTTGCTCCAATATTTGTCGCTGAGCGCTGCCTTGTCTGCCTCGACGTTGTACACCTTGAGGGCGTTGCTGTGTTCGCTCCTGAACCGTTTGATGTACCGGAGTGTAACATACCTTGCTCCAATATTTGTCGCTGAGCACTGCCTTGTCTGCCTCGACGTTGTACACCTTGAGGGCGTTGCTGTGTTCGCTCCTGAACCGTTTGATGTACCGGAGTGTAACATACCTTGCTCCAATATTTGTCGCTGAGCGCTGCCTTGTCTGCCTCGACGTTGTACACCTTGAGGGCGTTGCTGTGTTCGCTCCTGAACCGTTTGATGTACCGGAGTGTAACATACCTTGCTCCAATATTTGTCGCTGAGCACTGCCTTGTCTGCCTCGACGTTGTACACCTTGAGGGCGTTGCTGTGTTCGCTCCTGAACCGTTTGATGTACCGGAGTGTAACATACCTTGCTCCAATATTTGTCGCTGAGCGCTGCCTTGTCTGCCTCGACGTTGTACACCTTGAGGGCGTTGCTGTGTTCGCTCCTGAACCGTTTGATGTACCGGAGTGTAACATACCTTGCTCCAATATTTGTCGCTGAGCACTGCCTTGTCTGCCTCGACGTTGTACTCCTTGAGGGCGTTGCTGTGTTCGCTCCTGAACCGTTTGATGTACCGGAGTGTAACATACCTTGCTCCAATATTTGTCGCTGAGCGCTGCCTTGTCTGCCTCGACGTTGTACACCTTGAGGGCGTTGCTGTGTTCGCTCCTGAACCGTTTGATGTACCGGAGTGTAACATACCTTGCTCCAATATTTGTCGCTGAGCGCTGCCTTGTCTGCCTCGACGTTGTACACCTTGAGGGCGTTGCTGTGTTCGCTCCTGAACCGTTTGATGTACCGGAGTGTAACATACCTTGCTCCAATATTTGTCGCTGAGCGCTGCCTTGTCTGCCTCGACGTTGTACACCTTGAGGGCGTTGCTGTGTTCGCTCCTGAACCGTTTGATGTACCGGAGTGTAACATACCTTGCTCCAATATTTGTCGCTGAGCACTGCCTTGTCTGCCTCGACGTTGTACACCTTGAGGGCGTTGCTGTGTTCGCTCCTGAACCGTTTGATGTACCGGAGTGTAACATACCTTGCTCCAATATTTGTCGCTGAGCACTGCCTTGTCTGCCTCGACGTTGTACACCTTGAGGGCGTTGCTGTGTTCGCTCCTGAACCGTTTGATGTACCGGAGTGTAACATACCTTGCTCCAATATTTGTTGCTGAGCACTGCCTTGTCTGCCTCGACGTTGTACACCTTGAGGGCGTTGCTGTGTTCGCTCCTGAACCGTTTGATGTACCGGAGTGTAACATACCTTGCTCCAATATTTGTCGCTGAGCACTGCCTTGTCTGCCTCGACGTTGTACTCCTTGAGGGCGTTGCTGAGATCGCTCCTGAACCGTTTGATGTACCGGAGTGTAACATACCTTGCTCCAATATTTGTCGCTGAGCGCTGCCTTGTCTGCCTCGACGTTGTACACCTTGAGGGCGTTGCTGTGTTCGCTCCTGAACCGTTTGATGTACCGGAGTGTAACATACCTTGCTCCAATATTTGTCGCTGAGCGCTGCCTTGTCTGCCTCGACGTTGTACACCTTGAGGGCGTTGCTGTGTTCGCTCCTGAACCGTTTGATGTACCGGAGTGTAACATACCTTGCTCCAATATTTGTCGCTGAGCGCTGCCTTGTCTGCCTCGACGTTGTACACCTTGAGGGCGTTGCTGTGTTCGCTCCTGAACCGTTTGATGTACCGGAGTGTAACATACCTTGCTCCAATATTTGTCGCTGAGCACTGCCTTGTCTGCCTCGACGTTGTACACCTTGAGGGCGTTGCTGTGTTCGCTCCTGAACCGTTTGATGTACCGGAGTGTAACATACCTTGCTCCAATATTTGTCGCTGAGCGCTGCCTTGTCTGCCTCGACGTTGTACACCTTGAGGGCGTTGCTGTGTTCGCTCCTGAACCGTTTGATGTACCGGAGTGTAACATACCTTGCTCCAATATTTGTCGCTGAGCACTGCCTTGTCTGCCTCGACGTTGTACTCCTTGAGGGCGTTGCTGTGTTCGCTCCTGAACCGTTTGATGTACCGGAGTGTAACATACCTTGCTCCAATATTTGTCGCTGAGCACTGCCTTGTCTGCCTCGACGTTGTACTCCTTGAGGGCGTTGCTGTGTTCGCTCCTGAACCGTTTGATGTACCGGAGTGTAACATACCTTGCTCCAATATTTGTCGCTGAGCACTGCCTTGTCTGCCTCGACGTTGTACTCCTTGAGGGCGTTGCTGTGTTCGCTCCTGAACCGTTTGATGTACCGGAGTGTAACATACCTTGCTCCAATATTTGTCGCTGAGCACTGCCTTGTCTGCCTCGACGTTGTACTCCTTGAGGGCGTTGCTGTGTTCGCTCCTGAACCGTTTGATGTACCGGAGTGTAACATACCTTGCTCCAATATTTGTCGCTGAGCACTGCCTTGTCTGCCTCGACGTTGTACTCCTTGAGGGCGTTGCTGAGATCGCTCCTGAACTGTTTGATGTACCGGAGTGTGGCGGCGATGCTCTCCGGCGGCGCTTGGACGCCCGCCGCGATCATACGGTCTAGTGTTTCTGTGGAATTTATACAACGTGCGTATTTGTTTAATAAATGCTGGGTTAGCTCTCGACCCCCTAGGCTTCTCTAAACCGGAGCAAGGTTCTTCATTAAAACCGCATTGAATAAACGAATATGAACATGAAAACCCGATGGATTTTTTTCGTTAAATGTAGTCTACCTACATTAAAATCCCGTGTCTTTTGTGTCTTTTTCGTAATACGCCGTCTACTTACATTCAAATCATAAGGAAATATTTTCGTTAAATGCCATCTGCCTACATTATACGGACTTTCTACAGAGTGCTATTTTTGTTCTCAAGGAGACTGTCAAGTATATTACGGTAGGAGAAGGACACCAGTGTCTGGACGCTTTCTTAACTTATCGAAGGCATTTGACCTGGTGTCCTATCAGCTGCTATGGGACAAGCTGACAGCCACTGGTACGCTGCGTGAGATAGTAAACCTGTTTAGACACAGGTACGCACGTCAGGAAAACTGTGCAAGGTGGGCTGGTGAAGTATCGGACACATTATAAGCTGGAGTGTGGGGTGCGGCAAGTGAGGATAATGTCTCCTACGTTTTTCAGCGTGTTTGTGAAGTCTATGCCACAAGACATGGGCTCAAATACACTCACTAAGAAGAGCGGAATTATAGTCTTTGCTACATTCCCCCCATATGTTTGGATGGTAGCGAAATAGCCAGGGTACACACGTTTAATAAATATCTTGGCCATGTGATCACTGCTGACTTAAAGGATAACTGTGACATAGAGAGGGGACGTAGGGCACTGGCCATATGGGGAAATATGTTGATTCGCAGGTTCGCCCATTGTTCAGTGGAAGTCAAGGTAGCACTTTTTCAATCGTTCTTTACCAGCGGCCTGTAGGTTACTTACACCAAAAAGTCAATCAATGCCCTACGAGTCCTCTATTATAAACTGCTTAGAGCAATTTTGGGGTTACCTAGATTCTGAAGTGCTTCTGGAATGTTTGTCGATGCCCATGTGAAAAACTTTCATGCCATCATGCGCCAAAAAATCACAGCAATTCAATGCAGAATTGTGGGTAGTCCCAATAGGATTCATGGGTGTCGTCCCTGATCAATCCATTGGCTCAACAAATATTTTAAATAAATTAATTAATTTGTTTGTAAGGATATGTTATTTTTATAGTTATATTTATATTAACGGATTTAATTCTGAATTCATTAACTGTTTTTAAACTATTTGATTTGATTTTGATTGTGTTGACTATTTAATTTTGTAAATGTATTGGACCTATGTTGTCTGCCCCCTCAGCACGGGGAGGAGATAACATTTTTGTCCTCTGTTTTTATCCACCATCGGGAGACAAAATGCTCTGACAAGGTGGATAAAAACAGAGGACAAAAATTTTATCTCCTCCCCGTGCTGAGGGGGCTGAATAAATAAATCATTATTATTATTATAACCCCCAGAGATTTATTTACATTCAAATCCCAATGATTTTTTTCGTAAAATACAGACTAACTAAATTCAAATCTAAAGGATTTTTTATTTAAATGCCATCTACCTACATTCAAATCCCGAGGTTTATCTGTAGTAAACGGATTTGTTTTTCATAAAATGCCGTCTACTTAAAATTTTAGCGGGTTTTTTTCGTACAATACTATCTACCTACATTAAATCCCAGGTTTTTTTTCGTAAAATGTTGCGTACATTTAAATCTAAGGGATATTTTTCGTAAATTGCCTATGTTGGTAGGCATATAATTATACATATAATTATAAGTAGTAGTACATATAATTTACCAAGAGCGCAGTTAGCCTTAGCGCTGGCGGCGTCGGCAGTTTTGACCGCCGCGTTGCGTTCGTTTCCAGAGCCTTGCAGAGCCAAGAAGTACTTTTTATCTAGATCGCCGGCTGACGATTCCACTACCTGAGAATTATATAAAAGGCAGGTATTATTGACCACGGCAGACACGGCATAGAACACGCGTCCCTGTCTGTCAGTCGATGTCGCAAGAGGCGACTTAGGGTACATCACAGTTTAAGTAAGGCAGCAGTACCCATCTGAGCAATAAACACGGGTACTACGATCACCAACCCACCTACCAAGCGTTATGATTATAGCATTTTCCCCGATTGCTTTCTGGGACGTATTTTGGGAGGTCCATGTCCTGCAGTGGACATCATTGGAATTGTATTTATTTATATAATTGGGGATATTTCAGCTAAGCAGAGCTTTGAGTGTACTGTACAACATGCAATGTTTTTTTTTCTAAAGTTAGTCTAGCTCCAAAGAGATGTTTCAGCAGCCCCCTCAGCACGGGGAGGAGATAAAATTTTTGTCCTCTGTTTTTATCCACCTTGTCAGAGCATTTTGTCTCCCGATGGTGGATAAAAACAGAGGACAAAAATGTTATCCCCGCCCCGTGCTGAAGGGGTAGGTCTCATTATTTAAAATAGTTGTCTAATTTGAAATAATGAGACATGTCAAAATGGTCCATTTCGACCTCTTTGTTGAATTTTTTTTCACTACCTGTGTAAATGCTAGCAACATTTTTAAATAAAATGTTTAAATTTTTTTTAAGCAGAGCGATTGTTGCTCGTAAAGTTCAGACAGATAGGGAACATTTATTTATAAAAATATTGCTAATTAATTAGATGTTATGTGTATCAAGAACCGAATTTCACTTTGAATCCACAAAACAACAACAAGCCTCACAGCTCAGTTGGTAGTAGCTCTGCCTTCTGCGCTGTAGGCTGTGGGTTTGATTCCCATCCAGGACAAACATTTGTGTGATGAATATATATGTTTGTTCTGTGTTTGGGTGTTGTATCATATAGTACGTATGTATTTACAAAAAATATTTAAGTAGTCTATCCATAATCTAGTTCCCATATTACAAGCTATGCTTAGTTTGGGGCTAGATGGCGCTGTGTAAAATTAATGTCCTGTAATATTTATTTAAAATGCTTAGAAACAATTTACCAAAAACAGTCTCATGCAAAACTTAACCCGGAGGTCCCTGAGGACCTCAAATTAATAATAATTTTACCTTGAAAAGCGCCTTGTTATATTCCGATGCGTATTTAGCGGCCTTCTTGTAGTTATCAACAGCGATCTTCGTGTTTTCGTGCATCTCATGCTCCAACTCGACCATGTCTTTGGTAATTTTGATTGGGGGGGGTATGACCGGCTCACACTTCTCCGTCTGGATGAGGGTTGCTGAAATTCAGATGCTTTGTTACTTCCTGATATACTTGGCTTAAGTGCCTGGGGTACCATTTTGAAATGGCACCTCTGATTCCAATGAAATTTTACAGGTATAGGCATTATCTGTGTCTGCGCATTATCTTTTTATTAAATCACAATAAAAATTAAAACATATAGAAAAAATGCTTGCATGGGAAAACTCATGCATTTATTTTTATTTGTATTAGTTTTTAGAAAAATATAAAGTTTTGGTGCTTTAAAAAATTATACAAATAATTGGATAGGGACACAGATTATCTCTATCCGATTGTGGCTGCAATTTTTTTATCAGATATTCCTTTCCGATATGAACGACAAACTACGTTTGTACGGGAGAGTGGTACAACTGGGCCTTCTTTGTATATTTTTTTGCAGAGAAATGTAACATATGGGACCGACAATTTTTTTTTCTAACAAGTTTTTTTCTATTGAAGGATTTTAAATAATAAAATGTACATTGATAGGTACTCTTGCTATCGAAGGATAAGGGAAAATGACAGTGCATCAATTTCCCCTAAAGACATACTTACTGGGAAAAAAGTAGTCTTTTTTTTTCCCTTCGCTCATCATTTATGATTTTTGTAAGGTAGTCTTTTTAAGTTTGCCTATATAAGTTAGTACACCATTGTTTTTGTAATATTTTTTGCCAAGTTGGTAAGCAGCAGAAAATGCCTTGGCATTTTTTTTTTACTGTACGACGGGGAAGCGCTTGGCCTTCATCTCAACTTCACCCGGAATCCCCAACAAACTGAGGAACTGGCTATCTTACCTCTGAATGCCGGAACACAACAATTTTGGAATTGTTATTATGGCGACAGAATTAGGTAAGATGGTGGTAGCTAGCCAGGCGGACTTCAACAAATTCCTACCACCAACCAAACCAAGCACAATCTTTTGTACTCCCCATGGGGATCGAACCCGGGACCATTATGCTCACCATTTGTGCAATATTTTTATATTTTTACAATAAAGTGATAAATATTAAAAAAAACCCTACATTTTAATCATGAGCATGTTACCTGGCGTTTCAACTTCAGGTGTCCCGATTTTAAACTCTTTGACATAAAGAGGCTCGAACTTCGTAGGCGGCACTGTTAGAATAACACACATTAATCATATTAGTTTGTAAAATAACAAATGAAGAATGGTGAAGGGTTATGCCATATATTATCTCCAAGCATGGCAGGCGGAGGTCACATTTTAGTGTGCGTGGCGAAATGTTATTTAATATTAAAGAGTATGATGGTAAATTTGTATTGGTAAATTAAGTGTGTCCTGAGCTGTAATGTAAATGTAATTTGCATTGTTTTGAGTTAATTTACAAAGGAGTAGTTAGCCATGAGTCTTACAAACTGTACTTGCCAGCATCAATTGTAAAATATTATGAAAACTTGTGCAGCATATCCTAACCATGCTAATGATGCACAGAATTGTAACATCAAGCACAAGAAACAATTCAAGCATAGAATTAAACAAGTCTTTCAGTTTCTGGTATCTTATCTTCGGCCCAGTAAATGAATATTTTTATCATATTCTAAGGCAAACTACTGAAGAAACACTAGATTTTTTTACTACAGTAGCACGTCATACAGCCACACCAGGCTATGTAGTTAGTAGGAATGTTAATGCAGTGAAAAGTAGACTTTTCTACAAGCACATGAAAATACGTACATTGATAATCCTTTTTGCCATAAGCTTTGGCTGCATCTGCCTCCAGGTCCTGTTCAGATTTCTGTTTAAAATCCAATGGTGTTACACCTTCCTGGAAATCGGAAAATCTGATTTCATAATCTGTCGTTTTGTAGCACATTTGCAAGGCTCAATTTACACCACCGGACAAAATATGTGACTTGTTAATTATTCATATTATACATTTTTTTTTATTTCCCTAAGCCTAAGTGTTACATTGTAATAAAAAAACAGCATATCACTAAGTCGACAATTATTATTATAATTCTATTCATAGCATTACATTAATATTCTAGCGGCATAAATAGGCAAAATGTTGAATGTTATGTCCTATATCCTATCCTACTGTCCTATGCTACTAAATATGTGTAATGTTCATGTTTGTATTGTTATAGTACATTGTTCACAATGCAACAACCAATCAAAAGTGCAAGCCTAAAACTAGGTATCAATGTTTTGCACCGCTTTGCTTGCTGTGCGCTAGTTACACAGTTGGCATAAACTATACCTTCAATCAATCAATCAATCAATCAAACAATCAAAATAATGAATGTTATTATGATCATTTTAATAATTGATCAACTCCACTGCATTCGGAAACACAACCTGTTTAGAAGCAAAAAAATACTTTCGAAAAATCACTACCCATCAGATGTTAGTTACCCTTAGATACCCTTGTGCCTCTCAGTAGACAGATAACGTAGTAGTTCCTGTTTCAGCATACAGCCTACAACACAGACACACAGACTTCTGATAATTCTTTTTTTTTATTTCTTTTTACAGTTTAATTTGAACCAGAGAAGCCCACTAGTCAATTTAAATGCAT
The DNA here is from genome assembly GCA_951394065.1 of Venusia cambrica. Lineage (NCBI taxonomy): Eukaryota > Metazoa > Arthropoda > Insecta > Lepidoptera > Geometridae > Venusia > Venusia cambrica. The sequence goes on along the minus strand of OX596040.1, from coordinate 3,828,840 downwards.
GTGTCAGGTCAGGTGTAACAGTATCCTACCTTTCCAAACATGAAGTGGCTCATCCGGGTTGTGGCCTCACCGATTTGTTTGACTGTAAACTTCCAGTAAGTTGTATTCTCCTGGTAGACAAGGGCTATGAAGTTGTCAGCCCATGGGGCATTCGTTACAAGCCAGTTGCGGGCTTCTGGACTTTTTCTGAATATAAACAGTAAAAATGTTATATATATGTTGTGTCAGTTTCCAGAATACATGAAGCTTTCTTATATGTTGTGGGTTCGATTCCCACCCAGGATAAACATTTTTTGTTATGAGTATAGATGTTTTTTCTGTGTTTGGGTGTTGTATCATAAAGTATGCATGTATTTACAAAGAAAAAAATATTTAAGTATTCTATCCGCTTAGTTTGGGGCTTAGATATTAATTTTAATTAATGTGTAATATTTATTTTTCATATTTTATTCCCTACACTTAAGCTAAAGTTACCCTGAAACTTTCAAGACTCTAGAACATCTGGTTAAGGCTATGTGCTGCTTTTCAGTCAGGCAGTCATTAAGCTTCACTATGCTGACACAGCTGACTGGCAATCAGAGCACAGGCCAAACTAGAGGTCTTAGAGAATTGAGACTTTCAGGGTAGCTTCTTTTTACAAGGGTCTAATACTTCAATATTATAAACCAAATACATTATGTTGATTGATTTTTTTTTAGTTTGCAATCAACACTGTGATCTCCACTACCTGCAAAGTGAAAAGAAAACAGCAAAACCCTTAATTTCAGTAAGATTGATGGTTCTCTCATAAAATTGATAATCCGAATTTAGCAATCCATAACAACCTTTGTCATAATAATCAAAATTCAGAAACCTATTTTGTCCAATATCATTTTACCTAACATCACTTGTATGTATTGCAAATTCTATAATAATCAGAAATCTGAAAACGTTTTTGTGTTATCATAATAGACATAACCCGTTAAAAGTACATTGTCAAAAGTAATAAACACTTTATCCATAGTTTGGTTTATCATAACAGCCATGTATTTTAAAATTAATTATATATATACCTACAAGGTATAAATAATTATATTTACACCTACAAGGTACAAATATAACTAATTTAGAATACACTCAATGCAAGCAGCATGCAAGTCACTCAATGCCAGCATGTTTTGTGGAATGAGCTCCCACCAGAAAGCTTGCCCCTTAGAATCACTTTACCCACTCAACCTGCACTATGCTAGGTTTCGTGGGCTCGCTCCTCTCAGCACCTTTTTAGCGAGCTTCTGGCTCTGCATTTTTTATACACACCCCAATGTGACACATAAGACCAGGTAGAGTCGGGGTTCATATGTCATATTGTTAGCTGCGGAGGTCAGCAGCAACACATATTATCTAGTATATCTTTGTTTATAATTTATTATATTATGTATTGCTACATTTTACTGAAGATAATTCGGGAAAAAGTAGATACCAAATTTATGAAAATCTAGCTAGTGCTATGCTATGCTATGGCAAGTGATGATTATGAGATGTCTGTGTGGGAAAGTGATTTTCGGACAAAAATTATTATGAGTCGTACGGGGATCCCGTTTCTGATGAAGGAGATTGGAGGACGGAGACATGTTGTGCCATTTCCACCTAGTGTGGGATAAGAAGCAGGAAGATGAGTGATTCCTTTAATATTTTTAATTACTTGGCATAGACAACAGCAGCTCCTGTGACTACTGTAGCACCGACTGCACCCCAAAAGAATCTGTTAGCCGGTTTAGGCGCTGGGGGAGCCTTGCATGTGTCTGTGGCATATCGCCTGTGCGGTGCGCGCATTACTATCAGAGCCGAGCATGGTCCGTCGCCTATGTGCCTTTTGACCTGAAAGAATAAACAAGGACTTTTTATTTTGCAAACCTGATCTAATATTTAAAAGAAGTACATACGTTCTTTTAAATATTAGATCCGGTTTGTTGACTTTCCAATAAGGCTATGGTGTTTCATTGACATCCTGTAGCTGTGTTCACATAAAACCCTAGGTTCTATTTTGTAATGGATCAGCTGAAAAAATTATATATACTTTGTTGTGTACCAGCCCTAATGTTTTAGGTTAGCAAAATGACGTTATCCGATTATGTAAGGCACAATAAAAGAAGTATCTAATAATATTTTGGAGGATGTGAGGATTAGTTAGTGAAAGTAGAAGTCTGATACATCTATTATTGCTATTTATAGGTATAAAAACAGAGCCAAATCACCAAAACATTGGATGATTTATCAAAAAAAAAAAAACACTGCATAGCTTACAGCTAGTTTTTTTGTATGCTGTACTTTGTTATAACGAGTGGGTATATATCAAAAAAGTTATTACTTACCAAAACCAGCTTAGAATTGGACAAATGGCTGGAAAATTTGTACATTTTCGGCAAACGGCAAGAATCCGCTGTTTCCACTTGAGCTGTCAGTATATGTCAAACTGACAACATTTAAATTTTATTTTTTTCACTAAAGGAAGGCTAAAGCTATACAACCATACTGCCTCGTCTCACGTTTACGGGCAATTTGAGAAGTCACGGTCTCGATGAATAATCTATAAACGCGTCCGTCCCGTATCTATATATCTTGTAGTGGGCAATGTAAATAGAACTGTATGACTCGACTTTTCCCGGAAAAAATCATAATGATGCTAATAATCCCACGGCCCACAGCAGGCAGGTGCCTACCAATTTATCACTTTGCCCGGCTAGAACTAGCTAGAACCTGATATCTGGAACCTAGGCTAGAACCGATTTCAAGAACAATGAATGGGAATATATGAGAATCGAATGAAATTAAAAGAATCGAAAGAAATGAAAAAGATTAATGATGAACAATGAATTTTTTGTATTTCAAGTGATTGCAATTGGTCACAATATTTACAAACGTTCTATTGGCAGAAAAATCTCAACCCGCAATTCACATTAGCGCTCAAGCTGATTATTAATAAAACACTAAAAATCTGAATCTGCGTCAGGACCCTCGTGGCTCAGTTGCTTAGAGCGTTTCCGGCTTTAGGAAAAGATGCGGGTTCGAACCCCGTCGCGGTTTGTGATTTTTTTCTGTCATTATTACATGTAACATTTGTAAGAAAATAATGTTTTGAACCTCTATAGTGATACCAGTATGGAGAGATGTTTTCTACCATAAACATATTGATATTATAACAAATTTTGTAACTGTGCAAATATACAATTAAAATAACTATGTACAAAGGAATCACTTAGATTACCTAAGGACTGTTACAAACGGCCTATAGGTAACTCAACTGTTCCAGACTAGTGCCAGACGGAAGCGTGCTCAAGATACTGGCTGCATTGCCACGCTGAATAGCTATGCTAATTCGCTAGCCTAAATAAGAGCCAGACCTTGGGTCAAGTGTCACCTCAATCAAAAGCCCCGCATGATTTTTGAAAACCCGGAGGGCACTGGCTCCCCACGGACCCAAGGTCTCCACCCCAAAGGCTCAGAGACCACTATATTTGCACCTTTTATTATCCTCGGCCGAATCAGCCACCTCACCAGCCCTAACTGATGTCCCAGGCAGATGAGCTAGCGCTAGGGTATCTACGCAGTTAGCCTGCCATACCAAAGGCCTACCCATTTCCCAAGGGACAAGAGTCATACGGTCAGGCCACTTACCATCATCACGTAACAGACCATTCGGTTCAAGAAGTCAAGAAGTCTGGAACATTGACACTGGTAAAAGCTCGACGGATAATGTCATTAAGGCTTGAGTGGCGCGAAATCCTGCCGGCAGACCTTGTGCATGAAAGTCTGTGAAAACCAAGTTGATCTACAGCCGCACCGCACGGCACTGTTGAGAGGCGCAGCATCTTGCACCCAACCGAAGACAAGTGGCAATACGGAAAGTTACAGGATTCATAAGTGTACCGGTATTGTAAGATGGATATGCTTGCAGCCAAAGACTTGATTCCCATTTTGAAACAGCTAAGAGACGAGCACGATTTGTGGAGGTTGAGCACGTATTGAATAGATAATTCCGTATCAACTTGCACAGAGGCCCGTCCCACTTCCGTTGTGCTGAAAGTTGTTTTGGGGGATCGGTATTAGGACAAGCTCTATGCCAACCATTTGAAGCCTCGTCAAGAATAAATACTAAACACTTCAATAATGAATACTTCACATTGTTTCTTATTTTATTTTCTTCACGGTCATTAGTTAAAAGAAAAAAATCGATTTTTTGAGCCATTTAGAAAAACTACCATTGATTCTACTAACAAGAAGCAATTTTTTAATCTGGTAGTTACAATTTTCATATTATCACCATTGAGTTTGAATAAAAATCTGACGATTCTGACCCTGATATCATATCATGTATCCCATCGATATATAATATAACTATATATATATATATGTTTTATTATTATTCTAAGATGTATCTCGTTATACTTCATAGAAATGTCTACTTTCTCTATCTTTTTCCCATTCCATAATTTCTCAACTTTGTAAATTTATTACTGTAAATAAAATAAAACTGTAACATATGTACTTATGTGTCTATAGGTGTATATATATAAATTTAATACTAACCCTTGATACAAAATATTTTATATGGTATATACTAACATTGACATATACCTATAATTGTGTGTTCTCCATGTTTTAGAAAATCAATTTGGTCATCCCATTTTAGAATACCAGTCATATTATTAGACTAGACATACTCCCCTTAATTTGTTTGAGAAGCTATCATGACATGGACACTGGCAGAAAAGTGACTCCTATCACTACCATCCACTCTACGACTAAAGAAGTTGAAGTTATTATTATTATCCCTGACTGACGATACAATTACAATACAAACTGTACATATATTATATTATAGATATCCTAAAAAAATGTTTCGTTTTGCGAGTTCTGGTAAGAACAAAATAATTATTAATTATGTGTTCAAAATAACCATGCGTTGCGCTATCATAAGTTTGTTCTGTTTTGATGTGATTTTTTGAGGTTACCTAATTTGTTTCAGTGGCTCGCCTTATCCGACCTCTTGCGATCCCATACTGCAATGCGGGCAGGTTTATTCAACATGATTTTAAAGCTATAACAGCAATGTGCAACAACCATCAAATTCGTGGGTTTTCTTCTTTATTGGTCGCACCACAATCTTTTCTTCTAAACAACAAACACATACTAGACATCTCAAGTAATAATCTTATTCAGTCAAGAACAGTTACCAAATTCAGTCTCAAAAGAGGTAAACGAAAGACTGTGAAAGCAGCAACGAGAAGGTTCTTCAGATTGCACTGGGGTGGCTGGATCAGACCCAAAGTGGGGCGGCAAAAAAAACTCTGGAAGAAATCTGTTGAACAGAGAAGGCGTCTTAGGCAACACGTATTTTGCAACGCCACTCAAAGCACTATGCTTGATAAAATGGTTACAAAATTTTGGAAGAAACCAAAGCATTATGTTGAGGACCCATATGCATCTTACCATACAAGAGAAGAGTTTTCTTTTACCCGAAAGAAGCCCCTGCTTAGAGGTTGAATTAATTTGATCTATATTATAGTAGTGCATTATCAGTGAATAAACCCAGGTTCTATAAAATATTCATTTATTTACATACAAAACATAGCCAACATAGAATTTCTGTAGTATATGGCCCAATGACAAATCCAGGGATACTTGCGCTAGCATCAGCCAGCTACTGGTACATCAGGTGGTTAGACTAGCCCATGCAAAAAAGGCCCACAAAGAGGTGTTCTACTTCGTTATTATCTGATCAATCACCTGAATTATTTTAGTTATGATTTGAATTATTTGGCTTTCACATGAAATTATGTTGATTACCAATCTATTACTCAAAGTGACATTACATTAAATGTTTATGCAAAATCTAGAGCAATCACATAGTTTCATCTAAATGTTACAAAAGTAATTGATGCATTTCAGAAAAATACTTTTATAACCTAAATCTATAGCAATCAAATAGTTATGTTCAAATGTTCCAAAGGTATTTGATACAATTTAGAGAAATACATATTACCATGGACGAAGTTCTTCATCCATGATATTACGTAACATTTAAACGTTTCATTATTACTTAAAACTAAATTGTTTTTAAAATTGTTTATGATTAAATGTTTCATGGTACTTTGAGACATAAAAGTTTAACTAAATAGATTGTTCAAGTGTTTTATCACATTTTGTCTTTTAATTCTTTACGAAAAGTGTTAGCTGGAACCAATCAAATCAATGATAAATCCTACAAATATTGCTCTACAGCTGAATTGATTAGCTTAGAAGATGCAAGGAGTATGCTGGTGTTAAAAAGTCTATTTTGGGGTATTTGTCAGTTGGAAAGTTTATGCATAAGGCCACGTCTCGCTTTGCAACATTTAGCTTTTGACTTGGGGCTTTGGAAGAGGTGCTACCCCTGCTTGATCTATATGTTAGAGACTGCATGTGAAAGTTGCTGTACTTCATTAAACCATTACACTGATACCTATGTCAAACGTGATTTCATTTCGAATGTTTTTGAATTTATAATACATAATTTTTGAAATATAGGTATAATGCTTGCAAATAAAATTATAAGCAAATGCAGCTTTATATAAGGTTAATGTGTTAAAATTACCAGACAGGACATGAAATTAATTTCACAGAACTCCATCTAGCCCCAAACTAAGCATAGCATGTAATATGGGAACTAGATTACGGATAGAATTAAGTATTCTATATATAGGTACTTTTTTTTTTAATACATATTTATCATACAATACCACAACCAAACATCACACAAATGTTTATCCTGGGTGGGAATCGACCTACAGCGCAGAAGGTAGATTAAGTGAGCTATGAGGCTTGTCATATGAAAGCTATAACGAGATCTACATATGCAATGACAGCTGTCTAACTTCAAACGGCCATATTTTGAATATACTCGTCCTAGATTATCTGTTCTTAATTCAAATGAAAAACCAAGATTTACATTTTCAATGACAGTTGTCAAACTTATATACCTAAGTAGAGCAACTTCGTGTGTAACGTCGTGTTTTGCTTTAGCTCAATTTGCAATAGAAAAACATATATTTTTACGCTTAAAGCCTAACAGTGCTAGGTAGATACTAAAAGTAGCGTCAAAGAAAATAGTAATATGTGCTTTCAATCCTTTAACAACATAGTTACGGTCAAGACTCACCTACGCGGCGCCAGCATGGTATGTGATGTGCTCGGCTACAAACCGCAACAAAATTGAGTCAGAGAACAAAACCATTGCCCGTGATTTGCAAATGCCCAGTGTTGAGGAGTTCGTGGTGACGTTGGCGCGACGCTTCTACGATCGTGCGGACAATTGTCACCACACTCAACACTATTGCCACGCTTCATGCTAGACCTCCGGACGACAACCGCCCCTGGCGACCTCTTCCACGTGAAATTCTGTTTTCGTTTTAGTATATTTTAGTGGGCTCCTACGCCACACTGATACCTATTTTTCTCTGTGTCATTTTATATGTTGTTTTTTTATGAATTGTGTGGTGATTGTATATTAGACCGTTTATTGTACAAGCAAAATTGTAATTAGCCTCTAACTTACTAATCACTAGCATTAGATTGACATGCATACCGCAAGCCAAGAAGATACCGGCAGTCGAAACGCAACTGTAAGCCGCTGTTTTGTAAACCTTTACAAAACTTGGCAAACCAAATTAAGAATCAAAGCTTGCTTCTTACCCGCACTTCCCAGAAATGGTAGAGGTGTTGAAAACCGATGAAGATCATGATGTTGGACAATGCCAAAATAAATAGAACTACAGTCCATCAAATCTAAGAAACACACTTTGACAGCTGTTAGATCAACTTGTCTAGGGATGTGAACCAACTAATCACCATTGAATATATCCGATATTAATGAGAAATTGAAAAATCTATATTGACATTATAGGTAGAAAACCATCGCTTACTTTTTTGATAAAACTATAAACTCGGATAGAAGATAAATAAATATGTACCTAGCGCTTAATTGATACCAAATAAATTATTTCAGCTTATATTTTTTTTCAAGATAGTCACCCATAGACAGACGACAGACTAAATTGGAGGTTGTATTGTACTTACGGAATGTTAAAACATTTATTCAATAAAAAGTACAATTAAACTAACTATGTACAAAGGAATCAGTCAGATTACCTAAGGACCGTTACAAACGGCCTATAGGTAACTCAACTGTTCCAGACCAGTACCAGACGGAAGCGGAAGCTTGCTCAAGACCTCAAGACACTGGCCGCATAGCCACGCTGTATAGCTATGCTAATTCGCTAGCCCTAATAAGAGCTTATGATCCGTTAGCGTTTCCATTTTCATTCTTAGAAAGACTGTGGTGCAATGGTGCAAGTGCAATTGAAGAATTTTAGTCATTTATATACTCTTTGACATTCTTTGGTACAACACTGCATGCACTGCACTTCACAGAGGAACTTTTAAATACAGGCTGCACTTCCAATCCAAACCAAAACAAAAACCAGGCATTCGTTTTCGCGCGTGATTTAATGTAATACCATTAGATAAGCTAATCAATCGAACGAAATAGGTATCTTTACTACATAATTACTTTGGTACTTAGCTATTGTAAAATTAGTCGAATAATTTGAATTGAGTGATTTATAAAATTTTTGTCTGTCCTTGAATTATAGCAGAGGTATTACATAAGTTTACCATATTTATTTTCATTGACCTGTGAGTGAGCTGAGCTGGCTGACGCAAAAGATCACGTGACATAATGTTTATCAGCAAGATAAACCACACGATAGCGTGTTTTAGCTTTAAAAATAACTTTGTTTGTGGCAAAGCCGTCGTCTGCAGTCAACATTTAAGTTCCCCCAGGTATTTCTCAGTCAGTAAAGCCAGGAACATGAAGCTATTACAGTTTGTGTACAAGGATAAACCCGATGAGATGAGGGTTGGGATTTTGGACGGCGAATCTATCGTCGACGTGAATACTACCGGTTTAGTAACCTCGAAGACCCTCGTAGAAGTTCTAAGGAACGGTGAACTGAATAAATTGAAGCAGTAAGTTCTTACCAACTTTTCATACCTACCTACTAAATAGCAATGTGTGGTAGGTAGTAAACATATTTGCAGGCCACACGCTGCAAGGTCATTATTTGTGTATATGTTATATATACACAAATATATATGATGGTTATGGTTACTTATAATAAAGTATAGTGCCTATTTAGTAATCCCATTCAGAGAGACTTGAATTCCTTGCTCACTGAAACATGATAAATCTATGCATCAGTGTGGATTTTTAAATGATCTAGAATAGGTATAATAATATCCTGTCTATTACTTATATTATATGTTTATCACTGTCAAAACTTGTGTGAGTGGTTACTATACATTTTAAAACACGGGTTTTAAAATGTTTACATGGTAAAAATGTATGTCTAGCAGTTGCCTGCAATATCCTGAAGATGACATCTTGTACTTGGAGTGAACCCAGGAGTTTCATGACATGAGTTGACTCCCGGTTGGTGGTAGCTATTGTGCACTGCAAAAACTTGGAATCAGCAGTCGGTGTCCATTTTTACAATTACTATTGACCATTATTTATACCTTTAAATGGACAGGATAGTTATCCTTTCTCAGACAAGCTTTGGGCTGACCTAAATTAAAATCCTAAAATGTTAAAACACCCAACTTAATATTACAGATGTTCTACAAGTACATCCACATCAAAAATATCTCTATCGCAAGTGACTCTTAAGGCACCTATCACTGGGATGGACAAAATCCTTTGCATCGGATTGAACTTTAAAGACCATTGCGAGGAGCAGAATCTCACTCCTCCACCAGTTCCAATGATATTCAACAAGTTTCCCAGCACCGTTGTTGGCCCTAATGAGCCTGTGAGACTCAGGACTAAAGTCACACAGGTTGGCATATATAATAATTTACTACTACTAGTACTATTAGCCTGATGTAACCCACTGCTGGGCAAAGGCCTCCCCGTAATTGCTCCAATCGTCACAATCACAAAGTGCCATAGAAGGCACAGCACTACTTGAAATCAAAGTCCTGTGTGTGATGAATTAGGCTTAGAGCCCTAAAATAAGAAGGGCTTATAATGTAAACCATAAATATTACAGGACACAAATTTCACACAGCGCCATCTAGTCCCAGACTTATGGGAATATGGGAACTAGATTACGGATATTATACTTAGAAACTTTTTTTTTGTAAATACATACCTACTTATCATACAATACAACACTCAAGCATAGAACACACATCAATATACATACAAAGAGATGTACTCCAGACATCTTTAAATCCAAAAATCAAAATATATAAACATTCAAACAAGGTTGTAGGGTCGATTCCCACCCTGGACAAACATTTGTGTGATGAATATAGATGTTTGTTCTATGTTTGGGTGTTGTATTACCTAATAATATTATAGGTAAGTATTTACAAAAAAAAAAAAGTGTTTAAGTATTCTATTCGTAATCCAGTACACATATTACAAGCAATGCTTGTTTGGGGCTAGATGGCGTTGTGTGAAATTAATGTCCTGTTATATTTATTATTATTATTCAAAAAAACTTTCGCATTTATCATATTAGCATGAGTAGGATAGGACATAGGATAGGGTGTAAGTCTAGACTTTATTCTGTGCACATATAATACTACCTAGTTCCCTACCGACTCTACTATGTTGGTCCAGTAATTTCTACACATTATAAAGCAGTCGGTTGCATTTTTATGCCCCTATATCACTATGTCCAAACTTTCGCATTTATCATATTAGCATGAGTAGGATAGGACATAGGATAGGGTGTAAGTCCAGACTTTATTCTGTGCAGATATAATACTACCTAGTTCCCTACCGACTCTACTATGTTGGTCCAGTAATTTCTACACATTATAAAGCAGTCGGTTGCATTTTTATGCCCATATATCACTATGTCCAAACTTTCGCATTTATCATATTAGCATGAGTAGGATAGGACATAGGATAGGGTGTAAGTCCAGACTTTATTCTGTGCAGATATAATACTACTTAGTTCCCTACCAACTACTATGTTGGTCCAGTAATTTCTACACATTATAAAGCAGTCGATGCATTTTTATGCCCCTATATACCTACGTCCAAACTTTCGCATTTATCATATTATCATGAGTAGGATAAGGTGTAAGTCCAGACTTTATTCAGTGCAGATATAATACTACCTAGTTCCCTACCGACTCTACTATGTTGGTCCAGTAATTTCTACACATGATAAAGCAGTCGGTTGCATTTTTATGGCCCTATATCACTATGTCCAAACTTTCGCATTTATCATATTAGCATGAGTAGGCTAGGACATAGGATAGGGTGTAAGTCCAGACTTTATTCTGTGCAGATATAATACTACCTAGTTCCCTACCGACTCTACTATGTTGGTCCAGTAATTTCTAGACATGATAAAGCAGTTGGTTGCATATTTATGCCCCTATATCACTATGTCCAAACTTTCGCATTTATCATATTAGCATGAGTAGTATAGGACATAGGATAGGGTGTAAGTCCAGACTTTATTTTGTACAGATATAATACTACCTAGTTCCCTACCAACTCTACTATGTTGGTCCAGTAATTTCTACACATGATAAAGCAGTCGGTTGCATTTTTATGCCCGTATATCACTATGTCCAAGAAAAATCTTGAGTTAGAAGACACTGTTAAAGTGAAACAAAATTGGTAGCTTTCTGCGCTGTAGTTTGTGGGTTCAATCTAACCTGCTACAAACATTTTTGTGACAAATATAGATGATTGTTCTGTGTTTGTGTGTAAATTATATCATAAGTATGTATAATTACAAAAAACAGTACATAAGTTTTGTGCCTGTTTTCTAGTTCCCATATTACAAGGTAAAACCAGTTTAGAATAAATGTCCTATATTTTTTTTTACCTATTTCATACTAAAATTAACTTGGAAATGGTGAAACAATTCCTAAGTATTATACATTTCCCTACTTGGGGTCACAATTTAAAACAAATGAATCACGCAAGCACGCTCTGACCTGCCGCCAGACAAATTGGGGTCAATTATTGAAGTAAATTGGGTTGGCTTGGTAATGCATATATGCGTAGGTAGTGGTTATTATGTCAGGAATTACTACCTATGCTATGGGGTCAGATGGTTAGGTAAGTTGGATGATACTACCATACCACATATTATCTACCTATATCTTAGTGTTTTTTCATAAACTCTTTTAGGGTAGCCAAAGGGACACCATTTGTAACACATGTAACAGATGTTCAGAATCTATGGCAGATTTATCCTAATAATGAAATATTCAATATTCTCGATGTGCAAATCCATTTAATTTATTAATTAATTTATTGCATAATGTTCTGCTTAAATTAATACATTTTATAGCTTAGATTTTGATTTGTAACTTAGATTTTGTCGCTTGGCCTTGGAACCACTAGACCACAGAGACGGTTATAATCGACCCCTCCAACTCAGCACATGTCGTAAAAGCCGACTACGGGATCTCACCAGAGGAAGGGTAGCAGCTTCCTTGTGTATATTATTCACACCTTTGCTGCGATAACCAATCCGTCTGCCAAGCGTGGTGATTATGGCAAAACACTCCAGCTTTGGAGAGGCTCTGTCCAGCAGTGGACACTAATAGGCTGTTGATGTGAGTGACGCACTGACATACAACGCATCACCAAAACCGTTTCGAAATTTGGAGAGTGTGTTCCTTATAAAGTGAAGGGGTAAACTAAGAAACGATTTTCGGCAATAAGTTTATATAAGACATATCTTATAGCTGATAGGGTGGATCGAGGATCAACAGTCTGTTGAGGATTCCGGGTGAAGTGCGCCTCCGCCTTCGGCTTTATCTCAACCAGGCGAGATTAAGGGCAAGCGCTTCCCCGTCGTACAATAATAAAAACAACTTCAACTTCTTTGATATGGCGTGCAACCGTTTAATCGATTCTGCCAGTGTCGAGTATTGTGAGTATCGTAAACAGAGAAAGTGGGAGAACAATATTGAAGGCTCGGCACTTTGATTAATTCCCTTTTTTTTTATTTTTTATTTTTGAAATGGAGGGTTAATCTACAATCTATAAAATAAAAACACACATACAAACACATGTTGTTAGTAAAAAATATATAAAAGCGATGAGGTTAGAGTGTGATGACTATATACAAAATTTACAGTTTAATGCTATTTTTATGTATAAATTTACATAATATACAAATAAGGGGGGAAAAGGTTAGGCTAAGGAGGGGTTTGAGGGAAGTAAGACGAGGAATATCAGGAGGGAGCATATCGTGGAGAGATTGGTTTAAAGGGCAATTAAAGAATGTGTGATTCACGTTAAAAAGATTCTTAATATTATGTCAGTTCAGTATGTCACTCGCTAACGCTAAACGTATTCCAGAAAGTCGACTGGGAAGTGGAACTTGTAGCAGTAATTGGCAAGACCGCGTCTGAGGTGAAGGCAGCTAATGCCTACGAATATATTCTTGGGTACACCATTGCGCAAGACATAAGCGCTCGCGACTGGCAGAAGGACAAGAATATGGGGCAGTTCTTACTTGGAAAGGTCAGTTCTTAGAGTTTTTAGGTAGAAAATTATAGAATTTGACAATTATATCCTAGGGTGTGTACCATTTCATAAGACATCAGTGCACGCGACTGGCAAAATAAGAATATGGGGCTGTTTTCAATTGTAAAGGTCAGTTCTTAGGAGGAAAGGTCAGTACTTATTGGTGTAACAGTACTATTGAAAATTAGCTAAACTGTATCCTAGGGTACGAAATCGCACAAGACATCAGTGTACGCGACTGGCAAAATAATTAGATTATGGGGCAGTTCTCATTTGAAAAGGTCGGTTCTTAGTTGAAATGGTCAGTACATTTTGGTGTAACATTGCTATTGAAAAGTAGCCAATGTCTACGACTATATCCAAGAGTACACCAAATCACAAGACATCGTGCTCGCGACGGGCAATACGAAAAAAAATGTTTTTGCCCTTTTTGGCAGTAAGCAGTTTTTACTTGTAACGGTAAGAACTTATTGGTAATAAATAGTGTTTTTTTCGAATTTTTTTGGATGTTTTTGAATTTGATTCGAAACATTTTTCTGTGACGAAAAGTGGTGGGGCACTGTGTCGGGTTCTGTGGAAGATAATTAAAATGTTTTCCTGTTATACTAACGTTTCAATTCTATCGTTTGTCTTTGACACACCCTGTTTGTTTTTATTGTACAACATTCTACTCACCTTTTTTTAAGACAGACTGGCTATCTTACCTCTAAATGTCGGGAAAAGACAATTTAGAATTGTTTTTATGGCGACACACTTGGTAAGATGGTTTTGCTATATGAAAACGGCCCTAAAAAAAGAAACTATGGTGTTTGGTACGGGATTGTATAGATTATACTTTGATTAAATTTAGGTTAGGCTGGTACAGGTTTCTGCAGATTTTTTTACTAAAATGTCCTTTTGATGAGAAAGTTTCTTATTTTCTTTACATTCTTCGTATGTCTTCTCTAATCTGTTCCCTGTAAAAAAAAAGAAACATGAGCTGTCGTTTTGACATGACGGATGAATCATCACAGTTCTGTCTTCTGAGCTGGTTGGATCCCCACCAGAGACAAATATTGTTGTGATTGTGATGAACTACGCAAATCTTACTTATGTAATCACCTATGTAAGATTTGCGTAGCTTCCATAATCCTGTGGGAATTTCCAATAATAATATCTTAGTACATCCCCACACCTCCATGTTTCAAAACGCTAGAACTAACGGCCGAGTGTTTTATGTCAGTCACGCAACAATCTTAAAAAAAATCAATCTCAAGTCTGAAGAAATCGCTTCTAAGCGATAAGACCGCCCAGTGTGTTATTTTTTTAAGTAATCCAGTTTTAGTTATAAGACCGATCTTTTTTATAGTGGTTATGGCTGAATGATCATAAAACTGGTGGTAAGACCTGTAAAGGTTCACCTGGCCGACCACCCCCCTACCGAAGTCTGGCGCTAAACGGTTTGCCGTACCCGCTGTACCTTTTGGAACAGCCAGTGCCCTCGTAGGTCTACATTTGGTCTGGCCTAGAGCCTCCGGTCAAGAATGAACCCATCATTTATCATCATCATCCAGATTCGCAGCCAGATTTCACCCACTGTTGTGTATTTTCAATGGTATGGTAAGTCCGCCTGGCTAGCTACCACCATCTTACCTAATTCTGTCGTCATAACAACAATTCTAACTAGTAGTTCGCCCCGAACTGAGATCTCGTGATGTCTGGTTTGAGCTAGGTATTTAACCACGGACATTATCTCTCAAACAGAATAAGAACGTAATTAACAAACGATCAAAGTGTGCTTTCGTTACACCTTACTTACCTTTCTTGAGCACTCTTTTTATCAATCTCTCTTTATTCACCTGAGTATCCGAGGCACTCTTTTGTTGCTAACTCTTATTGTTTGCAAAGCCAAAATGAGAGTTAAGCACCAAACCACCGCACCGACTGTACGTCATAGTAGGTGGGTAGAATACATTAAGTAAATAAGTCACCCCTTACAAAAATTAAACATAGGTTCATATCGTTTTGAAAAGTGCTCTCAAAACCGTTGCCTTAGTAGTTGTGACTTAAAAATCTACACCTTCAGCCCGCGGATGTCGTAAAGTCAACCAAGGAGCTTCAACAAAGAGTTAAGCCTTCATAAACATTGACACATACATACAATGCCGAATTTACCAACTTAACTCTGATCTCGTTCGCTTGTATGTGCCACTCCGAACATAGCCATTTATAAAAAAAAATATTTATGGCTATTAATGAATTCCCAGTCAATGGACAACTTCTGCCCCATCGGGCCGTGGATAGTGACACACGATGAGATCGGCGACCCCCAACAACTGGACATCAGCTGCAGCCTCAACGGGGAGCAGAAGCAGAACAGCAACACTGACCAACTCATTCACAAGATACCGGACGTCATTGAGAGACTCACCTCGTGAGTATACCCACGGACTATACTACCTCAGATTGGCAACTCACTAGGCAGAGGCCGATATCAAACGTAACTATCGTTCATTTCGTAGTGGCTTCCGATTCGAATGTTTTTTTGTAGTGTTTTTTGCCGAGGTCCAAAGATGACCCATTAAAAAAAAAACATTCGTAATACCATTTTTATTTGTACGTTTGTACCGGATGAAGAAAATCAACGGTACATTTTCATTTGACCAACATTCTGATAAAAAAAAACTCCCCGTCTTAAAAATAAAAATATAATATGCTTATGTTTGTTCCAGAGTAATGACCCTGTTGCCGGGTGACATCATACTGACGGGCACGCCGGGCGGGGTCGGGATGTACCGCAAGCCGCCGCAGTACTTGAAGCCGGGAGACGTGCTCACCAACTCGATACAGAAGATCGGCACTCTCGAGGTTAAGATCGTCTAGTTATACGCTTTTCTAGCTGATCGGCACTTTATAGGTTAAGTGTGTGCTAAATTACCCTCGATTGCATATGTCAAAGTCAATGACAAAGCCAAAATTCAATTTTTGGAATCATTTTGACATTGACATATATGTTTGTTGTCCATGTTTTAGAAAATCAATTTGGTGATCCAATTTTATAATACCGGCGATACTATTATACATACTCCCCCTAATTGTATATGAAACTATCACGACATGGACACTGGCAGAAAAGTGACCCCTTTCCTGTCACTAATTGCCATAAAACAAAGAAGTTGAAGGATCATTTTGAAACGTCAAATCTACCGCTTGTTCGAAATCGCGACCAGCACACAAGGATAGTGTAAACCTAGTCTTCGACTGTCCACATTTGAATGTACGACAATTAGGTATTTAGTTACATGTACAGTCAGCGATGTAATTGTCTGTACACCTAACGCACTTTCAAAGATTCCAAAGAGATAAGTATAATCAATAGTAAATATTAGAGGACATTAATTTCACACAGCGCCATCAAGCCCGAAACTAAGCAAAGCATGTAATATTTTTAGTATAGTGATATAGTTCCCAGTAAGGATATTTTTTAAATAAAATATATGATTAAACTAACAATGTACAAAAGAATCAGTCGGATTACCTAAGGACCGTTACAAACGGCCTATAGGTAACTCAACTGTTCCAGACCAGTACCAGACGAAAGCGTGCCCAAGATACTGGCTGCATTGCCACGCTGAATAGCTATGCCGATTCGCTGACCTAGATAAGAGCCAGCCCAATTGTCTTACAATACAACACTCAAGCACAGAACAAACATCGATATTTATCACACAAATGTCCGTCCTGGGTTGGAATCGAACACACACCCACAGAGCAAAAGGCAGAGGCACTACCAACCGCCTGACGAAAGCCTATCCCCCAAGGTTCCATACCTACCCTAGGCCAGCTCCTTGAAGCACCGGAACAGTACTTGGTTGGTGACACTGAGGCCGAAGGTGGAAGCGCACTTCACCCGGAATCCTCAACAAACTGAGGAACTGGCTATCTTACCTCTGAATGCCGGAACACAACCATTTTTTAAGAATTGTTTTTATGACAGAATTCGGCATATGGGTTATGGAATATCTTGTAGTTGTACGACGAGGCAGCGCTTGGCCTTCATCTCACCTGGTGTCAAGTAAGGACGAATGTGGAAGCGCATTTCAATCAGAATCCTCAACAGACTGAGGAACCGGCTATCTTACCTCAATGCCGGAACACTACATAAGCGGATATGAATAGTTGGTATCCAGTAATTTTGTCATTGAGATTTATCAATGCAATTTTTCAATTTGTTATGCAATTGGATTTTATTTGCGTGTGACGGTTCGTGCAGTGATTGAGTGCGCTTTGTGAATTTGTAGATATCAATTGGTAAATTGCGGCCTGACCTCTCTGTAAGGCGCGGTATTCTTTGGCCATTAGTGTTGCCTGCTGACGTCATTGGTATCAATTACTGTAGTTCGTTTTGGTTTGGCAACGGATCCTTTCCTGTAGGTATAACTCCTTAAATGGTTATTCTCGGTAGCGCTAAATGCCATAATACTGGTTTACACACATACATATTATAGACTTTTAGACATAGACTATACTCCTGTTATCCAGAGGGGTAGGTTAGGTTGGTTACACTTCCCCTACATAAATATTACAGGACATTAATTTCACACAGCGCCATCTAGTCCCAATCTAAGCAAGGCTTGTAACATGGGAATTAAATTACCGAAAAAAACATAATTATCATATCTAATTATGTAAATTACATACTTGAAACTACAATAATTCATCAGCAGCCTATTAGTGTCCACTGCTGGACAGAGCCTCCTCCAAACCTCTGAATGCCGGAACACATTTTTTTTTAAGAATTGTTATCATGGCGACAGAATTAGGTAAGATGGTGGTAGCTAGCCAGGCGGACTTAAACAAGATCCTACCACCAACCAAACCAAGCACAATATATTGTACTCCCCATGGGGATCGAACCCGGGACCTCTGGATCTGAAATGTAAACCTAGTCTTTGACTGTCCACATTTGAATGTACAACAATTAGGTATTTAGTTACATGTACAGTCAGCGATGTAATTGTCTGTACACCTAACGCACTTTCAAAGATTCCAAAGAGATAAGTATAATCAATAGTAAATATTAGAGGACATTAATTTCACACAGCGCCATCAAGCCCGAAACTAAGCAAAGCATGTAATATTTTTAGTATAGTGATATAGTTCCCAGTAAGGATATTTTTTAAATAAAATATATGATTAAACTAACAATGTACAAAAGAATCAGTCGGATTACCTAAGGACCGTTACAAACGGCCTATAGGTAACTCAACTGTTCCAGACCAGTACCAGACGAAAGCGTGCCCAAGATACTGGCTGCATTGCCACGCTGAATAGCTATGCCGATTCGCTGACCTAGATAAGAGCCAGCCCAATTGTCTTACAATACAACACTCAAGCACAGAACAAACATCGATATTTATCACACAAATGTCCGTCCTGGGTTGGAATCGAACACACACCCACAGAGCAAAAGGCAGAGGCACTACCAACCGCCTGACGAAAGCCTATCCCCCAAGGTTCCATACCTACCCTTTTTTTTTTTTTTTTTAAAGTGGGAAAATGCCCTCGCATTTCCCCTCCACCATGGGGGTGATGGAAGGGGGTATGTGGGACTCGAACCCACTAAAAACCCACTATGAGCAGTCGCCCGCCTACGTGGGGCCGAGATGGGGTCGCGTTAGCATTCACCATCCGGCCCCGGCGGTTGGCCTGGAACCCATGTCCAGGCCCCGGCCAAGGAGGGGTGGTCACTGCTCACCAGGACCACCCCTCAGACGAGTGGAGCCGTGCAAGCCGGCGGAGAGTCCCCCGACTCTCCACCAGGTGGCTCCACTACAGGGGAAGTCGAAGAAGGCGGGCAAACCGCCCCTCCTTCCCCCCCTTCGCCTCCGGCGGATCGGGTCAGAGCGGGCATCGTCCTCTCTGACCCTCTCCGCGGCCTCCTTCTGCGACATCACCTGTTCGCAGAAGGAGACCACCTTACCTAGGCCAGCTCCTTGAAGCAACGGAGCAGTACTTGGTGATGGTTGGTGACACTGAGGTAAAGACGAAGGTGGAGGCGCACTTCACCCGGAATCCTCAACAAACTGAGGAACTGGCTATCTTACCTCTGAATGCCGGAACACAACCATTTTTTAAGAACTGTTTTTATGCCGGCCGTATCTCAACTTGTAACCAGGTGAGATGAAGGCCAAGCGCTTCCCCGTCATACAATAAAAATATTTAAATACAATTACTAATCTGCAGTAAGGTTATATGGAATCTTACTTATATATTACTGTAAATATGAGAAGTTGTACTGTTTTAATCAAGGCACCAAGCTATAAGTTATACTTGCCATACATTAGACTATGGAAGATTTATTTTGTGTTTATATGTTCTATTTTTGTTGATTGTTTTGTTTGGTTATCTATTCAAATTGTTGTACTCTATAGGTCTGATATATGCATCATGTTTAAAATTAAAAGTCTTTGCCTAAAAAAAAAAAAAAGTTATAAATGTTCAAGACTTGTAATACAACTATATTTATACTTTTAATACGGTAAAATGCGGTTATATTGTAATTAAACAATGAATAAATGTTTAAAACATAATAAACATTTGATTATGTGACTATGTTGACTATTGATTAAGAATATTTTAATAAATTTTTACGAAATAATTAATTTGATTTTGTATTTCGGTGAAAGCGTTCTTGACTAGAATTAAATCGCGTTTGTTTATCTTTAAGAAAACTATCAGAAGCTTCGGTTAGTACCTACATAGTTATTCAACTTGTATTCAGAATCCACCTAATAACCATGCGAGTTATCCGAAGTGAATTATTCATATGCAACGAAGTTTATGAAAAATTATAAGTAGGGACGTTTTTTTTAAATATACAAGTAACAATAATCATTCTATTGTAAAACGACCGAGGCAATGACGAATCCACAGCAGATCTTGTATGAATCCACTAAAACGGCAAGCGCAAGCGCAAGTATGCCATCAAAGATTTGACGCACAAATAGGACACGACGCTGATTGGTGAATGAGGCTACAATTGAGCCAATCGCCGTCTTCCGTTCCCGACAGGAAAACGCATTTGAGGCCTCTTTCAAGTCTATTAAATTTAATGTGAAGGGACTAAGTGGCATACGGGCAACACCCAACACAAGCTGACCTCGCGCGCTATTCAACTCTCATTGGATAACAGCTCAGGGTGATTTGGCAATTGACGCCCGCAGATTATAGCTACATAAGCGGATATGAATAGTTGGTATCCAGTAATTTTGTCATTGAGATTTATCAATGCAATTTTTCAATTTGTTATGCAATTGGATTTTATTTGCGTGTGACGGTTCGTGCAGTGATTGAGTGCGCTTTGTGAATTTGTAGATATCAATTGGTAAATTGCGGCCTGACCTCTCTGTAAGGCGCGGTATTCTTTGGCCATTAGTGTTGCCTGCTGACGTCATTGGTATCAATTACTGTAGTTCGTTTTGGCTTGGCAACGGATCCTTTCCTGTAGGTATAACTCCTTAAATGGTTATTCTCGGTAGCGCTAAATGCCATAATACTGGTTTACACACATACATATTATAGACTTTTAGACATATTTTTTAGACTATACTCCTGTTACCCAGAGGGGTAGGTTAGGTTGGTTACACTTCCCCTACATAAATATTACAGGACATTAATTTCACACAGCGCCATCTAGTCCCAATCTAAGCAAGACTTGTAACATGGGAATTAAATTACGGAAAAAAACATACTTATCATATCTAATTATGTAAATTACATACTTTAAACTACAATAATTCATCAGCAGTGGACACTAATAGGCTATTAGTGTCCACTGCTGGACAGAGCCTACAAAGCTGTAGATGTTTTGCCATAATCATCACCACGCTTGGCAGGCGGGTTGGTGATCGCAGCAAAGGTGCAGTTAATTCACAGAAGGAAGCTATTGCCCTTCTTCTGTGGGATCCCTAGTCGGCTTTTGCGACATCCATTGGCTGAGTTGGAGGGGTTGATTCTTAAGCCGCGATCACCACAGAAATTGAATTTAGTATTAAAGCGACAATAAGACATGTTGAACCAATTAGCAGCTACTAGGTATAGTATATCTCTAACACTTTAAAAATACCTTAATAATGAAGAAGCAGAATAAGTATGTTCTCCGTGTGGGCTATGTAACAGCCGGTGTCTAACTTTACGAGCCGCCTCCTAAGGCGTCCGACGTGGCTCTTTGACGACCACTACTTGACTAAATGCAGTACTCTGGACGCTCAACGTGCCCTCCGAAGCTAGGTAGCATCTTACTCAACAGATTGGTTGGTGGTGGGACTTTGTTTAAGTCCGCCTGGCCAAGACTATCTTACCTGTCAAAGTCAAAGTCAAATATATTTATTCAGTAAGATTTTTTAGGATCACTTTGAAACGTCAAATCTACCGCCTGTTCGGAATCGCGACCAGGACACAAGGAGAAAGGCAAGAACCTCGGGCTAGTTTTTTCTAAATGCCGGAACACAACAATTTTCGAATTGTTATTACGGCGACAGAATTACGTAAGATGGTGGTAGTCAGGCGGACTTACACAAAGTGCTACCACCAACCAAACCAAGCACAATATATTGTACTCCCCACGGGGATCGAACCCGGGACCTCTGGATCTGAAATCGGTGGGTTGAACCACTAGACCACAGAGGCGGTCATTTATATAAAAAAAAGGCAAGCAGGTTCAGGCATGCAATGTTCGAACCAAGCTGGGAATAAACATCACAAAGATGTGTCCCATCCTGGATTTGAATCCAATACTTTCACGCATCGAGTCACGCGCCCTACCTCTAGTCCCCAAATTGCACGGCTGTACGGAAAATCAGTTGTAGGGCGAAAAAACGTCGAATTTTTAATATCTTTTGATGACAATCATAATATGCTTAGGATTTTAGTTAGTTAGTTATGGGAGTCGAAGCACGATTGACTAAAGTTAGTTCGATACAATAAAATAGCAATGTTTCCTCTAAATCTTTATTTTTAGAGACATAGGTACTTCAACAGAATAATAACGTTTCAAAATCTAAAAAGAAAACCGACTTCAATGAATAATATGATACAATTTCGTTTACCTGGATGACGTATTTGTTCTAATTATTTTGATGACATATTTTGATGACGGACAGACAGAGACGCGTGATCCTATAAGGGGTTAGTTTTTTCCTTACTTTTGAGGTAATAAACCCTAAAAATACCCAAATCTCTTAAAGTGTGCTTATAATATTTGAAGAGTTCCCTCAATTTCTCCAGGATTCCATCATCAGATCCTGACCTGATGATGCATCTTCGAGTAATCGGGGAACATACATTTAAAAAAAAGATTCCGACGAGTTGAGGACCTCCTCCTTTTTTCGAAGTCGGTTAAAAAGCAGTTTCATTTGCTACTTAGGTATTTTGAAATGTTAATGATATTTTGTCTACGTGTTCCATAATAAATACTTAGACGATTATGGGTTTATTTTATTGCGAAAGAGTATTATTTTGCCGCAAAAAATACATTTTCACACCACCTGCTCGACAATGCCAAATTACATATCATGCCAACCTTACGTAAAGCAAGTCATTAAAAGCCCTTGGCTTTAGCCGGGGTGTAATGTTGGACTGAATCTCACGATAACCCGCTGGGTTTTAATATTTTTACTTTTCATAGTACTTATTGCAATGGCTTTAAAGTCTAATTTCGTAATAATAGATCAACAGACTCTCGAAGGCCGGGGCCGGCGCCGCGTCGAACTTATTTGAAAATCGAACTTTTTCTAAAATCGAGCTGGCCACGGCAAGCTGAATGGAACACATTTGAAATTAAACAAAAGCCGCGAGTATGATGAGACGCTGCAATAATATACGTGATTTTATAAAAATATATCAAAATAGAAGAAAAGTTCTGTTAAAATGTCGAGTGATGAAAGTGATGAAACTCCGGAATCAATTAAATTGGATGCCTTAGGCATTGTTCATAATCTACTCCCAGAGAAGTCAAAGGAAAAATACTTATTGTCTCGCACAAGGTGAGAAAAGTAGAGTACACTCCTCGGAGATAAAGCTGTTTTTGTCTTGGGCGCGCGTGAATCCCTCACTGCGCTCAGGACTCGTCTTAATTCCCTCGCTTCGCTCGGGAATTAACTCATGACGCCCTCGCTGCGCTCGGTAGTTAAATCTGGAGTCCTTCGTTACGTTCAGAATTCAATATCACGCCCGTGACATTAAACAGTGCTTTATCCCCTCGATGTATAATCTGCTATTAAAAATAACGTCAGTGAAATAGCGCGCGAGCCGGCGGCCGTCTAACCGCGCCGCCGCCGCCGCTCTCGCCTTCCGTCAATCGGCCAACCACGATCCCACTTCGCCTTAAGTATTTTCGTAGGTACAGTCGCCTGCATAGTAATAATATATATCTACACTTCATCATTTTTATATATCTTATACTAATGTAAAATTCTAACTGATTCACTGATAACAACGCACAGCTCAAACGGCTAATCGTAGAGACAAGAAATTTGGAGGATATGTTTGTCTTGATGCGAAAATTAGTGCTAAGAAGGGGCTTTTGAAATTTCAAAAAGGGGTTGAAAGTTTTCATTAAAAGTATGCCCTAACTCTGAAATCGTGCATGACAAAAGGTCAAAATTATCATTATAGATTCCTCATAAGAAATAGATAAGAACGTGATTCAAGGTTTTTTGTTTTTTTAATAATTGAAGGGAAGTTTTTTGTTTTTGTTTTTTGTTTTTTTTTCTAATACCCCCCGGTATTAGAAAAAAAAAACAAAAAACATTGTTATTTAACAGAAAAAAACGCGTTGTACACGAGGTTTCTATTATAAACTGGTGTATTTTGAGTGCTCTTAATGCAATGGATGAATGTCAAAACTACCAAGGTCTGATGATGGAGTGGGATCAATATAAAGGTTTTTTTTCCACTAAATAACAGTAATACCTACATATTAAGAGCGTTGCGCATTTTAAATTACTCTTCTACGAACCATGTAAACCAGGGTCTTACGGTGATGCCAGCGGAACTCTTGAATAATGCATGGTAAAATAGTCGTGCTTATACTGTTTGAAATCAGTATAACGAGGCATTTTTTTTTTATGTACCCGGCCGTAGCAGTCGCGGCTTAAGAATCGACCCCCTCCAACTCAGCCAACGGATGTCGTAAAAGCCGATTTAAGGGATCTCACCCGAGGAAGCGGCAGATATCCAACAAATATATATATTTATAATACTTGCGCCTATTTCAAAAAACCAATACGCGAACGAAGTCGCGAGTAAAAGGTAGTGTACCTATACATTTGGAAGATATTCATTAATTTTCTATTTAAGTGTGTGATGACAGCATTTAACTGACGTTAAAGTAAAATAGTGGCTTTGAAAATTATTGAGTGTAAACAAACCATAATACTTATGATTATTGCATGTTTCTTGTCTCAACCCACCTCCAATGCCTAATCGGTCGAAAAACCTCTGTGACGGTTAACGGCCTATATTACCTACCTCAGATTAGCAACTCAACGTAACTTTACTCTTGTTTCGAACTACGATAGCGTAATAATAAAGGTGATATTACTGTGCGTTCAACCACGGCGTTTATGACCACCAGATGACAGAAATATTTGAGAATTTCTACGTTTTGTTTTTTTACGGTAAAACAAATATTATATTCGAATTGTTTTTTATGGAGAAAACTTTATGTAATCGTGTTTTTGAAACATTAGCGTTCTAGCACCAATCCTGAACTATAACATATGTTCATTTCAAAGTGAATGCTACAGTATTGTGGAAGGTATGATCGCTGAAGCTAAGCCATTTCACGTATTACAACTCTCAAATTTTAACCTCTGAGGGCTACCAATTGATGTTGCTCTGTACACCAAGGAATAAGTGGAGCTCAGTAGGCAACACATGGTCAAACGTTAAACACGTTGGCTGCTGAAAACACACCGTATGTGTTATTTCGCGAGTGACGCCAGTGTACGCTCAAGTGCGTTTTGCGCCGCCAGAAAACTAAAACGATACAGCTATAAAGTAGGTTAATACTTAATTAATAAATAAATAAATAACAGGACATTAATTTCAAACAGCGCTATCTAACCCCAAACTAAGCATAGCTTATAATATGGGAACTAGATTACGGATAGAATAATTAAATACTTTTTTTTTGTAAGTACATACTTATCATAAAATACAACACACAAACACAGAACAAACATCTATATTCATCACACAAATGTTTGTCCTGGGTGGGAATCGAACCCACAACCTACAGCGCAGAAGGCAGAGTTACTACCAACTGAGCTATGAGGGTTGTTCATTGTAGGAACTAGATTACAGATATATTACATAAATACCCCTTTTCTGAAAATACATACTAATCATACAATATAACACATAACAATCATCTATATTCATCACACAAATGTTTGCAAATAAAAAAAAAAAGTTAAATTCAACTCTTCATGTCTTCATGTTCCTTCTTCATATTTGTTGTATCTTCTGACGAGATAGCTAAATTCATTGATAAGCACTTAGGCAGCAGGAGACTCAGTAATCACTCCTGCGGCACTAGTACTTAGGAATAATATTTAGTTTTGGATCTTCTGTCTTCTTCCCTCTTCGCTCTTCCTTGGATCTTCTGTCCTCTTCCCTCATTACACATTCTTGAATCTTCTTTATCTTCCTCGGTGATTTACAGAAATAATTGAGCTATATATTTTTTGTTATTTTCTTTTTTAGCCATTCTAAATAAAAAATAATAAAAACTCAATTATTTCTGTAAATCGTCGTAAATAATATCAGCTCATGAGCTCTAAACATGCACAGGCAAGAATTAAGTCTACGATATAGTGAACCTACCAAGACAGTGGCAATAAATGTTTATTTCTAAGACATTTGGGTCATAAGTATATGGCGGTAGAAATAACAGACGCTGAAAGCTGATTTCAAGTTTTTACAAACATTTTTGCGTACTTAGTCCTTATTTATATATGGCTAGCAATTAAATGACCTAAAAGAACGGTGAAGGTGGTTTCAAAAAAAATAATTGCGTAGTTCTTATTTTTTGATACAACGGCTAGGAATTAAATGAAGGTAAAAAAAAACCGGTGAAGGTGGTTTCAAAAAATTCGTTACCAGATTAGGTATATTGAACTAATAATAACTATATCTTCATATTCAAGGTCTTTTTGTAAAACTGTTGAAGAATAACTATGCGTGATCAACTGTAGGTACTGTCGCTTACATTAACACACAGTATACAATTTTTAAAGTGACGTCAGTAATTTTTATTAATGTCTGGTAAATTCTGACATTAGGTACTGTTGTATTCGCTGTTATCTACAGACCATTTTTTAAATAATGAAGTGTATATAAACTTATACATTCATATAAATGCAGGCGACTGTACCTACTAATGAAATTAAAAACAAACATGGCGCCGCGACATCTGTGTTACTCATTATAATTGCTACCCAGACAAGTTCAATTGACTCCATCTCACCACTGCTTGCGATCTGTGAACTTTCAGACATCGCTTGTTTTTAACCGACTTTCAAAAAAAGGAGGTTCTCAATTCGTTGGTTTTTTTTATGTATGTTCCCCCATTACTCGAATTCGCCTAGACCAATTAATTTTTTTTTTTTTTGTTTGAAAGGGTATACTTCACAGTAAATCCCATTCTGATGTCAAGATCTGATGATGGGATCCTGGAGAAATCGAGGGAACTCTTATATCTCACATATTATATGGACACTTGAAGTGATTTGGGTATTTTTAGAGTCGGTATACTTCCCAGGTGATCCGTTCCGTAGTTTAGGCGTTAAGAAATAACAAACAGCCAAAACAATTGCATAATAGTTGGATATTTACCACCCATTGTATTAACTCGTTGAGTGCTAACTCGTACACGCGAGGACGTGGATCCCAAAGGCTTAGCACTCAACAAGTTAATACAATGGCAGCATTGCATTTCGTATTTAATAATATCATAGTATTTAATAGCGGATCTACGTTTGTATGTAGTTTTCTCGGAACAACCGCTATGATGTAAACAGAAGTATTACCTACAATGTAACCAAACGATATTGCACATGGACCTTCTTGAAACTGTTATATTTCATATCTGCATGTTTGGCAGGCGGTTTAAAGATCGAAGGTGTATTCCTAAAGTCCTGGTGAGATCCCTTAGTCGCTTTTATGACATCCACGGGCTGAGGCCAAAACTAGCACGACAAATATTAACCTATTATTATTATTATAAATAAAAATTCTACGTAGGTCTACGAAGGTTTACGAGCTCTACGCTGGTTCTACGAAGGTCTGCGTAGAGGGTCTACGGCTCTACGCGATTGGGTTCAAGTGATTGCGGAAGTAAGGTCGCGCTTTGATACCGGAGTCATTTTATATCAATTCTGTATTTTATTTATGGACGACCTCGCCCCGATTCTCATAGGCAAATTAACTGTTTCAAGTGTTAAAACTTTCAAACATGTAACAAATTATATACATCGATATAATTATGAGCAAATGTGTAAGACATTGTTTGGAGGGGAAAGATTTTCATTGTGGGTAACTTTGTAATGTACTAACCGGCGGGACACAATAACTATAGATCCCTAATTATGTTTTTGGAACCTATAGTGGAATTTACAAAAATAAATAACTAGTTGTGCCTGCCATACGATGCAATTTATTTAGTATTAAATTATTTCGAGCAAAAACGCATTAAGTACAAAGAAACCAAGCAGAAACTAAAAAAACGAGTTGGATAGCTGGGCAAGTGACGCATCACTGCCTTATGTAAAGGCAATAGTGTTGGAGCTGCGATGCCCGTGCTTATTCTGCTGACACCATTCGCGGGCACATTATTTTGGCTCAAAAGTCACGTATTTTTTTATTTATTTTCCCAAACATGTGGCCGACATCAGAGACGTGGTTGGCAATATTCTTGCCATTCTACACAAAACTTGGCGAGTCGGTCATTAATGTTTCAATTGGTCACATCCGCGCCACAGACTCTACAACTTATTGACACGGCAACCACGTCTTAGTAGGTATTAGTATCTACATAGTTTTTTTTTGTAATAGGTAAGCTTTTGACCGCGGGGCTTGCCTGGGATTTATCAAAAGGTACGCGCGATTTAGATAAGGCACAAACCGATAATAGGGGAAAGAATAAAATGAAATAGACTCACGACTTTTCCCCACCCAGAATTCAGCTCTGATCACAAGGTAGGTACTCAGAGCGTTGATCTTGTGAGGATCACCTACTAGGGAGTAGTCATAGCACGTCCAAATTTACGTTCGGCACTTGCCCACAATTTGCAAGTTGGTAGGTCATTAATTAATGAATGGGTCCCTTAATATTAAAACAGGTACCTTTTATATTACTGTTTATAAAATCAGACAAAAATATAAACTTTGCGACAAACGACAGACTCTGCAAATTTTTAATTTTTATTCCCAAGTTTGTCGACTATTTAGATACACAAATAAAATCCCTGGTGCCAACTACTTTTAAGCTTAATCTTTTTCTTGTTAACATATTTAGTTACGCTTTATAGGAGTCATTGTTAGTAAAAGTGGTTTTCTCCGCTCGACATCTGCCAGACGACCAAAGGGTCAATACTGTAATAGTAGGTGGGATTGGAGGTCTGATTGAATGATGGGTCTTGTTAAATCCGTGTCTTATTGAAACATAATGGTAGATAGAGTCATCAATTTAATTTACAAGTACATAGCTAGACTTCTCTTTACATTTACGAAAAAGTAGTATACCTACCATAAAGTACTATGGTACCTACTTTTTCGTAAGATAAGGTTAGCTTTTGTAACCATCACGGCTCTCACCTATAAATTAGGACTTAGGATGATTCCGAGCTAAGTTTCAAACAAATTATGGTTTCGAATAAGTGAATTTTGTCACTACAAACAGGTTGCAGCAACTAGGTATAACAACTCCTTCAATGTAAAAAACCATATCAAAAAATAACCTACCCTTGCTGAGCGTACTTTGTGTTTAAATCAGTCTGTTAGAGGAACAATATAGTAAATCTAAACATTGAATTACAAAAATACTGATGTTGAAACCGCTACACCACACACCATGTACCTAGTATTTTATTACATTTAGTATAGTTACGAAATATCGAAGAACTCATTCGCTTCATTATCAGTATCATATTTCCTACTTATATTGTTTCTTTAACAGAAACTAAAATAATAGTTTCAAAAGATACAGATTAAGTACCTACATATACGTGCGTAAGAGTAGTGAGAGTGGGTATTATATAGGTAGGTCCGTGATACTTTACATGCATTTATTTTACTAGTCTGGTAACGTGAATTGTTTGTAAAATTATGCGTAAGCACGTGTTGGTTCTAAGCGTGCTATAGATGCGTGTGTGTCCATATGGATTCGTGTGCCCATATGGCACCGGGATGAATGACCATCATTTTCGGCGCCCGCGCACCGAGCTTTATAATTACAAACGGGGCTTTGAGTGTTATGAAAATATTATTAAAGTGCGATGCATAGGGGTAGGGTAAAAATATAGGGGTTTGTATGATATGGTACAGTTCGCAAACAAAATTAAGTTATGCATACATACTTAGTGAATTATACAGTGATAATAGCGGCCATTACTGCTAGATTTAGAGACAAGAGTCGACTAAAAAATTATTACCGTCGGCTCAGATGAAGTAAAAAAAAGGACCGTCGTCGTCAAAATTTTCTGCAAAATTTGATTTTGTGAGTAAAAAGAGCGATAAATCAAATACACAGAAATGTCTATTATGTGTATGAATGGTTGGTGCAAATCGGTTTTACAATGGTATAATGAGCTGCACATGACACTAAGGCTGGAATACATAGATTGAACTAAAGGTATTTTAGCTGAAACTGAGCCCTGACGTTAATTTTACAAGAGCTCAGTCTAAGACAAATAACTTAAAAATGTATCCCTAGGCGTGAATAAGTTATGAACTCTACAACTTTACCCAAACTTGAGCAGTCATTTTTTGTCTATAGTTGCACACATAGGTAAATGGAATTCGGACCTGCCATGTCTAATGACGTCGAATCCTTTACCATATTGACTAACAAGTAAACAATCGTGAAGATAAATACTTTGAACACCAAAGAATAACTCGCGTTGCCAACTCTTTTTTGAAATTTCGAAAGCATATTTTAAATACACCACTGTGTGGTCTATCTAGGTATCAAGGGAATGCCCATCCACATCTTGAGCATTCGCAGGAGGAATTCTATCGAACCTCGTGCGAGACCGGAATGGCTCTTCATAGGACTACCTAAGAGGATCCTATTATCGACTTTAAAACATCATAAAAATAGAAGTCAAAACAATGCATACTCGGTTGTTTACAGACGGAAAGTTCATCACACTGCCGCGTTAGCGCTATCTAACTGTGGCCATCTTAACTTTTGCCCTTCGCTATCAAGTTGCCACCCCGGCTTATCTCAAGCTGTGGGTAAACAGCTCTGTCGTTTGTTCTTCAGTGTTCTACTGACACACGATTTTGAACAGACCGTTCATTTTTTGGGAATGATAAAGAAAGTGCAAGACAGGACGTAATTCATTGATTATGTTATTCTACTACTCTTTGTGTGTTAGTGGTTGGTAACTCTGTAGGGTTTTGCACCCGAAAGCTCGATCCCGGGATCTTACATGGATTGGTTATCCGAATGCTGAAACGTCCACAACACTCACACCAATGCAATGTTATTATATAGCGTGTTTCAAGAATATACTTAGATGCTATATTAGAAGATACATTCTTAAAAATATATATCTCATCCGTTCATTGAAGATAACGAAGATTACATGTAAAATAATATGTAACTTTATAAATGCACATGGGTAGCCTAGCTAAACGCACGGGCCTACACTGATAAATATGAAATTATTTGTATACGAACGCTCGCCGTCCTTATCTATCGCATGGAGTAGTGCACGCAACCCTTCTCACTCACTCTCTCAGATTTAAAATGTAAAGATGTAGTTAACTATGTACGATCTTAAAACTTTACATTTAAAATTGTATAAGTACAAAATTGTTCAGTTTTAAGCGTGGGAAGAGAGATTTGCGACGGGTAAGGATGTATAATCAATGTATATATTATAATAAGTATCTTACATCTAATCTTTGTTAACTTCAAATAATAGATGAAATTTATAAAATTTTATTTTATAAATTTCATGATTGATTAAAATTATATATATATATTTCAAAGAAAGTATCTTAGGCAATAACTTTGAGAGTAAAATGACGCGCGCTTATTCACAGATAGGTACTACACAATCTCAATTTGCCGTGCCAGCTTTCCGTAATGCATCTATACGATGTCCAACCCTTTTGACTGGGAACTGTATCATTTGAACCGCTTAGGATAATTCTGAATCATTAACTAGGTACCTACTGCCTGTTTGTGTGCCTCAATTTAAATAGGTAAATATTACAGGACATAAAATTCACACAACGCCATCTAGCCACAAACTAAGCACAGCTTGTAAATGAATATGATTAGTCTCTTCTGCAAATTCACTTTGTATTCGCTTTCATTATAAGTATTAGGTATAACAATAATGATAAAATACCATACAACTTTATCCATTTGAATAAGGTTAATTTCCTGTGCCTACCGCAGTGACAGTGACACCTAAAGATGCTCCTGCGCATGATTCACAGCAAATGCTCTAAATATGCGCTCACGTCATTCATTCGTTTGCACGTAATTAGTTAAGTAGTTGAATGGACGTAGTTGTATTATCCTTGTAAGGATAATTATCCTTATTATATTACATGTATGTATCGCTTACGCACAAATTCGCAAAGGTTTTCTCGTACGATAACAAATAAAATCGAATAGCCTGTATACCTACTACATATACGTTTATCATACTATCCATACGTTTTAACTAGTTAAATGGTTTAAAAATGAGAACTTGTTAAAACTTATGGAGGTTAATTTAAGAGGACCATGCTAACTCAAACAGGCGTCCCTTAAACTGAGTAAAAATACGAAACCCAATAAAATTGTCTACATATTGAAAAAAGTCATGCCATACTTAGAACTTGTTTTATATACCGTAAAAATGTTTAAATATTAGAAACATTATCACGCCAAGTACCTTCTTAAAACAAATTCGTTTTAATACTCATAAACTCTTCAATTTAATGTTACTAGTATCTCACTCGTCGGAGTATCAGACGCTTCATAAATTAACTGATTCATTAGCCGTTCCCGATGAAAGGGTCAGTCAACCTTACTTACAGCCAAATAAAGTATCCGTTTCCATTTTCAAATTGTCACTGGCTAACGTCAAACACACGCGGCGAGTTCGAAAATTTAAATCAAACTGAAATTCAAGATGGCGGCCAACTGACGTCGATCGCCTCCCGCGCATCAGAACCGACTACTTGCTAACAGGGCTTGATTAGCCTTAAATAGAACGCTACTGAATGCATTAGTTAGTCGCCAGTTATTCCATTGAGGGTTTGTGTATCAATGTATTCTGTGTTGGGATCTAATGTTATTCATTGATGTGTCTGACTGTGGTTCGTAATCTCTATTCAATAATAAGGTACTAGGTATTAAGCAACATTATCTTTTGATAAATGTGAAAATGCGTCGAAAGCCGGTTGAACTAAGAAAATTAAAGTACCTAGCTTAAAATTCCCTATTTTTTAGTGTTTTTTATTTATTTTACGATGGTGAGGTGCAAAACCTTTATATCACTTGATTTTCAAGTTATGATAAGGCCGAAGTTTGTTGAGGATTCCTGGTGAAGGCACACTTCACCAGGAATCCTCAACAAACTGAGGAACTGGATACCTTACCTTTAAATGCCAGAACACAACAATTTAAGAATTGTTGTTATGGCGACAGAATTACCTTGTTAAGATGGTGGTAGCTAGCCAGGTGGACTGAAACAAAGTTCTACTACCAACCAAACCAAGCACAATATTTTACTCCCCTTGGGGTTCGAACCCGGGGCCTCTGAATCAGACTCCGGTATAGGTGGTAGAAAGTGTTTTTACGGAAAGCTTAAGCAACTGAACTCATCTTCCGGTAAGAAGGGACATGTTTTTTACCGCTCTACTACTCATATACTTACTGTATTTTTTTTCTTGGATACAATTGTTTTAAATTAAGTTACCCATATAATTATTTTCATGTTTTTAGCGTAGTCTGTTCCAATTTGTTTCATAATAGTTTATTTTACAAATTTTAGTGATATAGGTATACCTACATAAGAATATACCGTTCGAATTGAGAACCTCCTTCTTTTCCGGGAAGTCGGTTCAAATATAAAACGTGCCAAAAAACTTAAATTACTTTAACACTTTGTAACTATTTCACATTAATAAATCATAAATCATCTTTTAATAATAATAAATAATTAGAATTTTAGATACTTACCTATTAAGTTTATAAAATTTTAAATTATGTTTAGTTAATTAATTTTGAATTAAAATATTAATAAATAATTTCTGAAAATACTCAAGATGTACCTACTTAGTTGGTAAGGTACCGATAATAAATCGTTTAAATTGATTTAAGGTCATAGATATACTTACCTACTATAGAATGATTTTTTTGGTCTTTATTATTTTGTAGACATTTATCCTCAAGCTAAGCAAATCTAAATCACGGATACTATTTTATTTTGTTAATACATAGGACCTGCTTACATATAGATACTTGTACAACCTAACTTCCAATTACAGAACAAAATCTATATACATCACAAAAATGTTCGTCCCGGGTGGGAAACAACCTACAGCGCAGAAGTCAGAGCTGTTAAGTTTCCTGTTTTTCGTAAGTTTCCTTTAGTCGTATCGATAAATAAAAGCTAGCTCATTTCGGAACTGCCCAATAAGTAATCGAGTTAAAAATTTGATTGTCATTTTGCATAGGATTTTGCTATGATATGAGTAATGAAATATTCTCCGAATAAATCAGTTGCAGTAGCAATTGATGTTAGGATGACTTAATTTAAAGATCAGCTGTTAATAGCCCAATGTTGAGCAAGAGCCTTCTTAAAACTAGAGGGTTTTGTCAAACTTCCACACTTGCCGTGGTGGCGTGGCGATCGCAGTAAATAAATAAAAAACAGAAAAGCAGCTGCTCGTTTATGATCTACGGAATATCTCGGTGTTAGATAGTGACAAGTGATATATATTATTTGCATTTCTATTAAATTACTCAACTGTAGTTTTATTTCCGTAATCTAGTTCCTATGTTACAAGCTTTGCTTAGTTTGGGCCTAGATGGAACAGCGTGACATTAATGTCCTGTTATATTATTTAACATGTATAGAACCTATATAAATATATATATTTAAAAGAAAAGAAACCACACGAATATTAGTGTAAATATTCTGTATAGTAAAAGGGGAATGGTATCCACATCAGCAATTTCATGAAAATCTACCCCGTCGAAGTACTGAAGTACCCGAATTTACAACCCTGTTGTAAATTCGGCGAATTTACCGAGGGCTGTTTTGTGTTTCCCCCTACTCGATGGACCGACGACATTGTGGCGGTTGCGGGGAGTCGATGGATGGAGGTGACTCAGGTAGCTATTTGTGATAGCAGTGGACGTGGACTGAAATCATGATGGTGATGATGCAAAAACCGTTTCTGTGGTCTTGTATTTCGCCCTACCCGGTGTCAGATCCAGAGGTCCCAGGTTCGATCCCCAGGGGTGTACCTACAATTTAATGCTTGGTTTGGTTGGTTGTAGGACTTTGTTTAAGTGCGCCTGGCTACCTCTTAAATACAATTTGTTGAGGTCTCCGAGTAAAGTTTGCTGCCACCTTCGGCCTTATAATAACATGAAAATCAGGTGAGATGAAGGCCAAGCACTTCCCCTTTGTAAAATTAAAAAAAGGTCAGATGAAGGCCAAGCACATCCCCGGCGTTCGATAAAAAGAAACATTTACATTTGATGCAAAAGGTCAGACAGATTATGTACCCGGTCAATTCCATTAAATCAAGTATCGAGTTAGGGACATCAAGTAAGTGATCACATCCCTATTACGCTGCGATTGTAGTCTCATTTCATTGACAATATCTGTGCTCGGCGTTGTACAGTTTGCAATACTCAAGGAAAATTTTTGTTAAAAAATACTTCTGATGATTATTTCTATACCTTATTACTCAAACCTCGCTACATCCCCTAAATCTTAGATCCTCTTCATCCCATGCTGGTCTTCAGACTCTAAGTAGATAATAGAGTATGGACTCTATTTCTTCAAACCTAATTGAATAGGTGCCTAATGAATGAATTAACCTTTTATTGTACACAAATATAAAGTCATTTATTTAAACAAAATTTAGGTACCTAAATCATCAGAGCAGATGGATATCGTCATATGAAAACGGCTGCACCGATATCCGACATTCACAACTTCATCTTACAAAAAACTGCATTGATATCAAGTATCTGATCTACGTGGCCACAGACCCACAGACATAATGCCTCAAACTTATAACAATTATGATACCGCCCGTGGTCTAGTGGCTCGCCCACCGGTATTCGACCCAGAGCTGGTCTCTTAACAACAAATTTGGAATTTCGTTTCGGTTGGTTCATATGTTCGTTTCTAACATATAAAATTGCCAGTTACTCAGCTTGTTGAGGATTCAACACGCTGCACTTCACGCATGATACAAGATCTTTGAAAGCGAGCCCTATTAATGGAACATTCTAGACATTCAATGGAACTATCTAGATAGCGCTGTGTAAATTTGATGTCCTGTAATAGGTATTTATATTTTATATTTATATAAAGTATGACATTTTTGAGGCATCTCGTGTGCCCGTAATTTCACCGGCGAACATACCCTTCAAACCGGACCACAGCAATGCTGCTTGGCGGCCAAAATAGGTATGGTGGTAGCACTTTCCGCATGGACTCCTTCACCTCTAGCTCTACTACTCTGACTTGGTTGGTTGTTACCCACACAATTTATAACCGCCCCTGTGGTCTAGTGGTTCAACCCACCGATTTAAGATCCAGAGGTCCCGGGTTCGATCCCCAGGGGAGTTCAATATATTGTGCTTTTGGTTGGTTGTAGGATCTTGTCCGCCTGACTACCACCATCTTACCTAATTCTGTCGCCATAATAACAATTCTTTAAAAAAATAGTTGTGTTCCGGCATTCAGAGGAACATAGCCAGTTGCTCAGTTTGTTGAGGATTCCGGGTGAAGTGCGCGTCCACCTTCGGCCTTATCTCGACTTGTTACCAGGTGAGATGAAGGCCAAGCGCTTCCCCGTCGCACAATAAAAAAAAAACGAAAAATAAGAGGGGAAGATACTTAGTCTTTCACTAGTTTCTAAATTGAAAACCTAAGTACAATTTTACAGTACCTAGGTACCTTTGAAGTTGTTGCCATGTTTGAGCTTTTACTTACCTGCCTAGAGGTATTCAATCGTACTTATTGTTGGCATGAAACGAATGTTAGATTCAGTACAGTAATCATTATTACCATAGGAATAGGTACTTTAGATATGCATTTACCTTTTCACATTTTTTTTCTTATCTACATAAACTACTAACCTTTACGATAGCCTGTAGATAAACGTTATAGTCGAAATGTCTTACGTATAAAAATAAAAGTGGCTTTGTTTTTTAAAGTTTTTATTAAATACGAACATGAAAACATAAAAAAACAGCGATTTTCAACGGCAGACACCAAAAAAGTATGTTTGTCAATCCTCTCATATCTATAGGTATATAATCTTAAAATCTCTATAGTGTAAAGTTGGGTTAGTAGAAGAATATATCATCTTGGATTTGACATCTTAAGTGTAAAAATAGGGTGTAGCTGACCGACTGATTAACTGCAATTAACGCACAGCCCGAACCAGAGGTAATTGACACTTGCAGTTTTCATGGTAGCTTCCTTTATAGTACTTAGTATAGGGGTGCACTTACAAATGATTTGAAGAAATTCCCACAGGATGGTGGGAACAAAGTACCGGGCGTTTCACTCGTACCTACATTATAGGTTGGTAAAACATATCACAAAGCCTAAGAGATATTTATCTTCAATTGTAGATACATTTGCAGTAAAATTAAGCAGAATTTATTAGACTTCAGCACAAGAAAAAAGTCAAATAAGATCTACTTAGGTTTTCTACAAGTCTTCGACAGCTTCGTATGTTCGTAAGTTAACGTTTGTTAAAAGCAGGATTTACTCGACTATGATACGAAAATAGTCGAAGGAAACCTACTTAAAACAACACGACAACAAATCTTGACGCTCAAAACAAATATCGTTTTCATATTTCCGTCACATCACTATTTAAGTGTTTTGAAGATTTTTCGGAGCAAATTTAAGCACAAACTGTTCGGCTTGATAAGAAACAGCCGGACAGAATCTACTTAAACCCGACCCAAAAGGTTCTGTTCCCTTTCCTGGATGTTTTTTTTACCGTAACTGCGAGTAGAGTATGCTAGGCTTTGCTAGGAAAAAAGCCAAACAAAATCTACTTATAGTCGCGGCAAAACTTCTAAACACGTTTACTTCGAAAACTAGTAGCAAAGCTACGAATCACTGGCACTCCGAAAACTATACATAGATTCGGTTATTCAACTCTCAAAGTGAAGAAGATACTGAATTGAGGTGTAAAGAACCGAAATATATATAGCTTAAGGTCAGCAAATGGGTCTAATTAGAGCTAAGGGCTGGAAGTGATTAGCAAAAGTCATTAGCCGATTATTGTTTTGAACTTCAAGATTTGTTTGTTGTGTTGTCATTTAGAGGTTTATTTTTGTATATTAGACCCACATTCTAATGAGTCTGTTTACTATCATAAGATAGATTTATGTGTTATCTATTTCAAATGCTATGATGCTATTTGGAAATTAAAGGAAATATTCTGTACTAACCTATTTTATAGTTTATTTCGAAATGGCACGTTCCATTCAAATGAACATTGGTACTAATACTACGTTTATATCACATCAACAGTCAATTAGTGTCCACTACTGGACAGAGCCTTCTCCAAAGCTGGAGGTGATCGCAGAAAAGGTCACCTAGTTACAAGTTGAGATAGAATAGAATATAATAGTTTATTTCAGTCTTATAAAATATTAACACGTAAAATAAATCTAAATCTTACTACTGGCTAAAATATGGAATGCGAACCTAGGTGGTTTAACAACAGTAGCAAAACATAGATGCACGTCTAAGTAAGACCATAAGGCGTACATTACATGGAGTTCCTCGCTCTAACTAGGTAAGTATATACTTGATGCGGGGGCTCTAGCTCTGCCTGGCTCTGGTCACTTTCTTGACTTTAAGGCCGAAGGTGGAGGCGCACTTCACCCCGATACCTCAAGAAACTGAGGAACTGGCTTTCTTACCTCTAAATGCCGATACAAAACAATTTTTCGAATTGTTGTTATGCTGACAGAATTTGGTAAGATGGTGGTAGCTAGCCAGGCGGACTTAAACAAAGTCCTACCACCAACCAAACCATATGCACTGGGGATCGAGCTCGGGAGCTCTGGATCTGAAATCGGTGGGTTGAACCACTAGACTACAGAGGCGGTTAAAGCTCCAAAAAACGGATTTTTGTTGCGACAAAGTAAAAGGTGAAAAACTTGCGTGAAGGTTTTAATCATATAGGTTTAATTATACGCTGAACGAAGCTGCTGCCTTCTTCTAGC
Source organism: Venusia cambrica (assembly GCA_951394065.1). NCBI lineage: Eukaryota > Metazoa > Arthropoda > Insecta > Lepidoptera > Geometridae > Venusia > Venusia cambrica. The sequence goes on along the minus strand of OX596040.1, from coordinate 3,789,529 downwards.
GTGATCTCTCAGGCGACTTTTGCGACATCCGCAGAATGTATTAATAACAATAATATGGAAATGAGGATTTGTCAATCGTTGTCTAAATAGAAGAATTCATTTAGTAAACGTTTTAACTTAGTGACAGAGGTGTTGAATAAGTACAATATCCTGTCCTGTCATGTCCTGTCATGTCCTATCCTGCCCTATCTTATCCTGTCCTGTCCTGTGTTAGAGCGGCACTACTAGGCATTGTGCTTCAGGTAGAGCAACCGAGGGTAACATAGCCGTTGGAGCCCCGTCACCCCCACATAACCTCATCGTACCCTCAATGCGGTGCAATCTTATAAAAGCTGACCCCGCAGTTGTTCTTGCGAAAAGTTATTTAAAGTTTATCACTATCATGTGCCCAGCCCAGTGTGGTGTTATAGCAAATGTTTTCTATAATGTGGATAATATAGTGCGACGTAAAATCAAAAACAAAATCAAAGTTACACTCTGATCTATAAGCTAGCTATACCTACATGTACCTACCTCACTTAACTCATATTACATTAACTCACCCGTACATGCCGACTGTTTTAAAGTACCCCTTTTCTCTTAAACTATGTAAATGTAACAAGAATGTTTGCCATAATCACCTCATTCTGGCATAAAAAGGTATAACTAAATATGCACCTACCTCAGAAAGTAGTGAATCTCCTGGTATAATCCCTTAGTCGCCTCTTACAACATCCACGGCTTGACCATATTCATTTCCGGGGTACTTATCCGAGTACCTAACATCAATACAAAAATCACAAATCCGTTTTCCAAGCATGATAATTGTAATACATTCTAGCACTCCTTTGGTGGATGCTCATAACTTGTGTGAACGTTTTTTGTGAACACTAACACGGATTTGTTTGTGGGTTTTGGGGTGTTCTCCAGAACTGTAGAACATAACTTTAACTTATCATCAATATTTTTCGCAGTGCATGCGATATAAGGAATTTTATCGGTATATTCCCTTGGATTTCATAATTAGAGTTTAGGTAAGGATCCCCAATAAAGCCTATAGTTTTAAAATTGTCATGTGTTCTATATGTTGTTGGCCACAATAAAGAATTTTCATTAATAAATTTATTAATTCATCATTAATTTATTCTTTCATAGCCTGATAAAAAATGTAGCAGACGTTATTCAGTAATTATAGCATTCTACTGAAGAAAGAATTGCCCCGGCATACCTCGAGGTCAAGCGCTGACCTCACGTATATTAAAAAAACAGGCCTTGCCACTGATCATGAGCCGCCTCTATCCATCAACTCCACGTGATTGCCGGTCACAACACAGCCCACGGTGAGGTCGCGACCAATGTTGTTCCCATTTCAAGAGCTCATCCATTTCAAATGAAATGTAAAAAAAGTTTTCATACCTCGACCATTGAATCTTAGGTTAGCTATACACCGCTAACATTTTGGAAAAACTGGACAGCTGGAGGCCTTCCCTATTCATAATAAATAACCATCCTATCCAACGTACAGAGAGCTCATATAATAAAAGGTTGGAGTATTTATGGTTTGGTTTATTTTAAAAAGATTTAAAAGTTGGCCTTGAAAAAGAAAATTTATCATAAACTCGTCATAAAAATGATTCATAATTTACTGTGTTACTTTTAACTTAGTATTTATAGCAACTTTCAAGCCAATTCGTCATGATATTCAATTTTTAAAAAAGCTTTGCAGTTTTGTATGCAATGGGAAATTAAAAAAATATATATATGATAAGGTTTTTATAAGGATATAAGGTAATTTAATATATTGTTTACTATAATTATAAAGAATATTTACACATAGTTTCGTGTTCAGGATTTGGAACACAAAGTACGAATTGCCACGAAAAATAGTTGCAAACAAACGTTTTAACCCCTATTCTTAGAGGGTTTTTTTTGAGGAGGTGAGGGGAGATAATAAGCTTACATGATCTTTGCCAATGATGATAGTAATAATTACACAATAAAGTTTCATTTAAGTCCATCCAATAGTTTCAGCGTGAAGCGCTATTACGAAGGAGACAGACAGACAGAGAGACAGAGACAAAAATGGAAAATCGATTGTTTTGACTTCGGTATCGATAATAGTGAATAGTCGAACCCGGGACCTCTGGATCTAACAGCGGTGGTTGAACCACTAGACCACAGAGGCCGATAAATATTTGTCGCGTTTTATGTCACCTGTGAGTAGAAAGGGTTGGTGATATTACGTTTAGCTGCATATCATTTAAAACAATACCTACAAAGCAGCATTTTAGTATTTCGAAATATTAAAACACATCCTTTTTTAATACATTTGTTGAACAATTTTTCATATTTATTCATTGTTTAACATAATAAAGGTAGAAATTGGAGGAACTGATCAAGGTTGCCAATTAACCAATGTGTAATTAAGACTTCGTATACATTTATTCAATAAAAAGTACAATTAAACTTACTATGTACAAAGGAATCAGTCAGATTACCTAAGGACCGTTACAAACGGCCTATAGGTAACTCAACTGTTCCAGACCAGTACCAGACGGAAAGGTAGAAATTGGAGGAACTGATCAAGGTTACCAATTAACCAATGTGTAATTAATAAATTTAATAAAAAAAAAAATGTAATAAGAGAAAAATGTTGATAATATCTCAAAACCATGTCACTTTTCATTATGGATATGTGGTTTAAGGTTGATCAGCTCCAGAATACTTAAACAAGGAATAGAAATACAATTGATAAGTAAAATCATAGTATTTATTTTTAGTAAAAGCCACATATTTAAATAATTCTAATACATACATAGGAGCAAGTGCGGAGCATGTGGACACTTTCCAGAATTTGGAATAAAACATTTTATAACCGAATTAGGTAAGTTTTTTTTATTATTAACATATTACATGTCATAAGGGATCATCAGCCTTTTTAAAATTAAAATTCTAGTCTCAATATCAGTTATATCTTACAAAATAATCAACCTTTTTTAAAAACACCATTCTTGTCAGGTATCAGGTACAATAGTCGATTGTACCTATGTACAGTGAAGATGTACCTGTGGACGAAGTTGTACCTAGGGACAGTTCACATGAATTAGACTATAAAAAATTAAAAAAAACTATTATTGACTTCTAAAAACCACTTCAAACAAACGTAAACATTCTCTGTTATACTTATTTGTATGTATTACAACACTCGCTAAACAAATTTTGAGTCGATTCATCGCTATCGTCATAATACGAAGTGTGCCAAGCAAATGAAACCTTCACCCTCATCATCAGACTCAAAATTTTCTGTGTGATATCGGAACACAACCAACATGATAGCTGTGATTGCATAAAATACATTTCAGCATACGGTTTTTGTCTTTGGAATAAGTTTTACACTTTAAAGATCTAACAAACGAAAACTTCTCTTCTTGAATTATGTTAATCTTGTTTACGCCACATTTTTCATTCGAAAGGGCGTTAGAAGGACCAGCTTGCAGCAATTGTTTTAAGAGCCGCTTTTGTATTTTTTCTCTCCGTTTTTTGGCCTGCTATTCTTTTCAGCTCTTTTCAATGCTTAACCTATAATTTAATCTTTTTCTGGCGTGTCAGCAAAAATTCGTTTGTTTTCCACGTTGGACCGAGTTGACCACGTTGGTTCGAGGACCAGCTTTTTCAAACAGATGTTGTATGAAGCAATATGGGAGTTTCGTACCTGTGGACAGTCCATAGGTACACGTATATTTTTGCCCACAGGTACAAATTCGGTCATAAATAATAAAACCGATCGAACTTTAAGGATAAAACCGACTTACAGACCGGGTAATAGGCATTAAATAAGCAATAAACAATACAGATCATACTGGAAACGTGAACAAATGGCGACACGTTAAAACTGTCAACCATAGACAAAGCTTTACACACGCGTTCAAATTAGAATTTTAGAGTTGTTAGTTTTGTTGAAATCGATTGTGTCCACAGGTAAAAGCGTCCATAGGTACAGCACTTGCCCCTACACTAATAAATAATAATAAATATGTATAATGATAATAAAATATAATTTAGTAAGTAGAGTTAGGATCATAAATGCTTATTAGATGAAAGCGATAGGTAGTGTCAATATACCTTTAATTTAAAAATGTAGTGCGAGGTTGACTTCTTAATTTTCAGCGGCAGAGCACCTTCCTACACCTACACACCTTCGAAAAACATAACTCTCCTTCTGAGGCATTTGAGAAGAGAGGCATGGGATATGATGATGATAATGAGTAGCTGACTTAATTTAATATTTATTGCACACATACATACAATTATCATAGCATACAAACATAACACATTAATGTGTGGAAAAGGCGAGTTTAATCCGTCCGGAGAAGTACTACCACCATACCTATTTCAGCCGCCAAGCAGCATTGCTGTGTTCCGGTTCGAAGGGTATGGTCGCCGGTGAAATTACGGGCGCAATGCAGTGCCGTGTAGGCTATGTTCCTTGTGGATTTGACCTACGGAGTAAGGTATTATAGCCTTACTCCGTAGGTCTATAACAATTGTTATAGGCAAGAGTGCACTTAACATCAGGTGGGCTACTTGATTGTTCAGTCACCTAGTTGTACATAAAAAAAAAGACAGAAAAAAGATTGAACATCAGGGAAAAGTGTACAAAATCAACAAATGCCATACCTAACATAATACGATTAACCATATTATATTATATATGTTATTATACTGTGATACTCGAGAATAAAAAAAAAAAAACACTATTCTCTTCTCTATGTTCTCTTCACCGTTGATTATAGTAAAGTGAGTTCATTTTGCGATCGTCAAAACGGGCAAATACAGACCACTGCCCGTTAGTGACGGTCACAAACCAACTTCGCTTTACAGATTGCTTCTTAATGCTTCTTCTTGCTTTTCTGTACATGCTTCCTTCTTGAGCCGCGTATCTCTATTTTAATACTTCTCTCTTATATTTCACTTTCAAAAATGTTTGCCTCTTCTTTCTTGCACCGTGAATGAATGAATTAATAAATGAAAATAATTTATTGTAGCTATTGCCCGTTGCTTCCCATGGATAAAATCTTTTTGCCAATTTTCATGATGACAAGATGATTCGTTTAGCTTTTGAATTTTAAAAAGGTTACGGATAAACAAACAGAAAAACACATTTTAATTTACAATAATTGTAAAAATGACCACCCAATTACCAATTATTAACTGTTGAAAAACGTCGATCTTATTGCTTGACAGCGAACTTTTCCAGATTACCTTGACACGGAAAGGCTCTTCAGTGATGAGGTTCCTAACCAACTGTAGTAGGTGTACCATAGCTCCTGAATGCAGAACAATTCTTTACATTCTTAACATAAATGTTTGTCCCAGGTTGGAATCGAACCCACATCCGACAGCTCAGAAGGCAGAGCTAACCAACCGAGCCGTGAGGCTTGGTAAATGAATTTGCAGTAACAGTTCTTCATAAATCCAGCATCCATCACATTGACTATTACGATGATGGTAATGATGGTATGCAGCTTAACCAGACAAGATGGCCACTAATGCTCTAAAGTGCCTCTTTGTTCGCTGCTCGCTGGTCCAAACTACATATGACATTTTAAGATGATCGCTAATTCGTATTGAATATATGCTTATCTATTGTTGATTGAAGAAGTCAGAATACGGCAGTATCGTTTTAACTTGAGTATTTCCAACAAATCGACATGTCATCGGTCTTGAGAGTCAAAAACTTGGAAGAAGCTAATTTTTAACAGGAGCTGTAACCGACTGTTACTATGGCAACACCCTACAGATTTGCAAGAGGCTCATGTCTAACAGGGAATGTTACGATGCTGATAATGATGGTAATGCAGCTCATAACTTTCACAGAGGCGTGTGGTAACCAGACGAGGTTATAGGAACAACTGAACAAACAACAGTATGTTTGAGTCATTCAAATGTAATTAAACTTACTTCAAGCAGTTTTCGAAAGTATCGACGAACCGTTACCTAGATATTATATCTACGGCAGTTTATTCTCACATATTTACCAGCTTTGAAAGTAACCCACCCAAAACACGAGCTTCCGAAGATAATCTTCTCCGTCACATGTCCTATCAGCTTTTAACCATGTATTGCACGACTTTTTTGTTAACCTACATTGTCTTACTATAGGGCAAAGGTCTCCTATCCCCTAAATTGTTCCAGGCTTTTCGGTCATCAGATTTTTTCCACCAGTCTGGATTAAACGCTATTAGGTCGCCACGACGTTTTCAGACCTGTTTTTTTTATTGTACGACGGGAAAGCGCTTGGCCTTCATCTCACCTGGTTACGAGTTGAGATAAGGCTAAAGTTGGAGGCGCACTTCACCCGGAATCCTCAACAAACTGAGGAACTGGCTATCTTACCTCTAAATGTCGACACAACATTTTTTTAGAATTGTTATTATGGCGACAGAATTAGGTAAGATAGTGGTAGACAGGCGAACTTAAACAATGTCCTGCCAAAAACTAAACCTTTCCTAGGTTGTAAAATCGGTGAGTTGAACCACTAGACCACAGATGCGCTTAATGTGTGTCATAAAATAATTTAAATTGTATTTATTACATAATAAAAAAAGTTATGCACTACAGACAGATTATCCCAATCCCACACCTGAACAATGTCACATGAATTGGACGTGTCATTTCGAAATGCTCGACAAACCACGTTATTACGAAAGTCAGCCGACTCGGTGCCTTCTTTATTTACAATTTATAAGTACATGAGTTTTGCTATTTTTTGTGTAAGAGAACACAATAATATAACCATGTCTGCTCTAGTGTCGCATTCATTTTTTTAGACCCTTCTAGTTACATTAGCTTTATTAGTTGTAAACTCACCCACTGAACGTAAATAACGAATATTTTCTTACTACGTAGTAGACTTCATTCTCTTTAGGTGTCCCATCCAGTAGGAATTTAACGAAAATCTTTCATAGTGCAATACTATACCAAAAAGAAGCTACCCGGAAAATTTCAAGTCATAGAACTTCTGGATTCGTTTTGTCAGTTTCTTAATTGAGGTTTTTAGTAGTATTCAACTCGCTACTATAATTTACTGGATATGCAACGGACATGTCCTTATATTAAGTGCCTCATGACCAAACTTGTCTTCAAAGATATGGCAAAATCCTGAAAAAAAGGTAATGAAAGCTTATGATTATGACACAGCAGCTGAGATTTGCAGGTTGATAATGATCATGATCCGTTGGGTCTGAAAGAATAAAATGCACATAAGCTATTTTTGCTAATAATGCAATCATTTCTGCCTCTTTGGTTTAGTGGTTCGCATCTGATCCAGAGGTCCCGGGTTCGATCTCAGGGGAATACAATATTGTGCTTGATTCGGTTGGTAGTAGGACTTTGTTAAGTCCGCCTGGCTAGCTATCACCATCTTACCGTCATCATGTCGTTATACAAACCATTCTGAATTGTTGTGTTTCGGCATACAGGTATTAGGGTATCCAGATCCTCAGACTGTTGAGGATTCCGGGTGAAGTGCCCTTCCACCTTCGTCCTTGTCATAACTTGAAGCAAGGCGTGATGAAGGCTAATCGCTTCCCCGTCGTATATCACCTTTTCATATTAGTGAAAAGGTTGATATAAGTATATTTTTTCTAACAGTGCTGTCGAAACCGTTGCTTTAGTAGTTGTGATTTTATAATCTACCCCAGCAGCACATGGAAGTCGTTAAAGTTAAAGGTTTAACCAAAAAGCCAGTAGCTTGTTTCTGTGTGTAAACAAAACATTGTAAACAACAATCCGTCCGATACAAACAGCGCCGGATTTCCAGACAAAATTTGGAAATCTCGTTCGCTTCGCTCGCTCGATCATTCATGTAATACCTACAAGCGTTTATTTGGAGTTAGAGTTTCGTTTTGAAAATTTGTCATAGGTCCACGCTTCACAGATGAGTTAGTAGGCACCTACCTAACACAGTATGATCTTAATTACTCAGGTGGAGGTGTGTTATGTTACAATAGTACAAGGTATGTAGGTATGATGTGAAAGCTGCTGCCTATTCTCTCGAGTAAATAAAACCATTAGTCACCTCTTACAACATTCACTTGATAGGGAAATAATAATTATCATGATGAAATATATTCTGTCGAGAATACGGCATAGACATTTTGCAACACAACAATCCGCATTTGTATGAGGTATAAGCACGTGGTCTAGTGAAAGAAATAGGAGAAAATTGTAAAAAGTGACAGAAAACTCTTTAGAGGCCCAGACTCGTGTCATGTCATTGATTTCATTCTGTTCATAAACTTACAGCAAGGCAGCCGACACAATATGAGCATAATCCGCGTGGTGTCGGGGGGTGGGGGGCGGCACGATAAGGGGGCGAGGGCGGCGCGCGCCCCCGTTTCGGTTGGGCAGGAACAGCGTGCACTGACCAGGTGGATTGTCTATCTGACTGAGCAGTAATTGTATTGTTGAAAACTGGACCGACATTGTTGAAAACCTGACTCACATTATTGAAACCGTACTCACATTGTTGAAAACCGGACTTACATTGTTGAAATCGTACTCACATTGTTGATAACCGGACTTACATTGTTGAAATCATACTCACATTGTTGAAAAACGGACTTACATTGTTGAAATCGTACTCACATTGATGAAAACCGGACTTACATTGTTGAAATCGTACTCACATTGTTGAAAACCGGACTTACATTGTTGAAATCGTACTCACATTGTTGAAAACCGAACTCACATTGTTGAAACCGTACTCACATTGTTGTAAACCGTACTCACATTGTTTTCATCATCATCACTATCCCTCCACTAAATTGAGGGTATTACCATAATCCTCACCCATGACATGTGAATTAGAAATTGTTAAATTCATTCAAGTAGGTACTTAGTTGAATACGCTGATCTCCATTCTTCTGATCTGAAGGTTCGAGACAGACTGCGTCTAAAGATTATTCACCCGTAATTCGAATTCGATTCTCCCTGCATGCTGGTTTCGATTTAGGAATAGAATCCAGCGATGGATGCATGGACTTGAATTTGACGTTTCAAAATAATCCAAACAATCGGCAGCAGCTAATTTGTGTGAACTACTCAACACCTTTAGGTACTGCGATCACCAATCCGTCTGCCAAGGGTGGTGATAATGGCAAAACCCAACAATTTTGGAGGGGGCTCAGTCCAGCAGTGGACACTAATGGGCTGTTGGTGATGACGATGAATCTTAATGAATGAATAAACGAATTCTGTCTTTGACTGACTTTTCAAAAAAGCTAGGTTATGTTCTGGTGACTCCCGTATGTGGAATGGAGCTATTCTGCCTGTTCACACCAGTGTCCTCTAAAAAAATCCTTATCTATTTTATTTCAGACTTAAGGTACAAAATTGTAGCCGAGTGCAGGCGACGGCGACGGCGACATAACTTCATAATAGTATGAATGAATGAATGAAAATACTATGTTGCACACCTTAAAAAAACATATCGCTTAGTTCTTATTCGCGATTTCTTCCAGACAATTTAATATAATAAAATAAATAAATATTACAGGACCATCATTTCAAAAGGCGCCATCTAGCCCCAAACTAAGCATAGCTTGTAATATCGGGACTAGATTACGGCTAGAATACTTAGATAATTCTTTTTTGTGTAAATACATACGTACTATATGATACAACACCCGATCACAGAACAAACATTCGTCATACAAATGTTTTTCCTGGGTGGGAATTCAACCCACAACCTACAGCTCAGAATGCAGAGTTAATACCAACTGAGCTATGAGGCTGGTTTTTTGGATGGAGAGGACAATGTATAGGAAGTATTGTCACTTGTCACTGTCGCCTGCAGCTGACTACAGTCGGCTACGGACTGTACCTGTCGGGAATGATACTGAAATTGTACCTCACCTGAATTATGAATCCACGGTAATTTTGTATAACTGAGCACGAGTGGGTGTGAGGGAGGTTCGGTAACGAATGGCAGCGGGCTGTTCTGTTTCAGAAGGTGATCTGATCTGGACTGAGCAGGCTGCGGTGCGATGTAGGTCTTGGGAACCGCGCCGAACAGCCTTTGAAGTCAGGGCTGGATTCAGGCGTTGCACAATTCGGTCTTATGTAAAGTCGTAGTTTGCTGACTGAGTATCTAACTGGCTGTCAACGCACAACTAAAGGCCGAGGTCTAAGTGGGGTCACATTCTTTCACTCAGCGACAGCTTTAGTCCCAAACTAAGCAAAGTTGTATTGGGAAATTAAGATTACGAAAATAAAACTTATTTTTTTATTGTACATACATACTTAGAAATCACTTCTTAGCGATAAGACCGCCAATTATATTATTTTTAAGTAATCCAGTTTTATTTATAATGTGTGCGATAAAGTATTTTCATTAATCAATTTTCATTTACTTAAGTATTATACAATACAAAACCCAAAGACAGAAGAAGCATCAATACTCATCACACAATTGTTTGTCCTGGGTGGGAATGGAACCCACAAACTACAACTAACTGCGCAGATAGCTGAGCTACTGGGTAATAACTGAGCTGTGAGGCTTGATGCCATTTTGACGAGTAAAGTCTCTTGGACCTTTGCCTTTGCTTTGATAGCCAGTAAGTAACTAGACAACGTTCAGATGTACGTTGTTGTTGTTAAGGCTCTGTACCCAAAGACTACCAACAGGTACTACTTGGGTAACCCTATTGGATACTATAAGCCTCCGTTGCCCGACGTCCAGACGAGCAAAAAAAAACAATTTATACAATTTTGTTAAAAAAGAAGAGCAATATTAAAGTACCTACACTTGAGTGCAGCCCTGTCGTCGTGTGGTTTAATGTGTACTCAAGTGTCTCCTATATTTGTTCTAATTCCTGCGTAAGCGTACCTCGGCTGGCATCTTTTAATTTTTATATTCATAGTTCATTACTTGATCGATATTAGATATTTTGTGATTGGGATATTCAACACGGGTATTGAATTGATAAATTGATATGCGGTGTGGGTATAATCCAGATGTAGCCAAACCTTGCGCTTTCGCAATTTCAGTGACTGATATGAGGGCATTTGAACCAACCCCATACAGAGCCATGGCTCTTGTAATCTTATAACATGTCAACACATTATGAGTAGGTACCTATAACAAAAGGGGTTGTAACATGTCAACACATTATAAGTAGGTACCTATAACAAAAGGGGTTGTAACATGTCAACACATTATTAGTAGGTACCTATAACAAAAGGGGTTGTAACATGTCAACACATTATAAGTAGGTACCTATAACAAAAGGGGTTGTAACATGTCAACACATTATAAGTAGGTACCTATAACAAAAGGGGTTGTAACATGTCAACACATTATAAGTAGGTACCTATAACAAAAGGGGTTGTAACATGTCAACACATTATAAGTAGGTACCTATAACAAAAGGGGTTGTAACATGTCAACACATTATAAGTAGGTACCTATAACAAAAGGGGTTGTAACATGTCAACACATTATAAGTAGGTACCTATAACAAAAGGGGTTGTAACATGTCAACACATTATAAGTAGGTGCCTATAACTATCATGCAGCTTCTGGCTTGGCATGCCACGCCAGACGGTGCATTCTTATTTTGTTAAATAAAAAAATAAACAGCCATGGGTTATGGGGCAAAAATAGACAGACTGCCGACAAAAGACTTTGGAAAAGCTGTGTTTTTCTATTTATTTATACCTTAATGCACACACAATAGTTTAAGACAAACATAAAATTCAAAAAGTATGGCAAAGGCGAGCTAAATCCTAAAACACTCGTTTCAGGAAACTTCCACTTCTCTTCCAGTACACAAACTCTACACAAACCACTAACCTAAATAGAGAAACAATATTAAATTGTTTTTTTTTCACATTTCGACATTCAAAAAATTGGCATATACTTAAGTAGGTAGATCTCACTCTTGAAGGTACTGTATACCTACTGCATTGTGATTTTACAATTAAAATATACACAACTGCATACACAAATTAAACTTTTCATGTTGTTAATTTGACTTCTTTACCGCAACTTGTGAGTTGCGGTACCGACATGCAGCATGTCGGTGACGCGAACCCAAAAGTAAACCTCAAGTTTTGCCTCTATCAAAAATCACTCATGCAGCTAAATTTTCACTTTAATAAGCCGGTCAAGTGCGAGTCGAACAAGCACACCGAGGGTTCCAATCCAACCCACATTTTAAAGAGTTAATTCTCCCCAAATTTAGGTAGTCTAATCATACGTACTGAACTGATGAGCAAGTAACTAAAAAAAAAGGACGATATATATGTAAGTAGGTAGGAACCTAAGTTTAAAAAAGTGTAAAGCTTGTCTTTTCCATTTTCCTCTACGGAGCTGAAACATGGACCCTTACAACCTGACTGAACTAATCGCATCGATGCTTTCGACATGTGGTGCGGGAGGAAGTTAGTACAAATATCTTGGACTGCCTTCCGCACCAACGCGTCCATCCTACGTGAGCTCAAGCCGAAGTCTATCATGCAAATGCCTTCGTAAGTTCTGGAGCTCTCGGTCATAGCCAGAAAAAGTGACTAATATCTTGAACAGCTGATGTTCACGGGAGAGGTTATAGCAATCGACACAGAGGGCAGCCGTAACAGATGAACAGACCAGATGCGTACGGTTTTTTTTTAACCGCCTCTGTGGTCTAGTGGGTCAACCCACCTATTTCTAATCCAGAGGTCCCAGGTTCGATCGCCAGGGGTAGTACAGTTGTGCTTTGTATGTTTGGTGGCAGGACTTTGTTTAAAATTTAAAAATACCTAGAGGCGATCAACAGCCTGCTTGATTATGGACTCGAAGATGGGAGCCTGTGGTATGCTTAGGACTGCGAATGTGTTTTAAACGACGGAGAAATGCTTGGCCTTCATCTCACCTGGTTTCAAGTTATGATAAGGTCGAAGGTGGAAGCGCACTTCACCCGGAAACCTCAACAGACTGAGGAACTGACTATCTACCTCTTAATGCCAACACAACAATATAGAATTATTGTTATGGCAACAGACTCGGGTATGATGGCGGATCAAGCCAAGCATGACTTTTTTACCCCAGAGATCGAACCTAGGACCTCACACCGGTGGACGAATCACTAGACCACAGAGGCTATTAAATAGTAGGATTTCGTCAGTTCATTAACCGTTATTGAAGCCATGCTTACCTTCGAGTAACTACTTAGCTAAGTAGGGTAGGCATCCAAAATGCACAAAAGACAGTAATTATAATTAACAAAAACAAACCTCGCGGTAATGGGGGCAAGATCCAAGCAAACAAGAATGAATACCCACCACAGTGAACCTATTAGAAAGCGAAGCATCATTACCGACCTACTTACAATTACGTTATATTTATTTATTTATAAAAATAGGACACCCAACAGACAAAACAAAGAACAAACATAGGGTAACTACCGGTATCAAAACAGATTGTATTTGGCAGAAGGCCAAGCGCCGTTTCACCTGGTTTCAAGTTATGATTAGGCCGAAGGTAGAAGCGCACTTCAATCGGAATCCTCAACAGACCGAGGAACTGGCTATGCTCTAAATGCTGGAACACAACAATCTCTGCTCTGTGTGGTAACCGCCTCTGTGGTCTAGTGGTTCAGCCCACCGATTTCAGATCCAGAGGTCTCGGGTAAGTACAAGTACCTGGCTAGCTACCACCATCTTACCTAATTCTGTCGCCATAACAACAATTTTAAAAATAGTTGTGTTCCGGCAATTAGAAGTAAGATAGCCAGTTCCTCAATTTGTTGAAGATTCCGGGTGAAGTGCGTCTCCACCTTCGGCCTTATCTCAACTTGTAACTAGGTGAGATGAAGGCCAAGTACGTTCTTACCTAAGTCTGTCGCGACAACAAATGGTGGTTAGCTACCAAGCGGCGGGATTTGCTTTGACGAGCAATGGGACACTGATGGTAAATGTGCTGATGGTAAATCGTAAGTGATTAGGTGCGTATACGTACTTACTATGTACTAGTATTATAACTATGTACCTACGTAGATTTATGCTAGGTCAAGCTTCTAGCATTACGCGGTTTGGTAACCGCAATAAACTCATAGTATACTTGAGTACTCCAAACAAGTATGGTAGGAACTTGTATGGAGTGCTAACAATTACTACTAGGTTCCTTCATATTATAACTATTGTGTACCTACGTGTGTTTTTCACTGAAATCTTAGACATTTTTTTCGTGTGTGCGCTTCGATAGCCACATTCCTCTAGTGTATCAATAGTTATTACACTAGAATTCAAAATCTATTCGCGTTCATTTAATTTTAATAAAAAAAACTTTTAATCCAAAGTATAGGTAAGCTACTGCTCGTTACTTAGTTTTTTTTATTGTACGACGGGGAAGCGCTTGACCTTCACCTCACCTGGTGACAAGTTAAGATAAGGCTGAAGGTGGAGGCGCACTCCACCCGGAATCCTCAACAAACTGAGGAACTGGCTATCTTACCCCTGAATGCCGGAACACAACAATTTTAGAATTGTTATTATGGCGACAGAATTAGGTAAGATGGTGGTAGCTAGCCAGACGGACTTCAACAAAGTTCTACCACCAACCAAACCAAGCAAAATATTGTACTCCCCATGGGGATCGAACCCGGGACCTTTGGATCTGATAACGGTGGGCGAACCACTGGTGGGCCCAGTAAGTGAATTAGGTAGGTCTTGTAGTAAAAATAATATCAGAATGAACAAAACTAAGATAGGATAATAATTGAATTTAATCTAAGCGTACACTTTCTTTTACTATTGAATACTTATACTAAATACTATTGGAATCAGCTCCCAGCGTCTGTCTTCCCGCTGTGTCCCAAATGTCTTGAAAAATAGAAATCCAAGGGCTCCAAGGGCTGACTCTTATTTAGGCCAGGAAATTAGCATAGCTACTCAGCGTGGCAATGCAGCCAGTGTCTTGGGCACGCATTTCTGCTACTTGTCTGGAATATTTGAGCTACCTGCCTGTAGGCGATTTGTAACGGTCCTCAGGTAATCTGACTGCTTCCCTTGTAGGTACAGTCATTGAACATAATTATTTTTAGTCGTTCGTGAATTATTTACAGAAAACATTTATTAAAAACAAATTGGTAAAAAGCTGGAAAAGAGAAGCTAGAAACCGAATGGGATGGCGGAATAGATAGATAGATAACTCTATATACCATTACAAATTATAAACCATTTACAAATAACATAACAAAATACAGATAGTGGAAACTTAATCTAAGCGTCACTGGTAAAACAATGGGCGGCCTTGTCGCTGAAAGCGATCTCTTCCAGGCAACAGCTAGATGGCCAGATAAGATAACGGTTTTCAAGGATGGCGGACTATACAAATAACGAATATAAAACAAAGTATACATACATAAAATTACATCAATAATAATCATATATTATTATTGATGTAATTTTAATCGGAATATACTTGACCAGGCTAAGGCTGTAGCGCTTCAGATACATGGTGAAATACAATAGGTATGAAATAAATTTGCTTAGCAAAAGGGTTAACCAGAGCTGACACCTTAAATTTTGCAAGGCAGTGTCCCACCTGTCTGAAAGGGCCCCAATAATCCCATTGGGCTTCCTAGTACCCTGGTTTGAAACTAAAAGCAAACTGCAGCTCCGTTGCGTTTTGGTGGAGTTTTAGATACTTACACATTCGGGCGGATATGGTGCGAATTCCTTTGGTTTTTTTTATCTAAGCTAAAACCTATAAATATTCTCTTATGAATGAATGAATGAATGAATGATAATACTTTGTTGCACACTTTAAAAATAAAACCTAATTACCTAATAATAACATTTAACGACAATTGGCGGTCTTATCGTTTAGAAGCGATTATACCATACAAAGGTTGTCTGAGAGGATTTTATGGCTGAAGAGTTATCTTATGTATACGCTAGGTTATTATTATGACTTACTTTGGCACACAAAACATAACCAATCACTATATAAACATTTGGAGAAAGTGACTTAGTAGATTCTAATCATGCTAGATGGCGTTAATCAGCTAAGTGGTATTTAGCGCCATCTAGTAGTGATTCACTGAACTATGTGATATGTGTGCCAGATGGCGTTAATCAGAGCTTCGCTGACTCAATATGCCACAAGAGTTGGTCAGGACCCTTGTGGCTCAATGTTATGAGCGTTTTCGCCTTGAGGAAATGATGCGGATTCAAGTCCCGTCGCGTGTTGTATTTTTTTTGTGACTTCATAATTTGTGAATGTTGAAACAAAGTGTAAACAATTGAAATAAAAAAATAACATAATTTGGATCAAGTGAAGATTTCATATAGCCTTCTCCCGCGATATATTCAAACTAGCATACCTATCTAATTAATGTTCGGGGTTCTAAAAGGACAGATCTTCAAATTGTGGTTCATACTGCAGATCCAGCGAGCGACTAGCGACCGTATGCCGGTACCATAAAGCTGAGGATCGCGCGTACCGCGTTCGGTACTCGTCCTGGTAGTCCACTTCAAATAGACCGAACTTCATGCTGAAACAAACGATACTTTTCTCTTTTGCACTCGCGACACCATACACCTTACCAACACAACTTTTGTTAAATTTGACACATTGTCACGTCATCTTTACGATCCTAAGAGGAACCTACCTACGGTACCTACTACCTACTTACAAACTTCAAGTTTTCACTTCTGTCGGCACTCCCGAAGTGCCACTGTTATTTTTTTATTGTACGACGACAAAGTGCTTGGCCTTCTGATGATCTGACCTATCTTACTGTAAATGCCGGAACACAGCTATTTTAGAGAACTGTTGTTGCGGCGACAGAATTAGGTAAGATCAACCAATTAACTTTTTGGTTGGTTTTCGTGCCGGCATCATCAAACGATCCATGGTTTGACATGCGCTTCCACCATCGGCCGTATCATAAACGAAGGGCAAGCGAAACACAGCAATGCTGGCAATGTAGTGTTCCGGTTTGCAGGGTTTTGTGGCTGGTGAAATTACGGCCACGCTAGGATCAACATCTTTATGCCTCAAGTTAACGGGCGCAATGCATTGCCGTGTAGGCAATGTTCTTCGTGGATGTGTTATGCAGTAAGGCATTGTTATAGGCAACAGGTGGGCTATTTGCTTGTACCGTCTCCTACCTGTTGCTGTAGAAAAAGAACTCAAACCGCCTTTGTGGTCTAGTGGTTCAACCCACCGATTTCAGATCCAGATGTCCCGGGTCTGATTCCCAGGGGGGTACAATATGGTGCATGGTTTGGTTGGTGGTAGGACTTTGTTTAAGTCCGCCTGGCTACCACTGTGTTACCTGATTCTGTCGCCATAACAATAATTCCCAAAAATCTTGTGTACCAGCATTTAGAGGTAAGATAGCCAGTTCGCGTCACCACCTTCGGCCTTATCTCAACTTGTATATAATGTTTTGTATATAATGTCTTGTAAAATGTCTTGTATATAATAACAGATGAGATAAAGGCCAAGCGCTTCCCCACCGAACAATAAAATACTCTTAAAGGAGTTTAAAGCTAGTCTTCTCGACTCACCTCGTTCCTAAATCCCACTCGAAGTTATCCATGAGGCTCCAAGCGGTATAAGACTCGACACGACACCCGTCTTCGACCGCGTCCAGCACACTCGTCAGGTAATCCTTGAAGTACTGTACCCTGTCGGGATCGCGCAGTCCGCCTACAGTACTGAAACCGTTCTCTGTTATCATTATGGAGGGGTTGTTGCAGTTGACCTTTACCCAGTTCAAGGCTTTCCGCATGCCGATCGGGATCGACTGAAACATACAAAATATTTTTTTCACTTCTCTTGCTCAAAAAGTGTATCATAATAGTGTAGCTTAGCGGCCTAAAACTCGAGTTTAATACCTAGGGCTAAAAAGTATTTTTTCTTTTTAATTTTTGTCTAAAATCATCAGCCCGTACAAAGCATTCGGTCTCTTACATAAAAACTCGACTTCTTGGTGCTCCATCAATCTTTTTTTTTGAAAATAGAACCATCTTGTTGATGTTTTATGAAGGTTGATTCTTCCCTTCACGGTAGAATGCGAACTGTTTCGTAGCGGGTTAGATAGAGATTTAAAAAAAAAGATGGAATTGGCGCTAAATCTCTAGAATTTTCTTCATTCCAAATCACAAACTTTTACGCATAACTTACCGACTTTTACTTCCAAATTGTGAACGTGAAAAATATCATCAAGTGATAGTGAAGATGCTAATATGCAAATGGAAGAAAAGGGCAAAGAAATAATTATGAATCTGTTGCGACAAAATCATGTGGAATATATTTAAAGAGTTACGAAAATAAAATGGAGAGATGAGAAACGTGTGGATTCTTTTACTGAAGGGGTTTTTCTCACTTATTTTGATGAATTATCGAAAAAATTCAAGTCGACTCTTTGGAGCACATATTCAATGTTAAGAATGACCTTACAAACGAGACACGACGTCGATATTAAAAAATATGTAAATTTGACGGCTTTATTGAAGAAATTGTCCACTGGATACAAGGCAAAAAAATCTAAAGTCTTGACGACACAAGAAATCGAAACATTTTTAAATAACGCTCCAAATAAACAATACTTGGGATCAAAGGTAACCTACTTATCTACTCTACTCAAACTAAATAAATAGATACCTACCTATATACCTAAAATAGGTACCTAGGTTATTACGATTATTAACACACTTATTTTTTTGTTCAACAGGTTGCTTTAATTAATGGAATCAGCGGTGCATGCAGAGGAATAGAACTTGCTAATATAACGCTAGAAGACGTAGAAACGGATACAAACCTACAAGCTGTGAGTCTACCGAACACGAAAACAAACAAAGAGCGTAAATCTGGTGCGAATATAACGACATTAAAACGGCACGGTGGATGGAGGTCCGATCAAGTGGCTGAAGGTTATATAGAGGACTCTATACAAAATAAGTATCACGTCACGCAGCGGATTACGGAAGGAATCAATATTCTACCAAACATTACAGAACCCCAAGCATCTACATCGCGGGATTGGATTAATATGTCAACTCAGCTGAAGCCGCACTCAAATCTTAATAATTCAGGAAACTCAAGCATGAGTCGAACTCATCAACTCAAAATATTATCACATCCCAATCACAGAGAACCGAAATAAAATTTCACGGGAAAAACATATCATTAAACATTCAAAATTGCTCTAACTGCACATTTAGAAATTGATTTGAATGATTTTGAATTGTTTTATTTTCTCGCAATATCGAAGTGAAAAGTAGAGTGTTTTACTCGGGCCAAAACCACCCATTATAACTCTGTCTTGTCATCCTCCCTCGCTACGCTCGGGAGTATAACAACCTCGT
This sequence comes from Venusia cambrica, assembly GCA_951394065.1. Lineage (NCBI taxonomy): Eukaryota > Metazoa > Arthropoda > Insecta > Lepidoptera > Geometridae > Venusia > Venusia cambrica. Next base: position 3,770,185 of record OX596040.1, on the reverse strand, counting down.
ATATAATGGGATGGTTTAGTCCCTTGTAAAACAATCTACTATACATGACAATAATTCCACTCAGCGTCATCTAGTCCCAAACGAAGCCAAGTTAATGGGAACTTGATTACGGAAATGAAACAAATTTTATTATTTTATAAAATACTACACCCAATCACAGAACGAACCCACAAACAACCTCAGCTCAAAAGGCAGAGTTAGGTACTACCAAATGAGCGGTTTGGCTCCTTAAAATTCCTACAACTGGGTATGGTGAAGGTTTCTTTCTATACGTATACGGTACACGCGATATGGGTTTTGGTAAAGCTTTAAAACGCATCGTGGATTCGAAATTCATGAAACACAGGCTACATAACCGCGTATTTCGAGGTCTGGTTCGATGACTGACCTGACGAGTAAAGTTTGCTCAGTTCTAACAAAATCTAACCAAATAGGTAACATTCGTAAATATTTTTAGGATTTTTTATGACAATGAAGTAACCCTGCGCTGACACAGAACAAACATCTGTATTCATCACGCAAATGTGTGTCCCGGGTGGTAATCGATCCCACAGCCTACAGTGCAAAAGGCTGAGCTTTTACTAACTGTGAGGCCGTATCACTGTCAATATTCTTCCCCCCTTTAAAAGGCTCTGTGGTTCAACCCACCAATTTCAGATCCAGAGGTCCCGGGTTCGATCCCCATGGGGAGTACTATATTTTGTGCTACCACCAACCAAACCAGGTTGGTAGGACTTTGTTAAGTCCGCCTGGCTAGCTACCACCATCTTACCTAATTTGTCGCCATAATAACAATTATGAAATTGTTGTGTTCCGGCATTTATAGGTAAGATAGCCAGTTCCTCAGTTAATTGAGGATTCTGGGTGAAGTGCGCCTCCACCTTCGGCCATATCTCAACTTGTAACCAGGTGAGACGAAGGCCAAGTGCTTACGCGTGGTACAATAAAAAAAAACATATTTGAGACACATATTTGTATATATGAAAACAGATGTTTTTTTCTGTGTTTGGGTGTTTTAATGTATCAAAAGTACCTACAAAAAAAGTATATTGTACGTATTCTAGTTCCCATATTATAAACTTTGCTGTACAAATTTTTATCCCGGGTGGTAATCGAACCCACAGTCTATATCGAAGAAAGCAGAGTACCAACTGAGCTGATGGGGCCAGTATCATTGTCAACATTCTTCCCCCTTTAAAAGGAGCATTTGAAACATTGTATTCTGATATGTACCGTGCTATGAATGACTGCGGCCTGAGGATAGTCCAGATAGGTCCCTACGCCACCGATGTCGTCATCGTACGAAGGCACAGCAAACATCCCAGGCTTGTATGGAGTGTAGAACTTGGTTGAGTAGTGGTTGAACCCGTAGAAGTCACTGGTGCCTGAAATAGGTTGAAAGCTAATGATGGGTTAGCTCTTGCCCTTCAGAATTAGGTATGCTGGTGGTAGCAAGGTAGGCGGACTTAAACAAGGACTTTGTTACCTCCAACTAAACCAAGCACAATATTGTACTCCCCTGGGGATCGAATCCGGGACCTCAGGATCTGAAATCTCTAGACCACAGAGGCGGTTAAATGCAGTCAGGTCGTCACGCCAACTACCTGCCTCAACTTAGTTGTCCATCTGCAGGCTTCCATTGCGGGAAAGCCTTTGCCCATATCAGCAGGCATTCGACGATTTTACCTTTGATGAATTCCTTTTCCTCATCACTTAGGCCTGGCAGCCTGGACACCTGGAACCCTTGTTTCAAGCTCCTCTCCATCACCCGTTTGACCACTCGTTGGGGGAAGCCTCCCTCCGTGCTGAATATAGGGTGACTGTAGAGTCCTACTTCGAAGTCCATCGCGTAGAGCCCTGCTTCTATGTCTTCGGGGGCGTCGGAGGCACCTTCGCGGTAGTCCGTCGCTATTGTTATCCCGCAACGACCTGGAAATACCAGAAACATTGATATTTTTAATGAAATAATGATATATAGAAAGTCGGAAATAGTGACGGAAAGATTGGGGAATTATTATTCCCTATTGGTAAATAACTATACCTTAACCTATTGGTTAGCGTGGAATTGACCGTTTGATTCCCTTGACACTACTACATCGCTCAACTAGTAGTGCCGTGGGAGATTTTTCTTTACCGTGACTCTACCAGTAGTGTCATGTTGAGAGAGGAGTGGATGCTGTTGAAAGTGCTGTGCCGACCTCGCCTGAGAAAGGAATAAGGGAGGACGAAGAAAAACACTTTTTGATTTTTATTATCCAAAAGAACCTTGAAGTTTAGGAGCGCTTTTTTAAACTCTTTTTGTCTATCCCATTCCTCCTACAGCTTTGATGTAGATACACACCGTTTTGCTCATCCCTGAACTCCTTATCATACACATGCCAGGCCCTAGCATGAGCCAAAAGCATGTTCTTCACTGCTATGTAGTCTGCTATCCCAGATATATTGAGCCCTGGAGCCATCCTGCGGAACAAAAATAGCTTAGTAGTTGCCGATTGGTCGAAATTCAACCATAAAATATAGTTTTTTTTATTGATTATAGCCAAACTATAGTCCACCAGTTTACTTGAAAAACAAGTAAGATGTTAGGCTAAGTCTAAAAGGACCTATTCACTTTGGACTTGAGTCTCCAAGATTGACAAGACGGCAAGGAGTTACATTCCTTCCCAGCATTAAGTACTGTTAGAGGTAGAGGCGAAACGATGTATTCTGCACAATGGAACATTTACAAGGTACGGGTTGTAGCCAGCCGTACGTCTGCTAGTCCGGTGGTAGAAAGGGGATGGAGAGATTAAGTCACAGATATCGTGCGTACATTTCCCAGAGTGGAATTTATAGAACCAACAGCCTGGCAACCCACCGTCTATGTTCTATAGGCCCTGCAAATTGGCCTCAACAACAAGCAAAGCAGAGCTTACTGCACTCCTTCACTTTATGAACTTTATAATGTGCTTTATATTTAGGTACCTATTCCTATACCTCCTTATAATAATGCTTAAAAGGGGCTCCGAAGCTTACTCTCCACGTATTAACTATAAACCCTGTAATCTTTTCTTTAACAGCTTAATATTCACTGCTGGACTGAGACCCATATTTTAATTATACAACTAACATCGGTAAACAGTAGATATAGATATAGATATTATAAACGGCATATTTACCATGATTTGAAGGTGGATGAGTTCTCAGATATTTCGTCACAGTTGCGGGGAATCCATTTAAAAATATTAGGTAATTTACCTTCATAAAGATCCAATAATTCCATAGCATATTGCTCAACAGCCACAAATAAAGGTATCTACGAAATAGCGGCCTACGGCAGAGAACTTTGTATCACTCAATCCCAATAAATATAACATAGTCTATAAAAACATAAAAAAACTCATTTTGAAACACAATATTATACTTAAGACTTTTGTATTCTGATGTCTGTGCTTTTGTTATGTTTAAAACCTATGAGTAGGAAAACAAAAAAAAAAGGTTATATTGATTCATGATTTGCTTTCGATTGAGGCGGGTACCTACCTTTGTTATTTGTTTTTAAATGGAATAGGTAAGCTCTTGATTTTAAAACTTTGCACAGACTTGGTTTGGTTGGTGGTAGGACTTTGTTGAAGTCCGCCTGGCTAGCTACCACCATCTTACCTAATTCTGTCGCCATAATAACAATGCTAAAATTGTTGTGTTCCGGCATTCAGAGGTAAGATAGCCAGTTCCTCGGTTTGTTGAGGATTCCGGGTGAAGTGCGCCTTCACTTTCAGCCTTATCAACTTGTTACCAGGTGAGATGAAGGCCAAGGGCTTCCCCGTCGTACAATAAAAAAAAAGACAATAATTAACTAAACATTTGTGATTTCTTACCGGGTCATCCCATACCCGTAGATCCCGACCTGCTTCGGCTCATTCAAGGTCACCCACGTCTTCACCCTATTCCCGAAAAGGCCATACAAAGCCCTCGCATAATCCTCGAACCAATCGGCTATCAGCGGATTGGCCCACCCGCCCAAATCCTGCAATCTCTGAGGTAGATCCCAATGGTAAATCGTCACGACTGGTTCCACCCCATGGGCTAGCAACTCATCTATCAAATTGTCGTAGTACTTTCTCCCATCGGTACTGATTCTGTTGGTAAAACCGTTTGGGAAGATCCTGGGCCAAGATATGGAGAAGCGGTAGAAGTCCAAGCCTAGGTATTTGATCATTTGCACGTCTCGTTTGAAGTACTGGTAGGACTTACAGGCGTCTTCGCCCGTGGTGCCATCGGATATTGTCGACGGCATTTTACTGAACATATCCCAGATGCTGGGGGATTTGTCTGTAAGAAACATAAAGGAGATCATTTGGTTTGTCTGTCTGTATGTGCTGGCTGATCTCCGAAACGGAACGACCGATTTTGACGGGTCTTTCAATGGCAGATAATTAGGATTCAGTGCGATCAATAAAACCCATGGAACGTCCAACATATACCAACTTATTCGTTTTTTTTTTAGTTTCGTGGTATAGGAGAGTAATAAAAAACGAAGTCCCATGCGTTTGCTTGTATATTACATGATCATGGTTTGCTTCCCACCTGATACGTTCCAAGCACCCTCGATCTGGTAGGCAGCAGTCGCAACACCAAGCTTGAATCCTTTAGGAAACTCCCGCGAAGACATGTTTACACTATAAATACAGAAATATTGGCTTGGTACATAATCTAAATAAGAACACTGCATTTACCTATTCTCGTATAACCGCCTCTCTGGTCTAGTGATGCGCCCACCATTGTCAGATCCAGAGGTCCCGGGTTCGATCGCAAGGGAGAACAATATTATTGTGCTTGGCTTGGTTGGAGATAGGACTTTGTTTAAGTCTGCCTGGCTAGCTACCACAATCTTACCTTAGTCTTTCGCCATAACAATAACAACAGTTCTAAAATATTGTGTTCCTGGCATTCATCCTGACTGTTAAGAATGTGAGCGGGTGAAGTGCGCTTTCACCATCGGCCATCATAACTTGAATCCAGGTGAGATGAAGGCCCAGCCCATCTCCGTAGTAGGCAATAAAAAAAGAAATCTCAATGCAACTTCTTAGATAAGTATTAAAAAATAAAACAGACTTGGCAGATCCGTTCCAACTTCAAATTATATTAGGTCCTTACATATGAAATTGGCGTTTTGTCGTACTGGCCACTTTGATCTTAAATATCTCCTCTTTGGTTTGGAATTCCAAATTCAAATTTAAACAGCTATTTACTCATGCATTTGTGTTTCGAAAACCGTAATTCATTTGTTTTTTTCTCTTTTGCTTTTTTTTTCTGCGTCACTCATTTCACAAAATGGAAAACTTAAAATATCGCATTATTTACGAGTACGAGTTCCACCGTGGCACCAGTGCTGCAGAAACGGCTCGAAGGATTAATGATGTGTATGGTGGTGGTGTCGCAAAAGAAAACACGGTGCGTTTTTGGTTTCAACGCTTTCCTGCAGAACAAGCCCCGTGGACGGCCGGAGACCAAGGTCGATAATGATGAATTGAAGGCTATTGTGGAAGCAGATCCATCGCAAACCACATCACAGTTAGCTGCAGGCTGCGGTGTTAGTGACAAAACCGTTTTAATCCACTTGAAGCAAATTGGGTGAAGCAAACCGACAAACGCGCGTCGACTGCTGCGTTACATTACTCAACCGGCACAATAATGAAGGAATTTTAAATCGGATCATTACATGTGATAAAAAGTGGATCCTGTACGATAATCGTAAACGCTCATCGCAATGGCTGAACCCTGGTGAACCAGCAAAATCTTGCCCCAAGCGAAAATTGACTCAAAAAAAGTTACTTGTAAGCGTTTGGTGGACTAGTGCCGGTGTCGTACACTATAGCTTTCTTAAATCTGGTCAGACGATTACGGCTGATGTCTATTGTCAGCAACTGCAAACCATGATGGAAAAGCTCGCTGTTAAACAACCGAGACTTTTCAATCGCTCTACGCCACTGCTGCTTCAAGACAACGCTAGACCACACACGGCCCAACAGACGACTACCAAATTAGAGGAGCTTCAATTGGAATGTCTAAGACATCCACCGTACTCTCCGGACCTTGCTCCAACAGATTACCATTTTTTTCGAAATTTGGATAACTTCTTGCAAGGAAAAAAATTCAATTCCGATGAGGCAGTCCAAACCGCTTTCAAAGATTTCATTGATTCCCGTCCGAATGGTTTTTTTAGTAAAGGGATCAATGAACTACCTGTAAGATGGCAAAAGTGTATAGATAGCAATGGTACATACTTTGATTAATAAAATATATTTTAATATGAAAAAATTGCCTTTATGTTCCTCCCATACAAAACGCCAATTTCATATGTAAGGACCTAATATATGAACTTATTCATATATATTCTATTTCAAATGTTTACTGAACTCGGTTGCCGCTGCTATCAGTCTATGCTAACAAGCCTCACAGCTCAGTTGGTAGTGTCTTCTTCCTTCTGGGCTGTAGGCTGTGGGTTCAATTCCCACCCAGGACAAACATTTGTGTGATGAATATTGATGTTTGTTCTGTGTTTGGGTGCGGTAATCTAGTTCCCATATAACAAGCTTTGCTTAATTTGGGAACGCTGCTGAGTGAAATTAATGTCCTGAATATTTTAAATTATTACAAATAAAATATTCCAGTAGCAAGACGTACGGACGGCTTAGTGAGTCTTCCGTGGTTCGGAAACATCCTTACCGGACAATACAAACTGGGAAAAATGCCTCGGGAATCGAACCCAAGACCGATGGGGTCGAAAGTGGCGCTACCAGTAGCCCTACTAGAGTACTGACCTTGCATGTTCCTGAGAAGTGATTATAACATACGTTTGTAAGATGAAGAATAAATTGACGAATCTGGAAAACGAAATAAATACTGGTAAGATCTACTTATACATTATAATTCATACAAGGTTATCAAACCTTGGATTAATAATAATAGATAGGTACAATTAATTATATTACATAATTTAGTTTATTACTTTTCCTGTCATAAAACGATGGAAGATACTTACTTCAATTTAATAATTTATTATTATCGGATATTGGGATGAGAACTATAGTTAACATCACAATATCAAGGTTAGCGGAATTATTCGTTGAAGAAATTGAGAGTTTGGCTTGTTTTTGCAAATTGATCAATATTTGTTAACCGGTATGGAAGAAAATGGGTAACGCGACCTAATGATATGATCCATTAGTCAGCTTTTACGACACCTGCAGGCAGAGAAGGGATGGATTCTAAAACCGCGACAACCATAGCACATAAAGATATTATCACAGGAGTACTTTTATGTATAATGGTATAAGTACTTATATATAATTAAAATAACTATTTGCTATAACGTATATTTCGTGTTATGTAACGAATTTAAAATATTAAAATAATTTATCTGAATTTCTTTTTCCTGTGTACCTTGGTACCTACCCTTGGTACTCATATCTAATATTATATTCGCAAAATATTACATTCTGAAAATATTACACAACAAACAATCACAGCCAAAGTTTACCTATAAGTACTTGCATGGTGTTTAGGTGTGTGTGACGATAGGTTACTAAGGATATTAGTCGCCTTGTAAGAAAGTGGTTCTATTCATACTATCTTTTGCCAGGCAAATCAACTAAATTACTAAGAAACTTGATAGCCACCTTCTAAGGCTCTATCGTAGATTCAATTGAGTCAAGAGCCGACTGACTGCTGAGCTAAAAATACACAAATATCCCACAATCAATATTTATTTCGTGAATTTTGACTTACTTCATTCGATCCATAGCTTGAGACGTCAATTCACCACGCTAAATCAAGAACAACATAAATGTTAACGCAGATATTCTAGTTTTGTCTTTATAGGTGGTAATTCAGATTAGATTGCATCGAAGAATATACTTCACCCATTTAATCTAAAAGGTGACTCAGAATGGGCCAAAAGTATCGCGCAAAAATAAATTATTTATACTTAAAATTACACTTCAACACCAAGTAGGTAGTCGATTTGGCACCGCTGAAGAGCACAGCCTGGGAATCGGATTGAGCCTCCTGTAACTATATCCGCTACGTTTTTTTATTTGCTTTGCCGAAAAGCCCACTTTTATATTCGTTCATATCTCCTAGCTAGCAGTAGGTATACCCATAACATTGCCAAAACTCATATCAGTTTTAGTATGACGGAGAGATGCTTGACCTTCATCTCACCTGATTTTCAAGTAGGTATAAGATATGATAAGGCCGAAGTCGGAAGCGCACTTCAAACGGAATCCTCAACCAACTGACGAACTGGCTATCTTATACCTCTAAATTCAAATTCAAATTCAAATTAATTTATTCGGAATAAAAAACACAGTGTACCTACATAAAAACTAGTGACAACGATGCTAGCCGCAAATAGTATTAAACTGTGTCGCGGCCAGTATCGCCCTCCTCTTGATATGTTGATAGCATATTATTCCTAAAAAAATTAAAAAGATATGTTAAAAAGTACAAACTGTAGGGAATGTGTGAAAGTTTATTAAACAACATATCCGTAAAGGTACCTATGTGAAGTCAATGAGTAGGTGAATGAGAGTTATAGGCAAATGGCACTCCTGATGACACCAGCCTCTTAAGAGCCTGGGCAACAGAAGATCCTACGTGCGGTACGTAGGATTTGCGAGTTGGGAAGTGTACCTATATTGTTGTATCGTGTGTGTGGGTGTGTGTGCGTGTGTGTGATGGTGTGTGTCTGTTCGATGGTGTGTGTGTCTGTGTGAATGGTGTGTGTCTGTGTGTGTGTTTATGATATTGAGTGAGTGGATTGCTTGTTTCATGTTATACGTTAAGTAATTTTTCCGTACCCTCATATGAGAGAGCTAGCAGCCAGTTTAATATTTTAAACTTAAATTTAGGTATTGTTAATGGATAAACGTCAAGTTCTTTATTAACCTTATTGTATAGCAATGAACTAATGTGATAGTAGTGTCTTCTAGCAAGTGCAGTTCTGCGAGACTCAGTTTGGCGTACTTTATCAGAGCGGAGCTTATTTTTATGTAGGTTAGGTTGAAACGGAACCTCAGTGTGCTTACGCAGAAGGGTGCTAAGTATGAAAAGTTTTCTAACCGTGAGTACTTGTCAGAGAGAGTAGAGATCACTAGTAGAGAATAATCTAGGTTTACCACATAGCACCTTTAACACAGCTCTCTGCGCTCTTTCCAATCGTAGAATGTGAGTCTTGCACGCCCCACCCCAAGCTGTTATACAGTAAGATATTATGGATTGACCTAGGGCAAAGTAAACTGTTTTCAGACATTGTAAGTCAGCAGAATTCCGAAGATTCTTAAAAACGTACATTAGCTTTCTGGATTTACTAACAGTTTGTGCAATGTGTTCGGTCCACGACAAGAATCTGTCGATCGTGACACCAAGGTATTTTAGGACTGGGTTTTTTTTTACATAGATACAGTTACAAGAGTTGGTAGTGATGCAGTTATTTATAAATTGAGGTTGACTAGATGAGTTTTGTGAATATGTAATTAATTTTGTTTTACTTATATTTAAGGTTAAGAGGTTAGAGGACAGCCATAGCATAACTTTATTGAGAGAAAGTTCAGAAGTCTCATGGGCTTCCTTCCAAGTACGGCCGTGAATGAGTAGAGCACAATTATAAATATAGATGAAATTCTAGTACACCTTGTAGTGTGAACACACCTTTGCAGTAATTGCTGTGTAAGACAAATTTGAGACGCTCCTCGTGCTGATAAATGAGATGCTGTTTTGTGTATTTTCATTATAATAGGTACCTAACCTACCTATTTACATAAATCTTTGCAAAATGAGTCGCTAAGAGACACATGGATACATTTCATCTCAATGACGAAGTACTTGGCCTTATCTTACCTGATTTTCTCAAGTGAACTTGAGAACTTGTTCATGGCCGAAGGTGGAAGTGCACTTCTACCAGAATCCTCAATAAACTACTCGTACAGAGGCAAGGTTTCTTGCTGTGGTCGTCGACGCCATCTTGAAGAGTTCAGCGTTATCTGCCTCCAAAAACGATGGTGGTACGATAGAAAAAAAACTCATTTTTATTTTTATTTCGTAATTCTGATAGTCAATTTATTGATAACATAATAGGTTACGGTAACTCCCAGCACCCAACGAGTTAAACAAAGTCCTACCACCAAACAGTTGTTTGATTATTTTTGTTTATAACATATCGGGGAATGTCATTGAGCCGTTTGTACACGTCCATCATTGTGGGTCTCTCCTTCCGTACCTCCGAGGTGCAAAGCTGGCTGAGTGAGAGCATCAGAAGGAATAACGCAGGGTTGGACTGCGGAGTGTCTCTTATGGCGACGTCTTCTAGCGAAGCTGGAATACACAAGGTTCATAAAAAACTTGTGGTCTGAGCAACTGGCTATCTTTCTCTAAATGCCGGAACACAACGAAAACGCGGACTTAAACGGAGTCCTACCAAACAAACCGAGCAAAATATTCTACTCGCCTGAGGATCGAACCCGGGACTTAACCGCCTCAGTGGTCTAGTGGTGGTAGGACTTTGTTTAATTTCGCTTGGCTATATACCACCACCTTACCTAATTCTGTCGCCATAACAACAATTCTTAAAGTTATCTGAAGTAAGATAGCCAGTTCCTCAGTTTGTTGAGGATTAAGTAAAGTGCGCCTTTGGCCTCATCATAAATTGAAATCAGGTAAGATGAAAGCCAAGCAGATCCGCGTAGCACAATAAAATAAAAAAAATTACCTTTATCAAAAGCAGGATTCTTGACCATGTGACTGATTTCTTTAGTTAGACACACCTTAATACTATTATCTCCAACATATCTAGCAGACGGGCGACCCGTCGCCATTTCCAACACCGTTACACCGAAGGAGTATGTGTCTAACCCGCGCGTCAGTTTGTGTCCACATATGTATTCGGTTGGTAGATATTGCCACGTACCATGTGGGTTACTGCAAATCACTAATATTATAAAAGCATACGTTTTTGTACGACGGGGAAGCGCTTGGTAACTAATTGATTAATTGACTGGGTCTGAAATCGGTGGGTTGAACCACTAGACCACAGATGCGGTTGGGTTAGTTGTTTGTTTCTTCTTCGCGCCCACACCGCTAAACAGGTTGAGCTGAAACTTGGCACAATCCCTCTAGACCGTAAATGAGACATAGAGGCTACTTTTCGTCTTACAAACAGTATCCGTGGGGTGGAAATAAATTGTCATACATCGAAATACAAAACTGATTCGATAGGTAGGGATAAGACGGATTGACCTGAAACTTTGCAAAAAAATATTGTAAAGGAAAAACAAATAGGCTTATCTTCATCAGAATACCGATAGTATAGCTGACAAAGCTTGTAAATGAAAAATGTTAAGATAAATACCTAACTTATTTATCACTACACGCATCACGGAAAGTTAGATACAAAGAAAATTACAGAGAGTAGTTGATCGAGTAAGCGAAGTGAACGAGATCTCCGAGTTTAGTTTGTAAATTCGGCACTGTATGTATGTATGTATGTAGCAATGTTTGTGACGGCATAATAAAATAAAATTAAAACTGTAAAGAGATAACGTAAATGTACATTGATAGTCGCGGGTTTTTTTTATACCTGGAGTAGTATAAGAGATATTGGGATGGAAATAATGTTTGATCGAGTGCTTAGTGCGAGTTGCAATCGATTCGCGTTTGCTCACCGTGAATGGTGAATATGTATTATTTTTCCTACAAATAGTCGTAAATGCAAACGCGTCCGAGCAGGTATTGAGCAAGTATAAAACTACTACCGATCGATTCGAAATTTTCAACATGCATAGATTAGGTATACTCTCATGGTATATATCTATCGAACCTAGTACGTTGTACTAGGTACATATAAGAAAAAAATGAGCAAGGCATAAAACACTCCTATTTTTTCTGAAATAATAAAAACAGTTGTGAAAAACGATTCAGAACAATGAATGAATTATAAGTATACATATAAACGATGTCTTATCTGTAGCCTACAGAGAAACTTTCGCAAAATGCGCGATGATTTTTTTTCTAACGGGCTTTCACTCTTAACCAACTTTTTTTTAACTGTACGACGGGCAAGCGCTTGGCCTTCATATCACCTAGTTTTAAGTTGTGATAATGCCGAAGGTGGAAGCGCACTTCACCCGGAATCCTCAACAAACTGAGAAGCTGGTTGTCTTACCTCTAAATACCAGAACACAACAATTTAGAATTTGTTGTTTGAAAAAAGACTTACTTGGATATGTCTAATTCGCTGTTGTCACCAAAAAATCCTTGTTTACATAAACCAAAGTCAGCGATCTTAGGATTAAGATGTTCGTCTAGTAGGATGTTGGCTGGTTTTATATCCGTGTGTATCAAAGATATGTATTCGTGCATATTGTGGAGGTACTGTAATCCTCTGAAATAGAAAGGGAAGTAATTAAACGAAAGACTGTGGTAGATGAATTCCAATCCAAGGTGAATGAACAGGGTCACTTCCCAATATAAAGGCGCTTTCGATATGACAAAATTGCTTTATTAATTTGTTCAATCAAAAAAACAATGAAACATAACTAACGTTATATGCCATATTCTTAAAACACAACGCTTGCGCGATCTAGAAAGCGTACCAAATTTAGCAGCGACATCTAGTTCAATATTATGAACTAAATTTCACACAATTATGTTTATGAATCAAACAAATGGCTTGAACACAAGGTGAAAAAAATAATTAACTTGGGTTATTGAAATACCAAGGAGGCAAGTAGGGTGAACGACAAAAAAGTTGTTTAATAATTTCTAATTCTACAAATTGTTTATATAGGTACCGTATTATTAAGGAACTTGTATTGTATCGTAATAAATTACCTAATTTGTGTTCAAATCAAGTAAAGTATCTACATTTATTCCGGATTTATACCGGGGTTAGATCCAGAGGTCCCGGGCTCGATCCCAAGGGGAAGTACAATATTGTGTTTGGTTTGATTGGTGGTAGGACTTTGTTTAAGTCCGCCTGGCTAGCCACCACCATCTTACCTATAATCCTGCCGCCGTAACAACAAATCTAAAAAATGCTGTGTTCCGGCATTTAGCGGGAAGATAGCCAGTTCCTCAGATTGTTGAGGATTCCGGGTGAAGTGCGCTTCCACCTCAGAAATCGGTGTCTTTCGTGCTTTCATATACTTATTAATAGGTCTTCACCTATGTAGTTGCCGTTTTGTAGGATGATCAGGGACGCTACCGCCGAAGGCGAAGCCGATCTCCATTGGCTTAAAATTAGCTTCATGAGAACTAGAAACGATTTTTACTACCGGGTATGTGTCATATCCAAAATGGCGTTTCCCATCTCAAAAGTGTAGACATGTTATGAAACCTATCCGTTCAGTACATTTGACGGTAAAAATCGTTTCTAGTTCTCATGAAGCTAATTTTAAGCCAATGGAGATCGGCTTCGCCGTCGGCGGTAGCGTCCCTGGTCATTTCGAATAAAAACGATTTCTGAATGTCTATGAATTCTGATTTCAAATTAATTTTATTTTTAAAACATGACATTCTTTTTTCAAAATCAGTCTTTTGTTTACTGATTAGCGTTACGTTTTGTTATGTCATCATGGATACGTTAAAAATTCGAGTAATTATGGAATATGAGTACCGATGGGGTAGCAACGCGGCACAAACGCGACGTATACGGAGAGAACACTACAAACGAACGCACAACCCGTTATTGGCTTTCCCGCATATATAAATAGCACTAAAAAACACTAAGGTTTAACCTTGTGCTATCGCGAGTCACATACTTAGGTACTAATCTATCAGATAAAGTAGGTACGATACATAATTCTAAGAAAAAATAACAATGATCACAATATCATGGCAACCATTCAGCTGGTGATGTAAGAATCTACCTACGCAGATATCTACGTTAACTCTACGAACACAAGAAGTTTATTTTTATTTTAAACCTAATATTGTTAGGTGTCAACTGAACACAATGATTGAGAAACTCGCACAACGCCAACCAGCTTTGGTGAATCGATCATCCCCGTTACTGCTGCAACAGACCGTCTCCACGCTACAAGAGCTGGGACTGGAAGCTCTCCGTCATCCGCCGTACTCACCAGACCTTGCGCATACCGACTTCTACTTTTTCCAGAATTTGGACAACTTCTTAACGGGAAAAAAGTCAATACCCGGGAGGCAGTAGGTACAAAATGCCTTCGAAGAGTTTGTTGCCTCCCGTCCAGCAGACTTTTTCAAGAAGGGCATCGATAAATTGCCACTGCGCTGGCATAGATGCGGCGACTGCATGGACGATTACTTTGATTGACAGAGATAAATGAGATCGAAAAAAAAAGACTAGCATTGATTTCATACAACACGGCAATTTCATAGTTAAACACCTAATATTTACAGGATTTTGTATCACATTCTTGGCGTCCGATTATTACAATATTACTGGTGGCAATATAATACTTTCATTATCACAAGATACTTGACATACACACGTATTTCATAAATGTATCAGTACAGCATAGTAAACAATTACAAAGGCGTATAATGTATTTCGCTTTATAATATATTCGGTTTATTTTTACATACAGTCAGTAACTTGCTTGTACGAAGTTCGTGATCGATCTCTTTGGTGATTAGAACAATATCCCAAATTAATCAGGGAATATAAAATAGGTTTATAACCTATTTCATTATTATATTATATTTTATTAACCTTGGATACTGCTTACACGCAAACCTGGGCATGTTCCAAACGTAAGTTTGGGGGCTCTCTAGTAGATGATGCTCATAAGATCCACGAATCCTCAAAGGGGAATAAGTAATTAGCATAGCTATTCAGCGTGGCAATGCAGCCAGTGTCTTGGACACGCTTCCGTCTGGTACAGGTCTGGAACAGTTGAGTTACCTATAGGCCGTTTGTAAAGGTCCTTAGGTAATCTGACTGATTCCTTTGTACTAGTTAGTTTAATTGTACTTTTTTAAGTAATACCTATGTCAGTTACTTTTTTACAAGCAAAAGCAAAGTAATTGCTTCAAACCTGGCAACTCCAAGTGCGATTTGATGTCGCTGCGGCCACGTCAGAGCCACGAAGTTGGGATCATGCTTTCTATTGTGTATTCTCCTGTCTAAAGAGCCACCAGACATCAGCTGTTGGACAAGGCACACGTTTGAACCTGAAATGTAACGACAACGTGATGATTAGTGGGCTATTGTATACGCTATACCTTGCAATCGCTTGATCCGTCGATGCGATGAGAGATGTCATTACCCGACGCCTAGACAACCTTTGTATACAGACACAATCAGTCTCACGCAAGTGGCGCTAAATTTAAAAAGCTTACCCGATTTCGACGCAGTACCCAGTTTAGGCTGGTCTCCCCTAATCCAATATGTCAATGAAAAACACTATTGAAATTAACTATTATTAGCTTTGAAATATCTTCTCGTCAAAGATACCGCAGAGCCTCAAGATGAAAGTCTTCAATCAGTGTGTGTTGCCAGTGATGACCTACCGTAAATAAGTTCAAAGTCGCACAGCGAGCTATGGAGAGAGCTATGCTTGGAGTTTCCCGACGTGATAAGATACAAAATGTGGACATCCGTAGAAGAACCAAAGTCACTGATATAGCTCTCAGAATTAGCAAGCTGAAGTGGCAGTGGGCAGGCCACATATAGCTCGGGGAACTGATATCCGCTGGGGAATAAAGGTTCTTGCATGGCGACCACGATTGAACGCGAAACGGAGTATGGGAAGACCCCCCACTAGTTGGACCGACGACATTGTGGTTGTGCCGGTCGCAGGGAGTCGATGGATGAAGGAGGCTCAGGATCTTTTTGTGGCGTCGATTGGGGGAGGTCTATGTTCAGCAGTGAACGTGTGTGGGTGTGGGCTGATATGATGATGATGATAATTAGAATGACAAAGTAAACCTAATAATAGGTTTATAGGGAATATAGCCTTTACAATCAACGCCACCAATAGCGAACATAAGCCGCCTCCATCCACGACTTGGCATTACCTAATACATGACATTAATGTTCTAACGAATTCTAATAACCTACCTTGTTGATCCGGTTTTAAGACTAATAAAAAAGGTTAAAGAAAAAAGGTTAGGTTTAAAGGTTAAACAAATTATTTCTTAAAACCGGATCAACTAGGTAACAAAGAGGTGCTGTTTCTTTTAAATTTGGTTCTTGCACTTTTATTTAGCGCATGTTGTCCAGTTTTAGGTAATTAGCATTTTTTTTATTACCCTAGCAAATGGTTCCATATATACACATCAACAATGTCTAGGGATATTATGAATTAACTGATTAGAAAAATAGAAAACAATATTTTTTTACTCTAAATAATGAAAGCTTGTCTTATGCCCTGCTCATTTAATAATAATTACGTTTTAAAAATTAAAAAGAAAACAGACTCCAATGAAGAAGATTATACAATTTCGTTTACCTGGATGACGTATTTTTTCAATTATTTTTATGACAGATGGACTGACAGACAGACAGGCAGAGAGACAGGCGCGTGATCCTATAAGGGGTTCATTTTTTTCCTTACTTTTAAGGCTTTTTTAGGTAATACACCCTAAAAATACCCAAATCGCTTAAAGTGAGCCTATATTATATTTGAAGAGTTCTCTCGATTTATCCAGGATCTCATCATCCACCTGTAAAGTATACCCATGCTAAAAAAAAAATATTTTTCCAAATCGGTTCAGGCGTCTATGAGTAATCGGGGAACATACATAAAAAAAAAGATTCTGACGAATTAAAAACCTCCTTCATTTTTTGAAGTCGGTTAAAAAACCGACAGATTTTTTCACTGTTTTTTTTTATTTGCATCAGGCCATTTATATCCAGCTCTTACTTACATTACACCAATGGCACTTATTTAGATCAAGAAAAATAAAAAGAACATTTTATTTTATATATACGATAATAATTTTCTGAAGAATGAATTTTACGAACATCTCAATTTAATAGTTGAGGGAATTCATACAATATCTCTAGACATTGTTGATGTGTACATTTCGTAAATCTATTTAATACTTGTGTTGTGATACATTTGTCTTTGTGTTTGTCATTTGTGTCATTTATTTCGTTTAAGCGTTTTAATTCTAGTTGAGCTAGATCTTTGCACACGCTGTAACTCTAAATGGTAATGGAAAATACTGTTTTATGACTGTTACGTATATCACCCTATGCTTGTTCTTTGTTTTGTCTGGATGTCCTATTTTAATTAAATATCCGTCCGAACTTTGAAGGGCTGTAGGTACCAACTATTAACCATTTTTTCATAGATTCAACTTATATAATAACCATGAATTGAATTATATTGTATTTGTAAGTCACATACCATCACTTGTAATTGTATGTATTCCTAGCTAGCTATTTATCTCATACAAGCCTCATAGCTCAGTTGGCAGTAACTCTGCCTTCTGCGCTATAGGTTGTGGGTTCGATTCCCACCCAGGACAAACATTTGTGTGACAAATACAGATGTTTGTGGGTGTTGTATCATATAGTATAAATACGTATGTATTTACAAAGTATTTAAGTATTCTATCCGTAATCTAGTTCCCATATTATAAGCTATGCTTTAGTTTAGGGCTAGATGGCGCTGTGTTATTTATTTATTTACTGATTTTACATGCACCCTCTCAATATGTTTAAATAAAAAGTGGTAGGCGTTACATACAATTTTTTTTATTCTGTAAATTTGTCAGTGTATTTAGTTTTCTTAGATTTTGTATAAGTTTAATGTTTGGATTTAAGTAAGTAAATAAAGAGTTTGATATCCACAGAATACTATGGCTCCGAGTAAAGTTGATATCGGTCGGAAACTCACTCGCGATAGCTCTATCTGAAAACCAGCGCTGTTGCACTTAGGTGCAAGCTGCTCCACCTAAGTGGAACAGCGCTGAGATGGTGCCAATTGGCATAGGTAGGTATACTTTACTTGAATATCAATGACCTTTTTTTTTATTGTACGACGGGGAAGCTCTTGGCCTTCATCTTACCTGGTTACAAGTTGAGATGAGGCCGAAGGAGGCGCACTTCACCCGGAATCCTCAACAAACTGAGGAACTGGCTATCTTACCTCTAAATGCTACTATCTAAATACTTGATATGATATATCAATGATACGTGCCAAATGTTGCGAGTTGTTTGTGTGTTGTTGTTTGTCTTATTTCCTTTATATTAGTAGGTTATTACCTCCGTTTTCAATACTGTATCCGTATAGTGGTATTATGTTGTCATGGCGGTACTTGTCCAGTCCTATTTCCCTGATCAGCTCCTTTACCGACTTGTTGCGATCATTCGCGTTCAACCTTTTCACGGCCACGAAGGAGTTCTTCCAATAAGCTGAAAGAAGATACCCGATAAAAAGTAGCCTACGCTCTTTCTCAGGTGTATCCTGAAGAAGAGCATAGGCTAAAAGTTGCCTACGTCCTTTCTTAGGTGTCATAACGGCATAGGCTATGTATCTCCCAGCGAATAAAAAAAAAACCGTTTAGTTGTAAAGTAAGACAAACAGACAGACACTTTCGTTTTTATAATACCTATTACTAGCTTTTGCCTGGGGTATTGACTTTGGGGAACCCGTATACAAAGTAGCCTATGTCCTCAGGATACAATTTACCTCCATGCTAAATTTAATCAAGATCCGTTTAGCCGTAAAAACGAAAAAAAAAAACAATTCTGATATTACTTTTTTTGTATTTAAAGTTTGATCACAACATTTACAAAAGATACAACCCGCATCTTTTCCGGAGGAAAAAATGTGGGTTGTGAATTATAACTTTTGTAAAAACAATATCCACCTGACAAAGTCCGGCAACAAATAATAGGTACTTATACCTACGCTATGTTCCGTCGGTATGCAGCTTGTGGAAAAGCTCGCGACATTGTAATTGTAACCTCATCTTCGCCTATAACCTCCAAGGAGCCTCAAGGTAAAAAACCCAAATAATATACACATTCCACTTTATACTATTAGTCCATTGTGCAATACTTGTGCATGGTATTAGGAATAATTTGGATTTCAAATTTGGTTATTTTTTAAGAGGGCGTTCTGCGTTCTTCTTCTCTCTCTTCTATCCTAGTACCTTTATAAACAGCTCCGAAACCTCCTGCGCCAATCATGTTGCACTCACTCCAGTCACCAGTAGCTACGGTCAGCTCCTTATAATTGATTTGAGGTATAGAAGACTCATTTAAAACCATATCATGGACGTTAGATGGTTTAATTTTCAGGCTGCCGTCTGAAATAGTTCTCAGATAATCATGCAAGCATACTACTCATTTATTTATACTACAAAATAAATCAGTCCTTGTTTTAATGCGGTGCCAAGGGACCGAAATTCAGTCTGACGGTAATTTCAGCACAAAAAAATACAGTTTGTTTTCGTACTCTTTAGTGCGGGTTCGGATCACGCTTGGTTGGTTTTAGTAGTTTTGGTACCTAAGTACCTAAATCACACTATGTTTTAATTTCGAGTGTTTTGAACCGCTTCGAGCTGAAATAAAAATTAACGTTTTTTTTAATCTGCCGTTTACTTAAGCCATTATCGGATATGTCCCAGGATGGTAGGTAACTACGTTTAAATATTGTTACGAGCAATCTATTAGTACTTAAAATAAGACACGTTTATTCAGCACCAAATTAAGTATTCTGCAAGACAGTTAAACAACACTTTTTTTTTTACATTTAATACATCGTCCACTTGCGACGACAGTGTGACATCTCAAATTATACGATTTTTCGTTTTACTGATATTCTGAATCGCGATCTCGCGTTCTATTATCTCCAAAAACGGGATATTTTTTGCTACGTAAACAACAAGGAATATGAGAGAATGAGACAAAATATCACAATATAGCACTGTCTCGTTCGGTGATCGAGTTGGCTTCGACACAGTGACAGTTCAGTTGTCACCTGGGTTTTAAGATGTGAAGTGCTCCCGGTTTTCATGAAAAACGTGATCACGAGGATACCACGTGTTATGTGATAAAGGTGAGTTTCTTTCAATATATTTTTTTATTCGACAATGTGGCATGTCATACTTATTACACTGTTCTTGTAAAACATAATGCGAAGTTAACGAGGAATGTTTTCGATGTCACGTTTTTCTTGTAAGAAATTCACAGTATCACTGCGTCATCTTGAGTTGTAACGTTGTAGATGATAAATATTTTTCTTATACTGGAAATTTGTTGTGGGTCATTTATTGATGTTCTGTTGTTGCAGAATACATATTAATAAACTGTAATGGTATGTCCTCATGACACGTTGTATACACTAAACAGCAATATAAAACATCAGTTATCTTTACAGATAGCGACAAGGTCTGAACGAATATTGCAATTAAAACAAGCAAAAATGGACGAGGATTTGCCGTCGACGAGTTCATCTTCTGTAACTACCTCAGTTACTTGTAATAACTAAGAATTAAAAACTGTTAACAACGATGAAATAGTGGATGATAAAAACACGACACCAACTCATCGTCATCGCAGTGTATCGGTGAGTTCATCTTCTTTTATCGAGGACAGCGATGACTCTGTAAAAGACCCCGACTATCAAGAGATTCAAGAAAAACGCCAACCTGTATTATCACTCAATGATGTAAGCGATGATGTTTCAACAGCTACGACTAGTCAGCAAACGACAAACCAAGAAGGAAGGTCAGGCATCAACTCAGTAATTTTAACTTCTAATGAAAATCTAATCAATGAACCTGATACTATGATTACCGAAAATCAACCGCCTCTAATTAAACCTAGCGTCGTCACCACAACGGAATCGCAAAATCCTCCTACTACCGATGAAACTCCTACTAAAAAAGAGAAAAAAATTGAAGAAAAATGTAGCAAAGAAATTGAGAAATAGTGGGAAACCTTATAAATCACCAAAAACTCAAAATTATATTCGTGAACGCACACTTAAACCCCCCTGTAAAGAAATCTGTAGATTTAAATGCCACGCAAATATAACGCAAATTCAACGGCAACAACTTTTGAAAGAGTACTGGGATTTGGGTGAAATTGAAAGACAGTGGTCATTTATAATTCAGTCCATGAAAGAGGTGAAACCACCCCAACGATATGTCAGAATTGATTCTGACGGAACAATAGCACCAAAGCGCGAAAACAACAATGTTTACTTTTTTACAGTGTCTGGGGTTAATCTGGGGTTTTTAAAACACTTTGGCCATCAATAATAGACCTATAGACACCGCACAAAACAAAAATAATAAAAATACAAACATTTCTTTGATCAAAGACAATCGTGGATGTCACAAAAATCATGCCCATGTTGACGAAACAATAAAAACCGGAGTTGATTATGGCTTTTATTTACCAAATTATATGTTTTAAATACCAAGAATCGAGTCGCATTACATCCGAGACAATTCCAAGAGGCATTACATTGATGGGAGTAAAACTATTTCCGATATACACCGAGACTACGTTGACACCGAGACTGAGTTACGTTTTACTTAATAGTTTACATTAAGTGCCTTATTAAAGTCTAAGTTTAGGTAACAAAATCTACGATGAGAATTGTTACCACTATATTGAATGATTCTATTATTCCTCAAATAAAAAATGAATTTTTAAGAATAACGTTTTATTTTTATATAACTTAGTCAAATGTAATTTTTTACATCTTCTTCAACGTGATAATTAAACTTACCACCTTGTAAATTTTATTTTTTTCTGTAGCAACGTGATAAATTTTCATTTTTTTTTTCAAACTATAATAAGAAATGGATTTAGTTCCAGATGTGTTTATTCTTTTTTAATATTTAATTTCATTATTAGTTGTACTTTAATCAATTCATATATAATTAAGCTATCTGGAAAGTAATTTTAAAGTTATGCACATTTAAAAGTTTAAAAGTCGTTTTCTGTAAAATTTGAGTTTTTGAGATGTCACACTGTCGTCGCAAGTGGACGACATAGACGGGTAAGCGCTTGACCTTCATCTCACCTGGTAACAAGTTAAGATAAGGCCGAAGGTGGAGGCGCTTTTCACCCGGAATCCTCAACAAACCGAGGAACTTGGTATCTTACTTATGAATGCAATTTTTTTAGAATTGTTGTTATGGCCTCAGAATTAGGTAAGATGGTGGTAGCTAGCCAGGCGGACTTAAACAAAGTCCTCAAACCAAATCAAGCACCGTATGCTCCCCCTGGGGATCGAACCCGGGACCTCAAGACCTGAAATCGGTGGGTTAAACCACTAGACCACAGTGGCGGTTAAAACTTATTTATACTCCCGAATCACTAAACACTGTTATCACACTCAGATATCACTTGAAGCTATCTCGTTTTATCGTAATTGAATAGGTACTGTCCTGCTTCAGAGTCGCGCCGTCGCGCGGTATGTTTATCCCCGACTCTATAGATTTTTACAGTAGGTATGTGCTGCGGGTCTCTTAGGTATTGGAATCTCATTATTTTCAGCGGTCGTTAACAACCCTTTTGTTTAGTTTGTAAACATGTTGTTTTATCTTACTTTCGCGGAACTATGTGAAGACCCGTGATATTTCTAGAATATCAAAACTATATACCTAGATTGTTAGTTTGGTAGGTAGGAGTCTATTGACAGTCAAGTGATTCGATGACAAGAAATCCGTTATTGAACACATTCTTTATTATATTATTCTCCGAGTTAAGTTGGTAAGTCTGGCACTGTATGTATATTGGCAATGTTTGTGCAAGTCCGGCACTGTATGTATGTACTTATATAGGCAATGTTTGTGACGGCATAACTCTCTAACGAGTTATCCGATTTTAATTTCATTTAAACTGTATGTAAAGAGATAACACAAATATAAATAGACAGTCGCGGGGGATTTTTGATAAATGGGATTATTTCGAGATATTGTGGTGAAAATAAATACAATATTTCGCACTGTATTTTATTTATACACGTATATACATATTTTGCACATTTCTAATTATGTTATTTTAATTTTTAATATAGGTGGTTTTTGGAACATGGGGTTACAAGAGGGTAAAACGCTGGGTATGTCTTGTCAGATATAATGTTATAGGATTGACTTCACAATTCCTTTCTATTATTATTTAATTTCTGAAACCACACGTTTTTTTTACGACGGCGATGTGCTAGGCCTTCATCTCACCTGAGTTTCAAGTAAATAAGGCCGAAGGTGGAAGCGCACTCCTCTAAATCCCGGAACACAACAATTTAAGAATTGTTGTTATGTTGACAGAATTCGATATGATGGTGGCAGCTAGCCAGGCTTAAACAAGTCTTACCACCAACCAAACCAAGCACAATATTGCACCCCTTTAGATCAAGCCAGCGACCTCTGGATCTGACACAGGTAGGCAACTAGACCACAGAGGCGGTTAGTTGTTGCGATAAGATACGTGATAGTTTGCAAGCCCATATTATCGTTAATCGGAGTACTAGGCACTAGCATGTGTCATCTTTAGTCCTGCTAACAAATATAAATATTTTCAAGTTCTAGTATACTAAAGAATACATACAGAAACACTCACCATCATTGAACTTGACTTTGTAGCCTGGGGTCTCAACCCTCATAAGTAAATCATCGAGGAGCTTATGGTAGTTTGAATCGACGTATGGTTTCAGGCATTGCATGGCTGGTAAGTGTTCCATTTTAAAGAGAAGCATGTTCAGTTCCGCGGTGTAGTGATGGTATCTAGCCCAGTCATCGAGCAACGCTTTAGATGGGGAGTGTCCTCTGTTCTTTGCGCGCTGATCTATCTCCTGAAAAAACCACGTCGGTAATCCCACGTTGAACGTTTAAACATCGGTGTAAGAGTATATTTCTCGTTAATTAATTAATCTGTACTATTATTATAAAGAGAAAATATTTGTATTTTTGTTTTGTTTGAATAGGCTCAAAAACTAATGGACCGATTTAAAATAGTATCACTGAGTAGCATAGGCTATGTTTTTTATCAGGTTTTATTAGGGATCCTGACGAAAATACGGAAAATAAAACTTAAAATTCCTTACATCTGTTGATGGTAGAACAAAGTCATGTCCTACAATTTTAGAGAATCAATTTCTACAAAAAAGTCGGTGAGCATATGTCCAACTTTAATAGTTACCACATTGTATTATTATACATATTTTTCTATGACACCTTATTTACATTTACAGAGTTAATATTAAAGCTGGTAGAAACCATGCTATTTGTACCTTGGTGTCAATCCTTACTCAACACAAGTATCCTGTCTCACAAGGAGAAATGGTCAATAGTACCTACCTACAGTACAGATACACTCTCCAACAGAACAGTCGAGCAACACAGATATTGAATCATTCTACACTTTGCTTAAATACGCTTTACAAGAACACACCTATAATAATCTCATAGTTATGGGTGACTTCAATGCACAAATTGGAGGTAAACGGCACGGAGAAGATATAATACAAGGCCCGTTCTGTGAAGGGAAAAGAACACGAAATGGAGAAAAGTTTTATTCTTTTTGTACGACGGGGAAGCGCTTGGCTTTCATCTCACCTGGTTACACGTTGAGATAAGGCCGAAGGTGGAGGCGCACTGCACTCGGAATCCTTAACTAACAGAGGAACTGGCTATATCACCGCTAAATTTCGGAACACAACATTTTTTTAGAATTGTTGTAATGATATATGACTGAATTAGGTAAGATGGTGGTAGGCGGACTTAAGGACAAAGTCCTACCAACAACCAAATCAAGCACGATATTGTACTCCCCCTGGGGATCAAACCGGGGACCTCTGGATCTGAAATCGGTGGGTTGAACCACTAAACCGCGGACTATTCTTATGATTTCTCGCTGATCTCTTCAGCGCGCCTCATATTTATTCATGCCGAGTGAGTCGAAAGCTTAACTTTAATCTACGAAGCAGCAGTAGAAACGGATGTTAAATTCTTTGTTTTTTTTCTAAGATTTGCTTGACGCCATAATATGGTTTATTGTCGAAAAGTCACTTCTGAACCCCGCTTGCTCAGGTTAGTCCTCATCTAGTGTTCTTGTTATGCGTAAGAGGATAACCTTTGTGAAGATTTTGTAGATATTGGCATCTACAAAATCTTCGACCACATTGTGATGTCAAGCAAATCTTTAAAAACAGCAAAGAATTTAATATCAGTTTCTACTGCTACTTCGTAGATTATAGCAAAGCTTTCAACTCACTAGGGCAAGAACAAATATGGAGCGCGCTGAAGAATCCGTGAGAAATCATAAGAATATCCCGAATCATATACAAAATCAGCATAGCAAAAGTCAAATTAGAAAGAGATGGAGACGATATTAAATTAGAACGAAGAGTACACCAGGGCGACCCCTTATCACCAAAAATGTTTCCAAACGTGCTTGAAGAATTTTTCCGACGTCTCAGCTGGGACAATTTAGGTCTTAATATAAATGGAGAGAAGTTGACTCACTTGATTTGCTGACGACCTGATAATTTTTGCATCAACCAACGAATAAATCCAGCTAATGATTAACCAATTGAATATTGAAAACCGGAAAGTAGGACTAAGTATGAATAGGAAAAAGGTAAAATTATATCAAATTACATATGTACAAGAATCAGTAAACATTCATAACAGCAATACCGAATATGTCAACGAGTACATTATCTAGACCAAATTATATGAACAAATGACTTAATGTCAAAATAACTAGAAATAAGGACAGCTAATGCGTGGAAAACATACTGGTCCATATAGGAGATAGTGAAAAACAAAGATACAAACATGCACTTAAATAAATAATTATTATAGGAAATTTATTTCACACAGCACAATCTAGACCCAAACTAAGCATAGCATGTAATATGGGAACTAGATTACGGGTAGAATACTTAAATACTTTTTTTTATGAATACATACATACGTACTATATGATACAACACCCAAACACAGATCAAACATCTATATTCATCACACAAATGTTTGTCCCGAGTGGGAATCGAACCCACAGCCTACAGCGCAGAAGGCAAAGATACTACCAACTGAGCTATGAGGCTTGTGAGGCTTGACTTCTAAAGAAAACTTTATAATAGCTGTATTTTTCCAATTCTAACATACGGGTGCTAGACTTGGGCGCTAACAAAAGCCCATGCCCAGAAATTATAAGTTTGCCAATCCACCATGGAAAGAAGTATTCTCGGAAAAGCCCACGTCCAGCAGTGGCCGTTCCCGGGCTATGAGATAAGAATGATAGATGACTTACATAAATTTTCTGTTGACTGTACTTCATTCGCTCGCTTAATTCCTTCCAAACCTCGTGTTTGTCAAGCATATCACAGAGCCTTTGAATGATATTACTTGGCAGTTGGTCACAATACTCTACATGCATTTTTTACGTAAAATAACGAATATACACACAATATCTGCGACCGTCCCAAAGAAACACTTGATGGAATATAATTATAATGCATATATAGTTGACACACAACTGCAAGGCTAGTTGCCGACTAAACAAACACAGTCCGTTCATAAATAATCTAAGAAAAAACGAATAGGTAATGCGAGCGCGCGGTTCATTAGATGTTCCCGTATTGAGACAATTATGAGCTTGTACCTATGCTGTCCTAACAGGCTGAGGCGTGAATTAAAATAAATACCTACACGGATCCGACGATAATATTTACTACACAACATACTTGGAATAAGAGATCGTAGGTATATATCAACATTATCTAAACATAGACGAACCAAACGGTAGGTACTTTAGAGGTCAGCGATTATCAACTTAATTCGTTGCCATCTCGCCAATAACTTGCAAACGCTCGGACCTTTGTTCCCACCATCCCGTGGGATCGAAATACCATTTAGTGCGCCCCTACACTTGGAAAGAAAGATACCCTGAAAAAGTCACGACCCTAGATCCTATGGTTTAGGCTGTGCGTTAGGTACATTATTAGTCTCACAGCTCAGTTGGTAGCCGATTTATTTTGCACTGTAGGTTGTGGGTTCTATTTCTACCCTGGATAAATAATTGTATGAAATATAGGTGTTAGTAATATTCTTAAAGTTTTCTGGTAATTTTATTCAAAGGATTCCATATAACATCACCAACGATTCAGTCTGTCTTTTTAACCGAACTTTCAAAAAATGGAGGAGGTTCTCAATTCGTCGGTATCTTTATTTTTTATGTATTTTCCCCGATTACTCGAAGATGCCTAGACCGATTTGGAAAATTATTTTTTTGTTTGAAAGCACAGTTGGTCCCATTGACATCAGGTCAGGATCTGATGATGGGATCCTGGAGGAATCGAGGGAACTCTTCAAATATTATATGCACACTTGAAGTGATTTGGGTATATTTAGAGTCGTTATACTTCCCAGGTGTTCTCATCGTCATCAGGTCAAGATCTGATGAAGGGAGCCTGGAAAAATCGAGGGAACTCTTCAAATATTATAGGCCCACTTGTAGCGTTTTGGGTGTATTACCTCAAAACTATGGAAAAAACGGACCCCATTATAGTAGACCCCGTCTGTCTGTCTATTTGTCCACCTGTCATCAAAATTATTTATATTCTCGGAGACTCAGGAACATCAATTACCAAGGCCACATAAAACCGAGAAGTAACTTATTGAATTGCCCACCCATTATCTCTTTAGCAGCTGCTTTCTGTGACGCATTACTTTTTTGCAAGTGTGCACAGTTGTTTTCCAGTTTATAAGTGGGAATATACAATTATCAGTTATATTCATCAAACTTATCAGTTATATTCATCAAACGTATTCCAAAAACGACAAAGGAGGTTTTTCGCAATTTGATAAATAAAAATGGTTCTACAAAGCTCGGTAGAATATCATTGACTCAAGCTCCGGTTGTATGAAAGGTATGAAACGAAATCGAACGAGTATGCATTTGTCATCATTTCTCATTGAAGGTCTGAACGTATTTATGTTGTGTTATATATGTGAACATTTAATCATAATCTTTCTCCTGCCCTTATCCCGCGCTGAGTGGGGATGGCACGTGTTCTCTTCTTTCATTCACTCCTATCGGTCGTCAATCTTGCATCTACACCTTTCATTCCCAAGACCTCCTTCACACAATCCATCCATCTTTTTTTCGGTTTTCTCCTACTGGCATGTCCAATCACACTTATTTAGATTTTGATTATGTCATAGGCCACATTAGTTAGGTTTAAAGTTAGTAGGACAAATCAAAGGGGTTTACATGGACGTGAAAATAAAACAGGAAATCTGTGTAGGTAATAGAACGCTAAGAGACAAATTCGTTCCATTTTTGTTTTATGTCTTGACCCGAGGCTCGATCACGAATATGCTTTCGTTCACGTTAGCATTTTGTATAAGATTTCGCACAGCGCCTCTACAGTACGAAAATAAAACTAAATTTGCGATCACGAACCTTTTGACACATGTATCGTAACGTTAACGTATCGTCACTCGACGTTTACGTATCGTTGTCACGTGAGTGATACGATAGTGCTTCGTGCTTCCAAGTAATGTAAAGGTCCGTAAAAACGTTACCTTTACATTACGATAACGTTAGACATTCGTGATCAAGCCACTGATTTCAAATTATGATAGGCCGAAGGTGGAAGCGCACTCCACCCTTGAATCCTTCAGTGGCTATCTTACATGTAAATGGTGGAACACAACAATGAATTTATAATTGTTACTGCGACAAACTTAGCTAAGATGGTGGTAGCTAGCCAGGCAGATTATATAGATAGCCCTTATTGTACGACTGGGAAGCGCTTGGCGTTCATCCCACCTGGTTACAAGTTGAGATAAGGCCGCACTTCACCCGGAATCCTCAACTAACTGAGTAACTAGATATCTTATCCTCTGAATGCCAGAGCACAATTTTTTTTTAAAGAATTGTTATTATGGCGACAGAATTAGGTAAGATGGTGGTAGATAGCCAGGCGGACTTAAATAAAGTCCTACCACCAACCAAACCAAGCACAATATTGCTCCCCCCGGGGATCGAACCCGGGACCTCTGGAACTGAAATCGGTGAGTTGAACCACTAGAGCACCGAGGTGGTTAATCGAGACAAGTCCCACCACCAACCAAACTAAGCACAAATTTGTACTCCCTGGGGATCGAACCTGGGATTTCTGGGTCTGATACCGGTGGGCACGTTATTTATTTATTTTATTTATTTATTAGTCTGTAAATGCTCCTGCTGTATGTTTTTTTTAATATAAGATAAGGTGAATCTCTTAATTTCACAAGAACGGCATAATGCGGTACTTGCGGCGTACAGTTTATCAGTTTCAAATCATTTAAAATTATGATAAATTCGAAGCTATGTGCGATTGGCAATTGGAAAATGTAACCTAGGTACATATTTTATATACGAGTATGTTTGAGTTATTACACGAAGACATAATAAATAGCAAAACGGAATGCTTCCTCTGTTTTGAACTTCAGAAACAAGATGAGTTTTTTTTTTTATAGATAATTTGCACAATTATCATACAATTAGTCATCAGAGACATGACTACTCGACTTGTTTTTAAAGGTTATTATAAAAATAGAAACCTCGATACCGATTTGGGCATAGTAGGTGACGTCTTATTATCACTATTCGAAGTCTGGCTCGATAATCCGAGAGCGCGCACTGATTTTAAAGGCCCAGACGTCACTTGTTTACTGTTTTGCCAGTCGATTTGCCAGCGTGACGCAAACACGACATGGCCCCGCCCCCTTATCGTTGATTATTTCTTTCTCTATATGATTAAACACTAGTTTTATCATATAAATTTAAGCGAAATTATGTGATTAAACACTAGTTTAATCATATAATATCGCTTGCAAAGTAGTAGTAATAGGTGATTGCTATATATTTTGACTGTACGATGTGGGGAAGCGCTGCCAGTCGATTTGCCAGCGTGACGCAAACACGACATGGCCCCGCCCCCTTATCGTTGATTATTTCTTTCTCTATATGATTAAACACTAGTTTTATCATATAAATTTAAGCGAAATTATGTGATTAAACACTAGTTTAATCATATAATATCGCTTGCAAAGTAGTAGTAATAGGTGATTGCTATATATTTTGACTGTACGATGTGGGGAAGCGCTGCCAGTCGATTTGCCAGCGTGACGCAAACACGACATGGCCCCGCCCCCTTATCGTTGATTATTTCTTTCTCTATATGATTAAACACTAGTTTTATCATATAAATTTAAGCGAAATTATGTGATTAAACACTAGTTTAATCATATAATATCGCTTGCAAAGTAGTAGTAATAGGTGATTGCTATATATTTTGACTGTACGATGTGGGGAAGCGCTGCCAGTCGATTTGCCAGCGTGACGCAAACACGACATGTCCCCGCCCCCTTATCGTTGATTATTTCTTTCTCTATATGATTAAACACTAGTTTTATCATATAAATTTAAGCGAAATTATGTGATTAAACACTAGTTTAATCATATAATATCGCTTGCAAAGTAGTAGTAATAGGTGATTGCTATATATTTTGACTGTACGATGTGGGGAAGCGCTTGTTCTTCACCTCAATGCCAAGATAAGACAACCACTGGAGGTGGAAGCGCACATCACCCGGAATCCTCAACGGACTGAGGAACTGTCTATCTCACCTCGAAATGCCGGAACACAATATCTTAGAATCGATAAAAAAAATAGATAAGATGGTGGTAGCTAGCAAGTCCTACCACCAACCAAACCCAGTATATTTTTTTATCCCCTGGAGATCTAAATGTAAATAAACGGTAACCGCTTTCCATCAGGTGGGCCGTATGCCTGTTTGTCACCAGCCAGCTCCTCAGTTTGTTGAGGATTCCGGGTGAAGTGCGCCTCCACCTTCGGCTTTATCTCAAATTGTTACCAGGTGATATGAAGGCCAAGTGCTGACCCGTCGCACAATAAAAAAAAAAAGTAATCATTGTTATTATGGAAAATGTAACTGACTATAAGATAGCTAATTGATTCAGGCGTTATTTTGCGGAAATCCATATTTCAAAATAAAATCTGAAAACAGAAAAAAATAATAGTAATAAATCCGCCGAATCTCTGAAAAAATCAAATCGACGTGTTTCGCCTCTACACTCGAATTGATTTTTTCAGAGAGATTTGGCGGATTTATTACTAAATATTTTTTCTGTGGTCAGATTTTAACTGACTATATTAACTTATATACTTACGCTACGCCGCAGCGACTCAAAGTGGACGTTGGTCCCCGACAGGAGATAGCCAGGTTTCCAGGTCCATATCCTCCACCTCATCACGCCAGCTGTACCTCGGGCGAAGGACCTGCGTATGCTCCTGTCTGCAAGATCTTCCCCATTCGGACCACGTGACCGAGCCACGAGTCTTTTTTTTTGTACGACGGGGAAGCGCTTGGCCTCTCACCTGGTTACAAGTTGAGATAAGGCCGAAGGTGGAGGCGCACTTCACCCGGAATCCTCAATAAACTGAGGAACTGGCTATCTTACGTCTAAATGCCGGAACACAACAATTTAGAATTATTATTATGGCGACAGAATTAGGTAAGATGGTGGTAGCTAGCCAGGCGAACTTAAATAAAGTCCTACCACCAACCAAACCAAGCACAATATGTTGTACAACCCCTGGGATCGAACCCGGGACCTCTGGACCTGAAATCGGTGGGTTGAACCATTAGACCACAGAGGCGGTTAAGAGTCATCGGGGTCTCTTAACCGCCTCTGTGCGGATTTGGCTTCTCTTAAGATATTTGGCTAGAATACTAGATCATGGACGGAAGGCCAGATATAGGAGATCCATTGTATTTATATACTTATTGTTGTTTCACGATGAATCTTATATACTATTTCATTAAATGTCGGGAATTTAGGGAATTCTGTAGGTACTTATAAACTGTGGCCCCACTTTTATCGATAAACATTATTCATTATTCAAAAAATATTTTGTTTGATTAAATCCTATAGAAGAAAAAATACATTATACGGTATAAGCACAGGCCATACGACATAATATGACATTATTTTTTACACAGCGCCATCTTGCCCCAAGCTAAGCATAGCTTGTAATATGGGAACTAGATTACGGATAGAATACTCAAATACTTTTTGTAAACACATACCTACTATATGATACAACACCCAAACACAGAACAAACATCTATATTCATCACACAAATGTTTGTCCTGGGTGGGAATCGAACCCACAGCCTACAGCGCAGAAGGCAGAGCTACTACCAACTGAGCTATAAGGCTCGTTAAGTGCACTCACTGTAGCAATTTTTTTAGTTGCTTTGCACTTTGACACGTTATCATAACAAATAAACAAAAAAACACTATTACTAGACATTTTACACAACACCAAACTAAGCAAAGCTTGTATTCTTTTATGTGTATACATACTTTTGATACATTATTACTTCCAAACACCACACACATATTTGTGCCGGGCGGGAATCGAACCCACGACCTATATAGCACAGAAGGCAGAGCTACTATCATCTTGAGCTGTGAGGCTAGTAATAGCAAACGCATAGAATATACACAGGTTTTTATTATATAAGTAAATCAAACATCAGCATTTTCCTTTTTTATTTAATTGGACACTGTGCAATGAAAATTGTGACTGGTTAATAATAAGTACACTAAAATATCGTATTAAAGTATTGTCAGGTTTTGACTGACTGACAATCGACCGACATACAATCCAAACTGTCAAGGTGCATGCTAGGTAGAGCCGCAATAAAATGGTACATTTAAAAGTGTATATTATATATTTAGTAAAAACTAAAAACAACCGTGTTTTAATAATTATTCTCGCAAGTACCTAAGCCTTGGTTCTTTTTACAGAAGTAACTTTGTAAAATGCCTATAAAATGTCCTTGAAAGAACCGGTCCTGTATACATAATGTCGCTATAAACAAAACTTTCTCGACATTGAACACAGCGCCACCTATCCCCAAACAAGGCTTAGTATTATGTATAATGGGAACTAGAAAGGTGCTCCTCATTTTTGTATATAATTATGATACAATACAATACCCAAACAGTAGGTATAACATATAAAATTAATATACATTTTATATTTATACAAAAATAATGTCTGCCATGTCTCTTAGCAGTCTTTGCTCTTAGCTTATGGAAGACGTTTTGTAACAGTCGTGTTAAATAGTTAATAACGTAAAGCTAAAGTACTTAACTCATATCTATATATCCGAAGCCCTAGATACAGTGCATACTTATTTATATTGTAACATAATATATTAACCCTAAAATTATTTCTACGTTTTAGTCAACATTTTTAATCTTCAGGTATAATAAGACTAGTAACTGGCGAGATACGAATTAATTCGAGAATAATGAAAAGTAGAAGGCAACAGAATACATGATGGTAATATACGCCTCCGAGTAAATGCGCTGAGTAAATCCTCCGAGTAAATCCGGAATATCTGGACTCATTTTCATTCCTAGCTAAATTGAGTATTTGCATTATAGCTCCATTAAATGTTTTTTTTTTATCAAATGACACGTCATGGACGAAACTTTTTCAGATTTTTTTTTTGCCAAACCCTGTATTTTGTTTTATATAACTCTTGATCTCTCCAAAACATCGTAACATAGCGAAAATCCAAAAAAAACTAACATGTTCACATCGATACATTATCCATTTCACAATTGGACAAATTCAATAAAAAAAAAAAACGACGGGCAGCTTTTGACCTCCAGACTTGCCTGGGCAAGGATGTCTACCGGAGCGAGCTTTCCCACAAATAGTCTATTTACTCTGTTTTAAGGTTTTGGGGTCGTAGCCGATTTCAAATTTTAACAGAGCGAATGAGGATTTATTATATCCTCATCTTATCAAAATACATTATACCTTCATCTCATCTGATTTTTCAAGTAACGATAAGGATGGAGACGCACTCCACCCGGAATCCTCACCAACTGAGGAACTGGCTATCTTACCTCGAATGCCGGAACCCAACAATTTTCAAGAATTGTCACGGCGACATTGCGCGAGACGGTGGTAGCCAGGTGGACTTAAAGTCCTGACCACCAACTAAACTAACAAACAAGTTGCACTTACATTCCGTGTGAACGCTATGCCGTGTATTTGTTGGTGAACTCCAACGCATCCAATTGCTTGTACACCTCCAACATCGTCGGCCGATCCTGGCGGATGTCCTTCGTGCAGTTCATGCCGATGGATATTATTTGCAGACAAAGCTCCGGGTACGATCTCGGTGTTTGTCTGAGGTCGGGATCCTCTAGTGACGCTGAAACGTGCAACATTTTTTTTTTTTTTTACAATTTATAGGCAGACTCTTGACCGCGACCTCATCTGATGGTAAGTGACGAAGCGGTCTGCGATGTAGCGAGCTTACCTAGAAGATACCTATTCACTCTACTCTTGAAGATTTCCAAATTATACGTAGTCGGAAAAACAGACGCCGGCAACGGGTTCCAATCTTTGGCCGTCCGCATGATAACAGTTGGAGCAAAGCGCTCGGTGCGGGAAGATGGTATGTCAACCATGAACGGATGCCTCGTCTCCGTACGTCGTGTGGTCCGATGGTGGAATGGTGAAGGCAAAATGTATTCAGTAATAAACCAAGTTCAGATCCAGAAGATGCTTTGACTGTTGCCAATACGTGCTTGGAAAAGGATAAGTTCTACAACTTTGCCAAGCCATGGCTCGGTGAGAGCTTGGTCACAGGAACACGTGAGCAAACAAAGGAATTTTGATTTTTCATTGTCGATTTGGACCACATTTTGCAAAGGAAACAGATGGGTTTCCTGAGGGTCATTACGAAAAGTCGTTAGGTAGGTTTTTTTATTGTGGTTACAAGTTGAGATAAGGCCGAAGGTGGAGGCGCACTTCACCCGGAATCCTCAACAAACTGAGGAACTGGCTATCTTACCTCTAAATGCCGGAACACAATAATTTAGAATTGTTATTATGGCGACAGTATAAGGTAAGATGGTGGTAGCTAGCCAGGCGGACTTAAACAAAGTCCTAACACCAACCAAACCAAGCACAATATATTGTACTCCACATGGGGATCGAGCCCGGGATCTCTGGTTGTGGTATGTGTGGTTGGTGGTAGGACTTTGTTGAAGTCTACCTATTACAGTTCATGAGATACAGCTTGCTGACATACAGATGGACAGACGGAGGGAGGGACAGCGAAGGGTTAGTACGGTATGTATTTATGAAAACCTAACGCACGCTCACAGGAACATTGATGAGTTTGGTAAAAGAAATTATGTACACAGTGATAATACTAGAAATAAAAATAAACTTGACATACCTAGGTATCGCTTAGGAAAAGTAAATAATTCATTCTTAAGGAAACTGTGTACGATTCTATAATAAGCTTCCGCAAAGCGCCACCAAACTCTCTGCTCGTAAATTCAAATTGCATATAAAGAATAATTTAATTAAAAGAGCCTACTACAAAATAAGTGACTATATCGACGATAAGAACGCGTGGCCCGATGTTGCTATACCAGTTGACAGTTAAATAGTGATTTCTCAATGTTAAGAAACTGCCCATTAGATAGTTATGTAATAATCAATGTTTTAAGATAATATTAAGTTTTTAGTTTTATGATGTAGGTAACACTTGTAATGTTATTAAATTATTATAAACACTGTACCTAAATGTTAAATGGATCATCAAAAAATTAACCAGCCCGAGGTTCTTGCCTTTCTCCTTGTGTGCTGGTCGCGATTCCGAACAGGCGGTAGATTTGACGTTTCAAAATGATCCTAAAAATCTTAATGAATAAAAATATTTGACTTTGACTTTGACTTTGACGGTTCCGTTGGCACCCTTTGAGAAGACTCCTAGACCACCCTGAATCACCAAAATCACTATGACCCGATTGTTTAGTCAAAGAGCATGGATCTAGATCATTCCATGCTCTTTGACTCACCCAGATCGATGCCTTGATTTCCCTCGACTCACCTAGATCGATGCCCTGATTCATGTGCAGCATGATCTCCGAAGGGATGGCTTCGTTTCTTATGTTTCTATAGATTCAACCAGATCGATGCCCTGTTTCCTTTGACCCACTCAGACCGATGCCCTGATTTCCCTCGACTCACCTAGATCGATGCCCTGATTCATGTGCAGCATGATCTCCGAAGGTATGACTTCGCTTCTTATGTTTCTATGGATTCAACCAGATCGATGCCCTGTTTCCTTTGACTCACTCAGACCGATGCCCTGATTTCCCTCGACTCACCTAGATCGATGCCCTGATTCATGAGCAGCGCGATGTCGGTAGTGATGTGCACATACTGCTGGCTTTGTTCCTTCAGTTTCCGCGCGGGCATGCGCGCCGTGGCGGTCTCCAGCGCCACTACGCCGAAGGAGTATGTGTCGAGAGCTCGGGATAGCACGTACGAGGATCGGTACTCTTTGGGTAGGTAGAATAGCGTGCCAATCGGTCTGGTATGACAAAATACATTTAATTTGAGAAAACACATCTACTATGTTGTTATGGTCACCTGGTACATTACTTTTTTATTAGTATAGGTAAAACAGCAGTATGTGCCAAAGATATAAATAGTTCTTTTGTACCTACGTTATACTAGTAAAACGGCAATGTCTTAGTTCCCGCCAACCTATCAAAGTTTCCCTAAATATTTTCATAGTGCACCCCTACACTACATAGGATATCACAACATATATTTCTTCTGGTTTGGCTGTGCGTTTATTGTCAGTATGTGAGTCAGTCAGTTAGCTACAACGACTGATTCATATGTATCAACCTAATTTGATAAACAAATTATTTATTCAATAAAAAGTACCATTAAACTAACTATGTACAAAGGAATCAGTCAGATTACCTAAGGACCGTTACAAACGGCCTATAGGTAACTCAACTGTTCCAGACCAGTACCAGACGGAAGCGTGCCCAAGACACTGGCTGCATTGCCAAGTTGAATAGCTATGCTAATTCGCTGGCCTAAATAAGAGCCAGCGCTTGGGTCACGTGTCGCCTCAATCAAAAGCCCCGCAAGATTTTTGAAATCAAATTATTTAATATAATATAGCTGACATGTTGTGATAGCTGCTTGGTACTCCCCATTCATGCACGTATTGCTACAATTCCGGATTGGCCGAGATTACACTAACACTTTTTAATAATAAATAATAATAATAAATAAATAAATATTACAAGACATTAACTTTTACACAGCGCCATCTAGCCCCAAATTAAGCATAGCTTGTAACATGGGAACTAGATTACGGATAGACTACTTAAATACCTTTGTAAATACATACATACTATATGATAATCTTCGAAATGTTTTTTTTTAAACTCGGTTAGTTTTTGTCAGATAATAATATAAATACATATTTCAGGAGATCAATTTCACACATCGCCACCTAGCCCCAAACTAAGCAAAACTTGTAATATGGTAGCTTATGCTAGATTACAGTATGATACTTGTAAGTTTTTTTCTTTTTGTATAAGTATACACAGATACTTAGTGGTAAAAAATAAAAATCAAGCCTTTTGGTTCTCTAGTGGCCATTCTGTAATGACATATTGTCATTGTGAAGCGATTGGTTTAGTAAAGATGACGGAGATGATCAACAGGGTCCAGATGCCCCTGGTTGTTATCTTATCCATCATCGATTTTCGACACCAAATCCACTTCTAGTAGGTACGGTTAAGAAACCTTACCCTTTTATACGACTAAGCGTCTGCACAGATCTTAATAAAATTTCGCATGGATACATCCATACATTATATATACATACATGTATGTATATATAGTGTGTATGCCATGGAGAACTACTGTGTTGTTGCATATTATGCAGTTACGCGGGTAAAAGCTAGTAAAAAATAAAATAACCTTACTTTGAAACTTTCAAATGTGTCTTGTCTTCTAATGGACCTTTCCTGGCGAGGCCGAAGTCCCCAATCTTGGGCATCAGACACTGGTCTAGTAGAATATTCGCTGGTTTGATGTCTCCGTGGATCAATGGGGTTTTGCTGTCCATATTGTGAAGATACTGAAGACCTCTGGAACAAAAATCCAAAACAAATATTTATTTCCACAGAGTATTTTTGAGCATTCTGTCTCATCGCCGCCAGCAGAGCGCGCTATCGGCGAAAGATATATTTTTTGACTGTACGACGGGAAAAGTCAAATTGAAAGTCAAAAATATTTTTGTTCAGTGATGTATTCTAAGATCACTTTGAAACGTCAAATCTATCGCCTATTCAGAATTGCGACCAGTATACAAGGAGAAAGGCAAAAACCTCAGGAACCTTGGCCTTAATCTCACCTGATTTACAAGTAATAAGGCCGAAGGTG
This sequence comes from Venusia cambrica, assembly GCA_951394065.1. Taxonomy (NCBI): domain Eukaryota; kingdom Metazoa; phylum Arthropoda; class Insecta; order Lepidoptera; family Geometridae; genus Venusia; species Venusia cambrica. The sequence continues at coordinate 3,731,864 of OX596040.1, read as the reverse complement.
GAAACGCACTTCACCCGGAATCCTCAACTAACTGAGGAACTGGCTATCTTACCTCTAAATGCCGGAAAACAACAATTTAAGAATTGTTGTTATGGCGACAGAATTAGGTAAGATAGTGGCAGCAAGCCAGGCGGTCCTACCACCAACCAAACCAAGCACAAAAAAAAAAAAAAAACAATCATTTATTACTATTGTACAAAATACATAAAAATGTTGAGCCCTCGTCACCAAAATAAGCTAAGAAAGCTTGTTCTTTGGCAAAGAGTGCTTCCCATAGTAATAATATACAAATAAAAATTGGTACATTGTGCTCAAAAGTTTACAAATATCAATTATTAAAGTATTAAAGTAAGCACAGTATTGTACTCCGCCTGGGGATCGAACCCGCTACCTGTGAATCTGACACCGGTGGGCGAACCAATTGTTTGATAATAAATTATTTTATGTGGACTAAGTGGTACCAACAATAATGAATATTCGCACTGCAAAAAAATGTATCAGCTGGCAGCGTACGTATTTAAGTACGCACGACTCCAACACTTTCAAAACGAGAGTTAATATTAATAGGCATATTTGTAGTAAGGCTCGCTCCACTTTAGACCTTTATGCCCAGGCAAGCCACGAGGTCAATAGCTGACCTACCGTCTCTAAAAAAGGAACAATATATTCATAGTTAATTTTCATTCACACAGCAGGCAAAATCACTGGAGGAAACTTAAAATGCCTAAATTGATTACCCGATAACATTGAACTAGATCTAGTTTTTACTATATATATACCTATCTGCATGTATATCTATTGCAATCAAGTGTAATAACAAAATAAATAATAAATATTACAGAACTGGAGAATCGCAGCTCAGGATAGGACGGTCTGGAAGCAATGGGGAGAGGCCTTTGCCCAGTAGTGGGACACCTAAGGCTAATAATAATAATAATAACAATTACAGGACATACATTTTTACACAGCGCCATCTAGCCCCAAACCAAGCATAGCTTGTAATATGGGAACTTGATTATTAATAGAATACTTAAATACTTTTGTAAATACATACATACTATATGATACAACACCCAAACACAGCACAAACATTTCATCACACAAATGTTTGTCCTCGGTGAGAATCGAACCCACAACCAACAGCGCAGAGGTCAAAGTTACTTCATCTCACCTGGTAACAAGTTGAGATAAGGCCGAAGGTGGAGGCGCACTTCACCCGGAATCCTCAACTAACTGAGGAACTGGCTATCTTACCTCTGTATCCCGGAACACAACAGTATTTTTTCAAGAATCGATAACTTACCTAGCCACTCCATGCACAATGGTGTACCGCTGCGGCCACGTCAACGGCTCGTACTTAGCCTTGTCCCTGTGGAGTCGCTGTTGAAGAGACCCGCCGGTCATCAGCTGGTACACCAGACAAGCTTCACGACCTGCCCACAAATTATCTAATCAAGCTTAAAAACATTAAAAAATATCTATTCAAGCTTAAAAAAAAAAAAAAACTGGGACTGGCTTTATGTAGACCTATGTCCGATAATCCTTGCCCAGGCAATCCTTGAGGTCTAGTGTCTAAAAGTGGTAGCGGACCCATCATAATCCATACCTTATGTCGAAAATAATTATGTTCGCTAGTTACCTTTTGACTTCGAAACTTTGTATGGATATAAAAAAATATAATAACAATGGATATAATAAACGCCATGGGGAATAAACATAAGGTACTTTTTATTTTACTTTTATAGTTTGAGTTTACCAGTACTGTATAGAATAATAATATATTACTAGAACATTTTACACACCGTCATCTAGCTCCAAACTAAGCCAAGCTCGTAAAAACTCTCTTGTCTGTACAATAGTCACTTACTTCAATTCAATAGTTACTTACTTACTAACTATTGACTCACAGACTGATTGACATACAAGAGAGTAGTTAGAGTTCATGAAAGGGCTCACCCGGAGAAGTACTACCACCGGTTCCGAAGGTCTGAAGGGTATGGTTGCCGGTTAAATTACTGGCACGCGAGACTTAACACTTTTTGTCATGTTGTTTGGATATGACCTTTGCTTCGCTTTGTTTAAGTCCGCCTGGCTAGCTACAACATCTTACCTAATTCTATCGCCATAACAACAATTCTAAAAAAAATGTGTTCCAGCATTTAGAGGTAAGATAGCCAGTTCCTCAGTTTGTTGAGGATTCCGGGTGAAGTGCGCCTCCAACTTCGGCCTTATCTCAACCAAGCGCTTCCCCGTCACACAATAAAAAAGTACTTGAATCTCAATGATTGTGTTATACCTACCGGGTGTCTACAATAACGCCATCTACTGAGAGCTAGCGGAACTAATGCCGACTGTAGTTTTCACTTCAAAGAGGTGTCGGTAACCGTAATAGTGTTGCGAGTTCAATGTTTTTTTTCAATCTCAATTACAATCGCGCCATCTATGTAGAATTAGCAGAACTAATGCCGAGGTGTCGGTAAGCGTAAATGTCGCGAGTTTAATGGTTTTTCCATCGCAAAAAATGCCAAACGCCTCTTATGAAGTTTTCCCTTCATAGCTTACGAGCAGAGTGCCTAGTGCGAGTTGCAATAGATATGCGTTTGCTCAACGTGAATGGTGAATTTGTATTTTTTTTCATACAAATTGTCGTAAACGCAAACGCGTTCGAGCAGGTATTGAGCTAGTATAAAACTTCAACTAGACACTGAAGCGTTTCATATATACCTCCAAGTCCTATACTATATCCGTACAGCGGCAGTATATTGTCGTGACGGTAGTGGTTGAGTCCCATTTCCCGGATAAGCTCTTTTATCAATTTGTCGTTATCCCTCAACTTTTTCACAGCTACCGGGAGGCATTTCCATTCACCTGAAAACAAACCAATTCTATTCAATTCAATTAAAATTTATTCATTTGGGAAATATTCAAACACAAAATAGGTAAGGTATTTAAGAATAGTAGAAGCCCCTAGTGAAACGGCTCGGCCGGAGAATTACTACCACCATACTTATTTCAGCCGCCAAGCAGCATTTCTGTGTTTCGGTTTGAAGGGTATGGTTGTCGGTGAAATTACGGGTATGTAAGGCTTAACACCTTTATGCCTCAAGTTGACGGGCGCAATGCAGTGCCGTGTAGGCTATGTTCTTTGTGGATGTGACCTATGCAGTAAGGCTTTGTCATAGGCATGGCTTGTCCCGTCTGTACTAGCAGCCTACCTTTTTTTTATACTACTAAGTATAAAAAAAAGGTAGATACAATGAAAGGTGGGTGTAATCCCAAAAAGGTCCCAACTCAGCATTAATGGAGGCTGTAAGGCCGGCGCTGGTCTTCCGTTGGAGCCTGAGAGAACCCGTTCTGACGTGTTTGGACACAATCAATTATACACATACATACAGAGAAAAATAAATTAAAAGAAAATAATAATAAATCATTAAAAGTATCGACTAGATGAACATTGATTGAATTAAAATTACAGTTTACAAAATAAAATTGACATTAAAATTGAAATTAAATATATCATCAAATGGGTGATGATCCTTTCTGTTCTTAAACAAAAATAAAAATACGATACAATTATTTTTTTTCATCCAATGCATTTTTTTTCCGTTTAAACTGGCTGTAGTTACTCCCAATTTGATTATGTGCCCTTTATGAAGACTCACTCTGTATAAGAGTGAGGCCAAGTGGGTTAAGCTCTGTGGTCTAGTGGTTTAACCCACCGATTTCAGATCCAGAGGTCCCGGGTTAGATCCCCAGGGGGTGCAATATTGTGCTTGGTTTTTGTTTCAGTCCGCCGGGCTAGCTTCCGCCGTCTTACCTAATTCTGTCGCCATAATAGCAATTCTTAAAAAAAAAGTTCCGGCATCCAAAGGTAAGACAGCCAGTTCCTCAGTTAGTTGAGGATTGCGCCACCTTCGGCCTTATCTCAACTTGTTACCAGGTGAGATGAAGGCCAAGCGCTTCCCCGTCGTACAAAAAAAAAAACTGGCTTGTATTCCGCTAAGCGGCGATGGACTTGCAACCTGTCACGTATTGATTACCAGCTACTTGCAACTATGCTATCTGTATTTTGTTATGATATTTGTAAATGGTGAACAATAAAGAGTTATCAATCTATCTATCCAAGGCTCTTGATGTTTCTAGAACATTCAGCCCCCTCAGCACGGGGCGGGGATAAAAATGTTGTCCTCTGTTTTTATCCACCATCGGGAGACAAAATTCTCTCGAAGGTGGATAAAAACAGAGGACAACATTTTTATCCCCGCCCCGTGCTGGGGGGTGGATTGTCGTAACAGTTGCATACCTCTGAAGACCTGTCCGAACCCGCCTCTGCCCAGCTCATTGGCCTCGCTCCAGTTGTCGGTAGCGACGGTCAGCTCGTTGTAGTCTATCTTGGGGATGGAACACACTTCTTTGGCGATAACGTCTTCTACGCTTTTCGATCTGGCCGCTTTGCTTTGTGTCGAATTCTGTGCAATTGATACGTATCAAGTTGGTTGGTTACTTAACTAACTATCATCTAGCCTGGACCTTGTAATGATGTCAATTTCTATAATATATTATATCCATCTTAACTAATTCTGTCGCCGTAACAACAATTTTAAAAATTGTAGTGTTGCGGCATTTAGAGGTAAGATAGCCAGTTTCTCAGTTGTGTTGAGGATTCCGGGTGAAGTGCGCTTCCACCTTCGGCCTTATCTCAACTTGTAACCAGGTAAGATCAAAGAAAACCATTTCCTCGTCGTACAATAAAATATATATATTAGGTATTTACATATGAAATTGCCGTTGTGTATGAAATCAATGCAAGTGATTTTTTTTCGATCTTATTTATTTCCGTCAATCAAAGTAATCATCCATGCAGTCGACGCATCTTTGCCAGCGAAGTGGCAATTTATCGATGCCCTTCTCTTCGAAGGCATTTTGTACTGCCTCCGGGGTATTGATTTTTTTTTCCCGCCAAGAAGTTGTTGCAGCAATCATACCCACTGCCTCAAAAGGAGGGTTATGTTTTACCAGAGTATGTCTATTTCGCGGCACGCAGAAACAGCAGATCGATTTGGGGTGAGAGGTGATGTTTGATTCGTCTAAATTGTGGGAGTGACTTACGTACTACAATTTAAGGTCATGTTTTCGTAAAACGATTAAGTTTAAAATTTCGTTATCGGGTTTCAGTTTAAACTGGTTTACAATACGAGTACGAATGTAATTCTAAAACATGCCACCATTTGTCAGCGGCTACATTTCTTTTATTTTCTTAACTTTAATCTATTCATCGAATAAAAAGATAGAATGTGTCGAAAAAAAAAATGGTACCTACGCCTGAATTCGTTTATAAATCAGTCACATTATAAATTTGTTAGATAAAACTATATGAAAAAATAATAATATATTATACGTATTGTAAATAGGTACATTTCGTAGCCTATGTACAATCTCCTTTGATTTAAAAATTAAGTAATATACTATAAACAAATTATCTAAGTAGGTTAGTAGGTAGTTACCGTGCTGGCGTCAGTGTTAGATGTTTCTGATTGCGAAGTGTTTGTGTGTGACTGTCCGTTTTTCGCTGATATCGTTTGACCACCCTGAAACCACATACAAATTTATTTATTTATTTACGTTTATTGAGAACAAACTTGACTAAAAATCTAAATTTATTACATAAAAACCCATATTAAAATCTGTAAAATCTTGCCTAAGGAGAATATAAACATTATAATTTATATCAGAATATGATATAAATTATAATGATGAATCTTGTGATTCAAGAGAAAAAACAAAATTAACAAAATTTCTAACAGTTAGGAGCCGTAGCTGCTGAACTAGTGCCAAACTTCTTTTAACCCAACAAGGATTTGTGAAAAGAGTTTGATTTGAGTCTCTCTCAAACGATTGTACATTGGTATATTATCAAATGTTGTATGATACAATAAAATTACCCGCGACAGGACTCGAACTCGCATCTTTTGCTTTAGTCGGAAACGCTCTAGCATTAGAGCCAAGAATGAATTATATAATTTAGAATATGATTAAGAAGGCCCAATATGGAGACCGGTAACCCATACAAACGGAATGGAAAAAAATAAAATCGAAGTAAAGGCAAAATATATTTCCCATACAAATACTCTTTTGCATTAACATGGATTTTATTATATTTTGAGAAAAATTAAGCACCACAAACACAGATTATACTTTTCCGATAAAAGATTCGAAAAAATTGAATCGGACGTGCCATTTGGAAATGAACGACAAACTACGTTTGTACTGGAGTACGACATTCTGTGGGACACCGGGACCTTCTTAACGTAACTTGGCATGGATATAGTGTATGCCATGGGGAAGAATATAGGTATACAACTTTATATCCGGGATACCTACCACGCGGGCGTAGCTGCGGGCAAGACTAGTATTTAAATATATATATGAGAAATACATAGAATTTACCGTGATCGCATCCACATAATACATATCAAGTAGACAATTAATTGTAAGAACAAGAAGATACGCGGTATTGAGAGACGTTTCCTCAAGTGACGTCACAGTTTGGGGTCAATAAAACTTGTTTGTCTCGTCCAATTATGGTCTGAAGACGCAAGCGTTTCGCTTGCTTTCTTATTTGTAGGCAGTTCAAATAAATACACATTAATTTGCGGTTTGGACCACTTGACTACGCACAAAATGGCTACTACCTAGCCGAGCAATGGGCGAATCGATTTTGATTAATTCTTCCCTCTTTAGGCAATATTTATTGATGCATCTGGTATTCTACAAATCAAACATAGGGTAACGTGGCTGCCCTTTTTTATTCTACAAGGAAGCGCAGGCCTTTATCTCCCGAAAGGTGGAAGCGCGAAATCCTTAACAGACTGAGGAACTGGCTATTTACCTTTAAATGCAGGAACACAACAATTAGAATTGTTGCTTTTAAGGCATCAGACTTAGGTAAGATGGTGGTAATGGGCGGACTAAAAGAAACCCTACCGCCAACCAACCCAAGCGCATTTTTACCTACCCTTAAAGATCGAACCCGGGATCTCTGGGTCTGATACCAGTAAGCGAACCACTGGACCACGTCCTCTGTTGAACAGTAAATAGGCAATAGCATCTTCTTTGGTGTATGATTTTGTAATCTCCAACGAAGATTATGGGATATTGGAAAAGGCTCACATCCCACCATGGTTGATCCTTGGATTAATAGGGTTGATAGTTTATTCATGATCAACATACCTGCATTTGCATAAGAAAAACTGGCAGAGGTATGGACGAAGAATGCTCATTGTTGGTCTTCGATCTCTCTTTGATGTTGCCATTTTCTAAAAGTATCATAAAAATTGACAAAACAAATCTTACAGGTAAAATCATATACCTACAAACAATAGTATTAGCACATCAATGGGTAAAATATAAGTGTCCGTGGCTCGTTGGGTGCTGAGCTGCAAATTACCTATTGAGCAATGCACTGTGTATGACTCTCAGCATCCAATGAGCTGAACACTTTGATTATACTACATGAGATCTGTAGTAGAAAAGGTCGAAAATTGCTAACGTTATTGCATACATTCAGATTAGATCCTCGGAAAAAAACTAGTTGGAAGTTTAAACAACTAAAACCCAACTGCAAAATTTTAAGTTACCATTTACACTATATTTTATCTCTTTTTAACAATAACATAGACTAGGAGGCGTGACCCTCCTACAGTTCGGAAATACATATCAAAATCCATCAAGCCAAAAACTAGACATACATACATACATACAAACATACATTGGCAGTTGTGTAAAAAGTCTTGAGTTTAAAGGTACCTACTACATTTGTATGTATCCTGGTTCTTTAAGAACTACTAATAGTCAAACCACTGGAGTGATTTTGATAAAATTTCTATGGGACAAATTTGGAATTATATCATTTCAAGCAAAAAAATGTTTTTTCAAATCGGTTGAGAAATTTAGGAGTTCTGAGGTGGGTACAACCGAATTCAGAACCTTGTTTTGATGTTGGTTAAAAAGGTTGTATGTGGTAGGTACACTTACCATCATTAGACCTTGGTTTATTAAGGCCGATCTTCCCATCCAGCTTGGCTAGCAGCCGATGAAAGCGCTCATCAACCACCGACACCAAACACCGCAATGCTGGCACATGCTTCATGTGGTATAAGAGGATGTATAGCTCTTCTACAGTATGGTTCAACTGGCCCCATTTCGTAAAAAGCTGCTGTGTTGCTGAGGTGCTTTGGCGCTTTGCCCTTTGTTCAATTTCCTGCAACCCCATTCATATTGTAGTATAAAACAGATGTCTAACCCCAAACCAAATTTAGTTATGATCAAAATCCAATATTATTGCTAAATAGCGGCGCCTGAATAAATTCTTAACAACAACTTCTCAATTATTTATTGTATTTATCAATCCACTACCTTTTGCATGCGGCACACTACCATGGACAAAACAATCCATAAAGATTAGAATAGATTCTTACTGGTCGTCACTTTTTTTTTTATTGTACGACAGGGAAATGCTTGGCCTTCATCTGCCCTGGTAACTGGTACTACACTTATCAGGCCAAAGTAATCTTTCAAATCAGTCTTTTCAGGATTTTAGACTGAAAAAATTCAGGCTTGCAATATATTCAGCAGAATGCTAACAGTCTTCGTCATATAGGTATTCAGATTACGTGCAATATGTATTTGTACTAGGAGTCAAATTGTGTCACTTCACTATTTAACTTAGCTGCAACTAGAACATGTACACAAAACACGGGTTATGTTTTGTTTTGTTGATATAAATTTTGTGAGTAGGCAGGATTAGTGATGCCTCATTAACAATGACTCACTTCGAACCAGTTTTCATCATTTTTTCATTGGGTCACATACGAGCCTCTGACCTACTATTGTAGCCGGGAAAACTCTAGAATCTGTTACTTAGGCATTTGTATGATAATTATGTAGACTACTCATATTTAGTAACTTTCTATTTTCATTTGAATAATGTAAAAAACTAACACATAAGTACCTTACCTATTTCCAACACTATTATTGCATGGGTTTATTAGGTTTTCATTGATATGTAAGCATGTTAAACGAGGATAATATTACATAAACAACACGGCCGTTTAAGAGCTGGAAATATGGAAGGAAATCCCAAAAAAATTGGATTCCACCGGGGAAATCCTAATTCAACAGATAATAAATTACCTACTTACAATAACATCAAATGCTGAAAACTTCATCTGGTCACCAGCTAATTCCTTCCAAATGTCGTCCATGTCGAGTAAACGACATAATTCTCTAGTTAAATCGAAAGGGAGCTCGTATATATACATTTTGTACGTTGAAATATGTTTACAATCTGCTAATCAACCACCCCGTAGCAATATTTTTGACAACTAAACTAAAATTAAGTAACACAGTAACACACACAGTAACATTAGTAACAACTTCAATTCAACTTCTTTGAAATTCTTTGACGTCCAACCGTTTTATCGATTCTGCCAGTGTCGATCATTATCACTGGTCTTCAATACTTCTACCGTTTTAATAAGGTGCGGGGAAGAAGCAATCTTTAGGCTCAATTTTCTGGCATCAACTTCAGCAGCGACAGATAAACCCTAGCCTACCCAACACCCCTGACTCTCATTCATACGGTCAAAACCGTTTATGCTAAGGCTCGCCCCCAGGCACCTTTGGCTTAACCCTATGAAAGGGCCTCCCACCAAGAAATAATTTCCACTCCATTATCATCACTTCCCAATGGTCATGCCCTCATGACCCAATCCACCACTGAATCAAACACCGATCACCATACTTTCCTCATCCATCCTCTCTTAAACATTATATTAGAGTTGTTTTCATCAAACAACTCCTCCCTACCGTACAACGTTGCCCAAATATTGTCCCAGATCATCTCACTAACTGGTAATAATGGATCCATCGTCCATAATCCAGTGGAATCACAAAAGTTTCAACAGACGCAAATCTGACCTTCTCCACCTCAAAAGTTCTCCCCGTCAGTCATTGCTGTCTAGGAAACATGGTTGAGGCCAGGAATTCCATTCCGAATTTCAGGCTTCACCTGTATTCGGGACTACAGGGCTGACGGGTATGCGCCCTGCTTGTCAGGCCCTCACTGCTTTTTACAAAAATTTCCCTCCCTCCCCACTCCTCCAACATTCATCTAGTAGCATCAAGAGTATTGGATATATCATTCATTTCAATATACATCCCTCGGCCTGAATCAATACTAATTCAGGATATCCGTACTACAGTATCTTCTGTTCCTCCACAAGTAATCCTTCTGGGTGATTTTAACGCCCATCACACTTCATGGGGTTCCAGCCACAGCAGTTCGTTTGGTCATTCTATTGCTGAATTGTTTGATGAGGTCAACATATGCGTCATATTAATTTAATTTTAAATATATAAAAATTTATAATGACAGTAGGTACTATTACCCGCAGAGTTGTCCCTTTTCAAGACCCTTTGAGTGCTATAGACTTAACTGTCTGCTCCCCACCCCTAACTTCTCAACTTTTTTGGGAAGTCCTACCTCTCTCTCTTATGGGAGCGTCCATTTCCCAATTGTTAACACTATGACTAACATTGTTACCAAAACTTTAATCCAAGTCTAAAATGTAGACTTATAGGAGCCAATAGGGATTCCTTCTCTTCTTCCCTAGATTCTACAACTGCTAACCTCATTCCAATCAGCCTGGACAATTCACTCTCTGCATATAAATTTCTAGTAAATACTAATACTGAGACTGCTGATCAGTGTTTCCCAATAAAAAAAACAGGCCTGATCACTATCCAAAATTTGTAGTCCCTGGTGCGACTCTGATTGCACATCAGCTGTAGGATAGGAGAAAGGAAAATATAGAGATTGAATATAACATCTCCATGACAACTGAAAATTTTATATTGTATAAAAAGTATGCCGCAAAGGCCATAAGGGTTCTTAACAAAAAAAAAACAGCTGGAAGAGTTTTTGAGAAAATATATCACCTAGAACCCCATCATCAGTGGTTTGGAACCAGATTCAACGGTTTAGAGGTTCATGTAATTCCAGAAATATAACATCAAATGATCCTTCTTCATGGATAGAGCCATTTGCTAGTAAGCTGGCCACTATCTTTCTCCCCTACATTGATTCCCTTCCCACTCCTTCTTCCTTCATAACTCCTTCATCTGTATTTGATAGTGTTTTCTCTATTAATGAACTAAATTTAGCACTGGATGGGTTAAAAGACTCATCTCCAGGAATTGACGGGATTCCATATTCATTCTTATCAAAATACCCAGCTAGTATCAAAGTATACTATTTCAAATTAATCAACATCTTTTTTGATCATTGTCCTAGATGTCTGGAAGACACAAATTATCATCCCAATCTTAAAACCAGGTAAAACATCGTCAGATCCAAATTCATACAGGCCCATTGCTCTTTCATCAGTTTTAGCTAAGATTATGGAACATCTAATTTTTCGCTTGAATGGTTCACTGAGAGCAAAGGAATTTTGGCTAAAACCCAGTTTGGCTTCCGCAAAGGTATGAGCACCATGGGCAGTTTGAATTTGATTACCTCTGATATACGCATTGCATTTTGTAACAAAGAATCACTAGTTGCAGTATTCCTAGATATAGCTGCTGCTTATGATAACGTAATCCTCACAATACTCAGGAACAAGTCACCAGCTGAGTATTCCTGTGAGAATTGTCCATTATACATGCAATCTCCTTATGGAAAGGAAAAAAGTTATCAAACATCAAGGAGTTTTTTTACCATCCCGAACTATTTGGAAAGGTCAAGGCTCTGTCCTTAGCCCATTGTTGTACAGTTTATACACTCATGACCTTGATCATGCTATTAATCCTCTCTGCCAAGTCCTTCAATATGCTGATGATCTTGCTCTTTACATTCGATACAATTCCATCGTATACATCAAAAATAGCCTGAATACAACACTTTCCCTTATAAACGAATGGCTTAAAGATCATGGTCTTCTTCTTTCAGCTTCCAAAAGTAGCTGTGTTATCTTTACTAAGAAACGCTCCCTCCCAGTCATTAATTTTTATATCGACCAAGAACAAATCCCTGTACTACCAAATACAAAGTTCTAAGGTGTCCATTTGGACTCCAGGCTTTCAGGTCTTCGACATTGTAGCTATATAAATAAATAAATAATAAATAAATAAATATTATAGGAAGTTAATTTTTACACAGCGCCATCTAGCCCCAAACTAAGCATAGCTTGTAATATGGGAACTAGATTACGGATAGAATACTTAAATACTTTTTTTTTAAATACATACTTACTATATGATAAAACACCCAAACACAGAACAAACATCTATATTCATCACACAAATGTTTATCCTGTATTGTATATCTCTAATATCTGTGAAATCCATATCATCCATCCATACTGTCAAAAACTTCATTATAATGCCATTGTTCGCAGCCAATTGGATTATGGATCTTTTCTGCTGGACCCTTGTACAAAAATGGCCTTGAGTCTTTTGGATAGGGTTCAGTCTAAGTATCTTAGAATAATCATTGGAGCAATGAGATCCTCTCCAATCAAAGCAATGCAAATAGAATGTGTGGACCCTCCCCTATCTCTCCGAAGACAATACTTGGCAGATCGATTATTCTTTCAGCTTGTACAACAATCTCATCACCCCCTTCTTCAATCGCTAAACTCTTTTTTTAAGCAGATCCTGCAAATATCGCGGAACTGATTCGTGATTATCAAGGAGTTCCATTAGGTCGTCAATCAACACGCTGAATGTAAAATGATGAACATTAAAAAAAGATGTGATCGAGGGATTGAGTTTCATGTTGACAATAACTGCAATTTCGAGAAGTAGACAAGTTAAGACGGTAAAGGTGAAAATTTAAATGACAATGACCAAAACGCAACCGACAAATTGTAGTGTAACACTTTCTATGATCAAAAAATTAACTATTCCAGAACCATGGAGAAGGGTTTATTTGAACATCAAGAGCATCAAACCAATTGCCCTTACTTTCCACCTGTGTGCAGGGACCTCCGCTGCCAATAAAAAAAAACATAAAAAAGAAGAAGAAAAAGAATACAGCGTATGTACTGCTCATACTTATGTTCAAAGAGTATAAAATTACTCCGTTTCATTCCCTATTGTTACACCTTGTGATTGTGATTGATAGATAGTTTTCTGTTCTGTATTCTACTCACTCAGGACGTATGTCTGTGGGTGATGTGATGTGAAGTGAAATATGTCGACAGTGTTGTCAGATGGAGGGGGTTCCTCCAAATTTGGGGGTTTTTTTAATACTCGGGGGGAATTTTGGGGGGACTTATCCTTTGGGGGTATTTTCGGGGAAAAAAAAATGACGATTTATAGGTATATCATTCAACCATCATTAAATACAACACTAAAGGAGCTCACCAATTCATTCATTCGTTTGACCGTTCGTTCGATGTGAAGTTCGTGCTCGACTCGAGATGTATGATGTGAAACACAGAGAAAGTAACGAAAGACTTGACAAGCCAAATAATCAAGAATCAAGAAGTCTCTTCGTCATCGGTCATCATCACAATTAGTATTTGTAGTGTGTTAATTGTTGGTTTGCAAAAATGCGGGATTCCTTTGTACATAGTTATTTTAATTGTACATTTTATTTAATAAATTATATGTATTTACTAAATGGCGAAATATTATAGGCATTATAGTATAGGTAGCAATAGTAAAAAAAAAAAAAATTGTATTATTTTAACACCTGTATGTAATAACCACAGTTAAATCTGGGTAGGTCATATGAATAAAAAGTATGTTATACCTAAATATGAATGTTGGGGGTGTTTTTTACAAAATACCCCCAACCGAAGGTGAAGTGCGCCTCCACCTTCGGCCTTATCTCAACTTGTTACCAGGTGAGATGAAGGCCAAGTGCTTACCCGTTGTACAATAAAAAAAAAACCATAATTTGGGGGGATTTTGGGTGAGATTCGGGGAGAAAAGCATGGAGCCATCTGGTAACACTGTGTGTCGAACAAAAGAAAGAAATTAAATAGATAAGTAGGTACTAGCCAGTTTTCGAAATAATTTTCGAAAATCTATGAAAATTACTATCAGCACTCACTTAGCTGTCTTTTATAGATGTTTATCACAGAATTATGTTAGTCCCATAACACAAGAACGCTTGACGATCACTTTATTTGGTAAGAGTAGTGTAAAACCATGGCAAACAATCGAATTCCTTCTGGCCCTAATACACCTGGGAGCACGCAAACTCCAACACAGCAAGGAATAAAGATATTCATACAAAGAGACTATTCTGAAGGGACCGCTGTGAAGTTCCAAACGAGATTTCCACCGGAATTGGAGAACAGAGTAAGTCGAAACAATATGTTACGATGATCATCTCATCGTATAATCGTTCGTTGAGTAGAACCTGATCTCACGTTAATGACATCAAAGTGCACACAATATAGATTCTGGTGAGGTCACCTAACATTTTTTTCTAATAAAACTGAGACAGCAAGCAAGCGGGGCTTCTTGCTTGTTGTATACTGTTATAATGTTGTTATACATTTGTTATTATTATATGCAACACTTGCCTATATCAAAGCCTTACTGGGCAGGTCACATCCACTAAGAACAACACCTATGTAACCACTGCATTGAGCCTTTCAATTTGAGGCATAAATATACGCCTCACATGCCCATTATTTGAGTCAAAATTCCGTGCTTATGTACAATAGGTTTGGTTATTGGCAGTAGGGCATGTTTGCTGTGGCTCATATTTTATTGAAATTCATGCTTAGTGGGGAATTGTATTGTAGATAGATATGATAGATATGTATTGAAAACACTGCTATCCTAATTCTGGTGTCCAAACAGTTTTATTTAAGAGTAATTGTCATTCATCATGATTCTCAAGGTGCCAACATTAGCTAAGTTGTTATCTCTTGTGACAAGTGATTGTCAATAACTGAACTAAGTTTCTGCTGATAATATTGTTTTTGTAGATAAAGAAGTCTTGATCACCCCCAATCCACCAACATTTAATATTTTAATTTATCTGTCTGGCTCTTGTGAGGTCTTCAGTGGATCAAGATGCAGTGAAATCTATTGTTGAAAATTTTTTGACCTGCCTATCAATTTAATCAATAAATCATTATTTTACATATATCATTTTTATTTTACGAATGAGATTACTTCTGAAATTTATCGCTCAAACTAAATTTAATATAAATACTTTCAAATGACTGTTTAAGGTTGCATAATTATTGTTCTGCAAAATGTAATTGATTACCTTCTTAGTGTTATTAGTTTGTAAATGGTTCTCAAACAATAAGAACTTATTCACGTACCATGTATATGGGCGAGATATGAGATATGATCTATATTCATTAAATTTATTTTATTGAATAAATTTACCATCTTAATTAATAAGTACCATATTTTATGTGAATAAAACTATCTTTATCAACCCTATCCAGAAGGTGGCAATCAACTCTTGTGAAGACATTAGTGCTGTAACTCTGATACCAAGTTTTTGCAATCTTTTTTTTTTTTTGTTGTACAACGGGGAATCGCTTGGCCTTTATCTCACCTGATATCAAGTTGAGATAAGGCCAAAGGTGGAGGTGCTTAGTTTATCAGTGTTTGATTACATTCAGTCATTATATCTTTCATCTCTTATCAGTGGACAGTATCCATTCCCTGTCGGAAATAAGATTCCTTCGATATTAAAGGAACTGTTTTGCTGTAAATATTATCAAGCTTTGATGCTTGTGATCTCACTGTGAAGATAAAACACACAAATCTTTTTCATGATCATGTGTATGCTCTATCTCTATTGTATCATAAGAAAAGTAAGAAATTAGGTACTTAATAAAATATTTTTCTGTTGTACCACTGGGAAGCCTTCATCTCACCTTCTCAATAATCTAGTTCCCATATCACAAGTTTTGCTTAGTATTGGTTTAGATGGTGTGACATTGAGTGTTTGTATGGGAAAACCCTTTTTTCATGTAAATATTTTGATTTGTTTTGTTTTGCGCACTACAGACACAGATTATCTCTGTTCCATTATAGCTGCAAAATGTCATTTGAATTGGATGTGCCATTTCCATATTTCCTAATGAATGAAAAGCTATGTTTAACTAAGAGAATGGTACTTCTGGAGGTATAAGTAGGTTCATATTCATATACCTACTTCATTACATAGTATTAATAAACCAATCAATTTACAGATAGACCGACAAACATTTGAATACACAATGGAGAGACTGAACGAACATTTTGAAATGGCTGAAACGGCTGACTGCAGTACATACTGTGAAGGATGTCTTGCTTGTCTGACTGCATACTTCATTTATATTTGTACAGAAACACATTATGAAAAGGTAAGGTTTGACATTACAAATGGTCAGAGTTGTTACTGTGGTAGGCTCATTAGACATAATTTCTTTATGCCTTAAGGTGAACCTGGAATACCACAAACCTAGATTATCCCAATCCAATTATACCTGCAAAATTTCATCTCGATCAAACATTTCAAAATTAAGGACAAAGTATGTTTGTATGGGTAAATAGTACTAAAGGAACTTCTTAAGATTATGGCTGCAGTATAGCTATTGATCGACTTCAATGCGATCACCAACCCTCAACAACTCCGCCTGCCAAGCATGGTGGTTATGACAAAATCCTTTTTCTCTGGAAGACAGAAGACAACAATACCGCAGCTAAGACTTGATGTAATGATTCTCTCTTAATTCAAACTTTTGAGGATTTTTCACATAATTTCTGTGTGAGCTTTGCCCCTAATGCGATTGTTGGTCTCGCGGCGCAAACTACTGACTGACCAACTGTTTGTCTAATATGTACGCCTGTGATTTGTAAGTAATTAATTCAGCATATATGATAGGCCGCCATGACAACTATGTTATGTACATATGTCGACTGTATAAATAAATAAATATTACAGGTCATTAATTTTTACACAGCGCCATCTAAACTAAGCATAGCTTGTAATATGGGAACTAGATTACGGATAGAATACTTAAATACTATTTGTAAATACATACATACTATATAATACAACACCCAAATACAGAACAAACGTCTATATTCCTCACACAAATGTTTGTCCTGGGGAGGAATCGAACCCACAGCCTACAGCGCAGAAGGCAGAATTATTACCAACTGAGCTATGACGCTTGTTATATGTCAATTAAGGCATCTAATCAGAAGAAGGGCAGGAGCTTTCTTCTGTGTATTATCTACACCTTTACAACAGCAGGCTGTTGATGTGTGATGTGGGTCTGTAGAACACTACTCCTTCATGGATCAACTAGCTCTCAGCACCCACCAAGTTGAATCATATCCCACAAAAGGCAAAAAAACCTAATAGCAACTTCTCTTCCACAGCACCTGAGAAAAGTGTCAAAGTTCATAGCAACACAAAACGAGCGGGTGTACAACCCCCGAGGCATCCACATCACGGACCCCATCCTGAGGGGGTTGCGGGTCATCGAGGTGACCGTCATCGACCTGCCCAACACCCCCGCGGGAAACAACATCAGCTCCCGGCACACGTGACCACCATTCGAGAACAGGGAGTTCTTTATGTAACATACGCGCTATTGGTTTTAATATGGTATGGTTACTTCTGATACTTTGCCCAGTGCCCGGATTCTGCTAAACCTATCGCTTCACTATGACAGTGTTATCGTCGCAGAATGGCCATTAAAGGTGCCGTTTGGTATTCTAGTTTGGTTTAGTAGAATCGGGGACCAGTATGAATATTACCATCAGTCATTTACCGTCACAGCTACATGTCTGTGTAATCATAGCTCAAAAAGTCCATTACAGGACATCGGACTCGCTTAAAAGGACAGTGGGTGATTTGTCTTAATTAAGTACCTAGCTTGGCAGGTGATTGTTGATCATTACCATCGGTTAAAAAATAATTATAAATAAATAAATATTACCAGACATTAATTTTACACAGCGCCACTTAGCCCCAAACTGAGCATAGCTTGTAATATGAGAATTAGATTACGGATAGAATACTTATATATATATTTGTAAATACATATGCTACTATATGATACAACACCTAAACACAGAACAAACAATATTCATCACACAACGTCCTGGGTGGGAATTGAACCCACAGCCTACAGCGCAGAAGGCAGAGTTACTACCGACTGAGCTATGAGGCTTGTTAGTTTTTAGACAGTCATAATCACTGTCTTCAGCTCAAAAAGTGGACTAAAGAAATGCAGTAAGGTAATTTGTCACAATCACCTCGCTTAGGTAAACCTACTCAGATGGACTTAACCACGCCTATGCTACGACTATATTCTAATGTTGAAATGATAATGAGTCTCCTCAAAAAATTAAGAGTCTCCATAATCACACTTGGCAAGTAAAGTCAATGTATTATGGTCTGTGGAGAGATGCTGCTGCCCATCACAGAGAGAGCCCTTAGTCGACTTTTACGACAACCACAGGCTCAGTAAACCCTGCCACGGCAAATGTGTCGGTTCTAATTGAATGATGGTAATGATGGTCGAAATACTGGAGTATCAATGTTGGTGGATCGCGGAGTTGGATTAAATTTAAAAAATATTAAAAATCTTCCTGATGACAGTACATGGATTGCTAGAATCTTTTTTGGACAATTTTGTGAAAATACAAGCAATTGGCTTTATCACAAAAGCACGTAAAACGATTTCGCGATTCTGCCACCAAGTAATCATACCCGACAGGTTTTAAAAGTTGGTGCCTGAGTAAGTTGCTATCGTATTAAAACTATGAATATCAAATCCACCAAAATTAGGCCTCTCATATAAGAGTATTGCGAAAATTCCGAATGAGCTGATTTAATTTAATTTAATGAAGCTTATTTAATTAATATAATTGGTATGTAACCGTTTTAATTAAAGTTAAAATAAATAAATAAATAAAATAAATAAATAAATTCACACTAGGTAATTTGTATTCATACCAAATATTATGTCTGCCCTATTGCATTTTATATGCATTAATATAAAAAAAATGTGCTAATTTAGAGTTTTGGGGAATGTTTTTTTTCGATCATGTCTCCCATTAGGATTATTGTGTGTTGAAATTAATACATTAAAACCTATGGTTGGGACCTATTCTATTCTTATTAATGTTATTGGCTTTAATGAGCCAAATGTTTTTGTATTTATTCTATTCTGTTTGTCAACGATTGGCAGTATCAGATGAATTGTAGTTACAAAATGTTGACTAGAAACGTCATGTATGATCTAAAACTAATATGTGTAGGAAAAGGCGATGTTTTATTTTATTTGAAGATACCTCTTGACCTAACTTGCAAAGGCAAGGTTAATGAAGCGAGCTTCCCAGACATAGCGTATTAACTCTCTTCTTGAAAGTCAGCACCAACTTTGAAAACCTATGAATGTAAATTAATTTATGATTTTGTAAATAATGTTGTTTATCAAGTTTGAGTCTCTTGTCGAAATTGATAGTGTGCTATTATTTAAAAACTCAACATATATTATTTTAAATAGAAAAATGAATTGTAAATATATCTTTTAAAAATGCACAAATTTTTATTACTGATCAAATTTTGTTTTGAGAAACAATTGTAATGTTACAGTTACATTACAATTGTTTCTCAAAACAAAATTTGATCAGTAATAAAAATTTGTGCATTTTTAAAAGATATATTTACAATTCATTTTTCTATTTAAAATAATATATGTTGAGTTTTTAAATAATAGCACACTATCAATTTCGACAAGAGACTCAAACTTGATAAACAACATTATTTACAAAATCATAAATTAATTTACATTCATAGGTTTTCAAAGTTGGTGCTGACTTTCAAGAAGAGAGTTAATACGCTATGTCTGGGAAGCTCGCTTCATTAACCTTGCCTTTGCAAGTTAGGTCAAGAGGTATCTTCAAATAAAATAAAACATCGCCTTTTCCTACACATATTAGTTTTAGATCATACATGACGTTTCTAGTCAACATTTTGTAACTACAATTCATCTGATACTGCCAATCGTTGACAAACAGAATAGAATAAATACAAAAACATTTGGCTCATTAAAGCCAATAACATTAATAAGAATAGAATAGGTCCCAACCATAGGTTTTAATGTATTAATTTCAACACACAAAACTTCTTTAATTTGATTAAAGATGAGTAAAATTTCATGTGTATACTAAAGATACGTGGAATATCCTTGTTTTGGAAGCATAGTATTCTTACTTAGACCAGGAAATACTAGATTTCGAAAATTTCAACCTTGATGTGTTTTAAGATAAAAACAATATTATCAGAGTGAATCTTTGTGCGGGTCACTGAAACACTATCTTTTTACGATTGACTCAAATCTTTTCATTCTTTGACTGATCTTAGATTAAAACTAAAAAGCGTATAAGAACTCCCTTTGCCAAATTGTTCTTCCAAGCTTGTAGGTGGTCATGTAGAATTATTTGATTGTAACATATATGAATTTGGTATTTGTAAGTCTAGATGTCTGTAATGTGAGTGATACAGTTTTTTATATGCACAGAGGATTAGCTTTGACCTCTAGGCTTGTCTAGCTCCAGGCCAGAGCAAGGATTATAAGTCTACGATGGAGAAAACTTTCCCAGAAGTCACTGCCTGAATTTGACTACCCTGTAGTTCTTGCATCTCTATGGACTACTAGGTTAAGTATGCACGAGTTGCGATTGTAGCTTTAAATATTATCGTGGATTCATAAAAGATATTCGCCACTACATACAGGCTACGTGCAACAAATAACAGCAATGTTTGTCAGTGTTTAAAAGCAACGATTTACCAAAAACCGTATCGAGCGCACATAACCCAAAAGAACCATAATGCTTTTGGAAAGATAGCGAGAAAACGATTCCAGCGCCCTCTCCCAACAGGCCATTCTTTGCTTGGTGGACTATATATCGCTGTGACACCGAGTCGCAATTGATACTGATGTCGTGACACTTCAAATGACGTATTATGTCTGTTTCGTATTAGAAACGTAGATTTGGCGTTCTAAAAAGCTTTGACAATCATTTTAGTTCCCTTTTTGACCACAGCGGCGATATTTACTAGCGCGTATAGCTACAACAATTTACGTTACGTATTTCCCAATTAGTACGAGAACAATGTTTTAAAAACATTCACAGATTACATGTGTTGCAAATCGTTTGTATGTTGAGAATTTTTAATTTTTCATTCGATAATCATTGTAAATAGCGCCATCTATTGCTAACCAAAGTAGTTTTGCCTTGGGGAAATGGTGTCGTAGGTAGTCTGGGTTGGCAGTTTAAATTTTCTATATAACTTTATATTTCCGTGGGCGATACAAATATCATCGAATATAAATTTCGACTTTAGTCACTCAACTTCATTATCGTCATCATAATGTCATCATTGTTACTTGTTTTAGATGTCAATGGTAGGTAAAATTTTATTTGTACTATTGTATGGTCAGAAAGCAGAAATCCTGACGGGCTGGCATTTATCGTTGAATTTTAACTAGGATATTAACCAAAAAGATTGAAATCCTGATATGTTTAAATAGAGTAATGGCGCCATCTTTGTTGTACTTATATATAATGTGGTTAATCTGAGTCCATTCTGTGTACGATTTTCTAAAGGCAAAGCTTCACAGCTTTTTGTACCATGTCCATTGTTGAATGAAAAATACCTGAAAATTGTATGCTTAATGATGACTCAAGTTTTGATATTTTAATAGTGAAATAGTCAAAATTACAATGTACCTATTATTCATTTATTTTAGCTAGAATCCTTCGACATACGATTCTCTCATAACTGAGTTGTCATCATTTGTCTTGACAAACTGGAATCTTCTTGCTTTCAATACATTAATTGCTGTTGATCTGTATTCAGCAGTAAATGTGTGAAACTGGTAATTCTTGTAAATACCCTATTATAATAGGTTATCTAAATTTAACATATTTATTAATAAAAAATATTAAAAAAAAAATGTTTTATGCTATGTCGAAGGTTTACTTTTAGTTATCAGAATGATTTTATTACTATAATTAATTAATTAGTTACGTAGGCATTTTTCTGACTTCCATAGTTTTATATTATTTTATCGTGAACATAAGCGTTATGTTCTGAACGTTTATTTATCTGTTGCAAATAGATGAGATTATTCTCGTGTTCGATAATATTCTGGAAAAAACAGTTGAAGGCGATTCTCAACTCAATTCTCGAATATGATATTCGCATACGAGAATGAATTTGTCTAAATGTGGTAGGTATTTAGTATTAGATAAAATATTCTAACCTATATGGCCTATAGCAATTTTCGGGTTACTATTTAATTTTTCGCACGATAGACAATTATTGTATGTATTTCATGTTTCATTCGATTTTCACCATAACTTGTACATACACTTATATATATTGAATGATTTATATCACAGGATTTATAGAGAAAATTATGCCAGATAGTAGTAGCCTAAACGTAGCTAGATTTTGATAACGAATCCGTGGACCTAGATTTAATGGCAAGTCCTAAAATGCAATTTTTTGTTATATTCGATTTCGATCAAGAAAAAAATAAAATGTTATTTTATTTAACTTATTTCGGAGTAGGTTGTTAGTTTGTTTGCACCCAGCAACACCAGATCAATGTTTGCTGACAAAATTAATTTTAAGTAGCTGACCATTTAAATAAATACATGAGCTCATGCAGGGTTAACAACATTCTCAAAAATAGCATCCGATGTTTTAATATTATGTGTAGCGATTACTTGATTTCTATCCGCTTGCTCAAAAGGAGGGTAAATGTATATTTTATTTTTTTGATATATAGGCAAGCAGCACTGAGGCTGATGTGCCTAATTCACGATGTATTTTCATTGACACTGCACTTGGTTGTTACTTGTAGGTATACGTTTTTATGTCGTTTTGTTTATTAAACTGACAAGAAAATTCTTATCGAAAAAAGTTAAGGAATTAACCTGCCCCTGAAAACGAATGTAAACCAACCATCGCATTCAGAAAATACAAATTGGTTGTAATAGTCATTTTGATACAATTGAGATTTTGTTAAGATTCTTGCACTAAATGTCACGGATAAATCTAGTTGTTAAAGTAAGGTTTCATTTCATTCTATGAGAGTGAAAAAAAAAAAAAAAAACTTTTTTACGCATTAGCAGGTATAATGTATTTATGTATATTATATCATTGATACCTATTGTAGGTACGCATGTAAGAAACTTACATTATTAAATTGTAAAAAATGCACAGTAGTAACTACATTTTTATTAAATAGATAGTAAAGAAATAGAGTGTAATATTTAATGTAGTTAAGATTATTATACAATTTATTCTGACATTAAACATTTGTATGCGATTCTGTGATTGTATTTAATGTGTATTTTATACCTGAGATGAAGGCCAAGTGCTTCCCTGTCGGACATAAGAAAAAAAAATACCTACCTACCTACCAATACGTTCGTTCATAGACAAACCACCCTTATGTGAAAGTGCGAAGTACCTAGTTACCTCATCTGATCATAATTTCAGCCAACATACGTCCGCTGCTCTAGATAGGCTATGCTTATGAGCCTCCTCCATTTTCATTTTATTTTATTGGTAGCCAAGCCTTTGACCAACAACTAACCTGAAAAAAACCAGTAAAGATCAAAGTCAAAGTCAACATTTCTTTGTTAATTAAGATTTTTTAGGATCATTTTAAAACGTCAAATCTACCGCCTGTTCGGTATCGCGACCAGCACTGAGAATAGATGAGGCCTAACATGAAGCGCGCTTGTCTAAAAGGAACCTGTTCTTTGCACTTGAAGTCTCCAATATATTGGTTCGGGAAAACAGACGAGGATAAGGAGTTCCATTCCTTACCAGTATGAACAATGATTTATCGACAATGTTGGTCCATCGGTTGGGTGTCCCACACTTCGTTTCTTGTTTTTTTTGTCTTTTTTTTATTGTACGACGGCCTTCATCTCACCTGGTAACAAGTCAAGATAAGGCCGAAAGTGGAGGAACCCTCACCCGGAATCCTCAACAATCTGAGGAACTGGCTATCTTAATCTCTAAATGCCCGAACACAACATTTTTTTTTAAGAACCAACTGTCGTAGCTAGCCTAGCGGACTTATTCAAAATCCTATCACCAACCAAACTAAGCACAATATTGCTCCCCTGGGAATCGAACCCGGGTCCTCTGGATCTGAAATCGGTGGGTTGAACCACTATACCATAGAGGCGGTTATGTTGTTGAGATAGTCGTACGACAGCTGCGGACTTCATGTTTCGTTAAGTGGGTTGAACCACTATACCATAGAGGCGGTTATGTTGTTGAGATAGTCGTACGACAGCTGCGGACTTCATGTTTCGTTAAGTGAGTACCTACCTATTTCTAGTAATAGCTGAAGACCCATAGAATCAGTAAAGTATAATAGTAATTAAACCATATAATAGCGTTCGTAATTACCTAGCTCATAAACAAAACAATAGACACTTTATGGCCTCTCGAATTTGATCCGAGCTAGGTGCCTACCGAATGTTTTCTGTGTTGCCAACATGGCAGACTCAAACGGCCAATTTTTTTGGTATCTGTATATTTATATAGACAAGTTGGTTAGTATCTTGCGGTAGCGGTTGCGGTATGAATACACCCTTCCAACTCAGCCCGTGGATGTCGTAGAAACCGCCTAATGGATCCTCTGAAGGCCAGCAGCTAAGTTTTGTGTTTTATCTAATACCTTCACTGAGATAAAGAATCCGCCTGGAAAGCGTGGTAATTATGGCAAAACCCTAAAAATTTTGGAGGAGGCTCTGTCCAGCAGTGATGTATAGGCATATTTATTACCGGATAAAACGTATCCTTTGTTGTTTTCCGATGTCTGGTTGACCAGACATCTGAACCAAACCTAACATGTGTTTATATGTTAGGGCGTACCTACTCTAAAGCCCGTTTGTTTCCCCTGACACTAAGTACTACCTACGTTGCACTACTAGTGCCGACCAACAGAGCGTTTTGTAGTGATAAGTCATCAAATATACTGCTACTTTTAAACTCGTATTACCTATTGGTATATTCGGTGGAAACTTTTATACCACCAATTCTATTCCAGGACTCTTTAGTGCCTGAGGCGTATGGGTAGGTACCATTTGCTTACTAGTACCTAGGTTATGCTTATTTCTTAGGGAATTCCCTCGGGACTCTAAAGCTATAGCATATACCTAATGCGAATATCATTTGTTCATTGAATGTTTTTCGTAGACCCTCTACGGCTCGTTCTTTCGTATGTTCGTAGTATGTAGGTACTCATTCTATCAGAACTTCGACATTAATAAAAGTTACGAAACAACTGTGATGATAGTGATACCGTGAAAGCAGTACCTACATAGCCTCGTGCCTGTTTCCAACAGTGGGTTTGGAAGTGTCATTTCCCAAGTTTAACCGCTTTTTTAATGTAGTGGTTCCCCGGGTTCGATCCACAGGTTTATTATACACAATAATTTAGAATTTAGAACAGCCTAAGGAACTGGGTATCTACTCAGTTCCTTAGGCTGTTGGGAATTCTGGATGAAGCGCGCTTTCACCTTCGGTCATATCATAACCTGAAACCAGGTGAGATGAATGCCAAGCGCTTCCCCGCCGTAGATTTTTTATTTTAATGATCATGTACAAAACCCATAAAACGAAATTATGGATGAAACAAGTATCTAATAGGCAGATAATAGAACCTCGGGCGTGGCATATTTCGCAAATCCTCCCACCGCTTTCTTTAAAATGCAGTGCAGTGGCAACCCGAAAGCATTTATAGTGAAGTGAGTTATTTCCTGGTTAAACAAAGTGGATAACTGTAATACGAATAGGTTACCTACATCATAATAAAAACACAGAAACTCACTTAATGAAAATTGGTGGTCATTTAGGTGTGACAAAAAACATTTAGGTGTTTTTAAAAACTCAAATAACACTTTTTAAGACGCATTATTTATAATATGTTTAATTTTCATTTAAACTAATTTGCCTAGATCATAGTAGGTACCTTGGTTGGCTAAATTTAGCAGAAACTTGCAAAACATGATGCTGCAACACTTTTGGGAGTCGTAAAGTTACTTTATGGGTCTAATTACATGTTTATTACTTTGAGTATAAGCCACGTCTGGAAAACCAATACAATAGAAGTTAATATAAGTATCTGAGTACCAACCTAGGTACAGTACCTAATACTCCATTCACACCGTAGGCTGCTTGTAGGTTTTTAAAACGTAGGTATATTTACCTACAAGGGACCCTAGTACCTAGTAGACCCTAGTAGTAGAAAATTTTGGAACACTCCAGGAGGATGGAGTAATATCAGAAAAAAACAAAAATCAAAATACCTCTACATAATATTATGTAGAGGTATTTTGATTTTTGTTATATAACATATAACAGCCGTGATCAAAGGTAGACTGTATTGATTTTTAAGGCCTCTCAAAACGCTACACGGAATTGACTTTTTTTAAATACTCACAATTTTATATTTTTTTTGCAAGAATTCTTTTTTATAACTTTATTACCTACTATAAGACTTCAATATAACTAATTATTATAGAGGCAGTAGGTAAACATTTATAGAAAACTATAAGACCATGAAGACTAGTTAGGTATAATGTCAAAGAAGGTTGAGGTTAACTATGGAGCGAGCCTACCCAAAAGATTTTTTTTATCGTACGACGGGGAGTTGCTTGGCCTTCATCTCACCTGATTTTTCAAGTTCAAACCAACTAAACCAAGCACAATATTGTACTCACCTGTGGATCGAACCCGGGGAACCGGAACCGGAACTGGAACTACACCAGAAAAGCGGTTAAACTTGGGCGATTACACTTCCGAACCCACTGTTGGAAACAGGCACGATGAGGCTATGTAGGTACTGCTTTCACGGTATTACCTATCATCACAGTTATTTCGTAACTTTTATTATTGTCGCAGTTCTTATAGAATGAGTACCTACACACTACGAAATATACATAGGTACTACGGGACCTCTGGTGCTGATACCGGTGGTTGAACCACTAGACCACAGAAGCGGTTATAATTGTATCTACCTAATATAATATAATAGATAACTATCAACAGTATATCTCTTTCTACTCATACATGTCAGGGTTTTAGGGTAAAAGAAATGTACAAATCGTGAAAACACAAAAAGTGCTTCTAAAAATCGCAACCTTGAAAGTCACAATTGTCGCAAAGCAAAGGAAGTGAACAGGGAGAGTCCAAAATGTTTGCTGAAAGCTCGCAAATTGAGTTAACAACCTTACAACACATTAAATCAATTCTAATCCAGCCTGCGTAAAGTTCAAAATTGAATATCAAGTTCTTGGTGTTTTGTACAATCCATTTTGTTAGTTATCAAGGGTGATAAATGAGGGGAAATAAGTAAATTAAGGGCAAAGCTACGTATTTAGCAAATGTTTGAAAAAACCAAGGCTTTTTTTTGGCTGTGTCACAATCCTGTGTAAGACTTGAGGTATCTACTATTTCTTATCTACTTATATCTTTTTACGCAAGATGTAGCTACCTATATAGTTAGAGCGGCACTAGATTAGAGAGAGAATATTTAATTATACATTTTTGTGCTATTCTGTGTATACACTGCAGGTGGTCAAAATGACCCATCCAACTCAGCCCATGTATGTCGTAAAAGCCGACTACGGGATCTCACCAGAAGGAAGGTAGCAGCTTCCTTCTGTATATTGTGTAAACTTTTACTGCGATCACCAATCTGCCTACCAAGCGTGGAACTCCAGCTTTGGAGAGGCTCAGTGAATGTGATCTGGTCAAAATGTATGCATAAAATAAAAATAAATTTAAGACTTTACTAGCCGCCGCCTTAACAATATAGGTACCAACCTAATGTTGTATCTGTACAGAGGATCTACTGAGATTGATCGTATTTATTAGACACTGGGTGACAAACTTTATGTTCTTGAAGTGCTTACCTACATTACGGTTATACCAAAGATACTAAAACTGACCAAGTGTAGGTACGTCGTACCCGAACTAAGGCATACAATCCCGCATTTCTCGTGTCTAGGTCAATAGGGTACAACGTTTAATAAATATTTCAGGACGTATATTTCACTCGGCGCCATCTAGCGCCAAATGAAGCAAATCTTGTGAACACCCTGTCATTTGTGAACTGATTACGGATAGTTCTTCCTACTTATAATAATCCTTTTTTTTGTGAATACATAGGCACTAAAGATAGGTACAACATAGGTACCACCATATTTTTCCACGTATGTAATGCTTTTTACTATTAAATAAATTTAAAATACAATTTCCATACAAAAACATGAAAACATATAAAATCGTGAAGAAACTTCGGTGAAGGTACGAGATCATCTCGAACAGTTTTATTAAATTCCATTAAGAAATTTTGCGATTCACGTTTTATATACCTGCCCGCACGCAACTCCGGGTTTTATTCATTACTTTATCAAAGAAATAACTTTTCTACTGCTTATTTGGATAAAGAAACGTTTTAATTTTATTGCGCACTTCAACTTTGAAGGCTCAGTAAAACTTGGATTTTTCTTGCTTTTATACATTCAAGTTTGAAGAAGTTGTTTAGGATAACTTTTAACTTTTGTACGGTGGAATATCGGTATTTATTATACCTATATATTTATATTTATATATACCTTTTTTATTGAGTAGTCAAGATTTTTTACCTTGCTGGATAGAACCCCTCAAACATATAGAGGTAATCCATCATAGAATTAGACTGCGAACTCACTAGAAAGTCTTTAAACGCGACGAGATAAGCAACATCGTCCATTACCAACCGACCAACCAGCCTGTCCACCTAGTTGGTCGGTTGGTATTTTTTTTCTTAACCGACCACCTGGTTCTTTGGTTAGTAATTCGTAGCTTAGTTGCGGATCGCACAGTTACAACTGATTTCCTGGTAACGTTGAGCTGAAAGCAAATCTTTCAGCTCAACGTGGCCACACTGACAACTTATACAAGAGACCAATAATAAAATACTGTATGGCTGGGACTATATAAAAAAACAACACTCAAATAGAGGACGAAACTATTGAAATAAAATATTGTCGAATTGGGTAGGTATGTTTTCTCGGCCACCAAATTGAATGTAGGAATGTAGACATACTCTTGACAAATGTCTGAGAGCTGTCATTGAAAATGTAGATCTTGTTTCGTCGGTTGGTAATAGACGAGCAACATTCCACTGTAAATAAACAAATTACTTACCACCTTGTGCTTTTTCGTTTTCCAATCCGCCTGCTGAGCGTAGATCATAGAAAATCCAAACAAAACTATATATTTAATTGTCTCAGTCATTTATTGCATTTTTACATTAAGGTACAATGTTAATCTTTTGAATGTCGCATTTACACATGAGTTTGACCTAGCCTTGAACAAGTTTTAGATACTAATTTGGAGTATTTATTCAAAAAGTGCTTACAAAATTTTAAAATTTTTACATTTGTTCTTATTCTAAAATATACCTAATTATATGCTAACATGCTTTTCATGCATTTAGAATTGAAGTGTAAAGTAATAGAAATAGGTAATAACTTCATTTCCTGACTAACAAAAAGGTCAACAAAATAAAGGTCCGTAACCGAAACGTAAATACGTTACCTTTACATTACGATAACGTTAGACATTCGTGATCCAGCCACTGAATGAGAACAAAGCAACGACCGTACGTCATCGTGGGTGGGCAGAATACAATATGTGTATAAGTCACCCCTACTATATAAAAAGGTTAAAAACTATTTATAAGTTTAATTTTATTTTAATTTATTTAATATTTAATATTTATTTAATAAGTGCTCTCAAAACCGTCGCTGTGATAGTCGTGGTTAAAAAATAACCCTCCAGCCCACCGATGTCGTAAAAGTCGACCAAGGGGTTTCACTAAAAAGGCAGCAGCTATATATAAACAAAACTTAAAACTTGAACACCAAAATTTCAATAATATTCTGTTTCTTCTACTAAAGTTGCCTGGAATAAATCGATTTTAGCGATAAGTGCATCTATTGTACTTAAACACGTTTGTATTACTCGATGTTATGTACACTATAGCATTATTCAATTCAATCCAATACACAAATCAATAATGATATCCTAAAAAAAGAGTACTTAGTAGAGTTCCTTGTGAAAGGGCTCGTCCGGGGAAGTACTATATTGCTGTATTTCGGTTTTAAAGGATGGTTGCTGGTGAAATTACAGGCACACGGGGCTTATCTCCTTTATGCCTCAATTTGTCCGGCGCAATGTAGTGAGGCGTTGGTCATGTTCTTTGTGGATATGACCTACGGGTAAGGCTTTGTTATAGGCAGTGTTTCATTTAAAATATAAAAAGTTATTCTGTGTTTGGGTGTTGTATTGTGTGATGATTATGTAATTACAAAGAATAAGTATACCATCCGTAATGTATTTCCCATATTACAAGCTATGCTTAGTTTGGGGCTAGATGACGCTGTGTGAAATTAAGGCCCTGTAATATTTATTTTATTATTGGTGCGGCGGCTGATTCGGCCGAGGATCACAAAAGGCGCAAATATAGTGGTCTCGACAGAGCTTGCCTATTTGAGCCTTTTGGGGTGGATACCTTGGGTCCGTGGGGAGCCGGTGCCCTCCAGGTTTCCAAAAATCTTGCAGGGCTCTTGATTGAGGCGACACGTGACCCAAGAGCTGTTTTTAAATTAGGCCAGCGAATTAGTATAGCTATTCAGCGTGGCAATGCAGCCAGTGTCTTGGGCAGTGACTTCCGTCTGGTACTGGTCTGGAACAGTTGAGTTACCTATAGGCCGTTTGTAACAGTCCTTAGGTAATCTGACTGATTCCTTTGTACATAGTTAGTTTAATTGTACTTTTTTGCAAAAATGAATGTTAAAAAAAAATCTTGGTTAAGATTTTTTTTTTTGAATTGGCAAAAAAAAAGAAATTGAATGACAAGTTTTGAGTTAGTTAAGTTTTAGTTTTACTGAATAATGTCCCAATTAATATAATTTTTATTTTTTATTTATATATGTTTTTATGCCATCACAAACATTACCACATACATGCATACATTGTACAGTGCCGGATTTTCCAGCTAAACTCAGAGATAACGCTCGCTTCACCCATTCGATCAATAAATAAATTTTGATTCTCATCCTATAAATTATTCAATTGTAGAGTAACAGAAAGATTATGCCGACCATTGTCGGGGCAATTACCGAAATAGCGAAGTAATTTAGGCCAGCTCAAGTAAATGGAGGCTCGTTACGACAAAGGGACTGTGGAAATACAGACGACAGCGTATTTACATAGATTAGTCAACAAACAGCTACACAATCACGACCGCCTAGCGCTGTGGAACATTCAGGTGCTTTAGGTTTCACGGTTAATGGGATTCATATAATCAATCGAATCAGTCTGTTATACCTAGAACGCATTAGCCGT
Organism: Venusia cambrica; assembly: GCA_951394065.1. Taxonomy (NCBI): domain Eukaryota; kingdom Metazoa; phylum Arthropoda; class Insecta; order Lepidoptera; family Geometridae; genus Venusia; species Venusia cambrica. The sequence continues at coordinate 3,700,375 of OX596040.1, read as the reverse complement.
CATACCGTGGTTGTTTCTCAGTCTGTTATACCTAGAACGCATTAGCCGTCATACCGTGGTTGTTTCTCAGTCTGTTATACCTAGAACGCATTAGCCGTCATACCGTGGTTGTTTCTCAGTCTGTTATACCTAGAACGCATTAGCCGTCATACCGTGGTTGTTTCTCAGTCTGTTATACCTAGAACGCATTAGCCGTCATACCGTGGTTGTTTCTCAGTCTGTTATACCTAGAACGCATTAGCCGTCATACCGTGGTTGTTTCTCAGTCTGTTATACCTAGAACGCATTAGCCGTCATACCGTGGTTGTTTCTCAGTCTGTTATACCTAGAACGCATTAGCCGTCATACCGTGGTTGTTTCTCAGTCTGTTATACCTAGAACGCATTAGCCGTCAAACCGTGGTTGTTTCTCAGTCTGTTATACCTAGAACGCATTAGCCGTCAAACCGTAGTTGTTTCTCAGTCTGTTATACCTAGAACGCATTAGCCGTCATACCGTGGTTGTTTCTCAGTCTGTTATACCTAGAACGCATTAGCCGTCATACCGTGGTTGTTTCTCAGTCTGTTATACCTAGAACGCATTAGCCGTCATACCGTGGTTGTTTCTCAGTCTGTTATACCTAGAACGCATTAGCCGTCATACCGTGGTTGTTTCTCAGTCTGTTATACCTAGAACGCATTAGCCGTCAAACCGTGGTTGTTTCTCAGTCTGTTATACCTAGAACGCATTAGCCGTCAAACCGTGGTTGTTTCTCAGTCTGTTATACCTAGAACGCATTAGCCGTCATACCGTGGTTGTTTCTCAGTCTGTTATACCTAGAACGCATTAGCCGTCAAACCGTGGTTGTTTCTCAGTCTGTTATACCTAGAACGCATTAGCCGTCATACCGTGGTTGTTTCTCAGTCTGTTATACCTAGAACGCATTAGCCGTCAAACCGTGGTTGTTTCTCAGTCTGTTATACCTAGAACGCATTAGCCGTCATACCGTGGTTGTTTCTCAGTCTGTTATACCTAGAACGCATTAGCCGTCAAACCGTGGTTGTTTCTCAGTCTGTTATACCTAGAACGCATTAGCCGTCAAACCGTGGTTGTTTCTCAGTCTGTTATACCTAGAACGCATTAGCCGTCAAACCGTAGTTGTTTCTCAGTCTGTTATACCTAGAACGCATTAGCCGTCATACCGTGGTTGTTTCTCAGTCTGTTATACCTAGAACGCATTAGCCGTCATACCGTGGTTGTTTCTCAGTCTGTTATACCTAGAACGCATTAGCCGTCAAACCGTGGTTGTTTCTCAGTCTGTTATACCTAGAACGCATTAGCCGTCAAACCGTGGTTGTTTCTCAGTCTGTTATACCTAGAACGCATTAGCCGTCAAACCGTAGTTGTTTCTCAGTCTGTTATACCTAGAACGCATTAGCCGTCATACCGTGGTTGTTTCTCAGTCTGTTATACCTAGAACGCATTAGCCGTCATACCGTGGTTGTTTCTCAGTCTGTTATACCTAGAACGCATTAGCCGTCATACCGTGGTTGTTTCTCAGTCTGTTATACCTAGAACGCATTAGCCGTCAAACCGTGGTTGTTTCTCATTCTGTTATACCTAGAACGCATTAGCCGTCAAACCGTGGTTGTTTCTCAGTCTGTTATACCTAGAACGCATTAGCCGTCATACCGTGGTTGTTTCTCAGTCTGTTATACCTAGAACGCATTAGCCGTCAAACCGTGGTTGTTTCTCAGTCTGTTATACCTAGAACGCATTAGCCGTCATACCGTGGTTGTTTCTCAGTCTGTTACACCTAGAACGCATTAGCCGTCAAACCGTGGTTGTTTCTCAGTCTGTTATACCTAGAACGCATTAGCCGTCATACCGTGGTTGTTTCTCAGTCTGTTATACCTAGAACGCATTAGCCGTCAAACCGTGGTTGTTTCTCAGTCTGTTATACCTAGAACGCATTAGCCGTCAAACCGTGGTTGTTTCTCAGTCTGTTATACCTAGAACGCATTAGCCGTCAAACCGTAGTTGTTTCTCAGTCTGTTATACCTAGAACGCATTAGCCGTCATACCGTGGTTGTTTCTCAGTCTGTTATACCTAGAACGCATTAGCCGTCAAACCGTGGTTGTTTCTCAGTCTGTTATACCTAGAACGCATTAGCCGTCATACCGTGGTTGTTTCTCAGTCTGTTATACCTAGAACGCATTAGCCGTCAAACCGTGGTTGTTTCTCAGTCTGTTATACCTAGAACGCATTAGCCGTCAAACCGTGGTTGTTTCTCAGTCTGTTATACCTAGAACGCATTAGCCGTCAAACCGTGGTTGTTTCTCAGTCTGTTATACCTAGAACACATTAGCCGTCAAACCGTGGGTGTCTCTGAGGCTGTTATACCTAGAACACATTAGCCATCAAACCGTGGTTGTTTCTCAGATTGTTATACCTAGAACACATTAGCCGTCAAACCGTGGTTGTTTCTCAGATTGTTATACCTAGAACACATTAGCCGTCAAACCGTGGTTGTTTCTCAGATTGTTATACCTAGAACACATTAGCCGTCAAACCGTGGGTGTCTCTGAGGCTGTTATACCTAGAACACATTAGCCATCAAACCGTGGTTGTTTCTCAGATTGTTATACCTAGAACACATTAGCCGTCAAACCGTGGTTGTTTCTCAGATTGTTATACCTAGAACACATTAGCCGTCAAACCGTGGTTGTTTCTCAGATTGTTATACCTAGAACACATTAGCCGTCAAACCGTGGTTGTTTCTCAGATTGTTATAACTAGAACACATTAGCCGTCAAACCGTGGGTGTCTCTGAGGCTGTTATACCTAGAAAACATTAGCCGTCAAACCGTGGTTGTTTCTCAGTCTGTTATACCTAGAACGCATTAGCCGTCAAACCGTGGTTGTTTCTCAGTCTGTTATACTTAGAACGCATTAGCCGTCAAACCGTGGGTGTCTCTGAGGCTGTTATACCTAGAACACATTAGCCATCAAACCGTGGTTGTTTCTCAGTCTGTTATACCTAGAACGCATTAGCCGTCAAACCGTGGTTGTTTCTCAGTCTGTTATACTTAGAACGCATTAGCCGTCAAACCGTGGGTGTCTCTGAGGCTGTTATACCTAGAACACATTAGCCATCAAACCCTGGTTGTTTCTCTGGCTGTTCATAGGGTAAATATACGTACGCGTTGTCACCAACAACCCAAAGTGTCACCAACAATCCAAAGTCCTGCTCCGGTATTTTAAGGAGCTGGGCTGGCTGGGGTAGGGTTAGTTAAAACCATGGGGACAATGCACAATACACTCCACAACGGGAAGTCAGTGCACGCCTTTGTCACCCCCCACTCAAAATAAGAATTAGATGTTATGTACGCGTGTTATGGTTTTTAGTAAATTAGTATGTCTATACTAAAAAGTATTCTATCCGTTATCTAGATCCCGTTTTACAAGCTATGCTTAGTTTGGGGCTTGATGGCGCTGTGTGAAATAAAATGTCCTGTAATATTTATTATTATAATATTATTTATTGGCTTATTCCAGATATCCCTGCGAAGGGTATTTCTAGACTTTTTGTCCAGAAATCTCCTTCCCGCTCACAAAGGGGATTTCCGGAAAAAAAATACACAAATCCCCTTATCCTTGAAATTTGGATCAGATCCCTCGGTATGCGTGTACTCATAACTCCATAGGAACTTCATAATAATTACAATATTTAGCTGTTTCTGAAGAGTAATAGGTTCTAGTAAATTCAACGACTATTACCATGACTACCAATATTATCGATCTGACGTAAGTAAGAAAACATGGCGTCGCATCCGGCCGGACCGTAGACAAATCCACGTCCGTCCCGAAGCCGCTCGACTTCCGGTCCGGTACCGGGCAGGGAGACAGAGCACTTCCGGGAACTCTACCTACCTGTCTACCTACCCAGTGTTTGAATTTCTACGCCATCTTATTTGCCTTATTAAGCCAGTAAAAGCCAGATAAAGACTATTTGAGAGCGTTCTTGTTAAGTTCATTCCTACCACATAATCAATAATCGGTCCTTATCCTTATATTGACATATATTTAAAAAAAGCTCCATAAACTATACATACATAGTTTAAGAGTAGTAGAGCTACTTGTGAAAGGGTTCGCATTGGGAAGTACTACCACCGTACTTATTTCGGCTGCCAGGCAGCATTCATCCGTTCCGGTTTGACGGGTATGGTACCCGTTAACATTACGGGCACGCGAGGCTTAACCCCTTTAAACCTCAAGTTGACGGGCACAATGCAGTGCCGCGTAGGTCATGTTATTTGTAGATGTGACCTACGCAGTATGGCTTTGTTATAGGCAAGAGATGAAAATAACATCAGGAGGGTTTCGTGTTTGTTCTTTACTCATATCTGAGTAGTATAAAAACAACATGAATTACGAGTAAAAAGTAATAAAACCCTCCATTTTTCGGGTCATCTCCAGCCTGTTTTCCGACTCTAGGTGAGGTTAGCACAAAATATCTTCCATTATCTTCTGTCGGACGTCTTCTCATCTCTCATTCCTATCTTGAGGGATATCTCCATAATCATCCCTCACAAAATCCATCCATCTTTTCTTGAGCTTATCTTCTCCTTGAACAACTCACCTTGCCTAATGTTCAAGTCAGCAATGCTAACATTATCTTAAATGGGGAAATACTTAACTTTATTGAAGCAACTACTTTCTTAGGTTTAAATATTGATGCTAAGTTGCAATGGGGTATTCATATTGAGTCATTAGCTAGCAGATTAAGCTCGGCTGCATACGCTGTACGTACAATAAGGCATCTTACTGATGAAGCTACGGCGAGGTTAGTTTATTTTAGTTACTTTCATAGTATTATGTCTTATGGCATACTTTTATGGGGAAATGCAGCTGATATTGATAGCATTTTTATTCTACAGAAGAGAGCTATACGGGCAATTTATAAAATGAAAACTCGTGACTCTCTTAGGGAACGTTTTAAAGAGATTGGTATTCTTACAGTCAGCTCCCAATACATTTATGAAAACCTAATGCACGCTCACAGAAACATTGATGAGTTTAGTAAAAGAAGTGATGTACACCGTGTTAATACTAGAAATAAAAATAAACTTGAGATACCTAAGTTTCGCTTAGGAAAAGTAAATAATTCATTCTTAGGAAACTGTGTGAGATTTTATAATAAGCTTCCTCAAAGCGCCACCAAACTCTCTACTCGTAAATTCAAATTGTATATAAAGAATAATTTAATTAAAAGTGCCTACTACAAAATTAGTGATTATATCGACGATAAGAACGTGTGGCCCGATGTTGCTATACCAGTTGACAGCAAAATGGTGATTTCTCAATGTTAACAAATTGCCCATAGGTAGATAGGTAATAACAAATGTTTTAAGATTAAGTATTTAGGTTTTTGTTGTATCTACTTAGAATATAATTACAAATTGTGTATCTAAATGTTGAATGGATCATCAAAAAAATTAACCGGCCCGAGGTTCTTGCCTTTCTCCTTGTGTGCTGGTCGCGATTCCGAACAGGCGGTAAATTTGACGATTCAAAATGATCCTAAAAAATCTTAATGAATAAAGAAATTTTGACTTTGACTTTGACTCCTATACCCACACTCATATTTAACACATTCATTTTATTCTTAGGCAGACTAGTTAAAATCAAACAACACAACAAATAGGTTAAAAAATAAGTCAATAAAACAGAAGTCATGTAGTATTTGATATCCAAACATCGATTTCCAATATTTTAAATGGGCTATATTTTAATTGTCACTCGATTCAATTTTTATTACTTTACATTGACCGAAATGCCTCCAAAAGTTCTACGATTGGGTTTCCAGAGTTATTCATAACACACAAAGGTGCACTTAAAAACAAAAAATATAGACCATAATCTACATGTTAAATGTTTTAAATACTATAATAAATACTGTTAAATACTATAATAAATACTGTTATTAAAACGATTAAATACTATAAATACATATACATGTGATAGTTAGATAAGGATTTGAAAATGTTTCTTACTCTTTCACGCAAAAGCTACTGAATGGATTGAAACTTTACACAAGTATTGTTCTAGGTTATAAATAACACTACTATTTCCCCGGGTACCGCGCGGGCGAAGCTACTTTATCACTATACAATTTTTCCATTCAGTTTTCAATATAAACATTAGAAAGTTTACCGCAGGGTTTTACAAAGCTCTACGCTGGGTCTACGAACCTCTACGTCACGTCTACGAGCCTCTACGTCAGGTCTACGAAGCTCTACGAAAGTTCAACGATATCCGTTCCTTAACTATTTACTGTTCTGTGTATACGTTACGCATCTCTCAGTAATTTAATTTTAACTGAAATAGTAAGACCCTAGTTTTAATGAAGGAACAGATCTTGATGAAATTAGGCAAGGATACAAAGTCCACAACATTACTATTTTTCTGATTCTTAATTTTTTTTTTCATCTCACCAAGTAACATGTTGAGATAAGGCCAAAGACCCCACCTTACTTAAACCGGAATCTTCAACTAACTGAGGAACTGGCTATCTTACCTCTAAATGTCGGAACACAATATTTTTAGAAATGTTGTTATGGTGACATAATTCATACCTAGATGTATGAGGTGGACTTAAACGAAGTCCTACCACCAACCAAACTAAGCACAATATTTTACGCCCCATGGCGATCGAACCCGGGACCTCTGGATCTGAAATCTGGATTGAACCACTAGACCACAGAGGCGGTTAAAGTAGGTAGTTATCTCATAAATTTTCAAGGTACATATATTATCAATGAGAATAATAACTGCCGCATATACATATTTAGCAGTAATGATTCACTTTGTAGTTATGTATGTGACCTGTTACTGTTTGTCAGGTTTCTTAGTAAGCCTCTCCTTCGCAAATACAAAGTCCAAGCATAAATAAAATAAATTTAGTTGTTTACATCACTAAACTAACGTGGCTTTACCATGAGTCATTGCAGTTAAACATCTGACGTGACTACAGTACAATCCCTAAAATCCAGTAAATGCACTCGTAAATAAACCACATCTATGGTCTAGTGGTTCGCCGACCGGTGTTAGTTCCAGAGGTTCCGGATTCGATCCCCAAGAACTACCTACAATATTGTGTTTGGTTTGGTTGGTGGTAGGACTTTGTTTAAGTCCGCATTACTAGCTAGCACCATCTTGCCTAATTCTGTAGCCATAACAACAATTCTTAAATAGTTGTGTTCCGGCAAGAATAAGATAGCCAGTTCCTCAGTTTATTGAGGGTTCCGGGATAAGTGCGCTTTCACCTTGCCTTATTACTTGAAAATCAAGTGAGATGAAAGCCACGTAGTACAATAAAAAAAAAAACAGTTAGCTTACAGCTTGTAGAAACTCATGGTACATAGACAATCACATCGATCGTTTAAGTACACCGGACGGTACTCGAATGAAATGGTTTTTGGAGGTTCGCCAGTGAGTTTGAGCTATGAATTTGCAGCACTGCGTTCTGTGAACATTTTTGAAGGAACATGCTCGTAAATAGTGCTTGGACTTTATTTCAAGCTGTGTTGTACTGACACAGTATTTTTCTAGTAAAGCTTCTTTACGAACATCATTTCTCTTGTACATCTGGCAATGGGGACTAAAATTCAAAATCGCGAAACGATGCGATCTTGTAACTGAAGTTAATTCAAGTTATATTTTAAAAACTGTATCACAAGTTTTCCAATAGAATAGCCATTTTTCAATAGAAATTTCAGACGCACAGCCTATTATCATCCTCACCTGGTTGATATCCTACGCATAAGCACTAAACGCTTTCAAGAATCTTTTATTGTGCGCACTGCAGAACTTGGAATAAGCTCCCAGCGTCTGTTTTCCGCTTGCGATTAACTCGCCGTGGCGGTTGCGGCCTAATGTTGACCGATCTAACTTAGCCCATGGATGTCGTAAAAGTCGACAAAGGGATCTCACCAGAAGAAGGGCAGCGGATTTCTTCTGTGTATTATCTATACATTTACTGCGACCACCAATCCACCTGCCAAGCTTATTTTGATGACACGTGGACAGATTTTTTCCTTAATTTTGAGGTAATACACCCAAATCGCTTCAAGTGTGCCTGTAATATTTGAAGAGTTAGTCCAGTTCCTGGAGAAATCTGGGAGCACCTGTGAAGTACCCTTTCAGTTAATAAAGAATTTTCCAAATCGGTCTTAGCGTCTTCAAGTAATAGGAGGAAAAATACATAAAATAAGTTATATTAAAAAAAAATATAACCGACTTCACCACTAAAAACTTAAAAATAACTCTAAGGGTAAGTTCATATAACCTGAAGTTGGTGCCGAATTGCAAAGCAAAACTACATGTTTATTTTATTGTACCGCCTTCAAATAATATGAACTTACCCTCAGAGTTATTTTTAAGTTTTTAGTTGGTTAAAACAACTTATTTTTAGCTTGTTTCGATGTAAAACCTACGACACCACGATGTCTACGACACCCTATTTGAGATTCGTGTGATGGTGCAATAATACGGAATTGTGGGAAATATTTACGCAATGATGGGAACTAAAATAAAAACAGATGACCTACACAATGTTAAGAATCGGTTCATACTAACTGGTGCAGTGTAGCCCTGGCACTATGTCAGGATAATAGGAACGATTTTTCGTTTCGTTAAAAAACATACATCCGAATTGAGAACCGCCTTCTGATTTTGAAGTAGGTTAAAAAGAAAAAATATTCCGACGAATTGATAACCTCCTCCTTTTTTTTGAAGGTTAAAAAATGATTGTCTAGATAATTTATGCACGATAAAGACCCATGTCTAGTCCATAATTATATAAGTACCTTGTAGTGAAACGCCCAGTACTTAATGAATAAAACAAAAAAAAAACACAAACAATTAAAAATAATAAGTAAAATAAACTAAACTACCTAACTGTGTACAAAGGAAGCAGTCGGGCTATCTAAGGACCGTTACAAACGGTCTATAGGTAGCTCAACTGTTCCAGACCAGTACCAGACTGAAGCGTGCCCAAGACACTGGCTGCCTGGACACGCTGGATAGCTATGCTAATTCGTTGGCCTAAATCAGAACCAGATTATTAGTGATGTTGCGTATTTATATCAGATAATAGTCGGCTGAGTTCTAAGTTGGAACTATAAACTGCTAACATTTATTCCGATGGAAATTGTAAGCTTTTTCCTGATAACTAAATATAAGCTTTTACGACTTTCTTTTTGTCTCAAAGCGACTCGCGTACGCTGCGTTTTATTCAATAAAATTGGCTATCACGTCTATTTACGGCGTGTCCGTTTATTTAATAGTCTCGGATCATTTTATTCAAAGCCTTCCTTTCCCTTATTTAAGTGCTAGCTCGATATTGATGACCATGGACAAGGTTCATGACCTTTGATTTAAGTACTTTAAGTAAAAAAACCTCTCGTTGTTAGTAGCTCTGCCTTCGGCGCAGTAGGCTCGATTCCCATCCAGGAAAAATTTTTTTAGGTTGTACGAAGGAAAAGCGCTTGACCTTCATCTCGCATGGCAAGTTATGATAATTCCGAAGGTGGAAGCACACTTCACCCGGATTCCTCAACAGTCTGAAGAACTGGCTATTTGAGCTTTGAATGCCGGAACACAACAATTTAGAACTTTTGTAATGCCGACAGACTTAGGTAACATGGAGGTAGCCAGGCAGACTTAATAAAAATCCTGCAACCAACCAAACCTAGCACAATATTGTACCCCCTGGGGATCGAGCTCGGGCAATAACTATTCTGCATTATGTTATGTATAAAGATGTTTGTTCTCTGTTTACAGAAAAAGAGGTTGCTAATTGATTTACGCGTTACTTTGCGGAATATAAACCAGACAACAGAAAAATAATTGATCGAGTGAGCGAAGCGAATTCGATTGAACATGATTTTAATGAAATTAACAAAATAAAAAGAAAACAAATTGAAATTGATTGTCGCGGGTGATTTTTGATATGTGGGATAGTAAAATAGTTTGATATGTAGGGTACATGAAAGTGTGGTTTTACTTTATTTTTAAACAAAAACCGAAAAAAATGTTTTGCACTTTTTCGATCATGAGTAGGTAAGTACTGTAGTCTACTTACCTACTCATGATTGAAAAAGTGCAAAAACAATTCCTCATGTTTTTGTATAAAAAAAAGTCTACTTATTTTAATATACTTAGAATATTGATGTGGATTCCAGACTGAAAAGTAAAGTAATCGCCTAATGATTTGTAAAGTTTTACACAATTACATGTATGCTCTACGTTGAAATGCCGGATCTGCAGTTTGCCGCTCATGCTTTGCTCGATGAAATAATACACAAATTCACTCGTTACTTTGTAAAATCAGTTGTAACAAAGCGTTGAGTGTTACGACTTACATTTACATTAGAGTTCTAAAAACTACAATAGACTGGTAAGACGAATAAGAAGAAAAATTATGAAACATACCAGTATTATTATTTGGTACATTACGCCTCACGTAATGTCATAAGATAAAATAAATAAGAGCGGCTCGATGTTTTGTTACAAGTAAATACATCAGAAGCAGTTTGAAAATTGCATTTATTCACTATTAGGGTGATAAAAAAATAAAAAAGAAGAAGTAAACAGTACCAATAAACATAAAATCGTAAAAAAATATAGCAAAAAGAAACCATGGAAAGAAACAAAAAAATTAAAATCAGGAAATTACTTAAGTAGGTAGGTACTAGGTAGTAAATGCTCTAGTGTATAATAAATGTGTCTCTTTTCTTTCTTCTTGTATGCTCATCTTTATAGCAATCATAAATAACTATTTATTTCGTTTCAAACGAGACGAACGGGCAACTGTTCCTAGTAATACCATAGACCAAGTAGTGTGTTCTCTTTTCGGTACGGAAACCTAAAATCGATAGGTTCCTTATTTTGTCTTTTTAAACTGGATCCAGTGAGCAAGTAACTTGATAATCTATAATACGCAGGGGGTAATCTCCACGTAAGTAGATAGGTTTCCCCCGGGGCTCAGATCCCACATCAGTATGCTTTATAGGGATTCCCTGTTACGCTACTTCATAAGACTGACATGCACCTAAGTAATGTTTAATAACCGCAATAACGAAGAGTAAGTATCATCATCATCATCATCATCATCTCCAAAAGCTTTTATAGCAAGCCTCATAGCTCAGTTGGTAGTAACTCTGCCTTCGGCGCTGTAGGCTGTGGGTTCGATTCCCATCCAGGACAAACATTTGTGTGATGAATATAGATGTTTGCTCTGTGTTTGGGTGTTGTATCATAAAATACGTATGTATTTACAAAAAGTATTTAAGTATTTTATCCGTAATCTAGTTCCCATATTACAAGCTATGCTTAGTTTGGGGCTAGATGGCGCTGTGTTAAATGAATGTCCTGTAATATTTATTTTATTTATTTTATGTAACCCACTGCTGGGCATAAGCCTCAGTAAGAGTAAGTGTAGGCGAGCTATATTTGTATAATTATCGTTTGTATTTCTATCTGCCACCATTAGGCCCACGTGGGGGCCGATAGTCAAATTCTGCAACCGTGGCACTGGACGCAGTGGCAGATGGTAGTAATGTATTACCGTGTGCCCCATTGTTCATACGTGGGGGCAGATAGCAATAAGTGTTATTTTCTGCCACAGCGTAGGGGTCGTTTGTGGGGGCAGTCGGTAGCAGTTCATCTAATACTAGCGATTTTGTAGTGCCGCGAGCTGCGTGCAGCACGGTGTGCCTCGTTTAAGTTTTTTAATTATAATTAATAAAAACAAGTATATTCACACTAATTTATCTGATGTTTAGCCTGTTTAGGTACTCGATTACAAGTCTCACGATTTCGGCTTATTACGAATAAATTTACTCTAACTGAGCCACTTAAATAAATGATTAAACTATTATTACTTAGTAGACAATTAATAGCTAGATAATAAAGCAGAAAGATTCGATGATTTTCGAAGTAGCTATTCTGTGTTAATTGTACCTACAATTTAATCCAAACTAGGCTTGGTAGTGTAGGTAATTTTAAACGATACTATTGATAGTAAGGCGTGTTTTTGCCAAATGATGGGTAAGAAAGGTGTTATAATGAGGTGCAAAAAAACTCAAATGTACCTACGAATAAAAGTCCAAGTACGTCAAACTAATAACGTTTACATTTCGCTATCCAAATAACTTTTAAAATAAGCTTTTCATAGCCAGGAAAAGATACACTGTGGAATACCAGAGAATTATGTCAGATTCGCCATACTCACTATGCTTGTCAACTGAGATGGCGATCGCGAAGCTAAAAAATAATATACCGACGGAAGCTGCGTCATTCGAATGAGATCCTTTACTAGATTTTTTGCGATATCCGTGGACTGAGCTGAAGGGCTTGATTTTTAGGCCGTGACCTCCATTATCACATTTTGTATCTTCGACAGACCATTAACGTGCACTGCTGCACAAAAAAAAAAACTACGGAACATATTATATATATAACTGCTGGACAGAGTCTCCAAAATTTAAGGGATATAATTACAACGCTTGCTAGCCGGTTCGGTGATCGCAGTAAAGTCATCCACCATCAAAGTTAAGTAACTTACTAAGCAATACGATTAAAATAGTTACCTACCCTCAAAACAACATCGAGCTAATTGTTTCATGAATGAAACATCCTTTCAGTCGTGATCAGAAACAGTAGGTGTCGCTAGCTTTACAGAATAAGTATACCAAAGATAATACGTCCCACAGAAAGGTAACTCGGTTATGGGTCCTATAACCCAGTTTAGTTGAACTGAAAAAGGCACCGTTTAAATATCTTATTCTAATTACTTCTACTTGACTTTTATAATTATTTTTTTATTCGTGTATATGAGCAGTGTTGTCATATGAATGTAGGTACCTGTTTAGTTTGATTTGACCAGTTTTTTTTTAATTCGTCGAATTTTTACCAACGTCATTGTTCCCGTAGTTCTAGAGCCGTATAGTCTCCTAGAAGATGATCATTAGTGGCTCAACGGTATGCCTCTTGTCCGTTGGGAGATAGGTAGCGTTTGGTGTGGGACGCTATCTATGTCGACACCTTTACGATATTTCATCTGAATAGGACATCGATAAGGCTAGGCGGGGCTGATTCGGCTGATCACAAAAGCGCAAATACATTCTTGAGTGAGCTTACAAATTTGACCCTTTGGTCTCTTTTAGGTGAGACTTTGGAGCCGTGGAAAGCCCTGTACGTTTTAAAAATTTTACGTGGCTTTTAGTTGAGGTAACGCGAATTAGTACAGTTATTCAGCGTCGCTATGTAGTCAGTGTCTAGGTTACGCTTCTGTGTGGTACTGGTATGGATCAGTTGAGTTAACTTTAGACCGTTTATAACGGTCTTTAGGTAATCTGACTGATTCTTTTGTACATAGTAAGTTCGTTTAATTGTAAATATAATATTGTTTGAGTATTAATATTTTTTTGTTGTAGCACTATGTTAGATGAAGCTTAGTACTGACATCGAAACCGAGGAAATATATTTATCTAAACAGTAAATTGTGAGTACCTACCTCGTACAGACAATGAATTATTAAAATAATGAATATCGACGTAACACCAGGAAAATTACTCTCGTAAAACCGACCTTCAAACTCGGTATTTGCCTTACAAACAAGCAGCTCAATCGCGTGCTAATAATTAAATACTCTTATCAAGCTGTTATCACATCTGCTCTGTCTAATCTATGCCAAGTTCGAAGGCAGACGCGTGCCGAGGGGGCAGGGGAACGAGGTATATTGGCCGGGACTGTTTCGAGCCTCGCATTTTCCCCTAGTCCACGATCAGACGCGGTGAAGGGCGCACGTCCGCACCGTACACAAAAATCTCAGAACCCGCGCCGCCAAAACACCAAATCCTAAATTAAATTGATTGTGGAACCCAGTTCGAACCGTGCTGTGTTTTTCCTTACCTGTGACGTAAGCAACCGCACCTGGCGTCTACTGTAATGTGATCTGTTTGAGGGATACGGTACCTATACAGCGGCGGTGAGTACACAACGCCTGTGTTTTGACCATAGCTACAGCTATAATTACAGCTAATTAAGTATGTGGGTTGATCCAATAACACTTCAAAGGCATCTCCTGAAAATTCTGAAAAGACCTAGGTATATACGTTTTACTATACATTAGGGTCGGGATTGGGAGGTTTGCTTTGTTCTTGGCCCCAATATTTAGCTGAAAATACAAAGGTTGTAATCTTACTTTGTAGCACTTTGTAAGCTACCTAAAGTGCTTCAAATTGATACAAACACAAATTAATTCATTAAGAGGCATTTAATAAACATTTTTCTTTACCAATAAGTAGACAATAAACAAGAATGTATTGAAAATAAATAGGTATCTACCTATTTACAAGGACCGGTTTGCTACGATTATAGTTCAGAATCAAGAGTTACATGTATGGTTGTGAATTTCACCTGCAGATTAATCTATTTGAAAATAGCTTGGTTCTTTAGTTCGATGTTGCATTAAAAAAAAAATCTTAATTGAAGGGTTTGATGTTCCATTTAATACCAAGGATATTGGGTTCATAAATTTGGGATTGTATTGTCGTACAACTGCTGAAAGCTGTTCAAAAGTTGTTTCCACCTTTCTTATAACTTCCATCAATTGGATCGTCAGCAGATCTTTGAACTGCGGGTAAGAGCCTCTAAGTGGCGCTATTTACCCCAACAACTTCTGAAGCTGTTAAACAAATAATGGGGTGCTACCCAAGTCCTGTCGTTTAAGATTTTATCTTAATATATAAAATCGTCATGTAGCTGACTGACTGACAGTCAAAGCACAGCCCAAGCTAGAGATTCTAGAGTCTTGAAATTTTCAGGGTAGCTTCCTTTCCTATGAAAGGTGACTAAGAATGAAATACCCACGGGATTAAGGTAGCGAAGTTCTGGGCGTTTCACTAGTATTTTGTGGAATTTCTCGTGTGGCTTCCTTCCACATATATATATAGATGTGTCATGTGGAAGAAAACCACACGAGAATTAAAAAAAAAATATAGAAAGTGAGGTTTTGATTCCTTACATTATATACCCGCGATTTGTACCTTAGTTTATTGCGAAGACGACATTCCGGGGTTGCAACTAAGCTACATGCAGACCGTTTTCAACTAAGTGCCAAGTGTGTTGATAGTGGTATCAACACACTTGGCAAACGGATTGGTGATCGCCAACGATCCCTTTCAACTTATGTCCTCTTACACAATCTATCTCTTCTTCACCTTATCTTCCTCTTCTCGCGGTTCACATCTACATTCTAACCAATCGTTTCGTTTATTCAGTAAGATATTTCATGATTATTTTGAAACAAAAATCTTAGCAATCGTAGCACAAACGGCGAATGGGCTACTATTTCAAGTCACATAGCTATTTTCCCTCATTACAATGCGAACTGTTTCGATAGTTAGCTGTACCGTTGGTGGAAAGAGGTTTGTTTTCCTTGTATAAGTAGGTACCTCCTTATTAGGTTGGGACGTTGCGCGCGGTTAGCCGATTCACGGGAATTCCAAGACCAACCTTTGCATAAGTTTTCAAAACCATAAATAGTCCTATACGTCCACAGCTAAACATAGACTTCGTAAGCTACCTTCATCCGGCTGTTTACTGCACCTGTTTTTCAGTCCTAAAAATTACAAAAAGGGCCTCTTCATGGCGAGGGTGGATAGGTGTCTCCTAGACTGGTATGTTACATCGTAGGTCACACTATCGCTTCCCATCAGGCGAGGTTTGTCAAACGTAGATCTATCCTATATAAAAAACTGCATTCACCTTTTTGCGGACCGGTTTCAAACCTCGAATAGGCTTCAAAAGAACACTTTGTGACTTCGTTGACCGTCTGTTTCTATGTCCGCATTTGTACAGCCAAGAATACTAAGACTTGTAGAGTTCAACAAGAAAGGAATTGTTATTTGATGTACTACCAGCCGTTTGTGACTTCGTTGACCGTCTGTTTCTATGTCCGCATTTGTACAGCCAAGAATACTAAGACTTGTAGAGTTCCATAAGAAAGGATTCGTTATATGATGTACTACCGGCCGTCAAGATGGCCGAAATAGGAATATTGGTGCAGCAATGCTGCTTGCAGCTGTGTTTCGGTTTGAATGGTATTCTGGTGAAATTACGAGCATACGGGACTTAACACCTTTATACCTCAAGTTGATGGATGTCATGTAGTACAGCGTAGGTTATGTTCTTTGTGGGTTTGACCTACTTAATATGGCTTTGTTATAACAAACCCCATTATGACTATAGTCAAGAGTTGCACTTAACATCAGGTGGGCTGCTTGCTTCTTCCGTCTCCATGTCGTACCTTTATAAAAAAATCCAGCGGTTGACTTTGGCTGTAACAAAATAAATAAAATATAGGAGCGACAGACCTCCTTGTGAAAATGTACGTTTTTGAATATCATATCCATTATTTTACATACTTTAACTGACGGCCTTCAAGGTTAAGTAATAGGGTTTCGTTGTCACCTTTTGGATACGGAACCCTAAAATCGGCAGGTCAAGTCCACATCGCGTTGTATTAAAATATCAAAAAGGGTTATAAAAGAGGTCAAATAGATCTGTGGCTAGAAGCGGATGGTCGCCAACAGGATAATGACATGGTCATTACAAACCGATGGCCACTCCAATGGTTATGGCCGGTGTGGAAACTTGAAGATGTTCTTATAAAATCATGTACATAAACGGTAACTTTGATGAAAAATCTTATATTTAACACGATATGTGATACAAGATTTTTTATTGGGATTCACGAATAAAAAGTTCTTAAATATTATGTAACATGCATTGTGTTTTATCCATTCTGGGCGTAGGTAACAATATTAGGTTTGTTGAAAAATTATCTTCAATAGTATCATGAAAATGTCAATTTGTAACTGAAATCATAATTAAACCACCATACATCTTACCTAATTCTGTCGCCATAATAACAATTCTAAAATTGTTGTGTTCCGGCATTCAGAGGTTAAGATAAGGATTCCGGGTGAAGTGCGCCTCCACCTTCGGCCTTATCTTAACTTGTTACCAGGTGAGATGAGGTGAGAAGCGCTTCCCCGTCCCCCAAAAAATAAATAAAAATATACATAAATTATTTAATTTTCAGTTTAATTTTATGTTCTCCTACAGAATAGCTTTGTTTTCTCTATCGTCTAGGTATTTATAGACCCTGAATGTACTAAGGAACTAAATAATTTGCTTTAATACAGAAACGATCCTCAGAGCATACCTAACTGCTAAGTAACTTAGGGCTCGGCAAACAAGAATACGGATCATCTCTTTTTTTTATTGTAAGTACTTAGTACGGTGAAGCGCGCTTAGCTTTCATATAATCTGGTTTCAAGCTATGCATAGGTCGCAATTCACCCGGAATCCTCAACTGACTGAAAAAATGGCTATCTTACCTCTATTTATTTATTTAGAATTGTTTCTTTGGCGACAGATTTTTCCCAGGAACTAAGCACTCTACTGTACCCCCTTGAGATCAATCCTCTGAATCTGATACCGGTGTCAAAGTCAAAGTCAAATATTTTTATTCATTATGATTTTTAGGATCATTTTGAAACGTCAAGACTAGAATACAGGTGGTCAAAGCCTGATGGTACAGTTTCCATAGCAGATGAACACCAAAGGCATCATTAACGCAGGTGATTAAAGCAAATTGGACATACGCCACACGAATTTCATACTTGATTCCCGCGCAATTTGAACTTGGAACCTGAAATTTTGAACAAAGAGACCTAATGACAAAAGATTTTATTCGTAAAAATGATCAACCTTATTCGTATTCGAACTAGCCTGAACACTTAACAGACAAAATGAAAAAAAAGACGCGAAGCACTGTTTCATAGTCAGTATAGAATAGTATCATTCAATCATCGAACAATGATCAAACACGAGAATAAGTTAAGTACATGTATTTGTATCAAGCCCAAATGATTTTCAATGGCATAAACAATAAATTATTTCCATAGTTTCAAGTTTGTGCCGTCTCTTTGTGTGCACTCTTTATTATAAAATGAAATAACGTATTTTTATGGCGAAATGAATAACTTTTTAAAATGTAACCTTCTTTAGGCGCGTTGGGCATTTTTTAGGTGGGAAAAAAATATCAAACTCGCGACACATTAACCGTTACTGTTACCGACTCCTCTGAATATAAGTATCTGTAGTGTTAGTCTGCTTTTAAATTTTGAATACCCAAACATTACAGGACACTATTTTTTACACAGCTCAATCTAGCCCCAAACTAAGCATAGCTTGTAATATGGGAACTAGATTACGGATAAATACTTAAATACATACACTATATGATACAACACCCAAACACAGAACAAACATCTATATTCGTCACACAAATGTTTATCCTGGGTGGGAATCAAATCCACAGCCTGCAGCGCACAAGGCAGAGTTACTACCAACTGAGCTATGAGTCTTGTTGAAACATTGAGCGCTAAAATTAAAACGTAATTATGGTAAAATGAAAAATATTTTAAAACTACAAACGGAATTAGTTCCGCTAACTCTTATTAGATGACGCTATTCTAAATACCGGGTAGGTACTTATAACACATTGAGATTTTATTAAAAATGTATTCATAATTTTTAGATTTAATTATAATCTAAAACTTATAATTCCTACTAATGTTTGCAATTATTTATTGATGAAATTATTTTTGTGATCAAAATAAATTAAATATTTTTTTAAACAAAAACCATTAAAAACAGTTTTTCGACTATTGTACTAAACATGTTGAGTGAGAGTGATGAAATCGTGTGAGCGATGAGATCTTTGGAATTTCGGAAACCTGGAGGCCAGCGGCTTCCCACGGACCCTATCTTTAAATATGCAAGTTCTATCGATACTGCTAGATGAAATGGCTACTTATGAAAAAATCTACGAGATTTATTAATTTTCGCATAATTGTTCATCAACCACCAACCACCTCATGAGCCATAAAATCATCGCCATACAAAGGTTGTATAGAAGAAACGTCTTCTAAGCGATAATGTCTCTCATTATATTTTGCGCCACTGATCCTGGTCTTTGGTTCTTCCTATATAGTATGGTCCAGCCACCTGTAAGTCATCGCCCCATCGTGCTAACGGTTGTCTAATATATGTTTGCCGAGACGAACTCTACTCCAGAGCTCGTATATTCCAGGAGGTAAAAATATATTTGCCAAAGATCCTGGAGAACAGGATCTTTGGCAAATATATGGTATAAATATATATATGTGGTCTAGTGGTTCACCTACCGTTGTCAGATCCAGAGGTCCCGGGTTCGATCCCCAGTGGGACTACAGGTGGTAGGACATTGTCTGCCAAGCTAGCTACCATCATCTTACCTAATTCTGTCGCTATAACAACAATTCTTCAGTTGTTGTGTTCCGGATTCAGAGGCAAGATAGCCAGTTCCGCAGTATGCTGAGGATTCCGTGTGAAGTGCGCCTTATCATAACTTGAAAAGTCAGGTGAGATGAAGGCCAAGCAAGTCCCCGTCGTACAATAAAAAAAATATAGCCGGCCCACTGCCACAACAGCCTGTTAATACTCTGGGCTATTTTGGTGAATTTGGTTCTCTGACGAATATATTAGTTTCGGATCTGATCCCTTAGAAAAACTCCGAACGTAGCCCTCTCCATAGCTTGCTGAGCGACATTTAACTTGTGGATCCGTCCTGCCGTTAGTGTACACGTTTCGGTTCCGTATATCATGATAGAAAGGATACACTGGATAAAGACTTAAGTCTTTAGACTTTGTGCGATGGGTGCCGAAAAGACTCTACGAAGTATGCCAAATGCTGTCCAACCCAGCCGATTTTTTCTATTCTTGTAATTCTTAATTGTACACATAAATATGATTCTAACTTTCGATTTCCTATGTCTTTTCAATGTCATAGGCAAACATATGTACAGAGGCAAGCTTAACCCTTAAAGAGTTTTCTACCAGCAAACCTATGAGAGAGAGAGAGACAGAGAGGTGATACCTACAGTGAAAAGGTAGCAAAGTGTACTTGAATTTAAATACAATTTTAATAGACAAATGAAATATACATACATATATCAAAAGTATATCCACACAAATATGTTTAATACCTATTAAATATGTAAAAATATATTTTTATATGTTTTATACATACACAAAGATATTGCTATTATTCTATTAATCTCAAAGTATTATAAAGTGTTTTAATTTTACAGTTTGATTTGTGAATTTGTAAATGATGATGATGATTATTAATCCGCTATCTATAAACCTGTCCATGCTATCAGACATGTCAATCAAGCCCGTAATGAAATATCTTATCTTATCTTTATCTAACTCTCAAGCGCGTACTTAGTTATCTGGGTAAAGTACTTGTAGATACGATTGTATAGTGTTTCCGTTAGATGTGTCAATATTTTCAGTGTATGATGCACAAGGACATTATCCACAGTTTGAAATAAGCCTCCTCAAAACCGCGCCCGACTAACCTAAACACTGCTCTGTCACACTGGTGTTACGGTCAGGAAATAATTTTACTAACCACCACACTAGTGTGAAGGATAAAAATACGCTTTTCTCACCATAACACTGTTTTGATTTAAGTGTATTTTTTCTAACCATTGATATGGAATAACATTCACATTGCTTTTATTTGTACTCGAAAGTGTTTCTGTGGATAAAAGCATATAGTTAGACTAACAACTGTAAAAAATAAGAAATAAATCATCAAAAAAGAAAACGATTCTATATATCATTCAATCGGTCGATTAAGTTGCGTCGGTAGTATATTTTAACATACGCTTACAAACCTATTTGTTCTCTTACAAAATAGTTTGATGTTCAATTTATTTAAGTTTATAAAAAAAATAGCTCTCTGTATCAGCTGAATTCGCGTGTTTATTAGTAAATATATCTTTTTCTATTTGTTTCCTATTATCCTTGTAGAAAAGAGCTTTTAATGGTATATACAATGAAAACCTTTTATTTACACAATTATTGTGTAAGTAATGTTAACGGGCTATAGTACCTCAGATTAGCAAAACAACGCAACTTCACTCTAGTTTCAACTAAGGTATAGTTATAATAAAGGTGATATAGCTATGCGATCAACCACGGCGCTTATGACCACCAGATGACAGAAATACGCGCGAATTTCAACGTTTTAATTTTTTACTGTCAAACAAACATCAATTTTGAAAATCTAAAACACAGACCTTCTGCGGTATACTGTGTTTATTTGCTATAAAAAGTGTCAAGGCCTAATTGGGCGTATTTAATTGAATGGTGAACATTTTTGGTACAGATTAGAGTCAACTTTCGATTTTTTTTCTATGGAGTAAATTTTATGTAATCTTGTTTTCGAAACACAAGCGTTCTAGCATCAATCCTGAACTATAACATATATTAATTCCAAAGTAAATACTACAGTATTGTGGAAGATATGATCGCTGAAGCTAAGCTATTTAATATATCATAGGCTCTTAAGATAAGGAAATTGGTTCTCTATAGTTCACACTAATGTGCAGATTAGGAAACAGTTGTCTTGTCTGTCACACTGCTTGACTAACAGTGTGGTGGTAGTAAAACTATTTCCTAACCGTAACACCAGTGTGACAGAGCAGTGTGAAGGTAAGTCGGGCGCGCTCAAAACAGAGGGTGGGGGGACCCTCAACCACATCGAGATTTCTTGTTTTACTGTTGTCAATATTTTTTCTACACGCTACAGATATTTACTGGAGGATGGTTTCATAATCACCACGCTCTACTGGTTATCACAGTAAAAGTGTTGGATAATTTACAGGTGTTGTCCTTTTCGGGTGAGTTCTACGTAGCTTTTTTGGTTTGACTTCCACAGGCTGAGATGGTGGGGTTAACCACAATCTCAGGGTACTTTTACATGCATGAGCCGGTTTTTGACAATTTGCAGCATCAAAACATATGGTGGTTTTAAATTACTGATCCGTTCAAATCTAAATTTCTTCAGTCACCAGTTTAAGGAACCAACATGGAAAATCTAAGCATTGAATATCTAAAATACTGTTGTATTTGGTTACATGTACCTTGCATATAGTGGCGAAATTCAAGTTTTTGAATCCACAATTTGTTTCAAAGCTACAATTTGTCAAAAATCATAAACCACGTCTTTTATGTTGAGGCCTCGACCACCACCGCTACATTGCTAAACTGAAGTATTTAATTCCCTTAGTCGCCTCTTACATTCATATTTCCAGTAGAAGTTCTACAAGAAAAAAGGTTCTATACGTTAGCCGGATCTGCTTTTGTATCATATAAATGGTGGTTTTAAACGGGGTACTAATGTTATAGAATTAAAATTGAAATAACATTTGTCATTTACATTTCTTTGGTTCACAAGTCAGACTCCATTCGAACAACATTACAGAAACTCCAATGTAGCAGAAACCCGAAATGATAAGGGACGCTGTTCTACCGAGAATTTATGGCCTTAAATTATTTAGGTGTCCCTCTGAGAGAGGTAATAGCCTTTTATTGTGGATCTGATCTATTTTGTTGGACTCCAGGTGCCTACGTAGGTACTGAACATAACATTGACTGAGAATGAACGAATGAATGAATGGATGGATGAAAAATCTTTATTGTACACATGGAGACTACTCTTTATTAGGGTTTTGTATCCATAAATATAGAGGGTCCCCCTCGAACTAAGCCTCCGCTGTCAGTCCATACCGTTCGTCGGTCTATCTGTCTGTCTCTGTCGGTGTGGTACCATGAACCGTATATAGGTAGAAATTTGTAATTTTCACAGAGTGAGTAGGTATGTCTATTGCCGTTTTATCAACAAATATTAAATGTAAAATAATGACGTTTTAAAAACTAAAAAGAAAACCGACTTCAATGAAGAATATGATACAATTTCGTTTACCTGGATGACGATTTTTTTTTCAATTATTTTGAAGACAGATGGACGGACAGACAGAAAGACGCGTGATACTATATGGGGTCCGTTTTGTCTTGTGTGTTGTGCATATAATATTTGAAGAGTTCCCTCGAATTGAGAACCTCCTCTTTTTTTGAAAGTCGGTTAATAAAAATAGAATTAGAGAGGGCTTCCATAGAAGGAACATGTTTTTTGTCTTAAAATGTGGGTCGGATCCCTCGGTGCGTATCAACACTTGCTACTACCACCCTACTAACACCGGCTAATATTGTAAGGGTCTCTTGATACAGTATTTTTTATTGACAAGCCTCATAGCTCAGTTGGTAGTAACTCTGCCTTCGGCGCTGTAGGCTGTGGGTTCGATTCCCACCCAGGACAAACATTTGTGTGATGAATATAGATGTTTGTTCTGTGTTTTGGTGTTGTATCATATAGTACGTATGTATTTACAAAAGTATTTAAGTATTCTATCCGTAATCTAGTTCCCATATTACAAGCTAAGCTTAGTTTGGGGCTAGATGGCGCTGTGTAAAATTAATGTCCTGTAATATTTATTTATTTATTTATTTTTTATTGGTGATGTCCAACATTTGATAACGAGCTCATGTGAAAAGTGAACTCGGTTTGTGCTAGGACTTGTTTAGACTCCGCCTGGCAAGCTACCATCATCTTACCTAAAGTCTGTCGCCGTAACAACAACTCTGAATTGTTGTGTTCCGGCATCTAGAGATAAGATAGCCAGTTTCTCAGTCTGCTCAGGATTTCAGATTTAGTGCGCTTCCACGTAAACACTTCCTTCGAAACCAGGTAAAATGAAGGCTAAGCGCTTCCCCGTGATACAATACCAGGAAATAAAAATATATATTTTTCTGTAACAATTTTTCTAAAACTGTGAGATGCGTACATAACTCAGAGGAAGCACCTTATGGTTCAGTGCATTAGACCCTTACGTCATAAGAATTGTTACCGTCTGCCCCCACGAACGACCCCCACGTGGGAGCAGACGGTAACACTTATGGCTCTCCACCCCCACGTGTGAACAATGGGGGCACACGGTAATACATTATTACCGTCTGCCCCCATTTCTCATACGTTTCATAACATACGATATTTTGTAATTCTATCTGCCCCACAACTAAATCTTGTCATGACAAAATTTACTTCAGGTATTCCTTTGTAAATAAAAACTATAGTCAATTATATGATTCCGCAATCGTTCTCCTATGACCGATTCGTGACTATATTGTCTACTATCTAGTATAGTATTTTATTTACAAAGGAGTACCCAGATAGAATTACAAACTATCGTATGTTATCAAACGTATGAGAAACCCTACGTATGGGAAATGGGGGCAGACTGTAATATTTTTTTTACCGTGTGCCCCCATTGTTCACACGTGGGGGTAGATAGCCATAAGTGTCACCGTCTGCCCCCAAGTGGGGATCGTTCGTGGGGGCTGACGGTAACAATTCCGTCATAGCCTAGAAGCGCATCTTTGTGCTACATCAACTGAATTTTCCTCGAGGTAACTGAATTACTTTGTCGAGATTTGAAGGCAAATTGACAAAGAAATTGTAATACAACATTTTGTGCCGTTGCGTCATATCATAAGCTTTTGCATCGTACCAGAAGTCTGGGGCGCCCTACTATGAAAATCGAACGTCGTTGGATTCGAAAGAACTTCTGTCATTTTTGTATTGAGAAACGTGCAATCCGGATCCGTCTTGTTTCAATTTTCGTAGTAGAGCTATTGGTAAGATATCATTTTCTCTGAACAACTTCCTGTTTGCTCAAACTCAAGTAAATAAGTATTAGAAATTACCAGCGTCTATTTCCCATGAAAGTAACAACAAGGGCCACTTCAAGGCGCGCGAGGTTGTGGTCTTCTAGACCGGCGTGCTACATCTTAGACTACATCAGATCAGTTCAGTCAGAGCAACCTTCAAAACTGGAGTGCTCTTGCCATAGTCGCTACGGCTCGGGTTGGAGATCTCAGGGACTCCATTGACATCCGTATTATATCCATAATCTAGTTCCCATATTACAAGCTTCACTTAGTTTGGGCTGTGTAAAATTTTTCATTCGATTCCGCCATCCTCTGGAAATTTTATAGAATCGTTCCTTTTTCAAATTTAAATTTTCTTCCCTAAACTACAAAAGAAAGCTACCCAGAAAATGACTTGTCTCTAATACGTCCTCTGATTTGGGCTGCGCGTCGATCAGTCAGTAAGCTACACAAAGATTTTATCCATCTTCCACGTAAAACTATGGAAATATGTTAGATATCAAGCTTCATAATATACCCTGTTAGTAAATGGTTGATGAAAACGTTCTATGCAGTTTCGTTTCTGTTCTTTTTCTTTTAGCGTTTTTAGAGTTGCTAATAAGGAGAATTTAAAGCGAACGTTCAATTTGCCGGTAGGATTTAGAAGAGTAGTAGAGTTCTTTTTGAAAGTGCTTGTCCGGGGAAGTACTACCACCATACCTATTTTAGCCGCCAAGCAGCATGGCTTTGTTTCGGTTTGAAGGGTATGGTTGCCGGTGAAATTACGGGTACACGTACGGGAGATTAATAACATTAAACCTCAAGTTGACGGGCTAAATTTAGTGTCGCGTAGGTCTTGTTCTTAGTGTGACCTACGCAGTACTTAACATCAGGTGGGCTGCTTGATTATTCCGTCTCCATGTGGAATAAAATATACATAAGTCCAAGGAGTTGTAGGATTACTTCTTGTAACTACGATGTAAATGATAAAAAAAAACTCATACAAAAAGGTCAGTAACATAGTAGGTAAGCTAAATTTTGAGTTAAGTTTGAAAAAAACGTGTAATACAGGTCAGATAATGAGGCGACGGCACAACATGTTGTTTGACGACTTCTTTGCCATCTTGCCTTCAAATCTCGACTAAGTAATTTAGTTTCCTCGAGGAAAATACAGTTGATGTAGCACAAAGATGCGCTTCTAGGTTATGACGTAGGGGTCTGATGCACTAAACCATAAGGTACTAAGGTGCTTCCTCTGAGTTATGTACACAGGAAACAATCTTTGAATAAATATATTAGAAAAATAAATTAAAATACTCGACATTTTTTTAACTTTTATTGTATGACGGGGAAGCGCTTGGCTTCCATCTCATCTGGTATCAAGTTTGATAAGGCCGATGGAAGCGCACCTAAAATCCTGAGCAGTCTGAGGAACTGGCCATCTTATCTCTGAATGCCGGAACAGAAAAACATTTTGTTATGGCGACACACTCAGATAAAGCTTTGTCATTTGACGTTAGTAATGTAACTCAAAGATAATCATCACAGCATATAAAAGTCTGGTATGATAAGTAGTTCCTCAGTCTGTTGAAGATTCAGGGTGAAGTGCGTTTCCACCTTCGACCTTATCATGAGATAATGAGCCAAGCTTGACACCAGTTTAGGTGAGACACGCGCTTCACCGTCGTGCAATGATAAAATACTGCATCAATTTCCGTGAAAACCTCGTCTAACAATGATATAGTGCCCTCAAAACTGTGTTCAGAGTGGAGAGCTAATAAAGGGCGGTCAGAGAGAGATATTGCGGATTATGGTACTTACAACAATGGATTGGAGGGTACTTATAGGAGGATCATAAAGGTGCTCACAAAAATTAATCAAAGACAACATAAAAATGAATCTAACTCAATTTATTATTCATAACACATCAACGCCCGTTAGTGTTTACTACTGGACAGAGCGTCCTCCAAGGCTGGGAAGCTGGATTTTAACTATGATCACCACGCTTGGCAGGCGGATTGATAATCGCAGTAAAGGTGTAGGTAATACACAGAAGGGAGCTGCTGCCCATCTTCTGGTGAGATCCCTTAGTCGGCTTTTACGACATCCATGGGCTGAGTATCGCCACGGCATATATTAATACGTAACGAGAAAACTAAAGACCCTTTTGAGCATATTTTCCACAATTTTTACCACAGACCGACTACAACAAGTAATTAACGGGAAATTGAACAGACAGTGCCATTTAACTCAAAAAAATCTGTGTCATTGGGATTTATCGAATTCAATAAAGTAGGTAAAGTATAAAAGGTAGATATGTGCTTCTAGCTAGTGAAGTCAAGGGAGGTCTCCTCAGGGACAAAAGAAACAAATAAAAATACTTCAAAACATTGCACTATTGCCAAACCTCTTTAAACTTTACCACATTTTTACAATACCCTAGCTTTTCTTCGCTTTTCCGTATTATTTCTACGATAAAAGTCTTGTTTGTTCATGCTACTGTCAGGTAACTTTTAAAGCTTACGGCCAAGAAGAAGTACGAACTGTCAGACGTAACTTTTACAATTTATAGCGCAAAGGCAGGTACGTTTCTATAGGATTTCAGTTAATTCAGTCAATCCTACTTAAATAACTACAGAGTTTTGTTCTAATTCAACAGATTGTAATGATAAATACTTTTTATTTAAGACGGGGTGATGCTTGGCTTTCAACTCACCTTAATATATAGATAAGGCCGAAGACGCAAGCGCATTTCACTCATTTCACACGGAATCATCAACAGTCTGATGCTGTCTGAACTGGCTATCTATCTCCCCTATAGGAACTCAATAATTTTAAATTTTAGAATTCTAGTTTTGGCGACAGAATTATGAAATAAACATAACGTTTAAGTGGAAGGTACGATGACTTTCACTTGAACGTTATGTTTATTTTATTTACAAGCCTCATAGCAGTTGGTAGTTACTCTTCCTTCTGCGCTGTGGGTAGTTGGTTCGATTCCCACCCAGGACAAACATTTGTGTGGTGAATCTATATGATTGTTTTGTGTTTAGGCGTTGTATTGTATGATAGGTTTATATTAAAAAAAGGAATTTAAGTATTCTATCCGTAATCTAGATCCCATATTACTAGCTATGCTTAGTTTGGGGCTAGATGGCGCTGTGTGCAATTATTGTCTTGTAATTTATTTATTTATTTTTCATTATCAACAGCATTTACAAAAAAACCCTCGCAAACGTAACTATTCTTGCGAAACAATCTAATGCATAATACAGTTTTACAACTTCTTCAGCCAATAACCTCAATGTCTTGGCAACGTCTAGAAAGAACATTTAACTATACTAAAGCTTTACATACATTATAGCAGACGATCCTCTTTGCATAGCTTATCCCACTTTGAACGTCTGTCAAGTATTAAGACTGCAAACGACTTAACTAATGTCTATCCAACCTCAGTTAAAATTACAAAGGATTTCTTACCATCTGCCCGAAAAGATAATACACTAAGGCCAAGCGCTTCCCCGTCGTACAATAAAAAAAATAAAAAATTGGAAGCTGCTATCTTATTTCTGGTGAAATCTCTTAGTCAGCTTTTACGACCACCATGGCCTAAGTTCACAAAAAGTTGGAATAAAAAAACATTTAAAAAATCTCATAGTTTAATTTCGAATCGTCAAAGAGATTATAGAATATCTGTTTGTCTGTTTGGATAAGTGACCGTTTAATAGGTCAAGACTGTTGTTAGGGTTGTCAATGTTTAAGAAACAATTTCAAAAGTATTAAAAAATACTGCCGATTCATATGCATCATTGAACCATAATTTGCACCATCGATGATGCACTATACTACTATGTACCGTTTGCACCATTCACGTTTCACACAAATTAAGGGCCTCGACCAAGTTCTAGTCAGTAAATATGTAATAGTGAAGTCTCAAAAAACTTGAAAATGTCAATGCACTAATCCAAAAATACCTATCCCCGCTGGATTTTCCAATAATAACCACGCTAGGCAAGCGGATACTGTAAATTTGATGGATTAGCTAACTTATTAACTTAGCGGACTTCGGCGGAGGGTGGTGACTAGCCAGGTAGATATTACGGTACCAAAAGTGTTGTCATCGTTCAGCCGTAACTGCTTGCAAAGCCATTCCATTGCCCGGGGTTGTCCTAGAGAGAAAGAGAGAGAGAGACTAGGAAGTAGATCACACCTTCATCAAAACAAAGTAAAACTTTGTTAAAACTAAGTACTTACTTCGCAGATTAAAAGACGATTGAAAAAATGTGCTGTAGACCTTGCGGCCCTTGCTGCCCTAAGATCACAATCTAAGTATACCTGCTGCACGTAGATTTGCTGAGCTGTTCCTGGTCATCAACAACCGGCCAACTTCCTAACAAATAAGGACCAAAGTGGATGTTAATGCACATTCCTGGTGCATTTTATTCCCCTATTGATCTTTAACCCTCATAATTTATAATCGCCGCTGGAAAGTAAAGGTTCTCGCATAGCGACTACCATAAAACGCGAAACAGATTGTGTGAACGGTCTCGATGGACCCTGCCGTACAAATCAATATCAAGCGTGGTTATAATGGCGGCTGGTAGACTTTTTCTGTGCGTTATGGCAATGATGATTTCAAGCGATAATGATATTCAGAAAATTATAGTAATTATGATCATGACATTGACAGTATGACTGTCAAGAGGAAACTCATGTAACTCTATCATCTGAATCGCTACATTTATTTCCGCCTTTTGTAGTTGAATTAACACACTACTTCGCGTTTTATTCGTCGCTTCCTATTGTGAGATAAATAGTAATGTGAGGTGTACTTTGCAACTTGTTTTTACTCGACTACACAGAAGCAAATACTTACGAGGGTTATGAAATATATAAATATGTTCCCTACTAGCTTCGAAAATACTTATTATAATTTGACAAATGAGGTATCGTTGGAAGTGTCTGGACCACCCGCTTTGTCCAATACGATACAAGATACTATAGATATCTTTTTAACCTTTTACGTTCATCGTTCCTTTATAGTATATCTTTTATTTATTGTATGACGGGGAATCGCTTGCAGCCTTCTTGGTCTTTATTTCACCTGGTTACAAGATAAGGTAAGACCGAAGGTGGAAGCGCACTTGACCCGGAATCCTGAACAGTCTGAAGAACTGACTAACTTACCTCTAAATGCTGGAGCAATAATTTTTAATTGTTGTTATAGCGACAGACTTGGGTGGTGAGATGTGGTTGCTAGCCAGGCGGACTTAAACAAAGTCTTGCCACCAACCAATCAGCGTTCGTCATTTAAGGCCGCTCTGTGAGCTGGTAGTCAAACGATTTATCATTAAAATAAACCAGCTAATTACGTATACGTACACCGAGAGCTATGACCCATAATTAAAGACAAAATG
Source organism: Venusia cambrica (assembly GCA_951394065.1). Lineage (NCBI taxonomy): Eukaryota > Metazoa > Arthropoda > Insecta > Lepidoptera > Geometridae > Venusia > Venusia cambrica. The sequence goes on along the minus strand of OX596040.1, from coordinate 3,670,237 downwards.
TCATATTTCAGGCATGGAATTTGTCAATACGGCAATTAAAATACAAACTCTGAAAATTTAAACTGTCTTCCTCTTACGATTAATGAGATACAGCTCTCTGATATGAATAACGACATACGGATAGACGGACGGATAACATAGGATTATTAATAGGACCTTTCGGGTACAGAACCCTTATAAAAAGCAGCGTGATAGGAAAATATTAATATGATCCGTAAATTCGTGCTCATCTATCTCACTCAGATACGCGCGGATTTACATCGCGCTATCTCTCTCCTAGAAGTGAAATAAATGTATTCAAGAGACAACCCTAAACATTACTGTGAGACTGCGACTGTCCACAAATACTATCTACCTATACTATATCAACTGCATTAGGTAGGTAGATACCCCTGTCTTCTCATCTCGGCTATTAATATCCGCTGAATGTTATTAGCTTCTGGAATTATGCAACTGACCGTGATATTAACGCATTAGGAGGCTCAGTAGCATCAATCTTCAATATAAACGAAGTTTGTCGTTCCCATACAAATACTCTTTTGCATAAATATCAATTAACTATGTTTTTTTCAAAGTAAAGTGCCATGTCGTTTCGTCAAATGAATGACAAACTACGTTTGTATGGCAGAGTATTGTCTCTATGGTCTAGTGATTCGCTCACTGGTGTCAGATCCAGAGGTCCCGGGTTCAATTCCCAGAGGAGTACAATATTGTGCTTGGTTTTGTTGCTGGTAGGAGCTTGTTTGAGTGCGGCTAGTTACCAAACTGTTACCTGTCTTTTTTTTTTTTCTTTATGCACCTAGGAGACGGAACAAGCAAGTAGCCCACCGGATGCTAATAGCATCTCTTGCCTATAACAATGCCTTACTGCGTCGTTCACATCCACAAAGACTATATCCTACACGGCACTGCATTGCGGCCGTCAATGGCATAAAGATGTTAAGCCTCGTGTGCCCGTAATTTCACCGGCAAACATACCCTTCGAACCGGATCACAGCAATGCTTCTTGGTGGCTTTCCCGGACGAGCTCTTTCACAAGGGGCTCTACTAATATTGTCTGTGGTGACAGACAATTATAAATTGTTGTTACGGCTTTTAGATGTAATATTGCCCGTTCCTCAGTCTGTCACCACCCAAACCAAGCACACAATTGTACTGCCCTGAGGTCATGCTCAGGATCACTAGATCTGACACCGATGAAGATGATCACAGAGGCGGTTCCCTCCACCGAAGACCGACTACATGTAGCTGTGAAAACGCAACCCACGAAAAATAAAACATCGTAAAATTCTCGAAAAAGAACTAATTGAATTTTTGGTCAGTTATAAAATTACTCGCGCTACAAAATATTAATGAATCACTATAAGAGCCGTGAATAATGTACGTGACGCATTCACCACAACGATGAGGAAAAGGGTGGTGCGATTGCAAGCGGGTACCAGCTAATTTATATAGGCCTCTACCTATAAAAATTAAGAGAAATTAATCATGTAAATTTTTATTACAATAGTTCAATTTTACATCATTTATCCTTTTTTATTATTCTAGGACGCAGAAGCGTTTCCATAATCTGAGTTTACCAACAAATTTGCTATGGTGATATTTCAATTTGAAATTTTAATATTTTTACCACCACTATATTAGTTAAAAAACATTTAGTAGTAGTAGGTTTAAATTAATTTAAGTAACAAATTATTTTTGAAATGTTTAATATTGTGATTGAAAATAAATAAATAATTATTATTTGAACTACAAACTATTTGTAATGGAATGCGAAAATCAGCGGTTCTCCGAGGCCTTTGTGTCTAAACCTGAGGTATCACCTTCCCTTGACCGGAACTATAATGCCGCGCCGCCGTGACGCTATCAAAAAGGCGATCTTTCCACGCTCTGATTCGCGATAATTCGTGCCTGCCACCCGAGAAACTTTTCTTACCTATTTCTATGTGAACTGCTATATTCACTGGTACGACTTGCTGATTCTGCGGGTTGTGTGGCGCCATTTTTCGATTCCGTGTGGATATCCGCATTTTTATAACAGAAGTTAACACATTAAACTCTAGATACAAGATCGAGTTATTGGCAGATTCTTAAAAAAAAACAAAATAATTAATTTAATCTGAATTTTGAGTTTACTTTGAACTTGAAAGACTGCAAGATTGTACTGATGCGGAAAAACAGATGGGGAGAGCATCGAGGGCATCGAGATCTATTACTTATTATCTGATAAGTATATTCTGATTATACCTACCTACATATTTATGTAAAATTAGAGCACTATGGTTCATCAGTCTCGCTCGCTAAAGTGTTCTTGATAATCCGGATGAGCTTTTTACAAATACTTTGATTTGTTATTTAGAGAAATTCACAGTTGGTCTTATAATTATATAAATATTTATAATAATAATTATAAAAGCGAAAGTTTGTTTGGATGTTTGTCATATTTTCTTGCAAAAATTGCATTCGTGCTTGCTACTTTTTATCCGAATACCACGCGGCCGAATCCACGGGCAAGCAAGTCAGTAATAACATGGAGTGTTTTTACAATTACCTGCCAGGCCTTGAACTTTGGACCTTTTACAGGATAAACCGGTGTCTGACTTGCGTAAAAATGTCAACATCTGCTGCATAATTAATGAGATCTGTCCTGAGAAATTGCAATTTTAAAGTTGGAGACCGCTTTAACTTGGGGTCAAAGTAAAAATATGTTTCCCATTATGTGTGGGTGGTGTGGAGCTGGCATGGTGTAGTAATATTTTTAATTTGTACAACAAGATAACTGAATTTCTACAAACAAAAACAGAGGATTTGAATCATTGGACATGGCCCAACAATCCACGTTTCTAGTAGATTGACTTCGTATTGTTGAGCTTTATAATATCTGGTTGTGCAATAAAATAATGACGATAATGTGTAGATTATCCTGATAATTCGAAATTGAAATAGCAAGGTTTATTTTGAGTACATAAGCAAAATGAACAATACTGACTTACTCTGCCATTAGTCGGTTTTTACAGCAAACTATTTTTATAATTGTTGAATTTGTACCAAAATCTTGAAAATAGCGCCACCTTACGGAATTGAAAAGGTCAATTTTCTTACGCAAATAAATAAACAGTGCTAATAAACAGTTACTGCAATATCGGAGCCTATGAAATATATTGTAGCTTAATTTCTGTCAAAGCCCCTGAGTCACAGTTATCCACGAAACTGTAGGAGATTTAACCACGAAACCGAAGGAGATTTACATTCCGCATTTTTTTTATGAATCGCTTAAACGATGACCACAACTTTTAACAGTAATCAATATTTGATTGAAACACTTTATTTATTGAATAGTGGCATTCATCTTTGTTGTATTGTTTTCCTATTATTGTATCAGGGTTTGAGTGTATTTAATGGGAATCGGTGATGATTGATGTAGGTGTAACGCAGGTTAATTTTTATCACCGTTTACTTTACCTAAATACAAAGGTGAGGTACAGTACAGAAATGAATAATATTTATAAAATAAATATTAGGATGGTTTACTTTTCAAGTAAACCAACCATATATGGTACAAACGTACCATATTGTGGGTACGGAGCAACCCAACAAAGGAACAAGGAGACTAGGCTGACCAAAAAATAGATGGGCAGATTAAATTCAGTATGCCCTTATCCTATGCTAGGTGGGGTACACAACATATTATTTTCTTCCACTCACTCCTATCAACCATCAACTCTGCATCTACTCCTGTCATACCCATGTTCTCTTTCACACAATGCATCCATCTATTTTTCGGCCTTCCCATGCTCGCATGTTCAACCACGCTCAAATCCAATAATGATAGTCATTTGGCTTTTGGTCAAATGACTATTATTACATGCCCATACCATGCCAACCTGGAACTCCTCATCTTTTCTACAACTGGCGCCACTTTCAAACTTCCCCTTATATACTAATTTCTGATCTTATCTAACCTTGTCACCCCACACATCCATCTTAACATTCGTATCTTAGTAACATGTCCTCTCATCCGTCTTCTTCATAGTCCAACTCTCTGATCCATGCATTGTCCTTACCCAAATCTGACCTAAAAATAGTATCTTTTAGTGACATTAATTTACTAAATTTAATCTGATTTATATTTCCTGGAGTAGGTACCTAATTCCAAAATGTTAAATTAAATTAAATAAAAAGCATTACAATTAAATTGTTTTATATTTGTTGTTTATTTGCTATCATTTTTGTTGAGTGGGATCGTCCCCGCAGTTGATTCAGAGGTCGAATTAAGAAGGCATACATTTTTCCAAACTTTTACATAAGGGTGATCTCATGTGAATTTTAAAAATAATAACTTTTTATATGCATCTGTAGTCTAGTGTTCAGCACACCCGGTATCAGGCCCAGAGGTTAGATAGGATGGTACAACTTTGTTTTAAGTCCATCCGGGCAGTCCGCCTCTTAGCTAAGTCTGACGCCATAACAACAATTCTAATTATAATGGTCCGACATAAAGAGGTAAGGAAGCCAGTTCCTGAGTCTATTGAGGATTCCGGGTGAAGTGTGCTTCCAGCTTCCGCCTAATCATAACTTAATACAAGATAAGATGAAGGCCTAGCGCTTCCCCATTATAGAATAAAAAGTTCTGTCGGAGGCCTATTCTCAAAGTGTCAGAGTAATTTCTTTTGGGTTTTTGAACATCAGCTTTTAAGGTTCCAAAGAATTTCCGTGTTTCCATTTCCATTAAGAAATAAAATCTCAATTTGCTATTCGATTTAAATGTGAATAGAGGTTCATTTACCGCTCGTCGCTTTAGATTACCTCTCGTCGGCGCTATTCGCGTTTGACCCAGAAATAATAAAAATGGAGGGCAAATTGAGGTGGAAATAAAAACAATTTGCGTCTTAATATCCAAACGAATAACTAAGGAAACCAACCTCCGAAAAAGCTATTGGTAGATTGTAACTACAAAACATAATTTAATGTACTTTTAATGGAATTTCAAACTTCTTTCGCGATATCCAGTGGGAATTTCTTTCTTCGTGCAGCCTACACTGCAAAAGGAGTAGCCCCATAAAAATTCAACGCTTTAGGACCACTGGCTTAGGCAGTACGTTGCTCGTCAGTCAGTCAATCAGTTTCACGACTTTCACTTGAATTTTGAGGGGAGTCTTGTATTTCAGGTACAAGACGATATTCAAATTCAATACCAAAATGAATATTAAGATGAGACTAAGACCTGAGTTGATGAGCATCATAAAAATAAATCAAATACTTTGGAGGGTGGTGGAATCGTGTTCAGCACTAAAGTAAAAAAAAAAGTCTTAACAGACATTTTTCCGTCGTCGTGTTTTTGTCCCGCGTGAACTTCCCAAAAAGTTCAATGGAGTGGAATGGGAAAACTAAATGACATAATATTTGTCTTATCATTGTTGGGGAGCCTTAAATTCTCAAGACTATATACGACGATACAGAATCCAGGGTCTCGCAATGATCTTCGCTGACAGAGAATAAGCAAAGAGTCATTGGACTGGTCTCTTATATAGTGCCAAATTTTCATACATCAGATAGGATTATGGTCATCATTGACAGATGCGATTTTTTAATTTTCTAGCATGTTACCTAGCTTAAGACGTTAAAAATGTTCTTACCTAATTCAGTCGCCATAGCAAATTTAAAAAAAAAAAAATTGTATTCCGTCATTAAGAGGCTGGCTATACTAGCCAATTCCTCAGATTGTTGAGGGTTTCGGGTGAAGTGCGCCCCCACCATCAGCCTTATCTTAAATTGTAACCAGGTGAGATAAAAGCCAACCATTTTCCGGTCGTAAAAAAAAAAGCCCAATAACCGATCGATTTAAAGGCACCATAAAATCATATTTGAGAAAGCCAACTGGAATTAGTGAAAGTTATTTTTCCAAAAGGTAAGGTGTGGTCTTCATAAAGTACTCTAGTTTAGTCTAGAAAACAAGGGTCCATCCACCATCCATCCTATCATAAAAATAAATATGTAATTGGTGCTGGAAATTTTAACACAGCGCCGAAGCATCAAACTAAGCTTAGCTTGTGATTTGGGAACTTTATTGCGGGTCTGATACTCAGATCTTTTCTATGTTAATACACTCTGTCACACTTCATTACACAACACAGAACGTCTCTGTAAGGTGTTGCATTGTCCTCCGTGGTTTTATTACCCTACCCCAGCCAGCCCTTAATGAGCCGGAGACGGACTTTGGGTTGTTGGTGACACTTGATTTATGTTCATCACACAAATGTTTGTCCCGGATGGGAATCGAATCAACAAACTACAACGCACCGCAGTAGTTGAGGGTTGTAATTAAATTCCTCGATATTAGGCGAGACGCCTAACTAGATAAACTCTAGCGAGTTAGCGTTGATGCATTTTGTAACTACATTTAGTAGTTAAATATGTTGATGGTTTACTTAGTGAGTTGTGGTTTAATATAATGGGCGCGAAGTGCTAAATATTTACTGTTTGTAATATTTACAGTTGTTTCCACTCAAACCTTTACTGCGATCACCAATCCCGCCATGTGTGGTGATAGTGGCAAAGCCCTTCATTGACATTGTAGACGATTCAAAATCATCCTAAAAATCTTAGCGAATAACCATTTTTTAGACTTTCACTTTGCCATTAACTTTAGCTTTAACTTTGACTTTAACTTTGACTTTAACTTTGAATTTAACTTTGACTTTGACTTTAACTTTGACTTTAACTTTGAATTTAACTCTGACTTTAACTTTAACTTTAACTTTGAATTTAACTTTGCCTTAACGTTGACTGTAACTTTGACTTTAACTTTGAATTTAACTCTGACTTTAACTTTGACTTTGACTTTGACTTTGACTTTGACTTTGACTTTGACTTTGACTTTGACTTTGACTTTGACTTTGACTTTGACTTTGACTTTGACTTTGACTTTGACTTTGACTTTGACTTTGACTTTGACTTTGACTTTGACTTTGACTTTGACTTTGACTTTGACTTTGACTTTGACTTTGACTTTGACTTTGACTTTGACTTTGACTTTGACTTTGACTTTGACTTTGACTTTGACTTTGACTTTGACTTTGACTTTGACTTTGACTTTGACTTTGACTTTGACTTTGACTTTGACTTTGACTTTGACTTTGACTTTGACTTTGACTTTGACTTTGACTTTGACTTTGACTTTGACTTTGACTTTGACTTTGACTTTGACTTTGACTTTGACTTTGACTTTGACTTTGACTTTGACTTTGACTTTGACTTTGACTTTGACTTTGACTTTGACTTTGACTTTGACTTTGACTTTGACTTTGACTTTGACTTTGACTTTGACTTTGACTTTGACTTTGACTTTGACTTTGACTTTGACTTTGACTTTGACTTTGACTTTGACTTTGACTTTGACTTTGACTTTGACTTTGACTTTGACTTTGACTTTGACTTTGACTTTGACTTTGACTTTGACTTTGACTTTGACTTTGACTTTGACTTTGACTTTGACTTTGACTTTGACTTTGACTTTGACTTTGACTTTGACTTTGACTTTGACTTTGACTTTGACTTTGACTTTGACTTTGACTTTGACTTTGACTTTGACTTTGACTTTGACTTTGACTTTGACTTTGACTTTGACTGAAACTATTTTATGATATAAAATAGTTTAACAAAAAATTGTAATTTAAATAAAGTACTTGTTATATCTACATTTACTTGCGGTCTTTGCCTTTGAATTGAAACCGCACTACATTTTTAATGATAGAAAGTCTTTCAACAGTGTCTCAAAAAGGCAAACAAGAATAAAGAAAGGATGCTGGTCTGTTTGAAAAGGCAGCGAACGCTTGACAATCCCGCTCCCCGCGGGCGATGAAAAGACTCATTTGTATGTACTCGTAATATGAGGTTCAAAGGTGGAGCCATAGTTGTGAACGCAAACTGCGTGCATCAGCTTCTTTTAAATACCTATCTAAGCTTGAAGAATAAACATCATTTATATTATTATTTTACTCATATTTTTTATTCTTTGTCGGGGAAGTGATTGGCTTTCATCTCTATGTGTCTAGTTATGATAAGGCCGAAGGTAGAAGCGTACTTCACCCGAAATCCGCAACTGAGTAACTGGCTATCTATCCTAAAATTAAAATTTTCGAGTCTACACAGCATTATAAACTATTGGTATGGCGTTATACTCAGGTAAGAAGGGTGTAGACTTAAAACACGCCCCAAGCCACCAAGCAAACCGAGCAATTATTTGTACAACCCTGGGGATCGAGCCCGAGACCTGTTTTTCCGGACCACTAAATCTTGGAGTCTTCAAGTCCAAAGTAAACAGGTTCCTTTCAGACAAGCGTACTTCTCTCTTAGATCACATTTTTTAAATAAAGCTTGTAGTCAAACGCTTGGCTTCAAAAAAATATTAAAAAAGTCGAAATATATATTTATTAGGTATATTTAACCGCCTCTGTGGTCTAGTGGTTCAACCCACCGATTTCAGATCCAGAGGTCCCGGGTTCGATCCCCATGGGGAGTACAATTTATTGTGCTTGGTTTGGTTGGTGGTAGGACTTACTTTAAGTCCGCCTGGCTAGCTACCACCATCTTACCTAATTCTGTCGCCATAATAACAATTCGTAAAAAAAATTGTTGTGTTCCGGCATTCAGAGGTAAGATAGCCAGTTCCTCAGTTTGTTGAGGATTCCGGGTGAAGTGCGCCTCCATCTTCGGCCTTATCTCAACTTGTTACCAGGTGAGATGAAGGCCAAGCGCTTCCTCGTCGTACAATAAAAAAAAAATATCCCCAACATTTTTTGTTTTAAAACTGTTATTAAGCTGCTCTGTAGCCAATTACGACTGCAGATATGATTGTAATATTGATTTTTTGGTCACGTTTGGTCTTTTTTGCCGCGCCGTGGCGGTTGCGAATTAAGAATTGACCCCTTCAACTTAGCTTGAGGATGTCGTAACATTCGACTAAGGGATCTCACTAGAAGAAGGGATCCTTCCTTCTATGTTTTATCTAACACCGATTATGCGGAATGTAATCCACCTTCCAAGCATGGTTATACAAAACCCTCAAATTTTGCAGGAGGCTCTGGACATTTTTGCTGATGGCGTTGCCTTTTCTGTTTTTAATTGAACGGCTTGCGAGATTTTAAAATATTTTATTGTCTTAGAATTATTTTATCTTTTACAAATAATATAATATTTCAATCTGAATTACAAAGGAAGATGAAAAGATGTTTAAAAAATAATATCTTTAACGTAAGATGTTATTCTATTCCTAAGCTAGAAGCTCTCTAGACGCTACAAAGGAGGCAATTATAAGTAAAGTGGTTTTATACGTTTCATTTCGAATTCTGTTTGTGCATTTAATGTTATACTGTTTTTTTTTCATTTGCAAGCATAAAATACATCATATTTCAGCCACTTTTGAAAATGTTAAAATATGACCTAAATACTTTTTTGCTAACCTTATTAAGACGCAACTTTTCATCCCATAAACTTCAAGGGGTCAGGGGTGAAAGGGGGTGAAAAATTAATAATGAAATAATATCGCTAATTTTCTGTGTGACATAATAACAAATAACAAGGGAATTTCATTCGCTTTCGGAATGTAACTATGATTTTTGGTTTTGATTTGGAGGAGACCCATATTCCATTTATTATACACTAGCTGACTGTGCCCGTGTTTTGCTACGGTACGTAATCTATACTAATATGGGTTAATATAAAGCCTATGAAACTCACAAATAATGTGGCTTTCTATTGGTAAAATAATATATATATATAGATGTAGCTTTTGTTCGCTACTTTACTCGAATTATATCGTAAATACAGTGAACAATAATTGAGTAGATTTGATTTCGATGAAGAATGAATAACATCGGCTGGTGTAGCATACTTGCCTACCTTATTGTTATTTAAGGAAATATTACCTTATTGAAGAAGCTTGGATAGGGTCAGTTCGCGCTTGGCCCACATTAAAAAATGTCTGCTTTTTCGTCTAATTTAAATATGAATCGATTGGAGAAGCTTTTGACAGAAAGGCTGTAGCACCTATATACAAACTCAGCGTTATACATTATATGTTATTATGTGGTACAGTGTTTTAGGGTGAACATTTATTCAGTTTTATGCTATGCAAAGACAGACTCGCGAGGTCTACAGCTCACAGCGACACTAGTTTATAGTTTTCATTTAATAGCCAAGATATTTTCATTAAGCGTTGTTGTGGTCTGTAAAATTGTATCTTCTTCAAACATGTCATGTTTAAAGAAGATACAATTTTAAGCAACGCTAGGTGCTTTTTAGGGTTCCGTACCCAATGGGTGAACATTCATCCATCTGTCTGTCTGTCAGCGGACTGTATCTCATGAACTAATAGGTAAACATTTTGTTTTTTTATTATTTTGAAGTCGAAAATTCGATTGAGTGTCGTGCTGCTAGACTCATAGGTGATGATTCAATGGTTAAGGCCAATTTGCAGAGCCTAGAACATAGACGACGGGTTGCCAGGCTGTCTGTATTCTATAAATTCCACTTCGGTGAGTGTGCGCACGATATCTTTGACCTAATCCCTCCATCCCCTTTCCACCACCGCACTAGCAGACGTACGGCTGACTACAACCCGTACCTTGTATATGTTCCATTGTGCCTAACACATCGTTTCGCCTCTACCTTTATCATTAGTACTGGTAATAGAATTCCTTGCCTTCGTCTCTATTCCGCGCGAGTACAATCTTGGATTCTTCAAGTCCAGAGTAAATAGGTTCCTTTAAGGCAAGCCTGCTCTATCTTAGGCCACATCTTTACTCGTTTTACATGTAAGCTGGTGGTCAAACGCTTGACTATCACCAATAAAAAAAAAAAGACTTTTTGTCCAGAAATCTCCTTCCCGCTCACAAAGGGGATCTTCGGACAAAAGTTCCACCAATCCCCTTATCCATGAAATGTGGATCAGAAACCCTCTGTACAATGTCTGTTTCCGGCGGTAAGATTCCGGCGAATTGAGAACCTCCTTTTTTTTAAAGTCCGTTAAAAATACATAGCCACCGTATTAGATACATTCATTTTATCTCTCGAAACGTATTGTACTATTATGTATTCTGTGCCTACAGAGAGCTGAATAATACATGACGTAGCGTCGTAGTTTCACGTGTTTTATGATAAAACTTAATCCCGAGTTTTATTATAAAAGTTATGGAATTCCTTGTATACGCTGTCATACATAATTTAAGTTAAAATGCCATTATTCTACGGCGTCGAAAGTCTGAGTTTTTATTTGAATCGCAATATTATTTTAATATGCAATTTGAGTGGTAGTTAAATAATAAAACGTTTATTTAGGAACAAAGCAGCTATACACTTGAGTCAAAGTTCTCGGGAACGCGGGACTTTATGCCCAACTTGACCTAAATCCCTTCATAGTGTACCTCTGCATACAACAGGAGGAACAGAACACTACTATCCATACCTGATTAGCGTACCACCCATTCAGACTAAGCAGTTCAAATCCACCTTCAATAAATTAACAAGCCTCATAGCTCAGTTGGTAGTAACTCTGCCTTCTGCGCTGTAGGTTGTGGGTTCGATTCCCACCCAGGACAAACATTTGTGTGATGAATATAGATGTTTGTTCTGTGTTTGGGTGTGTATTGTATGATAAGTATGTATTTACAAATAAAAAAAAAATGTATTTAAGTATTATATCCGTAATCTAGTTCCCATATTACAAGCTATGCTTAGTTTGGGACTAGATGGCGCTGTGTGAAATTAATGTCCTGTAATATATATTTTTTTTTAATATATACCTTCAATAAATAACAGCCAGGGTGTAGAACTTTTTGCCGTATTTAGACCTATTGGATTTCATAAGTTCGTTATTTTTCCACGGAACCCTAATTATTTTTCTAAATTATAACATCGATTAAAGTTAAAGCCCCGTCAAAATCAGTGTAAACATTTTGGAGATTCATCGGAACAAACAGACAGACAGACATATATATTTATATATTTTTGTTACAGATACCATATAAACCTACTCTCATATTATGCATTTAGTAAATAACTGTCATTTTGACATAACAAACAAAAACTTCGCTTTAATTTATATGAATGCTAGATTGATAGATAGATAATTCTTTATCGTTCACCAATATAACACCAAATGATATCTATATAGTATAATATAGAATAGTTTGGAGAGTGGAGGACTTTGTTTAAGTCCGCCAGGTCTTAAAGAGTCTGAAAGAGGGAGTTGGGTGTCGGGAAACAGAATGTTCTTGTCCGATACCCAATGCAACCCTCCAGCTAGATGGAGCGAAGACCTCATCACAGTGGCGGGCAGAGAGCTGATGAGAAAGGCGAAGGTCAGGCTCTTTTGCACACGTTGGAAGATACCTACGTCCGCAGTGGACTACGATAGTTTATAGATGATGATGATGAGGGCTTAGGGAAGGAAAATCTATGATTTGACCTAGAACTGAATTGCTATACTTTGTCTTTGCGTCGACCTACTTTGCACCAGCGGTAAAACATTCATAAAATTAGTGTTTGGAGTATTAATAAAAAACTTTGTTCAATGAAATCAAATATTAAAACATGGAGACTTATATTATAAGTTCTTCCCAAGGTGATGATTGTTGGTTGACATGATTCTTGTGAAAAAACTATCACGACCTGAATCTACTCAGGAGTCTTGTCTGCACCTCGTTTGGGGGGCTTAAATATCCTCCTCAAAATGGAGGCCTTTGCCATAACACTTGGCAGGCGTATTGATATTATATATTATACAGAAGTAAGCTGATGTCCTACTTCTTGCGAGTTCCCTTAGTCTGCTTTTATGATATCCGCTAGCTGATTTGGAGGGATAAATTCCTAAATTTAATTTATATAAACCACTAGTTAGCTGCTATCTAGTGGTTTGTCCACCGGTATAAGACTAGGTCCCGGGTTTATTTTCTTACGGGGGTTTAATTAGTGCTCGGTTTGTTTGGTGGTGACCTTTGTCCACCTGGCTAGCTACCACCATCTTACCTAAGTATAACGCCATAAAAACAATATTAATCGTGTTCGGACATTTAGAGGTAAGATAGCCAATTATTCAGTCTGTTGAGGATTCTGAGTGAAGTGCGCTCACACCTAAGGCCTTATCTCAACTTGTGAGGTGAATTGAATGCTAAGCGCTTAACCGTAGTACAAAAAAAAAAGGTTTACTATTCCTTAATAATACCATATGAAAAATATATACAGAGGCGAGGTTAACCCTAAAATAGATTTTCTACCAAATCCCTGCAGCAATAATGTTTACTCATAGGTAGATAAACATGGCGTTAGGTTCTTACACGTCCAGGATACCTAATAAGATGCTCATTATCGCCTAATAATGTTGTCAACGAAGATTACTTCAAGCACAATGTAGGTACGTCATTAGGCTTTTCTAGCTATTGTTAGCCGTGAGTATCCTGTGCGTCATAGATGTTCATATCTAGGTATACATGGTTATTACTGACTGATTAAACATTACTGAGAACTCGGCCAAAATGTACTGTACCACAATGTTACAATGATGCAAAAATCCTTTTCATGAAGAATACCAAAAAGTACGTATAGGGAAGCACTTGGCCTTCATCTTACATGGTCACAAGTTAAGATAAGGCGGAAGTGGAGGCGCACTTCACCCGGAATCTTCAACAGAGGATTCGGCTTTCTTACCAATAGATGTCGGAACACAACCAATCTAAGAAATTTTGTTTTGGCGACAGAATTATGTAAGATGGTGGTAGCTCAGAGGCGGACCTAAATTAAGTCCTACCACAAACCAAACCAAGCACAATATTGTACTTCCCTGGTGATCGAACCCGGAACCTCTGGATCTGACAAGGGTGGCCGAACCACTACACCACTGAAGTGGTGACGACACCAAGTTATTCTGACATATTCTGACTACATTAGTATGCTAGTCAAACCTAGCAGGTAGTAACTACTCACTACTAGTTATTCTGTGGTCAACTATCGGTTCTCCGAACGATTTATCAGAGCAGTCCTTTTTTTTCAAGTGTGAAAATCTGTTCGCAGACACCCTAACGCACTGAGGGATGCGAAAGGGTAGTGTGAGGATGACGGACTCGTCGACTCACTAAAACCACCCCGGTGGCCGGCCTCAATGCATGTCGAGGGGTTCCGACACAATAATCTAACAATACCTCGACAGGTAGGTACCAATAGAACTAGAATCTAATCAATCCAACAAACGTACAGCCACAGCGCACGAAGCAGTTAGTAAGGCTCGTCAATACGCCACAGCCAACCAGAGGAAATAGAGCCTCAAGTTTATCCACCCAATTGTGACTATAACAAACAAAATTGTGTGTCGTGTTTGTCCGGTAGAGGAGATATGACCCCTTTTACTTAAGGTCGTTCAAGGTTACTAATGTAAAGGCAAATCGTGGCGATGATTATGTAGTACAAGAGAAAATTACGTGCTAGTGGATTATGGCACACCTTAAAGCATTATCAAATTTCTGTTACAGTCTTCTAATAGCGCTTAAAAGTCTGAATGGTCAGGAAAAAAAATACACTTGTATATAATTTGTTACGTATTTTTTGAACTTTATACTTTATTAATAACAATTGATAAATTGAAAATTAAAATGAGATAAAAAACAATTGTATGGCGAAAGCGAGCTTATCCCTAAAACAGTTATCTTCTAGCAAACCTAGGAAGAGAGAAAGGGACAACATTAAGAAGGGAAAAAATTACAACATCAATAAATAACATAGAAATAATACAATAAACTGCATTATATGATACATATAATTATACTGTTATTAAAATATGTACAATATGGAAGCAGTCGGGCTACCTGAGGATTTACAAACGGTCGGTCTATAACCTAAATGATAACATTATATGTTACATATTATTAAAAAAATTTTGCTAAATTAAAACATTTTTAGTTTAATTTTTTGCGAATAAAGATTTATTTTGTGAATAATTACAAAATCTAATTACACAAATACAATATATAAAATAAAACATGCCTTTTTAACTACATAATTTACATTAATGTATTCAAATGTAAATATCTGTAATAACATGTATATAGGTACCAATCTACATGGAGAGGTAGTGCTCTTTGACTTGATAGTGTTCTTTCCTGATAACGGGTTTATCTATAGCTAATTGAATTATGCGATATTTTGCGGAGACACATTTTTTCAATAAAAACAAAAAAACAGAAAAAAAATCTTAAAAAATCCGCTAAATTTCTTTGAAACATAAAATCGACACGTGTTTTGTCTCTACACGACCTCTACACACTGCAAACAACAAGAACAGCTCACGATCACGACGGTTCGATCCCCATGAGGAGAACAATATTTAAGTCTGCCTGGCTAGTTACCACCATTTTACCAAATTCTGTCGCCATAATAACAAATTGTTGTGTTCCGGCATTTAGAGGTAAGATAGCCAGTTCCTCAGTTTGTTGAGAATTCCGGGTGAAGTGCGCCTTCAGCCTCATCCTAACTTGTTACGAGATGAGATGAAGGCCAAGCGCTTCCCCGTCGTACAATAAAAAAAAACACAGACAGTGCCTTGTCACCCTCATCTTGAAGACATGAGGTTCGTAACACTGCAGATATACAGACAATGGAAGCTGATTAAAATATTTAGCTTTTAATAACTGCTTTTTGAAACCTCGGTTCTAATAAATAGAAAGAATGCAGCCAGTGTCTTGGGCACGCTTCCGTCTGGTACTGGTCTGGAACAGTTGAGTTACCTATAGACCGTTTGTAACGGTCCTTAGGTAATCTGACTGATTCCTTTGTACATAGTTAGTTAGTTTAATTGTACATTTTATTGAATAGAAATATAATATGCAACCTCTGTCTGGATGTCATCACTGACGCCATCCACGAGGGATATAATCATTCCGAGGTATTTCTAAGTTTATCGTCTGCAAATAAAAAAATGAATATAAAAATGAATTGAATTGAATGTGATGTCCCAACACCCCTTAAATTGTGTTTATTTCAGATCTGACGGTTTGGCAATCCAATAACACCCTTGACTGGGATTCGTATTGAGGGATTTCAAAGAAAATTGGGACAGTTCTGTTTATCAAATCGTCATAGTTGGATCTCTCAATTTGGTAGTGCTGATGCTTACGCAAAGGGTGCTTTGACACAGGCGACAAAAGGATCTCACCAGAAATGTGAAAGGTTCTATAAGGGCTGTTTGTTATATGTATAATTACGTTTTAAAACCTAGCAAGAAAACCGACTTCAATCAAGAATATGATACAATTTCGTAGACGAAATTGTATCATATGATGATTTTTACCAATTATTTTGATTACAGATGGACGGACAGACAGACAGACTCGTGATAAGGGGTTCATGTTTTCTTTACTTTTGACGTAATAAGAATAATAGTTGCCTATAATATTTGAAGAGCGCCCTCATTCCTCCTCCCAGGGTCAAGATCCCATCATCAGATCCAGATCCTGGATCCTGGAAAAATCGAATCTTAATATGCAGTAATTGAATAAAAACTTCTGCTCAGGTGCTTTTTGGTGGAGTTTTAGGTGCGTCCTTCCAAATCCTTCGTATTCTTGATCTAAGGCACATAATGTTTTTATGTATATGAAATTGATAATTGAAAAATGATTTACCTACTTTCAATTAGGGTTTTTAGAAAAACGACTAGTGAAATTTTGTAAATAGAAAAATAATCTGAAACACACTTGGTGTTTTGCACACATTTCTGAAATGGTGCGATACATTTTGAGTAGTTTTTGGTAGAGACCTACTTTACGTATTACCTCTAATATTAAGTATGTCTTGTTTTTGTTTTTTTGGATATTCGATACATGTTATAGCTAACTGTTATAGATAACGTAGAAATATCATTGATCATATCACGTTTTAACCCCAAAATACAAAGCTGGGAATGAAATCCCGCACATTACGCTCAGCTCTTCCAAGCGTGTATAACACCGTTCCTCCATTTTTCGCACCTCAGGGTCCTTAAGGAGCAGATCCTGGTTTCGATTCTTGAGTCACAACTTTTGGTGAGTTTTTTTTTCGAAATCGGTTTGTGCATTGCATGCTTTAATCTCCCGATTATCAAGTAAAATGATTTCGAGCTTTTGAGGCGCCAAGTCAGAATTGGTAGAGGTCGTGTTGTGATTTCAACTTTATGAGATTTCAACGGCTGTTACGATTGTATGACAGCGCTAGGGCTTTATCTCACTGGATTTTCAAATTAAGATAAGGCAGAAGGTGGAAGCGCACTTCACCCGGAATCCTCAACAAACTGAGGAACCTATTACCTCTAAGATGCCGGAGCCCAATCATCTAAGAATTGTTGTTACGGCGACAGAATTAGGTAAGACAATGGTAGTAAGCCAGGCGGACTTTAACAAGTCCTACCACCAACCAAACCAAGCACAATATTGTACTCCCTTGGGGATCGAACCCGGGACCCCTGGCTCTGACACGTAGGCGAACCTTAGACAGAGGCGGTCAAAATGAGAAGGTTCTCAAAAATATAGAGTATTAGATCAAGTTAGTAGGTAAATCGTGTAACCTATTTACCTTTTTTCTCCGAATACGATTATCCTTAACCCGAAAAGCTGTATTATACCAGTAGTCTATATAACTAGAAATATAGACTGTAGGTAAACAAAGTCATTTCTGAGCCACTTAGTATGAGTACACGTTCGGCGTGAGAATCGCCCATACATTAAATTATTGTACATTTGTCTATGCCCATACTAAGGCTTCTGTTACATGAATGTTATACTCCTTGGCAACCCAAGGAGTATAAAAAACTCTTCGTACTTTACCCAAGATAATTGAGTAATGATACGTTAACCCGGATAAACCTAAGTTTGCCTCTTCTGCGAACATTATCCGTAACATATATATAAAAACAACAAACAACTTTGATAAAAACTCGTTTTGAGACAGATTTAATTCATTATTCATTTAATGCTCGTGAATCTCGGTACCTATACAAATGTGGTAATTTAGTACAGCTAATAAGCATACAAACATTACATTTATTACCTACATATCTAATTTTTAATTGGGTAATTAAATGTCAAAAATCATATTATATGTTATAAAATACTACTCTATAAAATTCGAGTAACTTTTAGAAACTAAAAGAAAATAAGCCTAAAATATCACATAATTTACATATTTTTATTTTATTTTATTATTTATTATTATTATATTTATTACGAGAATAACGGATGGGCGGTCTTAGCGCAAATTGTAGGTTTTATTGTTTTGTGCAGGCGTCTGCAGCTGACGTAGTAGTCTGACAGACACTACAAAATCGAAATACATATGGGTCGTATTTTTATACCGACTTAAAAAAAGAGGAGGAACAAAAAAAAAACATACACCCGAATTGAGAACACCCGAACTTCAAATTATATGAACTTACCCTTAGAGTTATTAATACGTTTTTCGTGGTGAAGTCGGTTCGTTATTATTCAAAAAAAGTTTATTAAAATAACACCTCCCACGTTCTCATCTTCTTAGTGTATACGTTTGTCAGTCATATTATCATAGTTTCACACACGTCAGTCAGAGCAGTTTAGGTATTGATATAATACACAGAAGGAAGCTGCCCTTCTTTTGGTGAGATCCTTTAGTCGGCTTTACGACACCCATGGGTTGAGTTTGAGGGGTTGACTTAAGCAGCTATCGCTACGGCAAATTAGTTTAACAATCAAGGGTTGTGAGTGAATAAAGGGGTGTCTGGTGAACTATCACTTCAGCAGAATTGTGAAAATTAGGCCACGTCAGTTGCAGAGGGTTAAAGTGTGTAAAGTGTTTTCATTCACTTTGATTAAATATGGCTGAAGCTATAATACTATTCGATTCCATTCTATTTTTAATAGGTTTTCAAATAAAACGGTGAAGTGCGCGCCAGGCTCGATGAAGCCTATTTTAATTGTACATCTATATGTTGGCGATCGCAGCAAGCTGTTATCTCTTAATCGAATCCCAATGTTGTTCCCAGCGCCATCTATAGGTACAAAGAAGAGGAAAGCATCAAATTATTTGATGTTCGCCACATCGAATGGAAGAATACCTAGTACATACTATTTAGTAATCTTTTTCTTTAAATTCGGATCGGTAATCGCAGT
Source organism: Venusia cambrica (assembly GCA_951394065.1). Taxonomy (NCBI): domain Eukaryota; kingdom Metazoa; phylum Arthropoda; class Insecta; order Lepidoptera; family Geometridae; genus Venusia; species Venusia cambrica. Next base: position 3,651,077 of record OX596040.1, on the reverse strand, counting down.
AAATGTGTAAGATAATACCCAGAAGTAAGCAGCTGTAATCGTCTGTTGAGATCGGCCTTAACGACACCCGCAGGCTGAGGTGGAGGGGTCGATGGAAACCCATACCAAAGTCAAAGTCAAAGTCAAAGTCAAGGTCAAAGTCAAAGTCAAAGTAAAAATCGCGACCAGCACACAAGGAGAAAGGCAAGATAGTCGGGCTGGTAAATTTTTTGATGATCTATCCAACATTTAGTTACTTATACAGTTTTAAATAACATTCTAAGTTTCATAAACCTAAATATTTTTTTATTTATTTTTTATTTTTTATTGAAAAGACCAACAGCTTAAAATATACATACATGTTTAGGTAATTCTTAGTGTTAGTATATGCCAATTACAGGTCTCTCTAGTTAAGTAATAAATACTTAACTAAATACTTAATACTATATTAAAACATTTATTATTACCTACCTACCTAAGCGATACCTAGGTGCACGCTATAAAATGCGGGGCGCGATCGCGTTCAGAGCTATTGGGTTATCGGTACGTGCTGACGCGTTCGAAACAAAACACGACCCTAATTGCACGGATAACGGCTGCGGCGTGCTGAACCGTGCTTTTATGCCATTCCAGCCTTTTGTTGTTCAAGAATCAGTGGCATTTTGCCTCGGAAATGTTCGTTAGGTTTTCAAAATGGCGGGATTCCGAAATGAATGCGTTGACTTTAAGAATAGTGGTTATTATTATAATTATCACGATCCTCAAGTAGTCCTACATTGTAGCACAAATTATACAACCTTGTTTTTTTTACAATTACAAGCCTCACAGCTCAGGTGGTAGTAGCTCTGCCTTCTGCGATGTAGGTTGTGGGTTCGATTCCCACCCAGGACAAACATTTATGTGATGAATATATATGTTTGTTCTGTGTTTGGGTGTTGTATTCAATAAATAAATATTACAGGACATTCATTTTACACAGCGCCATCTAGCCCCAAACTAAGCATAGCTTGTAATATGGGAACTAGATTACGGATAGAATACTTAAATACTATTTTTTCTTTAAATACATACTTATCATACAATACAACACCCAAACACAGAACAAACATCTATATTCATCACACAAATGTTTGCTCTGGGTGGGAATCGAACCCACAACCTACAGCGCAGAAGGCAGAGTTACTACCAACTGAGCTATGAGGCTTGTATTGTATGATAAGTATGTATTTACAAAAAAAAAAGTATCTATGTATTCTATCCGTAATCTAGTTCCCATATTACAAGCTATGCTTAGTTTGGGACTAGATGGCGCTGTGTGAAATTAGTGTCCTGTAATATATTTATTTATTTATTATTTATTTTATTACACGACGGAGGTGCTTGGCCTTTATCTCACCTAATTTTAAGGTAATGGCCGAAGGTGGAAGCGCACTTCATACGGAATCCTCAATAAACTGAGGAACTGGCCATATTATGCCGGTACACAACAATTTAAGAATTGTTGTTATAGCGACAGGATTAGGTAAGATGTAGGTAGCTAAGAAGAAAACCAACGACAACGACGAACAAAAAGAAACCAACCAAAACAAGCACAGTATTGTACTCTCCTGGGGATCAAACCCGGGACCACTGGGTCTGACATCGGTAGACGAACCACTAGACCATAGAGGCTGTTAAAATCTCTTGAAGTCCATGTTCATATCACAAAACGATTAGACTCCTGTAATAATAATGATTCCCGATAAAGACGTGTGATATCAAGCCAGCGTCTAGAATGTACCTTGCCGTATCTGTGTTACGATAAGTACAGAGTCACTTTCCCTATTAGGCGATCCTGTATTACATAACAAGAAGCAATGCTTCGCCGACTCTGCCGCAATTGGCTTATTGCCTACACAGTGTCACGTAGAACAGTTAGTGCCCTCCAATCGTATACCTACTAAATACTACTGACTCTCGCGAATAGCCAAAGCTTACATTCATCTTATTTTGAGAATGCTACAATACTCGAAACTATAACAATATGCGTTTGAGAGACTGTAAATGTACAAGTAACGTTTGCTTTGATCAATGGAGACCAAAGACCAAATCAAATCAAAAGTTAATAATTACCTCAAAACACTTACCTACGACGAAACAGAAGACCTCTTCCACATAATAGTTTAAAACTGTCTATAAGGCAAGTCTTCCATTATTCAACCCTCTTTACTCCGTCCCTTCGTTTTTACGCCATATCCTTTCACTCTCACTTCACACATTACCACATAAACCTTTTTCTCTAATTTTAATTATAGTTTTATACCCTATTGTTAGCCGTAGTACCTATATTCTTGCTTCTGTCACTTCCAGATTAAATTTTAATATCCTACAATATAGTTTTCTGTAAAAACAGCAAATTGTATTAGGTCTTATTAGTTAGTATTCGTTTTAAGTTGTTAAGTTATTATACGTCACTATTTGAGCAGGCAGTCTCAATTACGAAAGTGACCAGAGCCAGGCAGAGCTATAGCCCTCACATCTACCTACAAGTATATACTTTACTCCATGGTACTCCATGTAATGTACGCCTTATGGTCTTACTTAGACGTGCATCTATGTTTAATTTGCTACTGTTGTTAAACCACTTATGTTCGCATTCCATATTTTAGCCAGTAGTAAGATTTTGATTTATTTTACGTGTTAATTTTATGAGACAGAAATAAACTATTCTAAGCTTTCTCCATGAATCCATGAACCAATTACTTATAACTCAAATATAGTTTTTGTTGGTGTACCGTCGTATATTCCAGAAACAATTATTAGGAGCCGATACTCTTCAGATTAGCTACTCGACGCACCTTTACGCAAGTGGATCTAACGTACAGTTATAATAAAGGTGACATTGCTGTGCACTCAGCCATGGAGCTTAACAGAACTACGCTCGAATTTTTATATTTTATTTTTTACGGTAAAACAAATAGGTACATACTATACATACTATACTGTGTTTATTTACAGTACAAAGTTTCAAGGCCTCATTGGGCGTATTTATCGAAGGACGATATTTTTTTTTCTCTATAAAAAAATTGATGCATGTAATCGTGTTTTCGTTCTAGCATCAATCCTGAACTGAAATGTATATTATTGAAGATATGATCTCCGAAGCTAAGCCATTTCAGGTATCATCGACTCTTAAGATACCATATTGACACTAGCAGGAAATAAACAATCGATCTAGATATGGCTTAGACGTGCACGCAATAAAAATTCCATACTATCATGGCCAATTTTGATTCTCAATTTGATAAAAATATATTTGCTCAGGTTGAACGTAACGATAACTCAATACCTAAACATTTAAAACTAACCTAGCTTAAATTCAGACTATTAAGGTCAAGATTCATTGTGGGCTATAATGGGTTCTTAATCACAGAAAAAAGTTCTAGTTTGCCGTGGAATCGACCCGTCCATCTCAGCCCATGGCTGTCATTAAAGAGGACCAAGGGATGTCACCAGAAGTAAGGCAGCAGTTCTCTTCTGTGTATTATCTACACCTTTACTGTGATCACCAAAACCCTCCAGCTTTGGAGGAGACTTTGTTGTGTGGACACTAATGGGTTGTTGATGATGATTCACAGAAAACACACAAAGACGCAAGACAAGTTCTGGATGACACATCAAAATATATATCATCATCACATGCAGACTATCCCATCTACTGCTGAGCATTGGCTTGGGACAATACCTTTTCGATCCTGCGTTTGTCTAACCCATAAACGACCTGCACGTTTGACTGTCGTAGACCCATCTTTAAAAAACAACCCACATTTATTTTGCCTTCTCTAGGCCACCATTCAGTGAGGACTCTGCTCCACCTGCCATCACTCTGCCTGACCACGTGCCCTGCCCAACTCCATTTGAGCCCCAATATTCACTTTCTTATGTCCTGTACCTTAGCGCGATTGCGTATTTCTGTATTGAGGACTCGGTCATCGAGATGCGTGATGCCGAGCATGGCACGCTAATGGCTCTCTGAGCTACACCGATCATATGGACCGTCTCTCTTGTGAGTGACCATGTGTCGGCATCGTAGGTCATTGTTAGTAGGATGAACACTCTATTACACCACATTGGATGTACAGACGGGTTTTCAGGCATTGTAGGAGATCTTAAAATATAATCATCCAGGTTACAAGCGCTGTTCAACCTTACTGTACCTATACTCTTTTACTGTTCAAGAAAGCTAACGAGGGTTTGTCCTCTGTTAGACAGGTGGTTATTGACTTATATTCCAACATCTCCATCTTCTTCATGATCTTTATAGTATAATAAAATCTCCTGATGGTAACTTTATGAAGTCTTCTCTCTTCCTTGAAACTACGTAAAGACAACATAATAATATTTTCAGCATTTATTTTGTGTGTACTGATAAGAACCTACATAATTGACATGCCTCATAGCACAGTTGGTAGTAGCTCTGCCTTCTGCGCTGTAAGCTGTGGGTTCGATTCCCACCCAGGATAAACATTTGTTTAATGAATGAAGATGTTATAGTTATGATATTAAAGTTACTCATAGGCCGTTTGTAACGGTACTTAGGTAATCTGATTTCCTTTGTACACAATTAGTTTAATTGTACATTTTATTGAATTTGTTGAATGTTAATATTTTTATTTACATCAATTATAAAATTAAAAATGTGCATTAATGTTTGTTAAGTGTTTGGGTGTTGTATCATACAGTACCTACGTATGTATTTACAAATTTAAAAAAAGGTATTTAAGTGCTCTAACCTAACCTACCTAGTTCCCATATAGCAAGCAATGCTTAGCTTGGGGCAAGATGGCGTAAATTAATGTCATGTAATATTTATTATTATTTAATTATAACTTTTTTTTTATCTTGATGTCTAGGTGAATACACTAAAATTCAATTTGAACATAAATTAATTGATCTAGCCGTATCTTATAGCCTGTGGCCGTATTCCTTACGCTTTTACCCGTGTGAGTCATGGGACTGGTTGGATTTGTTTGAGCTATAAGTGGCTAAATATTTGGAATTGGTAGTCATGTTGACATTAAGGCTGATCATCTTAATCTATCCTAAGCCTAAGCCGGTAGCTGTTAGTTAAAACAAATGTAATTGAATAGCAATTAAAATGAAAAATAGCTTTATTCGTCTAGACGTACCAATTAACGGATTCCAAGAATTGTATGAGTGTTTATATTTCACCAAAATAGTTATAGAGACACAAAGAATTGTAAAATCAGCTAGTCATTGATTGAAAATTAACTTAGACATTTTCAGTATACTTTAACTTCAAGTACATGTTTATTATAGCTACCTACCTTACTGTTCAAGCTTTAAATTCATATTAATATAAATTAGTTTGATAGAGCACAGCCTATAACAGCATAATCATAATCCATAATCTAGCAGGAACTAGATTATGGATTATTTTTAGTATAATATAACTTCTTCTTTATTAAGAGTTGATGACTCTTGTCGGCGCAACTGATGAATGTTTCCCCATGTCGATCTTTCCAGGCAGCCTCCTTGACCTTCTTATACTGTACGACAGCGACCTTCTCTTTCACTTGGTGTATATAGTTTATTCTCGGTCTCCCTCTTCCTCTTTTACCTTCCACTTTCCCTTCTATGATGTTCTTGATAAAATTGACGTGTAGTATGTCGAAGGCTGATCATTATACCTCTTCTGTTCTCAACAACTTGTAATAAAGATCATTCCTCGCTTATTCAATGCAATACTTCAATGCTAGTCACATTTTTCCATCCTTTGCCAACACCACATTTCAAATGCCTCTAATATTTCCTCTAATTATTATCTTTTTTTGTCATCGTCCACGTTTCACACCCATACAGCGCTTATATATAACCTATAAAATAATAATACTTATAATACAAAAATATTATATAACTTAAAATACCCAAATACAGAAAACATGTTCACAAACTATGTTCATGACATGAAATTTTATCCCGGGTGAAAATCAATCTACAGCGCAGAAGGCAGAGTTACTGAGCTGTATAGCCTATAGCTATAGGCCTGTAGCTGTAACTACAATAGGTACCATATTATTCTCAGTTAAGGTTTCATCTACCTATTGGGTTTATCCTATTATCCGGGATTTCTTCCACTATCCATTTCCTACGATTGCACGGCCATTTGGTTTTTAAAGTACTATTTATTTGATTGAGAGCTACAATTTTAATGAAAAGCCATTACATTTTTATTTTTAATTAATACAGTCAATTATGGTACATCCTCATCAACAGCATTATATTTATTCGGACGATTTTATGCTCTAATAGCGTCTGCTCGCGGCTTCGCCCGTGTGACACTTGAATTAAAAATATCCTACATATTTTTCCTGGTATTTAAGTATGTCTGACATAATTTTAGATTAATCCACTTAGCAGTTTTGGCGTGAAAAAGCAAAAAAGAAACTAACTAGTTTTGTATGGTGATTTATAATTTCATTCAAAAATGATTAGGTGGTAGTTTTTAATAAAACGCGCACAGTCGGGCAAATGTTTGGAACTCATTGAAAAACAATATTCGACATTTAAATATGAATCCTGGGTTAGTTGCAAAGAAGACTTCATCAGCTCTTGATCATTGACCTAATATTCTAAAGTAGATAAACCTTTATGCTCATGCTACGTTTATATTATAGAAACCCTATTTTCAAATACAACGACAAAGCTTAATTATTTGAGCCTTTTGGAGTAAAGCCTTGGGTCCATGGGAAGCCGGTGCCCTCTGGGTATTCAAACATCTTACGGGGGGTTTTGATTGAGGCGATGTGACTTTTTATTTAGGCCAGAAAATTAGCATAGCTATTCAGTGTGGCAATGCAGTCAGAGTCTTGGGCACGCTTCCATCTGGTACCTACTTATATACAGATAAATAGTTGCCGTTTGTAACGATCCATAGGTAACCCGACATCTCTTGTAAATAGTTGTACCTACCTAATAGTCGTAGTGTAATAGAACATATTTTTTTAATACTTCAATTTTCTTTCACAAAAAGCAATTGAATGATTTCCTTGTGCTATTTAATAAAGATTACTTTCATTTTTTCAGGTAAACAATAAGTCAAGAAATGTGGAAAATAAAAAGACCTGCAAACCTTTGCCACCGCAGAACATAAACTGACTCTGCGATGACTTCGGAAGAAACCTTAGATGTCGTCGAGAAAACGGATTCCAAGCAGGCCGAGGCCTGCGCTAACTTCGCCAATGAAACACCAGAAAAGAAAGAAGAAAAGCAGAAACGAAAATCCAACGAGTTGATGAGACTAGTCTACGAATTACCTGATGAAAGAAACGAAATGCCTGAAAACAACAATATGATCAAAGAAAACACCCCACCAATAACTATAGTCGAAATAACTGAAAACGGTTGTGATGTAGGCGCTGCATGCGATAGTTTTAAGGGAAGTCCAATAGAGCATAAGTACGTGATAGCTACCGATATAATGTGCGAAGAATTCAAAGAGGTTGTAGACAGAGCTTCGCCCGAGGAGTGTAGTGATGAGGAACTGCAAGCGTTGCGAAAGATTTTGGACTGTAAGCCGAAGGTTTTAGAGCGGTATTTGCGTGAGTGTGCGAGTGTTGAGGAAGTGAATCGGATACACAGTGTGACGTCATTCGGGCCGCTGTCCCCGCGGCCGCATCATGAGGCGAGGAGTACCTCTGTCACGTCAGACGTGTTCCAGCTTTGGTTGTCTTCTTCTCCGATAAAGGTAAGATCCTTGCTATGCTAATCCTCAAACCATGTTTCAGTCTGTTAAAAACTTTATCGTTTAGTGACAACTATATAAAAAGTCACGCTCTAAAAGCGTAAGAGAGACAAGAAACAAGGAAATATCCTCATCTGAAATTGTTATGTACAATATTTATCGTCTATTAACTCGTTGAGTGCGTCCCATTTTTTTATTTAAACATCACCGTGAGTGTTTTACAGCACTCATCGAGCTAGACGAACAACTTACACATTTTAATGTATTTAATACATATTCATATGATGTTCAGAGAATAGCCGTGGTCGTGCCACTTTGCTCTAAATAAAAATAAGATAAACGCATTTTTTTTAATGATAATCATTTTTACTTTATCGTTGCAGCTAATCATCAGCAGCAACATATTATTATTTACATATTCATTTTTTTTATTGTACTACAAGTAAGGTGTGTGTGTCCTACATCTCACCTGATTTTTCAAGTTATGATAAGGCCGAAGGTGGAAGCGTTCTTCTCTCGGAATCCTCAATAACCTGAGGAACTGGCTATCTTACCTCTAAATGCCGGAACACAACAGTTCATGGATTGTTGGTATGGCGAAAGAATTAGGTAAGATGGTGGTAGCTAGCCAGGCGGACTTAAACCTAGTCCTACCACCAACCAAACCATGCACAATATTGTACTCCCTCTGGGGATCGAACCCATGACCTTTGGATTTGATCTGAAACCGGTAGGCGAACCATTAGGCTACAAAGGCGGTTAAAATAATGTTATAATGACGTCGGTCTATCTTGTACTAAGGCCTGCCACATCTTTTTTTTTTCATCTTTATTGACAACGTGTTCACAATTTGATGGAAAGGTCAGTCGAACCCTATTGCTCTTAGCATTATCAGGCTTTTAGCTATCTAAATCTCTGTACAAGGTGGACAGCACTTGCTGGCCCAAACGTTTTTTTATTATTAATGATGGGAGGGTCTTTAGGTGAAACCTCAGCGGTAAGAAATAAGAACGCATGAAATAGTTCTCGGTAAATTGTGCTAAGGACATCGTGGATTTAAAATTTAAAAACGCAATTTTTTACAAATGAAATGTAATCCGTTACATGGAATATGGATCATTGAACTATTGGATGTCATAAATATTGTTAACCAATACTTACCAAGCTGAAGAACAGTCTTTAGGTACTTAACTTGACTGAGCAAGTTAGTAGATATCTACAATAGAGCTAGCCCACCGAGTTTGTTGGTTTTATTATAGCCTTAACGAACTGAATGTATTCAAATAAAATTTGTCATAGATTTAGTGTACGCCATTGGTTAGGTCATTGGTCACATTTAATCCACGCACCACGCGGACGGCGCTGCGAAACGCTAGGTATCTTCTGACCAGCTGATACCTACCTAGGTATCAGCTGGTCAAAAGATTACCAGACGATTTTAAACACGCACAAATTCACTATGTTGCTTCCGTCGAAAAGAGTCTTCCTACGAGCTCACGAAAGCAACGGTAAGAGGGCAGCGGCCTTTCCGGGTAGAGCTTCCGCACTGCCGCCATCAGCTCATTATTTGGAGCTTCACCAACACTCAACACATCATCTTATTATAATATTCAGCATTACTGTACGTCTCCATTTTTTTTAATTCGATTTAAAAACACATGATAATCCGAAAAATTCACCGGCCAACCCTAACCGCGAACAAAACGACACTAAAGTACTTTCGGTTCGATTAGTGTTGTGGTAGCTACTTATTTGATTTTTTTCGAAAAATTTGAGGGTACACTACCTACAAAAAATAAAAACGGAAACTGCAGGCAAAATGGGCCTTCATTCACCTATTACTTTACTTTCATGTATGTCTTTACGTTCAATAAGTAGTCTAAGGTATTCCACACCTTGCACTACCTAAGAACCTAACCCACATATCTCCGAATATTGCGTGCATGCTAGTTCCATAGTGAAGCTTGATACAAAGATTGTACCTAGAAATACCTATTAGTGTAGGTAAACACGGTGCGAATCACTAATTACGTTATTATTATGATCTAAATGTATGTACCTAGCTTTTAGTAATGATAATGAGCTTTGTAGCCAAGCGGCCGTAGATAATACCCTCAAAAAGTTCTACTTGTAATGATCTGAGTTCGAACTGAAAAAAAACGTAGGTACCTAAGTATTTTTTTAGGTAGGTAAGTACTTCTTATTTTAGCATCTGCACGAAAAGTAGAAAATACAGATTTTATGTTCTGAAAACACAAATTTTGTAAAATGTGTTTTAGATAACAAAAAAATGTACGGGAACCATTGTTAAAAATAATATTTAAAGTGGCGGTTTACTCCATGAGACCAACCAAGAAGCGGCCGGCGCGTGCCGGCGGCCGGCAAAGCGCCGCCGTTACATTTGACAAAGCAGCCGTGGCTTTGTCAAAGGTAGGCGCTTTCTTTGTGCAATTGTCTGTGACAAAGAATATTAAGGACAGATGTCCAGTTTTAGTGAGAACTTGGAGACATCTCGTGAAAGTAGGTTATTAGATAGAACATACACAATAATAAATTACATAGTCACTACAGGTACAAAAAGACGATGAATGCGATATTGGACGAACAAAAGTACATTAAAGAAGCGATTATTTTGTATTTTAGCTAACAGATAGATAGCATTGTTATTGATTTGACAAATTAAACCTTCTAGTAATGGATTGTCTCATTAGCAGCCCAGGCTTTTAGAAGATTTTCCTCTGTTAGTGAAAGCGCTTTTAGTTTTTTGTGATTGTGACCTTCTGCTATATTGCCTCATCTGTGTCTAGAGCTGAGGTCATTGTCGCGAGTTAAGAAACAGCTGATTTTAGGGTAGTCTCAACTCAAAAAACCAGCTGTTGATATCAAAACTTTGATCCTGTTTTACCAAAAACTTTGAACCAAAATTTAAAAAGTCGTAAAACAAACGTTGTTCCCCGAGTTGGGTCGGATAACCCCGTTCCGGCATAGTACACATATTCTGTTATAGCTTGTATTTGAAATAATCATCATCAACACATCTGGAAAAAGTCCATTGACATGGGCACCAAGCTGAAAAGATTTTAATGAGACAACCAGCGCTTGCTTGGTAGCTTTTGGCTGGTTGATAGGCTTTGCTTGTTTGGCTGGCTATCACATACCTGAGGAATGGCTTCGGCATTACCATTTGAAACCTGGTGAGATGAAGGCCAAGCGCTTTCCTGCCGTACAACGAAGACAAAATAATGCGCAAAGAGAATGTTCGCAGTTTTTGTTTTGTGGATGCGGTTAACAATCGATAAGTCTAGTCCCTTACTATACACACATTATTACGAACTTAGCTTAGTTTAAGGCTAGATGGCGTTGTGTAAAATGTCTATTTAATAAAAAACAAAAACTACGCGATTAGGGACCAAATCTCTTGCCACGAATGCCGCAAAAAAATGTACAACACTTAGCAAAAGAGACTGCGTTGATTAAGTCCATTTCTGCCAGCGAGTACCATATGTAGGTTTAAATGGGAAAGCCGGTGTAATTACTGACATGTGGAGCGTTATATGACTGTAATTCTACCGGCAACGTGCCTTCCAGTTACACGTAGGCGGATAAGCCTTGTTTCAATGGCTTACACACAAAATCATTCGGGTTTTAACAAATTTACATTTATATTTTTTGTCTGTAAAAAGTATGCAAACATAAAATGTAAATTTTAGTTTACGTATTCCATTCAAAAGTCAATATGCGTGTTATTTTTAAAATTTAATATATATTTTTAAAAGCATTTGTGAAAAGCGTTATATTTTTCTGTGCGTAATCATATTTTTAGTAAAGCATATCATGCATTTTATTTTCTTGTCACTAAAATAAGCTAAAAGTAACTTGCTATTAGCGAATAGTGAGCTCATTTTGTCGAGCCTTGCTTTTGCACGATCCTCTTTGTAAATGAATTGATTGTTAATGTAATTTTTTACCAACAAAACTACATGCATCTAGGTTCTTTCTAGTAGAATGCAAATCAATATAAGAAGATGCAAAACACGGTTCAATTTTGTAGTGAGAGTGTTGAAGAAATACTTACCATAATAAAATCATAAATATAATTCATTGTGTACCTACTATCCATCTACTTAAATCACATCTACGTATTTTATCATACTCCTATGGCCTTTTTTTCAACAATAGTTAAACTATTACTACTAGCTCAACCGATAGTCGGAAAGCATTTGACATCAGTAATTCAGATTTTCGATACAGGTTTATTCTCGTGAGTTTTTATTTGTTTTTGTATTTGTAATATCTTCCTGTAAAACTACGGTAAGTCATTGTTATATAAGCATGAACTATTTACTGTTTTTTTCAACTTTTTTCATTACAATGAACGACGCGGAAGCGCTTGGCCTTCATCTTATCTGGTACCAAGTTAAAATAAGGCCGAAGGTGGAGGCGCACTTCACCCGGAATCCTTAACAAACTGAGGAACTGGCTATCTTACCTCTAAATGCCGGAACACAATAATTTTAAAATTGTTATCATAGCGACAGAATTAGGTAAGATGGTGGTAGCTAGCCAGGCACACAAAGTCCTACCATCAAACAAACCAAGCACAATATTGTACCCGGGACCTCTGGATCGGAAATCGGTGGGTAGAACCACCTGACCACAGAGTTGGCTAAAATGCCCAAATTTAAGTTCTGTAGCCTACGGCTTCCATCAGTCACTTCGGCATATCCCCATAGAACCGTATACAATAGGCTGCCCACCGTTTCAATTTAGGTCCCCCTTTTAGAACGATTTTAACGTCCCAAAGGAGAACTATTGTTAAACATTGCGAGGGCAATGTGAGGGAAACCTTTTTTTAGGATCAATGAGTTTTCTTAGCACCCTTTGAAAATGTTGGTCCGCTTCTTTTTGATATTTTTTTACCCCACTGCCTTAAAAAGAGGGTCATGTATTTCGAGAGTATGTTTTTATGTATGTCTATTAAATTTTAATTCAGTCTGACATTCAGACGGCTTGTCAAATGTATGTAAAATGAAAGGTAAGTATAAATATATATACTTTTTGTGGCGTGATTTCGTCAAACCTGGGTCCCAATTCTACTAAACTAATCGCTTCAATAAGGCAATGGTTGATACCATAGAATGAAGAATGGTTAATAAATTACCAAAAAAGACCTCAAGTGGCAATTCTGCGACAATACCAATGTCATAGTGAAGCAATTGGTGCAGTAGAATCGGGGCCCTGGTAAAAAATTCGTTGCCGGGATTTTTTTGAGTTGGATTTCATTTCATACGCAATTTTTGTAAGATAAACACAAGCTCGGCAGCTACGTCTTAAAATTCCAGCACCTATCCACCCATGAAAGTCGTAAGAGGCTACTTATGGGATTTGGGGATGGGCAGATGCATTTATCCGTTTATTACCAGTGTGATTATTAACAGACATATAATATTTACTATCTTTAAATATGTACGCGATTCCGAACAGGCGGTAGATTTGACGTTTCAAAATGATCCGAAAAAATCTTGATGAATAAAAAAAAATTGATGTATACAATTCTTCTGTACCGACTGGACTGATTTTGATGTGTTAGAGTGGTCCTCATGGTTTTGATTTACAATTGAACCCGAAAGGTGGCACTGCAATCACCACGTGATTACGGGAACGAATTCCCTGGTTATCTGGTAGATTACTTAATATATAATAAATATTTTATGTAGTATTTTATTTATCACAAGTGTCATTGAGACCTTATAAAGTTGCTAACATTTTTTTTTACAAATAAACAGAAATGTTCCCATCACTAGTATAAATAACCTACCTATAACCTTAATATTTTTAATCTTGAAGATTATTGGGTGTTATGATTATGATTATTACAGGACATTCGTTTTACACAGCGCCATCTAGCCACAAACTAAACATAGCTTGTAATATGGGAACTAGATTACGGATAGAATACTTAAATACTTTTATGCAACACCTAATTTTCTTTCATTCAGACCTGTGAGACAATTAAACCTCAGATTTAAATGCATGGGTTACCACTACGCCACTCTGGCCTTCAAATAGTCGTGTTTTCCAAACAAAACATATTTCGTACAATAATTATCTTTCCATGTTGAATAAAATCCATAGGAATTATATTTTAGTGCACATTTGCGTATCATGACCATTAATATTTATGAAGTTTGGGCTTCTGCGCAAATAAAGATACATTCTACTAGGTTTATGGAGGCAACGGCCACACACTTATCATCATCGCAGCCAGAAAAAGTCCACTGGTAGATGATAGACTGATTAAATTTGAATGTTATAAAGTTTGACAGTAAAAGCATTATTTCCATAAGCAATCGGGCCTAAGGGACATGTATTATCCCCGGCTTGGAGGCCCAGCATCATCGACGGCAACATCAGTGTCATTTTCATTGTCGCTGTCGCGAACTCAGGCGCTCGGTAAGTGTCACCAACAACCCAGTTCAGCTCCAGTATTTTGAGGAGCTGGGCTGACTGGGGTAGGGTTAGTTACCATGGGGGACAACGCACAATACACGCCACAGCGGGACGTAAGTCACCCCCACTCAGAATAAGAATAAGAAAGACAGTGTTTTTTTATTGTACGATGTGGAAGCGCTTGGCCTTCATCTGGTAAAAAATTGAGATAAGGCTGAAGGAGGTGCACTTCACCCGGAATCCTCAACAAACTGTTGAACTGGCTATCTTACAGAGGTAATGACGGAACACAACATTTTTTTCAAAGAATTGTTCTTATAAAACTTAAAGGATGACAGGGTGCCAACTGGACCCTTAGTCAAGTTTCGAAGTCAACGAAATCTAAGACTTCATGCCCGTCTGTCTGTCTGTCCGTCCATCTGTTAGCACGACAGTTCTATAGCTGTTTTATTGTAACCATCATAGGTAGCCAGTGTCATTTAAATAAATGACTATTGTGCTATTTAGCAAATTACAAGGTTCCTCATACATAAACGTGTTGTTTTTTTTATTGTACGACGGGGAAGCGCTTAGCTTTAATCTCACCTGTTGTCAAGTAATATGGTCGAAGGTGGAAGCGCACTTCAACCGGAATCCTGAACACTCTGAGGAATGGCTTTGATGTTAATCGTAAAATTTTAATTTCTACAAAAATCAAACTTCTCGTTATTTTCGTGGTTCTCATGCAATATAAACAATAAGTTATTAGGCGGTGTCATACAATAAACATGTTGTTGTGCTTGGCAATTCGGCACCAACTTCAAATTATGTGAACTTACCCTTAGAATTATTTTTAGAAGTTTTTAGTGGTGAAGTCGGAACCATTTTTTTCAAAAAAAGTTATTTTTTTTAGTTTTTTTTTTGTCATACTTATCTTACAATACAACACCCAAACACAGAAAAAAAAACTACATTCATCACACAAATGTTTGTCTTGAGTTACTACCAACTGAGCTATGAGGCTTGTGGCTTTTTATGAGATCTTCAATAAGAACCTAGATGAAATATCAAGACTTATTCCAACTCTAAATATTGTATTCAGTATTAGAAACCACTATGTACATCGATCATTATTCCGGAAATATTCAATCTGTTTTGATTAAAACGGAAACGGATATTAGAATATCAAAGCCCTCATACACGAAGCTACGCTTTACCTAATCACATCTTGCGACGGGGAAATTTCAGGATACGTGATCTTGTTGAATGTTACATTAATATATAAAATAGACGTGTAGCTGGCTGACAATCAACGTACAGACCAAGCCAGAGGTCCTAGGGAATTAAAATTGGAAAATTTGATCAAAAAAATTAAAAGAGTTTTTTTTTAAGTGTAGGGGTGAACTAAAAAAAGATTTCAGAATCATTTATTAAATTAGTGCATGGTTTTGTTGCTGGTAGGACTTGTTTCAAGCCCGCCTGAGGACCATCTTACCTACGTCTGTCTCCAAAACAATATTTCTAAATTGTTGTGTTCCAGTAGTATGCTTGCTTTAGAGGTAAGATAGCCAGTTCCTCTGTATGTTGAGGATTCCAAAGGATTCGGAAAGGTTCAGCGACTCCGCCGGTGGAGTCGGTGTATCTGTGTAGTGTTTTCTCTGTGTGACGAGATAGCTAATACATGGATGCCGTCACCTCCGGGTGAGTGTTGAGTGGGTCATCCGGGTCTCCAAGAACGTGTCTTGGCTTACGGAGGCACCGTCTGACATGGTTCTTGGACAACTACAGCTTTATGATGGAACCGACGGCTAACGCGCCCTCCGAAGCACGAACTCTTTGGACAATTAGGCGATTTATAACCAGCAATCTCATAACCAATCTGACATCATCACAAAGAGACGCACCCAGGGTCAAACCTAACACCTCCAGATAGCCAAACGTAGGTGCTAATAGACCACAGAGTCTTTCAAATAATTAAGTGAACATTGCTACGGGCTATGTATACATTAGTTATTTATATAACCGATACTCTACCCTCTGAAGCAAGGCTGCGGTTAGGCTGTTGCGCACACTTTGGTACGTTTTTCAGTTTCTATGCTTAGCTTTTTCATGTGTTTTATTATTTTCTGGGTATGTGAGTAGTAGAAGACTTTTGTCTTGCTATCGAAAAAGATATACCCATAGCCTGACAATTACCTGTGAGGCTTTATAAGATTTAAATTTGAGAGGGATTTATGCCCAGTTGGCACAAAATAGTTGTTTTTTGATTTTTTTTGGTAATTTAACATTGATGAGTTCAAACCATTCATTCTGGGTTCAAACCGGCTTTTAAATAAGTTAAAAATTAAATAAGTTTTAAAGTTTCGGTAAGTCATGACAATAAGCCATACTATTAAAGTAAAACCTGCATTAATTAATTGTATCTTGCAGTACTCTAAACTTCAATAATAAAAAATACAGGGCGTAGCCTTTAGATAGGTCAGTATGGGAATGTCTGAAACTGTAAGACGTACGAAGATCTGTTCTTAGGAACCATGTCATCGATTTCAGTAACAAGGAAAACGCATTAATATATTTTAAAATACTTGTACTCAGCTCGGGAATCGAACGTAATGAAAAATAAAATTAACACTATTTCTATTTAGATGTCGATTGTGTAGGTGCAGTAAACGTCACTATGAAACATGATGTCTGAAATTAATTAAATGTATTGTTTTAATATATTTTTATTTACTTTAGTAGGTGTTCGACATGACTACCACTATTACTACTTCATCTCGTTTAGGTAATGATCTTACTATCGCATTATGGATCTGCAGATGGTAATTTGCGTTAAACTTGTCTCTATGGCTGCTTTTAAGTCTTCATTGGTGTCGTAGATTGTTTTGTATACTTCATACTATCCATTCAGTTTCAGACTTTTCCATACTGACCGATCTAAATGTTACGCCCTGTATATTGATACAGTTCACATCACGACAAAAAAAAATGAAATATTTCAATATTTCTAGAGGCAAAATATTGTATGTTATATGTTATTGTATGACACTATTTAATTAAAAATGATTAGTACTTACCTCGGTCCTAAAATACGTACCTAACATTGAGCTAGAAAATGTTGCTCGTAACCGACAATTAGATGGCTCAAACCGAATTAGTTACGTCAACCAGCTTATGAAATAGTAGATTATACATCGAGGGGATAAAGCACTGTTTTGTCACGGACGCGATATTGAATTCTGAACGTAACGAAATACTCCAGATTTAACTCCCGAGCGCAGCGAGGGTGTTATGAGTTAATTCCCGAGCGAAGCGAGTCCTGAGCGTAGTTAGGAGTTCAAGTGCGCCCAAGACAAAAACAGCTTTATCACCGAGGAGTGTACTCTACTTTTCTCACCTATTGCGAGACAATAAAAAAGCAAGGCTACTAAAATCAACGTTTTATTATAGTAAATTAAAATTAAATGTGAAAATTGATGATTGAGACATTAGTCCAGTTGTGGAAAAACAAACTTATGTTTTTATTTGGTACGTTTATCTAAGTTGAGGTAGAGTTTATTTGAGTATTGTTCACAGCTTCAGAAACTTGCGTCTGAGGGTCGTTTTGTACTGTAAAGGTTGGGAAAGGTGGTCCTTGAGGCTTGATGTGATGTGTTTTGAGGTGGATGGCTGTGGTGGCAAAGGTGTCCAAGGATCATCATTACTAGACGAAGTTTTTAGATTCATGTTTTCACCAATACGACAGCTTATTCTATTCTTGAATATTCTTGCCGTGGCCAGCTCGATTTTAGAAAAAGTTCGATTTTCAAATAAGTTCGACGCGGCGCCGGCCCCGGCCTTCGAGTATTAGTCTGTTGATCTTTTATTACGAAATTAAACTTTAAGGCCATTGCAATAAGAACTATGAAAAGTATAAATATTAAAACCCAATGGGTTATGAGATTCAGTCCAACATTACACCCCGGCTAACGCCAAGGCCTTCAATGACTTGCTTTACGTATGATATGTAGCTTTATACTATGAGTACCTACTGTAGCAATATCGTATACACTAAAAAATCCCAAATTTTATTAATGAAAAGGGCTCTCTACCATCTGGAGATAGCTTATTGATTTAGGTGCTATTTTGCGAAGATCCAATTTTCAATATTAACACAAAAACAGAAAATTTTTTGAAAGAAATATTGGAACAATTACTTCGAAAATATAAAATCGACAAGTGTACGACAACACATTGACAGCAGCTGCAGGGTTCCTCAGCTCAGCAGCAAGCCTATAATTCCCTGAGGATGCCTCGTGTAGAAACAGTGTCGATTTGATTTTTTCAAAGAAATGTTTGCTGATTTTTTACTAAAAAATATCTTTTTACAGGTTAATATTGTACTACCTGGAGACCTGAAATTAGGTTGTGAGAAAATGTGAGCATCGTGTAAGCCTAAACGCGCGTTGTTATACTGTTATTGGGGATTGCCGTGATTGAGTTACCAGTATCTAGTGTGTGTCAATATTCATAGTAAATAACTGAGGAGTGGCCTGAGTACACTGAAGAGGGGACTGAGTAAGCCGCTTATGCTGCTGATAACTGTCCAGCTACCTTCTCGCTACTTCAGTACTCCGTGATCATGACGCTTGTAACTGCGTCAAAATATCTGGGGACCGATTCTACTAAGGCAATCGCTTCACTATGACAATGGTATCACCGTAGAATGGCCACTAGAATACTATAAGGCTTAGGAAGCGGTTGGTTTTGTAGAATCGTGGCATTGATAACTGATTCATCAATAAATTGTGGTAAGAAGTCCCGATGATATTGTTTTGATAAATAAGTTTATATAAATCTTTTCATATATTTTTGTAAATATTACTTTTTAATTGTACTTGGATAGTTTATATATAGGTCACAAATAAGTTCAAGCCGAGACTGCGATCGCTAGCTATACAAATAATGCTGAGGTCTCTGAGCATATAGCTAAGGTTTTCTAATGTTTCAGCCATATAATCCAGCTACGGGATATTTATGGTGATTGTTACTATAGCCCTAGCTATTAATAAAACGTACCAAAACATCCCATATTTTAGCTGGAACATTCTCCATATACAAGCATTATGTCTGGCAATTTGCAGACATCCAAGGCATTACGGTCGCGACGGGAAGTATAGGTTTATGGCTTCTGTCATGCCCTGCTATCGATTTTATCGTAACTCGTCCACATCGTTCCAGTTAATGGAGCCAGTGTTGAACTGTCAAGTGTATGGTTCTAGTAGATAGATGTGATCGCTGGAATGATCTGTAAAATTTTACGGACGAAAAAAATTACGGTGTCTGTAAAATTTTAGAATCCCATAGGGTGTCAACTGGACCCTATTACGAAGACTCCATGTTGACTTTGCTACCCGGTGCTTACCTGATAGCTCCATCTGTTGTAGGCTTTACAAAGTCAAAAACAAAGCAGAGCTTAAGACATATCATTAGATAAATAGTTTATTCACTTTTATAATCTTACCTAAGTCTGTCGAAAAATCAACAATTCTTAAATAGTTGTATTCCAACATATAGATGTAATACAGCCAGTTCCTTTGTATGTTGAGGATTACAGGTGAAGTAAGCTTCCATTTTCGGCCTTATCTAAATATGTGGTGAGATGAAGGCCAAGCGCTTCCCAACCGTACAATAAAAAAAATGTCAAGACTGCAGGGCCGCGCACCACACTCATGTGCAGTGTACAAGACAACTGTTTTACTTACCAGCCCAACCACAACAGCATAAGCTGGGCATAGCAATTCTTGTGCGAGCTACTCCCCAAAACAGATTGAATACTCAGAATTTCGCTGGTTTACGAACTTGGGACGTGACCGGCATGCTGATGTATTTAGAATTATCCGCCTTAGATGGAATGGAATTGGGCTAGCCTCATTACTAGTTTTTCAGTTAGCTATGTATGTGAAGAGGTGGTAGAACCACTAGTTATAGGTACCTTAGCTAAAAGAAAAGCTTGGACCCCTTTTCAAGCATGTTTTGTGCTCAGTTTTATTGGTTATCACAAAACAGTTTTACTAATCACAGTTTTTAGAGGTAAGATAGCCAGTTCCTCAGTCTGTTGAGGATTCCAGGTGAAATGTGCTTATACTTTTAGCCTTATCATAACTTGACACAGGTGAGATGAAGGCCAAGCACTTCCCCGTAGTAAAGTAAAAAAAGGTGTTCAGAATACCATTTTTTGTGACAAAGATCTAATTGACGCCGTGTGATATAATGATTGGGGGAGAAAATGTGGAACAGGTAGTAGAGTTTGTATATTTGGGAACGCTTTTTACGAGAGACGGAAAATGTGAAAGGGGATATTGAAAGGAGAGTAAATGTGGGTAACCAGGTGAATGGAGCACTTCACGCCTTTATGAGTAGCCGGCAAGTCTCGAATAAGGCTCGTCTAACCGTACACAGTGGAGTGTTAGTGCCGACTTTAATGTATGGAAGCAAAAGTTGGGTATAGTAGAAGAAGAATGAAAGTAGAATAAATGTAGTAGAGATTTGAGAAGCATGTGTGGGGTCACTTTAATGGATAGAGTAAGAAATAGTGAAGTGAGAGAACAGTGTGGTGTGAAAGAGGATGTAGTGACAAAGATTGAGAAAGGCATGCTAAAAGGTTTGGACATATAGAGAGGATGGATGAAAGCAGGTTGACGAAGCAAGTATATATGTCGAGTGTGAATGGTGAAGTTGGGAGGTAAGACCTCGGCGGACGTTCTCTGATCAAATTGGAGACGTTCTTGAGAAAGGCCAGGTCAGAAGTACCCTAAACCGACAAGCATGTATGAAGAAAGTAATGAGAGTGAATGAGGCAAAAGATGTGTGCAAGGAGCGTAGTAAATGGAATTCCGTTATCTCTGTCTACCCCTTTGGGAAACAGGCGTGAGTATATGTATGTAAGATCTAATTTTAACCGCTGCATGACTTCTAGCTATAGTTAACCATAATTAGAATACAGTCCAAAAAAGCGCTACATGCATTAGCTAGTACGATGGGGTGATTTGCCATAATCACCACGCCAGGTCTTGCTGGTGATCCAGTGATGAATATGTATCACCACAATATTTATGTAAAGTACTTATAGGTTTAATACATTTATTCATAAAAAGACTTACTTACGACTACTTAGATAGCAGGACCTGCAAAGGCCCGCCTGGCTACCTACTGCCGAAGAGAGTATACGTGTGAAAGGATGCTGCTGTCAAATTATTGTTGTCAGGTCATGAAGTTGGTAAATAAAAATATCCTGGTGTAAAATAACTTATTCATATTCGTCATCAGCGTAGCAAAATCCAATGGAGCTTACAGCCAGGCCCATTATTTTCTTTAGTCCGCGTGGACTAGATGTGCTTAAGCAAAAACGCTAATTGATATGGTTGCAAAAAATGAAAATCTCATCAGGGACATCTGAATTACCAAGTCTTCTTTGCTTGGCGCTCTTCCAAGTCTCTGTCCGGAGTCCCCGTTTAATCCTCCTTAGCTGAGAAACTACGAAAATTCATTAATTTCAGAAAGCTTTACAGCGGAGGGAGCTTTTTCTTGAAAATACCTTTTAAACAGAATCGTTTTCCAAGAAAATTCGAATGAATATTAAATAAATAAAAAGTATCATCGGGACATCAATCTCAAACAGCATCACCTAGCCCCAAACTAAGCAAAGCTTTATATGGGAACTAAATTACACATAAAATACATACTTTTTTTGACTCAAAACGACAGAACTGATTTTAAAAATAATTTCAGTATTATTATTATAATTTTAATACTGGTGGCTCCAATGCAGTTCAGTATAGGTTCCTAAACTGGATCGCTCAATTTGGTACCATGACGACAATGAATTAAATTTTGCCTCTGGTACGTTCTGAAATTAAATCAGCAGTTTTCTCGCAACGTTGAGGTTACTTATTTACTTTCAATATTTTTTTTGGTAAAAAGTAAGTACATAAACGCATAAACTCTCAGCTGAGTTGCTCGTTTAGAACTGGACCTACACTGACATGCTTATGCGACGTCGTGGTACGAAATAGCAATTCAGCTCAGTTTAGGTCGTCAATTAAATTGCAATAATTATATGTATATATATTTCAGGACATTCATTTCACACAGCGTCATCTAGCCCCAAACTAAGCATAGCTTGTAATATGGGAACTAGATTAAGGATATAATTGTTATTATTGCGACAGAATTAGGTAAGATGGTGGTAGCTAGCCAGGCGGACTTAAACAAAATCCTACCACCAACCAAACCAACCACAATATTGCTCCCCTTGGTGATCTAACCCGGGACCTATGGATCTAAAATCACTAGACCACAGAGGCGGTTAGAAATAAATAAAAAGAGCTTCTATAGCCGGAAATAATAGTGTTGGACTAAAAACCTTGGCGCAAAAGTAACTGCGCGGGTCAGCTGGTATTCTATACATGTGTTACGTGATTAAAGCCTTCGTGTAAAAACTTCAGTTGAGCTTCGATATCAAAGTAACTGAGCGAAAGCGAAATTATCTTTGCATGAAACTGTCGAAAAAACTTTCATTGTGTTTATAGATAATTCTGAATATATTACATGTACATACTTACACTATGTTCCGTGAATACGTACAATCAAACTAATTATTTACAAGGGAAGCAGCAGATTACTAAGAAACGTTACTAACAATATTTAGGAACTCGACTGCACTGGACGAAAGCGTGTGTATTTATTATGCTAAGAACAGCATTGTACGTTTCAATTTATAAAAAAAACTTTCACCATAATAAACGCTGAGCTGGAGCTGTAAAAATATTTGAAATGTTAAAAAAGTTGGGAAAATATCTGGAAATTCACTCTGTTACTTCTTAAAGCCCTTTTAAGTTGTAAGTGGAAAGTGGAAAGAAAAAATATTTCCACAGTCACTGTAACTTTTGTTTACCTGGGACTAAAGAGCCTTTATATACCGTAGGTTAGGTCCTCGCTTTCACAGTACCCCGAATTTAAAGTAGTGTAGTGTGATTAATTATTAATTAATTAATTTAGCCTGTTTAGTCCAATGGCATAAATTATTATATGCCAAATTTTATCGAGATGAAGGCTTTCCCGTCGTAAAATGACGAGATGGCGTTGCGTAAAATTAGTGTCTTGTAATAAATAAACAAAAAAAAAACCCGTTCCGCCGCGTTTTAGTCTTCGAAAGGTAGAAAATAAACAAACTTGCAAACTACACAGCACAGCACACACCTTCGCAATAAAAAAAATGTATTTAGAAGTTTTTTTGTTTGAGAATCTATCTAACATATAAATATCAATATGTGAATACAAATATGTCATATAAATATGTGCGTATTGTATTGACAATACGCACATACGCCCATATTGTATGGGTGCATATAATATGATAAAATATGACATCCAAACACAGAATTTATTTATTAAATGTAGGAACAGATCAATTTAAATTGCTATTTTGAAGAAAGTTATGTAAGATGATGGCAGCTATCCAGGTGGACTTAATCATAGTCCTACCACCAACCAGCACAATTTGTGCTCCCTGGGGATTGAACCTATGGATTGGGAAGTGTAACTCCACGGGGTCAGCAATTAGCAGTGGTGTTTCCTGATGTTTATTTTAAGTAGTGCCATTTCCTCAACTTTGAAAGTTGAGGAAATGGGGTGGCGCTTTTTATTTAGGTTACATGTAGGTATTAAAGCCTTCGCGACGAAAAGGCAGTTCGCTGTATTTCTATAGACCATAAAATCGGGCATTCCTTTGTGTTGCGTTACGAAATGGGTATAATATTTCATCCCACGATAAAAGCTGAAATACAAATAAACCGGCCATGTTCACACTGAGGTTTCATATCCACGTTTTAGGGAACAATAAATCAAGATTCTTGTATGCCCACTTGACTTTAAACTGTATTTTTACGAGTGTGTATATTATTTTTGCAAAAGCTGCAATAGAAATATGTACAAACAATTTTTTTTTATTGTACGACGGGGAAGCGCTTGGCCTTCATCTCACCTGGTAACAAGTTGAGATAAAGCCGAAGGTGGAGGCGCACTTCACCTGGAATCCTCAACAAACTGAGAAACTGGCTATCTTACCTCTGAATGCCGGAACACAACAATTAAAAGCTATCTACCTATTACGGTTCAAGAGATACAGCCCACTGGCAGACAAACGTACGAACGCATGGACATTAAAGCAAGGCTTAGTTATAGAGCAGCCTTAGTTGGCAGTCTTTGGGTCACACCACACACATCAACAGCCCATTAGTCCACAGTTGGACAAAGCCTCCTCCAAAGGGTTGAGTTTTGTTATAATCACATGGTGATCGCAGTAAAGATGTAGATGATACACAGAAGGAAGCTGTTGCTTTTTTTCTGGTGAGAACCATTAGTCGGCTTTTATGACATCCATGAGTTGAGTTGGAGGGGTCGATTCTTAAGCTGCGAGTGCCACGGCAAAAATATGGTTAAATAGCCGCCATAATCTAGAACATCCACTGCTGAATAGGTCTCCACCACCTACGCTACAAACAGCGGACTATGGACGGATGCGTACTGAGCCGCATCCATCCATAATCGCCACAAGACCGCCACAATATCATAATTTCAACGAGTAGGGGTCTGCCAACATATCATACCACGTTTAATCATAGTCGCTGTGCTAGAACCTTCTCTCTTAAGCGGTTATCAGACAGTAAATTATTAACATCTAAAAATTTAAGTAATTAGAATCGTCCTGAAACTGACTTACAAATGACAAGTAAACCAGAGGTTCTAGAGAACAGTTGTTTTAAGGGTAGCTTTCTTGTGGTATAGGTTTTAACCGCCTCCGTGGTCTAGTGGTGCAACCCACCGATTTCAGATCCAAAGGTCCCGGGTTCGATCCCCAATATTGTGCTTGGTTTGGTTGGTGGTTGGACTTTGTTTAGGCCCGCCATTATAACAACTCTAAAATTGTGTTCCGGCATTTACAGGTAAGATAGCCAGTTTGTCGAGAATTAAGGGTGAAGTGCATCTCCACCTTCAGCCTAACCTAACTTGTAATACGAGATTTCCCATGGGGACAAAACTCGGACATTTTACTAGGAACAGTAAAACCAAGGCGACAATGAAAATCATAGCCCCTTAAAGCCTAGGGACCACGCATAATCGTGTTTAACATTACATTTATATTTGTTCACAGAGGTCAAGATCGCCCAGCAACTCCACACAGAGGCAGCTGGATGAGGCGGATCTGTTTATGGCCCTTATCAAGGACGTAGCCAACGAGCTGGACATCGACGTGCTGTGTCATAAGGTGAGGTCCGACATCGAAGGTCTACGGAAGGCTCTATCAGTATGCCTTCCGCGGAATCACAGTCACAACAAAAGTGATGTACGGCAGTTAACATACCGACTTTGCACTGTCAGATTTAGTACCTATTCGGTTCGCTAGAGGCAATTTGTTTTATTCAATATGGGTCTTAACCTCGAAACTTACACAGGCAAGAATGAGATTTACGATGGAGCGAGCGTACCCAGAAGGTGCCTATTAACTCTCTTCTTGATGAAATTAGGGTGATAATACAGCGGAAAACACGCTGGGAATAGGTTCCAAGTTTTTGCAGTGCTCATAATGAAATGCGCTTGCTATAAGTGATAAATAGAGATATACATATAAGATGTACAGGTTTTCATACATTTCCTCAACTATCCTCGCTAGCAACTGCAATTGCCATTAACATGTGACAACACTGGGTTCTGGGTTATTAATGGTGAAATGCTTGTACACATTATAAAGTTCACAAAAAATAATTTTATGTTTTTTACGCACTTCACCCAGAATCCTCAACAAACTGAGGAACTGGCTATCTTACCTCTAAATGTCGGAACTCAACATTTTTTTAAGAAATGTTATTATGGCCAGCTAGCCAGGCGGACTTTAACAAAATCCTACCACCAACCAAACCAAGCACAATATTCCCCCGGGGTTCGAACCCGGGACCTCTGGATCTGAAATCGGTGGGCTTAACCACTAGACCACAGAGGCGGTCAATGTACAATTCTACTAACTATAATGGAAGCAGTCAGGTTACCTACGGACCGTTTAGGTGAAATGTACAGTCAAATTTATTAAAGAAAACATTTAATTCATTTTTGGACATACGGGAATTTCCACGAACCGGATATACGGGAATTTCCACGAACCTTTATTGAACATTCATTCAATAATAAGGTTCGTGGAAATTCCCGTATGTCCAAAAATGAATTTGTTGATCCACGATAGTTATTTTAATAAAAAAGCATTTAATTGTATGAAAACCACGAAAAATAACTAAATGTCTTTATGTTGTAGTTGCCTATCACGGCTACCACGTACATACGTAATTGCCGTTTGCATGATACGGTTATCTTTTCTATACCCGAGCCTATTTTTGTAACACCTTTATTTTTGAGAGCTATAGCCAAGTCCATATAGCCTTCCGATTCGAAGGTTGTGGGTTCATCCAATCGTGCACCAATGGACCTTTCCATCGCGTGGCCCGATGTTGCTATACCAGTAGACAGTTAAATGGCGATTTCTACCCATTAGGTTTTTTTTAGTACGACTGGGAGCTTTACCTTAATCTCACCTGATTTCCAAGTTATGACAAGGCCGAAGTTGAAAGCGCACTTTACCCGGAATCCTCAACAAACTGAAGAACTGGCTATCTTACCTCTAAATGCCGGAACACAAAATAAGACTTGTAGTTATGGCGATAGACGTATATAAGATGGTGGTAGCTAGCCAGGCGGACTTAAACAAAGTCCTACCACCAACCAAACCATGCACAATATTGTACTCCCCATGGGGATTGAACCCGGGACCTCTGGATCTGTTACTGGTGGTCGAACCACTTAGACCACGGAAGCGGTTAGATATGTAATAATAAATGTTTTAAGATAGTTTTAAGTATTTAGTTTATCATGGAAGGTCTCGTAATGTTATTTAAATTATTATAAACTCTGTATACCTTAATGTTGAAACGATCATAATCAAAATTAAACACCGACTACATAGCTTCACCTGAACCTCATAAAATCTACGCTCTGAGTAGTGATCAGAAGTGAATCCTCGAAACGAAAAAAGTCGTGCATCTGCGGACTAAAACAAAGTCAAACCGTTAAACACAAATCTGTAACGCCTAGGGGATCAAACCCGAGACCTCTTGGTTGGACCTCCACCTCCGGTGAGCGAACCAGTAGACCATAGAGGTGGTTATTATATAGCACGGTCTCGTTGGTAAAAGTTCTGAGATATTTTTTACCAGATAAAACCCATTAAAATATTTTTTTTTTTCGTTACACTAAGTAATATAACTTAACTTAAATTATATATATTTATTTATAATTAAAAATAAATTGAAGAAATTTTTACAAATTATTTTACTAACTTAAAACTTCTCTCTCTGTGTAATTTGCTGTTAACTCCATATTGACTAGGCAACCTTGACTTTGCAGTATCATCAACTAGTGTGAGTGGGCGGGTGGCCAACATTCCCGAAATCAAGTACAGAAAGGCCTGTGTTTCGGGGAATAAAACTTGACATTTGAACTTTCGTTGCTAATTTATCTGAGTTAATTAGAAAACATTCCAAGGAATTGGGCAAATGAAGACCCACGCGAATAGTCTGGTTATATTTCATGGGTGTTAATACGGTTTATTTTGGACCATGTCACGTATTTCGCAAAATGTTTTGTAAATTTCTCGCGAATGTTGTCAAAGCATTCTTCGCACGTAGAACACGTTTACCACGAGTTTTGGCAAACTGTACTAACTAGCGTCTACGGCAATACAAATATTAGTACAGAGCCTCTAGTAAATAGTTTGGAACTAATGCATTACATACACATACGGTT
Organism: Venusia cambrica; assembly: GCA_951394065.1. Lineage (NCBI taxonomy): Eukaryota > Metazoa > Arthropoda > Insecta > Lepidoptera > Geometridae > Venusia > Venusia cambrica. Next base: position 3,623,035 of record OX596040.1, on the reverse strand, counting down.
CTGAGTCGCAACTTGGCGTTAATTTTAAATAACAGGAGTTGCGTCAGACCATTTAACTACAATAACCCATGGTAGGGCGACAGGGGTCAAACAATGGAGCCGGAAAAGCGCAGCTTTCCTCACAACTCGTTGTTTATTCTTTTAGCTTGATGAATGAGAGAATAAACACTCGTAACTCAATAGCGAGGAAACGAGTCAACTCTTTTACCACGAGTTTGTAAATAAAGGGTTGTTTACTGAACGTTTCACAAACACATTTTTGTATTTATTTCGTTATGTTATTTCGCGTGTATTGCTTGTAATCCACGCCAACAGCCCTTACTGCTCACAGCTCAGCTTGATAATGATTATAATGATCATCAATTTGAATCAAAATCAAGGGAGTTTCACTCATTTAAATATCATAAGGTACAAAAATATGTTAGGTACAAATTGAATCAAGTAAGTAGATCCCTCCGTTATAGTTTTAAAACTGTGTTACGGCAGGTAAAGAAGTTCTGTATAACGTCCAATAACGTCCAAATATAGAAATGTCCTGTATAAATACAAGGTTTAGTTTGATTAGTAATACTAAGGTTAGGGTTGAATAAAAAGCCAATTCATGTACTTATACTAAAAAACATAAATAATTAAAAGGGGCCAACTTATATCACACAAAATGTAGGTAGGTATACACAATGTTCCACGGCAAGTTTGGCCACCTCATAAAGTTGACCACAACTTTGGCCAACTTTCAACTCGCAATTCATAACCGCAGACAAAGTTTATAACTTGTGACGTGAGTGTTGGAGTAGTTTTCAACTCGACTCCACTCGTCTCGAGGGATTGCATTGAGACTGAAAGTTGAATCGAAAATAAATTGTCTGACCGACTCGCTGATCACAAAGGTTTTTATTTTCAATTATTGAATGAAATCAATAAATTTTAAGTTGGACATCCTTAAGAAAGTCAAGCAATATTTCACAGGGCTCATGGTCAACTTTTGACATTATATAAAGCTCAAGTTCGATCCCGTATGGAGTATTGCAGCCACTTTTGGGATGGTTCAGCCAAATATCAACTTGCTGCATTTGACTCGGTAAAGCGTTGAACCAAGAGTACCTTGCTTGAACATGGTTCGACAGCCTGAGCCACTGTCACAACGTTGCGTGTTTAGTAGCTTCACGACCTAATACCTTCTTCACCGCTCTTTAATATAAATTTCAGACGCACAGCTTATTATCATCCCCACCTGGTTGATATATAATATAAGACCAGGACTATACATATAAGAACTAAGCGCTTTTAAGAATATTTGATATTTCATACTGTAAGAACATGAAATAAGCTCCCAGTGTCTATTTTTCCGCTGTGTTACGATCCAAAAGTCTTTGAGAAGGGAGTTAATAGGCATTTTCTGGGTAGGCTCAATCCATCGTAGATTTCATCCTTGCCTGCATAAGTTAAATTAAGTTACGGTTAAGACACGCACACGGAGGGTTCCACATTCCCAGACAAAAAATGCAGGCTTTTTGAAGTCTGAGTGCCGGACCGACTCACTTTTGGCCAGATTTTATTATTCATTTATTTATTTACCACAAAGTAAGCACTATATACTCACACCAACTGTTTTTATTATACAGATCCAAAATAACAATGTATAAAAACGTTTCATGTATGGGAACCCCCTATTTTTTTTGTTTAGTCAGGTTTGAATATTGGACACCCCACCCTTTATTTCTGGAAATTATTAAAAACCGATAATATGCCATAACTTATTCCTTATGTGCAATCAACATACTAATTTTCAAGTGCCCAAGACAAACATTTAAAAAAATTCAATACAGACAAACAAATTTCAAGTCTGTACGCCTAGCAGCTTAGGCTGTGTGTTGTATCTAGTTGAATCAGTCAGTCAGTCACTCAGGACTTGTTCTTTTATGCATTAGAAGATTGTGTATCAAGTGTCAAGTTACATTAGTCAAGGGTCGTAAATACAGTCACGTCAACAGCCCATTTATGCAGTGGTTAATTGGTATGAGTGGTTATTTTGGAGGAGGACAGAGCCTCCTCCAGAAACGGGAGGGTTTTGCCATAATCACCACACTCGGCAGGCGGGTAGGTGATCACAGTAAAGGTGTTATGTAACATATAGCAGGAAGCTGCCGCTTCCTCTGGTGAGATCCCTAAATCGGTTTTTACGACATCCGCGGGCTGAGTTGGACATGATCGATTCTTAGGCCGCGACTGCTACGGCCGGGTAAATTAAAAATAAACATTTGATAAATTTTGCACGCCTCGTTATACCAATTTCAAAAAGTATAAGCACGACTATTATACCATGCATTATTCAGGAGTTCCGCTGTCATCATCATAAGACCCTGGTTTACATGGTTCGTAGAGGAGTATCACACATACAATCATTTTAAATGCGCAACACTCTCAATATGTATTACTGTTATTTACTGAAAAAACTCCTTTATATTGATTCCACTCCATCATCAGACCTTGGTAGTTTTGACATCCATTGCATAAATAGCACTCAAAATACACCAGTTTATTATAGAAACCACGTGTACATCGCATTTTTTCTGATAAATAAGAATGTTTTTTGATTTTGTTTTCTAATAAAAACAAAAAACCATGAATTATGTTCTTATTTATTCCATATGAGCAATCTATAATGATAATTTTGACCTTTTATCATGCACCGTTTCAGAGTTAGGGCATACTTTTAATGAAAACTTTCAACCCCTTTTTGAACCCCTTAGGGTACGAATTTTCTGAATCCCCTTCTTAGCACTCATTTTCGCATTAAGACCCTCCAAATTTCATATCTCTACGATTAGTCGTTTAGGCTGAGCGTCGTTATCAGTGAGTCAGTTAGCATTTTATATTAGTATTTATATAATGTTATAAGATAAGATATTGTAACATATTTCATTTATTCCATAAAAATCAAAAAGCAATATATGTAAATACCACTTGAAAGCCTATTGAAGTATCAATTGAATAAGTTACGATATCAAATTTCCAATAATCTTAAAAGGCTGAGTTTACTTACCTTACCAGTGTACTATGTAGAATCTTCTCAGAGTTTTTGTAAGATAAACAATACTTTTGGGTAACTTTGCCGATACTATAAAAAATGGCAGAGGTAAAGGTTACTTTGAAATTTAATTCAATTCAGATTGTAAATGTTGTAAGATTCAATAAAAGGATTTAATTAGAAGATGTGCAGCAGCGTTCTTCATAATAAATCTAATTTTTACTGCGACCACCAATCAAGTCCGAAAAATCTTAATGTTTAATTTATTTCGGGCAATAGAAAATGGAACAGAGATCAAAAACATTACAGATGTTAGCGCACAAATTAGAAAAAAATATTGAACTTTTCAATTTAGCTTAAAAAAGAAAACTAACTAATACATAAATCAAAGAACCATGTATTAATACATTCAAAAACAAGGAGCCCGTACCCTCCGTGTTTTCAAAAATCTTGCGAGGCTTTTGATTGAAGCACCACGTGGCGCAAGGGCTTGCTCTGATCTTGGCCAGCAAATTAACATAGCTATTCAGCGTGTCAACGCTACCAGTGTCTTGGGCAATCTTCCGTCTAGTACTGGTAAACATAGCCGATCTGTTTTATAACAATGTATCTTTGTATTTACCTATGTTTCAAACAAATAAATGATTAATTGATTGACTGGTCTGGAACAGTTGAGTTTCCGATAGACCGTTTGTAACGGTCCTCAGGTAATCTGACTGCTTTCCTTGTAATAGTTAGTTTAATTGTACATTTGTTTTTATGTCAATAAATTTAACATTTTACACGATTAACAGTATTAACACGGACCAAAAAGAGCCAGGGACAGAAATTGAAAAGTATATATTGACGGGGCAAATATAATTTCAGTAGAAAAAGTGTTTCAAAAACGAGCTGCCCGAATACTGTAGGAGTTTAGGTATTTACTACTACTAATATAACTAAATTTCACATCAGTGTGACATCCTTGTTAACCTTTAGAGAGTTCACAAAAGGTCAAACCAATTAGAAGTACTCGCAACATTAAAATGTAAAATTATTTTCTTATCTCTGGCACTGTTTTAATGAAGTGAAATAATAAGACTCCATTTGGCAAAACGGATAAAATAACATTACCCCCATTACCCGCTGTAGGAAAATGTAATTAACGTTAATATTTTAAAAATAAAATGCGGCTTCATTATAATTAAATAAGCTTAGATTAGGAACACCTTCAAGGATTATGAAATTGAGCGGGAAGACACGATTAGAGATGAAGATAAAAATAATAAATAAATATATATTACAGGACATTAATTTCACACAGCGCGATTTAGCCTCAAACTAAGCATAGCTTGTAATATAGGAACTAGATTACGGATAAAATACTTACATACTATTGTTTTTATAAATACATACGTACTATTATGATACAACACCCAATCACAGAACAAACATCTATACAAGCCTCATAGCTTAGTTGGTAGTAACTCTGCCTTCTGCGCTGTAGGCTGTGGGTTCGATTCCCACCCAGGACAATAATTTGTGTGATGAATATAGATGTTTGTTCTGTGTTTGGGTGTTGTATTGTATGATAAGTATGTATTTACAAAAAAAAATAGTATTTAAGTATTCTACCCGTAATCTAGTTCCCATATTACAAGCTATGCTTAGTTTGGGGCTAGATGACTTTGTGTAAAATGAATGTTATATTTATTTATATATTCATCGTACAAATGTTTGTCGAGGGTGGGAGCCGAACCCACAGGCGACGGCGCAGAATGCGGAGTTACTAATAACTGAGACCTGAGCCTTGTTGAAAAAAAAGAGATAATTAAATATTCTGTCAAAGCTTGTTCTACCTTAGACTTGATTCGATACGTGAAGCTCGAGATAAAACTCGGTACCATTTACGAACAAAAACTCCTTTTAGTTCATAAAAATACATTATTTATGAACTCCAACATTCGTTTGACATTTGTTTGTATTTTAAGCCTTTGCTAAAGATCTCTAATGATCCACGCTTTGAGTAGTGATCAGAGGTGATCCTCGAAATGGGAAAACTGTATTTTTGTTACATTTTCCAAACATCTACATGATAAACCGTATAAAAATAGAGGTAAGATACCAAGTTCCTCAGGGTGTAGAACCTTTGGCCATATGATAACTTGACATTAGGTGAGGCCAAGATCTTCCCTGTTTAAAATAAAAACAAGTAGCCCCTCAGACGCATTACTTTACGACATCCGCAATACACCATTTTTGTTACCTTTTAAAATCGCTTTCACTTTTTCCAATCCCAAACTACGCATGGGCCTCAATGTGAGTACAATGAGTTTTTATTATTTGCTCGCTAGCGACCAAAGTACAAAATGGGTTGGTTCACCTGAATCGAAGACTATTAATGTGAGCAAAATGTCTGGACTACATACACAACGTAACTTGCCCTCAGCTGATAGTTTTAAACTATCACGTGGATATTTAAAATACACCTACTCTCTTCTTCTTCTTTAATTTAAGAGTTTGACTCTTATCGGCACAGCTGATGAATCTTTCTCCATGTTGATCTTTCCAGGGCAGCCTCCTTGACCTCCTTATACGATACGACAGCGACCTTCTCTTTCACTTGGTTAATATACTTTATTCTCGGTCTCCTTCTTCTTCTTCTACCTTCCACTTTCCCTTCTTTGATGTTCTAGATGAAATTGTCGTGTCGTATAAGATGGCCGATCATTTACTCTAGCTGAGCATTTTGTAACTTTCGCGATTAGAACACATTATTTTGATTCGAAAACACGGGTAGGTATATATCGCATATGTGACCTATATTGATCCCAACATTTTTGGCGGGGTTGCACCAGCCTCGCGGTTAGACTCTGGGGAAACGTCGCGATAAATAGAGTTAAAATACGCGATATATAGCCGTGATTTCGAATCAATATAATCTAGCTGAGTGGTTTATTAAACCCTGAATCAATGCGATATTTCGTTTTTTTGAATTTATATACACCGCCTATGGCTGCTATTCACCAAAGGCGGTGTACAGTGGGTAAGGAAATGGCTTGGGAGCTCGGAAGTGGCATCTGTTGATGTTCGTTTCTTTTTTTTTTTTTTGAAAGGGCAATACGCTAGCCTGATTCTAAACCGGGAGGGCGTCAGCTTTGCGCGGACCTGGCTGGCGCTGAAAGCGCGAGCCCAAAAAACGAGTTTTGAGGCGCAAGGGAAATAATCTTTAAATACGAAAAAGAAAAAAAAGTAAGAAAAAGTTTCGGACCAATCGGTGTAGTGCGAGATTCGGCATAGGAAAAGTTTACGGAGCGGGTGTGCAATTTTTTTTTTACGGTTAAATTTAGACCACTGTAGCTTCTAGTCTACATATTGTAATGTTGTTGTTACGATAATAACTCATGGTAAGTCACATAAACGACCCGCTGACCTCCTATCCACCCCCTAGCTCCAACCCTGGTAGCAACCTGTAATTTAAACTTTTACGAGGGTAAGTAAGTGTCCTGCTGAATTTTACACGATGTAGCCTGTAGACAGTTTATTGCGAGCGCAATAAAAGTGTTTTTTTCATCTGTTTCTTATTCCCAGAAGGTACACTTGGAGATTTTCTGCGGAAATATTGCACCTTACATTTTAGGGTTCCGTAAGCAACAGTTCATAAACTTTAAAACGAGTACCCAACCTATTCGCTCGGGTTTGCTTGGTTTAATGCTACGGTTTGGAAGAAACGGATGCTTCAGAGGTCACTTGGGAAGAGGTACTTCTTGAATTAGATTTTTTTTTAAAAAAAGGACATTAATTTTCACAGTGCCATCAAGCCCCAAGCTAAGCATAGCTTGTAATATGGGAACTAGATCACGGATAGAATACTTAAATAGCGCAGAAGGCAGAGTTACTACCAACTGAGCGATGAGGCTTGTTTCTTATAACATGTCAGAATGAGTCGAATATGGGATATTAGGTGAAAAATTAAATGTAGAGGTTTTTTTTTAATGGTGAAAGCCCATCGTCTGAATTTAATTTTAATTTTAATGCTTAATTGAAATTTAAGTTGAGTACAGTGAATGGCATTTAAATAAACTAAGCCTTGCCAGACATATCCAAATGCAGCTCTCTCAAAAGTAGCTAGTTTTGGCCAAATAGTTGCTTATTTGGCAACTCTATTGTAAATTGCTCGCCAAATAGCCAATGCCGTTAACAAGAACTTATTCAAAACTCGTAGAAAAAAAAAAAAAAACTTGACATCTCGATGTCTGTCGCTTAAATTCAGGAAAAATATAAACTGACTTCACCCAAACATTCCAAAACACCGTTTTGCAGTCTCTCAGAAATGACTGTGAACCTTTTCGCTAATCAGCATTGCGGACGCTTTTTAAGGTTCCGTTCCCAAAGAGTGCTAACGAAAACCCTATAACTAAGGGATAAAAAATCTTGGCTTGCCTGTAATTTCAGCGGCAACCATACCCTTCAAACAGGAATACATCTATGCTGCTTGCCAGCCGAAATAGGTATAGTGGTCGTACGTCTCCGAACGAGTCCTTTCACGAGGGGTTCTACTACTCTTGGATATGAATTTGATATTGTATTTTAAGAAATCGGTGGTATTAGCGTATTACTTGACAAATTAATATAATAATACAAAACAAAATTGAAAATTAAAGAGCCACATTCAAGATACGTGATGATTTCAAATGCCAAATTTAGTGCTTACCTGCTGTTTATATGACAACAAATACTAAAATCATGGTCGAGTTTTAGATAGATAGAAAATACTTTATTGCACTAAAAAATAAAGTACATGGGCGAACTTAATGCTACGAAGTATTTTCTTGTAGATAACCCTTGTGTAGTATGGAGTGGGTGGTAGTGCTACTTAACGGGAGAAAACTGATGTAATAATTTATTACTAATACATAATAATATACATATTCCTACAATAAAAAATGAGTGTTAGTCAGACACGCGCTAAAGATTCAGAACGCAATGCAGAATTGGCATTTATTTTGTTGAAAGTTGTGTCGGAACCTCTGGTTTACGTATCCAACTCGCACTTAGTCGTTTTTATTAAGAATTCAACTTTTTGGTTATTTCGTTTCACGCAAAAAGGTGAAATGTTAATCAGAACTTGCTTATGCAAGATTTAAAGGATAACGTAAACGAAACAACCCTTCGGTAATAGAAAATGAGATCCCAAGACCGATAGGAGATGGATCACTCTCACCCTTATAGCAATGACTATTAGGTATAAATTGCTACAAAAATAAAAAATAACATTACAACGAATTTAACCCGTAAATCTAGGACCCTATGACCTCCATGGATTCAAAAGATCTGCTAGTGTTGAGGAACTTCTGGAGACCTTTATGAAAATATCTTTGATTATTTACATTCATATATATTCACTATTAGTTAGGTATTTATATATTTATTATTAAATCATGTAATATACAGGCTGAGTTTTTTCCAGGGACACTGAGGAGAAGTCTGAAACCGTGAGAGTTTTCGAAAAGAGGAGTTACCTACGTGCTCGATTAAAAAAAATATTCTGCATTAAAGAAAATCTATTTATTAATTGTTTATCACATTTTATACATTTCTCACATTTATTGTCACTTTTCCAGAAAAACTACAAAAAGGATTTTCTGTAACTTTTCGGTAAATCTCACGGTTTCCGACTTCACCTCAGTGGCCCTGGAAAAAACTTCACTCTGTATATTTCTATATGTAATTTTTGCCTTTACTGTCTGTTTAAAATATTAAATAAAATGTACCTATATCTATTATTGGTGGTAAGAAAAACATGTATGTAATTATGTTAAGTTCATTTTAGTCTCAGAACTGTTGATTTAGTATTTCCTTACACCAATTTTAATATTTAAAATTGTAAAAATACACAAAAATTGATTTTTACAGATCCTTGTAAACGTGTGTCTGCTCACGTCGGCTGACCGAGGGAGCTTGTTCCTGGCGAAAGGAGTTCCACCTCATCGGTACCTGCAAGCGAAACTCTTTGATGTTACCAGGGATACTGGTAAGTCAATATAAAGAGTAGTAGAAGACCCTTGTGAAAGGGCTCGTCCGGGGTCCGGGGGCTTGGCGGCCGAAATGTAGTAGGTGGTAGATTACTACCACCATACATATTTCGGCCGCCAAGCAGCATTGCTCTGTTCCGGTTTGAAGGGTATGGTTGCCAGTGAAATTACGGGCACGCAAGGCTTAACACCTTTATGCTGTTGACGGGCGCAATGCGATGCCGTGTAGGTATGTTTTTTGTGGATGTGGCAAGAGATGCATTTAACATCAGGTGGGTTACTTGCTTGTTCCGTCTCCTTCGTGCCAGTGTCGAATTAATACGCTCCCATTAACAGCACACACACACACAAGGTAATTGAAATCATATATCAATTATTACATATCATATCCGTTTAATGGTTAGATTTATAAAATGAATTACAATTAAATATTTTACAAACTATTTACTACAAAGGAAGCAGTAGGATTACATAAGGACTGTTACAAACGGTCTTTAGGTAACTCAATGTTCCAGACCTGACGGAAGCGAGGAAGCGAGAAGCTACTGGCTGCATTATTACCCTGAATAACTATGCTATTATGGGAAAAGTGTACAACGTTAATAAATAGCAAACATACCCTTAAGAATATAAGACAAACTGCAATACGTAATAAAGATAATTATACTGATGATACATAATAATTAATTATACCACCGATAATAAAATACTAGCTTATACTAATTTATTAAGTATCTTTGTATTGTTCTCATGTATTTTTGAGAGATTAATGATTATGATTACTATTCAGGCAGCTACTTGGAAAGCTCTATCGTAGACCTTTTTTTTTGGTTTTGGTCTTACTGTGCAGTTTAACTCCAAGAGAACTACTGAAAAAAAAAATCCCAGTAGTACCTAATCAAGCGGTGGTGTTTACACGTACAGTAAACGTAGCGCAGTAGTGGAAACTGGGTGGCTACCTCGGGCTTATTAACTATAGTCGCTAGCGATAAAACATATTCAGGTAATTGGCACCATTATCTTCCTGCCCGTTATATATATATGCCCTGTTTTGGCACAGAGCAATAATTTTGTAAATACAATTACAATACTCAGTGGGTTCTTTTTTCAAATTTTGAAAAACTAGAAAAGATGTGGACTGAGATTGCACGTTTGTCTAAATGGAACTGATCACTCCGGACTTGAAGACTCCAAGATTGTACTGGAAAGGGTGCGGAAAAATAGACATCGTGCTATTTCTAATACTAATGATAATGGGAGTACGAATCGATGCGTTCAGCAATGGAATATTAGGTACAGGATCTGCTAGAATACTGGTGGAAACGAGGTTCAGTCGTATCATTCGAGTATTATGACCGGAGGCTACATCCCTAAAGAGGAACTTATACCGAAACTGTTTACGCGTTGTAGGTATTTAGCAAACGTATTGCTATCTCAGATTTCCCTACAGCCGCCATATGCTGATTAATACGTAAATTCTTTGATAAAATCAAAATGAGCACAGCTATTTTACCCCCTAAATTGTAGGACATGTACGTGGTACAAGATCCACTCCCCAGCTCAGCTAATCGTTCAACTAAAACAGATCGGGGTTAGCTGACAAGTGACCATCTACAGCTGTTGTCAAAAGTCATCTGCAGTCTAAATTTTGAGAGGGTAAGGTGAAGTAGACCAGCTTAATTTTTATAGATAATGGGTATAGTTCAGTTGAAAGAAACGACTTTGACAGGAGGGTCTACCAAAGTCCAGTGCCAAACTGTTTACCGTGATCCGTCAGTGCTCAGGAGAGCCAGTGGCTTGATGCTCTGGCCCAGAGCTAGACAAGCCAAGAGGTCATGTCTCTTACAATCTAAATAAATACATTTTACAGGACGTTAATTTCACAAGGCGCCGTCTAGCCCCAATCTAAGCATAGCTTGTGATATGGGAACTAGATTACGGATATAATACTTAAATCCTTTTATTTTTGTTAATACATACGTATCATACAATAAAACACCCAAACATAGAACAAGCATCTGTATTCATCACACAAATGTTTGTCCTGAACTGAATCGAACCCACAGCCTACAGCGCAGATGGCAGAGTTACTACCAACTGAGCTATAAGGCTTAGTAAAATGATAAAAAATAATGTAATCTTTACCGTATTTATTTTTATCATATGTATTTATGCTTATTAAATAGGTATGTATTATATTTATATGTTATTTATGTATGTTTATGCATATTGTATTGGAATTTATATAATAAATATCTGCGGATGCTAGTTTTTAGTATATATTTTGTTGTGCACCTATATGTCCATATTTACATCCTCGTGGTTCATGCAAAGTTTATCTAAAAGAGATCACTTATAGCGATAAGACCGCCCAGTGTGCATTATTTACTATTATATTAATTAGTTTTTTTAATAAATAAATTCCATATTTATTCAATAAAAAGTACAATTAAACTAACTATGTACAAAGGAATCAGTCAGATTACCTAAGGACCGTTACAAACGGCCTATAGGTAAATTATAAGTAAACAAATTAGTTCTTAATTTATTTACTTTACCAGAATATTGTTTTGTATTGTCTCTTCAGTGCAGCTGACATTGCTGACAACAACGGTAGGTACACAAATCTACCGAAGTAATCCGTGCGCCAGAACCTCAATAAAAATTACACAAAGAATTTCACAAAAGGTTACGATTTGCGATTCCATCAAATACCCGTAATTCCAAATGATGACCCGCTCCCGCTGCGCGCTGGAGCGGGAAATTGGAGGAGGCTCAGGACACTGCTAGCTATTCTGTGACCGATCACGTAGACTGTGACGTCACGGACTAATTGCTATCGTCTTTCGGACAGGTAGGTCGGATGGAAATAATATTGAAAGCTAGTAATCCTGGGATGTTCTGATGTATCTTGAAAGTTAAACTGTTAGTATTAAATACCCCAAGTCATGTTTCATGTACCTACCTTCATTCATTAACCATTGCTAAAAACCTCCTTCAAATGGGAAGGAGGAGAAAATCACAATCTCAGGCAAGCAGATTGGTGATCGCTGTGGGAAACAGAAATCCATATACATGCTGTTAGTAAAAATATATTTTTTTAGAGTGCGGTAGCCTTTATTTCAACTGGTTTCAGCTAGGATAAGGTAAAGGTAGAAGCAAACCACACTCGGAATCCTCAACAGATTAAGGAACTGGTAATCTTGGCTCTAATAGCCCGAACACAACAATTTTTAGAACCGACAGATTCAGATAAGATGGTAGCCAGGCGGACTTTCGGAAAAAACGGGTGCTGCGAACACTCACGGTGTGTTCTTCGTTGTACGAGTCCTCAGCACCCATCGAGTTAGAGAAACAGGTGTTAGTAACAAAGAAATAAGACAAACCAGAAAAAAAAATATAAGTATAACATGACCGGTTGTTACCCGACAAGGGGTCTTAGAATTAGAATTTAGATAATATAATACTAGTTAAATTAAATTTATTTAAACCGCCTCTGTGGTGTAGTGGTTCAACCCACCGATTTCAGATCCAGAGGTCCTGAGTTCGATCCCCAGGGGGGGAGTACAATATTGTGCTCGGTTTGGTTGGTGGTAGGACTCTGTTTAAGTCTGCCTGGCTAGCTACCACCATCTTACCTAATTCTGTCGCCATAACAACAATTCTAAAAATTGTTGTGTTCCGGCATTCAGACGTAAGATAGCCAGTTCCTCAGTTAGTAGAGGATTCCGGGTGAAGTGCACCTCCACCTTCGTCTTTATCTCAACTTGTATCCTGGTGAGATGAAGGTCGAGCGCTTTCCCGTCGTACATTAAAAGTATATATACGTACTTACGTAAGAATAATAAAGGTTTTTTATGACATGACAAGACAGAAGTATTTTATGATCTCGCACCCTCCGCACAATATGGGTATATATCGGCAAGTCAAACCTATCTGCAACAGTCTACAGAATGTTGTCCGGAATGGAGTGTTAGTATCGTGTATATCGTTTGCGAATTGCAACGGTCGATAACATTAACCGAATTGAATCGTTCCTTGCGAGTATGGAACTGTAGTCGGTAACTCATGTCAATTCTAATATATATTACATACTTCAATTTTTATTTATTTATTAAACAAAATACACTTTACAACAAAGTATAAAAAACTAAGGTATTGATCTAGATAATAAGGTAAAAACATGTGCACATTTGATAACGAACCGATAATAAAAAAAAGTGAACAAAAACATGATAACAATTAACTTAACCGAGTTCTACTGGTTAGTAAATGAGGAATAGGTAAATAAAATGGTTTTAAATAGTTTAATTGGTAACTTTTACACAGACCTTTAAAGTTGATAAAACAATCATGTCAATTATCAGTTACCTATAGGCCGTTTGTAACGGTCCTTAGGTAATCTGACTGATTCCTTTGTACATAGTTAGTTTAATTGTACTTTTTATTGAATAAATGTTTTTTTTATTATCAGAATATACGATATCAAACGTCAAACAAAAGCTAAGCCAAGGTTATCGATAAATTCGATCAAATTTAACGAGTGTATACCGATTTTGTCTACCGATCGGTAAGGTGAGAACCTTACTCGCAACGGTCGATAAAACCAATTTTATCGAATTAAGACGATTCTAAATGTCAAATTATGCGATCGGTAAGAACGATTATTGACTGGCCCGAATTCTGTGGATCAAGGATGCTGCTTTGAGGCAAGGGTGTTAGATGTTACGCAGAACGAGAGTGTTTATACGCGGTCAGCTATCTTTATTTAGTGAGATCCCTTAGCAGACTTGTACGACTTCCTCGGGATGTGAGAGGTCCGACAGGAATCAAGGAAGTATCGGCCAACTCATTCCTCAATGCACAATAACTCCTAATGGATCCATTGTCAACTGTGATGGCTTTTCAATGTGCGAAAACAATAGGGCATCAAATATATTGTTTTAGCCTTATTCGAAGACCACACGCTGAGGTGTCATCTACATCTATAGCCCGTAATTGTCCACTGTTGGACATGGGATTCCTCGACATTGAATTATTCAATGTTGAGTAAACAAGCCTCACAGCTCAGTTGGTAGTAGCTCTGCCTTCTGAGCTGTAGGTTGTGGGTTCGCTTTCCACCCAGGATAAACATGTGTGTGATGAATATTTGATATTTGTGCTGTTTTGGTGTTGTCTTGTTTGATAATAAGTATGAATTTAGCTTAGTTTGGGACTAGATGGCACGGTGTGAAATTAACTGTATAATATTTATTTATTTATTTAGATATTATGAGTGATTTAGCCAACTCCAACATAGAAAGTGGATGCTTTATAAGGCAAATAAGGATTGCACCACCATGATACGGTTTGCCATTTTGACGAATAACTTGTACCTTCCCAGTATTTCAACTTATCGACTGTTGAGATGATGGTAAAAGTGTTTAGTTAAGGAGGCTTACGTCCAACCGTGGGCGGCAAGACGTTGATGATGCTAGAGAGAAGCCTATTGTTTCTGCAAAAGGATTTTATTCAAGAAATTGATAGCCTATACTTACCAATCTCATCAAAGTCGTTTCAATGACTTGCACGACTCATGTAACAAAAGTAAAAATTTCCGATAGTTAAAATGACCAGGAGTAAAAATAAACGGCTTGATCTATCGCCTTTTCGGAATCGTGTGACCTGTGTAATGAGATCTAAGGTAGACTCACGACTCTGTTTAAGCTTTGTTTTGGAATAAGGGGTCATGAAATATTTATTTTGATAACTTCGTATGGCGCGATTATCGCTTGCTACTAAATCAAAAGATTTAATAAGCAACTTTAAATGATAAATGCTTATGCTGAATCGAATATGATACAAAAATTCGCAAACCCGTGCTCAATTGATAAAGAGCATTTCCGGCTCGAAGAAAAGATGCGGGTTCGAGTCCCATTGTGGTTTGTGAATTTTTGAGTCATTATAACAAAACTTAAAATGAAATATTAATCGTTTCTAAATAGGTATTTTGTATCTGTGTTGGGTAGGTCTGTGAATTTTATTTCCATTATCGTGAAAATGGTTGTGTTTTTTTATAACAACCCAATGATAACTGCATGGTAAATAGAGCTGACCGAACATCATGATTTGTCCTGGGTGGGAATCGAAACCACAACCTACAGCGCAGAAGGCAGAGGGACAGAGCTGTGAGGCTTGTTAAATATAATAATATAAATAATGATGTATCCCATAGCCAAATATGTACCAACATCGAGAAAAATGATTTCCCAATAACCACGTTGTTAGCTTTGCCTCATTTAACTCGTAGCCAACATAAACGGGAAAACTGTTGCAAAATAACATTTTGAAACTCGCTGCAAGTAATGAGACAAAGACGAGCGACCCAGTTGGCGGTATCAAGCTTCAAAACTAGAGATGGGAAAATATCCCGATTTTAGAATAGAATAGAATAGAATAACATAATTTATTCGTAGCAAAATCAACATGAACATTATAGATACAGAACTGAAAAAAAATTGCGCATATAAAATTCCTAAGTTACTCAGCATAATGCATGATGATTTTTTTTTGGGCACGTAATATTCTGCTTACGTTAATTCTAACATAAGAAGGAAAGGGACACGATATGGCAATTATTAAAAAAAGACGAATGGAAGTGCTAATCTTTTAGTTTCCGTCAGAAACAGAAATAAGCAATAAATTGGGAAAAGTTGGGAGTCGGTGAGTTTTTATTACAGAATTATTTCTGTAAAAAAGTAACAGTCTCCGCTTATGTAAAGAACTCATTTATGATTTCCAAGTTTGATATCGCTTACGAGGTCATTACATTATTTCTTTCTTTACTTCTTTTCCTTACTTTCTTTAGGTCTTTTGTTACATCCAGCGAAGTTTGCAAATATTGTACAATGTATCTGAATACATGTGATTTGACAGCGTCTGAAATTTAATTTTACATTAATCTAAGACAGACATAAAACACATTGATTTGAATTTGATAATTATGTCAAGATTAAGCGAATTAGCTATTCGACGTGGCAATGTGGCCAGTTTCTTGGGCACGATTTCGACTGGTGGACAGTGATCTGGAACAGTTGAGCTACCTTCATTTGAAGCGGTCCTTATGTATACCGTTCTTTTTTCTTGATATCAAAAACAACTAAAAATGTATTTTACCTACTTACTGTATGCAGCAACAAAATAAAATGTGAACAATTTTAAAAGAAAACTCTTTAAATTAATTTGGAAACAATGTCAGTGGTAACTAGTACGAGTAACTTTCAAGACACGAGAGCACAGCTCATGAATTGTAAAATTTTGAATAAATTTTAATTTCAAAAGAAATTATACATTTCATTCTCTATTTTAAAAGTAGAAACTTCAAAGTTTGTTTCGTGTAATTTAGTAGAGGGTGCGATTGAGTGGGTGCAGTTTTCTCCGTCGGAACTGGTTGTACTTTACGATAAATATTTTCATGTATATTTTTAGCTAGGAATATTCAGCGAGATCTGGGAAGCTTGTTTTGATAGAGCTCTTGAAATTGGGGTTATAAATGCTGCTGTCTAGGATGGCACTATTCGAATTTTCAAGTGTAGATTGAAAATATAATTTCTAGCCAAGCGTGACCACTATGATACTTTTGGTTTTTGTCAAATGCTTGACTTGATAAAATAGTTTCGCCAAATAAAAAAACTTTATAAGAGTCTATAGATTTGAAAATTTTTACAGATAATAGATTTCTGATAATTATTTATTTTTCTGCAATGTGTATTTGTTCCTTTGCCTTTTTTGTTTTAGTGAATTCAATTCGATAAATCAAAAATACCAAATTATTGTGTAGTAGTAGTGTTAGGCTAACTGATAATCAACGCACAGCCCAAACCAGAAAACTGTAGTGTTTGGGCGCACTAAGAAAGTATTTGACGGGGACGATACCTACTAAATCTCGGGCGTTATGTCAGTTGTTTATACAAATTTCACAGCTAACGTCAACATCACAAATAACACAGAAAACTCTAGCATAAGAACCAAGAAAATTGCCAAAATCTTTATGATTGCGTATGCGTGCGTTAATTCTAAATGTTCTTTACACTTTTCAAATAAAAATAAAAAATGACGCTGGCGTTGTTTTTCTAATGACAATACTGTTTTCATTATTTCATTTCTTTAATCACTTTTAGCGCTCTAAATGATTTTAAACTAGGGAATGTTCCAACAGTTATGTTCACGTTGAACCACACAAACTCCAATCCAGCCCATTACACATTGACTGGACTAAGATCTATACTTCCATATCTTTTTCAGAGCTGAACGATGCCCTCAAAATGGCTCGCACGCAGGAGATCAAAATCCCGTTCGGCGTTGGCGTCGCTGGTCTTGCAGCGCAAACTAAAAACCCTATCAATATCGAGAACGCCTATGCTGATCCTAGGTAAAGTTATTTTTTTACAAGAGACATTTTTAAAAATTGTTAAATATTTGAGTGAATGACTGACTGAAGAGCTGATCCATCGTAAATAAAAAAAACACCTAAACTGTAACTGCCTGCTTCGTGCGTACTTGAGCTCTACGTGAAAATAAAGGCAAAACACTATTGTATCGATCGAATTTAATTTTTATAATTGTTCTCAAAACTGGACACGCAAATACACTTAAAAAAATACTAATGCCAAATGGGTCGGCGTTCGATTTCAAAACTTGCTCAGTCAAGAATGAGGTCTATGATGAAGACATTGGGGTCGTCGTAGCACAGCGGAAATATAGATGCTGGAAGCTGAATCCAAGTTTTTGCAGTGCGTATAATAACATATTTTAAAAGCGCTTAGTTGTGATAAGTGTATCAATAATGATATTATACTTATGTGATGATAAATTAGCTGTGCGTCTGAAATATCTTAAACGAACGCCTAGTCTAAGTCGAACAGCCTAGTAACCCATATATATATAGCCAACCCATTTCAGATCCAGAGGTCCCGGGTTCGATCCCCAGAGGATTCAATATTGTGCTTGGTGTGGTAGGACTTTGTCTGCCTGGCTAGCTACCACTATCTTACCTAAGTCAGCTCCGGCAGGTGAAATGAAGGCCAAGCGCTTCCCCGTCGTACATACATTTTTGTAACACCTACCTTTGCCCAGCTGTGGAAATAATGAAAGGGTGTTTTTTTTCCAGATTTAACAGCGAGATTGACGCGAGAACAGGGTACAAGACGGAGCACATCCTCTGTATGCCGATTTGTAACTATGAAGGAGATGTGGTCGGCGTAGCGCAGATTATCAACAAAACTGATGGTATGATTACGAACCTTGTCGCTTTTTCTTAAGGTGCCTTCCATAACATCTATATATCTACCTATTTGCTTGGCCTTCATCTCACCAGATTTTCAAGCTATGATACGGCCGACGGTGGAAACGCACTTCACCCAGAATCCTCAACAAACTGAGGAACTGGCTATCTTCTTACCTCTAAATGCCGGACCATAACAATTTAAGAATTGTTGTCATGGCAACAGAATTAGCTAAAATGGTGGTAGCTAGCCAGGCGGACTCGGAAGCCAACCAACCAAATTTTCGACATTTACTTTTATTACCTTCTTTTTTTTCAATTGTAGCTTAATTTCAATCATACCTATAGGTTTTTTGCAAGATTAATATCGATGTCAGCGAAACAGGCTTATCCTGTGAAACAAAGAGTGAGTCCTAGTTACATAAACACGTTTAGCACTTGTATTGATTAGGATAAGATTGTACTTACTTAAGTTCTACTGTTTTAATATTATTTTAGTGACACAATATGAATGATGAACAAAATCTTAGATTAATAAAACAAAGGCCTCATAGCTCAGTTGGTAGTAACTCTGCCTTCTGCGCTGTAGGCTGTGGGTTCGATTCCCACCCAGGACAAACATTTGTGTGATGAATATAGATGTTTGTTCTGTGTTTGGATGTTGTATCATATAGTACGTATGTATTTACAAAAAGTATTTAAGTATTCTATCCGTAATCTAGTTCCCATATTACAAGCTATGCTTAGTTTGGGGCTGGATGGCGCTGTGTAAAATTAATGTCCTGTAATATTTATTATTTTATTATTTTAAAGGATGTCGCACGCCATACTATGAACTGCGAAAATAGCAGCAGATTTTGCATGAAAAAACGACACTAGTAAAATATAGCAACATATTACTGCTTTTCAAACAAATAGCAACTCTAGAGAGAAATTAGGCCTTGAAATGCAACTTACTTTGCAGGTACTAGTTTACGTACTGTTAGTTACGACCTCAACAGACAACGAGTAAGTGAATGAAACCGGCTGCTACAGTGGGGTTTGGTGGAGTTTTAGGTTTAGGAAATCTTCATTTGAAATTATTTTACAATATGGAATTTGGATATTGGCTCACCAGACAAATTGTATACGATTCTGACTAAAAGAGCTGAAAACGTGACCCACATTATGTGATGGTAGAGCATCGCACAGATTTATTCTAGTTTTGGTACCAATTTTTATCACCAGTATAGGTTTACTTAGCCTTGATAATTTCTGTATTGTTCATGAACCTAGGTAGTATACAAATTATGGTTTAATCTGCTAGGTCCTGCAAATTTAAACGTGGTGATTATGGCAAAACCCTTCAGTCTTGGAGGAGGCTCATGTACAACAATGGACGTTTACGGGCTGTTATTATGTATCAATTTTAAAATTAGTTAAATGACATAATGAATGAATTAGTGAAACTAGAAACGATCGTTAAGATACCAATGTAATGCTTAATTAGCCTTTTTTATTAAAGCATCACGTACCTAATCGACGCTTCTATTGATTGGTAATTTGCAGCCTTTGAGAAATATTTTAGTTTTTTTTTAATGAGTGGAAGTAGATTGTGATTGAATATTTCCTGACGGAACTGAGAATTTTCTATGATTTATATTAGTCAGGTTCACGAATACTCTTACTTTTTGTAGCCGTATTAGTATTTAGGACTTATTATGTGTTTTCATGTTGCCAAAACTTTGTACTCACGAAATTGTGCGAACGAAGTTTTGGGCTTACCCACACACAGTTCTACGGCGTAGCAAAGTTCGTAGCATTACGTAGCAGTGGTAATTTAGGGAATCTAGATGGGGTGTATTCACCTTTACTTACATTAACTGCTTTACCAATACACTTTATTTTATATGAATTTATTTATTTTAATTATAAGGTTTACCAAAGGTTGCTACAACATTACATGCTTTCTTTAAACTTAATTCATATTTATAGTTAAATGCACAACCAATTAAAGGCAAACACAGCATGCAAAATTAGGAATATACAACTTAAATTAGATAAAACTAAGTAGACGATTAAGAAGAGTAGAACTTAAATCAAGCGCTTTCATAAAGGTTATAATAATAAAAGTAAAAGAAAAATAGGAGAAACCAACAGGGGCTATGTCCGATTGCTGGAAAAGGTGAACTAAGTATATATATCTAAAGTCTCACACAAGAATTTACGAAATTCAGTAAATATTGATACTTTTGCTTATCCTTGGGATGGGTGAGTTGCTGCCGAGGACAGTCGTACGGAAAGGAGGTCCTAGGAGTGGGATTGGTTTACGAGGAAATCTACAAGGGGCTCTAAAGTTTATTTTAGATAGTAATTAGGGGCGATCAATTTTGTCGTTTAACAATTTATATAATAAAACAATGTCTAACTGTGATCTTTTTTCAAGGGTATGGATTTTAAAACTTGCCAAATCCACAATATATCAGGCAACCGCTCTATCCGGCAGTGGAACATTAATGGGCTGTTGAGAGAAAAGAGAAGAGTGAAGACACACTTGTCCACACGAATAGGTGTACCTAGCTTAGTTTCGTGTAACAATATAACCTAGGTACACCTCATAATATCTCTAAGGCCATAATTCCAACTTTTGTGGTTGGGATGATGACCCTTTTTAAATAGTAAAAAACTATTTTAACTCAATATGTCTAGTAGAATTTTAATGCAAATCATGTCATACACTTACACCCAAAGATGCAGATATCTCCAACACAGCAGTCAAAAAAATATTCACCAGCTATGTTCCCGTTCCAGGATCCAAGGAATTCTCCCCGCGGGATGTGGAGGTCTTCCGTCGGTACCTGACATTCTGCGGCATCGGGATCCAAAACGCCCAACTCTTCGAGTCCTCTGTACTGGAGTACAAACGTAACCAGATCCTGCTGGCTTTAGCAAGAAGCATATTCGAGGAGCAGAACAACCTGGAGTGTCTGGTCACGAAGATCATGGCTGAGGCGAGAGACTTACTCAAGTGCGATCGGTGTGCCGTTTTTATTTTGGACACGGATCATTGTGAATCGGTAAGTCCATATGCCCTTTTTGCGCAAATTGTCAATGGTAGACAGTGATTTTTGCCTTCGTCTTACGATTATGACCCCTAATTTCCCTCTTGGAAAGAAACAGATGAACGAAAAGCCTTTGCCCTGCAGTAGGACAATGCAGGTAAAAAATATCTCTAACAGAATCCCATTTGAGTACGAAACACCAATGCTGTGATCATTTATGTCACCAACCCGTCTTCTAAGCGTGGTGGAAAATATCCATTGTGTTCTTAGATGGAAGGCCTGCAATGGACTGTTTCGGAACAATATATTGATGAATGTTATGACAAAAAATGTACACCCTGCGACGGGACTCGAACCCGCATCTTTTCCTTAAGCCGGAAACTTTTTTCTTTTCATTTGAGCATCGAGGTTCCAGATGCACTTTCATAGTTTTTGTGCCATACTCAACTCAGATTTTCGGGTTGTGCATTTTGTGTCGTTATATCATTTGTAAATGTTACTTCAAAAAAGTAGAGTGCGTATAATATTTGGTAACCATTGTTCAAACTGACTTGCAAAATGTTCTACACCCTCCAAGTAGGTATATTTTTTCTCAAATAATATTAAAATGTGTGTTCCCCAGAGCCATCTTGAAAGGATAGTCCAAAGGCCCGGAGGACGTCCGTCCACAACCCTGGCACTGCCGCCACCAGCCCCCACCAGGTTCCACACACTCTTCGAGCTAGGAGCTCGACAATCGAGGACTACGCTTACTCCTAGACATGACAATAGTTCTACTCTAGCCAGCATTGCGCTTGCTGTAAGTATGACATCCCAGCTATTCAGCGTAGATTCTAGAAAAAAACTTTTTTTATTTTCTTAAGTTTTAAACAGATGTATATGATAGGTACGTCAGAAGCTCGTTTCGATCAACGGCGATGGGGGATTTTTATGTAGGATTGGTCAGTTTTTGACTTCAAGGCTTGCCTGGGCAATGATGCGACCGAGCAAGCCTTGATTATAAACCAAAAATACAATAGAAACTTGCGTTTCAGGTGGCCCAATCAAACAAGTTCCTCAACATCTCAGACGTGGACAAATGGCGGAAGGACAACGGTATGCAAGTGGCTGAGATAGGCGCTGACGACGCCGCTAATGTCCGGACCATGCTCTGTATGCCTATTGTTAATGCGAATAAGGACGTGATTGGTGTGACACAGCTAATCAATAAGGTATTTAAAGAGAGTGCAATGGTTGCTTGGAAGACTGAATTGAACATTTCTTACGTAAACACAGAGAGGAAGGACAACGGCATCCAATGACTGATATTTATAACATTTCGAACGAAGCGATTTGTTCGTACACCTTTCTTTTTTTTCTTTGAGCACATCACAGAGTGCTGCACAACCCTTTTGTTGATTTATATTTGTGTAGAATTTATTGCACGTCTAGGCAAGCGTAGGGTAGGACGTCTTCTGGCTATATTGCGCGACGATCTTCGTACAGTGGCGGGTAGAGAGTAGATACGAAAGGTCGAAGATTGGGCTCAGTGGTGCACCTTGGGAGAGAACTACATCCAGCGTTGAACTGCGATATGTTGATGATGACAAGATATTGCACAACGTTTATTTTTTAATATAAAGTAAAGTAATAAGTTTCTTCTAATGAATGGTGTAAATTGACCAAGAGAAAGGATACTCTGCGGAGTCGTGATTTGTAGAACGCATTGCATTGCGCCCGTCAACTTGAGACATAAGGGTGTTAAGCACAGCACAGCAATGCTGCTTGACGGGAGAAAAGGTGTGATGGTAGTACTACCCCGGACGAGTCCTTTCACAAGGAGCTCTACTAATCATAAATTGTTACTTATAGAAACTATAAATGCAATAATGTAATTCCCTTGTAGATACATATCGCCGTTTTTACCAACTTTTAACCGTCATTTGGCTCTTTTTTATGGATTTGTAGTGAGTGGGCAGTGGTCTGCAACTCCAGTTGCAGATCAAGTTGTGCGATTCCATCTACTGGTGACTCTTTCCATCCGCACTTAAGCATTTGTTCACGGCCGAGACCGCAGTGGGCTGAGACGGTACCACTCTAACCACCTCTGTGGTCTAGTGGTTCACCTACCGGTATCACATCCAGAGGTTCCGGGGGGAGTACAATATTGTGCTTAGTTCTGTTGGTAGTAGTACTTTGTTTAAGTCCGCCTGGCTAGCTACCAATATCTTACCTAGGTCTGTCGCCATAACAACAATTTTTAAATTGTTGTGTTCCGGCATTTAGATGTAAGATAGCCAGATTACCAGCTTATTGAGGATTCCGGGTAAAGTGCGCCTCCACCTTCGGCCTTATCATAACATCAGGTGAGTTAAAGGCCAAGCACATCCCTATAAAAAAATAAAAACTCCTTGGTTCAGCGCAGTTTTGGGAATCAAGTTTATGTTAATGTTATGTGTTTTTTGTGTGTTTTCAGGAGAATGGCTCACAATTCACGGACGGTGATATCTCGATATTTGAAGCGTTCGCCATATTTTGCGGCCTCGGCATCCACAATACACAGATGTATGAAAATGCATGCAAACTCATGGCCAAGCAGAAGGTAATTAAAACATTGTTTTAAATATGCTAAACTCATTTAAGAAGGCCCCCGCTATTCTCTGGTACATACATTGTTTGACGTTCAATTCAAAATGGAATTTCGATTTAAATGATATTTTGCAGGTCAGGGACAAAAACAAAATAACAATATCAATCTAAATGTAGAATAATGTGTCTAAATGTGTGTTTGTATGATTAAACTGATTTTAAATTTTGGTTTATTTTATATGTTTTGAAAAAGAATCGTACAACATAGACACTGTATATCTCTATCAAATGTAAATTCTTAAAAATAATAAATATAAATTCAATATATACTATGTGCAAAATTTCATTTTGTTCAGACGTGCTATTTCAAAATAGACAATTAACTGCGACTTTTATTGGAAAGTGGCATACTACTGGGCCTTTTTATGTATTAAAATACAACTCAGATGTCAGTCATCTGACTCAGATCCTTGATTATTTTGAGGATCACTCTAAAGGGTATTCAAAGTCAAAGTAATAATGAAATTCTCTGACATTTTAGAACAAATTAAAATTTGCTAGTCTCTGGTTTTGGATTATAGTTTGGACTCTATGGCTCTTCACTTCTATGGAATTGAGTTTTAGTTTAAGGAAAATTTAAAGATTGCATACACAAATATGTCTTTGATTTGTATTTACTCCTAAGTATCCTATCTTCTCCGATTTTGAAACGGGTTTGTAAGCTAACAACTAGCATTTATTTTCATTTTACAGGTTGCTCTGGAATGCTTGTCCTACCACGCAACAGCTTCCACAGACGATACTAGCAAGCTGTGCCAGGAAGTCATACCGTCTGCTGAAATATACAACTTGTTCAGCTTTCAGTTTCACGGTAGGACTCATAATATGTACTCATATCCGTGATGCACATGGACTTATATATGATCTGAGGTGCTGTGCAGTCCTCCGTTCCAAGTTATGATAATGCCGAAGCGCACTTCACCCGGAATCCTCAACATTTTGAGGAACAGGCTATCTTACCTCTAAATGCTGGACACAACAATTTTAAGAATAGTTGTTCAAGCCAGGCGGACTTAAAAAAAGTCCTACCACCAACCAAACCAAGCACAATATTGTTCTGCCCCTGGGGATCGAATCCGGGACCTCTGGATCTGAAACCATTGGGTGAACCACGAGGCGGTCAATTAACGGAGTTCTCGCGTAACAAACATACAAATAAACATACAGTCGCATTAAGAACCTTCTCAATTTTCGAAGCTGTTCAAAAATGTATTCACAAACAATTAAAAATAATATTTACAATATCAAACTTACAATAATAATGTACAAAGGAAGCAGTTGGATCACCATTACAAACGGCCTATGGGTAACTCAACTGTTCCAGACTAGTCATAGACTGAATAAAAATAAATTTAATTAAACATAGGGATTATCACATACCGCTTGCTTTTACAGATTTCGATTTATCAGATGAAGATACATGCAGAGCCACCCTGCGAATGTTCCTCTCGTGCAATCTGGTTGAGAAATTCCACATTCCTTATGATGTAAGTTTGTAGTTGTAGTCTGCTGTAGCACATATCACAAACTGTATTCACATAGTAGGTACTAGTGTTTTACTGTTTGTCAATTTCGTTCTGTTATGTCTGTGTGTGTGTGTTATAAAAGTTAATAAATTAATGTCTATGACTATGTCTATGTCTAGTTTCAGAATTGTAGACGTGGAAACATTTTCCGTGAATAATTTTCCGTGAATATGTTTCATTACCACCAACCAAACCAAGCACAATATTATATTATATCTAAATATTATATTGTACTTGGTTTGTTGGTGGTAGGACTTTACGCACCACCGTCTCACAAATCTGTCGCCATAGCAACAATTCTTAAAATTGTTGTGTTCCGGCATTTAGAGGTAAGATAGCCAGTTCCTCAGTTAGTTGAGGATTCCGAGTGAAGTGCGGGGGACTACGAAAGCGGTTTTTGTCTAAGTCTGACTCAAACTTGGCCTTTCTATTAAATAATTTCTGGATTTCATAGCAAGTAAGATAACTGAAGATAGAAAAGCTATGTTGTTCCGAAATAAAGCTTGTAATATGAGACATAGATATCGGTTACTTATAAAGTAAGTATATTTTGTAAATACTAACATAGGCTACAATTTTACACCCACACACAGAGGCCTTAGTATGAGTTTCTGACAGCTAACTGAAACTATTTACGTTTTCGTGTAGGGCCTTTGTTTCCATACATTAGGTTGTCGGACATTGAAAGGAACTACAGTTGCTTTACTATTCCGTTATCCAAATGTATGAAAATAAGCGCCCTATACGAAAACAAAAATAGTTTCAGTTAGCTGTCAGAAACTCATGCTAAGGCCTCAGAGCAAACGTCAATCTTCATCACACAAATATTTGTCGTGGGTTATTGGACTCACAATACAGCCAGAAGGTAGAACTACTACCAACAGAGCTGTAATGCCTCTCTAATGATCGAATTCTTTTCATTTCTATATCTATATATATATATATATATATATATATTCTATATCTTATAAATCAAAGAGGTATTATCCTCTTTGATTTATAGTAATTTAAAGTCATTTATTTATAAATTATCATTATACGTCAAAAATAATAACACATAAAAACTACAACAGTTTAAAGTAAGTAGGTTAAAGTAGTAAGCAATGGTACAAAATATATTTATTACCCAATAGGTATAATGGTTAGTATGATTTCTTCTGTTTTTAAAGATAGCACAGTTTGCTCGTGTTAGTCGGGCATTTTATTGTACACTGCTGGGCCCATAATATCAGTTAATCTCGATGATTCCAGGTACTCTGCCGCTGGATACTAAGCGTCAAGAAAAACTACCGCCCCGTGAAATACCACAACTGGCGACATGCGCTAAACGTAGCCCAAACCATGTTCGCCATGCTGAAAACTGGCAAAATGGAGCGATTCATGTCCGATTTAGAGATCCTAGGTCTACTCGTCGCCTGTCTATGTCATGATCTAGACCACAGGGGAACGAATAACGCGTTTCAGACGAAGACGGAAAGTCCGCTGGCTATCTTATACTCGACTTCAACCATGGAGCATCACCACTTTGACCAGTGTGTCATGATTTTGAATAGTGAGAGTAATAATATATTTCAGGTGAGTAGTAGTCAGCAGTAGTGAGTAGCCTTTAAGACATTAGCTACTTCATACGACGCGGCGGGGCGGTCTTAAAAGGGAATTTTAGAAATTCAAGTGATAGGATCAAAAACCAATTATTTATTTCTCCTACTTCTTTCGTGTGGTATAGGTACTAAGACTAAACGGTACGGTACTAAAGAGTCTTAGAAATTCATGGAATGCAATGCAATATTGAATTCATAAAAGCCACATGTTTTGTAACCGACTTTAAAAAAAGTAGGAGGTTCTCAATTCGCCGGAATCTTTTTCTTTATGGTGTTCAAATGTCGTCCCGTACATTTTTGCCATTGGAAGATTGTTGAAAGTTTCTTTCATTGCACTTGACTATTAGTACTAGCCATTATTTGATACTTTTAGGTAACGCTGCAAGGGTCCATTATAATGCCTGGTAGTGGTAAGTTGATGTCTACCTTATCGCTTTTAGCCATAATATGGCCGCCCACTGTACTATGGTGTTACCTAATTTTTGTATTGTTCGATTCTATGTACCTACAATGAAGTGCTCAATAACTCATTCATTTATTTATTCATTCACGCGAAAGGAGTTGAGGAAATTCAATAATTAATTATAAAAAAATATTGGTCAAAGAATACCAATTTATAATCACAAACTCCATAAAAGTCTTAGATCCCATCATAACAACTAGGTAATCAATTTCCTTTTGATCGCATACACTTGTATTGGTGTTGCTTGCTCTATTGCTTCCTTTATATGGGTACCGTACAAAGTGGCTTTTTTTGTGTTTTGTTATTTAAATGGTCTAGTAGCATAACATGCCTCTAGAACATTAGTCACTTTGGCTTTCTAGATATTACCTAGAAAGTCTGCTAAGTATGCTATCTTACAACTGTCAATGCAGATCAATTCAATCCTGGAGTCTTCAAGACAGTGACAATAAGTATTTTTCTAGCTAAGCGTACTTACATGTTTTCTCGCAGGCTCTTTCCCCCTGTGATTACAAAGACGTGATGAGGGTGGTAGAGACCGCGATCCTCTCGACGGACCTGGCGATGTACTTCAAGAAGAAATCCAAGTTTCTGGACCTCGTGGACAATGGGGAGTTCGATTGGCAGAGTCCGGAGAAGAAAGAGTGTGAGTGGGATATTTATAAAGTCAACATTATCATACCCTGTGTTCTGCGCAAGATAAAACAGAATGGAGAGTAGAAGTTGCGTTTTATGGATAATATGGACGAGTTTTACAGCGTTATGGAGCAACGACCTCTGTAAAGTGATGAACATAGATTGGAGGGGTAAAATCTCAGTGGCGTACCTTGGGAAATATATCTACGTCCAGCAGTGGACTGCAATAGGATGATGGGACAGGTTTAACATATCGAAATGGCCGAGAAAGCGTATTGAATCTGTACCATACAATATTGGTGGATTTGAGGCAACAGCTTTGATACGATATGTGAGCTCATGTCTACTTCGCGTGACGGCTGAATGATCACAAAACTGGTGGTAGAACCTGTAAAGGTCCAGGTAAAAGCTAGCGACCTCTTTCTTGCCAAAATGCGACTTTAAACAGTTTGCCGTATTCTGTAAGTGCGTGGAGGAGCAAGTTCAATCTGGGAAAGCTGACTACATCGTAGAACTGATATTTGCTCTTGACAAGCCTTAAGGTTTTGAGCTAACCCATTTATAAAAAAAGAAAAATGGCGGCAAACTTGCCACCAAACCTAAAATCCTGATTATGGAAAGATTTAGTGCAAAATAATCCCCTAAGCACTTGTTTTTATAAGTCAAACGGATTTTTCATGTCATAATAAAAAGAGAGTCCGTAATTTCAGTGCTATGCGGCATGATGATGACGGCATGTGACGTGTCAGCGATAGCAAAGCCCTGGGAGGTGCAGCACAAGGTGGCCAAACTGGTGGCCGACGAGTTCTTCGACCAGGGAGACTTGGAGAAACTGCAGCTGAACCAACAGCCTATCGCTATGATGGACAGGTAACTTATTAATAGATTTGAGAGTGAATGAAAAGAGTGGGAGAAAAGTGCAGAACACTTTTCTCCCACTCTTTCCTTCTCCCAATTCTTTTTTGAAGTCCTGAATTGGGGTGATTTGTGAATTTTTTTTCAGGTTTCAGGTTTTATTTTAGGTGATGATATTAGAAATAAGATATATTATTACAATGATTAAACAACTGTATCGTTTCACCATTCCAGGGAGAAAAAAGATGAGCTACCCCAAATGCAGGTGGGCTTCATCGACATGATCTGCCTGCCTCTTTACAAGGTGCTATCTGAGACGTTCCCCTGGATCCAGCCACTGTACTCCGGCACGGCTGAGAACCGCCAGCGATGGCAGGATCTGGCGGAGAAGGTGGAGATGGGGCTCACCTGGATCGATCACGATACTATTGATAAGCCGGTTGAGGAATTTACAGGTATAGTAGACTTTTCAAAAACTTACTATATCAGTCCATTGTCCACAGTTTTTGTAAAACTTCAATTTTAAGGAGCTAGTCTAGCTAGCTCCTTAAAATTGAAGTTTTACAAAAACTATACTAACCAGTACAGTACCAGTCGCAAGGCTAATATCGCAAAGTCTTCCTATATATTGTTGTCTTACGAGCCTTATGTCTTTAAAAAGAGAGTTAAGAGGTCGCACACGCCATTGTAGACATCATCTTTGCCTCAGCCAGTTAAACCTATGTTTCGAAAACTCATTAAAACTGATATGTTTCAGCGTCTAAGGAGCCAATCACAGATGTGGAGTTTATAGTGACAACTCTGAACTGCAATAAACCAGAGGGCAGCACTGCACCAGTGAAACCGATCAAACACCCTTTCTCGTCTCTAAGACGAGGCAGAAACAGTTCTGTCGCTACTAGATCTACGCGGAATAAGTTGACCAGGTAAAAATAGCGCATTTTAAGTAATCTACATCCTTACCAAGTTTATACATTCAGAAAATTTGTTTCTTTGTTTGTAATATTTGATAACGAGCAGCTAAACAAATGTTAGTGAGTAATAACATAGGCTACATTGAATCCAGGTACTACTTGCAAAAAGCTGCGGGAAAAAGCTAATCCCTTCTAGGCCTAATCTAAGTGAGCCCACACGCTTGTCTCAGATAAGCAATTAGGAACATTATGCAGCACTATTATTATTTACGCACATATTTCATTTATATTAATCGACAGCTTCCATTTTGATTTGCCTCTTTTTAACCACCTTTTTTTTCTTTTCTTTTAACACTACGTAAAACAAAGCCTGTTGCAGATCAATGTACGCGGTGGGCGAGCGACCAAGCGGGCACCGGGAGAGCGGGAAAGAGAAGACGATAGTTCCGAAAGAGACGGTCGTATCGGAGACGCAAACTACAGTGGTGGAGGGACACGCTACCAAGGCGAAGCATAAAGGCAGGCTGTGTCACATGTTGTGACGAAGCTTTAACTGGTGAGTGGGAATGCAATAGTATAGAAACTGTTGTATGAGCAAGACACATTCATGAAGTGACTGACTGAATGACACATAATGATCAGGGGGTACCACGACCTATAGCATTCATGTTTTGATATTACTTTACTTTTTTTACTATCTAGTGTAGAGAAAACGAGACAAAAGTAATATAATATCAAAACGAGAATTCTATAAGACGTTGTGGTAAGCCCCTCGGTCCCATTAAACGGCATGGCCACGGGCTTTCGACGGTTTTCTAAAATTGTAAAATCGCTTGAGTCCACAGTCAGTCTCATGGTGCAAATCAGAAAACGTTAAAAAGGATTTACATTTTCATGGTGAAACATTATTTTTTAGTCATAATACCGATGAAGTGACGACCTCCGTACAGTAGCGGGCAGAGAGTGGATGTGAAAGGCCGATGATATGGCTCAGAGGCGCACCTCGGGAGATACCTAACGTCCAGCAGTAAACTACGATATGTTGATTATGATGATGATGAACTAGTGTCTACTCACTATTGAGGTTCAGGAATTTAGAAAATTCCTAGAGAGATCGCTGGTTATTCATACTATTTTACAAAATGTGTATAGGTAAAAAATACTTTATTGTATACACACTGAGCTATAAACTTAAATACTAAACAAACTTATATAGAACACTCGGTATTTACACTAAAGCAGCGATCTCTACCAGAAAATCTTTGTATGGAGTGGAAAATTAGTTGATGTGTATTTAATTAAATCTTGTAAAATCATATTTTTTAGGAGCAGGCAGGAAAGTACGGAAAAGGCTGACAAGCCTGAACGAGTGAAGCCGTCCAAATCGTTCGACTAAACTCAGACCTGCTCCACGGTTACCTTTACACGTACAAACGTGTCTCACTTAACTGGTTGATGTGAACTTCTATTAGACTTCATTACATAGGTAGATAGTTTGAATGTGGAACTTTTTTCTCTCGGCCAAATTTTAGTAGTTCTAAAGATGAGTATTTTAAAGGTCCAGGATCAGACAGAGCAAGGCAAAGTTTTGATCATTTTGCTTACCGTCCAGACTGACGGAAATTTGCCTCGCAATGTCTATAAGGATATAATCAAAAATAGCGTTTTAAATATGTAGATATTTAAACATTTACTAACATAAATCATCATTGTTTTAATTATACTATACGTAAACTGAGATACATTTAAGGTGAAGATGGTATAAAATATTAATTTTGTAAATCGAATGTATTTGATGTGAAAAATGGCCGAGCAATTTAGAAAAAACGTAGAACACCTTAAAGTCATTTTGACGAGAGTTTCACGTAAACTTAAAAAGAGTTTTATCTTAATGTATTAATTTACATAGTCTGTGATCTAGTATTACTTCACGATATTCTATTTTAAAACTTCTAGATTAAAATTAAATGCGCTACTTTTGTAGAAAAATGTGACTATGCGTTAAATTTTTAATATATAAATTTTCGAAAATGTGTAAAATAAATGTTTAAGTAGCTGTTGTTTGGATACTTTCAAAATTATATGGTGACTAAGCTAATTAAAAACTTTTAAAATAGAATATTCGTCACTTGGCCTGTGAACATAAGTGTGAGAGATCCGTAAGTAAATTAATTAACACGTTCAATTAAATTATTTATTTATAATTAGAAAAAAAGTATTACGATGCTAGTCCAAAGTTAGTTTTGATTTTATTTTTCAGTCAATTATATTTCATTGAATGCAGTCAGAATAATTTTAAATTGTATATGTATATATCATAAACGGTATAAGGGTCGACACGTGACTAAAATGTATTTTATGACATTTTCTTTTATCTTCATTAAAATGACCTGATCCAGGGGTAATTGTGAACATTCCATGTTATGATTAGTGCGGCTAGACACACCGAAGTAAACGCCTGAGGCTGCCTCCCAAGAGGCTAATACTGGGTCACTTTAGACGTGCCTCGACCAAGGCAATCCATCCAGACTGACCGAGCATCGCCTTGATATGCAGCTTTGGATATTTGTTTTACTAAGTCTAGACCGAAAACATACACAAATTGCAGTCTCGCTTGACACTACCTGACTTAGCAAAATCATTTACAAAGGAATATTGGAACCTAACAATGTTATTTTTTTAGAATACCAAGTTTATGTCTGTATTACAAATAAGCCGTGAATTATGTATATATTTGAGTATATTTATATAGTTTTGGCAAATTACGATTACGTCCAGGAATGCGCTTATAAAGCTGAAAAGTTGTGCAACGTTGTTTTGTAATATAATTGTAGATTACGTTTCAGTTATTACTCGAAAGCTGTAGAGCATTTTTCTCACTAACCGACTTACTATTCTTTACGTAAGTGACACGTATACTCTGCACATAAATATTTCTACGGCAACACATTTCCCGAAAATGCTGTACAGTTTTGGGTTATTATATCTAGTTTGTTTTTATTTTACGGTTGAAAAATATACAAATATTTATCAATAGAGACGTCGAATATTTATTTTACGCAGAAGTGAATGTAGGGATAGGAATCTTGTAGACGGAATTATTTAAGTAAGTTTTGAACACGCAATTGTTGTTGTTATTGGTTTTAAGAGTAGCAGAGTTAAAACCTCACACAGTTTGTAAATCGGGACTCAGACGCGAACGAGTTTATTGATTATCACGCCCTCAAAATCTGGGCCGCGTGCGAAATGGCCTCTTTTAAGAAGCCCCCCGCTTAATTGCGCTCTACAGTACAAACGTAGTTTGTTGCTCATATTGAGTGATATTAAATATTTTTGCAGGGTATAATCGTTTAGGGGAATCTAGATTGGTACAGCGTTACTTTTTCTTAAAATACATTTAAATAAGAACAAATGGGAAAAAGTGTTAGTGTGTATAGGCAAACTCTTACATTAGTTACATACCCATATAGAATGATAGATAAAAAATTGTTCACCAATATAACACAAAAAACAAGAGCAGTAACATAGCTTATTGATTCAGGCGTTACCTTGCCATATTTCAAAATAAAATCTGAAAACAGAATATTTAGTAATAGATCCGCCAAATCTATCTGAAAAGAAAAATCTCTCTCTACTTGCAGCGCAGCTCGGAGCGGCAACACGTCCACAGAGGGCTCGTCAGTTAGCAGCAAGACTATATTTCCTGACGATGCCTCGTGTAGAGGCGAAACACGTGTCGATTTGTTTTTTTCAGAGAGATTTGTCGGATTTATTACTAAATTTTTTTTTCTGAGTTCAGATTTATTAGCTAATTGATTCAGGAATTATTTTGTGGAGATCCATATTTCAAAATAAAATCTGAAAATAGAAAAAATATTTAGTAATAAACCCGCCGTTTGCAATCCACTTGCAGCGCAGAGCTCGGAGCGGTAACACGTCCACAGAGGGCTAGTCAGTTAACAGCAAGACTATATTTCCTGAGGATGCCTCGTGTAGAGGAACACGTGTCGATTTATTTTTTTCAGAGAGATTTGGCGGATTCTTTACAAGATATTTTTTCTGTTTTCAGATTTTATTTTGAAGAGCAGTAAATACCAAAATTAAAAGAATGTAATAATGCGTGGTTTTATCACTTAAAAAGCGATGTCTACCATGCAACCTTTGAATGGACTAGGCTATACATTTTGATTGTGTTTTTTGTTATGTAACGCGGCATTATCCCTATGATATTATACCTGAAAAGTGTATTTTGAATCTGCAAGAAATTTAGAAATGAGCGACAAATATGGTTGTATAGAAGAGCGGAACTATTGGGCTTTCTTAAAAAATCCTCTAGTATCTTCTCTCGTCTCTATTCTCTGGTATTGCAGGCAAAGGCATTTCATGAACGAGCGCTGACTCACGAAGACCACTGGGTCCATTTGTTATTTTTTTTCCATTATCCTTAGCGTCCTCAAAGTGAGAAATGTCGTGAGTTCTTTTTTTCGATTGTCTTGTTTGCGTATAATTTGATTCTGCTACTGTAAACATAACATTTTAAATAGATCAGATGTTGTGAATTTATAGAATTACTTAATGAAATAGAAGTCAACTGTTCCTCTGTGACTGCCTAGTCTTTACTATGAATTTGACATAAACATATTTAAATATTTCCTATAAGGATTTGTTTTTTTTACCCTCTCATTTCTTTCTACTAACTATACTAGCATCGATAAGAGTTTTTTTATTGTTTTTTTTTTATATAAGAAGAGGAGGTGCTTGGCCTTCATCTCACCTGATTTACAAGTAAGGCCGATGGTGGAAGCGCACTTCACCCGGAATCCTCAACTGCTTGAAGAACTATCTATCTTACCTTTGGATGCCGGAAAACAACAATTTAAGAACTGTTGTTAGGGCGACAGGATTAGGTAAGATAGATATTGACATTCATTTATTTACTATTATAACACACATACACAAACATAACAGAATGAAATTGTCAAACAGAAAAACACGAGTAGGTAAAAAGTGAATACAGTTTGTGCTGTGTGCTACAGCAGCAAATGGGGCACAACTCAGCATGATGCCTCACTGTAACACAGGTCAGCGCTGATATTCTGTTGTGACCCAGCCCAGTCAATCGCCCTCAATAAGTGACAGAACATTGAATATCAATAAAATCATAGAAAAATGTATGAGTGGAAAATCTACAAAATATAAAATAAAAATTAAACACATTAAAATAAACATAAAATAGAAAGTAAAATAAAAGATAGTAATTGAAAGTATACACAAATAATATACGCAGAGATACTATAGTATTCAATATTGTATTAGTAGTACATACATATATAAATAAACATGTGACGTGATACTTTTTAACAGGTGAAGGGCGCGCTATAATGATGTGTGCCAGACAACCCAGTCTTCTGCAACGTCAAAACATGTATTTTATATTTTTGTTGAATGTATACTTTGACTTAATTTGGCGGAGAGGTGGTGGTATATTATTCCAACACTTGCTTGCCTGGTACCGAAAACTTCCCCTAAATGCCACCGTTTTGTGTTTAGAGTAATGTAATAGATTCCTCGTGGGCCTCGTGCTGTACTTACTCCGAGAACTATTAAGTTTATTGTACAGGTACTTTGGGGCTTCGAATACCATTACGCTATGCACCAGTACCGCCAAATGTAAATCCCTACCTGAAGCCATATTGAGAGTTGATGCTTTATTAAGGTATGGCATGATGTGGGTTCGCGGAGGTACATCATAGCAATACCGGCAACAGGCATTTTGGATCCTCTGTACAAGGTGCGAAGTTTTTGCAGTTAATCTTGGCCCAAACACTAAATCCCCATAAATGAGCTTAGAAAGTATGAAAGCTTCACAGACTTTGACTCTAATAGATTTATCTAAGAATGGTTTGATTTTATAAAGCAGCTGAAGTCTAAAGAGTTTCTTTAGGCTTAAGCTGCTTTATAAAATCTCGCCCTTTAGGAGTCCCAAAATGTGACTTTCGAAACGAAGTGAGCTATCGAAAGTTATTCCCAAGTTTTTGGTCTCGTGAACCTGTTCAATGCGTTGGCCCAGTATGTTGATATCAAAATTTTTGAACAGCAATGTTATCTGTTATGTTTTGTGGAACAAGAATCATAAACTTAGATTTAGTTGGATTAAGGACAAGAGCATTGTTACTTAACCACAGATTACATTGTCGGAATACATAGGCAGATACAACTGTACATCATCTCCGTAAAGATGAAATTTACAATGTTTAATGTTCCAAGAGATATCTGCGCTATAATTTATAAAAAGTATAGGACCCAAAATATAACCCTATGGTTCTCCACGATTTAGGTTTCTGACGGAAGATGTAATCTGTGATCCATCTGCACGATTGCTGGTACCGATTACAGAGATAACTATCGAACCATTTTACCGAAGCAGCATACCATACCATAATATGATAATTTTGAAAGTAACAGTGGCACATTCAAAGAATCAAACGCAAGAGAAAAATCAAGTAGAACCAAAATAGTTCCTAAGCCTTTATCCTGTTCAGCCAGAATGTTGTCGACCACATCTAGTAAAGCAGTTGCGGTTAAGATAGTGGTAGCTTGCCAGGCGGACTTAAACAAAGTCCTACGACCAACTAATCCAAGCACAATATTTTACCTACTTCCGCTATGGACTTCTGTATCTGACACCGGTAAGCAAACAAGACCACAGAGGTGGTTAAAGTTTAACACTGTTATATTCAGAATGGTAATCTTCCCTCATCCTTGACTTTGCTCCCAAGGCAAGCCAGGTGTAATTATAAAATATTTCTTACTCTATTTTAATGTGGGTGGAACTTCGTTTTCAGGAGTTTCAACCCATGGGCTGCCAACATGACGTTCAGTCATGTTGGCAACCCATGTAAAAGCAAAGTAACAGACTTACGACTTTTTCTATTTCGAGGAACATCATAGGGTGTTCCTCGTAGACATACGTCTTCCGTCTGTATGTCTGTTTGTGTGTTTAATTTTAACGTTTTACAAATCACGTGCGATAATAGCGGATTACTTCTGAGTAATGAAATAAATTCTTGTACAGGAAATGCTTTTCTAATGATTTACCTATAGGCTCTATCGTAAAAATGGTAATTGTGTTTTTTTTATATGGTAGGTTATCTTTGGACCTCAGGCCTATCTAATAGTATTATAACAAAAATAAAAATGTTCAATTGCGATGCGTGACTTACGCACTGAGGCTGCTAAACTAGATGAAGGAGTTCGAATTCTTTCTTCTCTTTTTGCTTTCAAAAAGGAGGACAAAATTGGAACCCTTAGTGTGCGTGTCCAATTTGCAGTTGGCTGGTTTCTAATAGATTTTCTAACGTAACTCTAATTTCACAAGTTGTCCAGCTTTGACCTTGAGCATGATGAAGCATTCAAACTCCATCTTCGTGTGATCTGACGCGATGCGATATCTCCTTACTACGTGCGCAAGCGTCGACTTCATATGCATCAGAGCGTAGTTTTTTCCTGAAACCAGATGTTTTTCTATGAGTATAAATAAATATCATAATTAGACTCAAATAAGTGTGTATCTCTCACAGAACGATAACCGCTGGTGAGTATAGGAATTCGCATGGTGACCACGATTCATCGGGAAGACATCCCCCTACAGCCCAACAACATTGAGGCGGTCGTGGGCAGAAGATAGATGAAAGTGGGGATATCTAAGTCCAGTAGGAAACGTCAGTGGGCCGAGACTAAGAGGTAAGATAGCCAGTTCCTCAAACAGTTGAGGATTCCGGGTGAAGAGCGCTTCCACCTTCGGCCTTATCATAACCTTGTAAATCAGGTGAGATGAAGGCCAAACACATTCCCGTAGCACAGTGAAAAAAAAAGTAATGTATCTACATTTATTATTAGTTTATTGAATGCGAGTCTTCCGATAGTCTCTTTTACGTTTTGCAATTTAAGAACCTTTGCTTTCTAGCGACAGCGATGACATTTTAGCGGTTGCGGAGAATCGTTGGAATGAAGTGGCTCAGTACTATGTGTGCAATTGTTTAGAAGCCAGCCATACAAACATGACATAACAATATCAGCTGAGATGATGATGATTATAGCCCGTCACTGTCCACTTATTAGTGCTTTTTGTAAGACTAAAGTCGTTGCCCATCACATCAATACCACTGCTGGACAGAGACATAATCACTATTGGCATGAAGAAAAGATAATCCCTGAATTAGTACTAAGTGACTGTTGTCAAGTGACCTTTCTTGGAGAATATTTGTCACTCTTTACGACATCCACGGGTATGAGGGGTATGACCATGGCTTAAATAGTGCGTCTAAGCTTACCAATACAATTTCTCCTGCCAAAAGAGAAACTAGCAAACTCATTAGGGTTTTCTGGAAGTTTCGTAGGCTCCAGCCAACGTTCAGGGTGGTATTTTGTAGCGTTTATCCAATACTCTTCGTTCCTGTTGATAGCCCACAGGTGGACGCCTATTGAGCTGCCTGCTGGTATCTTCACTTCTCCTAGAAAAACATGCAAGCGTATTAATTGATAAAATTTCACTAAAAAAACGTAAAAGGGATATAGGTAAGACATCTATATTTTTTTTGTCACATAGTGTGAGGCTGCAATTAAAATGTCATCAGTACTTTAAAGAAAAGGAAAAAAGAAAGAAAGGCAGTAAAATCCAATTCAATAAAATCGTAACTGAGATTAGTAACCAGTTACAGAAAAAGCTTTCCTCTTTTCTCGTAACCATGACTGCTGCTGTTTTAGTAACTGTGTTTCGTACCCTTTTGCGGTATCGGAGTGAAAACTTTTTTCTTAATTTTTGGGCATTTTTGAAAGATGGAAAAAAACCATTGAGCTCGTGACGCCGTGCTGATGCCGGTATTAGTTTAGTATCGCATATTTTCGAGGCCTGGGAGAAATCACATGATGCGTTGGAAGTCTTTTGTGATTTGTCAAAGGCTTTTGACTGCGTGCACTTTGAAACACTGATTATGAAATTAGACCACTATGGTATCAAGGGCACTAGACTTACTCACGTCTTACCTAAGTGATCGCATACAGCATGTCGGCGTGAACGGCCAGCGTTCTTCAGGATCTTTGGTTACCATGGGTGTGCCGCAGGGTTCAATATAGGGGCCTTTCTTGTTTTTAGTATATATTAATGATCTGCCCCAAATAATTAAAGATGACCATGAGATTGTTCTGTTTGCAGATGATACGTCACTTCTATTTAGATTGAAGCGACAAATGACTAACTTTGACAACGTAAACAATGCAATCTCAAAAATTGTT
This sequence comes from Venusia cambrica, assembly GCA_951394065.1. Taxonomy (NCBI): domain Eukaryota; kingdom Metazoa; phylum Arthropoda; class Insecta; order Lepidoptera; family Geometridae; genus Venusia; species Venusia cambrica. The sequence goes on along the minus strand of OX596040.1, from coordinate 3,583,773 downwards.
AACTGGTTTAATGTAAATAACTTAGTCATCAGAAAAAGACCAAATGTATTCGATTTATTTTACCAAATGTAACTGAAGTTGAAGCTAATGTAAAAGTTAAAGAGGAAAACATAGAATTCTTCAAAAAACTTCAATGGGGCCCACACATAGATAAACTGGCGAAGAGACTTAGTTCTGCAGCATATGCTGTAAAAAAGATACGTCTTCTCACAGACGTTGCTACAGCAAGACTAGTTTACTTCAGTTACTTTCACAGTATTATGTCATATGGCATAATACTGTGGGGAAGTGCTGCAGATATAGACACCATATTCGTTTTGCAGAAGAGGGCTGTTCGCGCTGTTTACAAAATGGGTCCCAGAGATTCATTAAGAGACAAGTTCAAAGAAATAAATATATTGACTATGCCCTGCCAATATATTTATGAAAATATTATGTACGCGCGTAAAAACATAAGCTTATTTGACAAAAACTGTGATAAACATAATTATAATACTAGAAATAAGAATAAACTCGCTGTTCCCACATCTAGGCTCCATAAAGTTAATAAATCGTTCATAGGGCAAACTGTACGCTTTTATAATAAATTGCCAAGTGATGAGCTAAGCTTGTCAAATAATAAATTCAAAAATTTTGTAAAACAAAAACTATCCAGGAAAGCTTATTATAAAATTTCAGATTACCTAGAAGATAAGAAAGCCTGGCATTAAAAAAAAATGAATTTGCTCCAGTGAATTAATTGTAATTAGTATTACATAATTTTAAGCTATTGTAATGGATCATGAAAAAAAAAAGCCCCACTAGCCCGAGATTCTTGCCTTTCTCCTTGTGTGCTGGTCGCGATTCCGAACAGGCGGTAGATTTGACGTTTCAAAGTGATCCTAAAAAATCTTACTGAATAAATATATTTGACTTTGACTTTGACTTTGACTTTGACTTTGACTTTGACTTTGACTTTGACTTTGACTTTGACTTTGACTTTGACTTTGACTTTGACTTTGACTTTGACTTTGACTTTGACTTTGACTTTGACTTTGACTTTGACTTTGACTTTGACTTTGACTTTGACTTTGACTTTGACTTTGACTTTGACACCACACCGACATCACCTTTGACATATTTGACTTTAAATACATTGCCACGTTATCTGTTCGATCTTGAAAGGTACGGTAAAGGACCGTTTGATGACTGCCTTTAACTATAGACAGACGGTTGACAGCCGTGACAGGTATCTATCAACGTCAGCTGAAAGAAGTCATTGTGTCAGTTGTGTTGAAAAACAACCCCCATTATTAAATATCGCAACCAACGCGACAACATTGAGATTCAAGTACCAACCAGCTGGCTTACCCTAGAACACGATTACGATCGATCGGTAAAATTCGGTTGAATGCGAACCTAGCGGCAAATTGACTTCATATTGTGTGGATTTTGAATGTAATAATCGCGATTGGAATTGAATTGTCCAATCCTATAAATCAATAGAGACCAAAAATTTACATCTACGCATTGTGTTAGGTATTGCGTTGAAATCGGAATTGAGGCAATAGCAAATGTGTAACATTTTCCTGAGTAAAATTTTGTTTTGTGCGTATATCTAAACCTAAATTATTGATTCACCGGTTTTCAATACAAGCAAACATCCCTAGTGCTGAATATAATGCAGCTAACTTCATGTGTATTAACACAATCATCATCCAATACTAACGCGATTACGATTTCAATCCAATGCTATCAAATTGTTTTTCAAGAGTACGGCAACTAGTCGATATTGTTTGTATATTGGATTGCGAATGATATTGAATTGGAATTTTATTGGTTTCGAGGTGGTACCAACAATCTCAGCTGTTATCACTAATGTTGGCATTCCCGGAGTGCCACTGTCTTTCTGTAATACTTGTAAAAATTTTGCCTTCATATGTTTATCTGAAATTGTAGTATCTTTGATAATTTTGAATGCCCACAGTGAATAGGTTTATTTTTGATTAGCGTTCTCCAACTTTGCTCACATCTTCACCTGCTTTCATGTGAGCTCGTGGTCAAACGCTTAGATAACTGTCATCAATAAAAAAATTCTGGACTTTACCAAGTTGCATATCTGTAGTGGTATCTCTAGCTATGATTGGAGCAATAGGGTACAGCCTCAAAGCTTCTTTGATAGCCGCTTCTAAGTACGTCAGTTTTGCTAGATGGTGTCTTGTCAATGATTCCTCTTCACCCATAACGTCGATGATTCTGAAAATATACATAAATATAGATAGCCAGTTCCTCAGACTGTTGAGGATTCCGGGTGAACTGCGATTCCGCCTTCGGCCTTATATCAGGTGACATGAAAGATAAGCTCTTCCCCGTCAAATAATAAAAAAAACGACGCATTGATCTGGCTGGCAGCGACCACTTAACCACTTTAAGAGTTTCTCAATTTTTCCGCACTTAAATTTTTCGATACAATTAGACTTTAGACTTACAAAGAGACCTTCCCTTAAAAAATATGCTGTCGGATGTTTGAATTTTATTGCCTAGCTCAATTAAAAAGCCAATGCACTCCGAGTTTTCAAAAAATCCATGTTACCAATCACCATTTTTAATAATAAATCAAATAATAAATAAATATTACAGGACATTAATTTTACACAGTAATGGGCCTTAGGTTATCCGACTGCTTCCCTTGTACATAGTTAGTTTAATAATTGTACGTAGGTACTATTTTAATTCATTTGTTAATAACAATATGTGTATTAAGAAGTAATGAAGTTAAGAAATCAATAATTATCCCATACAGGCTATCCAATAATCTAAAAACATAGTTAACTAGGACAAAAGAGCTGTTGGAATTTATAATAAAACAATAAGAGCGCACATACCTATGCTTGTTTTCTTTGTGTTTTTCGAATGTCGCAGATTTTTCCAGACAAGTTTTAATACAAAAATTGCTCTACTCACTCTTTGTATATCCTATCCTGAACGGCAGAATCTGAGCCAATACAGATCAGAGTGAAAAGCAGCTCATAGGTAGTGGTATCGAATGCGGCTAGCAGCACATTGTCACACAGACATCTGAGCTGGTGGTCTGTGAAGATACTGCCTTCAGGCGTCGAGCTGTTTTCTATTATCAATTCGAGAAAACTCCTGAATTTTTCTGTAAAAATATCATTTTAATATGTTTACAACCGTTCTTAGGTAATGGAAGCAATTTGGTAGAAGAGTATAATTTAGATAATAAAGCTTAATACTAGAGATAATAAAGTTTTAGGTGTTATCAATCTTAAAGAATTATTAATATTTTATTATTAATTAATAATTGGTATACTAGAAATTAAAAAAAAGTTAAAGGCACCACTGATAAACAACAAATAGAAAATAATTTGGTCAAGTACTAATCTACAACGTCTATTAACAAATAAACATTTTCGTAAAATTAGCAACAAACAATGTTATCGAACGCCTTTGTGCATAGCTACAATCAATTGAATCACCTAATTGTGAAGGTTAGTAATCTTGTTAGGTATTCCTAGTGCTTGTTAGTATAGTAATTAGTTACAATATGACTTTGGCTGTGATAAATAATTCTAATCCTGTTCAGGCGTACTCAGTACAGAATATAGATTACGGATCAACTTTAGCGGTTGCAAAATAATTGAATCTGGTGGTTGTGAGTTCGAGGACTGACGGTGCATTAATAATGTTTTCAATTATGTGTTTTTTCGACCAAAAAAACAAAAAAAGCACATTAATGTGTTTTTATGGTTTTTGCTCTGCTATGAAAATGATGTTTGTTGTCCGATCGAGTTCAGCAATATAAGCGTGTACAACAACTAAAAATGATATTCACCTTTACGAATGTGAACTCCTGTAAGTAGGTACAGGTCGTATTTTTGAAGCTTATCTTGATAAGCAAATAGCAAAAAAGCAAAGTCCTAACACCAACCACACCAAGCACACATGTATCGCCCTAGAGCCTGAACCCGGTGCCTCCCGAGTCTGATACCGGTGGGTGCCTCTATAAAATACATAACAGTTAGCGAATAACACCCAAACAGAGAACGAACATTTATCACACAAATATTTATCCCGAGTGGAATCGAACCCACAACCGTAAAGAAGGAAGAGATGTGAGGCCTGTTGACTATCAGAAATACATGACGTAAAGACCGAACACAATGTTGGTTGCGAGGTCTACTATTCGCAGAACTACTAGTGCTACTGTGATTTGGAGACTTATAGATTTTTTTATCACGCTACAAACATGAAACATACGGAAAAACATAAATTTTTAACATAGTAAGTAGAGGTAGGTTTACAAATTTAATTAAGTAAATGAAGTCAGTCGGTATAAGCCAAATAACATACCAACCAAACACCCAACTTAGCCTGAACGTACCTACCCTCGATTATTCGTTGGTAAACTCCAGGCTTCTGTCGCCAGAAAAAGGTCCCAAGTCAGCATAGTGCTGAAAGTGTAACCTACTCAACACTGGTATTCTGTTGGAATCTTAAACGAGTGGTGTCACAGATGTCTGAGTAAGCACAGTGTGCGCTCTATTGCTATTGTTATTGCTAAGTAGTTGTTTTTTAGAATGAATACTTTCTAAGTGGTTTACAAAAGGAAGCTACCCTTAATATGTCAAGTCTCTAGGACCACTGAGTATGTGCTTGGATTGTCAGTCAATTAAGTCGATTTTGATGTGTTGTAGAAGTAACGACATTGATACTTACCATGGTCGTTTGCTAGATCTTTGTTATTCAGTCGCTCTAAAAATTCCGACTTTCGTATTTCGACCATCTGAAATAAAGCCAAATTGTTAATCATCTGCCGTAGCGGTCACGGATTATGAATTTACCGAGTTGGAAGAACTCGGCGCATGGATGTCGTAAAAGTCCACTAAGGTTTCTCTCCAGAAAAAGGACAGCAGCTTCCTTCTGTGTATTTTCTACACCTTTACTGCGATCACCAATCCGCCTGGTGCGTGGTGAATATGACAAAACCATCTAGCATTGGAGGAGTCCAGTAGTGGACGCTAAAGGGTTGTTGATGAGATGTGTTAACGATAACACAAATCACTGTCATGATTCACCACTAAAGGATTAAAGATCATAATGGTTTGAAATAATAGGTCATCCACCATTAGTACTTAGATAGAAATAGCTGCCAACACCCTGGTGCAAACTCATATTCACCTTTAATCCACAGGTGGATATTTTTCCTCAGTCTATGCTACGTTTTACGAGCTCTTTCATCAAACTGAGTTAGAATGCCCATTCTAACTCTGCCTACTCGAATGTGACATGGCCTAAAGAACCAACCTTTGTAGACACTTGGTGTATTACTTCTAAGGAAGTATCCTGTTCATCTTTGTAGCTTGTACGATTGAAGATGGCGTCGAAAATAAGCCAGTACTTTTGCACCCTCATAGTGGCTATTTCGAAAACTTTATGTACAGCTCCCACGTATTTCTCGTTGACAAAGTTCTTTCCATCTTTGCGCATACCCATGGTTGTTTCTGAGGAGCATACCATTAGCATTTTCATCTTCTTATGCCGCCTTTATCCCACGCTAGATGTAGTCAATATGTTATATTCTCCCACTCACTTCAATCAGCCGTCAGGCTTGTGTCCTTATCTTTCATACCCATGTTCTCTTTCACACAATCCATCTATCTTTTCCTCGGCATTTCTCTGCTCGCATGTCTAACAAACCATAATTAAGGCAATCCAAACTTTTCGACCGAGAAACTTTTCGACCGAGAATCTTTACTATGTTTTAGTTAATCCACCGAATAGCTAATATAGCGCATGTTTATTGAAAACTTCCTATATCGGGTATGTTATTTATTCATGTACACTGTTTCCTATAATATTTAAAGTATTTTTTCTTTCTCTACCTAGGTTTGCTGGAAGAAAACTCTTATGAGGGTTAATCTCACCTTTGCCATACTTTTTAATTTTAAATTTACTGGTATCATTACTTCTATGTGTATGGCAATAAAATAAATAATAGAGAATGGAACCAACCCTAAAAACTGATAGTAACTTACGACAAGTGGTTTCTAAAACGTTCCTAGTGATATCATCCGTGATATCGACGTATTCACCGATTTTGTTGTCTAGATCTCGGACCAGCTTAGCGGCTTGACTGTTAAACACTTGCAAGTAGCCGTCGAGGATCTGCTGTTTGAAGGCTAAATCTAAAACCCGTCTGTTACGTTTCCATACCGCCCCTGAAAAAAAATATCCCGTAGGTCAGCAGCCTTAGTGAACAATTTCTACCCGTTTTAATTCTCCTGTGGCTAGGTTACTTCAAAATTTGACCAGAACATGGGGAAGGTGTGATCTCAGTTACGGCTGAGTAAGAGAGATAAGAGAGATCACAACACTGGTTGGACCTGTACAGGTCAACTTGTTTAGTGACTGTTGAAATGCCAATCGGTTGTCAGGCATGAAGCGGTTTGCTGTGTTCAGTCGGTGCGCGGGAAACCCAGTGCCTCTGGGTAAGCTCGCTCCAAAATAGACTCATCTTTGCTTGGCCTTAAGCTAGACAAGCTTAGAGATCAAGAGTTTACCCATCATTTCTTATAGAAACATGGGCTGCAGAATCCTCCTTAAAACCAATGCAGCGATCACCGCCTTGCCAAAAGAGATGATAGTGGTATATTTATATTATCTTACTTGTCGTCTTACATAAAATTTAAACTAGATTAGATACAAAGTGTAATTTTTCAAATTCGGAACTCTGTTTATGAAACATTACCTACATAGTACAATGAAAACTCCGGGTAACGACGAAAGAGTGTCAACAATAATAAAATATTTATTTAGGTAGGTATGTAGTATACGTTATATACCTGATATTGCCTAATGTAATGTTAGATCAATTTGCAAGAGTCCATTCCAGAACTAGAATATACCGCATGACTAATGAATACTAAAGATTAAGCTCAATATATTTAGTAGTTCAAAGAATAAAGTACCTAATTTAGAAAAGCATTTTTGTGCTTTTAGTTTTGTTTGTTTTTTTACGATGTTAACGTTTATTTTTCATTGAGATAAAAAAATGTTACACAAAAATAGATAAGTATGAGAATTGACAACTTATGATACGAATGTTACATATACAACATATACAAATTACCTTCAGCCGATACGAGAGTGTCTCCAAAGAGTGGCTCTATGTATTTGTAGATAAACATCTTCTCCAGGCATTTAGTGAGAACTTTTGTTGAATTGTCCACGTTCGTGATTACTGCATGGGAAAGTTACTTGTAAATCTTTTTTGTTTGGCTGTTTGCCATCCTTTTTTTATGCCATTACTGGCTGATGGTGAGTGCCGCTTTTTTTTTGTACGACGGGGAAGCGCTTGGCCTTCATCTCATCTGGTCTTTTCAATTATGATAAGACCGAAGGTGAAAGCGCACTTCACCCGGAATCCTCAACAGTCTGAGGCTATCATATCTCTAAATGCTAAAACACATTTTTTTTTAATTGTTTGTATTGGCGATAAAGTAAGGTTCTATGGTGGTAGCTAGCCAGGTCGACTTAAACATAATCCTACCACCAACCAAACCTAGCACACTATTGTACTTCCCCCTGGAAAGAATGGCCGCTATAGGTGCCTTTTACAAGTCTCATAGCTAAGTCGGTAGTAGCTCTGCCTTCTGCGCTGTAGGCTGTGGGTTCGATTCCTACCCAGGACAAACATTTGTGTGATGAATATAGATGTTTGTTCTGTGTTTGGGTGTTGTATCATATAGTACGTATGTATTTACAAAAGTATTTAAGTATTCTATCCGTAATCTAGTTCCCACATTTCACGCTATGTTTAGTATGGGGCTAGATGGCGCTGTGTAAAAATTATGACTTGTAATATTTATTTATTTTGGAATACCAAAATAAACAAATAAATATTATATTAGTGGCCATTGTGCGATGATACCATTATCATAATGAAGCGATTGGTTTAGTAGAATCGGGGTCCTGATGCACAGAATGGTCTTACTAATCGGACTTTATGTTCTAACCAGACTGGGGACCTTACAATCAGTTACCAAGATTCAAACCCAGTATCTGTGGATCGAGAGCCATAAGTCCTACCAATATACCACGGAGGTGATCATCGATTACAAGTCCTTCAACCCAGCCGACCACTCTAAGACACGTGAGTCTATGTATGAATGTTTCTTGCAGTCCGTCATTGTTTACTTTTAATTTATTATAGTTTCCCTTACCGTAAAATGACTTCACACAAAGATGAACACCAGAAATACCACCGTTTTTAACAGAGTGTGCGCCTAAATCTTCAATGAAACGGAAAATATCTGCAAAAATGCAAAAATATAAATATTCTTCTGTAAGAAAAGAGTGTGACGATTTTTTTTTATTGTACGACTGGGAAGCGCTTGGCCTTCATCTCACCTGCTTACTTCCTGTCAGACAATAAAAAAAAAAATTGCCAGCTACTGGGAACGTTGGCTGTGGCCATGTTAAGCCCAGACAAGCCTCAAAGTCTAGACTTTACCCATTTTATGCTAAAAATAAAACTTTTAACAAAACAAGTCAATTCAAAAGTTGGTGATGTAGGTATAGAACAGAATAACTGCATATTTTTTGCCATGATCGACATCATCATAATATGTTTGGATTGTGTTATAATGACAGTCTAGTTACATCTTATTTTATAATACTTATTTTTATACAAACTGGTAAACAGGTCCAGATAAAACATCAAAAAATCATGTTTCCACAGTTAAAAAAATAATGTTAAATTAAACTAATTATGTACAAAGGAAACAGCGACATTAAAAGGTCCTAAAGACCGTTACAAACGGCCTTTAAGTAACTCAACTGTTCCAAGGGCCCTACTATGGAAATCGAGCGTCGTCGGTTTCAAAAGAACTTGTTATTGTCATTTTTGTATTGAAAAACGTTCCAATCTGTTAACGGATCCGTTAAGTTTCGTTATTTGTAATAGACCTACAGACCAATAGGTACAGACCTATTGGTCTGTAGGTCTACTACAGACCAATAGGTCTGTAGTCTACCAGACGTAAGCGTGCCCAAGACACTGGCTGCGTTGCCACGCTAAAATAGCTTTCATTGTCAGCTTACCTTCTGTTATGTGAAAGATTATGTTGTAAGCTATGACGAAAAGAAATCTCAAACAAAAATAAGAAAACAAAATTACCTTTACTGGATCGTAAAATTTTCCATAGATGACCTATAACAGGTAACCACCCGGGGTATAATTTAACATTTTTGGGGCAATACCTATTGAGATAAAGTATGAATAACCCACACATACACACAGACAATATAAATATCGATAAAAACATTTTGCACAAAAATGTATTATAGACGTAGAATACAGGTAAGAGCGTGAATAGGATTGAAGGAATACTTGATTGTCGTAACGAGCAGGTAGTGACTTTTTCTTGCATAGAATATTAATTAGGTAGTTAAATTTCCTGACGTGAATAACGTAGTTTGCTTAGCAATGAGAGAGTCATAGAATAAGTTATATGCAAAGCAAACCGCCTCAGTGGTCTAGTGGTTCAACCTACCGATTTCAGATCCCGGGTTTGATTCCCAGGTTAACAATATTGTGCTTGGTTTGGTTGGTGGTAGGACTTTGTTTAAGTCCACCTTGCTAGCTACCACCATCTTACCAAATTCTGTAGCCATAACAACAATTCTAAAAAATGTTGTGTTCCGGCATTTAGAGGTAAGATAGCCAGTTCCTCAGATTATGAAGGATTCCGGGTGAAGTGCGCCTCTACCTTCGGCCTTATCTTGACTTATAACCAGGTGAGATGAAGGCTTCCCCGTCGTACAATAAAAAAAAATGAATGAGAGCAAAACACCATAACACCGACCGTACGTCATAGTGGGTAGACAAAATACAATAAGCAAAAAATAAAATCTGCAAATTCAAAGTTTCGAATTGATCGGATTGAAAATGTCGTAGTTCTTTCCTCTACAATATCTCAAAAACTACCCTAGTTAACAAAAAACCTTTTTAGAAATCAATTTCTTTTATATATAAAATTAATTAATTTTCGATAAATACCCATATTTCGTATCAAAATAAAACATTGAGTGCCAAATAGTCCAACTTAGATCGGAGATTACAAAAACTAAAATTAATAAAAATTTAAATGAAGACTAAATAATAGGTAAAACCTTAGATAGGATACAGGAAGTATCTGTAGGAACAAAATCTCAGCCTTTCACAAATTTTATTGGTAATAATAGCTAATTACATCTTGACGGCTAATTAAACAATAAAATATACACGGTGAGTTTTTTTCCAGGGCCAGTGAGGCCAATCTGAAACCGTGAGAGTTATCGGAAAGATATGGTAGGAGTTACGTGCTCGATTAAAAATAAGTTCTGCATAAAAGAAAATCTATTTTTTTATAGTGCCGAGTTCTTATAATAATAAAAATAATGTATGATGACTATGTGCCCAAAGTTATCCAATAACTCACACACTTTACAGATATAAAATTTATAAATTCATTATTATGCAGCTTTACCATGAAAGGTTGGATACAAATTGGTACCAATCGTACCATCAATGGTACAACTCAATGGTTTGTCCATTTTCAACGTTCATTTCCTTTTTTCTATGCTAATGAAGTACCCAGATGCGGGCTTGAGCATCACATCCAACTTGAGCACTAAGTCGCTGAGGTCGGCTGTGATGCGGTAATGGCGGAGGACAAATGACAGCGTCGTCTTCATCGACATGTAAGCGTAGCTCTTCCCTGTAACATAAATTGATAAAATTGCCAAAAAAGGTCTTCAAACATTCTCAAACTTTGGTATACATACTCTGAACAAAAAAATATACCTTTACTAAAAATTGCATTCAGGAAATAGGAAGCGATCCATAATTTTGAATTTTAAATGTTTATTTTTTACATTCTACATCTTTAAATACAGAACAAATATCTGTGTTCATCACACAAATGTTCGTCCTGGGTGGGAATCGAACTCACAGCCTACAGCGCAAAGGCAGAGCAACTACCAACTGAGCTGTGAGGCTTGTCAATAACATCATAATAATCAATTTTAATCATGCCACAGATCATTCTCAATAATTTATGTCAGGTCAATAATTCAGTGTTAATTTATGTCAGGAACTATCAGAAACCAAGTTCGTTTTGATAGTTTGACATTGACAGATTAAAGCTTGATACATTCGGAGTACAATGAGACCGAATGCGGTATGGTCCAATAAGAAAAGCAATTCGGGCATTTCGGGGACACGTGAAATCAATCAATCAATATTTATTTATTTTTCTTCACAAATAAGGTTTAACTTCACTTAATCCCGTGCATTTGCGCGCCGGCGATGACGTTAGCGGTTAAACATGACACTGCTTATTGCAATCTTTTTATTGGGTTACATCGGTTTCGTACCCCAAGAGACGGGAACGGGACCTTATTAAAAAGCCTCCTCTGTCCATCCGTGCGCAGTTTTTTTTTTATTGTACGACGGATAGCGCTTGGCCTTCATCTGGTTACAAGTTAATATAAGGCAGAGGGTGGAGGTTAGCATGTCTGTCAGCGAGAATTACCTTCACCTCGATCACCAATCCAACTGGCAAACGTGGTGAATATGGCAAACCCTCCAGTTATTTGAATGAGCTGTTGGTAGAGGCAACGGAAGTCTGATGCTGTAGTCCGATCAGATCCACACCACACTCGCCACATCCATCTGGGATGCTCTGCATGCAGCCAAGGACTGAGTACGATAGCGCGCTATCCTATCTGGAGATCACTCTCAGATAATATGGAATCCGATGCAAGGATTTAAGTTAAGAAATCATACACACCAATACAAGTCCGCCGACCTATCATGAAGGCTGCGAAGGCGTTGGAGCTTTCAGGCAGTTTGGAAGGGTCGAGCCATCGCTCAGGCTTAAACTCATCCGCGTCTGCTCCCCAGGACGGGTGTCGGTGGATCCCAAACACGAAGATGAAGCAAGTCCTGCCAGCTGATAAGGTGCTATTCTCTGAGAAGTAGGTATAGAATTTAATAAAAAAATGGGAAAATTTTCATTTCATCTAGATCCAGTGTTGCCATGGCGATCGCGGCTTAAGAAGTGACCCCTCGGATTCAGCTAATGGATGTCGTAAAAGCCGACCAAGGGATGTCACCAGAAGAATGGCAGCAGCTTCCTTCTGTGTATTATTACATCTTTACTGCTTTCACCAATCCACCTGCCAAGCGTGAAGATTATGGCAAAACCCGCCAGCTTTGGAAGAAGCTGTGTCCTGCAGTGGTAAGTGTTGACAGCTGGGCTGTTGATGTGATACCAGTGAGAACTAAACTAAGATAACCGTTTCTGTTCGAAGACAGGAACCGCTTTGCCTTTATCTCACCTGGTATCAGGTTAAATAAGTCCGAAGGTGGAAGCGCAATTCACCGGGAATCTTCAACAGACTAAGGAACTGACATATCTTACCTTTTAATGCCGGAACACAACAATTAGAATTGTTGTTATGGGGACAGACTCGTGAGAAACTAGCAAGCCGAACTTCCTCGGGACGAATATGGCATAAATCAAAAATACCAGTATTTGTTAAAAACAATCATAAATAGATCATAGATCATAGATAGACACCTAAGTTTTTTTTTATATATTGACTTACTGAGTTTTACATCTTTATCGAGCCACCTGGCGGTCACCGGAACAATGGAGTACAACCTCATACTCTCCTTCAAAACTGCTTCCAAATAGACCAGTTTGAGCAAGTCTGTCTTATCCACATCCCTGTCTGCACCTTCAAATACTTCCTCCAATCTGGAACAAGTTGATTCGGGGTTTTGACTACATCGCTCTAGAGTCCCCACCAATTACTGGTGATCGGCGTCGGTATAGTAAGCAGTATTGACGCAAGTGCTGCCCCTACAAGAAGAGCTATACTCTAGCGACAACACTAGTTGTGGCTAGAGAAGGCATTGAAGTAAAGATCATTTGTTTTGGTTTCGATGATAATTCAAGGTTAAATTATATCAGTTATTTTCGAAAAATAAAATGGAACCGACTTGCCAAGCAAAATAACATGTTTTATGGCACCGCCTTCAAATTATATGAACTTACCCTTAAAGTTATTTTTAAGTTTATAGTGGTGAAGTCTGTTCCATTTTTTATTGTCAAAAATAACTTATTTTTAGCCTTTTTCGACACCACGACGTCTACGACATTATTTATGACTCGTGTGAGGGTGCAATAATTCGGGATTCTGGAAAATATCTAAGCAATGATGGGAACGAAGATAAATACAGATGACCTTAACAAATGTTAAAAATCGTTTCCTACTATGATACAGTGGGGTGCACTAGGTCAGGTTAATGGGAGCAATTTTTCGTTCCCATTATTCTGTTTTTGATTTAAAAGCCAAACAACTGGACCAATTTTGATAGAACTTCTATTGGATCTATCTGAAATTATATCCTTACAAACAAAAAAAAAATCAAATTGGTTGTGAAATGATGGAGTTCTGAGCTAACAAACTCCGAATTGAGAAACTCCTCCTTTTTTTGAAATCGGTTAAAAATAGGAGGGCCATTGCATTTTTCCATTGACCACGCTTGGTAAACGGATAGGTGATGAAAACATTCGTAGGATGATGCTACAAAAACCACAGAAATATATAAAAGCGATAAGTCCAAATGACAAAAAAAACAACTAATCATAGGAGATTTATAAAATCCTCATTGGTGGTTTTTATGGTGTGTAACAAAAGCAACCTATCAATGAGGGTTTTATACTATCGTGGTACCCAGATAAGAAGTAGCTGTCTCCTAAACATTCACAATTCACAAGCAAACATGATATTTTCTTAGTTCTAAGATGTAATATTATTAGTATGGAGTATATCAACGTTAAATCAAATCAAAATCACAAATGTACATATATATTTATATACAAGTTAAATTAGTGGTGGTATAAAAACTAGTGGTGGGAACTTGTAACCCGTCTGTTAGGTTTTGGAAAAACTGTGTTACAAGGAAAACCTATTTCTTGAGATCTGATCGAATAGACATGCAAACTAAATAATAGCTACAGCAATCCTGAAAAAGGTAGCTTAATCTAAATAACACTTTGCAATGTAATATAAAATGTTGATACCAACGTGGGTAAAAATCTAAATCCTAAATTACGTATCGGATTTACATCCTTGATTTCCATTTCATAATAATCGATTAGAGTTGACCTAAAACAGCGATGTAATTGTAATAATTTCCTTGAGCTGCATTTCCGTTTTAAATTGCCTACAATATGGGCATATTGCCTAATTCCTGCAAAACACTGATAGAGGGGTACAAGGTCAATAGGCACATGATGCTCTGTATATATTTTATACTGCGGACTGTGGGAATATTGCCCTGCATGTTTTATGGTACTGAGAGTCTGGCAAAACTTGGCCCATGTCCACGGTTTGCAAGTAGCTAGTATTCAATACGTGAGTTGCAAGCTTATCGCCGCTTAGCGGAATACACGACTTGCACGAGTGCACGACTGGATTTGAACCCACAACCTCCTCCCTACCCATACCCACTAGGCCATACAGCTCTATTCACTAATTCAAAACGCCTAAGATGTTGGGTTGATCAAGCTGCTCCTTTACATATTTTTCAAGTTTCCTGGAGGTCAAACGTTTAGCAAACAGTTAAAAATTCAATGAAATCTTATCCTGTTGCAACATTCAATGTGGTCTTGCTTAATTTTGGTCAAAATTAGAGAACATGGTATTGACAAAGCTAAAGAGTTTTCACCAAGAACCGTATATAGGTACTTTTATAGGCCATCACATCTTTTTTACCTTTTTTTTCCATTTATCAGATGATGATGTTTCATTTGTACATATACATATTTTACTTAGCTATAGATTATGTTTCTTTAGTTCTCCGAGTGGTATGAGAAAGCTGTTTTGACAATTGTACTCACTCATCAAAAACCTTCTTTTGCACCTCAGGATGGGATCCAATTAGCAAGAGAGTAAACATAAGCACGTTAGCCGAAGTGTCATGTCCGCCAACGATCATGGTGTCCACGTGGTCTCTGATCTCCTTATCTGTGAACACCCCTTCATCCATAGCTAGCTCTAGCAACAGGTCAAGGAATGGCTTCAGTTTTATTTTGCCGCCTATCACCTTTTCGTAGTAATTGTCGTTTGACACGGTTTTCGCTTTCATTGCTAATTTTCTTCTTTTAAGAACCTGAAATAATCACAAATAACTTATTACTAGGGACTTTTATCTCTAAGTTAATTTGTACTTCCCTATGCTAGCCAGAATTTCTTCATATTAGCCTTCATTTTCACGCAAAAACTTCTAGATTCTAGATCCGTTCAGCGATGTGATGGAGTAGCCAATATCAATATGGCATAAACATAGCGATGTAGCTTTTATCTAATAATAATATCCTCCTAGCCGATTTCAACTACGGAGACTTGGTATTTGCTTTAGCAGCTTCGATGTTTAGCCCGTACAGTAGGTAAGGTAAGTGTAAGTAACTTACAACGGACGCTGCTTAGGGTAGAACCACATGTGTATCATATACACGCGTATGACATTTCTTACCAAACTTACCAAAAACCATAAAACGCTTACCTAGAGCTGAGGAATAACCTTAGACACTTTTTATATCTTTGAAGATGTGGAAAGCCTGTGATGATAATACGTCCTGTATTTTTATTAATATATATATATATATTTATATCCTGTATTGTCAAACATTGCAGCAAGTAACAAAGGCAAAGTAAAATAACTTTGAAATCTGCAGTCTATACCCACATTTTATATGATATTTAACGTTTTGACATATTTTTAATCATATTCACCCTAATATAATTTTAATTCGAGAAACGGGTATTTATCGCGTATTTTACCTATATTTATCCCGACGTTTCGGCAGGGTTGCACCAGCCGTGGTAGCGGGCAAAGTTTAAAAAAGACTATATTAACCCCTTTGGCAATCCTTAATGTTAATACAAGTGTGCTCTTGGCAAATAAAAAAAAGTTAATTGTGAAGTCAACACCCTTTTAACAGTATATCCTTAACGCACCCCTTTCTTACAAAATCCACTATTAAAAGTTTTTTTTAATGTCCAGCCAATTTTCTTTCAATCAAAACCCCACAAGCCAAAATTCTTCTTGTCTCACGTAACTCCCCTATTTCTCAAAAATCTTCCCTAGTGTTAAAAATTTCCTTAACCGATTGATGAGTATTAATATGTTCTCTGCATATTCAAAATTTTGAATTGATCGGATCAACTATTCAAAAGATATGGAAGAAAAATTGTATCTGTTTTAACCTCAATATCTCAAAAACAACCCCACTTATCAAAAATCCCCGCGACATTGAATTTTTATATTCAATTTCATCAAAATCGGTTAATCCGTTCGAGAGTTACTGTAGTCACAAACGTTGCCACATACATACATTAAAGCATACATAAATACATATATTAATACAAACATACATTAATACAAACATACATACGTACATACAGTGCCAGATTTCCCAACTCAACTCAGAGATCTCGATCTCTTCGCACGCTCTATCAATAAAATATAAAGTTCCTCTTACAGTTTCCGACATATTGTGCACGATCCTCAAGCAATCATCCTGAGTCCTCTTCACGCTGCTGAACTGAAACATGAAGTTGCTGTGCAGCCAGAATTTTTGGAATCTATCGACGAGCGTGTAGAATATCTTCTCGGCTGCATCCACGTACCGTTGATTGAGGACTGTGTGGTCCCTAAAATCCACTCCTAAAACTGTCACTGAAACAGATTAACCAACCTTTAAGACTTGGTACCCGATGACTTGTGAAGGTCACCAAAAGCTTTTCAGACTGACGAGAAGACTGCCTCCGTGGTCTCGTGGGTTCGATTCAAAGGCCAGCTACCACCATCTAATATAATCCTGTCGTCATAACAACAATTCATAAATTGTTGTGTCACTGCATTTGGAGGCCAGTTCCTCAGTTCGTTGCGTATTCCGGGTGAAGTGCGCTTACACTTTCGGCCTTATCATAAACTTGAAAGTCAGATGAGATGAAGGCCAAGCAAAGAAAAAAAGATAGGTAACAATTATTATATGGCAGGTATATATTTTTTTTAAATACTTGTCAGCATATCTTTCGAACTTATGCCCGATGCGTCTGAGGTTGTTAGGTTTTTTATACATCCCAAAATACCCTGCTTTTTCAATTCAGTTTTTTTGCTGACAAAATACATTTTGACGAAGTCTGAAACATCTTTAATAAGCTGACCGTTTAAAGTAGAGCTACATCATTTTATTAAACACCGTTTGTAACGGTTCTTAGTAATCTGACTGTTCCCATTGTTCATGTAATTTTAATGGTTTGTGATATTCTTAAGTAATATTGAAAATATTTCTAAAATTCTAGATAAAGAACTAAAATTAAGCAGTATATTTTTGAGTTTAAAATCTGTAGCGGGTTACTTTCGATGAGACAGTTATTACAGGACACTAATTTCACACAGCGCCATCTAGTCCCAAACTAAGCATAACTTGTAATATGGGAACTAGATTACGGATAGAATACATAAATACTTTTTTTTTTGTAAATACATACTTATCATACAATACAACACCCAAACACAGAACAAACATCTATATTCATCACATAAATGTTTGTCCTGGGTGGGAATCGAACCCACAACCTACAGCGCAGAAGGCAGAGCTACTACCAACTGAGCTGTGAGGCTTATTTGTGAGTTTGCTAGTAGCAACTGTTGACGATTTTTAATAAATCTGTACCACTTCAACTTACGGCAAATCGTCTCCAAGGCATTATGCTTCGTATACTTCCAGTGGTCGAAAGGTCCTTTCCCAGCTTCAACTTGCATATCCTTCACCAGCTTCCTGGATTGACTGTTAAAGACTCCCATGAAGCCATCTAGCACCACTTGGCTGAATGCCGGCTGTAGAAGTTTTCGATGTACTTTCCAAATTGGCACTGTGATTACAACAATAAAATACATTTAAAACTATAATATAATCTAAAAAAAAATGTTGTGTCCCGGCATTTAGAGGTAAGATAGCCAGTTCCTCAGTTTGTTGAGGATTCTGGGTGAAGTGCGACTCCAGCTTCGGCCTTATCTCAACTTGTAACCAGGTGAGATTGTGTGCCAATTGCTTCTTCGTCGTACAATAAAAAAATCTACTTAACGACTTTTTGTAATGACCCTCAGGAAACCCATCTGTTTCCTTTGCAAAATGTGGTCCAAATCAACAATGAAAAATCACAATTTTTTTGTTTGCTTACGTGTTCCTGTGACCAAGCTCTCACCGAGCCATGGCTT
This sequence comes from Venusia cambrica, assembly GCA_951394065.1. Classification (NCBI taxonomy): domain Eukaryota; kingdom Metazoa; phylum Arthropoda; class Insecta; order Lepidoptera; family Geometridae; genus Venusia; species Venusia cambrica. Next base: position 3,565,427 of record OX596040.1, on the reverse strand, counting down.
GGCAAAGTTATAGAACTTATCCTTTTCCAAGCACGTGTTAGCGACAGTCAAAGCATCTTCTGGATCGGTTACAACTGAAATAATATTTTATATAATTAGTGAATCATTGTCTCGTCTTGAGTAGAAAACATTGTTACGACAAAAAAAATAATTCTTAGACTTTTTCGAAGTGACATGTTTTGACTTTGACTTTGAGCACTTATTGCACTTGATCTAGTAGCTGTCTTATTATTTCTATCGTTTATTATTTTATCTATGCATACATTATACATACATACTCTTATTTAGGCCAGTGAATTAGCATTGTTATTCTGCGTGGCAATGCAGTGTCTTGTGTACGCGTCTGGTTCTGATCAGTTGATTTATGAGTACCTGTAGATCGTTTGTACCTATAGGTACCTAGGTAGCCTGACAGCTTTCTCATAATAACTTGTTTACGAAGTAGATAGGTACCTACATAATACTTCTGAAATTTATTCAGCATATATCACGGAAAAAATCTCAAGCATTCTTATTATAAAACACGGTTCTAATATCTGTGGAGTGCTACAGGTTGTTAATGTGATGAACCAGATTTGTTCTTACCATAAATCGTGCGAGGGCCGATAGAAGCAGAAACAACACCGCCAACGTTGTAGCTCTTACGCGTCAAATCATTGAGTGAATTCCATAGATCTATGGAAGAATATTATTGATATCAATCTCTTTTTGAAGCAAATCTAAAAACCAAAGGGAAAGAAATCTCACTGTGCCTACCACATTATCACAGTAGTTTACTACACGTGATGTAGGAGTTTATTTCACTGTCTTTGTACTACCAGATTTAGTGCCTACTTATTCTATACGTTAGAGACGCTGTAAAAGTTTTCATACAATTTCTCTACCGTACCTTGCTATTGACTGCAGTTGGCATAAGACTGTGGTAGCGATGGTAGCCACACAAAAAGGCTTTGCCAGGATTGAACCGATCTATGAAAAATGCTTATTGTCGAACTGACACACGTGGGTACAAAGAGCTCTGTTAGATTATTAATGTCATAAAAAACGTAGCCGCTACTGCGGTCGTAGTGTAATGTAGTGGTTGGCCCCCTGGTGTCAGATCCAGAGGTTTGATTCCCAGGGGAAAACGAAATTGTTCTTGGTTTTGTTGGTTGTAGGACTTTGAGCACCATCTTACCTAAGTCTGTCGTCATAACAACAATTCTAAATTATTGTGAATTAAGAGTTAAGATCCCATTTGTCAAAGTTGGACAAGGTGCAAAACACTGCGATGCGGGTAATAGGTGGATTTATAAGAACAACGCCTATACATGTCTTAGAATGCGAAGTGTGCTTGTATCCATTGCAGTTCAGACGAGAATACCTCGCAACTAAATATTGCCTAAAAGCTCAGTCAGTTACTAATAATCTTACCATCATATTGTTAAAAGAATTAAAAGATCTTTGTGCATCAAGGTATTGGTACAATAGAAAGAAACCCATGCTTTTATCAATTTTCGAAAAGACTCGAAATGAGATAATTAGGAGCAGTAACCCTCTACAAATGTTTTCCCTAAATACTTGGATGTGCGATCTCAAAACAGATTTTATAATGATAGAGATTGAGGGTATCGATAAAGCAAAAAGTCAATATAACGATAGAGAGCTTAAGTGTTATACGTTATATATGTTGAATGTTATTTATAAAGATTTTCATAAAGTATATACCGATGGTTCCAAAATGGAAAATGGAACAGGTGCAGCATTTTATGATCCCAGTCTCGATGTGAAGGAAACATACAATGTCATTTCGCAATGTAATAGCATTATGTTGGTGGAACTCTTTGCAATCTCAGAAGCATTGTCATATGTAGCCACTCTAGGCTCAAGCAAAGTCGTGATTTTAACGGATAGCCGAAGTGCTTTGCAACATGTAGCTCGATGCGCCTCAGGTATCCGAGGTGCTTCGGTAGCTTACGAAATATTAAAGAAAGCTTTATTTCTTTTAAACAATGACGTGGATCTGAGATTGCAATGGGTGCCCTCACATGTGGGAGTTCGAGGAAATGAAGAGGCTGACCTTCTTGCAAAACAGGCTATTGAGATGGGAGCTGAAGTTTACATTATTCCTGAACATACAGAGATTTTATCAAAGTACCGATACAAAGTTTTTGAAAAATGGAAAAAATCATTTAGTGACGTATCTTGTACAAAAGGGATATGGTACAGAACTTTGCAAGGTGAACCCCCTCGTATTCCTTGGTTTTCAAATTGTAAGCTGAAGAGACATCTTATTGTTATAGCTCACAGGCTGCGTTCAGGACATATTCCACTGAATAAATTCAACCATCTCATGAGGAGGGCTGATTCCCCCAACTGTGCCTCGTGTGGTGTCATAGATGACGTTCACCATATTTTGGTGGAATGTGTTCGGACGCAGTCAATGAGAGACCAAGTGCTCACTCGCTTTAATTTACAGCTCTCAGAGGTAGGATTGGTGCAAAGCGTGTTATCGACTCCATTGTGTGAGGCCGCTAGGGTGTTATACACAATGGTGTATGATGTTTTAAAATCAGATTAGGTTGTTAAATTTTGTAAGCCACTACGGGACTGGCATATTCGAACGACGAAAAATGTCCCAAAAAAAAAAATTGATTAAAAAAAAAAAAAAAAAGAGTTAAGATGTCTAGTTCCTCAGACTGTTGAAAATTCATCTCCAGGTGAAGTGCACTCCAACTTTGGCCCTATCACAACTTGTTACTATCGGGTGAGACAAGGGCTAAGCGCTTCCCCGTTATACAATAAAAAAAAACAAAGGAGGAATAAGTAAACAAAAGAATAAAAAAAAATTAGGAGAATAAAAAAAAAAAAATTGTAAAAACAACACACAGATTATCATTGAGTGACAAATGCTGGCGAAACATTTTATACGGAAATCTTGTGCCGATAATTGAAAGAAATGACTATTTTAGAGAAACTGTCGTTGTTCATGCTACATGCTCGACTTAGAAATATGTTTTTGCTGTGGCGGCAAGGTACCCTGGGCTATAGCAGTCCTAAAGATAAAGACAACGAACTATAAAAGATGTCAACGGAATATTTCCTGTCACCTCTAGGTCTCTAAGACAGAGTGAAGTTGACCTCCTGGTCAACGATAGAAGGATCTTTCCCAGAAGGCACTAGCTATTCACAAACATTCGGAAAGCCTTGTCGGATCGAATTCGGAATCTTCCGATAGAGATTCTGAGAACGCTATTCGGAACAAACGAAATCTAAAACTTTTACATAAAAAATTAAAATTTTAGATTTCGTTTGTACGTCGTTGCCATCTATCAGACCATATATATAAGGCGCTGCGCAAACGTAGACACATTTTGTTGCCGACACGGCACACCAACATAGGGAATCATCGCAGCTCATTACAATTGTAAGGAAATTTGTTAATGTTGTTTGTGTCTTCAACTGACGAGTTGTAATTTCCAGTTACCGACACCGAACACTTTTTATGTGTTAAGTGGGAGCAACTGGACACAAAAAATGTTTTTCGAATGCGAAATTACGCAGGGAGTGGATATTATTACATACGTATCTGATAACAAGACACAAAAGTGTCCACTTTTGCGCCCTGCCTAAGTTGAATCAGACACAAAGTTCCAATCTGAAAACATTTAGTGTTTTTGAGAATTGCTTTACGATGTCTTTGACCTAATCCCTCCATCTCCTTTCCACCACCGGACTAGCAGACGTACGGCTTTTTTTCTGCACAGATAAAATCTTGGAGTCCAGCGTGCTCCTTTCTTGGTCAGACGCTTGACTATCACCGATAAAAAAAAACAGGTCTTGTGATCATTCGGCCGTAAACGTTAGCAAATGTCAGCGATTCCGTTACCCGGGCACACCTACCCCACCCTGTTTCTGCATAAGGTGTAAAAACTACAGATAAATAAATGGTACTCACAAATACTGTCCCCCACAAGGAGATGAGCATGTCCGATCAACGGCCAGCCCCCAGAAGTGACAGGAGGCTCATCAGTCCTTTGCTGCCTCTGTTTCCAGATCCAATAGGCTCCGAGAGCGATGCAGATCACAACTAGCACTATCATTGTCACTCATTTAGCTTAAAACTGAAACGTAAATTATATTTGGGAGCGCATGGTCCCAGCATGGAAGCAGCTGGAGGTGGATGATAGGTGGGTATGAAATTTCTATTTAATTACGGATGTAGCACCCAACAAAATAGTAATTTTTGTCAATTATAATACACTATAATAGTTCTCAATACAATACAATTGATTGTCGTCTTGAATCTATTTTGGCAATACAACTCTACTGAGTGCACTATTGCGGAACACTGCACCCTTCTTTTGAGGCCAAGTTAAACATATCCTGGCCTCAATAGAAGGGTTATGTTTCAAGTACAATTGTGCTTCAGTTACAGGCACATCAGCCTTTACAACCCTAATGCAATAAGAATATTTCGATGTTCACAAGCATTGTAGGTTGCAAATTTGCCGTCTGGAGGACCACCTGGTTGGTACACATTTTTATAAGCCTCCATACGCCTGCTCATTATTTTAAGGTAAGCCGTTATATTGCTGAGAGCGTGATGTTTTAAGTAAGAGACGGTTTGCGATAAATTGTAGCTTTAAAAACACATCGCGAATTCAAAAAGAGATATTCGAGACTGCATACGCTATACGTGTAGCTCTCAATACGGAAAACTAAACTTAAAATAAAAAAATATTGTTGTTACTAGTTACTTGTAGCCTGATAGTCTTTGGAGGCGAATTTTACTTTTTAGAGTTCCGTACCCTAAGGGTACCAACGGAATCATATTACTAAGCTTCCGCTGTCCTTTCGTCCATCTCATAAAACGTAATAGGTAGATAGTTGAAATTTTCATATAGTTACAATACTAATTCTATTGTAACCATAATAAGAATTTGAAAAAATATACGGGGAATCCCTTCTATTCCTAATGTAGAAAAAAATAGCCTTGAAATGTGGGGCGGAACCCTAGGTGTTCATGACCGCATTTAACTGATATATTTGAATCCAGGTTGTATTTTGAAGCTATAACTAACCAAAAATTTTCTTGTGCTCAATGGAAACACTTTTATTATTACTCACAGGCCCCTCTCTCTCTCTCTTTAGGTACTTTCTCAGGTTTTTCTCAAGTGAGTTGGTTGCCAAACGCTTGGCTTTTAAAAAAACTCGATATCTTCTGATCAATAGACTTTTCACTCACACTCACAGTAACATATTATAGAAGTTGTCCATTTTTCAATTTCAACTACTTAAAGTATTCATTATCACCATTATTTCAACCATTTTAAATCCACTACTGAACATAGAATGACGCCACTAATAGTAATCATGTGAAACCTCCATCCATCGTTTCTCTGCGACCGCTGCAGCGTTGTCGGTTGACTCGATGTCAGTCTTCCAGGACTTCCGAAATGCTGTGTTGTATGTTTGTACAACCGAGGTAGTTTTTTGGCATTACCACTATAGCTTGCCAAAACAAAGAAGTATTTTATTCACTTTGGTTCTCTTACTTAGTTTCATATATTGGATTTTGTCTCGTATAGAAACTTAATGTATATCAACCTCTATAGCCCGCTATGGAAGGCACGAGACTTAAAGTCCGTGACCAAGTTACAGATCCCTATATCGTCTGATAAAACACACTTGTTTAGGCTTTTTACTTACTTAAATATTATTTGAAATAATCAACCAAAACCGCAAATCAGCTGTATAGGAACAACGAGCAATAAGTACTGCACAGGACATTGGTCAGGCGTAGTTATATACCTGAAATCTGCCCTTCAGTCACTGCCCCGGTTATAGAGTAGGGAAGGGTAAAGAGGGCGCAGTTTTTATAACCTGTAGTTCATAGTGCAGAAAACATAAAAAAACACTCCTATCAATGAATACTATTTTATATCATCATCATCATCATATATACCTACTTATGTATATACCTAGTCATCATCATTTATACAATGTATTTCTTTTTCAGCTATAATGCTGCTTAATTTTAGTGCGCGAAAATGCGAAAAATAAATAAATCTATTGATCTGCTACCAAACTTCTGGACTGCAATGGCTGATCTGAAGATCGCCTAAAATGTTACATCAAAATCGGTCCAGCCGTTTTGGAGTCCAGTACTCATATACAAATACTTCTTAAATAATAACCTGTGTATTATTCTGATTAATTAGCTATATCACTGTAAAGTTTCATCTAAATCCGTTCAGTAGTTTTAGCATGAAATCAAACTTTCACATTTATATAGTAAGAGAGAGATAAGCTTCATATGTCATTATTTTTAACGCAGTAGTAAAATATAATATTAATAAATTTATTTATTACATTATAAATTATATATATAACAAGCTGAAAGTACCCGTGCTTCGCAACGGCGGGTGAAATAAGAAAATATGAATGGCTGTAAACCAGGTTCCTAGTTTCTACACGGCCCGTCCCGGTAATTCTGAAATCTTATGTCCAGATCCTAATTATACTATTTGATATAAAATGTAGAAGAGACCCTGGAAACCTGGTGCTTATTTGGTTGTTAGTAGGCATAAGTATCATTGAATTTCAAAAACACAGTAGAAAATTGTCTTCGGCAATCTCAGCGCTTTAGAAACTCGCACCTGTCTCCCAATGGGTAATGTCTGTGTAATGCCGCATCCATGAATCGGACCTAGGATTACTGTCCTAGGTGCGATTCATGGATGCGGCATTCCTTTATGAGGTTTGGTCGCCGAGCCGTTTCGTACGGACATTGCAGGCTAGAATTACCAGATTGCTTTGGAAGGCCGTTGTCGGTCCCGGGAACCTACTGCCACTGTTAGTGGTCGTCAAAGAGCCATGTGGCGGCTCGTAAAGTATTTTGGATAACCAGGGCTGTTTTAACCACCTCTGTGGTCTAGTAGGCCATCCACCGGTGTCAGATTCAGAGGTCCCGGGTTCGATCCCCAAGGGGAGTACAATATTGTGCTTGGTTTGGTTGGTGGTAGGACTTTGTTTCCTGTAACACCATGTTTCTATATAGCTGTATCACCCTTTGTCGGAAGACTCTACCAAGTTTTTTAATTATTAGCATTTCAAAACAAATACACTTTGCAATTTTCAAATCAATAGGATCATATTTATACATACATTTTTCATTGAAAATGTTTTTCCCCGTTTCACCCTATTATAGGAAGAATCTCTCAAGTTTTATGAATAAATAGCATTTAGAAGTTATTAGAAATACATGTACAAATTTTCAACACAAATAAGATTATAAATACAGATTTTGCATACAAACTGTTTTGCCCCCTTCTACCCTTTTAAATTTTCAGATATTTTGTTGTAAATACCCATGTGTAAACTATAATCAACACACGTACAAAATTTCAACTCGATCGGATCATAAATAAAGATTTTGCATACAAATTATTTGACCCCATTTCACCCCTTTAGAGGAGGAATTTACTAAAATCCGTTCTTAGTGAGCACCTACATGTCACAATAAACACCCTGGCAAAATTTCAAGTAGGTCTTACGATTTCGACGCTAGCGTGATTATACCTACCTACCTACCTATCACGTCAGTGGCAAGTCGATTTTATATAATATATAGATATATACTAAAGCGAGTTTTTTTTCCTTGTATTTTTAATGCATATCAATTTTTTTTATCCACGTAACTCCGAACATGACTTTTAGATAACTCTCGCGGTTTCAGACTTCGCGTCAGTGGACCTGGAAAAAAACTCAACCTATATACGTTTGTACATGTATGATATACCTATCGTTGGGGCGTAGGTATCGACAATGGCATAGAAAAACCGGAAAAGTTTCTTAGTAATTCAACACGCGATGTTATGTTACTAAATTATGCATATTCCTTCTAGAAGTCGTGATAGAATATCATAGAGTACTTTGTTATTTCATTGACATATAAACACACATACGCAACTGTGAATTGCCTGTTGCCAATCATTTCTGTAAATTTTCCTTGAAGTAGTACTTGAAATCAGACGAATACAATAATAATGACTAACTGTTAGTTCAATTGTTTATGTTACTAAATTAAACTTAGCATTATTTTTGTTTTTGGATTGAGTGCCATCTAGCGCTGTGTGAAGTACCCAATAACATTTACTATTTTTAACACTATTCCAATCAGTAGGTATTTGAAAATCTAGACCAGAACCAGACTGAAGCTGGCTATGCCTACATTTATTAAGCCAGTCAAGTGTAAATCAGATATAATATTGACCACCAATTTTCTAAAAATGTCCATCTTTTAAATCCCATAGTGAGACTCACAGACGGGTGACGAATGACGAAGTAAAATAATAATGACGGTACCTCAAAATAGCTCTCAACATGTCGCATATAAAAAAAAGCAAAACTACATAATAGATACTACGAATCAATAATAAGACTTATTATTTATTCGTAGAATAGATAGTATGATTTCACAGACGCATGTCATCGTAAATATCTGGAGCAAAACAAGCGTTGCTTGAACGAGCGCGCGTGTCTGCATTCTCACCTCTTTGCCAATGAGTTTTATTAATTTCATATTGCAAGCACTCACGGAACATTTTTTAATGTTTCCCAAATCGATTATCACATTTCCTTTGTTGTAATATTTGACCGTTTTCTAACGTATTTCAATGCGTGGCATGACGTGATGTTCTTGAACTAGCTAACAGTTTACGTGTTTAATTTCACAAGCAGCGTTCTGATATAGGTATGGTAAATGATCTCCCAGTCCTCTTGCGGATGTCGTAGGTAATCCTACGCTAATTTAGCTATGAAATACGTCCATACGGGTTCTCACAGGCCCCAACGGAAGACCAGCGCAGGCTTCACAGCCTGCATTAATGCTGAGTTGGGACCTTTCTGGGATTACCCGCCTTTAAAAATTTTATTGTACCTACCTATTTTGTGTTTTGCAATATCCCAAATAAATAATTTTGATTTGATTTGATTTGATTTGAAATCTTGTTGTATCATAGACAACGCAAAACCTTCAACATTTTAACCATCTCTGTGGTCTAGTGGTTCAACCCACCGATTTCAAATCCAGAGGTCCCGGGTGCGATCCCCATGGGGAATACAATATATTTTGCTTGGTTTGGTTGGTGGTAGGACTTTGTTTGGGTCCACCTGTCTAGCTACCACCATCTTACCTTATTCTGTCGCCATAACAAAAAATCTAAAATTGTTGTGTTCCGTCATTTACGGGTAAGATAGCCAGTTCCTTAGTTTGTTGAGGATTCCGGGAGAAGTGCGCCTCCACCTTTGGCATTATCTCAACTTGTAACCAGGTGAGATGAAGACCAAGCGCTTCCTCGCCGTCCAATAAAAAAAAAAAGATATTAAATGAAATATCACAGGTGATTCACGATTCACCTTTGCGCTGAGCTGATTCTCTGTATGGCTAGGTGTAATTAAAAGCATTTTTTTTTTTAATTTAATGTTTGTGTTACCTACCTTTATGATTCCCTTGATGACTGAACTTCGATCTTTTCGAACAATATTTGTTTATCAAGGAAACCATGTTATGGTAAATCCATTTGATGTTATTCGTTAGGTTAATTTAATCAAATGTTTTATTGTTGTTGTAATGTTATAAATAGATCTATACAAATAAATAAAATAAAATCTGGTAAATTTTAACATTTCATTTAAAAATGTTGTTGATATCACTACATATAGCCTGTACGTGGCATCCAATTTCAAATGATTGAAACCAGGATCTGTTTTGAATCTACAATTTATCAAAAACTGTTTCATGCGTACATATAGGTATCAGAGGAACTACCAAATGAGTTTACACGAGTTGGTATAAATAGGTACATGTTTGTCTTGCCATCATTTATGAATATAAAATTAAAAGTCCTGACTGACTGCCTGACTGACTGACTCATATATCAATGCAGAGCCTCAACCGCTGGTCCTAGAGGCATGAAACAAGGAGGGTGTGTTCTTTGTAATGTCCTAATTTTGTATTTGTTGTTTTATTAATTGGTAGTCAAATATTTAAGGAAACAACCTTTAAAGTGATATATATTTTGAATTGTAACAGGTAGCAGGTTCAAATTTGATCAGAGGATATGTATTATCACTCCGAATAACCTATAGAATAATAAAATTATAACAAAAATATTGATTACAGGGGATTCCCATTCAAGAAACGTTTTTATAAATATTTATTTTTAGCTCTGTCGTAAAAATGGTAATATCTATAAATTTCTGACTTAGTGGGAATATAGCGCTTACCTTAGAGGTCAATAAATAACAAAAAGTAGCCAAGCGTGAGTCGGAGCTGCACCAAGGCTTCAGAACTAACAGAAAAAAAACTGTATTTTTTTGTCTGGAAATGTGGATCGAAACCTTCGGTATGCGTTATAATAGTGGGAAAAGGACAAAGCAGGCTAAATGACGTAGCGGGAAATTGATGTAGCGGGAAAAGGAAGAAAAAGTCTCGACTGACTGGCTGATTCAACTAGATGCAATTTCAGCTTAAGCCGCCAGCGGCTAGATACGCGAAATTTGGAGGGTGTGTTCTTTGTGATGTGTAGGTTCTTAACTACACATCACAAAGTTCACAAAAAACCCTTTCTTTCTCTTGAAAGAAAGGGTTTTTCAAAATTCCACCCTTAACGGAGTGTTGGGTTGAGTTTTCCATGAAACTTTTTATTCTCTGGGTCGATTGATTCGTTCGGTATACATTCTCATCAATTAAAATTATGATACACGTACACGTGTATCATAATGATAAGTGATACATCACAGTTTTTCCAAAATCAACCCGACCGCGTTCAAAGTCCTGGCTGACTGCCTGACTGATATATCAATGCAGAGCCTAAACCGCTGGTTCTAGAGACATGAAAATCAAAATGACGTTTTGAGGTGTCATTTGTAATGTGTAAAAAAGGGTTCTACAAGATTTTACCCCTGAGGGGGTGAAATTGGGGGTTGAATTTTCTATGAAACTTTTTTTTCTCTGGGTCGATTGATTCGAAAATTGGTATACATTCTCTTCAATTAAAAATAATGAGACATAATGTATCACAGTTTTTCCAAAATCATCCCTTACGCGTTCAAAGTCATAACTGATTGACTAACTGGTCTGATATATCAACGCACAGCCTAAGCCGCTGGTTTTACAGACTTTAAACTCAGAGGATTTGTCTTGGGGTGGTGTGTGTTAAGGATTATTAAGAATTATAAAAAAAATGAGTAGGAGGTCCAATATTTATGGAAAACCCCTTTATCTTTTGAACTGTTTTATGAAGCAGGTTGACATTTTCAGACCAATATTTTCTGACAAATATTAAACAATGAATTAAAAATATAAGGGGGTACCCACACAAGAAACGATTTTATAAATTCTTCTTAAATCAGACTTGGTGTAAATGTAGTGCATCATATGAGGTAAATAAAAAATAAAAAATAAAAACTGGCTAAGCGTGAGTTGAACCCGCGCTCCCGCTTCATAAAACCTTAATAAAATATGGGTTAGAACCCTCGATGTGTGTGACAGAACCGCACTTGACTGGTCTGACAATGTAGGCATAGCCTCTGTAAGCTTTAAATTTTCTATATTTCGAAATCCTAGTCTATCATCTCTCCTTGCGCCAATATTAAAAACCATAACGCGGACATTAGCTAGTGTACAAATATACATAGTTCGTAATCAGTAGACTACCAATAATGGAATTATGTTAAAAATTATTAGGAAGGCCCAAGAGTACCGCTGGTATACTCTCTCCCATACAAACGCAGTTTATCTAAAATTTCTAAATGACAGGTCCGACTCAAACTAAATTTTGCAGGTATACCTAAGAATAATCTGGCTCGCTTTACTATCGCTTTCATTTCTAAAAATACATTTGAAATAAAATATACGCTAATGAGTGTTGTTATGACAAAATTCTTAAGTCATTCCTAGATGATCCCTATCCAATTGTGTCAGCGTAATTTGATTTGAATCAGACATCACCTTCGTGGCCTACCCCGCTCTAGGGCCGGCATAACAAACCTCTCTGCCTTCTGCGCTGTTAGTTGTGGGTTCGATTTCCACCTAGGACAAACATTAGTGTGATGAATATAGATGTTTGTTCTGTGTTTGGGTGGTGTATCATATAGTATGTATGAATTTAAGTATTCTATCCGTAATCTAGTTCCCATATTACAAGCTATGCTTAGTTTAGGGCTAGATGGCGCTGGGTGAAATTAACGTCATGTAATATTTATATTTTTTATTTGTTATTCTCTCAGCCGTCAACTCATCATCCACTCCCATGCATGTCCTCCTACGCAATCCATCATCTCGTTTTCGATCACCCTCTATTCCTATAATAAATAATATAATAAAATCAATTTATTTCTATTATAATAATAAATTTATTCGATAAGTCTGTTACTAACCATAATAGAGTAGAAACACAAAACTAAACTAAACTAATTATAAATAATATGTTTCACTTTAATGTTTATTAATCTAGTTGATAATTACGAAGGTTGTATCATAACAGAAAACTATTGCAAAAAACAATTTTAAATTTTGTTACAGTGAAATGAATTAGATTTTTAACAGTAGTTTGTACAGTGATGTGATTTGCTATTAAAATTAACGCAGGTGTTAACGTAATCGTAATGCTGTGTTTTTGTTCTAAGCAACATAAAAAAGTTATGTTGTGATTCAAGCTAGGAATAACCCGTTTTATTTTTCACAATGACTCTAATCAATTGCAATACAGAACGGAGATAAATAAAAGTAGGTGTACATTTATCCATGTTATATATGATTGTCGGTAGGTATACCTTACAAAAATAATTTTAAAACAGAACTAAAAGATAAAATTTAATACTTAGGAGCTAAAAAAATAATTTAATTCGTTGGTAAGTTTAGGTAAGGTTTTTAATACTAATAGACTTATATTAGGTTATATAACTTTATTTATATCATCTTGGTTAAAAATTTGAACATGTTTGTATCTTTGCAAGTTGAATTAAAAACATGTTTTTGATTGTTACTGGATTTTTAAAAATCACATTGCAATTAAAAAATACTTCAGACCCGCCCGTTGGAAAAGGCGGTTTCCCGTTTATAGGACACACTTACCTCCTGGCAAATAGTTCTACAGCAGGTGAGATCACATTTTTCGAAGTTACCTGTTGGACTTTAGGTGATAAGGCCGCTCATTGAACTGACCCACAGACTCACCTATTGTTTGTAACTTTCGATGAAATTGATGTATTTAAGTGTTGATTAATTCATATATCTATTGGACCTTTATTATTAGCAAGTCGACAAAAACACTTGACAAATGCCTTAACTGCTAACGATAATGTAAATATACTTGAAAAAAGAAGATTCAACGATTTAGAATATCAGTATTTCAGTATTTATTTATTTCATAAACAATCATTAAAATCATGTTTGAAAATACCTAATACAAATAATAATTATTACAAATGTTATAAGGACTCAAAAAAAAAATTCATAATATAATATTATATTATTATACTTACGTTTACAAATAATACAATTTTGCTTCCCAATTTCATGTGTTAGGTGTACCTAACAGTAACAGGTTATTCATAAAAAAAAAATCACTATTATTATTAAAAAAATCGTGCACTGAATAAAAACACCCTTTCAACAAAAGTTTTTTTAACTTGGAATTAAATACATTTTCACTCTCTATAGTTTTCATGTCAGTTGCTAAAGAATTATATAATTTGACAGCCTGATATCTACAGCAGTACCTAGCGATGTTGAGCCTTGGATTAAAAATGGTCTCGATATCTTTCCGTCTAGTAGCGAGTCGTGTCGTTCTTTGATATGATGTTTCAAAATGATATGGGTGCTTTACTAAATCATTTAAGGTTACCAAAATGTATAAACTAGGGACTGTCAAGATTTCAAGATTTTTAAAACGTTCCAAGCACGATTCCCACTGTGGTATTCTTACAATTGTACGAATAGCGCGTATTTGTATTATGAAAGCTGTTTTCATATTATATGCATAGCTAATACTGTATCTAAGTTTAGATTCTACCAATGCATAATATACTGATTTAAGTTGTTCCACCGTTAGTTCCTCTCAAAGGCTTCTCGATTTAAATGATATATTTGTCTTTGGCCATACTCTTGGCTTTTTATCGCAAGAGCAAAAGTTTCTGTGTTTTTTTTTGTCTTGTTTGAATCTACTTATTATCCACATAATTCTGCTCGTGCCCATTCGCCTGCATACCTACATAAAAAGTAGTGTATATATTATTCCAAGTCCAGAACAATAACTAGACAAGTATCAGCTCAATCTGTTTTGTAGCTTTTGCGTGAGAGAGCAACAGTTAATGGGGAATAGGACAAATCCGTTTCGTATCCGTTTTGCGATATTTCACATCCTATTCCCAGTTCACAGTAACTGATTTTTGGGATAACATATTGTTTATTTGTTATTGTATGTCATTATACCAAATAAAATCTAAGCATCTAAGCGTTTGCATGTTTGGTCATACCACGGGAACACTGCACTTTTCCCACATTTCCCACGTTTATTTTATTCCTATGTTATAAGAGTAGTAGAGCCCCTTGAGAAAGGGTTCGTCCGGGAAGTACTACCACCACGCATTGCTGTATTCTGGTTTGAAGGGTATGGTTGCCGGTGAAATGATGGGCACGCGAGGCTTTATGCCTCAAGTTGACGGGCGCAATGCAGTGCCGTGTAGGCTATGTTCTTTGTGGATGTGACAAAACGCAGTAAGGCATTGGTATAGACAAGCGATGCACTGGGCTACTTGCCTGTTCCGTCTCCTAGTTGTATTAAAAAAAAAGATCATCACTACATCACTACCTCAAAATTAAGTTCCAACAATTTCAGTATCACAATGGAAAACCAACAGAAAACTGTTGAACCCGGCGTTTCATCACAAAGTACTCAGCAGTTTTATCGGAATATTTAACGTGAAAGCGAAGGAGTTGGCAGATATGGACTTACCCTGAGGTACAAGAGAGACACCAAAAGTAAGTATTTACTTTGTACTACAACATCTGAAAGGCATTAGAGTCAGAATGTTACGCAGGTTGCTAATCCAAGATTTTATTATACGCATGTGCGTGTATAAAACGATGCCTGTTGCAGTCTGCGTCTGAAATTCCAACGGTGGAAAAAGGAAATATTGTAACAAAAAATCGAATAAATTGTTTTGGTAATAGCTGTTGGGGAGTCATTGTCAAGATTGTACAGGTGCGGGAAAAGGCATCGAGAAATATATAAATACTAATGATTAAGGTAGCTACTGGTGAACCAATAAGTTCACCACAGTGGAACATCTTTTAAGAGTGTTTCTTCCGAGGGTTTTTCAAAATATTCTACGGGCTCAACAATAAGTCTAGGGCGTACATAACAGTAGTCGTTGTATATTATTGAATTAAAACATTTCAGAATACTCCAGGTGGTCGGACGCACTGACCGCAATCTAGACCAAGCTGATCTAGTAAACTTGGTGTACATTGATGCTGTATTGAAGGAAACTCTTCGATTGTACCCAGTTGCGCCCATATTGAGTAAAGCCATCGATAAAGACGTCAAACTAAGTGAGTTTGGTTCTGAAAGCAGGTCTATTTCCCAGCCCATTAATGTCCACTACTGTAAAGAACATCCTTTAAAATTTGGGTTTTACCATAATCACAACGCTTGGCAGGTGGATTTGCGATAGCAGTAATGGTTTTTAGATACACATAGTAGTCGTCCATAATCTGTTGAGATCTATTTGTTTTTTTAGGAATACTAATGGAATATAACAGTGAGCGTCCACCGCTATACAGATCCAAAACCACGGGCCCTGTGCCTCAATCATTTCGCAAGACAGGCGGATCGGTCATCGCTGTGAGAGAATTCGTTTTGCATTATGTGGCATTATGTGAAGACGGTTTGCACGACTAATGTCAAAAAAGAAATGTGTCCCACAATAAAAAATGTCCACTGATAAAAATTTTCAATAATAAAATTGTACATAATGAAAATGTGCAATCAATTTTACAATATTAAAACATAAGAACACATGTTTTTCAGAGTATGTATGTATTAATATTATGTTTGTAAGTCTATTTCATCGGCACGCTCTGTAGCCTATGGGTTATATGATAATATCATATTATGTAAGGTGTCGGTTGGTTTGTCTAAATTGTAGGAATTATACATGGGCTAGTTATCATTTTTAAATGGGGATTTATACTACAACGACTAGACAACAACATGGATATCAAATAAAAAGTAATACATTCATAACAAAATACTTGTAGAACAAAACTTAATCTAAGAGGTACTGGTAAAAAACTGGGCGGCCTTATCGATAAAAGAGATCTCTTGCAGGCAACCGTTGGATGGACAGAGAAGATAAAGGCTTGCGGTGTTCAAACTAATATAAGCATCATAATGTTTGATTAACAACTATAATAAAACAAAAAGAAAATCTTTGTGTGCAATGAACAATATACATATATTATGAAAATGTTTTTACGTTCTCATTTCTAATGTGACGTGGTGTCCACTTTCAGGTCTCAGCATCACGTCCATTTTCAGCTTAAGTTGGGAGATGTCCGATGTAATTCTGTATCGACGCACCATGTGTGCTATAATCGTTTTCATGGACATCATTGCGTACACCTTGCCTGAAAAAAAAAACGTTTGTCGCTTACTTACACCCGGAGGCAATTTTTAGTTTTTTTTTTATTGCTCGACGGGTAGGTCTTGGTTTTTATTTCACCTGATTTTTCAAGCAAAAACAGGCCGAAGGTGGAAGCGCACTTCACCCGGAAACCTCAACATACTGCCTCTAAACCTCTAAATGCTGGAACACAACAATTTAAGAATTGTTGTTATGACGACCGAATTAGGTAAGATGGTGGTAGCTAGCCAGGCAGACTTAAACAAAGTCCTACCAACAACCAAACCAAGCACAATATTGTACTCCCCTGGGGATCGAACCCGGGACCTCTGGATCTGACATCGGTGGGCGAACTAGACCACAAAGGCGGTTCGTAGTTCGTGAAATGGAGAGTTTTGCTTTGTGATATGTGTGATGAGTCTATGATACGTGAAATGGCTTAGCTTCAGCGATCATATCTTCCACAATACTGTAGTATAACTTTGAACTTAATATATGTTATAGTTCAGGATTAATGCTAGAACGTCTGTGTTTTGAAAACACGATTACAAATTTTATCAATTAATATTTGTTTTACCGTAAAAAACAAAACGTAGAAATTCGCGCATTTTTCTGTCATCTGGTGGTCATAAGCGCCGTGGTTGAGCGCACAGCAATGTAACCTTTATTCTTATTCATTAGTTCGAAACTAGAGAAAAGTTGCGTTGAGTTGCTAATCTGATGTAGTATAGGCTATTAATTATTAACAAGGCCAAGGGGTTACCTATACACGCGCGTCTTCCAATGCCAAAACCGCTAAAGTAGTTCAGATCGGGCAAGGAGGTCGGGTCCAGCCACCGTTCTGGACAGAACTCGTTTGCGTCAGCTCCCCAGATTGGGTGTCTGTGGAGGCCGTACACAAACATGAAACACCCTGAATTTGCTTTCATCGTGTAGTTTTCTGTAACAAAAATGAAATACTCTCTTGGATTCAATCTACAGTAATCTGGAAATCGCTGGGAAGCTGATTGACTGAAACAAATTCAAAATAATGCCTTGTAAATCTTAGGATCTTTTTCTTGAGTCTCTGAACCGCCGTATTTTTTCTATAGTGTTTAAATGAAAAGTTTCAAGGTGAAGAGCCGAACATTCTAAATATGAAAAAAACAAGAGATTCCGGGGATACTAATCAAGAGATTCCGGGAATACTAATCCGAAAATCCAAAATAATTTTTTTTTTACAATAGTATTCGAAACTTCACAGCAGATTTTCAGAATTGGTTTGAAAATTGCTATGAAAATGAAGTTTCCGATCCTAAAACTTTCTGTGCGTTTGAGAATTAGAGCTTTTAATGGTTGATTTTGGCAGTTAAAGTTAAACAATACTTAATAATTTTGTATACATCGTGTCGCATCGTGTAGCATATTTAATGAAAGGAATCATGAGAAGATCGAATCTACAGGTTTTTATTATTATTAGCAAGCACAGTTTAAAATTAATTGAAAAAAGCAAAATAACAACATAACCTCTTAAAGAACGTCGTAGGTTAACATTAGGCGGAAATTGATAAATACTCATACAGAGCCTAAATATGGTGCTGTCTGATTTCAAGCTTATTCATCATCATCATCAATTTGAGCTTGCCTCTAACCTAGAGGCAAGCTCAAAGCCACAGGAGTCTTGCACTGGACTATTTAGTGTAAACTGCTTTTTATATCCGCAATCAGATCTTGACCTTGAGACTCGCACATGTAAGGATCTACGATGATGACTAACTCAATTTAACATCTCGATCGACGAATCTTCCAATAAATGGTGCTACCGGGTACAGACGGAGTGTTTCCTTCAGCATTGCTTCTGTATAAACCAATTTGGCGATGTCCTCTTTATCGAGATTTTTGTCAGATGTTCCACATATATTTATAACTCTGGAACAAAATTATAACTCGATCAATCGTTGAACAATTAAACATGGAGCTTCACGACCTTTTACTGTCTTCGCCAGGCTTATTAAAACTTCAGACGCACAGCCTATTAGGCTATAATCACCCACACCTGGTTGATATCCCACATATACTCGTAGAAACTAAGCGCTTTCAAGAATCTTTACTATTTTATATATCATCAGCTACTAGATCAGCTACTAGCGTCTATATTACCGCTGTGTTACGACCCTATTGTCTTCAAGAAGAGAGTCAATATTCATCTTCTGGGTACGCTCGCTCCATCGTAGATCTCATCTTTCCTTGTTTATGTTTCGTGGCTAAGAGCCGACTCATTCTAAATAAAAAAAAGTTGAAAAAAACAAAACATTAAAATTTGAAAATAAAAAATAACAGGGCCTTATCAGTATGACAATTATATTTAGAACCTTTAAGTCATTGAATCACTAATGATCATAGTCTTCACTAGTTTGGCAAGCGTATACGAGTAGAGCAATTTCACAGGTGTATTGCCATTTTAAAAACCGAGGCATTTTGTTATTGTTTTTTTTTAAGCTTCGTTTTTAGGGTTCTATACTTAATACGTGCCAATGGCTTCATTTACTAGGCCTCCACTATCCGTCCGTCCATCCATCGGTCCGTACTCGATTACTCCGCCTGTTCGAAAATGATTTTGATGATTCTCATTATGATTGCTAGGTTATACTTTGGAGTTGGTCCCATATAAATTTCATCAAAATCGGTACAGTAGTTCGGTTTTTATATCAAAATAACTGGAAAAAATATATCATCCCAGTAAACGAAATTGCGTATTCTACTAATCGTTCCGTAAATCGTTTCGCCTCTACCTGTATCATTAATACTGGTAAAATTCCTTGCCTTCGTCTGTTTTTCCGCACGAGTACAGTCTTGGAGTCTTCAAGTCCAGAGTAAATAGGTTTCTCTTAGGCAAGCGTGCTCTATCAAACGCCACGTCTTTACTTGTTTTACATATAAGCTGATGGTTAAACGATTGACTATCACCAATAAAAAAAAATAGATGTACGTATATACAAAATTTATTTAACTCACTCATCGTAAACTTTCCCTTGTATTTCCGGATATGAACCCAGCAACAACAACGCGAATGTTAGATGGCTGGCAGACGTGTCATGGCCGCCGGCGACGATATTATCTGTTTCCTCTCTGATCTCTTCATCGGTGAAGCAGTTCAGTTCCAGTATCAGATCCATGAAAGGTTTTGGCTTTCCTGAAACGTAAGATTGCGGGGCCTTTGGTGATAGACGATGACTCGTCATGTCATGTCATCCACTTGATACCGAGTTTAGCCGCCATAGCAGTTATATAATATGTATATGGGTGTTGTATCATATAGTACGTATGTATTTACAAAAAGTATTCAAGTATTTTATCCGTAATCTAGTTCCCATATTACAAGCTATGCTTAGTTTGGGACTAGATGGCGCTGTGTAAAACGAATGTCCTGTAATATTTATTTATTATTTATTTATTTATTTATATATAATATAGTAATATATATTATACATAGCAGTATAGCCGCGTGACATCTCTCTCGCGGAGATGAATGAATGAAGATACTTTATTGTACTGAAATTGATTACTCAGCAATCATTATCAACAGTCCATTAGTGTCCACTGCTCAGAGTCTCTTCTAAAGATGGAGGGTTGTGCCATAATCACCGCTTGGTAGGCAGATTGGTGATCGCAGTAAAAGTGTTTGTCGCCATAACAACAATGCCAGCTCTCCCTAATGATATGGATTTGTAGAAGTTTTATTTGACATAAAATGCAGGTGATATCATGTGTTTATGAACCTTAACTCGAACTACATAATGCATATGATTAAAAATAATATGTACAAGGGAAACATGTATATTAATAGGTATTTAGGATTACCTAAATACCTATTATGTATTTAGGATTACCTAAATACCTATTAATACAAAGCAAATAATAACAATAGTTTTGACATGCAGCTCGGCTTTAAATTGTCACCTGTGATCGGAGTAGCACAATATAATCGAAAGATGCGGTCATGCTTTGCTACTTCAATTATGTAAGGGAACATACTGTGCTTAGAAATTAAAGACGTACCTGGTTGACTTGTTTCAAAATATTCCCCAGACATCATTTTTGATTTCAACTCCTTCTTTTTCTGCTGGACTATCTGGAAGTCATTTTTATCGAAATAGGTTTTCAAGACCAAAGATAACATGTTTTTAAAAGTGAAGTCTATTTTTGCACGGTTAAGAGGATCATATACCACGTACCTGTCCAAACATAAAGGCATAGCTTACAATTAAAAGGTGAAAAGAGCTATGCCCGAAACAAAAAATGTATAAAAAAACTACCTATCATAAACACTAATCTCACGAGATACGAGCAACTGTCTCTGTCGGACGCATAAGGCGGCTGCAGGGAACGCTGAGGAAACAATACTTTTGTTGAATACCTACAAAGGGAAAACAGTTTAGGTATTGTGATGCTCTTAAGCCGTTAGTCACGTCTATCAACTACCAAATGTAAAATTTTTGAACAATATTTTTAAGACATTATTTTAGAGTAATATTGTTTAAGCAATGATAAGCTTTTAATGTTTCTAGTTGACTTTAAAAACTGGCTTTAGTATCGTTATCATTACAAATCTCAAAAAACAGCGATCATATCTGAGATTTACACTCATCCTGATAGCCCTGGGAGAGCCGATACAAAGTTGGTACGTACCTCGTTTCTAACATGTATAATATTAGTACCTAGTTTTAAAACCACTCACAGAACTAGATAAGTGTAGCAAGTCCGTCACAACCAAGTCCTGTTTCTTCTTCAGAGAAGATAGGTTGTACATAAAATCGCTGTGAAGCCACAGCTTCTGGAACCTCTCGTTAATGATGTTTAAGATATCTCCCATGCACGGAATGTATTTCTTCTGTACGTCATTGTACTCGGCGCCAGCTCCCAGTGCTGTAACTGTAAAAATAAATGCATAGAAATAACCAACTAGGCAACATTCATGTCTTTTGCCGACTACTTTCATACCTTGACTTGTCAAGCAATTAGCCCATCTGATGTTAAGTGCATCTCCTGCCTATAACAATGCCTTACTGCGTACGTCACATCCACAAAGAACATAGCCTACACAGCACTGCATTGCGTCCGTGAACTTGAGGCAGAAAGGTGTTAAGCCTTGCGTGCCTGTAATTTCACCGGCGACCTTAACGGCGACCGGAACACAGCAATGCTGCTTGGCAGCTGATATAAGATCATAGCAAGTTGAGGTCTACGATAGAGCGAGTTCTCCGAAAAGGCACTGGTTCTCTCGGATTCTCATGGTAAACATTTTGTTTGGCGCTGAACTTCGGCAAGAGGGTGTTCAATCAGGTGTACCACAGGTCTTACCACCAGTGTGTTCAGTTCAGTTATAAGCGCTAGTTAAAGCCAGCGATACCGTCATAATCCTATCTGTCAAGCGTCGAAAATTGTTTCCAGTGTTACCAGGACAGCAGATATTTTTTTTTCATTTCAATATTGATCGCGGTGTTCAAACCCTCGAGGAGATTCATCTCAAAATAGGCTTCAGGTTATTGATGTGTGTACTTACTACAAATAGTCTCCAAATTGTTCAACCTAAGATAATGTTCTTGATCCACCGGCTTTCCTAATTCTGTGGCAAACTGAACAGTCAAACGCCTTGCTTGATCGTTGAAAACGCCAACAAAACTGTTCAAAACTTGCTGGTTGAACGCTGGATTCAAGAGCTTCCGATGTTTCTTCCACGTCGGCACTGGAATAATAAATAGCCTAAGAGTGATACTATAATTCTGTACTTATCGTTTATTTGGCATTTCTATCCATGATTTATTTGTCAATTTGTAGTTTACCAAACTGTTATTATAATACGCCTACGTAAACGCTGCAAAAATATAGCTTGTTTGGAGTTATATTATAAAAATATATTAGTTTGATTTTATTTTTAATCTAGAACCATTTTGAGTCTTTAAAGCTTCACCGAAAAGACAAAATTAAAATATGCATAAGGCTATGCATATTTTAATTTTGTCTTTTCGGTCCAGATTGAAGTCACAATATTTTTTTTTTTTTTTTATTGTACGACGGGTAAGCACTTGGCCTTCACCTCACCTGGATACAAGTTGATGTACGGCCGAAAGTGAAAGCGTACTTCATCCGGAATCCTCAACACACTGAGGAACTGGCTGTCTTACCTCTAAATGCAGGAACACAACAATTTTAGAATTGTTATTATGGCGACAGAATTAGGTAAGATGGTGGTAGCTAGCCAGGCGGACTTAAACAAAGTCCTACCGCCAACCACAATAAATTGTACTCCCCATGGGGATCGAACCCGGGACCTCTGGATCTGAAATCGGTGGGTTGAACCACTAGACCACAGATGCGGTTATCATCATTCGAACGTGCCATGGATGTAAGTTGAACTGCCTGGCACTTGGATGGCTTATAGAAAGTTCATAGTACCGCCCGTCATACTGTTTACTCTAATTATAAATTGAAAATTGTTTTATCTGTTTTTTGGTGCACAATAAAGAATTTCCATTCATCCATTCGTAGTAGGCCCCCAGTGCGCATTGAAAGAAAGGCCAATGATTCTGGTAAAGCGATATAAATGAAACGAATTCTAAAGTATGCCTTATGTTTCACGCAGCATGGCACACTGCAGTATTCTATTTTCTTGTCGTCAGCAGTTTTTTTTTTTTTTTTAATATCTCTCTGTTGATGTACAATGTCTATCATGTCTGTTGTTTATTTTTTACTGAATGTGTGTTTGTGTGAATAAACGTTATATCTATCTATCTATCTATCATGTTTGGCTTAACTTACCACTTCCGATTACAAGTCCGTCTCCAAGAAATGGTTTAGCAAAGTCGTAGTAGAGTTCTTTTTGTAAACACACGTTTGAAACTGCCAGACATGCTTCTGGGTCTGTTAATGCTAAAACATATAAGGAATATCTGCTTTATTTCAAAACCAGCAAACTATAAACTCAGTTTATGTGTTATGTTCTATAGGTATTAGGGCATGATTGCTACCAAAAATGTAGTTACTTTTGTCTGTTTTTTTCACCCTACTTAAATACCTATTGATCCATTTAATACTAAGGTATTGAAGTTAAGTTTCATTTAAAAAAATAACAAGACCGAAGCTCTTTCCTTTCTTCTTGTGTGGTCACGATTCCAAACAGGCAGGAAAGATATGACGTTTCAAAGTGATCATAAAAATGTTTATGGAATAAACGCATTTTGTCACTGACTTTGGCCACAAGAATGAAAGTGGTTTATGTTGTAAACGTGGATATTTAAATAAGATAAGTTAAAAGCTATCTACCTAGCTATCTACCTACCAAACTGTAGTTATACTTAGATTAAAGTACCTAGTTGTACGGCCATTAGTAATGTCTTGTAAAATTTCAGCTGCAATTATCACTATGGGTGACCTTTGTCTGTATGACCTTTTTACCTACCTACGTCTGCATATACGCATTAATGGTCGGTAATTTAAAAGTTGATTTATTAACCCGACTAGCTGGTCGGTCATCCAAAGCTGTTTTTTTTTTTGGAACAAAATTACATAGGTTCCTGTATTAAAATTACTGTGTCGCAGCTACCAACGCCCACCTCTGGAACCAGGGTGAGTCATTGTTCCTCAAAATACATTTTCCAGAAAATAATACATTTGTGTGACTTTTATATTTAAGCCATAGGCTTAAATATAAAAGTCACAGTCCTTCACCAACGCAATTTAAACAAACAATATTCCTCAAAAATGTAATGTTATGTTATCTTTAACTAATAGAAGAATAAGAGCTGTGTAGCCAAGTGGGTATGAGCTCACCTTCCGATACGGAGATTGTAGGTTTAAATCCATTCGTGAACTAATTGACGTTTCGGTTTTTCGGAAACTTATGTGGGGCAGTTGACACATGTACATGCTCTGACGGTGAAGGTCATATTATGAAGAATCCAGGGACGCTACCGCCGATGGCGAAGCCGATCTCCATTGATGGCTTTAAATTAGCTTCATGAGAACTAGAAACGATTTTTACCGTCAAATGTACTGAACGGATAGGTTTCATAACATGTGTACACTTTTGAGATGGGAAACGCCATTTCGGATATGACACATACCTAAATCGGTAAAAATCGTTTCTAGTTCTCATGGAGCTAATTTAAAGCCATCAATGGAGATCGGCTTCGCCGTCGGCGGTAGCGTCCCAGCACCTCTTATGGCATTCGTTAGATATTACTTTACTTTTGTCACATTTTTGTCACACTATCTGTCCAGTGCAGAAAAACCAAACAAAAGTAATGTCATATCAAAACGAAAATGCTCTAAGACCTTGTGGTTGGCCCCAGAAGTACGAATGACATGTGTCACTGGCTAGTATTCTGCTAAGCGGCGATGGACTTGCAACCTGTCACGTATTGCATACTACTTGAAAACCGTGGAGGTGTGCTGAACGTAAGTTTGGACGACTCTGACTATCTCCTAGCAGGTGATCTTCATAAGAATCCTCGAAGGAGAAAAAGTCGTAGGTAAGTCTTTTGTTTAAGTAATGCACTTGACATTTCAACAATAACATAACCCTCATTCATAGACAACACAAGCGCAATGTATGCATGTGTGCGGGATGTGGCAGCCGCCGTAATGCACATAATAATATCCTAGGAAGTAATTAATTGTGACATTGCATTTTACCTCTGACAATATAGCTTTGATGTACGGTAAACTGTCAGAGCGATCAAAATATTATCCGCCTCAGTGGTCAAGTGGTTCACCCAACGGTGTCAGATCCAGAGATCCTGGGTTCGATCCCCAGGGGAGGCTTTTTTTTCTATGATGGGGAAGCGTTTGGCCTTCGTCTCACCTGGTTCAAAAATCGCGGAATCCTCAACAGACTAAAGAACTGGTTATCTTATTTTTAAATGCCAGAACGCAATTGTATGGCGACAGACTGAGGTAAGATGGTGATAGTTAGCCACACGGACTTTAGAAAAAGTCGTACCACCAACTGAACCAAGTACAATATTGTACCCCCCTGGGACGCTACCGCCGACGGCGAAGCCGATCTCCATTGATGGCTTTAAATTAGCTCCATGAGAACTAGAAACGATTTTTACCGATTTAGGTATGTGTCATATCCGAAATGGCGTTTCCCATCTCAAAAGTGTACACATGTTATGAAACCTATCCGTTCAGTACATTTGACGGTAAAAATCGTTTCTAGTTCTCATGAAGCTAATTTAAAGCCATCAATGGAGATCGGCTTCGCCGTCGGCGGTAGCGTCCCTGGGGTTCGAACTCGGTGAGATTGTTGTGTTCCGGCATTTAGAAGTAAGATAGGCAGTTCCACAGACTGTTGAAGTTTTCGCGTGAAGTGTTCAAATTAAGCACAGCTTGTAATGTGGGAACTAGATTGAGGAGTCAATGTACATTTTTATTTTTGGTATTTATAATACGACACCCAAACACCGTACAAAAAAAATAAACACGTTTTGTCTCGGGAGGGACTCGAACCCACAACCTAAAACACTGTCAACTTGAGTTGTAATGATTGTTCAAAATATCTTGACAATTTCTTCTATGATAATATACTGAACAGAGATACGTACGATATGATGAATGGGGCTTTTAAAAACATTAAGGCATATCATTTTTTGACCTCATAAAGCATTATTGCGCGATCGCGTTTAGTTTATACGGAGGAGAATTCCAGATAATATTAGAAACATATTTTAAGATCGAATTTCAACTCATGGGCAAACATTAGGATTATTTTGTTCTGTGTAATCTGGAGATCTAACATCCGTACCCCTTTAGACTATATCACACCAACTCCCTCCCGGGCATGATTTGATCAGGGCAGTTTTGAAATCCCTCAACTGGAGCCGAGCCCATGTAAGTAGCTGCCGATTGAAATGGCTAGATGAGGATACATAGATCCATCTATGTCAGTGTGTTGAAGAACTCCCACTCAGGGTAAGCCGTTTCTACTCTCATGTCTACTTTGCCCAACCATGCTGGAAGACCTACTGGACGGCGTCCAATAGGGGGGTAAAACTGGTCTAACATCCAGATCCGGCTGATTAAGCTTGATACGAAAAAGGAAGAAAAAAACTGAGCTTTTACCAGCTCTCGAAAAGAAAGGGATGAAGTACTCTCTTACCATAGATGGTGCGCGATCCAAAGTATATACGATTTATTCCTCCGCTTCGTAAGCATTCTTCGGACAAACTCTTTATCCCTCTCCACATTCCTGTGTAAAAAATAAGACAACCTTAGATGCATACAAGTGATAATTCTGCTAAACAGTTTTTATTAGTTATCATTGATACGGTCAGCTAATTAAATAAACGGTCAGATGATTGTTAAGATTTTATCGCCTCCAAAATATATAATATCAATGTTAATATAATGTTTTCAAACCTTATTTACTTATAAGACATTGAAATGGTGTGTAATTGCTTTGTGCAGTCTAAGAGCCTATGAATGGTTTATTTCGTTAATTTTAGTCTCACATAATAATAACAATAATAATAATACATTATGATCCCTACATTATCAATTAATTTATTTTATTTTTATAATTTTAAGAAAACTTAGAGCAGCAGCAACAATTGTTAATCATACTAAAATACAGTCCTTAGATACTGAAACTAAAATTCGGTCCAACTGTAGAGGTTGGATCAAAAATAAACCGTCCAAGTGAAGTTTCGACACAGAATCACCCGGAATCCTCAAGAAACTGAGGAACTGGCTATCTTACCTCTAAATCTTACCGCTAAATGCGCTTCAAAGTCTGAGTCTCAACCAATTAATTTCTGAGCCAACCCACTTTACGGACCATAGTGAGACTTTAATTGATGTTGTATGCACTGATGCAAAAGCTAGAAATATCAAAGTAAAATACAAACCAGACCTGCGAAAACATGCTATGATAATGGTAGAATTTTATATTAAAAAGGACAAGATACCCGCTCGTTATGTTACTTACAGGTCACTAATAAATATTGTTATGGAACTATTTTCTGCCGATCTTAATTCTGTAAACTGGAACTATTTTTCTATTACAAAGGATGTAAACGATTTAGTCTCTGTATTTACTAATATTATTGTCACTTTATTTGATCTGCACGCACCCACTAAAACTGTTAAATTTAAAGGACCTCCCCATCCTTGGATAACAGACACAGTGAAAGAAATGATAAAAAATCGCCGGTAGCCATGTGTGGAATTCCCTGGACCCGCCGACACGTTCTATAAAAACTATCACTACTTTAAGAACAGCACTAAAAAAACACTTTCTTTTAGCACAACAGGCCACGTGAAGTTCACGACGTGAACCCCAAGGTCAAGGGAATAAATAATAAATAAATATTACAGGACATTCATTTTACACAGCGCCATCTAGCCCCAAACTAAGCATAGCTTGTAATATGGGAACTAGATTACGGATAGAATACATAGATACTTTTTTTTTTTTTTTTTGTAAATACATACTTATCATACAATACAACACCCAAACACAGAACAAACATCTATATTAATCACATAAATGTTTGTCCTGGGTGGGAATCGAACCCACAACCTACAGCGCAGAAGGCAGAGCTACTACCAACTGAGCTGTGAGGCTTGTTAAAAACACTACCGGTGAGGGAGGGATCCAATATGGAATATATATGCACTGAATTTCAAAAATATTGTTGCTATCACATACATTTTGTATGTATGCTGTGGCAAATCATACTTTTTAGAATTCATGTGTTTTGATGGTGCATTTTACAGAAAACCATATTACGCGTACCTACCGTATGGAGCCAGTTGTGACTCGCATGAAGTCTAATGAATGAAGACGAAGTCTCAAGGCTAGCTACCACTATCATACCTAAGAATGTTGCCATAGCAACAATTCCAAGATAGCCAGTTTCTCACACTGTTGAGAGTTCCGGGTGAATTGTGCTTCCACCTTCAGCCTTGTCATATCTTGAAACCAAGTGATGTCAGAGAAGGCCAAGCGCTTGCTACTTGCTTCCCCGTCATACAATATAAAAAAAGACTAAATTTCTGGCTAAATTTTAACCAATTTAATAGCTTATCTAAGAAACGAATATAAAAAAAAACCTCACATTATTACTACTGTCAATAAATCAAAAGCTGTCAATTCGATTAGACAAACTATTCAGGACGATTTCGCCGAGGATGCAAGTTGAATATCAAAACGTTTTGTTGTAGGTTTAGGCGTGGTACTATTACTTATTCAATGGCTTAGGTTAGGACGCGAACCACATACCTTTGATGTATGAGTATACAGAACCCTTGGTGTATGAGTGCTTCCAACTCAGCCCATGGAAGTCGTAAAAGCTGTCAGGGATCACACCAGAACAAGAAAAAGGGTAGCTCCCTTCTCTGTATTATTAACACCTTTACTGCGATCACCAATCCGCCTGCCAAGCGTGGTGATTATGATAAAAACCCTCCAGCTTCGGAGGAGGGTCTGTCCAGCAGTGGACACTAATGGGCTGTTCATGTGATGAGTGCTTCTCGTATATCACTGTGGCCATAATTACAACCTGTTAAGTTCCAATGAAAAAAACCCGCTAATAAGAAAGGGGAGAAAGAGGTAAAGACACTTGCTTTTAATTTAGCAGATTTTTTAAATGGATAAACTTATTACATCGAAGCTAGCTTTTCCAGAAGTTTCAGTTTCCAGAAGTAAGCCAGGAAGACCCTTACAGGCCCTGCCACCAGCGATTGGCCCACGATTCCGTTGCCCGGGATAGACCACGCACCATAAAACCGTAACCTAACAACCATGATTATGTGGTAATATCCATTCGATATACAAGCGTACGGTGCTTATCACAAATCCCATCATGCAGACCCTATTAAAGTATAGTAGCCTTGGCATACGTCACAAAGCATCAAGTTTCCTTCCGCTCGTATCCATAGACCTCCGATCGAAATAGACATCGCACTAATAGCCTATTTAATTATTTTGCGTTCTCGGAACTAAGAAATTATGCTCAACGAAGTGTAAAATACCTTACTAAGGGCTGGTGGTACTGTAGTGTTCGCGAAAAGTCGATGGATGGATGCTGTTATAGATAGCCATACAAATCCGAATAATTTAATCAATTAAATATAAAATATCTATATATAGAATAATTAAATCCGATTTAATTTTAGTGCCTGACTTGACAAACAAATGTGTATGGCTTGTCAGGTGATTCAAATTACCTAGCTACCAGTTGTACCGAGCTTATGATGCAGTGCGTCTTTCCTATAGCAATGCAAAGATGATGGATCAACCGCTTCTGTGGTTTTGTGGCTCCCTCACCGATATCAGACCCAGAGGTCTCGGGTTCGATCCCCAGGTAGGGTACATTTTGTGTATAGTTTGGTTGTTGGTAGGACTTGTTTTAAGTCCGTCGCCAAAACAACGATTTTAGATTGTTGTGTTCCAGCATTAAGAGGTAAGAAAGCCTATACCTCAGTCCGTTGAAAATTTTCAGTTTAAATATACGCTTCCACCTTCGGCCTTATCATAATTTGTCATCAGATGAGATGAAGGCCAAGCGTTTTTCAGTTAACTCGATAACAAAAAAACAACCAATGTTCAGACCTAATTCGTGTTGGCTGATTTTATTTTCGCTTGGAACCTTGAATGCTTAACCACGTACTAAAAATATCATCGTAATTGTAAATTTTGTTTGTGCATCTACTTTTTTATATATTACAATAATAATATGTTCAATACCTATCTATCAAAGGTCTGTGGCGGCTGCATCATTAGTACACTCGACACAACGCCAAAGGCATGGGCATCCGTTTTACGCGAGCATCTTTCACTTGACCTAGTAGGACCATGAGTATAGGACTGATAGGATTTATTTCATTCTTTTTATTTGAATCATAATCAGAATCAGAAATCGTTTATATACACAGGGACGCTACCGCCGACGGCGAAGCCGATCTCCATTGATGGCTTTAAATTAGCTTCATGAGAACTAGAAACGATTTTTACCGTCAAATGTACTGAACGGATAGGTTTCATAACATGTGTACCCTTTTGAGATGGGAAACGCCATTTCGGATATGACACATACCTAAATCGGTAAAAATCGTTTCTAGTTCTCATGGAGCTAATTTAAAGCCATCAATGGAGATCGGCTTCGCCGTCGGCGGTAGCGTCCCAGGTAAACTTAACAGTTCTTAAAATATAATAATTAAAATGTCCACTGCGTTCTACCCATTCTGGGCGTACAATAATAATAATACCTAATAATATAGCATAATTAAAATGAAAAAAAATACAATTTATTAAATAAATTTTTAAAAAGAAATAGGCCATAAACTAAATGTAGTGACAGGTGACTCCCGCTCCGGATCGTTCTTGGTGCAAAGGATTGCCATCGCTATTCAGCGAGGTAATGCTGCAAGCATTATGGGCACCTTTGCACCGGGAATGGTCAGGGGCGGGTTATTTAATGACTAATTTGTTATTTAATATAAGTTAATAGAATGTAAATGTGTAAATAAAAAATTATTAAGCTTTAACTAGGTAAAATCTCTCTTGAAAAAATTAAATTAAGAATAAATTATATACCACACAATTTACATAATAATACATTTAAGTCATTTAAGCAGTAGGGCAAAGAGATGCAACCAGTTATAAAGATTAATAGGGTATCTAGCTTTCTCTATCATCAAGGTATTCATTGATGGAGTAATATGCCTTGTCGATTAAAAAAATTAATAATTTGATTTTAAAACAGAATAGATCTTCGGAGCACACTATATCTGACGGTAATTTATTATACAGATTAGGAGCCATTCCGTAAACTCTCTTTGAAAATAAGGTCGTGTTTCTGCTAGGGGCACGAATTTTATGCATGTTCCTTTGTGATTTTGGAATCGTAAAATTATTTATGTTAGCTCTAACGTACATTGCAACTTCAAATATGTACATGCATGGAAATGTAAGTATTTTTAAATTTTGGAAGTGGGGCTTGCAACTTTCTGGTATTCTTATATTACATATTGCTCTGATGCACCTTTTTTGCGCCTTAAAGACAAGCTCCCAGTCTCTTGAATTGCCCCAAAATATTATACCGAACCTTAAACTCGATGCCACATAGGCATGATATGCACTTATAACTGCCGATTTATTAACAACTTTATTTAATAAATAGATTGCATAGGAATATTGGATTTTTTTTTATTGCTATGTCAGTATGTGTATTCCATGTCAAGTTTTGGTCAATCCATAATCCTAGAAATTTATTTGTCAGTGTTTCATCAATTTTGTTATCTGAATAATGTAAATCTATATTTGTGTACAAGTTCTTTCTTTGATAATAGTGTGTTATTTTAGTTTTATCCATATTTATTATTAAGTTATTAGATGTCAACTATTTCGCAGTTTTAGATATTGTGTTGTTAATGTCATTTTGATATGTTTTCATGTCAGAATTTGAGTCAGCTGTGAAGATGATAGTACAGTCATCTGCAAACATCACCATAGGATGTGATATAACAGAAGGTAGGTGATATGACACTCCTCTGCGGCACTCCATATTTTACATTTCGTAGCTTTGAAGCGAAATTTTGCTGTGTAAGTGTATTCATATTTATGTTATTTATATGGGTCATTTGTTGCCTGTTCATCAAATATGACCTTTTAAGCTTATTGCGCACACGGAGAAGTGTGAGGTTCAGCATTGCCAAAGCTAAGGTAGCTTAGGTCAGATTAAGTAAATAAATAAAAATAGGGGCATTGCACTGTAGGTACTATTTTTATTTATTATAGTTTATTTTATATATAATATAATGTGTTATGTATTGACGGGCAATAGAAACAGATCACATAAGCCTCAACCACAGAACCTTGTAATCAGCTTACGATTATATTCTACGTTGCAACTTGAAAAAAAAAGCTAATTACTAGTTACCCGCTATTATAATAATTATTTTGGTGTTGAAGGAATTTAACAAAAAATATACATGAATATGTACAGTATTCTATCCGTGATATAGTTCCTTTTTTAAAAACTATGCTTATTCAAAACTAAAATGGCACTATGTGGTATTTGTATATTGAATACAAATTACGGACGTCGAAAATCGAAAATTAAACAATTGATAAACAAAGACAAGAAACTTTAATTTTTCAACTTGTCAAAGATAGAGGCGTAATTTGATCCTGGTCGGACTATTCGAGGTTATTTAATGATCTATCCGTCTACACGAATGGTATTATATTTTTAGAGCTTATTTTACACCCCCGGCGAAAGGAAGCAATTTTTTTGTATAACATAACATAATGAACTTTTTATCAGTTGTAGTAGTACAAACTAGTATAGTCTAGTTTGTGTATTGCACAAACTAGACACGAGTTAAAAAAATGCAGCTTGAAGTCTATAAGATCCAAATTTTTACTTTAGCTAGCTATAGAAAGAGAGGCCGCTTTTGAGTGAATATAATTGTAAGTATTTAGTGCTGTGTGACCTGAATTACACTGTATTGTGTCGTAGCAAGAGCCGCTATTAATTTGAATGATTTTGCGGAGTGTATCTTCTGTACTTGTACTGTTATGTATTCTGTGCCTTAGCGTAGTATTAAAAGAAATTTCATATCAAGCATGGTCACCCCAACATAAATATACGACCAGAATGTACAATATATGAAAATGTGGCTGATGGTTACGTAAGGAATGCGATCGCAATAAAGAGTTGTTATATGTACGTAGGTATGTATTTACTTTCTTTTTAAATTCTCAACTCCCAGAAGTTTGTCCCTTCATCCCCTCCTTTCCCTCGATCTCAAGCCTCAGCCTTCGGATGTCGTGAAATCTGACAATTTTTTTTTTTTATTGTACAACTAGGAAGAGCTTGGCTTTCATCTCACTTGGTTACAAGTTAAGATAAGGCCGAAGGTGGAGGCGCACTCCACCCAGAATCCTCAATAATCTCTTACCAAAAAGGGCAGCAGCTTCTCTCTGTGTCTTTTAAGAACATCGTTACTGACTTGAAATAATCTCCAAAATTCTAGATCTGTATGGTGGATATTTATTATTGTGCGAGAATAAATCGGTTGTTCTTTATCTCACCTGCCCCCTCAGCACGGGGAGGGGATAAACATTTTGTCCTCTGTTTTTATCCACCATCGGGAGACAAAATGCTCTCGTGTGTCAAGTTATGATAAGGCTGAAGGTACACGCACTTCACCCGGAATCCTCAACAGACTGAGAAACTGACTATCCTAACTCTAAATACCAGAAGAAAACAATTTAGAATTGTTTTGGTAACAAATTTAGGTAAGATGGTAGTAGCTAGCCAGTTGAACTTAAGATAAGTCCTACCACCAAATAAACCAATCACACATTTGTACCCCTGGGGATTTAACCCGGGACCCCTTGGTATGATACCGGTGGTGAACTGACCACAGAGGTGGAAAAGGTTGCTTTTACAAGAATTACTTTATTCTTTAGACCTATTTTTTACAACACTCCTGGAAATTTACCAAGCCGTTCGCGATACAGGCGTCCGTCACTCTAGGATTTCCTAGTGCGCTGGGCGCTAGTAGGCATACTGCAAAATAATATTTCACACAGCGCTATTTGGTCCAAACTAAGCTTGTAATATAGTTAGGTACAAGATAACGGAAAGAATACAATGCAACATTCAAACAGAGAATAACATTTATATTCATCACACAAATGTGTGTCCCGGGTGGGAAATAAAACTACATCACAAAAGAGATCTCAATAAAAAGATC
Source organism: Venusia cambrica (assembly GCA_951394065.1). Classification (NCBI taxonomy): domain Eukaryota; kingdom Metazoa; phylum Arthropoda; class Insecta; order Lepidoptera; family Geometridae; genus Venusia; species Venusia cambrica. Next base: position 3,530,999 of record OX596040.1, on the reverse strand, counting down.
TCAGTTGGCAGAGCTACTGCCAACTGAGCTGTGAGACCTGTCAATGTATGCACAATTCTCACAATGAATGCCGTAATATTTCAGAATTCTATAGGAATGTAGGGTGTGACAACATAATCACCACCAAACTATCCAGACATTAAAAGACCTAGCATCAGTTGACTATTATTTAGTCCGATGCTGCTGAGACTGATGCGACTTTTATATCTCAGTGGCCCGATGCTACAAAAAATAGGACCACTAAACCTTTTAGTAAATGAAAAGGCCAAAAAAATACGAAACTGAACAAAATAAACGCTTAACTGTTAAACTGATTATTTTCCATAATTACAAAGAACCCACAACTTCGAAGGCCTACAAACCTACAACCCCAAGGCTTTTCGTTTAAATGGTCAGCTAATTAAAGAGGTATTGGTCAGTTCCTAAATGTATTTTGACAGCACACAAAGGGAATTAATAAGTTGATGTTTTAGATGCAGAAATAAACCTGATAACCTACTCCGCCATAAGCTTAAATTATATGCTGTCAATATAATTTTTAAGCAGATCTTTCTGGCTGACCAAATATAAATAAAAAAATCCATATAATTATTAGAGCATTTTATATTAGGCTCGTCTGAAATAATAATTTTAATATAATGACGTTTCTTACGTTGTCTTAATGCCAAAGCAGAGGAGTAGATGAATGAATCGATATGAGCCGCTGGTCGAAATTAGGCTGATGTCGCAATAAGACTCAGGAGTCAACTGGCACGTTGCAGTTGAGGCTTTCTCTCAACCGGCAAGAGTAATTGGGTCATAACCACGCGCATCCATGTCATCCATTTTACGGAAATGTCTATAAAAATTGATGTACGATGAAATCCGGCAGGTGTTTGGTTTGTATTTAGCCTCAGCTCAGAATTAAGACGACCAAGCACAAAATAATTTACGATCTAATCAGGTCAGACACTTTCTCAATTTTCGCGTTCATTAACCGATTCCAATTAGAGGGTCTATTACCAGACACCATAAGACCAAGTGACAGTGCCCTCACAAAGTCGCCTCTCACAGAATTAGCATGTACCGCTGCTTACCATCGCACATGTATCGCCAAAGATAGCATTCCGCATTCAGGCATCAGCTCACGTATTAATGCTCGTATATAAACCAAGCCCTGGACTTCCATAGCATACATTGTGGCCGTTTGTCTAACGGCAGCAAGACGTCTCTGTTGTCAGTCAAAGTGTCAGTGCATCATGGCGAGGATATTAGTGCTTTTAACGTTAGCAGCCGTCTCAAGTGCGCATTACTCCGCCTCAAATCTAGCCAGAAACATTTATGACGAATGCTTGAGCCAGTATTCCGTGGAGTGCGTGAAACCCAGAACTTTGCAATGGCTCTCCCATGTGGCGAACAACGAGGAGATCAGAATCACAGACGACCTTTCAATCGTCAGGACAGCGACTATAGAAGATGACAATGTGGACCCTAGGCTAGCAAAGGACCCTACGTATGCAATGTTCGACAAAGTTGACAGTTTTCTCCAAACTCATACTTTGAGAGTCAAAGTCCCTGAGGAGATCACCAAATCCGCTGCTTCAGAGTACGTGCCCAGATCTCTGCTAGCTGACCTCCCTTCAGAGTTGGATATGCCTCTGGATGGTGAAGAAGATATTGAGACTTTCGAAGGCAGGAAGAAGAAGATTAAGCTGCCCAAGCCTTTGAGAATTAAGAACAGTGCGTAACCTTTACTATTTACTTTTTTGAAAATAATGAGCGGGTTTTAAAGAAGCTAACACAACTTTATTTTCAGAACATGGTTTCATCAAGAAGGTGATTCTTCCATTCCTCCTTGGCCTGAAGTTCAAGACTGCAGTTCTGGTGCCTCTCGCGCTCGCTCTCATTGCTTTGAAGACGTGGAAGGCTCTGACACTTGGCCTTATCTCTATTGTTCTCTCTGGTAAGCTCTTTTGACATCTACGCCTTCATGTTCGTTATTTCTTAGTTAAAAATGGATATTTTGACTTCAATTCTTCCTTTAAATTAAAAAAGGTCGTAAATAGAAATATAGAAGTTTGTTCCAATTATTTTCTAAGAACTACAAAAGCTGGTGCCATAGATTTAGTATCGCTAATAATTGTTTGTCTCTTAGGTGCGATGGTCATCTTCAAATTCACGAAGCCGAAGGTCGTGAACTACGAAGTCATCCACTACCCTCAGCACCACGTCGAGCACCATGTAGACCACCATGCCCCAGCATGGGACAGCCATGGACCTTACCAGGCCAGATCGTACGAAGAGGCACACGATATCGCTTACTCCGGACAAATGTAACAGACCAAACTCAAATCGGACCTCCTCATTAATTTATTTAATTTATTAAAACTATTTATTTGTACGTTGTAAATAAAATATTCTTAGTTTGAAATTGAAAAATATATTTTAATATTAAGCTGCGGCTTGCATCACCATCCTTATTGAAACTGAATCAACCTAATTTCGAATAATACTAGTGGTTTTTAATCGGACAAGTTCAGTCAAAGTCAATCCTCTAATAAGTGATCTAAGTTATCAGAGGATTTTGACGAGAATAAGAGTTAAGGTGGAAAGAGCCGTGACTCTATTTCTTTTGCACCTCTTGTAAGATTTTTTAATCTATAATAACTTTTAGTTTGCCCCTAACTGAGATTTCATGATATCTGGTTTGTGTTAGGTATTTAATCATGGGGATTATCATACAAAAAGAGAGCTATTAACAGTATGAGAAATGTCTGTTTTCAGTACACTTATCTCTGAGCACACTTTTTCTCAATCTGTCGTTATTGATCTGAGTGTTCGAGGCTCTCTCGCGTTGCTGACTCTCATTCTATTAAAATACAGAATGAGAGCAAAATACCATACCATACATACGTACGTACATACATACGTTACGTTGCATCCCAATAATATTTTTTGGATCTTATTGACAAACTTGATTTGGCAACCCTATTGAGTGAAAACATAGTCAATAAATAGACCAGTTTTCATTATAATAAGAAGCCAAATACGACGCAATCTTGCAAGAACTGATGATTATCCTTTTCAATCCTCTATCTTGAAAACCACCCTACTATTAAGGACAATAATAAATGATTTTGAAATCTGCCGTGTAATTCACAGCACAAAACTTCGATTCTAAATTATTTTCCCCCTTTGCAACGTTTACTTTAAATATAGGATGGTTTCAGTAAATAAATAACAAACAATGTGAATTGTGACGTCAACCCTCTTTAACATTACTCCCACAAGACATACCAAGTGTTTTACCCTCTTAAAATGCGTACTTTTTGCAACATGGAGATGTTACAAAAAGTACCTCTACTCAAAAGTAAAATAACTTTTATTGAAATGTGCCGGATACTCTTTCAAATAACATACCACAAGGCACAGATCATCTTGTTGGTTTTGAGAAATTGGGTTAAGATTATCAATCCAATTTCTCAAACACGACCCAAATAATCAAAAATATTTTTACCGTTTAATGATTATAAGTGTGAGCCCTCCAAATATAATATCGATATATCTTTCCACCCCACCATCTCAAAAACTAAAAAATATCAAAAATCCCCTGCGATTTACAATTACTAATTATAGTACGTCTCTGTTAAAAAAAAACAGAACTAATAGGTCAATGACTATATATAATGTCCGTAATTAAAATATATGCTTCACTCAGTATTCGAACCCAGGACAGTGATCAATGCCCGCCTTGCCTTACTACTAGACCACAGTGGTGTTAAATAAAATTAACGAAACCGCTCAAGTGCGCATGCACAACAAGGGTTCTAACCTATAAGCGCAAAATCACGTTTCTTATCTTGTATGACCCTTTTTTTTTTATTAGGTGTGGTAATTTTCCTGAAAATGTCACACGTCTAACCTATTAGTGGTTCATGGTTCTAACAAGACGGGTGGGCAGAGCCAAGGCTTGGGGTACTGTTGGCACCCTTAGGGTACGGAAACCTAAAATAGTGCTCAATTGAGAACGGAACTTTGGCACTGTAATTACTTAAAGGACCCGAGCCTTATACGAACCGCCAAAGGAAAGGATTCCATTCGTTTAGGCGAGATAGAAAGTGTTGAAGGCCGTTTCATTCTTGACACGGAACTGTTTGCTCCGTTGATTACTAATGATTTTGTATATAATTATTTTACAACTTAAACTTGGCTCTGCCTTCAGCCTGCCTTGCGTGATAGGCACCCGGATAATAACTTTCTTTTGTCCTATTCAAATCCAGTTCATTGGTAGACCTACTTTTTTAGGGTGTAGTAAAAGTTGGCATCCTTTGGGTCCCCAGAGGATGCCAACTTTTACTTAGCCTCCAGTGTCCAACCGTCCATCTGTCAGCTAGTGGCCTGTATTTCATGAACCTTTATAGGTAGACAGTTGAACTTTTCATATAATGTGTATTTCTGTTGCCGCTACCACAAAATCATAATTTTACCCTATTTGCCTCGGAATTCTTGACGTGCATGTTCTCGCTTAGCCTATACTTACGTAGCCTACATCTATCTAAGAAATTCGAATTATTTTTATTATTTTATCATCCTTAATATATGTTTTTATCAATATTAATTTCTGATTATTTAAATAAGTATTAAACGTTTTATCAGTATTAAGTGTACCGTGGCGGTTGCGGCTTAAGAATCGACTCCTCCAACTCAGCCCGTGAATATCGTAAAAGCCGATTAAGGGATCTCATCAGGAGAAGAGCAGCAGCTTCCTTATGTATATTATATACACTTTTACTGCGACTACCAATCCGCCTACCAAGCGTGACGATTATGGCAAAAACCCTCGTTTGGAGGAGGCTCTGTCTATTGCGTGTGGCTATTGCGGGGAGTCGTTGGATGCAAGCGGCCCAGGTCTCGCTATTTGTGCTGTCGATTGTGGGACGCCTATGTTCAGATAGTATAAATATATCGTTATCAATATAATAACATTTATTTGTTCATGTATAATGTATATCGTAGGTTACTGTGTAATCTTTATCAGCAGAAACCTATAAAATGAATGTAAAATGACTTGCAGTTTGCTAAGTCCTATCTAATGAATCAATCTAATTAACTACTGAATGAACCGCATATTTATGTTGATAACGACGAAAAACGCTATTTGCAAATGAAATGAGCTACTTATATAGCCGCTGATTTGCGTATAGGGTTGTGTGTTCATGTTGTAATATTATTGTCATCCATTTTTATCATGGTATTACACCTTCTAGCTTAACAGCCCCCTCAGCACGGGGCGGGGATAAAATTTTTGTCCTATGTTTTTATCCACCATCGGGAGACAAGTTGATCAGGCTAGAGCAACCTTCATAAACAAAACGATGTCTTTTAAATCTTTAATGTCCCCCAAAAAATGTCATGCGTACCAGCCCTACATTCTATCTATCGACATAATCTTTCTAGGTATACAAATAAATTCGTCGTGAAGCTGACTGACTGTCAATCGACGCACATACCAACACCGAGGTCTTAGAGACTTTATTTTTTAGGGTAACTTCCTTTTTAGTGTTGGGGTGCATTAATAAAGGATCTTGATAAATTCTGACAAGATTTCCATTTCAATAGCAGTTCAGAGTTTGTTTGAATATTTGGAACTCCTTCACGCCAATTTTTTAAGCGAGATTGAACTGACTTTGCACATATTGATTTTTGACCTTGGCTCCAATTCTGCTAAACTAATCGCTTTACTATGATAATGGTGTCGTCGTAAAATGGCTACTATTGGTGCCTTTTGGTATTATAGTGGCCATTCTGTGACAATACCACTGTCATAGTGAATCTATTGGTTTAGTAGAAACGGGCCCCAGTCGGTACGTTGGTATTTTATGTCTGTGACCTGAAAATAAATAGCTTTGTTTCACCTGGGTACCACTCGGGCGATATCGCAAGCAAGAGCAAGTCCACACATACTTAACTAGCATTCAAACCTGCGCTAACTATTATCATTACGTTTTCTTTCAGTGGGCAGTAAGTCAGTCTAGGTTCAGTTGTTATTGGAGCACTAAAAAAAAGAAGTGGGCAATCTATCACAATGCGAACCTTGGTTGTATTATTTTCCATTTTAGGGATAGTCACCGGTAAGTATTTAATTAACCTTCTAATTTTCTTCCATTTAAGGGTAACTTAAAACATGCAATCGAATTAAAAAAAAATCTTGAAAGGTTGTTTCAGAGCCATTGATGTACCTATATAAAGATACAAACGGACAGATGCCGATGTAACAAACAGTATTAAGCTTGTTGATTGAAAATGTAGTCCATAAAATTGCGTTCACAACGTGTTTCGTCAATCGTAGTATAATACAAAAAGAAGCAGTAGATGATGATGTAAGAAGTAGGGTTTTGTTGGCACACTTTGGGTACGGAATTCTAAATAATTACAGCGTTCCGCTTGATGCGTTGTGATTATATATTCCGGAATTTATTATATATTAGAATTGCTGTTATGGCGATATACTAAAACAAAGTCCTACACACTACTCCCTTAATTCATTAAGTCATTCATTCCCCTGGGGATTTCACACCGCCGGGCGGACCACTAAACCACTGTGTTTTTTTTTAATTGTTATTATTTTTATTGATATAATATCCTCGTCACATTAAGATACAAGTTTGTTTTGATGAATTATTGATTAACAAAATATAATAAATAGACTTAAGTATTAATTATATTTTTACACCGTCTTCTAGTTCTTCCTTTTCCAATATCAAATAAGACAGCCTTTCTAAATGAAAGAGGCCCTTGGGAATACAAATTTGAAGGCGAAGATATTATTGGCGATAACTTATCAAAAGATTGTTATGAGCAGTACTTCGATTGCGCAAAAATTATGTAAGTTAAGTAGGTAGTAGGACTACTTTCAAATCATAAATGGTTAGTTGGAAGTAATTGCTTTAAGCAATTAGGGCAGCTCATTGTACAGCTTACTTTAACGTGTCTCTTATTTAATCTAAAATCCTAACAATCAGAATAAAAAAGATCGCTATTAAGACAAGTTATAAGGCCGCCAATTTTAATATTAGCTTTTGTTTCATATAATATGACATTTAGTTCTCGACTATTTTTGTACACAATGAGGAATGTTCATTCATCTTTCCATATATCTATAGTAAATATGAGCTGAGCTGGGCCCGCCTTCCGATTCGGAAGTCTCGGCTAGATTTGAGATCAGCTAGCTCACAGTTCAAATCTAGCCGTGCAATAACGGATTTTTTATTTTTCGGAAGATTATGTGCGCATGTGAGCGAAAAATCACATGGTAAGTAAATCGTTATGCCCCTCGGATCAAGAATCTGAATGGTATGTCTCTGGCTGGTATATGCGGCGACCTGGTTACATAATATTAAGATGAGGCCGCAGGTGGAGGCGCACTTCTCCCGGAATCCTCAACAACTGAGGAACTGGCTATCTTACCTCTAAATGCCGGAACTCATTTTTTTTTATTTATATATTTTTTCTGTATAGTATTACTATGCGTAGTATTATTATATTTTTTCTATCTATTTTTCCTAGTACTGTGCCTCAGATCGTTTGTGGAAAAGCTTGGTATTGGCGAATCTTAGGCGGATACTACGAGTCTAAGAACTATGCCAGTGTCTGTCAAATCGAGTTCATCAACTGCGTAAATCGCCTCACTGATACGTACAGCACCAATGACAGTAAGTCATGACAATACATTCATTTCACACAGCGCCATCTTGCCTGAAATTGAGCGAAGCTTGTAATATGGGAACTACGGGTAGAATAACCGCCTGTGTTCTTGTGGTTCACCCACTGGTGTCAGATCCAGAGGCCCCGGGTTCGAATCCCAGGGGAGTATAATATTTAGTACGACGGGAACGTTCTTGGCCTTCACCTTACATGATTTTGATTGCTATGATAAAGCCGAAGGTGGAAGCGCACTTCACCCGGAATCTTCAACAAACTGATTAACTGGCTATCTTTTATCTAAATACTGGAACTCAACAATTTCAGAACTGTTGTTATGGCGACAGAATTAGGTAGGCTAGCCAGGCGGACTTAAACAAAGTCCTACCACCACCAAACCAAGCACAATATTGTACTCCCCTTGGAGGTTACCAGTTCACAGCGCGATTTCACCACAGATCAATTACTATGTATTCTACAGATAGGACAACTCAAAATCTGGATGGTTTCAAGATTCTCCGTTGAAATCATCAAAAAATTAATTAAACAAAACATAAAGATTGAATAAGAATGCATAGTGCTTGCAATTTTTATCGAATTGATAGATTGGAGGCTGCTTTACAAATTAATAATTTTACGGGGGTCAATTTAGAAACAGGAATAGTAAATCTTTATATTCTGTGTTTCTAATTGACCCCCACAATCTGATTCTTATTACAGTCATACTCAATAAAATAAGTTTTTGATGGTACCTACATAATTGAATTTATTTCTGGTTCATTCGGTAGTTATAAAATAACCATATTATGGTTTAGCCCGAGGATCGGTTTAAATCGCGCACCTCGTATAGAGTATGCATATTATACAAGTTGAAGGTGATTTAATTAAAGTTTTTGCTTTCAGGCCCCAAGTTTATTAGCGACGGTAGATGTGTAGCAGAGAGTATATGGCATTATATATTTAATTCTTTGACCTGGCTTGTTGGATAATTTAATAAAAAAAGTTTATTGATTGATATCCAACATATTATTTAAGTTTCAAGAAAAATAAACATAAATTGTGATTGAAGGTTTTTTTAGCATTGTACCTATATTTTGTACTTAAAATATTGTTAGGTTCCTGGGTAACATAATTAAATAAGTAAGTGTTAATGTTAATAATAAGCACTTGGATAGTCAAGCTGGTGCAAAATAGCATCTGGTTTATCAAAAAATAATCATGTATACTCCGAATAAGCAAAGCTATTCAGCGTGGCAGTGCTGTCAGTGTCTTGGGCACGCTTCCGTCTGGTACTGGTCTGGAACAGTTGAGTTACCTATAGGCCGTTTGTAACGGTCCTTTGGTAATCTGACTGATTCCTTTGTACATAGTTGGTTTAATTGTACATTTTATCGAATAAATGTTTACTAATATAGGAAAAATATACTGCTCCCACCTACACAACATCGGAGATTGAATTCAAATTCTAAATTTATTAACTACATTTTCATATTTTTATTCTTAGTTACCTATTCGTTTTTTTAAGGCACATGTCAAAAACATTAAAACGAGAAGCAGTAGATCCTGAAATTCAGCCTAAGCTAATTCAGGACCCTACGGATTCAATATGCTATAGTGTAACACTGTTTCTGTGTCAATATACATGATTTATTATAATTATTTATTATTTGAGAAGGATCCAGCTTTAGTTTTAAAGTGGAAACAATCAGCTTTCAATCAGTAGCGGTGAAAAACGCACGAAATGAAGGTCATGACCTACCTTACTTATACTAACCTAACCTTTACCTGGAACGGACAACATACGCATACAATTTTCATTAAAATTTAAATAGTTTTTTAGTGCGACTCTTTCTACAGGTTTATTGAATTCATGAGCTTTATTTGTTGTGCAAGTAAAATTATACATTTTAAATAGGATGTTCAATTAAAAATCTTTTAGGGTTACATTTACATATAATTTCCTATAAACAAACTGACTTGGTCTTCGCATTGTTCCTATTTGATTTTTGACAAATTAATTATTATTATTACTGAAGTGTCATATCTTTTTATGTTTTTGTAATGTTTTTACTTAGCTATGTTTTGCAATGTCATGAAAATAACTTTGATCTTTGATCTTATGAAGACCTAACGTACCTGGAACGCAGCCTAAGTACAGTAATAGAAAATAATACTACCAACTCACATTATTTTCATTATAATACGAAGTTGTTTACTTATTTTCAAACCACCTGCTCGACAATGTCCAATTGTATATCATGCAATCTTAACATAAGGCAAAACATTATATTCCAAAGTAGGTAAAGTTGTATCAAACTCCTTCAGGACTAAAGTGATTTGAATATGGAACGCCAAATTTGTGTGGAAGCTTAGCTCAGAGTAAAACAAAATGGCAAAAAATGTCTTCAAGCGATAGTCATTCTACGAGAGTTTATTATAATAGATGCTTTAGAGATTGTTAATAATCTACTACTGGAAAAACCAGAACCTTATTATGCTCAGGGTTCAATATACCGCCCGTGACCGTGTACCCCTGACCGTGCCACCACTATTGCCACGAGTGGTGGCATTGAGGAATATTCTTCCAGATTGCCGCCAATGGTAGCAGTTTTTAACCGACTTCCTAAACATACGGAGGAGGTTACCATTTCGACACTACCATTTTCGAGCGAAATAGACATTCCAATTGCATGTTCGTAACTAAATTGTACATATGCAATGACTTCGGCAATTGTGAATTAATTTTGATGAGAGTTTTTTTGTTTGGTAGGATGAACGTATAAACTTCAGGCTTAACTTCACCGGGCGACAATTAGTAAAAAAAAACAGTAATGCCACCGTGACGTACGTAAGACGTAAGTTACGTTGTTTTAATACGTAAGCCCCTCTACTATTTCATGAAATAGGCTATGGGTTATGGCGGTGCGTGCTAAGAATGCACAGTCTTATAAAAGTAAGCTACATTATTTTTGATATGGTGTTAATTTACCCAGCATGACTTAGATAAATTAGTGTATGAAACTGCACATAGAGGAAGAGGTAAAAAGCTTAACTATTAAAATAACTGGGTGTGTCACAAGGGGTAGTTTGAGATCGCGGCGCGCGCCTTCTCGTTTGGTTTCGGTGTGCGAGACGCGAAACCGAATGTGAGAGATGCGCACTCCGCAATCGCAACCTACCCGGCGAGTCACACTCACCCTGAAGACGATTCACATATTGAATCGAAACCGTTGGTACCTACATCAACATAATCGTATACCTGAGTCAAACCCGTGTGTTAAAATGTGTAGACGACTCACGCAAGTTTTGAAAGTAATATAATTGTGCCTTATTAGCTAGAAGTAATAATTCCATATTTCGACACTCGCGCAAAAGTTTAAACATACCTTACCCTGAAAATAATAAAACACTTCAACATTACCGTCAGCGTGTTTTATTATTTGTAGTATTACCGTGAAAGTGCGTAACGGTAGTGTTAGCGTGTTTCGTTATTTCTAGTATGTATTACTATTCACGGAAAACATATTTATGATATATATTATTAACACTAACTAGACCAACACTTACGTTCTGTGGTAAAGGTTTAAGGGTTTAATAAAGAATACAAATATATATTTGCTTTATTTACTGCTAGCATATTTTTTCACAATATAAATAAACATATTATTGAGCAAACGACATAATTTAATAAGTGTACTTACAGTGTAACAACTAACGTCCTAGTGACTAAATGGTTTTTTTATTTATCTATAATTATTAATAAATAGTAGGGAAGGAAGGCAAAGATTGCCTAAGGAGTGCTTTTGTGGCCCAAATCGTAAACGAGAGCCAATAATATCGCACGAGTTAGGTACAATCTTCAGTTCTCCCCGAGCTTCTGGTTTTTGTTACACCCAGGAGGAAAATTAGTTTAGGTAAACTAGATATACCTATTATAAAATTCAGAATAAAATAGTGCAAAATGTTACACTAGAACTGAACATGAATTCCAAAGATGTGGTGTTCGAAATACATAATTTAAGCAAATTGAACAGCGAATTGTGAAACCCTTTGGGTGTTGACAAAATATCTTAAAATAAATTATGCAATATTGTTGTACGAAATCACATTCGATACGAAGGTAGTTTAACATTATACTTGGTCGTTTAAACAGCATTGAAATTTCTTACATTTCTTACTTTCTTACAATGTTTTTTTCTATTTAATATTACCTTTCCGGATGGGTGTAGTAAAATAATGAAACAAATAATATGCTAAGAGTGAAAATAGTATACTGAAATCGTAGCTGTGTGAATACACATTGACACACTAGAATAAGTTAGCAAAGGACTTGAATGATCATTAGCAATTTTAGTTCAATAACAAACAAACATAGGTACTAGGCTACAACCAAACCCACAGCAATTTTTAATCTAATAATCCACTATATCGAGTTTTGCCATGTCGTCAAAATAAATTTACTTAAATGATCTATCGAAGTTTCTTGTAGTCCCTCATAATATTCAAATTCTAATATTAGTAATTAGAATGTAATTTACCATGGAAACATTCACGAAAAAAAAATTGGCTATTTCTGTTCAAAGTATTACAGTTTATAAAGGTTTGGACCGGACAATTCAAAGAGTCTAGTAGTAATAGGATCTCGTTGTCACTTTATAGGTACAAACCCCTACAAACTACAAACATGCATTAATTATTCGTCCATGCTACAAATCAGTACCCGCCATTTTTGCACTAAAATAAATAATAAATAAATAACTACATATTACGGGGCATAGACCTAGAGTTATTTAGACTTTTTTTTTAAATTTAGACTTATTTAAAACTTATCATACAATATAACACCCAAACACAGAACAAACATCTATATGCATAACACAAATGTTTCTCCTGGGTGGGAATCGAACCCACTACAGCGCAGACGGCAGAGTTACTACCAACTGAGATTAAGAGTCTTGTTACCCTAGTAACTCATACCACGGCTTTATAGAAAACACAGACTTTGTATCTATGTGGCTCTGAAGCTGTCAAGAATGAATAATTGCAAAGTAGGTAATAGAGCGATTCGCAATGATTCATTACTTTAAATTTGGTTGAAATCGAAGTCACAATTCGGGTACAAGACAAGACAATCCTTCTGTTCCTGACCGTCGCGTGCGGCTTGAACGTACCGGTAGTAATGCAACGCCATCTTGCTGTCAGCAGCTGGTATCAACTCGTTTGAATCCCTGAAAATTTTGCGATTAAAGAAAGTGCGTTTCACAGCTTTTTTTTATTTTTATACGACGGGCGCTTGGCCTACATCTAACATTGTTACAAGTTGAGATATGGCCGAAAATGGAGGCGCACTTCACCCGGAACCCTCAAAAAACTGAGGAATTGGCTATCTTACCTCTAAATGCTGGAACACAACAATTTTAGAATTGTTGTTATGGCGACAGAATTACCTACTACAACTACTAGCTGTAAAATACATTTTTAGGTTAAACTTTGTAAGGTTGTAGTTAGCATAGCTAAGATTTGGTAACGGTGATGTTAGGATTTACAGAAGATGCCTGATTAAAGGAAAATCATTCGCGGTTGGTTTCAAATAATGCAATGTACATTAATAATTTTTGGCAGCGTTTTGTCCTAGCCACGATTATTATTATACCAGATGTGGATAGTAATAATGATCAGTGCTTTTGAAATAAATAAATAAATAATAAATATTACAGGACATTCATTACACACAGCGCCATCTAGCCCCAAACTAAGCATAGCTTGTAATATGTGAACAAGATTACGGATAGAATACTTAAATACCTTTTTTTTTAATACATACCTATCATACAATACAACACCCAAACACAGAACAAACATCTATGTTCATCACAGAAATGTTTGTCCTGGGTGGGAATCGAACCCACAACCTACAGCGCAGAAGGCAGAGTTACTACCAACTGAGCTATGAGGCTTGTTTGTTTGAAATGACGGTGACGACGGAGTAACGTCAGGTAGCTTCTGAAAACACCCTCCGAAGGTTGGTCACTTACTTGCTGAGCTCGTTGGAGACCAGGTTGCTGTAAGGAGCATGCTTAAAAGGGTCTCCGTAGAGGGAGCACACCGCTCGCTCTCTGCAGCCAGGGTCCGACGCTCCGATAGGAATCAGTATAGTGTCTATCTTCTCCATCAGCCCTCCGTAGAATTTCTCCGCGTTTTGAGTTTCCTGGAACGGATTGCAGTAAGCTATAAAATAATCGTACCTTTTCAAGTAGATTATCAACCAAGGGGATAAAGCAGTGTCTTACGTCTCAAGTGCAGTGAAGGACTCTAGAATTTAATCAAGAGCGTAGCGAGGGAGTTATTAGAATCTTGAGTGCGAAAAATATGAAATCATTCTCAATGGACAGCTTTATCCCGAGAAAAATACCTTATTATTCACGTTTGGTGGTTAATTTTGGGTGATTGGTGGTTTACGAAGAATATATCAAGAACAATTAACTCCATGTGTTTCATGGCGGCATCGACATTATCCGCCCGTAGACATCGTAAGAGGTAGGTTAGTTTTGATAGATAATCTAAAACTTATACTGCGATCACCAACGCATTTTCCAAGCGCGGCATATTTAGCAAATCCCTCCAATGGCCTCTTTGAAATACTTTGGACTGAAGGGCAAGGACCTCCCACCTATGTCCTTCAGTGGAAGATTTCGAACTGTAATGATGATGATGATGATGTTGATAAAATTCCATAAATACATTCAAACACTGCTATGGCCAGTTTTCTGTCAGCTAATGAGAAAATAATGACAAAATAATTTTAATCTGAAAAGGGGCTAACCCATAAAAAAGGTTCCACACGGGATGAGTTAAGCCATATGTCACTTAGGATTAGGGGTCGATACTACTAAAGAGACTTTGTACTAAGAACGTAACATAGCAGTTCTACTACCAGGAAGTAGAATAACAGACTTAGAAGGGCATACCGGATCCAGCGCGGCAAGAATCTGCTGTTGTTGCTTCACCAACTCAGTTTCCGCCTTCACTCGGTTGGTTTCCTTCAGTTTCACAGCGGATACCCTTAGGATCTCGTCTCTGACTGCGGATGGCGGAGCCCTGGCTGCTATTGATGCTGCTCGTATCTATGTAATAGTAAAAGACGTAAGAGGTGGCTAAGAGGTTAAAGTTGAATTGTTTTAACACGCAACAGATTTCGTTATTATGTAATTTTGTTTTTTATAATCTATTTACGACATTTTTAATTGAAGAAACTGAATGGTTTTAAAATATAACAATGAATAAATACTATAAACTGGTTAATTACGAGTTCGTCCCGCATTATGGCGGTTACGGAGTCGAGATTTGTGTGGAACCCTGGGTGTAAGAGTTTGATTCGTCCTTGGCCGGTATTATCTAACATACACTCAGTATGTCAGAACTGTTGACTCGCCTTGCTATCAATACTTAAGAGGACCCCGGAGTACCGTCGATTCTCGCTCTCCAGTACAAACGTAGTTCCTGTTTCATTTCGAAGTGGTAAGTCCGATTAACATGATTTTTCCTGGTATACTTGGAAAAAGATAATCTGTGTCTGTGGTAGCGCTACTTTTTCTCAAAACGTAATAACAATTAAAATATAAGGAAAAGAGTGTTTGTATGGAAAAACTCCATCTAAATTTGGTTTGTCGTTGTTTTTTAGAAAAAGTAACGCACCATAGACACAGTTTATCCCTATCCAATTAAACCTTGTTGTATCATATAGTAAGTATGTATTTAAAAAAAAGTATTTAAGTATTCTATCCGTAATCTAGTTCCCATATTACAAGCTATGCTTAGTTTGGGGCTAGATGGCGCTGTGTAAAAATTAATGTCCTATAATATTTATTTATTTATAAAAAAAAAAAAAAAAACCTTCAAAAAATCTTTTAAATTAGACTTGTCATTAAAATGTAAATGGAACTACGTTTGCATGGGAAAGTGAGACTACTGGGCCTCCTTAAGAATATCTTACTGTCTAAGTAAAAAAACCTTTCAATCTGTAACATTTTTAAGACCATTTTGATCTTATAGAATCTACCGCCTGCTCGGAATCGCGACCACTGCTACAACCTAATAGTGATGGTTAAGATTTATGTCACATGAATAGCCCATTAGTATCCACTGCTGGACACAGCCTCCTCCAAAACTGGAGGGTTTTGCCATAATCACCATACTTGGCGGGCAGATTGGTGATCGCAGTAAGGGTGAAGATAACACACAAAAGGAAGCTGCTGCTCAACTACTGGTGAGATCCTTAAGTCAACTTTTACGACATCCATGAGCTGAGATGGAAGGTTCGCTTTTTAAGACGCGACCGCCACAGCAAGATTTCTAACTTACCAAAGCTTCTTTTTCAGCTTGCAAAGGATCTTTTGGTACGTTCTTCTTATTTCTGTAGTACGGATTTGGCGGTCCCATAGGCCTGAAATAATATATTTAATGACAACTTTATTGTTACTTAACGTATGTATGTAATTTTTCTGTGCAATCGAATGTTCATTCGGACATTGTAATTTCTAGAATCATATTAGGTAGGTACTGCAAAAGCATCGTAGTTATTCGTCATCAAATAATGTAGAACAACGAAAGAAATGAAGTACCTAGTTACTTCATTTCTTTATATTTTCATAAGTCATAAGGGGATAGTCAATACTCATTGAAAATAAGCTTTTGATTGATAGTACCTACTTTGGATCTGGAGAAGTGAATTTTAAAGGTTTCTTTTTCATGCAATCGTTGATCTGGCCAGTGCGATTATTCTAAAAATGAGGTTGGCGCATTGATATTAAATAAGTATTTCAGTGGACTGGCCGTATAGACTACTGAATGAGATTCGAAAAGAGGTTCGAATTTTAAAAATTTGCGCGCTAGCTGATAAATAAAACTTTTGCACTCAGATTTCAAATGATACAGATAATCTTTCCATGAAAATTGTCTTGGCTTACCTTCCGACATTTGGTGTAGGAACCTTCGGGCCGTTTTGAGCAGCGATGTTTGCAGCATTGGTCGCACTGTACTGTTCTCCAACATTCATCGATTGTCCTGGAATGACAATGTTACCAATTATGGATCAACACTTTTTTGAATTTCCTTATTTTATAACCGACTTTCTAAAAAAGGAGGTAAAATTCGTCGGGTTTTTTTTATTTAAATGTATGTTCCTAGAAACATCGAGGAAACTCTTCAAATATTATAGCCACTTGAAGCGATTTGGGTGTATTACCTCAAAAGTAAGGAAAAAACAGACCCCATAAACGATCACGCGTCGGTCTGTCTGTCCGTCTATCTGTCATCAAAATATTTGGAAAAAATACGACATCCAGATAAACGAAATTGTATCATACTCTTCATAGAAGTCAGCTTTCTTTATCATCTTATCTCATCGTCTGTCGCCATAACAAAATTTTAAATTGTTGAGCTCCTGCATTTAGGTTCGATAGCCAGTTTTTTTTGAAGCGCTAGGCCTTCATCTCGCCAGGTAACAAGTTGAGGTAAGGCCGAAGATGGAGGCGCGCTTCACCCGGAATCCTCAATAAACTGAGGAACTGGCTATCTTACCTCTGAATGCCGGAATACAATTTTTTTTTTAAGAATTGTTATTATGGCGACAGAATTAGGTAAGATGGTGGTAGCTAGCCAGGCGGACTTAAACAAAATCCTACCAACAACCAAACCAAGCACAATATATTGTACTGCCCATGGGGATCGAACCCGGGACCTCTGGATCTGAAATCGGTGGGTTGAACCACTAGATCACAGAGGCGGTTCCTCAGACTGTTGATGATTATTGAAGTGCGTGAAATGAGTGAATGGCAAGCGCTTCCCCGTCGTACAATAACACATAAAAAAAACCTCTAGAAGATAGATCATACCTTCCCCCAAACCTGAACAAGGATGAGGTCTGATGATGATGATCGCTTACCAGGTGGAGATCCAAGTCCCCATGAGTTGATGTCATTCATGTCATTCACGTTAGGCTTAAAGTTTGATATGGCGTTGCGATTGATATCCGATGCAAGATATCTGAAAAACAAAAATAAACATATTATACTTAGGACATCCCACACAATTAAGCATATTACCATAGAGTACTGATTTTTATAAGTTTATAATCCCACAAAGTAACAAGCCTCATATCTCAGTTGGTAGTAACTCTGCCTTCTGCGCTGTAGGCTGTGGGTTCGATTCCCACCCAGAGCAAACATTTGTGTGATGAATATAGATGTTTGTTCTGTGTTTGGCTGTTGTATCATATAGTACGTATGTATTTACACAAAGTATTTAAGTATTATATCCGTAATCTAGTTCCCATATTACAAGCTATGCTTAGTTTGGGGCTAGATGGCGCTGTGTAAAATTAATGTCCTGTAATATTTAAAAAAAAAGTCAAACCAACGAACCTTTTAAAGCTTGCATAAATTCATGCATGGAAGAGTGACTTGTTTGGTACCGTTTTTTTCTGCTACGAAGAAATACCTATCTTAATTTGTACAAAATCTTCGTATAGCTGACTCACTGACTATCAAATTACAGCCCAGACCAGAGGTCTTAGAGAAACGATATTCACGATAGCCTCCTTTCGTAGTGTAGGGAAGCAAGTCTCTGGCGTTCCAGTTAGTTTATACTTTACTTTACACGGGACCCCACTATACACGTGATATGAACCTTTTTTATATTTTCTAAATTCATAAAAATCATCACTTCTCATGTAAAGTAACCATGTCAAATTTCATACTCAATCCGATATGTTATCTTTAGAAAAAAGAAAGAAATAAAGAAAGAAAAGACAAGAATATACGTAGTATCTGAACGTAATCTAATTTAATTTACATAGCTAATCAGCATGGTAAAGCTACGGATCGTATCATGGACACAATCCTGTCTGGTCTGCAAAAATTGCGTTACCTTTTTGTAACGTTCCATGGGTAATCCAACTTTTTCGTTTGTACATAGTTTAATTGTAAATACAATGATAGGAATGTAAAAAACTCACTCGCTGCCAAGTCCTGGTCCAGACAGCTCCCAGTCCTGAGGGTAGTGCTCGAACCCTGGAGCTGAGCCGTGTGTAGGTCGCGACACGACAACTGAAGAGTGAGGGACTGAAGAGTGTGGACCTGAAGAGTGAGGACCATGCGCGGTGTGCCCGTATGGTGCATGAGGCGCCTGCAAAATATATCACGAAAAATTAACTTCTTGTAAATGCCACCAACTGTCGAAAAATCTGGATCCTTTATAATCCATAGATATCATTAGAGGCCGCTAAGGAATACCACCAGAACAGGGATAACATATTATTTTAGAGTACATCTTACAGTTTTACAGCGTTTACGAAACCAAAACAAAAAACTTTGTTCAACAAACTTGGCCGTAACAAAGAAACAGCGAAAAGAGTGCACAGCAGGGTAAAAAGAAGGTAAACAAAGAAGTGTCTTATCAACTCGCCTAGTTGTTTGTAGTTTTTTAAATACATGATGGCTCAGCTCTTTTCCTCAAAACTTGCGAACAAGATGGTCTTCAATTGAAAGAGATACCCAGAAGGTGTCTTTTAACTATCTTATTGAAGATTTTAATTATGGCGATATCGGATATACAGACGCTGATGACGATGGGTGAACTACTAGAGCACAGAGGCGGATAAACTGAGTACTCAGGTGGATGATACGCTTGATTAAGCTTGAATAAAAAAATAAAAATTGTACCTTGTGATGATGAGTGATCAAGTGATGATGATGGTGGAACTTCGTTGTGTGGTAGTTCTGGTGATACCAGGAACAGAGTTTGAAAATGTGGCTCAGAGCAGGAAATACGAAGAGGAGCAGCTTCAGGAACATTTTCTTTGCCGTAGTCACCCCCAGGATGATAGGAAGAACAAAAATCAACTTCAGTGCGATGAGTTTTACGACTAGTATGATCGCGATGGCGGCGGTTATGAGCTTCTTCCTTATGTATTTTTCTGAAAAAAGGAAACAACAAAAGACCACGTTTTACAAGTTGCATTGCACAATTAAATTTGGTTGGAGGCAAACGGGTATATATATCTATTCTATACATTTTAAGTTTATTGATCTCGACTGTAGGTTTCGGCAAAGTTATACAAGTCTAGTGCGCTTGCATTATTGGACGAAAGGTTCATAAAAATGGAAGCTTTGGCCCCTCTGTTTATGTTTGGATAGAAATTCAATTATTCAAAAGTTTGAGACTTTGGCTTCCAATATTACTGTTGTAGATAAGAGTTCACTCCACCTACTAGGTTCACCAATTCTTGATGAATCTTTTCCGGGTTTCGTCGACGACAAAATTCAAAATTTTATGAAGGTTTCGGACAAATTTTCAGAAATTAACTCACATATGGCTTTCAGCATTGTACAATTTTGTCTTTTTGTCCCAAAATGTACTTATGCTTTGCGATGTTGTCAACTGTGGAAACACAGTGAGCTGGTTAGACAACATAATAAAGAACACCCTTTCCACGGTTTTGAATATTGAGTTGGACGACAGAGCATGGTCGCAGGCCTCATTGCCTGTTCGTTTGGGCGGCTTAGGTATATGCAAAATTTCTAGTGTTGCTTTGCCAGCGTTCTTGTTTTCGTCTATAGTACACATTCTTTGGTTGAGAAAATTCTAACACCATCAATTTCGGCTGTTCTTGGCAATATGCTCGAAATTTATTATCTTGACGAGGCTCGAAATGCTTGGCATTGTGTTTGTGCTAATACCGATCCCCCAAAACACCTTTCGGTACAACGGCAGTGGGACGGGCCTCTGTGCGAGTTGACACGGAATTATCTATTACATACGTGCTCAACCTCCACAGATCGTGCTCGTCTCTTACCTGTTTCAAAATGGGAATCAGGTCTTTGGCTGCAAGCACATCCATCTTACAATACCGGTACATTTATGGATCCTGTAACTTTCCGTATTGCCACTTGTATTCGGTTGGGTGCAAGATGCTGCGCCTCTCACCAGTGCCGGTGCGGTGCGGCCGTAGATCAATTTGGTTTTCACGGACTTTCGTGCACAAAGTCTGCCGGCAGGATTTCGCGCCACGCAAGTCTTAATGACATTATCCGTCGAGCTTTTACCAGTGTCAATGTTCCAGCCGTTCTTGAACCGAATGGTCTGTTACGTGATGATGGTAAGCGGCCTGACGGTATGACTCTTGTGCCTTGGGAAATGGGTAGACCTTTGGTGTGGGACGCTACCTGCGTCGACACCCTAGCGCCATCTCATCTGCCTGGGACATCAGTTAGGGCTGGTGTGGCGGCTGATTCGGCCGAGGATCACAAAAGGCGGAAGTATAGTGGTCTCGACAGAGCTTACCTATTTGAGCCTTTTGGGGTGGAAACCTTGGGTCCGTGGGGAGCCGGTGCCCTCCGGGTTTTCAAAAATCTTGCAGGGCTTTTGATTGAAGTGACACGTGACCCAAGGGCTGGCTCTTATTTAGGCCAGCGAATTAGCATAGCTTTTCAGCGTGGCAATGCAGCCAGTGTCTTGTGCACGCTTCCGTCTGGTACTGGTCTGGAACAGTTACCTATAGGCCTTTTGTAACGGTCCTTAGGTAATCTGACTGATTCCTTTGTACATAGTTAGTTTAATTGTACTTTTTATTGAAAAAATATTCATAAGATTCATAAGAAAAAAAAACAAATACATGATAAATGAGAGATGAGTCATATATCATCATCGTTTATCATCTTTCCACCCATTAATCATTCATCCTTCCATCCGACCGACCAACCGAACCGATTTTACCTACAACTGTAAAAGTCCTATAATGTAATCAGTAAGTTGAAGTCCATGTTTGTATGTCATTTCGCGTAATCGTTCACGATGTATCATTTTGCGTGTGAGCATATGTAACAATTCACGTATGTCATTATGCGTAGACACCATTTGTCATTGTGCGTTTGACCACCTAAATGTGTCATTATGCGTGTAATTCGGATTTTCATACTGTATATTATATACCTCCCCGATTTTTCTAGATATCAATGAACTTCTTATAGACATGTGATAAGGTTTTTCCAAATGGCTGTTGTAAAAATATACTAACTGATTTTGTGGAAGAAAAGCCTGCTCTCTCCGTTGACTTGTTTCGGCTCCAGATCAATATGCACTAGGGCGCCAGTTTTCGTAAGCGCCCGAGGAGACACCTTCAGAACAGCTCCGTCGAAGAATATTTCGGGTAGAGTTAGCTTCATATCGTGTGTCGTTAGAAACTGCACACCCTTGCTGTATAGTGCGTCGGTTACTTCCTCAAATGGTGATTCTGTAATGACAAAAAATATTATGTTACATTTGTTTTTAAAGCTAATAGCCTGATTCTGTGCGGGGAGGGCGACAGCTTTGCGCGGACCTGGCTTGCGTAGAAGGCAGACCAAAAACCCCAAAACAGTACCCCATACAAGAAACGTGAGTTTTCCTTGAAATGTGTGTCGGAACCTTTGGTGTGGTGAACTGCACTTGGCCGGTATTTTTTTTATTGAAGCTATTGACACCTTAGATTGACATAAACAACAAAGCTTACGTATCGTTATACGCTACAAGCATGATATCTATTGTTCGATTACGACTTGCACGCGTCAGTTTTCTATTACGAAATTACTAATTATCGGTTCACACACATTCTATTGGTGCGGAAGAGTGTTCTCACTATGATGACTGTTTCTGAGAGCACCATTATTCATACTATATGGATTTCCTTTCTCATACTGACACTGTTTTCTCCATGAAAAGTGTCACCTGTTCTACATATCTATAATTGGTCTATCCCTACTGATAGATCATAATCATATTGTTTTTCATTCCACTTTTTGCTAGGTCATCTTTTTTTTTTATTGTACGGGGAGCACTTGGACTTTATCTTACCTGGTGTCAAGTAATGATAAGGCTGAAATGGATCCGCACTTCATCCGGAATCCTCAACAGACTGAGGAACTGGCTACCTTACCTAGGTAAAGCTAGAATTTTTGGTATGGCATCATACGTAGATAAGATCGTGGTAGCTATGTCAGAAATATACAGGGGTTTACTCAAACCGATGAATACAGATGCATAGCTGTATTCATCGAAATGTAATCGTTTACATTTTGTCGTAGAACACTTTCATATTATCATAATGAAGTGAGAGTTGAAGTAAAATCAAAATAAGTACAAAGTGACGTATTAGATCTACCTCATCAAGAGCCCATTAACTTCCACTGTTGATATGATGGATGGTGGATATGATATGAAGGGGCATAAATGAAGCCTCTCCAATACTGGAGGGGCTTGCCATAATCTCATCAGCAGTTGGATAGATGGTCGCAGTAAAAGTCTGAGATAAAACATAGAAGAAAACTGCTGCCCTCCTTCTAGTAAGATCCTTTAGTCGGTTAGTTACTTTATCTTTACCCAGACGAGATTCGAGATCTAAAACTGACCCATCGTTGAATGAATACTTTATTGCACACCTTAAAAATAGAACTAGATAACAAAAAACAAATTATATACAATGGGCGGTCTTATCGCCATTTATATCTATCTATATAGCGATTTCTTCCAGACAACCTTTGGATGGAGAGGATTTCATGGCTAAAGAGGTTGGTGGTGCACATATTAATTAGGGTTAGACCCCTAAATTAACTATATATCATATTAAAAGTAAAGCTATGCTACAAATATACACACTACTTATATAATATAAATACCTACATATACACTATGTACTTACATACTATACAATACACATATAAAACGGTGCAGATAACAGCAAATACATGTGGTGACCCTAACTTTGAACACAGCCAGAGAAGGTGATTGCCTTATTGAAAGCGGCAACGCGTTCCTTAAGCGTACAGCCTCCACAGTAAAATAATCATTGTAAAAACTAGTTTTGTGAGCAGGGAATTTAAGAACAAGAGTTGAAAGAATGTGAGAGTTCCGGGGAAGGCGAATTGGGAGCCACTTCAGCTTCGAGCGAAATACAGAAACATGGTCATATTTTCGGAGACCGAAAATAAACCTTATACAAACATTCTGAAGTTGCTTTAAAAGAACTAAATAAGTCAACTTTTAAGACATCTGCGAACTGAGTTGTATTTTTATACGAGTATACTTTACCAATCTTAAGAAAATAATTCTCTTTACCAAGCATATTGAACCTGAAACAATTGGCTTAAAGAACACTTCATGCATTCTATGTTCAAGTAGAGCTTCGTTAATAGCTTAAATACGAGATAGACTTCATCATATCATTTACATATCATACATTTAGAGAGGTATCGGTGATCAACAGGTTCAGCATCGGATGTGATCATCGGCTTTTCCGAGGCACTCCAAATATTGATTTCAGGCTTGAATGCGCGCGTGTGATGTAGTCTTATATAGTATTTTCTCTGTTCATCATGAAGTCCATTTTAGTTTTTTTTTACATTCCTTGTTTTAGAGCTTAGTTCTATTTTTATCATCTTATGTTTAAAACGAAATCGGCTGTGGCTTAGACACAATGAAACGAAGCATGTATTTTGAGGATGCATTCTACCTGTCAACCTGAGTAACCACTATTGTTGTGGTTACAACCTTCTACTAGCAACTAGTCTCAACCTTATGTACCTATATAGCTCATGTACATACTTATATCCCACACTCAAATATGTCATGCACCATCTTAGAAAGGCTTCACGTCGCCAGTTCACATGATCGAGCCACTCCTCAGGTCCTGACTGAAAACCAACGTTTCACCGGCTAATTCCCGAAGCAATAGCGGAAGCGACTTTTTTGACTCACCACAATCTGCTTGCTCTACATAGTCTATGGGTGTTGTTGTGTTACGGCATTTAGAAGTAAAGCAGCCAGTACCTCAGTATTTAGAGGGTTCCGGGTGATGTGCGCTTCCACCTTCGGCCTTATCATTTAGTTGACACCAGGTTAGATGAAGGATGAGCGTTTCTCCGTATTACATTATAAAAACAATTGTGTAATACTGTAGAAATATTAAACTTGAACTATAATTATAACTTTATCATAATTTATTTACGTCGTTTAAGTTAATTAATTTGTACGCATAATCGTATATGTGAGTAAAACCCGTGTTGTGTACAATTAATTTGTATTTTTATTCTTGCATTTTACTTTTTTACCTTTAATGTTGTACTGTTGGCTACTTTAATGGTCTACATAATGTTTTTGATATTTTTCTTTCATTATAATTTTGCCGGTTTGTAGTTTCCATCCAAGATACTAACCATGATATTGATTAGTACATTATGGAACTAGTGTGTAACATTGGTGATTACCGCCGAGGCGCCATTGTCTTAAGAGAGCCGAGGACAGTAATCATCAATACACACGTGTATCATACGACGTTTTTCAACACACTTGTGAATAAAATAACAATAAAAACTATAATTGCAACAGTGAAAACAAGTGTGAAAAATATTTCGCTAGGGCGGGAAAAATTAATCAGTTTTCCTATGCGCGCGCATTGCGATCGGCCACAGACTAAAGGGATGAGGTTTTTTTTTATTTTCTGCGCATAGGGTTTACGCCTATTCTGCCACGTAAAAAATGGGGAATTTATCGTTTTCTTTTATTTTATTTTATTGAGAGAAAACAAAAGTTAAACACGTACGAACAAAGAAAATCAACCAATAATATTTAAAAAAAAATCTATAACTCACAAAAGTCACAGTTTGATTATGGGTGTCATTCTGTGCCTAATTGTGGTAACCATAGAGCCACTTTATGAGCAAGTGTGTTGAAAAAAATATAACCTATAATTTGGAAACAAGAGGACTGGCTGATTTCTCGCTCATAGAATATTTCACCAATTTGTACCACCGTATCGAACCCGGGACTCTTATACCAGTGGGCGAACGACTAGATCATAGATTTTTTTTTTTTATTTCGACATTATATACTGGGCTATTTATTATATACTGAGTTATACTCGAACATTCATTTGCTGCACACACATACCTATTATATACAGAGCTGGACCAGTCAACTTGAGCTCTTAAGCCATACCTCACTCAAGTAACTGTGAACTTCATTACTATGCATTAAAATGTAATTCAGTTATAATTAAGCGTATGTTTATGTGCTATTTACTACAATAAACGGTTATATTTGTGTCAAAAATAACCACCAATTACTAATAGTATTAAATAACTTTTGTGCGACAGCAAAACATGGTTTTGTAGATAATTATGTAAAATCGGGTATTCTGTTTGTTTACTCCATCATAAATAAAAGAAAACTAGCATTGTCGATGAAAAGCTTCCTATTGTTAATCATTGCAAACTTTAATATTTGAAATGGGTAAGATTTTGACCTTGACGATTACCTAGGAGAGGGTGAGGTTAGCTATGGAGCAAGCAGCGAGTATCAAAGGCACTGGCAGTTTATTAGGCAGCTGCCTCACACGGGATACAGTGAACCTGCTTGGCGTCGAACTTTGGCAGAGGGTGGTCAGAAGCCGGACCTTTACAGGTACTACCAGCGATGAGATATTTCAGACGTTACGATAGACCAGGAGATGGATAGGAGGTAAAACCCACCCACGCGTTATCGACTATTGCTTTAGTTTAACAGCAGCACACTTATGACATTGCCTAGCTGATCTGTACTCCTCAAAACGATCCTAAAAAATCTAAATGAAAAAAAAAAAATTGACCTTGACTTTGACTTTGACCCTAAAAACCTAAAACCTAGTGAGGTATTGCATTGTCATATTTAGTTTCTATGACGCTTCAAGCTCGGTCAAAATCGGTAAGTTGGCTGTTAAGCATCGATTAAAAAATTCCAACGTTTAAAAGCGATTACAAAAACGTACAATGAATAACTTTTGTTTGTATAAATAGCGTTTTATTTTATGAAAATGTACCAGCTAAAGTAGCATGAACTAACAAATAAATAAGGACCCATGATGTTAACCAGAAAAGCACAAAACATAGACCTATGTAAGCTGGCGTTAAGATTTCTAGACATTGTAACATGAATATTTATAGTGCTTTGTCTACTGGGAAATAATATATGCGGAGATTTATTGCACCGTAAATGAGGTTCATAAAAGTAGGCCAATGCAGATTTCAGGTCCTGGTCACTCGTGGTACTAAAATCCATTCAAAGAATTATATGTTTAAATCATTACTTCCTAGTAATGATTTAAACATATAATTCTCTAATTCTGACAAGCCTCACAGCTCGGTTGGTAGTCACGCTGCCTTTTGCGCTGTGGGTTTTTTTTCTAGATAAATAAACAAATCAATTACAGTACTTTATTCAATAAATTAAACTAACTAAGTACAAAGGAATCAGTCAGATTACCTAAGGACCGTTACAAACGGCCTATAGGTAACTTAACTGTTCCAGACCAGTACCAGACGGAAGCGTGCCCAAGACACTGGCTATTATTAATTACAGTACAATCATTTCACACAGGTTGTGGGTTCGATTTCCACCCAGCAACAAACATTTGTGTGATGAATTGAATTCGTGAATTATGCGATAGTCAAATAAATTAAAAATAAGCGTTTGTTTTGTGTTTGGGTATTGTATCATATAAAACGTATGTATACACAAAACAATAGAATACTTAAATACTTTTTGTATTTCAGTATTCTATCCGTAATCTAGTCCCGATATTACAAGCTATGCTTAGTTTGGGGCTAGGTGGTGCTATGAAAATAATGTCCTATAATGTAATTGTACTCTCTCGACCGACGATGTTTATTGCAGTCGCACATATTCAATAGATTTTTTGATATAACGCTGTTTGTACTTTTACTTCACTTGTATCATTCACTCTTAATTTCATTTCATTTCATGAATTTTAACAGACAGCGTCATTCCAGCCCAAACCAAGCCAATTTCTAATATTTGAACTGGATATACATCATTATACTTTCTGTTAAAAATCATGCTAATAAAATACAAACAATTTAATGCAATCTAACATATACCCAATCACAGAACAAACATCTATATTAATGACTCAAATGTTTCGCCTAGGTGGAAATCGAACCTTCAACCAACAACACATAAGTCAGAGCTACTACCAGCTATGCTGACTTGTTATTACTGCCCGATACAGAAAATACCCATCCATACATATTACAAATTCGATGATGTCTTTGTTTTTTAGTTGTTTTTATTTTCACGACTATTAATTTGAATAGAATCTTATGTCAATTTGTAATGGTACACGCCTTGACACGCCATGGGGAGAGGCATGGTGTCACGGACACCTTGACACGCTTTAAGGAGAAAATAAGCTACTTTTTTCGGGTACCATGAGTACGATACCGCGAGCAAAAACTGGAGTTGAAATAAAATGCTACGAAATTGAAAAGAAAAGAGCTTACTATGAGAGCAAATACTTTTTAAAGCAGATCATATTTACCTGGCTCATTTTCATCGCCCACTTCATTTTCTTCATCAAAGATTCTTTCGCTAGCTTCATCTTTGCTCCCAGTAAGGTAAATGATGTTGGCTTCCTTACTGTACTTTCGCATATCAACATTATTCTTTTTGAAGCACAAACCACCTGATACTTTCACATCTCCGTCGAATTCGAGTTTTTTGTCCATATACGAATATACGTTTTTTTGTAAACAACTAACTGATGGAGATACACTGCACTGATTGAGGATGTTGTCCCACAAATTGTTACCAGTTCTAAACGTTCCATTCTGGTAAATGTCATTGAAAAACCTACCTGATACACTTTCGATTATTTTCATTCGTTTCACTAGGTTATTTTTGTCTTCAGCCTCATCAGCTTTGGCTATCGCGCTTATTACTATTAATAGAACTATTGTAGATTTCACTATATTCACAAAACTCATCCTTTCGCTTCTTGATTTGTTAACATCATCTCTTTTTACATATAGATGCGTTTCGTTATATCCTTCCATTTTTACACCGTCTTTATTCTTAACAATATATCTATGATCTACGTAGTCTTCCATTTCACATTCTAGTGTGTTACTTTCGTTTGAGATGGCACTTAGTCATTCGATTATATGTGACCATCATTGCTTAGAATGACGATTCATCTGCGTCTAGACATCTGAAACAAGTTGAAAGTTGAGTACTTACAAAGTATTACAAATATTATATTTCGAATTGGAATATTATAAACTCTTATTTGATACCCAAATTGTTACAATTAAGCATGAGTTCAGTCCAGTTCCTCAGTTTGTTGAGGATTCCGGGTGAAGTGCGCCTCCACCTTCGGCCTTATCTTAACTTGTTACCAAGTGAGATGAAGGCCAAGCGCTTCCCGGTCGTAAAATAAAAATAAAAAAACAAATATCCCTCCCGTATTATAATTATATAACCTACTTGTGCCGTGGTGATTGCGGCTCAATAATCGACCCCCCCAACTAAGGTATCGACTAAGAGACCTTCCTTCTGTGTACTATCTACACCTTTACTGCGATCATCATTCCGCCTACCAAGCGTGGTGATTATGTCAAAACCCTCGAGATTTGGAGGAGGCTCTGTCCAGCAGTGGACTTTAATGGGCTGTGGATGTTGATAGTGATAACCTATTAGGTACCTTATCATATTACCCAATTCTTTAACAAAACGACGCCTTACATATGAAAATCCATCAAGTGTAGGTTGCAGAGTCTACAATTAAATAGACATACTCTCGAAAAACATTACCCTCCTCCTCTTCAGGAAGCAGTCAGATAAAAACAAATTTAAATTGAATAGACCAACGTCTTCATTATTTTGATGTTATTGTTATGTCAGTTGAAATTGTAGTTTTGGGTAAATCACATCCGACATCATATAATTTCTGTTTATCCAACCGTACTAAATCATGAGGTGATTTGGCACGGCTGTTGGTCACAGAATTTTTATAATACTCAGCCAACTCTCCCTATGGTAGTATTGGAAAGCTTTTGACAATTATAACTATAATGTACAGAAAATAATCAGCCGAGGCATTATTCTCATAGTAATTGTTTAGTAAGGACGTAATGATGTCATGCATGCGTAGGTGACATTTTAAAATATTACGAATTGAGATCATGAGAACAGGGGAAAAGAAAGTTTAAGAACTCTACAGTTTCATTTTACTCGTGAATGTCTTCCTATAATGCGGTGACTATAGGTTTTCATGCTTTTCAATAAAAAATTAAAAAGTCATTTATTTACACAGCACAGATGACAATATTAATTTAAATACAAGCAATTGTAACAGTTTAATGTTGTCGGTGAAAAAGTAAGAGCTCAGCAACGCTGGTTTTCATCGTTTGTTATGTATATTTCTTTATATATATGTAGGTATCTATTAGGTTTTTGAAAATATCAGCTTTTGTCTATTTAAAGTAACCAGCGTATTTGAAGGAAAGATACTATCCCTTACTGTACCTATTTATGCTTTAAAGCTTGTAGGTATATTATTATATTACTATTGTGTATTATTGTATTATATTGTGTATTGTTATATGTATTATGTGTACTGTATTTTGTTGTGTACGTTTAATAATAATTTTATCGGTTCCCTGATGGCGACCAAGGTGTGAAGGTAGATTGGAAGAGATTCGAGACGAAGGTCCTTTGACCAAGGAGATGGCTCAGGATCGCTAACTATAGTATCATTTCTGGGAGGATATCACCAGCGGACGTAAATGGGCTGAAAGTGATGATGTATATTTCATGCACCGACTGAGAAGTAATAACTCAAGCCTGTTTGTGTCTATTGATTCAACTCACGTTGAAGGTGGAAGTCGAAAGTGGTGATAAAATTCAAGTGAAAGTGACGAGAAAAAATGTGGTAAACATACTAGGTACTTTATTAGCGGCCCATTGGATATTCAAGCCGTACTAAATACATAGATAGGTGCGTATATTGATAAGTTATCATTGGAATTATTCCGTTAAAACACAGCTAATTAAATTTGTTCCTCGGCTTTATGTTCGCATTTTAATGTTTTTTGTACAAGTAACTTTCATAACAACATTATTTTTGCAAGGTTTCGATTTTTCATATTGGTTTCTGAGCTGAGCAAACTTGGATTATAGAGATGCAGTCAGTAAGGGCACAAATATATGACATAATATCTGTACAAAATCAAAAATATTTTTGTTATAAGTTACGAGTAAATAGCCTTATCATAGTAACAAATACTTCTCTTTTAAATCCACGGTATGTTTTGAAGCTACAATTTACCAAAACCGTATCATGAGTACTTACTCATTAGCATTCATCTTAATTATTGATTTTCTCTTTAAATATGTAACGATATGAAATCAGGTTTGCTAACAAATATGTATTCTGCATCAAAGAATGTAAGATTCATGTTTGCTGTCAATGAAAATGTACTCAATTACATGTCCGCATATTTTAATCAACACCTGAGGGCCCATTGACCTGATAGATTCCCTTTTAATTACTTAACCGGATGAGCCAGTTCTCCAAGGTACAACACGAATGTAGACCGTGGAACGACAAAACGTTGGATAGGTTTAAATTAAACTTACGTCGGTAAAATCGATTTTTCATCATCATGACAAAAACATTCAAAATTATTTAAGAATTTAGATTTAAAACAATGTACAAAAACGGATGCAACGATAATGCTCGCAAGAGTTTTACAAAAACTGCCGCGAAACCATAAACGCCCTCCTCCATTAATGTTTAAGCTGTCGTTAGTCTTCAAGTCATGTAACTAAATTTAAAATCTAAAAACTAAAACCAAATTACACTAGGGAATAAGCAACAGCTGCTGCTTATTGCCTGGTGTACCTAATCCTGAAGCAAACTCTTACGACATCCAAGTCAGGATAGCATATTTTCATTACCGGCTCATTCGCCACGGGTATCATACATACATACACATAGATATTTAAATGATGTGAAACCAAACAATTTATATCAAAGATCACGCAAATGCAAATTTCTGATTATTACGTGCAAGCGCATGTCTCTAATGTTTCCTTATTACTAAAATTGTTATGATTTCTGCTAAAAAGTTTAATTAGACTAGACGGCAACGTAAGCACATGCTAGTAGTGTCAATGTACTCAAGCAATAGCTGTGAAATTAAACACATTGAGGAAACGGGCACACTTTAAAAATATATGAATTAAATTAATTTGAATACTTTAAGTTCACCGCAAATTCCGAAATTGATGGTCTTATTACTAAGAAGAAATCGGTTTCAGAGATATTTTGAAAAATCTGGTTGAGCTATGCAGATCCAGTCTCAACCTAATTTGACTTCAATTCATGATTAATACCCAGACCACCCCCTTGTTATTCGTCCATTACTGAGTTACATTACCAGCGATGTACAAGGAAATTAATTAAGGCGGGGTAGTTTCACTTTTTTGCTTTTTGAACCTCTGTAAATCTATTATAAAGCGAAGTAGCGCCAAAAAAAAAAAAAGGAACATATACTCAAGCGCTGTGCAAAGAAAGAAACGTGAATCATAATAACTGGCTCGATAACAAAACAAATTCATAAAGATCGATATTTAAACGTGTAGAACTGAGAGATTTTTCGTTGAAACCATGTTAAAGTTATTACGAAAGAGAGGGCTTCTTATTAATTAGAGCTTGCCGAAAACATAATAATATGTTATAATATTGTTATTATTAATCTATGAGAACAAAAACAAAGGAAACCTAGCCGGTCAAACGCTCGCGCCGGGCGGCCAGTGCCTACCGAAACGTCTACAAAAAAAGCTCTTGAATAGGCCATTCAAGAGCTTTTTTTGTAGGCCTCGCCTTAATAAAGTAATGTACTAAGAAACATTCGTTCTTTGTACCTACCTACATCACTAATTACATTGCCAGCTATGTTCATTAATGTTAATTATTAAATTATTACCTAAATTATGAAATCCTCCGTACGTTAGTTTGTTATTTTATTTTTGTATACTGCTGCGAATTAAACTTTAGCATGATAGAATATAATTGGGCTTATTCCATAAATCCCCTGCGATTAATGCCCTGCGAAGGGGATGTCTGGACTTGTACGTCATCATTATCATCAACCCAACAGTCATGCAAAACAGGTATTTCCTAAGGTTCGCCTGGCTTGCAGCCAACCTCCTGCGAAATCCTGCCAAGTATTTCTGTCGATGCGCAGGAGTGCCAGTCATGCTTTTAATAAGCCACTTTTGGGAAAGCTTGTTTCAACGTCAACCTCACCTCCTTATTTCGAGCCACTAGGTCAAGCGAACTTATTAAAAAATAGGTGAAATTGAAAATCTGAGCCCGATCTTTAGCCATTCGGTAACCACCTGGTCTTTTTTACTCCTACTGCTATTACTTAATAATAACAATTTTAAGGTTAATCAGGCTACCAATTCGTTGCCAGATTTGCCTTGTTATGATAATAATGAATAATGTATCGTAGGCTTAAATATAAGAGATCCAAAGTAATTATTGATTTGTACATCAGAGCACCGCAATGTTGGCACATTACCGCTGTAGGTAGGTTGCCCAGTCTAGGCAGGCAACTTGAAGGCAGGTTTTACCCTTGTGACCAACAAACACACTTTTAATCAGTTTTCCCTTTGACTTAATACTAGTCTTGTCGCCGCGTCTTTACTCATACAATTCTTCATTTATAATAATTAACTAATCAATGTTTTGACTGCACAACGGTTTCTCCATTATGGACTGAGTTAACATAGACATGACAACGTAAACTAAGTCAATATATACGGTAATATTGACAATAGAGACTGACAAGCCTCCAAATATCCCCATACAGCTTGCCTTAACCTCCAAAATATTCTTCACCATCTCTGATCTTTCTCCTGGTATGATTTCATTCAGGAATCATACACAAACATAAATTATATAGTGATATAGTGTACCAACCACTGAGGATCGAACCCAAGACTTCTGGATCTGACAACAATATGCACCAATCCACTAGACCACAGAGACTGACATAGCGGTTATTATAGCGGCGGTTATCATAGCGACAATAGAAATCTAAGAAAATTTCATCTGTCTTATTACTCACGGTTTTTTAGTGTACGACAAGGTTTTTTAGTGTGACAGACAGAGAGTTTTTAGTACGGAACCCTCAGGACCCGGAAAACAGGCACGCTAGTATACTCGTATACTAGGTATCACCTTTTTTTTTTTTTTTTTGTACGACGGGGAAGCGCTTTGCCTTCATCTCACCTGGTAACAAGTTAAGATAAGGCCGAAGGTGGAGGCGCACTTCACCCGGATTCCTCGACAAACTGAGGAACTGGCTATCCTATATTACCTCTGAATGCCGAAACACAACAATTTTAGAATTGTTATTATGGCGACAGAATTAGGTAAGATGGTGGTAGCTAGCCAGGCGGACTTCAACAAAGTCCTACCACCAACCAAACCAAGCACAATATATTGTACTCCCCATGGGGATCGAACCCGGGACCTCTGGATCTGAAATCGGTGGGTTGAACCACTAGACCACAGAGGCGGTTTTTCCTGTTAGATGAGGAAGTCGATATAATTTACGCGCATATCACAGCTTCCAATAGAATCCGAAGCAGCTGTCATCCGTTACGCTTTCCCCAATGCGCGTGCGTTGACTCACGCAAGTACGTGTGACTGTCATCTAGCGGCATTCTCGATCGTGCGATACTTTTATGTAGACAACCGCTTCATCATGCCTTAAAATGCCAAGTTGAACCCACACATTAACGTTATTCACGAGATATTTACCAAGATATATAGAAGGCGGGAAATGATGAGCTGTCTCAGTGGGGTGGCGCGCTCCCGTGTTACGGATTGTACCGGTAGCTCTAGATAGGAGTTTTCAGTACACCTGACCCGGACAGAACACTGGGGACGGCAGCTTGTTCATCTGAACCAGCGGAAGGCACAGCGTGATGAGGTAGGGCAGACCCAGTAATGGGTTCGACGAGGGTCCGGGTTTTTTTTAATTTGGCTCACAGAAGACAGAGTCCTTCGGGGCCTGGGGAACGGTGGCGGAGTTACTCCGTCTCCGCTATAGTACGGCGAGAGACAGTTTCCATCATGAGAGAGGAAGGAAAGACCAGGATTCATCGTTTGAGCGGTGTATTCAGGTCAATTTGGCTAGGCATAACCCAGAGACCCTAAGTAACCAGCCGCCGAGGGGGTTTTATTAAGTTGTCGGGCCTGACAGCCTCGCGACCGCTGGCACCATCACGTGTACTAGCTTCTCCGATTTGGTGAGTCGGTGACGTATGGTATTCAATCAGTCGCTATGCCTTAGATTGTACTTAGCGACCACCCTCCTGTTCTTGTTACATATGGAACTAAGTTGATATTTCAATTCCCGCAGCGCGATCCAGCCCCAAACTAGGCATTGCTTGTAATTGTAATATAGGAACTAGATTACGAATAATATACTTTATTTCAATTATAAAGTCTCCGAAAACAGATTGCGTGTCCTTCTAAGAAGTATTTTTTTATGAGTACTCATACTCATACTCATCTAATCCAAAATCTAGACTAGACTTAAAGCAACGACAATCACCTTCGTGTGTGCACACCTGATATGACGTCACTGCAATCTACTTATCTATCATCTTTATAGCTGCATCAAACACTTGACTTTTGATTTCGAGAGCACAACTGGTTGTGCCTCCAGTGAAATTAACGGTACCTGTCTATGGTATGTGGTTTAGATACGTGATTTGTATAATAATTAACCTCGTAGGGAAGTGTCTATAACCAATTGCATATAATTTAGTCAATTATTCTTACTGACAAGTAACGGAGAAAGTGTTCTTCTTCGTGAAATAATAAATAAATCGATAAGTACAACCAGGCATTTAACACAACGCCATCTAGCCCCAAACTAATTAAAGCTGGTAAATAGAAATTTGATTACGCAGAATATGAATGAATATGAATTAAATACGAATAGGATATGACTTTCTTGTGAATACAAAACAATTATCGAATTCATATTCTTCACACAAATGTTTGTCCCGGGTGGGAATCGAACCCACAACCTACAGCGCAGAAGGCAGAGCTACTACCAACAGAGCAGTGAGAGAATTTTGTATGTGTTCTCTTACAAAACACATTACATACTTACAATTGTAGAGTTTCGCAATGAGCATCACGCTTGGCTAGCAGATCAGTAATCGCAGTCAAAGTGTTAAATAATATACATAAGTAAGTTACTGCCCTTTTTTCCGGTTCTTAGTCAGCATTTACGGCTGAGTTGGAGGGGTCGATTG
Source organism: Venusia cambrica (assembly GCA_951394065.1). Taxonomy (NCBI): domain Eukaryota; kingdom Metazoa; phylum Arthropoda; class Insecta; order Lepidoptera; family Geometridae; genus Venusia; species Venusia cambrica. The sequence goes on along the minus strand of OX596040.1, from coordinate 3,495,107 downwards.
ACCATAAAAAAATGTGAAACGTGGTATTAAACCTGGTGCTTCAGGGATCAAAAACGGATTTACAGTTTATTAGGGTCCTAAAATCTTTTGGTATTTAGTCCTACAGAATTTCAGAGCTATAGAAGTACCTATAGTATTGATACTCGTAATCGTAATTTTTTTTATCTTTGCTTTTCCGACTCCAGCTTGGTACCAATACATTGGTGATTATAAAGCATAATTGCTAATCCTTATACGCAATAAGACTTCTCTTTTCTTTGCAAGTAAACGATTTTTTATTCTAGATATGGCGATCCCCTCACAGCACTTATTGGTTAAGGCTCTTGTATTGTTATGATTTGTTCAGAAAACCACCATCTAAAGCTCGAAGTACACCATTTTGTAAAAGCACCTCTCCCTTCCTCACCCTTCTTATTCTCCCACCAAGTACCGCTTTAAATTGGGTCGACCTTCAAAACAGCAGTCGTATTAAAATTCAAGAACTGGTCAAAAACAAGACTTGCTAGTGATATAACTTTCTCCTTTCGCGTCCGGTTCAAGGTAAACATTCCTCATGTTGCTGTGTATCTTATCATTAGCACGGAAACTAAAGATCCTAGCTTTTAAAAAGGTAAGTAACCTGTTTTTTTATCAACACAAACTTGTTTTGAATTGTGAGAATTTTGAAAATTCTCAGGTCAACGCGCTAAACCTATAACCGTTAAACTTCTTGAAGGGTTTAATAACAAAAACATTACATTGTAAAGTTTTAATCTGTAACACACAAACATTGCCTCAAAAGGACTGAACATTAACTATTTACAAGGGAAGCAGTTGCGTTACCTAAGGACCATTACGAACGGTCTCTTAGTAACTCAACTGTTTCAGACCAGTTGCGACAAGATTACCTCGCCTAGTTTTATGTAAATAATATTTATTCAGTTAGGTATTTATTCAATTCATTTACTAAAACAGTTATGAACATGACTAAAATCTCTTTAATAAACAAAGAAAACTATAACAACGTAACAGTTATCATCGCTTGCGGTGAAAGTGTTTCGGATTGACTGAATGAAAATAAAAGTAAAATATTTCAGGGATTGTGATTCATTCTATTGCAACGGTAATTCAATAGCTTACATTGGGAGTTCATAGCCGGTGGTTTAAAAAAAACATTTATTATTCATTTATGGCTGAAGTGGCAGTGAGCTGGTCATATTATGCGTAAGGACGGACAACCGGTGGAATTAACGAGTCCTTCGGTAGAGACCACGTCTAGGCAAGCGTAGTGTAGAACGCCCTTCGGCTATTTGGAGTGACGATCTCCGTACAGTGATGGGCAGAGAGCGTATGAGAAAGGCCAAGATCGGGTTCAGAGGCGCACCTTAGGAGAGACGACGTCCATCAGTAGATTAGCATAGGTCAAAGATGATAACAATGATTATTGTATTTTCATTTCTAGCCCGGAATGTCCCACAGTAGGGAAAAGGACTCTTTCTCCGCTCTCCATTCAACTGTCAAGTTGGTCGTTTCCATAACTAGGGATACATCTCATCCACCGCCTGGGCCTGCCAGGTGGCTGAATTGTCTATCGGGGACTCATTCTGTTGTAGTTTTCGTCTTTGCTTAAAAAACTGCTTAGCTTAAAAAAAGCTAAGCAGTTTTTTAAGCAATCAGCAATCAAATCAATATCAAGCAGTCAGCCAATCTGGCTGTTCAGTTATTTGCGTAATTATAATTCCTAACCCAAGTGTATGGCAGAATCCTTCTACTTTTTGAAAAGTTCTTCAAGATTCATGGATTAAAAGGTTTTTCCAAAAGTACCCGTTTATTTTATTTATTTCTGTTTAATTGTGAACATTAATGCACAGAAAAATATTATAGTAGTATTATAATAAATTATTCTAATGGTCCAAAAAATGAATATACATGATGTTGACATAGCTCAAAAAATCTAGTTAAAAACATATTAACGTCACATCATGTATCTAAAGTTCGTTGCGTAAATATTTTAATGTAACGGAAGATGGATTTATTACATAGCATTAACTGTATGTGTTATATACTCAGGTTACAGTTTTTGAATTCAAATGTACCAACATACCAACAATTTATTTAATCTGTCGTATGTTTTTGAGACCGTGAATGACGTAGATTTGTCGGTTACGCCGTAAAAGTAGAGAGAATTAAATGTGAAATCACTTTTGGTGTTTTATGTGGCCTTTTTACTCTAGATACAGTACGCATTAAATAATTAATAAAGTTTTGTTTACCCGCTAGATACCCCTTGGCAGGAAATACTAATTTTTTTTTACCCGTAGATTCAACCATTTCATATGGGTCTGCATGTCTATCAAAAAAATACGACTCAGGGGTTGTTTAAGGTAAGCAATAAACTTGTCGAATGTAGTATCTAGCATAAAACTAGAAGAGTAATTAAAAATAGGTAAGTACATTCAACGATAAAAACATGAAAGTCAAACATATTTTTTTGCCAATGCGGCGGATTTTTCTTTGTAATACATAATAATATGACAGTACAATGTCCGAACGTATTAACATACAGTCACCTACAATAATATGTTATCATAAATATGTGTATACACTTTAGATCTAATAAAAAAATGGGTTTGTATTCATATCTGGTAGACATTTATTCATGTATTTATTTAATTAAAACGGTGAGACCGATTAATAAAATATATGTCATTTAATATTCAAGTGTGATAAATCTAACAGGCGTGATATTTCAGTAAAAGACGTGATATTCAAAAATATAAGAAGTGATATTAAAATTCTGTTTTTGATATTAAAATATATTAAACGCTCCATTTTGAAGAAAATCAAGTGTACATTATTTTAGCAGTATTATAGAGAGAATCTAGTCACCCTTTCAATTCTTGTAACACTTCAATGTTTTATTTCCAACGTGTATACTAATCGAAGAAATCTCAACAAAATAGGAAACCGTCATGTTGACAGTAGGTTTGTGTGTCACGACGACCATACGTCAATCGGACTTGACCACAGAAAGCTTTTAATTTTATGCAAATTGCAGTGCTAATAGAGATTTGTTTTGAATAGGGGTTATTCAAAAATGCTTGGTTACACTGTGGTTTAGTTAAATGTACGTTTTGAGAGACAGTGGGAGCTATATAATAAAAATTTAATGTGAGTATACACAATTATAATTATATATATTTACAAACATAAAAAATAATATGTACAATAACAAAGTATTACAAAGTACTAAGTACAAAGGAAGCAGTTGGATTACCTAAGGACCGTTACAAACGGCCTATATAGGTAGCTCAACTTATCCAGACCATTACTAGGTGGAAGCGTGCCCAAGAAATATCTTTGTTTTTTAATTTCAACTTTGCATGCACATACATAAGCGTATGGTGCATAGCAAAAAAATACCAGCATCTTCCACTTACAGATGCCGTAGTTCTAAAAGAACAGCATAATTATCTGCTGTACGCCGGGTATTATTTGCTACGAAATTAGCTAGCGGACAATTGAGTTATTTTGTCATATTGATTAATCCACCAATCCTTTGTTTTTTTGTCGATAGAAAAATGTTAGGTTATGTTAGTGATATTCCACCGCATCGAAGGTGCATTGGGGTTATGTAAGGCTATCTGGGCTCCGGCGATTTACTAAAATTCCCCTGGTGGGTTTCCTAATACTTAGAAGGGCTCTGGGATGTTTGTTAATACTTGTTCCAGTGCCCTTCCCGCAAATTATGTCCTGTAGCACATCCCTGGGGCGTCTCCTTTTATACTCCCTAGGCTATCCCTACATTACATACCAGGATAGATGATGCATTTTTCCCCATAAATCTTCATCTGGTTAATTTTTCAGAGTAGAAGTGGGCTTGTGAAAGGGCTCGTCCGGGGAAGTACTACCAAAATATCAATTCTTTATTTAATTAATTATGCCTCAAGTTGACGGGTCGTTGCATCCGTCATTGTTATAGGCAAGAGATGCACTGAACAGATGGTCAGCGGAAAATGCAAGTCGCATGTTCCGTTTCCTAGATGTATACAAAAAACTACTCCTACGGTTAGAATAATGCAATAAAATATTATAGTCATGCATAAAAATTGTTTTGTCTATCATAACCATCGCGATGCTTGTCGACTTATATAAAAAAAAAACAAATTTGTAAAGACGCCTTCTGGCTCTCTTCCTCTAATACGCAAAAAAACATTCGGAAGTTGTAGCCAGAAGTTTAACATGACGTGTTCTTGTACTCATTACCATAAGCACGATCTGCCCTATTGTCTGAAATTACATTCAAAGTCACTAGTGACCAATAGTAACCAATAGTATATACTCGTATATAGTATAGTTTATATTTAAATTTGGTGACAATTGACAGCAGATACGTATGGATAAGTTTATCCCCCTGCCACTGTTATTCAGGTAGTTTGTTTGAGGCACATTAAAATATGATATACCAAAAATAAACTACGAAGACCATATTTATATCAAATCATAGGTTTATATATTAATAACTTAAAGCGTGTGTGCCATACAATAATAGTAATAATTATTATTGTCTGGCACACGCTTTGCAAAAAACGCTATTTCTCGCTAGTAATTTTGAATGTAATTTCAGACTCTAGGGCAGATCACATAGTTCATTAAATATCTGCTAGATGGCGTTAATCAGCGCTCAAGCTGAGTTTGGATATGAGACAAAATTCGGAATCTGCGTCAGGACCCTCGTTGCTCAATTGCAGCGTTTCCGGCTTTAGGAAAAGATGCGGGTTCGAGTCCCGAATTTCAACCACTGCAAGGCCTCGTAGTAGCTAAAAGCTGTTGTTGTTAATAAAGAATAACCACGTACATTTTATTATTTTTGATGACTTTTAACCTCCTACCATATCCATGAATGACTCGCGATGAATGAAATGCTAGTGAATAGAATCCGTGTGAACTGACGGAGAAATCAAATGGATATTAAGAATTTTAAATCTATAATCAATCATAGATGATCGGTAGATGATAGAGTTAGTTATTCTGAATGGAAAAATACATTAACCTTAAATTTTTGGTTGTATGAATGACGGTATAGAATATACTTTTCTTGTAAGTACGAAGTGCGCCTCCATCTTCGGCCTTATCTCATCTTGTTACCAGGTGAGATGAAGACCAAGCGCTTCCTCGTCGTACAATAAAATAAAATAAAAACTAGTTTTTTTTTTTCCCATTTAACTACATTATGTCACTAACATGAGAAATAGTAGCAAGCCTATTAGCTCAGTTGGTAGTAACCCTGCCTTCTGCGCTGTAGGCTGTGGGTTCGATTCCCACACAGGACAAACATTTATGTGATGAATATAGATGTTTGTTCTGTGTTTGGGTGTTGTATCATATAGTACGTATGTATTTACAAAAAGTATATAAGTATTCTATCTGTAATCTAGTTCCCATATTACAAGCTTTGCTTAGTTTGGGACTAGATGGCGCTGTGTAAAATTAATGTCCTGTCCTGTAATATTTATTCATATTTAAATAGTAAATAAAAATAAGTAAGAAGGGTAAATACGCGTCCATGTCATTCTGTAGAAATAGGAGTGGATTACATACACATAATAGGTAGTGGGTAGGTATATGGTGGAGTTACTGAAGCAGAGAGATTTCTTTCAATTTATAGCTAGATAGTTTTGTTTTAAATATGCGGTATGAATTTGGAGACTTGATGCTCGTGGGTATGCGGTTGTATCTACATCTGTGCCTACTCCTTCCTTGGATTTTTACCATAATATCTAATAAACATAACCCTCTTCGTGCGGCAGTGGAGTATTTGTGCTCGGTTAGATTGGTGGTAGGTCCACTTGGCTAGCTACCATCATCTTACCTATGAGTATCGCTATATTAGCAATTCTAAATTGTTGTGTTCCGGCATTTAGAGGTAAGATGGCCAGTTCCTCAGACTGTTGAGGATTCCAGGTGAAGTGTACCTTTGGTCTTATTACATAACAACAGGTAAGATGTAATCCAAGCGCTTTCACGAAGTACAATAAAAAAATACCCCTGAGAGACCAACTTCAGAAACAAATAGGAATATTTTTTTTAGTGTGAAATTAAAACGGACAAAGCTTTCTCCAAAATTGGAGGTTAACAGTAGATCGCGTCAGCTATTTTAGGTTCTGACTAATAAACCAATTCAAAATAAGGCGCTCTGCACTAATCTCAAATCAGCAATTCATTCTGATTCCAAATTGAAAGCGACTGACCTTCTTCACATGCTCATACAAGATAGCGTCAACGGCAACAAATATGTTAAGCCATACATCAAAGCACGGCTCAGCACGTTTCAACTGACAGCCATATTAATTTCCAAAACGGATGAGAGAAAATCTCAATGGCACATCCGCCCTTTAGTTCATCTGAGCTATGTAGCATTTTTGTTTATCCGACAAGAAAGCAGCCCTTGATGTTAAGTGGAACTCTTGTCTATAACATGCTATAACAAAACCTTACTGCGTACCTAAGTCATAAACACAAAGAACATGACCTACGCTGCACTGCGTTGCTTTATGGGCCAGTAATTTCACCGGCAACCGATAGTAAAGTTAGTAAGTTCCGTGTGCCCGTAATTTCATATTCAACAATACTCTTTAAACTGAAACACAGCAATGCTGCTTGGCGGCCTATATAATTTTTTTTAGTTAAGGCCATTATTGGCTATAGATAAAGATAAATGAAGTTAGTTCCTGTTTGTGTCATTTTTCCGGTTATTCGGTGAAAGTTTACATGCCCTTTTAAATGTTTGACGTGACAAGCCTCATAGCTCAGTTGGTAGTAACTTTGCATTCTGCGCTGTAGGTTGTGGGTTCGATTCCCACCTAGTACAAACATATGTGTGATGAATATAAGTGTTTGTTCTATGTTTTGGTGTTGTATTGTATGATAAGTATGTATTAACAAAAAAAAATGTATTTAAGTATTAATGTATATAAGTGTAAAATTAATGTCCTGTAATTTATTATTATTATTAAAGATTATTATAAAGTAGGTTGTTTATAAATGAATGTCAAGTTTATTTATTGTTTTTAAAATGGTTTCGGTGTAAAAGCCTTGCATAGCAAAAGGTTTACATGCTTTTGAAATCTTTTTTTATCGGTGATCACCAGCTCACTCAAGAAACAAATATGGATGTGGGTTAGTATGGAACACACTTTCCCTAAGAAGAAAAACTAAAAATATGTATTTTTCAAAAACAAACATCATTAAAAATACTGTACATAGCAGCCAGTTGAATTAAAATCAGTAATGTTTTTGCAAAATTTTAATTAACACAAAATAAGTGGTGATTAATATGTTTGTAGGTACTCACACTTAATAATAATTTTATACATTAGTTCACCTATTACCATAATTAAATAGGGGTACATAACGATTAATTCGGAAAGTTCTAAATATCACTAAAACAAATTATGATGAGCCAGCCTGTAATCCCCATGGCTCTGCTTGTATTGTGGTATAAATTCCGCATCATGTTAGCAAAAACCTTACAGATATTGTTTTTCTTTAGCACTCGGCCTACGCCTCACCTGGTTACAAGTTGAGATAAGGCCAAAGGTGGGGGTGCACTTCACCTCAACAAACTGAGGAACTGGCTATCTTATCTGTAAATGCCGGAACACATTTTTTTTAAGAATTTTTACTATGGCGACAGAATGGTGGTAGCTAGCCAGACGGACTTAAATATAGTCCTACCACAAACCAAACTAAGCATAATATATTGTACTCCCCATGGGGATCGAACCCGGGACCTTTGAATCTGAAATCGGTGGGGAACCACTAGACCACAGAGGCGGTATATTTAAACATTAGAAAATACCTATTGGTACCGTTTTAGCTCGTCCTCCCATCTTTTGTACTGTACGAGCTAAAATTAATACAAGTAAATTATTATAAGGCCGAAGGTGGAAGCGCTAGAAACCGATATCCTCAATGAACTACGAAACTGGCTGTCCTATCTGTACTGGTTCGCCTACCGGTGTCAGATCCAGAAGTCGATCGGTTTCGATCGCTGGGGGAGTTCAATAGGAGTTCATCCACGGTAGGATAGCCGAAGATATGGCTTGGTTTGGTTGGTGGTAGGACTTTGTTAAGGTCCACCAGGCTAGCTACCATCAGCTGACCTAAGTCTGTCGCCATAACAACAGTTATATGCCTTAGTTTAAGACAGTTGAGGATTCCTGGTGAAGTGCGCTTCCAACTTCGGCCTTATCATAACATGAAAGCAGATGAGACGAAGGCTAAGCGCTTCCCCGCAGTACAGTAAAAATATTAAAAATATTGATGGTAAACCACTATAATCACGTGGTAGACACACAGTAGATTTGACTCCGAGGAAAGTGTTGCTCGGATAGAGAAACTGAATCAATTTACGCATATCTGTGTAAATCATTGCGTGTGCGCATCCACGCTAGGATAGCCGAAGATATGGCTTCGGATGGGTGGGCACATAGCTTAACTTTTTAATGTGGAAGTGACTTACCGGTACACATTACTTAAATTTACTAACATTTTTTTTTTACTTTTATTCACCGTCCTGTGGTCTAGTGGTTCAACCCACCGATTTCAGATCCAGAGTTCCTGGGTTCGATCCCCATTGGGAGTACAATATATTGTGCATGGTTTGGTTGGTGGAAGGACTGTGTTTAAGTCCGCCTGGCTAGCTACCACCATCTTACCTAATTCTGTCGCCATAATAATCATTCTAAAATTGTTGTGTTCCGGCATTTAGAGGTAAGAAGATAGCCAGTTCCTCAGTTAGTTGAAGATTCCGGGTGAAGTGCGCTTCCACCTTCGGCCTTATCATAACATGAAAGCAGATGAGATGAAGGCCAAGCGCTTGCCCGTCGTACAATAAAAATAAAAATAAACTTCTAAGGAAATAAATAATTTTTGGTTGTATGAACTCTCGCGTTTTTTGATCTATTGTAAGACGGGAAAGGGAAAGAAGGTCTTCGTCTTACCTAGTGTCAAGTTCTGGTATGGCCAAAGGTAGACGCGCACTTTACCCGGGATCCATAACAGACTGACGAACTGACTATCTTATATCTTAATGCCGGAACACAACCATTTAGAATTGAAAGATGGTGGTAGCTAGCCAGGTAGTCTTAAAATAAGCACTACTACCAATCAAACCAAGCACAACAGGTCGCCCAGAGTTGAGCATAAGCACTCTAAAGTGGAACAAAACTACGGGTTAATTGGGATGATGATGTAAAATAAGCACTCTAAAGTGGAACTAAACTACGGGTTAATCGGGATGATGATGTAAAATAAGCACTCTAAATTGGAACAAAACTACGGGTTAATTGGGATGATGATGTGAAATAAGCACTCTAAAGTGGAACAAAACTTCGGGTTAATTGGGATGATGAGGTGAAATAAGCACTCTAAAGTGGAACAAAACTACGGGTTAATTGGGATGATGATGTGAAATAAGCACTCTAAAGTGGAACTAAACTACGGGTTAATCGGGATGATGATGTAAAATAAGCACTCTAAATTGGAACAAAACTACGGGCTAATTGGGTTATAATGTGAAATAAGTGAAAGGTTTTCAGAGTCAGTGAGTTAATTTAAATATTAGCCTCATAATAATCTACCCATTTCACACAACATCTTAGAGCTCAGTGTGATTTAAAATGGTACCGTAAATGGAAAATAAGAAGGAAGTGTAGTATTTGAGATATTGGGGTAAATATAAAAACAATGTATTGCTCAAATCTTTTGAATGGTTTGTGCGATCAATTCACAATTTTGAATACGCTGATATTATATTTATACTCGTTAATTGGGATACGGATTTTTTTGACACTAGGGTTAAAGAAATATTGGTGTTTAGTGAGACAAGAAGATCTTTGGCTTGTGGGGTGTCATTTAAAAGAGTATCGGCTGCACTTACTTTTCACTTATTTTTTTCACCCCACCGACTATGATGTATGGTCAGTGGTTTAGTGCTTTGCTCTCTTTCTCGCTTTGCATAGAATAAGAGAGCCTCAAACACTTAAAATGTAGATAAATAGTACATAAGTAAGGTAAGTAAGGTGTAATGAAAGCACACTATTGTTAAATACTTTCTTTTCAATAAAGAATATTCGTGGAGACAACAAAAACAAGAAAAACCAGACACCACTAAATCTTAATTCGGGGCAAGCTACTAGTTTTTTTTCTTTTTTCAATAAAATGTACAATTAAACTAACTAACTATGTACAGAGGAATCAGTCAGATTACCTAAGGATAATATATATATAAACGGCCTATAGGTAACTCAACTGTTCCAAACTAGTACCAGGCGGAAGCGTGCCCAAGACACTGACTGCATTGCCACGCTGAATAGCTATGCGCTGGCCTAAATAAGAGCCAGCTCTTGGGGTCACGTGTCGCCTCAAACAAAAGCCCCGCAATATTTTTAAAACCCGGAGGGCACCGGCTCCCCGTGGACCCAAGGTCTGTCCAAAAGGTTCAAATAGGTAGGCTAGTTTTTTAATATTCGTATACCATGCGATGAAGCCTTGGGCAAAAGCTAGTACTTAATAACTGTTCTGTGATCATCGTCCCATACGAGACACGTCGTTATGTCTCGAGATGACATTAGACCTATAATAATGCTTTACCTTCACTTTTCTCTCTATATATCTATGGAGATAAAAGAGGATAAAGATTGTGTGGCAACTTTAAAAAAAACTGATAAAAATAATAGGTCTTCACCTATGAAGTTGCCGTTTTGTAGTACTGGTAATTTCGAATAAAAACTATTTCTGAATGTCTATGAATTCTAATTTCAAGTAAATTTTATTTTGAATATAATATGACATTCTATTTTCAAAATCAGTCTTTTGTTTACTGATTAGCGTTATGTTTTCATCCCATTTGGTCTTTTTCGCCATCATGGATACGTAAAAAATTCGAGTAATTATGGAATATGAGTCCCGACGGGGTAGCAACGCGGCACAAACGGCACGAAACATTAACGACGTATACGGAGAGAACACTAAAAACGATCGCACAACCCGTTATCGGCTTACCAACTTCCGTGCAATTTCAACCTGAAAAATGCACCCCATGGTCGTCCGGAAACTTTTGTCGACAATGTCGAATTAAAGGCGATTATGGAAGCTGATGATACTCAGTCTACTGTCGAATTAGCAGCAGCTTTCGAAGTTAGCATGAAAAAAATCTTGATCGATTTGCGTCAAAATGGCAAGGAAAAAAGCTTGACAAATGGGGTGTCCCATTTCGTGGGGTGCCCCACGAACTTAATGAGCTCCAGCGCGAGATGCGCGTTGATTCCTGCCTTGCGCTACTCAACAGGCACAGGAACGAAGGAATTTTGAATCGCATTGTTATCTGCGATGAAAAATGGATTCTTTTCGTCAATCGTAAGTGCTCATCGAGTTGGTTAGATCCTGGTTCAACACCTACAAAATGCCCTAAACAAAAAATTACAACGGCAATTTCATAGTATTTTTAAACTTTTGCTATTAGAACACATTATTTTAATTCGAGAAACGGGTTTTTATCGCCTGTTTTACCTATATTTGTCCCGACGTTTCGGCGGAGTTGCACCAGCCGTGGTCGTGGGTAGACTGAGGGTATTTTCGGGTCGCGTATTTTACCTATATTTAGGTAAAATACGCGTTAAATACCCGCTTCTTGAATAAAAATAAAGGCAATTTTATAGGTAAACCTTATTAGAAAAAGCATATTTTTAAATAACCGCTTTTAGTCATTGGTCATTTGACCCTTGGGGCCAATACAAATTTGATTTCCATGGATTTATTTTTTTCCATACAATTTAGCATAGTTTTTAGATCATTTTAAAATGACAGGGAAATGCCCGAAATTACATGATAGCAATGCATTCTGTTAATCAATAATTTAGTATATGCCCCACTCCACCTATATCTTAATGCGTTGCAGGATGGTGCGAACCAGAAATTTAGTTACGATGTAATAGTTTTGGTGGTTATTATTTTTACAACAAAGATAACTAATTAATACATGGCCTTTTTGGTGGATAGCAGTTTCTATATCCTATGGATGCTTGTAACACCTTAGGCACCACTCGCGCGTTGCTATTGTAGAAAAATTTAATTGGTTGTGGTTAAACATATCATTATGCTATTGTATTTGTATTACGCACTCCTTTCCTCTCGATGACATGCGTAGCATGCTATCTCTTGAAGCTCTACCCAAAAGACCATTTTGGTAAACAAACTCTTTGGTCTGACCTCAAAGTCAAACCGTTTAATACCACCAGATCGTGTCGGTTGTATTACGACGTTACTTTTAAATGTATCTTCTGTCACTGTTGAACTCTGACCTTAAATAATTGGCTATTGGTCACGGGTTTTGACCATAGTAGACTCGTGCCTTCCCGTAAAGAATTTTAATGTTCGGAATTTGGTTTGAAACCACGACAAGTTACAAGGTATTGTTGTTCAAGCTTTACAATAAATTTGGTTTAAGAAACCATAGCCAATGTGCATTAAACTGATAAATTTGGTTGATAATCTTTTGTAATGCCTCATTTACAAGATCTAAGTACTTAATAGATTGTCAAAGGTCAGGGCTTGGATTTAGGATTTGAGCACGTGGCTCTTTACCCGACTATCTGAGAATGAAGCTTATGTTTTGTATCTATATAAGTACTTTTAAGGGTGATGTGGATTCGATATACCTATCGAGTTATATCAGAGCTACCATAAACACTAGGTATTTTTTTAAGTTCCTGTCCAGGATTTGTCATATTTTTAGAGTTAGGGTTACTCAAAAGGAATAGACGGAACCCTTATAGGATCTTTTTGTTGTCCGTCTGTCTGCTTGTCTGTCTATTAAGACCCTTTTTTTCAGGAATACGTGGAGGTATCAAGTTGAAATTCATATAAAATACTCAGGTCTACTGTCCCTTGGAGCTGTGAAAACATTTAACTTCTAAGCCAACGCAATCAAAAGATACAGCCGTTTATACCGCAAATTTTCAACACTTGCAAAGGAATCATAACCTACAGGGTACTTCCCGTGACCTCACAATCCTGAAATTTAGTACGAAGCCAACATTTTTAACGTGCTATAGCACAGATAAAGAAAACATTGCGAATATCATACATTTTTAGTTACATAATAAAAGTATGTTTAATAACTTAAGCTTACTACCCCTTTCCTCATGAACGTGATTTAACTTAGCAAAAATAATACCATAACTTTTACTTATATACCTACAAGTTTGTACGAAACCCTCGGTGCGCGAGTCCGACTCGCACTTGGCCGGTTTTTTTTAACGGATCAGCCCTTGTCACATTCCTGATTACAGCGCGGTAATACAGACGCTCAAAGGACATTCCAAGACATTGTAGGGCGCTTGAAAAGTTTTTTAAAAGCGCTTAGTCCTAATAAATGGAATATCAACCAGATGGGTATAGTATTTAGCAGTTCGTCTGAAATGTCACATAGAGAACGATACGCTAGCGAATGAATCAAATTAAACGATAGAACCCTAATAGATCATAGAACAGGGTTTTAGGGCTTCTAATTATCTTCTATTCAGAAGCCTGAAAAGCCAGATCAGCTGGAGGAAACGAATATACCTACTCACCATAGATTTAATTATAGTAACGTGGGCAATGATAAAAAATACATTCATAGTGATTGTTTTTTTTATGAGTAGCAGACCGGATCATAATGAAATTTGGCCAAGAGATCTCAAAACAAACCCACGGGAAGATATTCGGATATTTACCACGCGTGCATAGTCATGGACAAAAGCTATAAAATTATCAATACTACTTAGTTTTAAGATAATGTGATGATGATGATGATGATGATGAAGTCAAATGATGATGATGAGAATGACCTCATCATCATCATAATCAGGCCGTAACCATATTTGACTCTACAGCATTCCTCTAAGGAAGATACCTAAGTAGATATATGCTAAAACTAATTAATTGTAAGAAACTGATGATTGGCTACTCAAGCAATTAAAATGTATAGGTAAGTAATTAGAATTTGAAAATTAGTAGGTACAAGTCAACATTAGTCGCAAAAGTGTAGTTAGGTACTAACAAAGATTAATGAATAGGTAAATTAATTGATGACAAATGATGGCATTACTAAGATAACAAGTAAATAAAAAGCAAGTGTTAATGAAAATGCAGTGTGTTTGCAAATCAAAACAAGCAATAAAAAGTAATCACCAGATCGTCATCAATAGAAATCCACGCGGTTTTTGTTTACGTCCGAAAGAGGTCACTATTGTCAAAAGAGCACACACCCGGCGCGCGCGCATCGAGTTTGCTTACTAAAGTCATCTTACGAGAGAGTGCGGACCTTTTGCATTATTCGCGCGAAGTGTTGGGAGAAAGTTATCGATGTTTTGTAGAAAACGAATGACTTACATGAGTCAATAGGGTATTGACTCATCAATGAGACGAAAACCGAGACCATGAGAACTACAAAATTCATAATTAATGGCAGGATCAAGTTGTGCGATAGTAAGTGGTTTTATATGTTATGCTTAGTTTGGGGCTGGATGGCGCTGTCTGAAATTAATGTCCTGTAATATTTATTTTATTTTATTTATAGCATTGCGTTAATTAAAGTTCATTTTTTTATTCGCGTGATTTGTTTTTTTTTAACAATAGTTTTGGTAGATATAAACTATTTCTAGGTTATCCACTTATTTATGACTCATAAAGTCAAGTATAAAAAAGAAAAAAAAATAGTAGAAAGATAATAAAGAAAGTAAAAGGCCTTTTACTTTCGATATAGACAGTCAAATAGGATATCTGTACACAAAAACATTGATTTTAAGCGTTTAGCTATAATGTAATATGTTTTTGACTCATTATTTTAATAAATCGTGTTATTTCTTGCAATCAAATATAACCATGTATCAAACTGATATATACCATATTTATCTAAAAAAATACCTTTTTAAAAGACGTCTTACTAATCACTTCATTTTTATGTTAAAAAATTCTATAGACGTAATGTGTCGCATTCGCAACGTTCCGGCACTCTCAATCATTCGGCAGACCCTGACAACATGACTTCAATTTAGTCCACGGATGTCGTAAAAGTCGCACAAGGGATCCAAACCGAAGAGCAACAGTTTCCTTTGAATTTATCTAAACAGTCTAGCACCTGTACTGCGATCAGCCTGCAAAGCGTGGTGATTATGATTAGCTTCACAATTTTGGTTCTTTCCAGCACTTGACTTTTTACATATGTTTGATGGTTTAAATTAATGAAACTATCGACTGTGACCCGATAACTCGTGTGTACATCACTATGGTCTGTCAAACCGCGCTTGAGTCAAGAGCAAGGTGAAGATCTGGGTCTTCGACCGCGTAAAGTCCGTAGATGGGGCCGGTTGCACCACTCAGTGGTTTATGGTTAAGCGAGATAAACACACTGATTGCATTTTATACGTTTACAGCCGATGAGCATTGACATCAATATTTTCTGGATTTAGTTGTCTTTTTTTTAGTATTTGGCTAAAAGTTATTTCATAAAAATTATAAGTCCTGTCACTTGGTGTGGGTGAGATTTATTTCCGCAGACTTCTCCGAGGTTGACACCGGGCAACGGAAAAGTTGACATTTAGTCAACGGCTACGAACTGAATTATTCTGAATGCCTAGGTAGGGTCTGATAAATTCCATCTGGCTGTAACCACTCAGCCTGCCAAACACAAGTGTCAAGCTGTTTACTTTATTCCGTTTCGTCGAAGCGCGGGAGTGCCAATTCCTAAAATAGGTAACATCTAGGAATGCTTGCTCCATCGTAGATATAACCCTCGTCCAGGTAAAGCAGGTGAATCCTTAGGTTAAGAGCTTACCCATTCAATAATCAAAACAAAATATTCTTATTTTGTTTACCAGTATCAATGTTCCAGCCGTTCTTGAACCGAATGACTGTTACGTGATGATGGTAAGCGGCCCGACGGTATGACTCTTGTCCCTTGGGAATGAGTAGGCATTTTTTTGTGGGACGCTACCTGCGTCGACACTCAGCGCCATCTCATCTGCCTGGGACATCAGTTAGGGCTGGTGCGGTGGCTGATTCAGCCGAGGATCACAAAAGGCGTAAATATAGTGGTCTCGACAGAGGTTCCGACCCCAAAAGGCTCAAATAGGTATTTGAGCCTTTTGGGGTCTAGACCTTGGGTCCGTGGGGAGCCGGTGCCTTCCGGATTTGAAAAAATCTTGCGAGGCTTTTGATTTAGGTGACACGTGACCCAAGGGCTGGCTCTTATTTAGGACAGCAAATTAGCATAGCTATTCAGCGTGGCAATGCAGCCAGTGTCTTGGGCACGCTTCCGTCTGGTACTGGTCTGGAACAGTTCGGTTACCTATAGACCGTTTGTAACGGTCCTTAGGAAATCTGATTCTGAATTCCTTTGTATATAGTCAATTTCATTGTACATTTTATTTTTAAATTTTTACGGTTTAAGATTATTTATTTCTCATCTAGAGTAACATAATCGCTTACTGAGAAACTATAACTAATTGTAATTTAAATGTAGTGAGCGTTACAAGATGAACAGAAGCTAGGTACGTAGATTTCGTCGAGTTTACAAAATATCATGCAATATTAATCACACGTACTATTCGTTCTAGTTTATTTTAAAATATTAGCTTAAAATGTGGGTACTTTGGTGAAACAGTAAACAAGTTGCAAAGGAATTACACACACAAAAGATACAAAGTCGGATCGGAACTTGTTATTGTGAGTAAACACACTGATGGTTGTTATTGCTAATTGTGAAAACAAAACTCAAATAATTTAAGTACTATAAATAAAATAAGCATCGAATGTAAAGAGACGTATACAATGTAATTATATACCAACTAAGTCGTATTTTAGAACCGTTTGGTTATCATATGGTGTAACTGGACCATTTCTTTTCGAAAGCGACTGCCGTATTGGGCGACGAACCGCCTTCACCACTAGAATCCAAATTGCCAATCACTTTTAAAAAACACTTCACAGATGTTAGAATTCCGATCGGATTTTGTGTCATTAGTAGCGCTTGCACTTGTGTATGGGTATTATGCTGCTATTACGACCTTTGTTGTTTTTTTATTCGACTGCCTCATTATGTGAGAGTTTTACGTCTGATCTATCTAACCCATCATTCAATAAAATAATTGTTTAATAGGTACAGTGTTTGTATGTGGAGATGTTTTTCTTATATTGATAAAAACAATCGCACGGGTTTTTTTTTAAGACGAGGAAGCGCTTGGCTTTGATCCCACGTCAGTGTTAAGGTTTTATAGAAGGTGAAAGCGGTCCTCACCCGGAATCGTCAACAGATTGAGAAACTTCTTAACCACTTAAATGCCGGAATACAACAATTTAGAATTATAGTAATAGCGACAGACATAGCTATAATTAGCTACCCAGGCAAACCTAACTAAACCAAGTCCAAAAAACTTCACTACCAATACAACTATTTCTATTTTTATGCTCAGATAATAATAAAATATTCATAGAAAAATATGAAATAAATAAAGTGCAAAAAATATTCCGATACCGGGAATCGAACCCGAGCCTCCTGGGTGAGAGCCAGGTATCCTAGCCACTAGACCATATCGGATGTTGATAAACGAAATGAAATTTTTAAAGCTATTGTTCGATTTTGAGTAAAATAACCTTCATAAAATTGGTATATCAACCACACTAGCGATCGTTACAGATAACGCTCAAAGATAATTATGAGATAGCCGTTTACGAGCATCACTGACCTTGGCTGGGACAAATGAGATTTGGACAATATTAATTTATCTTTATATAAATATAACCATTCAATTTATTTTATAAAACCACCGTCAAAGTCAGCCAAGTCGTGAATTTAAATGAAATAGTTCAAGACCCTGCCATCTGTTAGGATTTCAAATAAACGTGCGCATATATTTATGCGTTGCAATCTCTTTTGCTAGCTTTAACCAGTGTTTAACTAGAGACTGTGGGTTTGGATAGTTTTAGCGCTGTAGCATAGATGGCGCTGATATTAAAATGTGTCGCAACTACAAATTTAATCTACAATGAAATAAGGGACTTGTTCTATGCAGTTACTTTATGGTGCTACAATTATTTTTTAGCACCTCTATCTATTTATGGAAAATAATTCTTAATTCAAGAGCCAATAATTATAAATTATCACAAAGTACCACTACCACCGCCTTGCGTTAGAACATTATTTTCAAAGTACTTAAAGAGTATCGAGAAACTATGAATACGCATAAACTTAAAAATGAGTTAATAAAAATCTTCTTGGAGCTAATAATAATTTACTGACTCGTAAGAAAAAACTATTTAAAGTAGTAAAACTAAATTATATTTAATTTAAGCACTGGTTTTTAGACAAATCGCATGTACATAATGATTACATGTAGGTAATAATTATTTTGTTTAACTAAAAAGTTCTGTAGACATTAAAAAATCTCTCCTTACTGGGTTAATTCTTCCTAGTTTGTATTTATCTTGCTTGAATTCGTTATCAAACAAATGTTTTAAGTCGTATTATAATCAAACATATGTACCAGGGAGGTACCTCCATTTTATATAAGAATGGTTCTAGCTAGTAACCCACCGGTTAAAACTGTATGCTCAATTTAATTATCTATTAACTAGTAAATTATTAGTAGTAATAATACGTTGTAGTTATACTTAGTAAAGTTTTTAGTCATACAAAACACCTTTACATAAACAAAAAAGATTTAAAGTCCGGAACAATAATGTTTTCCAACACGTAAAACTTCATCAAATAATATAGTCATTCCCAAGGATCCTCGTCCATTGTATCGTTCACGGTGTCTTTAATATTATTAAATTTATTCTTCGACATTCTACTCTCTATAGCACCTTCAACTATTTCACCCTTATTAAAATCTTCGATAGCGACCGTCGCTTTTAAATCGTTGTTTTGGGGCTCCGTCATCTGCATTTCCTTCGGCATCTTTGGTTTTTGTAATTTATAGGGATAGTAAACATACCTTACACCATTGACCACTTTGTATCTTTGAGGGTTTGTTCTTCTATTGTTATTCAAACCTAAAATTCGATTCACCCAGTAAATGTAAGAATTTTGAAGTAAATCTATAATGCTTCTTTTATGTCTGTCTTTTGATGCAGGCGATTTGTCATCAATATTGTTGTCATTCCTTGGATACAATTCAATTTTTGTATTAGGTGTGAGTCTTAGATCTCGTTTTGATCTTGTGTTGGGTTTATTAGTATCATCAATAATTTCATTATCTTGTCCAATACTATTTTCAGGATTATTGAAATCGAAATTCACATTGGATCTTTTGTACACTAAAACCGGCTTTTTATAAGATTCCTTTTCTATGTTATTGTTGTACCTCACTGCGCTTGAGATGAAACTTATCTCCGGCTTGTTTAGTGTATCAAAATGTTCTTTAACAGAACCAGTCAACCCTTGCTTATGTCCAGACTTGAATGTGTTATGCAGTCTGTTATCGACAGCTTTCCAATCCCACTTATCCCCCGCATCATTTTCTAAAGCGTAATCATTGTATTTTTTATCATCATCTACAGGTTTTTCGTTAGTTGTAGGGCTATCTTCGATAGTTTTATAAGCCCCGGGTGTAATAAGGATAGATCTACTTTGCCATTGTCCATTCGCATCGTACCCGCCGCCGCCGCCACCACCGGCGTAGTCTTGGCCACCTGTGGGAAGTGATGTTTAGTGTGCGGTTGGTGTTTTTGGGTATTTTTGATATTAAATTGGGAATATACCTGCTGGCATCCAGGCTCCTCCACCCCCTCCCGCGGCTGGCCAACCCTGGACAGTGTGATTTGATTAGTATCAGAATTTATGTGTAATTCTGATCTTTTATTCTGTTTTTTTCCCATTGACGTGTATCATGTCAGTTTATATAAATGTTATAAGTAATGACACAAAAATTCACAACCCGCGACTGGACTCAAACTTGATGTGTCATATTCAAACTCAGCTTGAGCGCTGAATATTTGTAAATATTGTGACAAGTAGAATATAAAAATTCTACCATGTAAATTGACTTGTCTAAAATAGGTAGGTACATTTCACTTTTGAATGTGGTAAAACAAATAAAATTGTTTTTTTTTAAAACGCAGGCGCTTTAAGCTTTGAGTGCCTAGTACTAGATTTTCAACGAGCATCACTATTCATAACACATCCCTAGGTTTTGTTAAAGGTACCATAAAGTTTTATTTGCAAATCATAAATAGCTTTATACAAAACCCTGATGTATAACACACTGACCTATATTCCTTTCCTGTTGTTGAAGCTTGCTATAAACTTTTTTTAGGCGTCTTGAAGGGTTCAATCAATTTCAAAATTAAAATATCTTCGTTTCAATTGCTACTAGGTAGTAGGTACTTACTCCGTCTAAACCTCCACCTCCACCACCACCACCCAGACCAGGCCCTCCTTTTTTCTCCAAAATCTTCATAAGCAGCATCATCTGAGAAGAAAATAATAGTTATGACTTCTAATAATCTAAAAATTCTAAACCGTTTGTTTCTTTGGTAAGATTTAAAAAAGAACTTCTCACATGTCGCCTCAAATAAAAGCCCAAACAAAAGGCTTCTCACGGACCCACGGTCTCGACCCCAAAAGGCTCAAATATATTATGTACCTAAGCTTTGTGGAGACCACTAATATTTGCGCCTTTTGTGATCCGCAAATCCAATCAAGGAGTACATTCATGCGAGTTTAAATGTTATTTACCTATTCTAAAACAATAAAAACCTACCTTACATTTAAACATATTTCTCATATGTTTTTCAAAATACATGTATTGCATATTATATTTCTGAAAATAAAGATTATAGGTACCTATGTAATGTATAGAGATAGCAAAGGTTACTGGTGAATAATACTGTACCGCTGTATTAGCATGTACCTTTTGAAATAATATTTTACCTTTGAAAGCATAAATGACATCATACTGAACATCATCCCTTTGAACGACATCATGCCCATCATGCCCATCATGGCTGGTACCATCTAAAAAAATAAAAATAATGTAAATAAACAGCAAAAACGTGCGTCGGCCGGGAATCGAACCCGGATCAACTGCTTGGAAGGCAACTATGCTGACCATTACACCACCGACGCAACTGACAATGTATATGAAATTGCCAATAGCATGCACAGTGCATAATTGTTTTAAAAACTACATCTTTGATATGTTAGTATTTTGTTATCTGTGCCTTGGATAAGAAGCTGATAAAACTCATACTCATAGATAATGTTTTAGTAGGTTTTAGTAGATATATTTTAGACATACCATCATCAGCTTCATTTTCATACACATCATCGCCATCATCATCATTTTCTTCTTGCCACCGTCGTCATGACCGCCGCCGCCGCCGCCGTGACCACCGCCGCCCCCGCCTCCGCCACCTTTACGCTTCTTTCTGCCAACGAATTCTTCTACTGGAAGTGTGAAATCAAAATAGTAGGAATTAAGGATAACCTCTGGAGGGAGACCATACTACAATTTAATCTTAGGTATCTGCTCTTATTTTTTTTATTGTTGCACGACGGGGCCTTCATAAGATGAAATGGTTTCAAGGCCGAAGGTGATAGCGCACTTGACACGGAATCCTCAACAGTCTGAAGAACTGGCTATTTTACATCTGAATGCCGTAACACAACATTTAAGAATGGTTGTTAAATTCCCTTATCAAGTAGGAATTTAACCGCCTCCGTGGTCTAGTGGTTCAACCCACCGATTTCAGATCCAGAGGTCCCGAGTTCAATCCCCAGAGGGAGTACAATATTGTGTTCGGTTTGGTCGGTGGTAGGACTTTGTTTAATTCTACCTGGCTATATAGCTATCACCTTCATACCTAATTCTGTTGCCACAATAACAATTCTAAAATTGTTATGTTGCGGCATTTAAGTAGGATAGCCAGTTCCTCAGTTTGTTTATGATTCCAGGTGAAGTGCGCCTCTACCTTTGGCCTTATCTTAACTTGTAATCTGGTGAGATGAAGGCCAAGCACTACTCCGTTGTAGAATAAATAAAACAAAAGAATGAATATAATATATTAGGTATGTTTACCATTTCGTGGCATCGAGATGTTCCGTCCAAGTGCGTAAAACTTCAGCACGTGATTATCGAAGAAGTTATCGATCGCCTTGTCTATCATGAACGCCAACTCTTCTGTGTCTCCTGCCTTCGTATCTTCTTCATCTTCTCCGGTGTTGCTTTTGTTTATTTTTACTGGAAAACGGTCAAATTTACTACCTTCCTATCTATGCATAGTCAGCTAATGAAGTTTGACGCAAATATCTCTCGTTATAGAAGTTACTTTATGACTTGGGTCATTTTTGGCTCACGCAAAAGACTTCTAGCGCTCTGCCATAATTCCACACTATACCCTATACATGCTTTGGATTTAGATTTGGATACTTACGCGTTTTACGATCTCTGGGTTTTTTTTTGACCATTCAATTATAGATATTTACAACTAGACTTGTAAATAATATCGTTGATACATGTTTTTCTTTTTTTTACCTTCATAAAACAGCGCATTGTTATTCTATATAATCGCGATTATTTAAACAACGCTATTATAATTCTATATAATCAAGAGATAGAGTTTCTGGCGAAAGGTCTCGTTCGGAGAAGAGCTAGGTACTTATTTCGACCGCCAAGCAGTTTCGTTGTGTATTGGCTTAAAGAGTATTATGGTTGCCGGTGAAATTACGGGCACTCAGGGCTGACACCTTTACCCTCCAAGTTGATGGGCGCATTCCAGTAGAGCGTAGATAATGTTCTTATTAATTATCATATTTGTTATAAATTATCATATTGCCTATAGGCAAGAGTTGCAAGTTATCATTTTTAATTCTTATCTTGGTATCAGATGCTATGAGAATATTTTTCCTTAATTCTCTACTTACTAGTATTTAAATAAGTATATGATACTTACCGAATTTCACATAGTCTCCAATCACGGACACCTCACTCAAATTATTCAACTCCTTCAAATAGAGTAGAGTTTTCTTTTGCAAGCAAGAATACGATAAATGTAAGAAACATTCCGAATACACCCCATTAAAAACATTATCCGGAACATTATCTAGTGCCGAGCCGTTTTTTATATCAGTAACAGCAGCTTTGGAGTTAGCGACGAACAAAAAAGTTATGATAAGCTTATGAACCATCTTCCACAGGTAAAGATTACAAATGAAAAGCTACTCTGTGGGTGAAGGTTATTTATTTTCTTATTGTTTATAGGTAATCAGGTCAAAGTCATGGTATGATCATGGCAACGTATACTTTTCTATCTGAGATGCGTTTTTGCGGTGACATCTAGGTAAAGATAGTAGGAATAGTAGTGGAAAGGATGTCCGTTTATCGTCAACCTTAGCTGTAAGAAAATAGGGAATGTTTTGTTAAATAATCAATCAAGAGACGCTCGTTATATCTTTTGTTTATAACAAACTCATGCTTGTGGTTTTATCCGCTTGATAGCCGGATTAAAAGTAGCCTATTTTTGATCCGTGGACTTGAACAATGTGTGCGCAAAATTTCGGATCCAGCAGTACTGAATTTTAAAATTTTTCCTTGATATTTCATAAATATGAGATAGGGATATCAATATTAATAGGTGAAAGGCGATGATGTTTATATACTGAGCTGAGCTCAACTGAGCTGGGTAGGTCTCTCAAAATAGGTTCTGATCCTGATGTAGGTTTGGTGGTTACTTACATTAAAATATTTTACACAATATGGGTGAGTTTTTTTCCAGGGCCTCTAAGGCAAAGTCTGAAACCATGAGAGTTATCGAAAAGTCAGGTTAGGAGCTACGTGCGCGATTTAAAAAAATTGTTCTGCATCAAAGAAAATCTATTATTTTATAGTTTAACTGGAAATGTGAGTTTTCGAAATAAATATTGCAATATTTTTTGAGTTCTTTGTTTGATAATAAAAAAAAAAAATGTATCATGACTATGTGCAAAGTGGTTGGAACACTTTCAAAATTCAATATAAATTCATCTTTACGAGTTTAGTTAAGGACTATAAATAAGCGAAGCTTTTAAATCCTCTATTGCTGTATTTTCTGTTCATGAAGATCTTTTAAAAATCGAAACGTCTTCAAAAAAGTTGCTATTGCTGAATAAGAAGATAAGTACAACTTTAGCGTTTGAAAACAGAATTACTCGTAAATTTCACATTAAGAACAAAATTGGTTTAATGCCATATCTGGATTCTCCAGTTTTGCACAGTGGAGTCACTAGGCAAAACTACTGAAAAATTAGAAGTTGTTAAAAAAAAAAATCTTTCATATCTGCAACTGTACGGTGGTATGAAAATACTTACCATGACATGAAATTTTAATTTCAAGGCGTTAATGTCAGGTTTTTCAGTATTACTTAGCGACTCGAAGCGTAGCGAAAAAAATTAAAAATCGTGCAAGACGAGAAACGAAAAATCTGTGACATATGTAATATGTCACAGATTTTCATCCTATATAAAACCAACTTTATTTTCATACTGAAATTTATCAGTAATTCTGTTTTCAAACCACAGGCCACATATTAACTTGTTTTTCAAGTAAGCTGATGGTCAAACACTTAGCTAGAAACAATAAAAAAAAAATATATCGATAGTCAGTTATACCTACAGAGTTTTACCTACAAATTTTACGATTTATGCATTTCGATGTGAATACATAACATATACTTTTTTAAATCCAGACATTTTGCTCTTTTTATCTAACCTGACCTAAAATAATGAAATTCATATTTTCTTTCTTATTCTTATTCTGAGTGGGAGTGACCAAGGTCTGCACTGACGTCCCGCTGTGGGGTGTATTTGTTAAATTCTGTAGTATAGTAGTTTAGAAATCAAGAGGGAACAGATGTACATACATACATACAAACTTACCGATCAAAATTATAACCCTCCTTTACCGCTGTAGTTAAGTTAAATAAATGGTTGACTGGTTTATGAAAAGGATTTTTATTATATAGGTAGACAAAGACACATATTATTATATATAAAAGGGTTGATAAATAACTTAAAAAGTAATTTAGTTGATAATTTTTGGTTCAAATCAATATAAATGATAAAAAGATTTAAACTAAGAAGAATATCACAGCATAGCATACTGCTTGAAAACATATTTAAATAACATCATAGACAATATATAAATTATAGATATCACATTATAACTAACAAATATTATAATAATATAATAAATAATACAATAATTATTATCATACAAACTAGTATAGGCTTATGGTATGTAATAAGTTATTTTGTGAATTATATAATTATATACATAGAATTGAATGCAAATAGTAGGTAAGTTAGTACCTATAAAAAATAATACATAAATATATATTCAATAAAACGCAATAAAAAAATGATGCATGCGGTGGGAGAAAAGATTGAAAAAATAAAAGCAATAATAAGTAAATAGATAAATAGCAACTTTAACACACCCACATAGATCTGCAATAACTAATTAACAATCAACAAAGTAATAAATTACCTAAATCTAGACATTGTTCTAAACATAAAATGAATTCATTTTGTCTAAAAACATGATAAATAAGCACAATTATATGAAGAAAACATGGCGTAAAGACTAACTAAAATAAAACGGAATGTCTTAAACAAAAATAAAACCAAATGCTGTTCGCAAATAAATAAGTGCTTAGTAAGTACCAACAACGCAATAAAATCTAATTAATAATATATGTCATGAATACATGAGTTCGATTCGTTTGATAAATCTAATAATAATAAGAATGTTTCTCAGTATGTAAATAAAGTAATTCTCATAACATCAAGTTATCGTTGTTTTTGAGCAAAATTAAACCTGGAAGTTTTTCGATAAATTATTTGAAATATCATTGGCTAGGATTGGTCGTATCATAGGGCATGTAGCTATTATATCCCGTATCATAAGCTCTCCTGTACCCTCCGTGGTGTCCATGATCGTGTTCATGCTGTTCTTCGTGGCTGTGGGAGTGGTGGTGGGAGACTTCGGGCTTCGCGATGATTTCGTAGGTGGTTTTGCCTCCGCCGCCACCGCCCTTCATTCCCACCAATGCGGAGAGGAGGAGTGACATGAGCGCTGTCATGAGAGCCTTCCCAGCAAGCAGGGCTAAGGCGCCAAGTGCCGCGGCCGCTAGTGCCCCTGGAAAATACAGTATGTAAAGTTAATTACAAGTTAACAAGAGCAACTAATAGATGTTACAGGATGTTTGGTTCTAAGACATTTATTCTCATAAGATCAACAGTTCACTTTAAATGAGGACGAAAGTCACCCTCGTAAGAACGGAAAGTTTGCCTAAAATAAGGTCGAAAATAATTCTTATAAATCAGTTCAAAAGAAATTCGATACGAATTTACATAAAAAATCATTTTCGAAAGAATATCAGTTTACCTAAAATAAAGTCTAAAGTATTTCTTCTCAGGATCGGCGCAGCTAAAATATTGTATAAAAATATATTTTACTACGTTTTTATGACGTGCAGAGCTTAAATTATTTTCATAATATAATAGGGATCTAAAAGTCAGTTGAAGTAGTACCTAGTCATAAATATGATATTCCCCATGCAATCCTTTCAAAACCAATCCATCAAAGTGTTCTAAGACTTCCAAAATTTCACCTCAATACATTTAGTACTAGGCTACTTTATATCCAGGTTGCTTATTAAATTTATTATTTTCAGAAGGTTATCATTATTAATATTCATAAGTCGTGCAAGAAACAGTAAGTTAACGTCTAGTAGAAAACACCAGATATGTTTTTGAGGCGTTCATATGCGTATTGTTTAGCCAGTTTTTGACAAGATAAACTTACCTTTCATCATCATCGCCGCAGCAATAAGGGCACCTCCACCGCCTCCTTTTCCACCTCCCAGTCCACCTCCACCACCACCTCCAGACTTCCTCCCGACTGTCTCCCGATCGCCTTTAGCCATGCTCATCGCATCTTTCGTCGTCTGGGGGTCCAAAAGCTTATACTTCAGCGAATGTCCATCCAAGTAATCCTGGACTCTGTACAGCAAGAACCTGCTCAGTTTCTCTTCAGGTTTCCCAGGAAACTGACGGGACAGCTCCGCCGCAATATCCTCGGGGCTTGAAGAGTTGGTTTGGTTGTCTTTCACTATGCTCAGTCCGGGAAGTAGGTTCAGCTCATTGCGAGAGCTAAGATCCTCAATGAAGGATAGTACGTGGATTTTGAGGCACTTGGAGCTTAGGAAGCTACTGCATTCCTTGTTGATGGCCCGTCCAGCTCGTTCTGATGATCCATTTTGAGGTGATTCGGTGATAGAGTTCGGGTCAGCGCCCTCTATCGCCGCATTCGATGAGTAGATAATAGCTGTCAGCACAAACACATATTTTCCGAACATTTTCACTTCACTTCACTAAATTGCTGCACATTTCGTAATACGAGCCAGACTGATCTCCAATCGACGGACAATTTATTTTATACTAGTTGGGTCCAAAAAGAGCTAAAGATAAATCGAATCGAGAAAAAGAAAAAAACGCATCTAAGTAGAGTCAGCGGCCGTATTGTTCACAAGAAATATAACTTTCGAGATGGAACAAAATAAAGCATCGATAGGTAATGGAAAAGTCGAAAGTGTTGTGAATTGCTTTCGTTTAAGATAACCTGGTGTTGTGATTGGGGTTGCGTAATAAAATCGTAACACTAGGTTATCTAGATTATCTAGTTAATAACTAGGATAGCGTTCACTAAACTATGCCTATATGTGCGTATTTGGTTTGATCGTGAAAACAGATTATACTATTATATGTATACATTTTCTCATTTTATTTAAAGAAATTTCAGAAACTTACTATAACTTAGAACAGTAACAGTAATTAAAGATACTAACAATATGTAAATTAAGATTTGACAATTGTTATGCAAAAAGAAGAATTCATTCAGTAAACTTTTTTACTTGGTTACATAGAGGTTCATTAAGAGTAGTAGAAGCCCCTTGTGAAAGGGCACCATAATTATTTCGGCCGCCAAGCAGCTTTGCTGTGTTTCGGTTTGAAGAGTATGGTTCCCGGTAAAATTACAGGTACGTGAGGCTTAACACCTATATGCCTCGAGTTGACGGGCGCAATGCAATGCCGTGTAGGCTATGTTCTTTGTGGATGTGATCTATGCAGTAAGGCAAGAGATGCACCAGGTGCGCTACTTGCTTGACCCGTCTCCTAGTTGTATAAAAAAACAGAGGTGCATGCTATAGTAAATATAAAGTGAGTTCTCCTGATAATTTGTTTGACTAACGGTACGAACAGTGCTTTAGGATTTCTAAGGGCCCCGCTATTGCGTAATCCCAAAAGCTCTAAACGCACTGAGCTATCTACTTTGCCATTTGCTATGCTAAGAAGATAGGACAGATGGAAGATTTTTTTCTTCATTGGTACACATAGATAATTAGTGTCATGAAGAAAATTTTTAGCACGAAATTAAAGGTCTCGCAAAAAATCTTTAAATACCTACCAACCTCCCTACATATACGGCATTGCTCGGGCTATAATCGAGTGTGGTACATTCAGTACATTGTAGCTTGTAAATTAACTGTTACAGCCCAACATACTAATACTCGTATAGGTAACATTCCCAATCAACTTTGCCTTGCCCGCGAAGTGCAACAAGACTATGATTCAGGGTTCGATCCGTACGCCCACGTCAGCGCGTGCTAATTTTTCCAGTGGTGACATCTAGTTTAAAATTGAAACAAGTGTACGTAATACACTAAATTAATGCGTGTACGTAATGATGAATTATAATCGTGATTGTACTATGCTATAAAATACTTCGTCTAGTAAAATTTTCAGTAGTGGGCATGTGTTAACATCTCTATGAAAACCGGTGTTCAATATTATAGACATCACCAGCTAACACAGAACAAAAAATTTAACAATAGATTCAAGGTACATTCCTGGGAGTGACATACTTTAAACTTAATTTGTAACTATGTGGTGGCATTCAAGTGGTTTAATTAAATATATATAATTATATATGTATATGTTTACAATTGGCACGTCACTAGCTTTCATTTGATACCCATATTAATGGAAAATAATTTTTTTTTTGTGTCCACCCCGCTCTCACTTTGGGTCAGACCCCCCATATAAAAATAATATAGCCTTTGTCACTCCCACAATTCAAACGAATCAAATGACACAAAATCCCATACATACATACATACTATAGAAAAACATAAACCCCCATCTGAGGCAGTCGGGTTGAAAAGGATTTTAGCTTCTCGATGTTATGGTCGGCGAGACCCCTACAAATCCCTTGAGTTTAATAAATAGGTAAGTATATAAAAGTCTGATTATTTTGACAAATTATATTGGTTTGATTCACTTAGCACTAACACTCTAAATAATTATTACTGCTAAATGAATTATGGTTATGAGCCGCTCTGGTTGATGGTAAGACGCGAACTGATTTAGATTTACTTGATTCGCAGCAAACTGCCATTG
The DNA here is from genome assembly GCA_951394065.1 of Venusia cambrica. Classification (NCBI taxonomy): domain Eukaryota; kingdom Metazoa; phylum Arthropoda; class Insecta; order Lepidoptera; family Geometridae; genus Venusia; species Venusia cambrica. The sequence continues at coordinate 3,465,582 of OX596040.1, read as the reverse complement.
TGAACGCTTACAATGCACTATGCGTTTTGCTGCGTGTTCAAATATCTTGAACATACTCCCGAGACCGAAATGAGATGTGAGATGGAGTTAACATCTGGTGAATGATGAATACCTTACTTACAAAACATGGTAATTTTCTTAAATTTATGGTATAACAGTTCAACCTTAACATAACTTATAAAACACAGACATTATGAATAAACAATATGGTTATGAAATAAAATTTAAGTCTTTATATGCCTATGTTACTAATTAATTATGACTTATCTCCTCTAAAGTAAAACCGTCATTATTGTGGTCCATGCCCGTGTCCATTTTGCCTTGTTTTCTTGCACTATAACCTACACTAGGCCAACGATTGGCATAATTGTGAAGCGAACACTCACTTTTATGGTTAAGTTCACTTGCACTTAACACTTCACTGTGGGCACTGGTGGGCCCCGGCGGCGCGGTTGTCCCGACAGCCTCCTGTCGTTGGGGACATTCGCTTCGACGCCGGGGTCTTGGAGACGGCGGGGTCGCCGCAGACTCCTGTCGGCGGTGACCCTCGCCGCGATGCTCGTAGGCAGGAACCCGTTGCCGACGGCACCGACCGCTCCTCCATATCCAGGCTGCACCCATGCACACTACCCCCGCTAGCGTTAGATAGCCGAGTGCGTAGTGGTGGATGTCATGAGCGGATATGTCTTCTATATCTGCGTTGCTCTGTTTCAGCTTTTCTATGGCGCTTCCTAAACTGGCCATTGATATGTTTAATCCCTCGCTTACTTTGGTTGATGTGTCATTGGGGATTTTCACGTTGATAATATGATTTATCTGATCCAGTTCGGGCATGAAGATGGATGGTGTAAGGGTTTTCTGGTATGAGTGGTGGCGGATCGAGTATAACAAGAAATCATTGCCCTTGATTAAGCAATCTTCACTTGTGGCAATGACCCCACTTCGTTCTAGCTGCTGTAGTGTAATTTGATCCCCACATATTATTTTGATTGTGCATTTATCGCAACAAAAGAATAAGTGCTGGTGCAAGTGTAACTCTGCCCATATGTTGGTGCAGGTCAGTTCCTCTACTGTGCACTTATTGCTCGATTTGTCCATTACACAAAAACTTTCGTCATTTTTAATGGTAAAGATAGGTTTTGCCAGCTGACAAAGATATGCGGATTCATGCTGTAAGCACCCTAGTATCTCGTTTGGAGCGACGTAAAAATATGAATCTTTTTGCAGATTTACCGCTACGTATTCAGATGCTGGTATTATTCTGATCATGTTGGTATTTGTTTGTTGGGGTATAGGTAGCAGCTTGTATAATTGAAAGCTTTCTCTACCTATAAGCGGGAAGGTGACTTCGATAAGTACGTACCTTTTGGTAGCCCTAGCCTTGACCTTCAATGTTTTGTAGATATAGGGAAAATCTGTATCTATATCGCTTATTGGTAGTGTGAGTTCGCTTGGCATCTTGCCGTATATTGTTTGTAACTCGCGTTTGAGTTGTGCTGGTGTTAGCAGATGCAAGCTTATTTGCCCGTGATAGATATCAGCGATGGTGTCCAGCAGAGTATCTTGTAGTCGTTTGAGCGCGAGAAGAAGATTATTGGCGGATTGAACTAAAAGTGGATCCCACGAATCGACGTCGACGCCCAAGTTCTTAACTGCATGAAGGGTTTCTTTCGTCACATCATGCAACTTTTTTATCGTCGGCATCGACTGTTGTGTCATGCTTGGGACCCCAAGAAGTATGTTGACATGAGACGTAAAAATAAGCTTCTTGTTCTCATAGCGGTGGTTTAAAATTTCCCAACATACATGATAATTATCGGAGCTAATCTGCAGATGATGTATCAGACGCTCCGACTCTCCGGTCACCTTACTCTTTAAGAACTGCATCTTTTGCGCGTTGGACATTGCCGGGTTCTTATCGATTGCCTCACTAAACAAATCTTTAAAAGAGACCCAATGGTTGTAGGTCCCGTTAAAAACAGGAATATTTATCTGAGGAGCTGACTTCTCGCGGTGCTTTACTGCCCACATCTTGGTATTGATGCTGTCCGTCAACTCACAGTACGTTTTTTCGTGTTTGCAGAAATCTTCTTGGTATGCGCTGTCGCAGCCTCCGTCCTCACTTTCGATCTCCCAATGGAGCTTATCGATATCACTCCAACGGCTGTCCAGTGATTTCAGAGCGCTTTCGAACTGCCACTTGTTTTCGAACTTGCCTATGTCTATCCGAACTACAGTTCTTTCAAACGCTTTGAAGTTAATAATCTGCTTTCTTATTAAGTGATCTAGTTTACTTCTTCCCCTTGATGGAGACGAAGATTCTCGCAAAGGGAAAATTTCCTCATAACGAGAAGCAGTGTCTTGGTGCAGCCGCGAAGCCTCCGTATCTGGTTGACGTTGACTCACGCTGAGCTGCCTGGTGCAGACACTTGCTGATGGTTGCTGTGGCACCTCTACCTCTGGTTGGCAAAGATTCACCCCTGGTTGATCCTGCCTGATGCGATGGTTCCTCGCATACAGACTAGGCGATGGTAATGGCTGTGCCCCCGTCCCTGGTTGACGGGGGGTCACCTCCTGTTGACCTTGGATAATGCTGCGCTGCTCCGCGTAAATGCTTGGTAATTGTTGCGGCGGCGGTGCCTCCACTTCTGGTTTATGGGGGCTAACACCTAACAGCTTCATTTTACCTAGTTGGTCAAAGGTTTTATCTATGATCTCTCTAATACGCAAGTAAACCTCTCGGGCAATGTCATAGCACCCTTTCTCGAAGTACGCGTGATTAGGAGACGCAAACTCACACAATCTACTATGGTTGTCTTGGTAATCTTTCCAATAAGCTTCCAACATGTCAGCCTTCCGCTTATAAATATCGATGGTCTTCCGCTCAGAACCATCTTTTTTTATATTAGTTAACAACTTTATCAGAGCTTCGTAGATCTCCGTCTGGTTTATGAAGAGATTTTCTACGTCCATCGTGTTGCTGGTATGCTATACAATACACAAACAATGTAGATATAATAAATGGATCGCTCTGACCTTGTCTGCTCCAAACGATAGTCACCGCAGCCCTCTTCTTGGTGATGCAGGTACTGCAGCCCCCAGCTTTGTAGCACTGTACACTCGATAGACACTGGTAATTTTTATTTTCGAAGGACCATGAAAAGGTTTCCTTTGAAATTAATAAGTCGAAGGACCATGAAAAGGATTTTAGCTTCTCGATGTTATGGTCGGCGAGACCCCTACAAATCCCTTGAGTTTAATAAATAGGTAAGTATATAAAAGTCTGATTATTTTGACAAATTATATTGGTTTGATTCACTTAGCACTAACACTCTAAATAATTATTACTGCTAAATGAATTATGGTTATGAGCCGCTCTGGTTGATGGTAAGACGCGAACTGATTTAGATTTACTTGATTCGCAGCAAACTGCCATTGTGAACGCTTACAATGCACTATGCGTTTTGCTGCGTGTTCAAATATCTTGAACACGGGTAAAAAAGAGTCATATCCAAAGGTCCTGGGTTCGATCCCCAGGGGGTACAATATTATGCTTGGTTTGGTTGGTGCTTGGGCTTTGTTTTAGTCCGCCTGGTTAGCTACCACCATCTTCAGTCTTTTGAGGATTCCGAGTGTAGTGCGCTTCCACCATCGGCCATACTTGACACGGTGAGATGAAGGCGCTTCCTAGTCACACAATAAAAAAATAACACATTTTTAGTAGGTAAATGGCTCACTGAAATATATAAACCTAGTTGTATTTTGCTACTCTTAATTGATTGAAAGTAATTATGTCATAGGTAAGAGATCGCTTTTAGCGATAATGGCTAGCAGTCTCGAGAGTCTCTAGATATTCACTATCCAGAGATTGTGAACTTGAAGCCCGCCATGCACTAATAGGATTATTGACACGGAACCATTTTGTGCGTATTTGATGCTCTAACGTTGAGAAAACTTTACCTTTATAACCGTAATATCAATGTTTTCCAAATTGGAACTGTGACATTGTTCCAATTTGGAAGACATGTTCCATTAACTTATTCGCATTGAGTCTGCGTGGAGAATGACTAAGTTACTCATGGTAGACTAGAGAAGACTGATGACCAGCCTTGGGATGGGAGCAGACTGATGTCCGTGGGATAGGAGCAGTAGATATGAAAATGATTACAAAAAGCTATAAATCTTTGTAATTTATAAATAGAGCTGCTAGTTTTTCTGGCCTAAGGTCACTGCAAAATCACAACGCAGTTTTTCAGTTCCTCGGTATGTTCAGGATTCCGCGTGGAGTGCGCTTCCACCCTAAGCCTTATCAATCAAGCCAAGCACAGAAGATCTACATCAGAAAATTATTTGATCAGCTGCAGTGGGTATATAATTCTGAAATCATAGTGATGAACTTAACGCTGGCCCAAGTGCGACTGCGAGAGCTCAGCTTGTAGTAAACAATACTGTCTCTTGGGACAATCACTTGAGACGTGGCACGTGAACTCATATTTTCTAGTAACGGAGAGCTTACAATGTAACATCTTACAAAACGACGATAAAGCAATTAAAGTAACTGCACATCTGCAATCACTTCTTTTCAATCTAATCGCAAAAAAACGTCCACCGCTTTCTCTCTCTAGATTACTGCAAAAAGAACATAACAGATGTACTTTGAATGAGCTCGTTATAAGTAAACCTTATAGAATACGGTAATAGCTCGTAAACCCTTTGACGTGGTGATTTAGGAAAAGACTCCTCCAACTCAGCTCACTGATATCGTAAAAGTCGACTGAGTGATTTCACTAGAAAAAAGTCAGATGCTTCCTTCTGTATTTTATGTATGACCTATATTTCCTTTGATCGCCAATACATCTGCCAAGCGTGGTGATTATGGCAAACTTCTCCATATTTCGACATCGATCCTTGCACTACACACATCTCTATATCTCAAAATGTTCTTTATAATACGCTCTATGGTCTTAGGTACTTTAAACCTTTAACATTATTATGCCATAGCTTGTAAATTAAAATTTAGGCTGGGATATTAACCAGTATTGTATATCAGGCTTTTGCCAATAATGCCCTTCTTTCAATTTTTGTGATAGGTTTTGTGATGGTTGTTTCTGTATTTGTTATTGGTTTTACTCATGTATTTTTTCCAATTTTAAGATTTTTTTTATCTAAAAAGTATACGTTTACAACTTTTTGATTTCTATGCGAAGAAGTTTCTTTAAAATAACTCACAACTATTATGTTTATAATCATTTTATTGTTACTAGTGCAAAAAGAAATAAATGCAATTAAATATAATACTTTACAAGATACCACATTAAATACACATACTTAATCATTTTATCACATATACACATTACATAATATATATGAGTGACCGCGTATATGATTATTTAAACTTTCAATGACTCATAAAATAAGACCAAAGTTAATACATACATATTTCGTAAATATAATACAAATATAATAGGCGAAAATAAAGTCAATTTCTGATTGAGTAAATAGTACGTCTCTCTAATGCTTATAATGTAAATAGATTGAGATATACATAAATGGTTTATATTTAAGATTCAAATATTAAAGTGCGTCATAAATATAAATAAATTATAATTCAATACATTCTTATCACTTCATGACAATATTTAAAATCAAAAATCATCAAAAAAAATGCCAAATAAATAAGTCTACCACATACCTCTACTACTCGTATCTTCACAAATATCTTAAAACATGATATTATATACAAAATAATTAAAAAATGTACTTTTTCCCGACAAAATGCTTAAGTAAAAATAAATAAATCATGTCAAACATAAATAAATCTCTACACTACACCTACACAGACATAAATACTTAAAAAGAAATTCAGTCATTTGTTCATCTCCCAACAACGTTCCTATCGACGTCTCCTGGCATTCAGACTCCTTCCATACCCCGAATGGGCATAGCCTCCCCCTACATCTTCATGTGCCGTGGAATGAGAATGAGAGTGAGTGTAAACTGGCTTGGATACTATCTCATACGTGGTAGATTTCTGCCCCCCAGAAAGAGACTTGAGGCCGACGATCGCAGAGAGCAGAAGCGACATCAATGCAGTCATCAAAGCTTTTCCGGCGAGCAAAGCGAGCGCCCCGAGGCCTATCGACATGAGTGTACCTGAAAAAAAAACCAACATTATAACTTTATTAGTATTGACACCGGTGGGTGTTTCTGCAGATGATGATGAATTATTATACTCAAACCGTTATATGATAGGTAGAATGTAATAGTTCCAACTCTTTTCATACATTTATAAGGTTGCCGTGCATGGAGAATATTGTCCCAGAGGCAGAAAAACTTAGCATTCTCTAAACTAGAAAAAAGGCAGCTCTTTTGTGTATAAATAAAAATAAATAAATATTATAGGATATTAATTTTACACAGCGCCATCTTACCCCAAACTAAGCATAGATAGTTATATGGGAACTAGATTACGGATAGAATACTTAAATACTTTTTGTAAATACATACGTACTATATGATACAACATCCAAACACAGAACAAGTATCTGTATTCATCACACAAATGTTTGTCCTGGGTGGGAATCAAACTCACAGCCTAGAGCGCAGAAGGCAGAACTACTACCAACTGATCTATGAGGCTTGTTGCTATATTTATATGTATATTTACTTTTAATCTTTAAATTTAAGCAGGTTGGAGAGATGGTTTGGGGTTTGTATACCTTAATAGTGGGTCTCAGACAGAGCTGAGCAACATGCCATCTAACTGTAACTGTAATTATTGATTTTGATTTGTAAGCTCGATTGGTGAAAATCTCATAAAAATATTTCACAAATCTGTATTTCGCACACATATACTCTTGGTTTGCCTGGGCATAACGGTAAGGTTGTGAACTAAGATAGAGCAAGCAATTTCGCGCACCGACGGAATACAGTGAAGTACAAGCTAAATGGACTTTTACCGGTCCTACCTCTAAAATACATTAAGGCGTAACTAAAGACGAAAAGTCAATAACTATAAAAATAAATCCTGCCACCCCTTTCTGGGGTCCTTCATGAAAATGAGTAAACCTGTTGGTTCCTATCACGGAACTCTAAAATGGTCTGTAAAAGAAAAGTGTCGTTTACTTGCCTATAATTTCACGCTCTCGTTGTCATTTTGAGATATTAACATTTGTGACTCTATGCCATTATAGAACAAGCCTCAAGAAGTTATTGTTTTCTTTCTTTCTTTGGTACAAACTTTTATGATCCACCACAAGTATCTAACAACTGACGGCAAAGTTTTCTTAATGGGGAATTTCTTGACATCTAGGCTCGCTTTAATATGATAAGAGATTTGAACTTAAGCTATTCTGTTTAACTTTATGTCAGTTCAGCAAGATAGCGGAGTTTGTTGAGGATTCCGGGTGAAGTGCGCCTCCACCTTCGGTCTTATCTCAACTTGTAACCAGGTGAGATAAAGGCCAAACGCTGCCCGTAGTACAATAAAAAACGGAAAATCTTCAACGAGAATGCAAATAGCAGCAGGTTCATTACAGTTTTTATATTATTAAACTAAGTTGGTTAGGTAGGTATTAAGTTCAAATACATAGTTCCCACCATGTATATATTCATGACAAACCTGTTAATGGTATTTAGCATTAAGGCTTTATGCCATATCAGCCAAATTACGCTGTAACACGTAAGCTGTTTGTATTCAAATAAATAAAAAGGTAGTCTTTTTTAAACTTTCGCGATTAGAACACATTATTTTAATTCGAGAGCCGTGGTCGCGGCTGGAGCAACCCTGCTGAAACGTCGGGATAAATATAGGTAAAATACGCGATAAATAGCCGTTTCTCGAATAAAAATAAAAATATAGGTAGTAGACGGAAATCTAGTCTGCAATCACCTAGGTATAAAGATGAAGATAAACTTTCAAGAAGATGTGATTCACTCCAAAAAAGATCGAAGAAAAACGCTTTACCTCCAAACCATACTTAAAGCTTATTTTATAACCGAAATTTAGCTAAATTGATTACTTTTTTAATAATGCGCAGTGTATGTTATCTCAAAAAAGTTTATAGAGAGAAGGCTCACTCAATATCTAACCTACCCACTTACATAACCGTTATCATAAAAAACAATTGGTGGATACTTGTTTAAAACTTGCAAAGACAATTATCCTCACTATGTCTGTTTGTCACAGCATAAATCACGAATCTCAAAGTACACACCTTTGAACTCAAAGTTCAGATCAGTTTGCTAGTCTCACATTGTTTTTTGCAACAAAACCTTTCACAATAAGGTCCTACCTTTCATCAAGAGCCCAGCAGCCAACAGTCCTCCCATTCCACCTTTCTTGCCACCCAACCCTCCTTTCCCCCTCGCGTCACCTACGAATGACCTGGCTTCTTCAGCAGATGAGTCATCTAGCAACCTCAACCGCACCGTATGAGTATCCAGATAGCTTCCCAATCGGTACAGAAGGAACTTATCTAGTCTTTCCTCAGGTTTATTCGGCAATGATCTAGCAAGCTCAGCCGCAAATTCATCAGATTTGCTTCCATTTTCCTTTTCTTCTTTGACTACACTAACTCCTGGTAGCAAACGGAGCTCGTCCTTTGAACTTAGTTTCTCAAGAAGGGATATGGCTTCTATTTTAAGGCAAGTAGGGCTGAAGATTCCGTTGGAACAATCTTTTTCTATTAACCTCGCTGCAGTATCCACATTTCCTTTAGGAATATCAGGGTTAGGCAGAGCTACGGTACTCGCGATTAGAAATATAGGTATTCTATACATGGTGACGCGTCTTATTCGAGTCGTATACTGTAACACATTGATAAGACGATTGTTCGGCCCATCTTTTATATGTCTCACATACATGATGATTATTACTGAGTACACCGCGACCATTATATTTTCATAGAACGCTGCCTGCAAAAAGTTTTCGTAGTTGCAATAGAAGCTAAGCTTTACACCTTTGAGACTGAGTTTGTTTTTCTGTAGCACAGAAGACATGGGTTTATTATATCGGGCACTCATTTGAATAGTGAGTGATTTAAATGCTATGTTATTTTATGGGCTTTTAATTTAGTCACAGCTTTATCAGGCCCCAATTGGTACTACTCGTATTTTATTAAAAGCCAACATCGATTGACCACCCGCAGAGTTTTATTTTACATGTTGCCTTTGTTGCAAAGCAAAGGTGCCAATGATTGAGATAGGATTTTTTTTATTTCTCTTTCAATATTTGTATGGTAGTCGTCCAAAATTATACATAAAAAAAAAATGTTTATTTTCTTATTTAAAACAGTGCGTGGTAAAATAAATTGATGCATTGTATTTTGGAATTAACATGATACTGAAAATTATAAGAAGCTATTGCGGAGAAGTAGGATTCAATTTGATCTTGAGGATAGTAATCTTTAGAAAATAATCAGATAACATAGGCCCCAATTAATTCAGTGCTATATTACTATTAAATTAAAGTTGAAAATCGCAAATCATGTTCAGGCAACAAAATTACGACTTTGTAACATGCTCGCGTGGTTTTAGACGATACATAATTACCACTCAGACAAAAATGTCTTCAATCATATTATTTCAGCTACAGATCAAAGAAGATAAGAAATAATTTAAAAGAAGGTAAAGATATGCATGTAACTTGTCTTTGAAATCAGGTGTTCAAAAGGTGAACAAATTATTGACTGAAAAATAACATTTAAGTAACCAAGAATAATTTGACTTTAACATAATTGCAACCCAATTAGTTCAACGAATTGAACTTTAAGTTGAACTTGGTGGAATAGAGGAATTACAACTTATTAATTCTCATTTTGTGCTTATTTATTTGTAGGATTAATAATAAGCAAATTAAGTTCAAAAATTTTTTAGTTAATGTGGTCAGTCAAGGTAATGTCGCATTAATTTATAATTATTTTTGTATGCATTGGGATTATTTATTAACATTTGTATGCCTATCAGAAGGCAAAACATGGCTGTTCTTATTTTAAAAATACTATTATATATGCTCTGTATCACCTGTGTTTCCAGCTAATACATTTCTTGAATGGAAATGTATTTTTACTGAAAAAAAATCCTGTAAGTATTGTTAATTTCAATTTTCAGAACCCGAATTTAATTCATAATAATATATAAATTAAGTAGATAACTACTGATACCAACAGTAGTTACTACTAATGATACTGAGGATGGTTTTGTGAATGTAGACAGCTTCAACTGTACTAAATTTTTGAAATTAGTAGGTTATTATTTTCACTTCTTAAGAAAATTATCAGGGAATAAAAAACCCCAAGAAACGATTTCTAAGACAACTCGAATAACGACGGACATTTATTATGTATTTTATATGTTTTAATTTTGATTATCTTAAGGAATTATACGCACAAAAGATTTCAACGCGCTCCTACCAACAAACATTTATTTAACCTGGGTGAACATGCAGTTTCATGTGCATATTATGTAACAAACATCACTTCTAGATATTCTAGATATCATGCAGCCAGTGTCTTGGGCACGCTTCCGTCTGGTACTGGTCTGGAACAGTTGAGTTACCTATAGGTCGTTTGTAACGGTCCGTAGGTAATCTGACTAATTCCTTTATTACATAGATAGTTTAATTGTACATTTTATAGATTATCGTTTCTTGTTTCTACGATTATATACACATGTCAATTCTAAAAAATAATAATTTATTTACAATCCTTTACTTTTATCTGCCCTTTGAATAAGCGCTTTAACAATGTAATAAACTAGTATCCCCTACTTAGTGCACACCTACACTAAAAATAAATAAATATACAGGACATTAATTTCACACAGCGCCATCTATTCCCAAACTAAGCAAAGCACATAATATGGGACATATATTACAGATGCAATACTTAAATACTTTTTTTTTAATAACTAAAATATTCATTGCCAGTTATCAGCAACGCCATTGTTTTTAATTTAGAAGTAATCTATTACGTAAAGTTATTGAGGACATACCTTTCATCATCATAGCCATTGCAATGATTCCTCCCATTCCCCCTTTCTTCCCTCCTCCCAAAGGGCTTTTTGCTCTCCCCTCTCCGCTCGCATCCTCCGAAGAATCAAGAAGCCTAAGCTTCACTGAATGCGTATCCAGGAAGTTCCCGATATGATACATCAGGTATTTATCCAGCTTCTCATCGGCTTTCCCTGTCAATGACCTCGCCAATTCCGCTGCAGTTCCATCATCTTTACCATCGGTTTCCTTCACTAAGCTGATTCCTGGGAGTAAGGACACTTCTTCTTTTTTGTTGAGCTTTTCGATGAGCGTGATCGCTCCTAGTTTTAAACACATAGGGTTCAGAATCCCTTTAGCACAGTCCACTGGTTTTTCGGTTTTCACTTCTTCTGTGGGTAAAGCAACACATGCTGCTATGAGAGCAAGGATAACGATTTGGTACATTTTCCACGTTCTCGGTGCGCGGTCAGAGTAAACTGTGTAGTTCTAAAACCGCGTTATCCCTTTTATATTTCATATTTTGTGGTCAGATGATTGCCCCTGGTCTGTTCTGTCTGCTCCTACTTTGAACTTATCACTTGCTGTTTTAGGAACTGTTCCAAAAAGCGCAATGACTTCTATGTCTTTGATTTAAGCTTCAAATTCCACTGCCATTTTAATAAGTTCAGCAGTCTCGTCTGCGAATTTAAGTTGGTTCACACTGTCTATTTTTGTGGGGTCGTTAGGTTTGTGATTTGCAAAACAGACCGTAATTTGTTCTCGTTACAGTATATTTATGAATGAAAATTTGAGAGCATGTGCCCGGTTTTGTTTGTTTTTTGACAATTCTATGTACGCAGCCCATTCGTGCATAGATTTTTGTGAAACGATGGTGGTCTTTCTTTAGTGTATTAAAACAATGCCTTTATTTGCTAGATGGCGCTGTGTAAAATGAATGTCCTGTAATATTTATTATTATTATTTATTTATTATTTTACTGGTATCCATCAATATATCCTATAGTTTTTTGTTGTGCTTCTCAGACCATAGTTTTATGTTATCACATTCAAATTAATTAAGAAATAATTAGTAGGTACGAAAATGTCGATGTTTAATAATTTACTGATACGTAAGCTTAGTTTTACAAAAGTGTTATGTTGTATAATTATCAGTAAGTATCTTTTTAACCTAATATTTTTTTATCTGATTGACGTAGGTCCCAGGTCCACCGCAGGTCTGGGCCAGTTTTAATATCAAGACCTGATCCAGTTTAATTTAAAACAATATACTGATACTTTATTATTACAATATACTATCGAACTTGCCAATCTGTTTTGTTTGCTTAAGTGTTTATACCTGGTAGAACCTAAATTTGACAAGACCCTTCCAAAATTGTCTCCAAGCAATAATTATTTAGCACTTTAAAAAGCCTCATAGCTCAGTTGGTCAACTGTCAGCTCTGCTTTCTGCGCTGCGGGTTGTGGTTTCACCCAGGACAAACGTTTGTGTGGTGAATATATTTGTTTGTGTGTTTGGGTGTTGTATCATATAGTACGTATGTATTTACAAAAATAGTATAGAATAATTCTTTCCGCAATCTAGTTTCCATGTCATAAGCTATGCTTAGTTTGGGGCCAGATGGCGCTGGGTAAAATTGATGTCATGTATCGTAATATTTAAAATAAAACTAGTTCAAACAACCGAATATTCCCATCAACTCCGCCAAGTGTGGGATAATATGAACAAATTAAAAAAATAATAAGATAAAGCATTGTCTATCATTAATTCATTAATTGTTACAATTATTTTAAACTAATACGTCAATGTGAAGCGCAAATAAAGTTTTGGCAAAAGCAAAATAATTTGTAATTATGATTTGAACCTACAACCTGCGGGTTGAAAGGCAAGCGTCAACGCACAAAGCCAAAATAACTGCAGTAGGTATGTATAAAATTGGTTGGTAGGTACTTGCTAGCTTGGAAAAAAATAATTGGAACCATGCAACGACATAACTATGATTTGGTGGTTTGAGGAAAGTGGTTACTGGTGTGTGTCTAATAGCCATGGCATAATGAAAACATTTTGTTCACAGTACACAGACCGATGCAATTTTTCATACAATGTGTTTCAAAAATACAAGAAGTTTGCCCCGAACTGATACTTCGTGATCTCTGGTTTAAGTTGTGTATTTAATCATGGAGATAGATTTTTTTTTACCATTTATACTGCCTCTGTGGTCTAGTGGCTAAACCCACCTATTATAGATCCAGAGGCCCTGGGTTTGATCCCCAGGGGGTGCAATATTGTGCTTGGTATGGTTGGTGGTAGGATTTTATTTAAATCCGCCTTGCTAGCTACCACCATCTTACCTAGTTCTGTCGCCATTCTAACAATTCCTTATAAAAATGTATTTATGCTTTTAGAGGTAAGATAACCAGTTCCTCAGTTTGTTGACGATTTCGGGTGAAGTGCGCCTCCACCTTCGGCCTTATCTCAACTTGTAACCTGGTGAGATAAAGTCCAAGCGCTTCCTTGTTGTACAATAAAAAAAACAGTGATGTACGTCATAGAAAATAAATCCATCATAAGTATAAAAATATAAGGTATACATCATAACTAGAGAAAAATCTTAACTCTAATTGGATATTTACAAGTGTTGGACAAGTGTTTAAGTCGTTAACGACTTTTTCTTTTTTTTTTTTTCTTTCGACGCTTGAAGCAATGCCTGGTCTATGTAAGGGTACATTGCTGGAGGTGGCCCTCAATCTGGCCTCAACCAAGAATGTAGCGTGTTTCTTGCATCTTTCTAATAAATAGATTTTACCACTATCTCCTAGTTAAACACATACTTAGTTTATGTTGTGGGCAGAAGATTTAGTTAAATAAAATAAAAAATTGCGCAGCAAATATCTAGTCTCTAATATCCACAGTCCAAACAGTCAAAATGAAAACGCTCGTTTAAAACTTGGGCGGATGATATTTACCATCCTTCTTAAACAGGTAAAAAAAAGCCTTTTTCATCACAATGCATTTTTCATCAAAAATCTGACCACCATGAGTCTAAATCACTAAGTCGCAAAATAATTCACATTTAAAACACATACAAAGCAAAATGCTTCAAATCAAAACGAATAATTTTTACTGTACCTCGAATCACTCAATGAAATCCTAAAAAACAAAGGAGAAAGAATTTTAGATCTATGATGGTAAATATGTGCCTTCTATTATTAGCATTGCAATAATCATGATACTGTGTTGCTATACTTACTATCCTACGTAAGTAGGTATACGATTTTAATGAGTTATAAGAGCTGATTTCTTTTCACTCTTAAATTATACATTTCTCGGTTATTAATATTGACCTATTTATTTCCAAATCACGATAAAGAATACATAGTAGTAAAGCTTTCACGTATAATTGAGGGATCGTGTACTTATCTCGGTGATTTTTTAATCTTAAAGAGTCAAATATATTTTTACCTGTAGTAAAGATAAGGTACTTTTATATGGTTTTTATAAATATACAAATTAATGTTGATCCCGACTGCCTCAGAAGGAGGGTTATGTTTATCGAGAGTATGTATGTATGTATTCCTAACTTCCACTCTGCAGCCTTAACGGCTTGATGAAATTTGGCTTGTGATGTATTTTTTGATTTCTGAATTGTGGGATTGACCTAGGCTATATTTTTTTTTAAATGGGGGATGTGAATCAAATCAAAAGGGTTGAGAAAGTGGCCTCAAAAATGATTGTATTCCTGAAAGCTAACTAAGCAAACTAAGTTAAAAGTATGTCATTCGTACCTTGAATCCATTGTTAAAATTATCGTCTGCTGGGGCAAGGCAAAGTAGAACAGAGGATGTTACTTTACTATGTTGGTTTGTCTGTAGGTACATAAGCTACACGGTACCACGCGATCACAGGGCCGTTGTGGACCTCAGCTCACGTGTATTTGCTAAGGGTCAAGTGTACGCAGCTCTTAGCTGAGTAAAGACCTTGGCTGGGTTAGCTATTATTACCCTGGGTCCCAGAAAACTGTTAGAAAGGAGGGAGGATCCAAATTCACTGAAATAGCTTCGTATAGATCGTCGCTGTCGAAGGCCAAAACATGCCTGGAATATATTCTATATCATATTTATATATTGTGAACCCGAAAAAGTTAACCTGTTTAATGTATCGGAAAATCTGTGAAAATAATATTATCAACTATTATGAAGGAAAATTAAGTTTTTACCACCCAGAGAGGACTGCAAAACATACAGGCAATTCAAAATAAAAGATATAGTAAGTAGGTACCTACCCTGAAATCAAAACAACTCAACGCTACGAAATTTCGATTTTTTTTTCTCTTATTTCTTTGGATTGAACCTTTCTTTTCACTGCATCCGTAATAATCACTTTTTGCCACTTCCAGTTATTAGTGTTACTTTTTCTATAAAAATAAACAACAACATAATGACCGTTTCGCATTCATTCTCTGATTCTAAAAAAAAGAATAAAAGCTCACTCTGGCGGCGCGGCGTTGCGGCGGATGATCTCTCTACTTTTATTTTTCATCAACCTTCTTTCGTTGCTCAATCTTTTTTGTTCGTCAGCTTACTTTATTTAGTTCAAGTCCCATGCCAACAGATGGCGCTGGCAAAGACGATTCATAAAAGTGCTAATCTTAGCTAGTAGGTGGCGCTAGGCGTTCTGTTTGCTACAAAAAGAAAAAGAAAGCTTGCACGTTTGTATTGGAAGAGTACATAATAATATAACATGAATAATTATGATTGTTGAGTTATTTTGGTATTCAAATTTAGTTGATACTAGGTGGTAATAAATAGTAAAAGTTAGTAAATTCCGCTAGGAATCTAATGCATAAAAAAACTAAAACAAATTTTAATATTGCTTATACAAAAGACATCAACGCGCTTTTTTGCCTTTATGAACTTGTACTGAATGTAATGACTCGCCCCTGTAAGCCTGGGTGGTTAAATTTTTATTTATTTAACATTGTCGCTATCAAATCAAATGTGAGCAATAAATGCAGCATATATGTGATTTTATTCCGTATTTGAACGATGGATATGATAAAAACGCCCATCTTAAAGACTATAATGAGCCATTTTCCTATTTTGCGTTGTACCGAGGCACGAAAAATGTACTTACCTAATCATGCTTAGGGAGTCGATGTGGAATTGCGAGAAGAGAACAGTGGGTCCAAGTGGATAAAGGTATTCGTGCACCTATGATGGGTTGAGATGGGAATTCTTGTGGACTAACAGTCATTTTAATTTTTGATAGACAGTAATTTAAAATCGTTTTTTTTTATTGTACGACGGAGAAGCGCTTGTCCTTCATCTCACCTGGTAACAAGTTAAGATAAGGCCGAAGGAGGAGGTGCACTTCACCCGGAATCCTTAACAAACTGAGAAACTGGCTATCTTACCTCTGAATGCCGGAACACAACAATTTTACAATTGTTATTATGGCGACATAATTAGGTAAGATGGTGGTAGCTAGCCAGGCGGACTTCAACAAAGTCCTACCACCAACCAAATCAAGCACATCATATTGTACTGCCCCTGGGGATCGAACCCGGTACCTCTGGATCTGAAATCGGTGGGTTGAACCACTAGACCACAGAGGCGGTAAAGAGAGAGGTTTGCCTGTATTTTCTTCAAACAATCTGATTATGTTATTTGAATAACAATAAGGCTATCAGCGGGTAGCCATTTTCAATCAAGACTGTAAGGCTAATTTTTTGGCTTGACAGTGTTGTAAATCATAATTCTGAAAATGAGTTAATGTATTGTCTACTGTGAATTAACACAACGATTTTAGACCTACCTGCCAAATAAAGATATTACAGGACATTAATTACTCTCAGCGCCATCAAGCCATAATTTAAGCAAAGCTTGTAATATGGGAGCCAGAAGGATTTACTGAAGGAAACATCTACCACATCTACCTATCACATGAAAGTTGGTCCTAGGTTACCCTGGGTTAACCCACAACCTAAGGCGCGATAGCTGTGAGTCATTAGTGAGAATTCGATCACTAGATTATGTCCAAACCCTTTGGAGGAGCCTTATCTGCATAATTGCATGAATATCAGCTGTTGATGGAAACATGATGGGTTGGGAGCAGCTCCCAGCGTCCGTATTTCCACTGATTTACGACCCTAATGTCTTCAAGAAGTGAGTTAATCGGCACCTTCTGGACAAAGTTGGTTCATCCGTGCATAAACATCATCTCATCCACTTTTATCACTAGTTTGGTAAAACATGGAACTCGCTGCTATTGGCTGTTTCCACGCATCAGTACAATCTTTGACTCTTAAAGTCCAGAGTCCTTTTAAATAACGCCACAACTTAATTTGTTTTTCATCTGAGCTGGTCGTCAAATATTTGGCAACCGATAATAAAAAATCTATTTTTAGAGCCAGAAGCTGACCCATTCATATTCATCGATTTAAATTTCGATCTATTCTTAAAAAAATATTATTTTTTAAATTTTAGATACCTTTTTATGACGACAGATTAGATTTTTTCTTTCGCCTTCATCTAACCTGAGCCCTTATTCCGTATGACCAATCATATCTTAAAGCGCCCGCGTTACGTTATCTACATACAAATACCTATCATGCAAATGCAAAAGCTTTTTGACTTTTTCGATTGTTAATTGACGATGTGTCGCGGCGATCTTTGAGACACCTTTTTACTCTTGCCTTTAAAATACATTAAAAAAGGTATAAGTAGCGGTAAAGACTGAGAACAGCAAAGAGTTCCACACTTAAGTTGTTCTTAAAAAAAAGGTGAACCTTCTACAGGTTCGAGTCTGGCCAAGTATAGTTTCGAAAGAAATAAGTTAAAGATGTCTTCAGATACATGCTTCATACCAAAATACTTAAATTTGTAATAATAGATTACCCGTAGCTCATCAGAAAAACTTTTCCTGTGCCCATCCCGCCTATAGCTTTCACCGTGTATAAAAAACCAGAGATTCACATGATCGGAACCAAGGCGCGTACCGCATACCACACGTCCCAGTTATAACGTCCCACATTCACAGCCGCTTGATCAGCTCGCTTGAGTATCACCTAGATCCATATTAAGTATAGATTTTCATTCATAGACAATTCAAACTATCAAAGTATGTCATAGAGTCAAAATGTCTTACAAAACTCAAATCATTTTATTCAATTTATTTGATGAAATTCTATTAGGATGATTCCTAATAGAATTTTGATACTTTTATCTTATCCGAAAACAGCAATACTTTTCGGTTTTAAAGTCAAATGAAAAACCTGTTAATCTGCGTTACGTTATAAAATAAGTAGATTAATAACATTAATTTGTATATGATAGTGGAAAAAAAATTATATTTAAATCGAAATATAATTATTTTTTTCACTATGATATAAAAAATAATGTTATTAATCTACTTCTTTTATTTATAGTTAGTTAGTTCGCCATTATATTTAGTTAGGTACTTCTTCAGAAAAAAGTATACAGTACGGTCAAGTCCATTGCAATGTATGCTACAACATCTCAAATGTTCGTTTATAGGCACTTGTTGGAGAATGCCGTATCTATGTGAATGTCAAAGATACACACACACACACAGGCGTGGGTAGAAAGTGCGCGGTGCATGCTCTTGCGCACTGCCCATGCTTCCGGTTGATGTGATGGTGAAGATAGGCCTTGAATGAAGACTGTTAAATATTGAGATAAAATAACTTCAAAATGAAATCTGAAAACATAAAAAATATTTTGTGACAAATCCGCCAAATGTTTTTATTTGGCGGATTTGTTACTAGACATGGATCTCCGCAAAATGACGCCTGAATCAATTAGCTATAAAATAACTTGTAAGTGTGTTCAAATTTATTCATCATGTCAAAATATACAATAAACTTGCTCGTTCTCTAAATCTTATCTGGCTCATGGGTATATATTAATACAAATGGATTTTACTCTAATCACATGAAAATTACTTACATCAAGATTATATTAAACTTAAAATGTATGGTGAGTACTAACTAGCTGTTGTAATCCACAGATTTTGGGATAAAATTGTCTAATAAAAATACAAATACTTTATTTGTCCGGAACACAGGTAGTACAGAAAGTACTTATATTTTGTTAGTTTACTCGACCATCCGTATATATAAACTTCGTAGAAACTAGATATCAACATAGTTAGGTAAGTATACGAAGTTTCAGCTCACAACCGTCTAAATTACGTTCATAGAAATAATATAGATACAAAGTTATCTATTAGTATTTATAGTTATCTATTGTTCACTAGGTAAGTGTTAAAAAAAAAACTTTTAGTTTATTTCATGTGAAATGTCATAATAAGAAAATCATTGATGTTGGTGAGACATCAAAATATGATTACAAAACGTATTTCGATACACAATTCTTGAGATGCAGTACCTTTGTAACATTGAAATATGTAACACTCTTACTACACTGATCTTATCTTACTTGTAATAATATTATATTTAATTTAGTAGTAGATACCTGAGAAAACTCGCATACAAGCACTAGTATATATTTGTAGTACGACTACACACTCGATGTAGCCCAGCCCGGGTTCGATGTCCGACTTTCTCGCCGCCATCTTGTTACGTCATAGATGCTGTCAGAAATGAAAGTGGAGGTTGATTATGCGAGTGACAAGTATTTTGAGTGTTACGCCTGAAGGCTAAGTTGCGTAACATTTTTTGAAAGAAAGACATTCAAACATTTTTTTTTATGTCGTATAGATACTTTGATATTGTTGAAAATTTATGAATCATGTTAGAAAATTAATAATGGCTTATGTTACGGTTATAAAAGCGTCTCATACTCAAAAAATGGTAAATTGGTACATTTAATATAATGGAAGTTTAATGTACAATACATTCTTCTTCTTCCTAAGGTTGCTAAAGGGCTGTTTTTTCTTCTCGTTTTCCGTAGGTGCTACTATAAAACTAACTACTTATGTAAGCCTATAAGTACCTAGCCATAATGTAAGCTATACAAAGTTATATTTTAAGTGAAATCGCATTCAAAGTTCCAAATACAAGTTATTTTTAATCATTTTCGATACAAGTAATTGTAAGATTAATAAATGTTACGTGTTTTGATGAAAAACAATCTAATGTAAGCGATATATTTTTTGCTATGTAAAATAAATATAGGTACATTTAAGTTTCATTACCTTCTATGTTGAGAACTGCGCTAGAAAGTTAAGAACGACAAATTTCTCTGCCCTTAAAGCCGGAACTTGCTTAGAAACTCTTTATAAGTGATACATTAAACGGGTAGGTCAGTACAATTTTAGTATTTAGCTTATTTTCTAGATTTCTACATTACATATAGTCAGAATAAGTGACAGGCAAATAATTTGCATTTTCAATATTTTTTGTATTATTTTTCCCGTTTTTAACATTTGTTTATTTTTCTAATTTTACTTTTTTTTGTAACGAAGAATAGGTAGGTATATATGTTTAAAATAATTTTGAGTTATTCATTTATGGAAAAAAATCTTATGCGAAATCTGCTTACTTTTCCGACTGGCCAATGGGCACACCCAAAAGCAGAATTAATCAAAAACGCTATCTCGAAAATTACCTAAACCTACCTACGTTCGCTTTCACGAACTTTCGACTCAAGTGTGTCCTACTTATGCCCACTTTCCCCTTCTGCGAGGTAAAAAGGCATCCGGTTTGCGAATTGCGAAAGGTGTTTTGTAATAGGATGTAATGGAGCTCTTAGGTATGTACAGGTTTGTGAGCACTTGTTTTTATTTAATCTTGACACAATTTTCTATCGAGAAATATATCACAGCAATACCAGTGTTTCTTACATACCACCTCTGCGGTCTACTAGTCCGCCCACCAGTGTCAGATCCAGATGTCCCAGGTTCGATCCCCAGAGAAGTAGAAAATTATGCTTGGTTGGTTGGTGGTAGGACTTTGTTAAAGTCCGCATCCTACTACCTAAGCCTATCGCAATATTAACAATTCCAAATTGTTGTGTTCCGGCATTTAGAGGTAAGTTCTAGCCCAAACACGTGTCTCGATACCAAAGACTTAGCAGCTAGATTGATTACGAACAAATCCGTGGCTCAAGATGGTCAGAAGGTACAATGGCTTAAAGTTAAATGTCTGAGATATGAAAAGACAAATCCTGGTATCATAAAATACAGATACGGCCATAGTGGCGAGTACTCAATACTAGACACGATAAAAAAGTCAAGGAGTAAGAAAGCTAAAGGTGTTCCGGGAACATCTGGTGAGGTGAATAAAGCGTATACGTCAATGTTACCAATAACTCAGTCAAAGAAGAAAGACTTAACAAACCTATGCCGAACGGACATTATTCCAGTTGAATTCCATTCATGGTTTCAATCCCTACCAGTAACCAACCAACCAGATAGGCTGCCTGAGCAGACACCTTGGAAGATACTGATGGAGAAGATTCTTAGAGATGTTGAGTGTCGTTGATTAAACAAAGATAGACAAGATTTCGTTCGTACTAAGAGTGCTCTTATATTTTTTGATTAATAGGTTATTCGATGATTCGCAATTTTGTGTTAGAATATACTTAGGCAATTGATTTTGCATGAATGTTTTTTTTGATAAAAAGCTAAGTAAGTATTATACTGTATTCTGGTGAATTTTGAAAACAATTTCTTTATATTGTATTATGTGCTATGTTTTGATTCGCAATTCTGTGTATTTAGAAAATAAGTCATTGATTTTGCATGAATGTGTTTTTTGATAAAAAGCTAAGTATTATGCTGTTTTCTGGTAAATTTTGAAATAAATTCTCAATTTTGTATAATGTGCTGTGTTTTTAATTAAATAACTGTTTTTCAAATTGAAATCGTACGTTATCTTTTTAATTTACCCTTGAGCAATATAATTGCATCTGGAACAAAACTGTCCACAATAAAAATTACTTAAGTAACACAAAAAGATAATTAAGTAACCAAATAACATCATATTCTTGTATGCTAGAATTAACTTACTTACTTTTTACTATGTATCTCAGTAACTGTAAATATATTTACATTATTTATTAAACGTTAGGGTGTATCGTAAAATGATCTATATTTTGTTCATAGAAATCATTTTTGTAACTATAAGCTTAAATGAGTTATATCGATTATAGGAGCAAAAAAACTTTGAACGCCATTATCTCGTAACTAGCTTTCTGAACTTAATTACTTCTCGCACTACAACGACGATATATTGTGATAAATCTGAAATCTGAATTAGTTTATATAGATGTCAGCCATACAATTTGTATATTTTTTACTAGGGCTGGCTTTTATTTATGCTAGTGAATTATCATTGCTATTCAGCATGGCAATGCTGCCAGTGTTTTGCGCACGCTTCCTTTTGGTCCTGGTCTGGATCCGAGTTATATATAGACCGTTTATAACGGTCCTTTCTTAAACCCGTATGTTTCCTTGATTATTTTAATTATATATTACTTAACCCGTATAATTCCCTGATTAGTTTAATTATATGTTGTAAATGTGCTCATAAATTTATATTAAAATTCAATATTATTTACATTTATTTAAACAATTATGTGCAATTCAACTGAATATGTACATGGAAAACATTCGGGATACGAACGGTCTGTATAGGTAACTCAATTGTACATCGGATCAAAAATACACATGCTCTCAACTAATCATAGCGCATGGAAAAAAAGGAAAATCTCATTGTACTCGTTTTCATCCCGTTTTTCTATCTCCATCAAATAATCAAAAGAAAAATAACTCTAGCTCTAGGATGTTACGGTTGAGATTCAAGTGATGATCGAGGGTTGTTATAGAGTTGTTGATAGGGAGTCGGTCAGGGCAATATTTACTTCGAAGAGACGAGAAAGCAGAGAGAAAGGCGTAAACGGACGCTCGCGCCCGAATTCTTCGCCGGGTGAAACGCATTTTTACCTACAGGTGTGGAGGCTTAGGTAATAGCTTATACTGCTATTACAACAGCTTAAAACAGTTACAATGGCTTTATACAGCAGACCAAAGGAGAATAATAACTAAACTGTCTATAACTGTCGTGTTTTAATTTATTCACACATGAAGGTTCCTATATACCCGCCTCTGTGGTCTAGTGGTTTGCCTACCGGTGTCAGATCCAGAGGTCCCGGGTTAGATCCCCAGGAGAACACGATATTGTGCTTGGTTTGGTTGATGGTAGGATTTTTATAAATCCACCTGGCTGGATACAACCATCTTACCTAAGTCTATAAGTATTGCCATAACAACATTTCGAAATTACTGTGTTCCAGCATTTAGTAAGATAGCCAGTTCCTCAGACAGTTGAGGATTCCGAGTGAAGTGCGATTCCACCTTCAACCTTATTATAACCTATAGTTGAGTTACATATAGGCCATTTGTAAGGGTCCTTAGGTACTTTTTATTGAATAAATAAAATATCAATTAGATAATTTGTTGAAATAAGTTGAATTTGGTGAACTATTACTAACCTCTTAATGTTTAACATATTTTATGTAAAAAATTGTGACTTGCCTTGTATAGCAATCTTTGTTATAATGTGGCCAATAAATGAAATCTGAATCTGAATCTGAATAAATGAATTTAAACCTATAACTAGATGAGATGAAGGCGAACGCTTCCCTATCATACAATAATAAAAAAACAAAGCACTGGCCCTGGTGAGGAAAGAATAAAAAGCATCTACAACTTGGTATACATTTTCGGTTACCTCGTCATTGATAGCATTTATCAATCTCATAGGTATATCTAGTCTTGTTTGTTCTGGTTGGAAATCAAGCCCATAGCCTACGACGCAAAAGGCAATGCTGCGCGAAGGGCGTGAGGCTTGTTAACATTATTAAACATGCCGAAAACCATGACGATAATTTAGAAACCTACCATTTTTGAAAAAACTCCTTACGTATTGGGACAATGTAGGTTATAAAACGTTTTATCCATACTAATCTAACATTCACCAAACGAAAAAATGTTGTCAACCATCGAACTCAGCGAGCTAGCTTCCTTGTCATACTCAAACATCGAACCAATTACGGGAAAACAACAATTACTGTGGAGGGGGCGCGACTGCTTAACACCCTACCCTCAAATATAATAATGTATCCTCATTTTATGTATTTAAAAAACGATTGGCTCAGCATATTATATAATATCGCAGAAAAATCATCCCAATTAAAATGTACCTACCGATCTTGCATGAATCTATTATAGCCAATTAACTTAAAAAAACGCATGGAATGAATTAAAGTCATATCTGTTTAACTATTATATTGTTAACAATTTTCCATCTCATAATACGTCTACTAATACCTACTTACCACAAAATTTGTAAATTTTATGTATTTCTTGGTGTTGAGTGCGACGAGGAATACCTATTTTTTCTTTGTATAAATATGTTATTGCATAAGTGACAACTATTTGTCTTTGTAATAATAAAGTTGCTTAAACCTTTTCTGAAGGACTCAAAAAAAAAGATATCAAAATTTTCTTGTTAACACTTTTTACATTCCACAGGTAGGTACAGTCACCTGTACCTACCTGTACCATTAATAACTAAGTTCACAGGAATTAAAATGATGTCTTCAGTTTGTAAAATAGTTTTATGCTTTTTTTAATTTTGTCACAATAAAAACCAGTCATTAATGAATACAATATGGTCTCACGAATTGTTCCCTGAGTATCAAGAATTAAATTTTACAATCTATATATTTACACTTAAACTGTGTGTATTTTGTACCCATACCTTTATACATTACATAGCTACGAACAGTCCAGTTGAAGATAATTAACCAATTAGGTGGAGTCGAGAAAGTTATTGAATAATATATTCAACTAATAATTAAGTGTGGATGCTAAAGAAAACGGATGAAAAAGTAAAAAAAGTCAGGCGAGTGAAAGTATCACCCACACAACATCGATTTCTATGTGGGTGTGGAGAAAGTCACCTGTTTCACCGCAAGAACAGAAAATTACTGGAGTCGTTTTGTATCTAAATGGTTTTACTGTTTTTTTTCCTTGTTTAGATCTGAAATATATAATCAAAATGTATTCATACGCACATAGGCATACACAAATTTAACTAGTGAAACTAGTCGGTATATCATGTTTCTGTAAAATACGGATCAAGAAAGCACCTGAACCTGATGTTAAGTGCAGCTGTTGCCTACAAGCCCTACTGCATATATCCACTAAGAATATAACTTATACTGCGCTGCGTTGCGCCCATCAACTTGAGTTTTAAAGATGTTATGCCCCGTATGCTAGTAACTTCACCGGGAACCATTCTCTTCAAACTAAAACACACCAATGCTGCTTGTCAGCTTAAATTGGTATGGTGGTAATACTTCCCCGGACGAGCCCTATCACAAGAAACTCTACTTCTCTAAAAAATAACTTTTTAGTGAATAATTCTTACTTTTTTAAAGGATTAGAAAATGTTACGAGATAAATAGGATAGAAATGAATTACACAAACAAAAACATAGGTTCATTAAACAAAGAAAATGACTAAAAAGTATTGAGAAATCAAAGAAACTTCAAGAAAACACATCGTCCCATACGAGAGCAGAATGTGTTATTCCGTCCTACACTGCATAAAAACCGAATCAGTCGACACTTTCTCTACTCTTCTCTACTCTGTTGATAAGTGTTGTATATTATAAGCCTGATTGGAGTGACAAGTGATGATTTGTACTTAAATTATAAATTTTTATTCTGTTATATCATATGTAACATGTGAACGGCATAACAGAGTAACATTATCTCTATCATATTCAATACTTACTTAAAAAAAATACAGTGTTCTGTTTGTCTGTTTGTAACCTTTTCACGACAAAACGGCTGAACAAATTTGTATTAAATTTAGAATGAAGGCCTAAAAAAGGACACTACAATATTTTATCCGAGTGCCGCCCGAGTAAAATCACAAGCAACATTTTTGGTTATATATGTATTATTGATTAATCTATCATAGAAAGAAAGAAAAAAATCGAATAATTATAGGTAATTTAAATACCTAACACGCTCACTTTTCTTTTTTAAATTCGGTAAAAAAAATACATGTGAAACCTCTCCAATGCTTCCTCTATTCCTTCAGTTCTTTTGAATGTATACGTAAGTAAAAGGCGTGTTCATACACTGTAGACTATAAACTGAATTACGTGTGTGCGTGAGGATGGTGTGTTGTTTTTTACGCATTCTAGCATTGGAAACTAGTATAAGAGTGGCAAGGCCGAGTCTGCGTGTTAGTTTCTAATCTGTTACGATGGCGGATAGAACAGATATTTTTTTTCAGGGGTTAATTAAAAAGCTATTGTTCATGTATGTACTGCCGTAGCGGTTGTGCCCAACAACTCAGCCGACTAGTATAGTATAAGTCGAGCAAGGGATTTCACTAGAACATGAACAACAGCTTTTTTTTCTTCACCAATACGCCAAGCGTGGTGATTATGACAATCCAACACTTTCGGAGAAGGCCCCTGTCCTACAACGGACTTTAATC
The DNA here is from genome assembly GCA_951394065.1 of Venusia cambrica. NCBI lineage: Eukaryota > Metazoa > Arthropoda > Insecta > Lepidoptera > Geometridae > Venusia > Venusia cambrica. The sequence goes on along the minus strand of OX596040.1, from coordinate 3,439,088 downwards.
TATGCCTTTTTGCTCATAAGACAACTCTATTATTATTTTCTGCTTTTGAATTTTTAAATGAGCTAAACACATCACTCATATTTTTGTCAGTTACGTTTCAAAAATGTAATTTCCAGTAACAATAACAAAGCAATGATACTTGTACATTTTTGTCATATACGTATGACAAGACAACATTTTAAATAAAGTTGGATTAAGTTTTTGACCAAAGAGGTTATAGATATGAGCGTGGTTGGACATCCACGCTGGGTAGAAGGCTGATAGGAGTGAGTGAAACAAGATAATATGTTATAATGACCACACCTAGCGTGATAAGAGCAGCAGAATGATGATGAAGTCAGTTTTTTTTATTGTATACTGGGTATGCACTTGCCTTCATCTCATCTGGTTACAAGTTGAGATAAGGCCGAAGGTGGAGGCGCACTTCATCCGGAATCCTCAACCAACTGAGGAACTGGCTATCTTACCTCTAAATGCCGGAACACAACATTTTTTTAAGAATTGTTGTTATGGCGACAGAATTAGGTAAGAATGTGGTAGCTAGCCAGGCGGATCCAAACAAAGTCCTACTACCAACCAAACCATGCACAATATATTGTACTCTCCATGGGAATCGAACCCGGGACCTCTGGATCTGAAATCGGTGGCTTCTAAAATATAAAGGGCTTCTAAATTAATAAGACAAAAAAAAACGAACCATCGAGAAAAGCTACGTTTGTATAAAAGAACAAAAAATTACATCATACATACGCCGTGGCATACTTAATCTTTAATATGATTATTATTTTATATTATATAGTTTTATTTACAGTGGGGTAGGCCTACATCTCGCATGGTGTCTTGTTTTAATTAGGTCAAAAGCGGAAGCGTGCTTCACCCGGAATCCTCAAAATGCGAGGATCGCTGCTTGTTGATCTAGTGGTATCGTTACTAGGAAACCATTTAGTAGTCACAATCACGTATAGATACTTATTATCATCAAAGCTAATGATCCACACACCACTCTGATGAATCTCGAAGTTAAGAGATTCAAAAAGAAGTTATCAATATGATGAATCTCGGAGTCAAGAGATTCAAAAAGAAGTAATCAACATCAATAAGACCATGTGTGTGTGATTTATTTAAGTTAGCTTTGTTCTATTCAGCGCAAACAGCTATCTAGCTCATGTAAATACTTATTTAAAAATCTGTATAGAGATATTTTTAGCTATACGAACTTGGATTTTACTTGACTTTACGATAGATGGCAGCACAAGTAGTCAACGAAAGAAATGTACACAATAGGTACATAGAACTTTTCTTTCTTTTTTATTTTAATGGGTCAGCTCATGATTTTGAGTCTTGCCTGGGCATTAGCTGGGTGAAAATTTCAAAAGCGCTAAAAACCTATAATTCAAAAAATGACATTTCGGTACAGTATTCAAGCCCTTGGGGTTGAGAATTTGACACAGCAAGGAAGTGAAATAAATAAAATAGCTTGAGATCTACTGTGTGTAGGTACTCAGATTTTAATTTTTATATTTCTTATATATTATGAAGACACCTTGTTTACACTGATATGGTTCTATCTTCTAAAAGGATGTCTGAAAGAGTTTTTAAGAGCAGTCTATTAGCTTGACAGCTTCTAGTGATAAGGCCACCTATATTCATATTTTAGATGGTTTTATTACTTGATATTCGGTTAACGTTCTGCACATGAACACGGTTTGCAAGTAACTAGCATTCAATATGTGACAAGTTGCATGCTAATCGCCGTTTAGCCGATACTAGCCTATGACACATACCATTCTGATTGTTGGACATGCCTTTCACTACCTCCTAGCCGATAATTCTCAAACAAGCCTCACAGCTCAGTTGGTAGTAGCTCTGCCTTCTGCGCTGTAGGTTGTGGGTTCGATTCCCACCCAGGACAAACATTTATGTGATGAATATAGATGTTTGTTCTGTGTTTGGATGTTGTATTGTATGATAAGTATGTATTTAAAAAAAAAAGTATTTATGTATTCTATCCGTAATCTAGTTCTCATATTACAAGTGATGCTTAGTTTGGGACTAGATGGCGCTGTGTGAAATTAGTGTCCTGTAATATTTTTTTTTTAAACCACGCACTGAGTGAGTTATGATCAGAGGTGAATTTCAGAGGATCTTTAAATAGTATTGTGTCTATTATCATATAAGTATACTTATTTAGTGTATAGACAACTCTAGGTGGACAAAGCGGGCAACTGAGTGGATACCACTGGAAGGGAAAAGGAAACAAGGAAGACCTAGAATGCGATGGAGAGACGTCTTTGCAAAGCAATGCGGATCGGACTGGATGACCTGAGTCTGAGTGAGTTCCTCACTTTGTTGAGGATTCCGGATGAAGTGCGCCTCCATCTTCGGCCTTATCTCAACTTGTTACCAGGTGAGATGAAGGCCAAGCGCTTCCTCGTCGAACAATAAAAAAAAAGGATGAGAATAGCGAGGAAAAGGGACGTATGGAGGGATTTAGAGGAGGCCTACGCCGTAGAGGCGACTATTGCCATGCCGGACTCGGACCAAGATAGTGAATAACTGATAGTAGACTTAATAGTAGTTTTATAAGTAGTAAATAAGTTCATAAAACATAGATATAATGTAAATTTTAGGCAATAGAATAAAGGCTTTTTATTTTATCTAATGAATACCAATTAATAATGTATTGTAAAAGGATGAGGAAAAATAATAACGCCAAACATTAGTATTAAACTAGACATAAGCTAACAGTAGCAGTCTTTATTTTTATTAATAAATATAAATACTTTATGACACACAAGCACCCGTAAGTAATTAAAATAATTTTATTCACTCATTTTATGCAATGAGGTATATTATATTTTACCCTGCAATATCCAAACTTTTTGTATATTTGTACAAATTCACTTAAATTACCCAATTATAAGTTAATATAAATTGTTAGTCACAAAACACAATAAATATATGCACCATCAAGTTCAGCTTTCATAATTAATACAATTCCTAAAACTATATATAAATACGATACAAACTTACAAAATAAACTTTTCAAGATCATTGGAAAATATTTTTTTGCCGCCATACAATAATACTCATTTTTAGTGTTTGTTTCCCTAAACTTTTTAATTGCAAAGTTGAATAAATTATCAAATACAATTTTTTTTGACAAACATTCAAACTCAGGCTGTCGAGCCTTGCTTTGGCAAGATACTCTTCACTTATGAGCCTCTTGGCTCATAAGTGAAGATTATCATGCAGTACTCATTCATTTAAATAATAAATACTGCAAAAGACACTCATACATATAATTATTTTTTACGTTCTATATTTAAAATAAATATTTTTTGATGAATTAACTACGAATTCAAACTACTTATAGACTGAAAAAAAAACTTAAAAGCAATACTGGCAAGTAAGACCACTGGCTCTTCCACCAAATAAATAGGTTAGCCTAAAAAGTTTGAACTTTGCACATAATGAACGTGAGGCACTGCGGTTTAGGTCATCGTCAATTTGCAAAAATGACGTGTTTTGCGTGAAATAACCAAGAAAAAGCAACCTAAAACATGCTCGTTCTGTGATTACTTTACTTTTGACACCATCTGACTCATGGATTGACTATTGTAGAAAAGACAAGAAAAAATATTTAAAGAGGTAATAAAAGAATAATGCTCTGAGACGTTGTGGTTTCTTACTTGGTAGGAGGTACGTTAGTTCATGTTTATCTATGTGCATTGTATCTTATGAAGGGATCTGCGATTTATAAGCTAAGTCGTTGGCGTCCTGAGCTATGCTAGAGGATCTAGCGTACGGGTAAGAACCTGCTGATGCTGTAGGCGATGACCACTGCTGGGGCGATGAGTTGAAACTGGCAATCTAGAACACAAGTTAAACATAATCATGACAAACAAACTTCATAGGTATCACATGTAGTGGTAGTTGACCAATAGGTAGTTTATTACTCAATCACGTGAAATCGCAATAACCAAATTTGATAAAATACTGCACAATGAGAGGCTACCCAGAAAATGTCATTGGTACCTTAATAATAATTTTCCTTAATATTATTAATTAATTGTTATTATTATAAAAGCAAATGGAGCCCTTTGCAGAATCTGGATGAGATACAATAAAAATATAAACCCGATGTGCAATGATCGTATTAGGAAGAAATGCATCATATCTGCCTAATTTTCTAGAAAAACACCAAATGGCTAATATGCCTCTAGATCGAAACGTTATTTCTAGTCAAGACGATTATTTTGGTGATCTACATTCGTTATAAAAAAAATCCATTCGCTAGTAGTGGGAACTGTAGAATCTGAAGCCCACCAGGCTAGCTATCCTCCTGCTGAAATCCGGCGACAAGTGCCTTTAATAGGCTTCTTTTGGGAAAGCTCGCTCGATTTTATACCTCATTCTCACCCAGGCAATCTACGATTTCAAGAATTTTAGCAGTAAAAAGCTTACGGTCAAAATGTGACTTACCTTCCCACTAATATTATTCAATCCACCTCCACTAAGGAGTTTCTGCACACCCAACGCAGCAGCCACCATGAAGGCTAGCTTAGCAACCACTAACGCCTTCGTGACCAGTAGAGTGAGACCTCCAAAAAGCAGACCTACTACCGCGATGACCTTCACTCCGATGCCAGCTAAGAGTGGTGAGTATTTCTTGATCTTCCCGCGAGCTGAAATCAGAAGTATTACATGTTATAGATAAAATTAGCATTGTTATTCCGCATGGCACTGCGTCTGGTGCTGGCCTGGATCCGCTGAGTCAGTCCAACAGTCTTTAGGCAGTGCAACTGCTTCTCTTGTAAATATGTTTATATTCTATAAATAACTAGCGCCTTTTAACATTTTTAAATCATTATATTCACATCACTACCTAGCGTCTATTAATATCTGAACATGAATATTTCTGATCCATTTAAATACTGTAAATTGTACCACCAATTAATAAGTGTAATAAATATAGTATAGTATAAATATTACCTAATCGTTGTTGTTATGTATTAGTTTCATAATTTGCTAGAATTGTGGTTTTTAGTTAATAAAATTGATAAGTTTTATATTTTTTCCTGATTCTCCTTGGAAGCGTGCCTGGAATAAATTTCGCATTTAGTGATAATGCCGCCCATTTTAATAGCGGACTGTGTTACCCAATATTTGTATTATTTTATGTGCTATATAGGTACAACATAACGTTATTCAATTCAATTCAATTCTTCTGGTCCATACCCTCTGAGTGAGGAAATATGATAATTGATAAATTAGCTAAAATGCTATTTGCAACTCCTTTACTAATGACTGTATTGAGCAGAAATTTTGCAAAAATGTAGTTCTAGGCTAGAAAAAGGATATAGACAACTTTTATTCGGGTAACAACCGGGTAGAGGCTAGTCTACAACACGCTGAGGCTGTAAGGAAAGCCTTTCACTTGAACCAATGTGAGTGTGGTAACCTTGACCGCGAATGTTATGCGCGCTTACGTAAGAGGTCAATGATCCGACTTTCATTACAACTGGTATTCCTTCACACCACAGAACACTTCGCTTATGTCCCATTTTTAAAGATTTTCCATAGGCACAAAGATGTCTCAATAGTAAGTTTAGCCAAAGGACCGACAACTGGTGGGGTCGACGGTGTAGTGTAGGAAGCCTCTGGCTAAAACAAGCGATGGAGTCCGTACAGATGTGGAAATATAATGGATGAGAAAGGCTGAAAAACGAGCTTAGTGGCGGAATTTGGGAGAGACCTATACGTCCAGTAATGGACTAAAATATGTTGATGATGAAGTTTTGAAAACTCATATCGTAATATTACTTGACTGGGGATACAAGGTTTTGAACACTTAGGTAGGAACTCTTATCAATAACCTCGATATCTAAACATCCTATCGGAAAGCACCGGCTCCCCACGTAACCAAGGTCTCGGTACCCCATTAGGTTCAAATAGGTAAGTTCTGTCGAGACCACTATATTTGCACCTTTTGTGATCCTCTGCCGAATCAGCCGTCACACCAGCCCTAACTGATGTCCCAGTCAGATGAGATGGCGTAAAGGTATCGACGCAGGAAGACTACTAATTTCTTTTTAGATTTAAAAAAGGAATATTAACATTATATATTCTTTTATAATATTCATTGTGAGATGACGTACCTTCTGCAAAGGTTCTCGCTGCTTCTTTCAGTTCGTTTGCTTCGAATTTGACGTTTAGTTTGTCTTCACCTGATGCTGGGTCCCTGAAAAATAAATAGAACATAAGACTTACATTTTCTTCCTCGATTAGCACAATATTGCCATCAATCCAGGGTTTTAACCCCAAAAAGCGATACGTAACCTTAAAGTCTGTCAATAATTCCATATTTGCACCCTTTTATAAGTAACATGAGTAATTATATTGATCTCGTGGTCTCGATGATGCAATCGTATTTTCAATAATTCTATTAACTTCCTTTTTAACCGACAGTAATGTATGAATGTTTATATATATTTATATTTCAATGTAACGCTCTACAGCCTAGACATCACAAAGAATTTTATCATATATTTTGGTGCCTCTAAATAGTGGTAGTATTTTAGGCTACAATTTGAATAAATGAGTGCGAGTAAAAAAATAAAAGGGAAAGAATATAATAACATATTTTATTTTATTCTTTAATTATAACAGTATTGGCGGGAGCTATTACAATATTATTAACTGATCGAAATTTAAATACATCATTTTTTGACCCTGCTGGAGGAGGGGACCCTATTCTTTACCAACATTTACAACATTAGGGTTTTAAAGGATATGTAGAGAGATTCCAATTCTAAATATTTATAGATTATTCTACCTTGTTCTTGTAAAAACATGGAGCTTGAAATCTTACAGACGGGTTTTAATCATACATTTTTTAGTTTACAACGTATTGAAGTTAGTCGCAAGTTAAAGGAAAAACGGACGCAGGCAGATGATTGAAGTTTTATCTGTACGCTGAATGCGTACAGATGAAACTGTACGCCCTGATCAATGATGAATGATCAATAACAGCATCCTGAATACAATAGCGGATAGATTCCCATCGCGAAGCGGGCAAGCCTGATGCGCTGGGTGATCCCAGGAAATAACTTCTCTCGGTTGCCTGGTGACTATCATGCGTACCAGGCTAGTGTCTGTCTGATTTTAATATTTCATTTTATTTTCTACTAACCGCTTTTGCTTATCCTTTGATGTATTTTTCCGACAGCAAATACCTATAAAGGTTAGTATTTATATAGATCTTTGCTGTCTGAAATAAAAAGTTTTATTTTGTATTTCAAGTGATCTTGGTTGGTCTAACATTTACAAATGTAAAATTCACAACCCGCGACGGGACTCGATCCCGCATCTTTTTCTAAAGCCAGGAACGTTCTTACCAACTGAGCTACAAGGGTCTGACGCAGATTCCGAATTTTTGTGTCATATCTCAGCTTAAGCGCGACATTTAGCAGAGATTCACTGGACTGTGATCTGCCCTTGTGTTTTTTCCGGCTTTAGAAACAGATGCGAGCTTAAGTCTCGGGTTGTGAATTTTTGTGGCATTATTACATTTGTTATTTATACAATAGTTGTTTGAAAATATTGCTTAGTCTTAATAAATGGAATATCAACCCGAATATCAACCCTTCAGACGCACGGCAATAATTTGCCGTGCGTCTGAAGTTATAAAAATGATGGTGAAGGAATGATGTCATGAAGCCTTTTGTGATCATCTGCTGATCTAGCTACTGACCCAGCCTAACTAGAAACAATTATTCATCTCTCAAAAGAAACGAAAGTGTCACAGTATTTGAATGCAAATTTTTGAAGCAGCTTAGTTTGTACATAATAGGCGTAACTAAATCCTTAGCTCATCTTACATAAACATGTTTGTGAATAAATATTTCTAGTTACAGAATAGGAGTTAAAGGTAGGTTATTCAGCCTTTTCATAAACTGGAGAGTTTTTTCATTTTCGTGACGGTTGGAGTGAAACATTACGCAAACAAAAAAAAAATTGTCAAAAAAAAAGTAGTCACTAAAGAGTTCCATTCAAATTATAGTTTTATTACATACATGTCAAAGTTGAATTTCGATACGACAATCATAAGAAGGTTAAAATTAACTTCTAATATTTTATTTCAGGGTTATTTTTTTTATTGTATGACGGGGAAGCGCTTGACTTGCATCACAGGTACGGCTCAACATGTCTTCTTCCTCCACTCTCCTATCAGACCATCCCATCACTTACTTGTTTAATAATGATCATGGAATAAGAAAGCATTACACGACACAAGAGCCCCATAGTTCACGAGCATGGCCGTGTCAGATGTCACCGTTTAAGGAAATTAGTTCAAACTTCTCATTGTTCTTGAATAATCAAGTTTTTTGACGAGTTTCCCTTTAGAATGAATGAGCGAATGAATGAAAACACTTCACTATAAACTCACATCAACATACAAACAATCATACATTAAACTAAACAACGTAATATTATATATACAATGTGCGGTCTTATCGCTTAGAAGTGATTTGTTCTAGATAACCTATAATTATAATTTTAATTCGAGAAACGGGTATTTATCGCGTATTTTACCTCTATATTTATCCCGACGTTTCGGCAGGGTTGCACCAGCCGTGGTCGCGGGCAGACCTGCGACGTTTCGGCAGGGCTGGTGCAACCCTGCCGAAACGTCGGGATAAATATAGAGGTAAATACGCGATAAATACCCGTTTCTCGAATTAAAATTATGTGTTGTAATCGCGAAAGTTTAAAAAAAACCTATAATTATTCAATTATTTATATTAGATCGTCAACAGCCCGTAACATTTAGTCAACACTGTAGGAGATGAGCCTTTTCCAAATCCTTCATATCATCTACCTCAGGTCCAAAGGATTTGCCATAAGCTCATTGCTTGACTTTATTTGGCTATCCTTGATTATCGCAAGCACTTGACTTGTTTTTGGGCTTACGACTATAATACGATAAGTACGATATCGACTTACAGGCGGTCTACCCCTACTATGTAAGTAATCCTGTACCTTCAACACCAACCTAAGCGCTTGTAAAGCTTCGTGTAAAAATATGTGAGGACCTGCCAATATATATTTTCAAGAGTACGTTAGTCAGCAAAAAAAAAAGCTATTCATAAAATTCGCTAGCACTTTTTGAGGTTGGCATAAAAGCCCAGAACTGGTTATTTGGTCGATCAGTTATCTACCAAATTTTTTGTGTTTTAGACCTTTGTGTGATACTGGTTAGAGCATAACCCATTATTTGTGTTGTCATGTTTTGCCACATTCGCATTAGTATGGTACTGATGAATGGCATGAACTGTGAAAGGACATCCTTTCACAGTGACGGAAACAAAAACTAGTGAAACGTTCATATAAATAAATAGTGACTTCTGAAATTATTACGGTTATGTACACCATGTATTTAATCGATGGGACATTCATCAAATAAGTCCGACCAACGCGGAAGTACCAGTGCCTTTACCAATCAGCTTCTAGGAAAACTCGCCCTATCGTAGACCCAGACAAGTCTCGGTCACGAGCTTAGCAATAACACGTACGTTGTGATACCTTCTAATAATTATAGAGCAACAAACATGCTTACACAGGGTTTGTCGTGATAGAGTTGCGTTCGAGATAGACACCAGTAGTGTCATTTATATCAACTGAAAAGGAATATAGACCGCTTTGGCTCCGAAATACTACACACTTAACCTTCGACTTTTTTTATTTGAAGATAAAGTAATTTGATTACAAAATTAATTTTACAAACATTTATTCAATAAAAAGTAAAATTAAACTAACTATGTACAAAGGAATCAGTCAGATTACCTAAGGACCGTTACAAACGGCCTATAGGTAACTCAACTGTTCCAGACCAGTACCAGACGGAAGCGTGTTTTATCAAAATTAATTGTGATAAATATCGACAGGATATTGTTTATTGTGTTTTGTACGACGGTGAAGCCTTGGCCTTCATCATTTTGCCTGGTTTCAAGTTATAATAAAGCTGAACGTGGAAGCGCACCCGGAATCCTCAACTGAGGAACTGGCTATCTTACCTCTGGATACCGGAATACAAAAAATCATATAATGTTGTTATGGTGACAGACTTTAGTAAGATGGTGATAGCTAACCAGGTGGACTTAATACAAGTCCTACCACCAACCATAAATCATCCACATTCCAATCAAATCTAAGCAGTTCGCGGTTCCAAGCTTCTTGAACTCGCTCTATTGTCGGATGTTTGGTACTTGGTATTGTAGGGCTGCTTCAACGCAAGGTAACATGGCAAGCTTCAAGGCCAAGAACGTACCCATTAAAAATATAAATTCATCACTTACTTTGTAATAGACACCCCTGAAAAAATATCGATTTTTCCATCATCTTCCTTTCCCGGCGCCGCACTGCACCCCACAACTGCTATCAGTACTAAGCACAACACTTTCATTTTGCTATGTAGAATGATCTATTACTCCTAGAACTTGCTTGTCCGGGTGGTGGGAATAAAATGAGAGGAGGCCGGGATACAACCGCTTTTATATTGGGTGACCAAAGAATTAGTTCTGAGGCTTGAAGTCGGAAGTGTTAGGGTTGACAACGTTTTGATACTTGAATCGGTGCTACTCTTCTGGTCTGAATAGTATATAAATGTATGTATGATGTTCATAGTAAGAATGTCTATTCGTTTTTATAGGTTGTGTCAATTTGATAAAATGTTCAATTGCTAGTTAGCTGTTTGGCTTTGTTTGTATCAAAAACCATGTAAACATTTCTGGGAATTTAGCAATAATAGCGATTATGAAACAAAACAAAATTTTCAATTTCAATTTTGACAGCCTTTATTAAACAAACTTATCTTTTATTACATCATACAAATAAAAATAGACAGAGAGCTAGATTGTTTTGCTATTCCAAGCTTTCCACAGTGCGCCTGTCCCATCTTCGGAATGGTCATAAACTGTGAATACATACTTGTAAATAGGTACATATACTACAGCAAGAAAATAAACAAAAATGTTGCGTAAGTAATGGCCAAGGATAAGGCTTACGATGGAACTAGCAATTCCAGAAATTGTCTTTTAAAGAAACTCAACACTCAACGGAACATAGCGAACTGATTGAAACGTACTTTTTGACTTCTACTACTTATTTCATACAAAAAAAAAACAGAAAACAAAAGTATCAAAACACATAACACTCGCTACACCTGAAGCCTCTTCGTTCATTCATACGCTTCGCTTGCGTACTACAACAAAGGGGCGAAAACAAATGTGCCTACTTACATGATGGTCTTGCATATTTCAAACGTTATAGGAGAAAAGATAAGGCGGGATCCACATGAATGCTACCTTATCTTTCCTGCCTGTTCCTCTTACTTTTCTTTTTTTCCCTTTCTGTTGTTATGGCACCTTAGCCACAAAACAGTTTTTATGGTACCGAGCAAAATCAAAACACCTTGGAAAACTGCCTTTTTTTTTTTTTTTATTGTACGACGGAGAAGCGCTTGGCGTTCATCTCACCTGGTAACAAGTTAAGATAAGGCCGAAGGTGGAGGCGCACTTCACCCGGAATACTCAACAAACAGAGGAACTGGCTATCTTACCTCTGAATGCCGGAACACAACAATTTTAGAATTGTTATTATGGCGACAGAATTAGGTAAGATGGTGGTAGTAGCCAGGGTCCGCCTGTCTGCTGACTCACCATAACAGCGCAAAACATTAAATGCAGAATATGAGTTTTAGAGCATACCAAGATTGGGAGAGCTTGCTATATTCATAACGTGGTTGCTGGGTTGGTGATCGCAGTATTGGTAAGTAAAAACACAACGCTAAGAGGCACAGGGGAAATACAGACTCTGGAAGCTGATTCTAAAATTTTGATTATGTTTTTGAAAGCGCATTATTTTAATAAATTATAATTGACCAGATGAGGATGAATATAATTATGTCATGGATTGTTGTGACGTGTGAGTATGTTAGTCGAAACGCAGCCTTAGAGGTTTGTTTGCGTTCATTGTTGAATGTATTTTGGAACATCAATCACATGTTCCAAATACGCTGTTATTGTATGATACTTGTATGGCATTTGAACTTCATTTTCACATTTTGATGACGCTGGTGTTTTGCAAAGCGTATAGCAACTTGCTCTTGCATAGGCACTTGCACAGACATGGATGAGGTAGAGCGGACTTTGCCAGAAAGCAATACTTGGCGCATGACTTCGGCAGAAGTGTGGTCGTTAGCCAGATGAGTCTCTGCAGGTCTTGCCACCAATTAACCGTAACCGCTAGCAAAAGGCGGTAGACCCCACCCACAAACAAACGGCATAGTCATGATTTTATGTGGAAAGAATGAAGCAAATGAGAACGGGTATCGTAGTGTTACGGGGCTTTACCCGTGGTCCCACTGCTAAAACCCACTGGAGAGGGGAAATAACCTATTTTGGTAGTTTTAATCGCCTCCGTGGTTTAGCGGTAAGCCCATCGGGATCAGAACCCCGGGTTTGATCTGCATAGATTTACACATCGCTCGGCTGGTTGGTGGTAGGGCTTCTTTAATGTCCACCTGAATTTGTGATTGTTGTGCTCCGGTATAGATAGCCAGTTTCTCAGTCTGTTGAGGATTCTGGGTGAAGTGCACCTTCAACCTGATTTTAGCTGGACACAGGTTGAAAAGAAGGTCAAGCGCTTCCCTGTCATAAAAAAACATCATTTTGGCTTAATTTTAGAGAAACTTGGCACGCTTTGAACATTCCATATTGGATCTCTGTCAAAACAAATACTTTCACAAGGATGTAAAGTATCTTAGTCATACCCCGAATAACAAAGGCACTTTGTACAAGCTATTATACGAGCTATATAAAGATGCATAGAATCAGCTGTAAACAGAACCATCAAAATATTTTGGTTTGAGTAAGTTATTCTGTCTCTTTGGTGTGGGACGCTGCTTGCGAAGGGAACCTTGCGCCATCTCATCTGCCTGGGACATCGGCAGATGTAAATATAGTGGCCTCGATAGAGCCTACTGATTAGAGCCTTGGATCCTTGGTGGCCAGTGTACTCCGGGTTTTTAAAAACCTGGCATCGCTTTGATTGGGATGACGCGTGACCCAAGAACTGGCTATTATTTTAGCCAGCAATACATTGCTATTCAGCATGGCAATGCAGACATTGTCTTGGGCATCTGTCTAGTACTGTTCTGGAATGAGTTACCTATAGACCGTTTGTAACAGTCCTTAGGTAGCCCGACTGCTTCAGAAACTGTTCGAATAAAAACTCTGTCATATTTATTTTTATGTTTTTGAATTTATCTGCGCATTTAATGAATGAAGCGTGACCCGAGGGCAAACTCTTATTAAGGTCATCAAATCAGCATAAAGTACAATTCATAACCTTTTACATCTTAATCTGCCTATTCTTCACCTATATTCAAAAAATTTAAATGTCAAAATATTATAATCAAAACAATAATAGCTTGTAATTCTATATACAGATGGTTTTCTTTATCTTCAAAAAGGTCAAGGTCACTTTCACCCGATCCCGGTTCCCAGAACCCAAGGCCAAGCCACTGAACTTCAACGCACTTTCTATTTGAACTTGATGTAGTATAAGTAACATAATAGACAAATCATTTTTATAACTTGATAGGCAGATACGAAGTGAGAGCAACTTTAGATAATTGATTGATGATTTTGATATTATCTGTTCGTATCTTGAACGGCTTTTTAATTCCACTGCTGTCCCTTGAGCCACTTGTTAAAATTTGAGGTTTTTGTGATAGGAATTAAATAAGTCCTATCACCGATCAAACTAAACACAACCCTACCCTAGTGGTTGGCCTGCCAGTATCACCCTAGGTCTGATACCGGCAGGCCAACCACTACACCGCAAAAGTGTAAAAAAAAGTAAGTAAATTGTCTTAATTTCCATCGTTTACTGTAGCAACGTCCATTGGTCGCACGCGCATGGCTAAGTATTACACAACCTGGCCGGTTTCAAGTGCATTGCCTTACTGCACTTACATCATTGTAATCACGACTTGTCTGCTTGTTCGAATATCAATCATCGTAAATAAACATAATATTCATGACATGAACGTGGATGCACATAACTTAAGGAACATTAATTACATTACAGGATACTAATGTCACACAAGCTTTATACTTTGGGCTAGACCCCAAAGTAAGTAAGGCTTTGTTTTGTCGGAACTAGATTACGAGTATACTTTTATTTGGATGATTTTCCTCAACCACCACGCTCGAAAGTCTGGTTGGTGATCGCTTTGTTGATACGCTGCCCATCACTTAATTTATCTAAGCTCTTAGATGCCTTTAACGACATCCGTGGGTGGGTAGGGGGAATCCCATAACCATTACCGAGGCAGCAACGTCAATTTTTATTGTCTAATTATTTCTTAAAATTTAATATTATTTCTTCCCGTTTGTATTGAACTATGGTTCATTATTGGAACTTTTAGATCAGTGCCATCGATCCAATATAACGTATGTACCCTAAAATTTATAGTTCCCAATAAATATTTTTGAATTTTGAATTGAATTTAAACATTTTATTATATTACCTTTACCTGTCTGATTTGGAGTCTTCTTTTCAACAGCCCATTGATATCCACTGTTGGACTGAACTTCCTATGGTCTTGGGACCCTTTCTAAGCTGGGTTTTGTTTTAATCGCGCTTGGCGCACCAATTCATGATTACAGTAAAGGTGTAAGATAAACACAGGGATAAGCTATGCTGCCTCTTCTGGTGAGATCCTTTAGTTGACTTTTACGAACTCCGCGGGTTTTATTGGAGGGCTTGATTCATAAGCCGCGACTACCATGGCCAGTGTTCGGAGTAATACACACAAACTTCATAAAATCAATCACCCTTCTTTCTTAAGAAGTACTCGCCTTCTTTGACACCTAAATTCAAACGAATTCTTTGACAGTCACTTTGGCACTATCAAAACACAAAATTATACGATGTGAAAAAGATAAAAAAATATATATGAAAATCCAAAAGCGCCACCCAATCCATAGCACACCTAAACAACAGCATCACATAAAGAAATGGCAGAGTAAACTTTGAATCATATCCATTGACTAAACGTAGTCCCACACCAAACATGGGCAAGAGGAGGCGCCGTCTTTTCCCAAAGAAAAAACGATCTGTCTTCCGAAGACCTCACCCAATGAGACGAAAAATGATGATCAAACAAAGGAAGATGAAAGCGTTTCTGCACCGACATAACCCGAAGATGGTCATTCAAAGAGGTATGAGACGAATGGTTGGCGGTCTATACAGCGTGTCCGATAAGGTTCGAGACAAGATCGCGGAGAGTACACTAGCGTTGGATAATCCGTTTAGCGCTCAGTTTTACGAAGATCGGTGTATCATTCAATAATAAAGGTTGGTGAAACACCGGAATGTACAATTTTGTGTAATAGCTTCACTATTAAATGTTCCTACACAATAATTGTTTTAAATTGACTTACATAATTAAGATTAAGAACTAAATTACGCAATTGATTTTAGTTACACTAACCGCTCAGGCTACCTCCAATAAACCCACTTTACCTATAACCGCACTAGCCACCTGTTACACTTTTAAAACCGACATAGAAATGCCAATGAAGGTTTGATAGCAAAAATACGTCGTTTTTCACCAATAGTTTCAAATAAAACTGCTCTCTACTGCACTACTCTTATCAAGTTTATTTTGGGTCTAGAAATATAGTCATTGTAAGAAATATGAACAACATATTTATTTAACTGAATATTTAAATTTTATAATAATGGTGGAGTTACGCTTATAAACTTGTAAATATTTTACTCATCTCTGTTTTCTATTTACAAGAACAGGAACCAAATCTGATGGGACCAAATCGTCTCGGATCAAATTGTCTCGGATCAAATCTTCTCGAACCAAATCGTTTCGGACCATACCCCCTCGCATATAATCGGGGACAAGATGATCCCGCACAGAATGGTCTCTGACAAAATCGCCTGCAATGGAGTTCTCTCGAACCAAATCGCCCCGTCGGTAATGCTCGTCATTGTAGTAGACGTGGTCTTCGCTCTTGCTCGGTACTTGTATGATTTCAACTTGGGTCTTAGTATCATCTTTCCGGTTCTGGTAGCCATGGGAGTGATCGAACATGCCTTTGAGGCTGAGGACCGATGCCATTACCGTGGAGAAAAAGCCCATCATAAGACCTGGAAGTAAATTGGCTGATTAGATTAATGTATCAGCTTTAAATGTGTCTTGACATCTACATAAGGGTACCCAAAGCATTTTTTTATTGTACGGCGGGGGAGCGCTTGGCTTTCATCTCGCCTAGTCTCAAGCTCTGATAATGCCGAAGGTGTCAGCGTTCTTCACCAGGAATCTTCCACAGTCTGAGGAACTGGGTACAGATAGGTACCCAGTTCCGATAATGGTATAATACATATATATATGTCAGAACGTAATAATTCGGAAATTTTGTTATGGTGACAGACCTATGTGAAATGGTGGTTGATAACCAGACGGACTTAAAGTCCTATCACCAACTAAATCAAGCAGCACATTGCACTCCCCTGGGTATACAACCCTGGACTTCTGGATCTGACACCTTTCTAAAGATCAAATAGGTATCCTTTGGGCTCTATTTTATCAGTTTCTGCCTAATGGTTTGCAAGACCATTAGGCTTTTGCTCATTATTTAATACTACACCTATTTAAATAATATACATCACAATCTCCAGTGTTTTAAACTGGGCGTTCTGTATATAATACCTACGCTACATGCTTTTTAGGTAAGAATTAACCTCTTCATGCGCAAGTTAGGTGCAAGGGTTGATTCTGAAGCCGCGACCGCCATGACGAACAATACAATTTTAATGCATTATCTTACTAAGAAAGCTTTACTTACCTTTAGCAGACAAGAACGCTAGAGCCTTCAAAGCTATAGGGATGAGAAGACTCTTGGCAGCCAGCAGTCCTAGGATAAGGGGTAGCATGTAACGTTTCTGCATCTTGTGAATCTTGCTACCTCTCCTTCTGAAAATGATTTTATTTTGTTGTATAACTTATAGGTGTTTTCCCATTGCTGAGCATAGGTCTTCCCCAATTCTTTCCACATATCGCGGTTTGCGGAAATTCACTATTCCTTATCAATTGAGTCCCTTCCGGCCCCTGGTGCCTGTGGTTGGTGGAAAAAAAATAATTTTGTGAGTTACAGGTAATTTTTTTTGTAGCATAACTAGGCAGCACATAAAACATTATAAGAAAACATATGAGACAACCCAAACAACAAAAAAGAACTGGAATAAAAACAAACACATAATAAACATATCAAGAACTACCTATACCAATCAATGCACCAAGCTACCGTCCAACTTACAGTGAAGTGAGTCCCAAAAACCACGTTTTGAATGTGCGGAAAATAGAAGTATTATGAGACAAAAAAAAAGAATCAGTATAAGAATTTGTTTTAATGATAATCATAAATTTAGGATTTTAGTTGGTAAGTTATGGGAGTTGACTTGTTAAAGTTAAAGTTGACTTGATAGAATATATTAGCTTTGCGATTGCAAAGCTATAATCTAAAGCTTCATTTTTAGAGAGATACTTTTACGGAAAAAGCAGTTTCATTTGCTTGTTGTATAAAATTTTTCAATGATATTTCGTCTATTTCGTCGATTATGGATTTATTTTATTGCAAAAGAGTATTACTTTGTATCAAAAATACATTTATCAATAACGTCTAGTGAAACTACGCGCGGGCCGGCCACTACGCCGCTTTCTCCTTCCATCATCTACGCAACTACGCAATTGCGCTCCCGCTTTACCTAAACATAATGTTGTGTGTAGTCTGTATGTACAAGTAGTGGGGAATTTCACGTTTTTGAATCCATTATTTTGCGATTTTTAATTTACCTTCTCTTTTTCCCACCACCACCGCTGTTACCACCTTCGCCTTTATTGAGGAACTTGACTATGCATTTCTTGACTCCTTTGCTCTTTCGTTTCTTCTTCAAATGTTTGACGGCTTTCTTCGCCTTTTTGAAGGTGCGCGGTTTTGGTGTAGTCACTTCTACTTGGAATCCTCTGGATTTTGCTGGACCATCTGTAAGAAATAATTATTATCTATAAGCCTCCACTAAGATAGCGTTTGGTTGTAATCTCTAGAATTGGCTTGTGTGATACGTGTTGAAAATACACAACAGAAAATACTGTTACCACGTTTTTGGTATATTAATAACTAATGGTCTTTATTTAAATATTTAGTCAAGTTATAGTGGTTGAGTTAGTGTAGTTTAAGTTAGAGTAGTTACCACCTAAGGTGTTCATTAGCAGTCACATCAACAGCCTATTAGTGTCCACTGCTAAACAGAGCCAGCTTCAAAGCTCAAGAGATTTTGCCATAATCACTACGCTCTGGGAGGCAGGCGGATTGTGATAGCAGTAAAGGTGTAGATAAAGCATAAAAGGAAGATGCTGTCCTTTTTCTGGTCTTTACGTAACTAAGGGTGGTGTTCTTCAAACCATATCTAACCGAACAGCTGTTAGAGTTCGCTTACCAACTCTTAATAGCAGTCAGATAACTTTTAACGTTTAACTTGATTTTTTATTTAAGTTCATCATCAATGTTGTGATGTGAATTCGGAAGCCATCTGAGACTGAGTCAACAGTATAATGCGACCAAATAATACGTATCAAAAATTATACGACAATGTTTCCATCAGCTGTTTGGAATGGGTCAGGTTTATTTAAAAAGGTTGTTAACATTTTGTCTTAGGATTTTTTCTGTTGCACAAAGAGAATACAGAACTACGTAAGAAGAGACGGGACTCCATACTAAAACAGAGCTCTACCTAATAGGTGAGTAAGATAATAATTATTCGTCAATAAAATTATTTTTTTCGAATAAATTACCGACAGGCTGTTACTGCGTTTTTGGTGGTGGTAGGTGGACTTTCAATTGTTTTTTATGCCTAAAGCAAGGACTGGAAAGCATTACTTTAGAGGTTAATCTAGATAAACAGACGATTTTCTTTCAATGAACTTCCTTAAAAATGAGCATAGTTATCAAACGATAACACACATCAAACGATAATATCAAACGACAACAACTTGTTGTAATAACGATATCTCATCTTCAACGCTTATGATATGATATCATCATATCATCCTAGTACATATTTTGGAAAAGTATAGACCACGTGTAGGGATACCTTTAACTCTGATGATATCCTAGTATATCACTTGGGAAAATATCTGTTAGCTAAGATTAGTATGGATTGTACCTGAAGGTTCACAAGTGCATCGTTGTTTTGAAGGCATTATTGAATGTCAATAATGCCTTCAAAACAACGATAAAGCAAAGTAATCAATGTAGACCACTTAGAATCATACCATCACTTCCACGTTTTCATCGTATCCTAGTACATCATTTAGGAAATACCTGTTAGATCAAGGCAAGTATGGATTGTAACGATCTGTTTTTGGGGGCTCGCGATTGCATGGTTTATACAAATTGAGCAAAGCAAGACCACTTATTAAAATAACGATACATTACCTTTCATGCTGTTTGATCTCTTGGTGTGACAAAAATACTTGTAAGGTAAGGCGAGTATAAATTCTACTGATCTTTTTATGTAGACTAGCATGTAGAATTGTTTCGTCTTTGCATGAAAATACAGTAAAGTAATCGAAAAGAAGGCAAGAAGAAATGATATAATGTGTCCAATGCATGGCTGCCGATACCAAGCCATTCGACTTTATAATCTCTTACCCCTAGATATGACAGTGATCGGTAGTATTAATTTATTTAAAACTAAGTTAAAGAAGCTTCTGCCGGAGGGGTGCTATTATTCAGTGAATGATATTGGTGCCCGCGAGGGTGACATCATTGTTGAAAATATTTATGTGACTAATTTAATCGCATTTTGACATTTTATTTATAATTTTTATGTTTGACTTTGATTTCTTATTACTTAGTAATTTATTTTAAATTGATTTTATTATTATGTATCTACCTACATTCAAATACCTAATTCTGTCGCTATAATAACAATTCTAAAATTGTTGTGTTCTGAAATTTAGAGGTAAGATAGCCAGTTCCTCAGTTTGTTGAGGATTCCGGTGAAGTGCACTCCACCTTCGGCCTTATCTTAACTTGTTACCAGGTGAGATTAATGCCAAGCGCTTCCCCGTCGTACGATAAAACAAAAAAAAAACAAACCTTTCACGCGTGATGTATTCGGATGTAAGACACATCCGAGTACATCACTTGGAAAAACACCTGTTAGCTCAGGGTTGTACAATAAAAATGTAGCATCAATGTAAGACCACTTGTTGGAATATCAATACTTTCACTTCCTCGTTGTCATGATATCCTAGTACATCACTTGGAAAATACCTGTTGGTAAAGGCAAATACAGTTTTGTAAGGATTTTTTTATGCGACGGGCTTGGCCTGCATCTCATCTGATTACAAGTTGAGATAAGGCCGAAGGTGAAGGCGCACTTAACCCGAAATCCTCAACAAACTGAGGAACTGGCTATCTTACCTCTGAATGCCGGAACACAACAATTTTAGAATTGTTATTATGGCAACAGAATTAGGTAAGATGGTGGTAGCTAGCCAGGCGGACTTAAACAGTCCTACCACCAACCAAACCAAGCACAATATATTGTACTCCCCATGGGGATCGAACTCTGGAATATGGGGACCTCTGGATCTGAAATCTGTGGTTAGAACCACTAGACCACAGAGGCGGTTAAAATCGTGATATTATCCTTGTTAATAACTTGACATAATACTTGTTAATCAAGGCGAGTGGTGATTGTAGGTACTAATATATTAATGTGAACTTGTGAGAGTGTGTGATTGTCTTTTCACGAAAAAAGAGCAATGTTATTCATATAGACCACTTGTTGGAATAACGATATTTTACCTTCCACGCTTTCATGATTTCCTAGTACATCACTTGGAAAAATACCTGTTGGTCAGCCAACAGGTATTTTTCCAAAATTATTATAATCATTATTTTTTTATATATTTTAAAGAAGTATAACTTCTTACGTGCGTACGTACCTACATAAGTACAGACTCACGTTTATTTTTTTGTCTGTTTGGTTTTTTTTACCATCAACGTATTTTATTTTAAGCTCTGACGATATGTAAAAAGATAAAACATCATATTGCTATTATCACACCATAAGTTCTGTATTTTTTTTAGAAATACATTAATTTGTGTGACTACCACCATAGTCACCAATGTGAACCATTGATTTCGCTGACTTATTTACACATGATCACATAGAGACTGATATATTATAAATTTATTACTATACGACATTATTTATAACCCCGTTAACATAACTACTCTTAGCACTCCTAGCCACATTTTATAGAATAATCACAATTCAACTCATACTCGGTACGCCTGGCAAAGTTAGTTTTAGTTTCAAACAACCAAAACCAAAGAGTATTGTATACCACTGGAAAAAAAAATATGATGACTTGACTTGACACAGGAACCGTTAGAAATTGTAAATTGCAGGATTAGTCTTTACGCGAGTCAGCCACTGTGGTTGGTCATGTTCCATTTTCTCAGGTCTAATCGTTACTCTATGCATCACCTGTTGAACACCGTAATAATTGTTGTTTTCACAAAGTCGTAATCCACAACAGCATAAACCTGTTGTAAGTACACTGAAAAGGTTTCTGTTACAAAGAGCCATCTCTATTATATGCTCTCCTAGTAATCCACAATAGCTTAAACCTGTTGAATACTTGCTGCTCAAATGGCTATCTCAATAATAAACTCACTTTGTAATCCACAACAGGTAAAACCTGGTGTACACCGGAAGGATTGCTGTTCCAAAGGGCCATCTCTATTATATGCTCTCCTAGTAATCCACAGCAGCTTAAACCTGTTGAACACCATTCAACATCACTCAGCCCTAGCGCTACCTTCGAGTCTTACAGAAATTAAGTAACTATAAGAAATTTATGTAATACGTAACTGGAAGGTCTCTGATATAAGGCATGCGGTCCGAAAGAGTCTAAATATTAAGGAGGTGCCCTTTCTAAAAGAGTGACCATGAATGATGAACTAAACAGGACAATTTTCGGATTTGATGTAGGTAGGTAGAAAAAAGAATTCTATTTTAATTTAATTATTTAGTAGTCAGTAATATAGGTAAGTATTTAAAATGAAACCTACTGAGAAAAATAATCGAAAAAATCAGTATACGAGTAGGTACCTGATACATTGAATTAGAGAAAATATTGCGAGATTATTGAGTAGAAGTAACATTTACTTGGATGAATAAATCTTACACGGCGCCATCTGCCCCAAACTAAGCACACCTTGTATTATATTAACTTGGGCGGTACACGAACCCACAGCCTACAGTGTAAAAGGCAGAGTTTGAGTGGTTGCTTATTTAGATCGCATTATTTTTTTAACACAAAAATTGAAAAAAAATATACATTGCTTCTATAAAATGTATATTCAATCAACTGTATATAATTGTTCATGTTATTATTCTGAATTTACTGTAAATTTGACTTAACATACTTATCGGACTTCTAATTATACCTAAATCTATTTGGGTCTGAAAGTTCGAAACATCTAAAAGTATTAGGGGCTATGTTTGAAAAATGTCCTGTAATATTTATTTATTATTATTTGATTTATTTATTACTATTTTGTAAAATGTGTGCAAGTACCCAATACTGTTAAAATTATTACATAAGTGATGAAAATTAGACAACAATAATAAATTGTAAAAACCAAAAATATATTAGGTATACCATAGCTTCAGGTTTTAGCCTCATATTAGCTTCTGTTACAAAGTCTTCGTTTTTGAAATGAAAGCTGCATACCCCAAAGTACCTACCTAAACAAATTTCGTGAAATTTGCAATACCTCCATCCATTTATATTTTAAATCTTCGTTAAATGATAGTCTCATAATAAAAATATCCTGATATTTAAATGAAATGGACACACTACTGGTCCTTCGTCTGTGTATCAACTGTATAAGTCAATGAGAAAAAAAGGAGGAAATATGGCAAGAGGCGTTTACTTTTTAAATAAGACAAGTTTTGAACAACAAGACAACTTTTAAGCAACTAAATTTGAAAAAAAAAACTTACTACTCGTAGTACATTGTAATATTATACAGAAAATTTTAAAAGTAAACACTGGTTAAGAGTTTTTATGTGGTAGCTTAGTTTATAAACATTCTAACGATATAAGTTACACACAGCATCCATGCATAACTTTGAAGGGTTAATTTTAATTAAAAAAGAAGGTTACACAAATGTGATAAGGTTCAAAAGTCTTTATGTGTACAATGTCAAGTGAACCTTCCAGTTTCGTAGAATATAAATTCCTCGGTAACTATTTGATCGATTTTTTTTTAAGATTAATTTTTCTCTTTTTCAGAATAATGTTGACAAATTTCTGAATTTTGATAAAACTAAAACTTTGACTGTATTTTTTTCAAACTTACATGGTTTAGCAAAGTATTCGTACAAGTGATATAACTGATATAAAACTTAGCTTGCGCTGATTCATTCAACATTCGAACCGTACCTTACGACAAGTTGTTATCCCAACAAGTGGTCTAGACCACTTGTTGGGAGTATAGGTTACACAATAATATAGAGCAATAATGTAATGAATACACCACTTGTTGAAAAACGATACCTTACCTTTAACGCTGTCATGATATCCTAGTACATAACTTATGAAAATACCTGTTGGTAAAGGTGAATCCCTTTGTCTGTGTATCGACTTATTACGTCTGTCTTATTCGTAAAACTTATTAAGTGAGTCGTTACACAACGTGGTGTTCTTCTAAACTATCTCAAGCTGACCAGCAGTTAACTAGCTGATAGTAAGTTAAAATTTGGTTAACTTTTTATATAGTAACAATAAATAAAATGTAAAAGTCTGAAAACTTTCTGACGTTTTTCTGTGTTTTTTTTTGTGCCAAGAAAATAAGGAAATACCTTAGTTACCACATAAAAAGAGACGGAACTCTATACTTAAAACAGGGCTGCCTAGGAAGTGAATTTAATATAAAATATTCCCCTTTAAAATTCTACATCATCCCCTGGAAATGAGCAAAGTAATCAATTGATACAGACAACTTGTTGTTATAACGATATCTCTTCTTCCACGCTGTCATCATATTCAGTACATCATTTGGAAAAGTACCTGTTAGTTTAGTGTAGTATGCGTTGTACATTCAAACAGAGTAAGGTTATCAAAATATACCACTTGTTGGGATAACGTGACCTTTTACGCTGATAATATATATAGTATATAGTATATCACTTTGAAAAATACCTGTTAGCTAAGCGTTGTATAGATTGTACCTGTAGGTGCACACCATCGTTGCTTCGTTGTTTCGACGGGATATTGACATTTTAATAGAGCAAAGTAGTCAATATAGACCACTTGTTGCGATAATGATTACATCACTTCAAAGGTGTGATGCTATCCTAGTACATCACTTGGAAAAATACCTGTTAATTTAGAGTAGGAAGTACCCTAAACTAACATAGTGGATAACGATACCTTCACATCTATGCTGTCATGATATTCTAGTACCTACATCACTTGAAATACCTGTTAGAAAAAAGCGAGTGTATTAAACCAATCTATTTTTGTAGGCTAGGTAAGGTTTCATAGTTGTATCGAGGGGAATTTACATTAAAATATAGCAAAGTTAGACCACTACTTGGGATAACATGACCTTATCTTCCACGCAGTCGTGATAGTATCATCATCACTATACTTTGTACTTGTTAATCAAGGTGACTGTGGATTGTGCTAATATATTCCTGTAGGTTCGCTAGTGCATAGCTGTTTTGAGGGTATTTGTATCTATTTCAATTCAAGAGCACTTGTTGGAACATCGTGACCTAACCGTCTACTCTGTCGTGATATCCTAGTGCATCAATTGAAAAAATACCTGTTAGTAAGGCGAGTATAAATTAATAATACTCGCCTATTAAACAGGTATTTTTTCAACAAATGGGTCAGTACAATTATTGTACTGATCTATTTGTAAGGACTTGCGAGTCCGTGGTTGTATCTTTACATGAAATGAAAATAGAGCTAAGTAATCTATATAGACCACTTGATGAAATAACGATACCTTACCTCTCACGCTGGCATGATATCCTAGTACAACACTTGGAAAAATACCTGTTAGTTTAGGTGTGGGTTGTTCAAAAAAATATAGCAAAATAATCAATAAAGGCAACCTGTTGGAACAATGATACCCTTAACTTCCACGCTGTTATGATTTCTTAGTAAATCACTTAGAAAAAAAAATACCTGTTAGTCAAGGCAATTGTGCATCGTACTGATTGTACTTAGGTAGGTAGGTAGTGTAGGTGCGCATGATATCCTTGTTTATTATCTATATAAACAAGGATTGTTTATTATTTATTATCAATTTAAATAAAAACCTACTTTCTATAAACCGAATAAAAAGTGTCAAAAATCACACGAAACAATGTTTACATATTGTATGCTATTATAGGTAGTCCTTAGGGGTCTTACTACAAAAAGTTACATTAGTTTACCATGTTACCTTGTACGAAATCTAGGTTCAAACATATATTTATGATGTTTATTTCATATCAAGGTCAAAACTGAAGAAACAAAGGTTATTTATTTTACTTTTTTAATATACATTATACCTTATACTTTTAAAATAATGGTTATTTATATGTTGTTTCAGTTTACCCGTTAAGTTGGCAAACATTTTAGCACATGGAATTAAATTAAGCATAATTATTGTAACCTCACAGACAACTGCACTCATTTAAGCATAAAAAGATAAAGTTCAAAATAATACATCTCAAAAAAACTGACCAATGTTACACTCCTCCAGCATACAAATGTTAAATGTAAAATCTAATGATTATAACAGTAACTCACCTTGCAAAGATCTCTGAGCAAAGTTGCCATGCGCAAGAATCCACTCCAGCGGCTGTGATGTGTTGATTCTATTCACATAGTTGTTACGCGAAGGGCCAAAGCCGAACAAGGCTTCTGTTTTCACTATGCCATAGTTATTTGAGTTGTCTAGAAGAAGTCCGCGGGAATACGGAAGCATTTTTCAGTCTTTTGTGTATATGGTTTGAATTTGGTATCTAGTAGTCTGTTTTATTTTGGTATAATGCTATAGCCCAATTAGGGTTTTTGGTTTAATCTACTGGTTTGTCACTCGCATTTGCATATAATTTGGAGATATTTGGCTAAGGCTGTTGTAAAAAAACAACTGAATAATTGATTTATTTATATTTGATTATATTTTAAACGGACAGACAATTTTATGATTTTTTTTATGCAAAAACAGTTTCATAATTTCAAATCAATAATAGTTGAATGCGTTAAAAGATTTTTTTTGATCGATCTACATTTTATTAGAATCTATATTTTGGTGCACTATGTATCAATTTATTTGTGATCTGTAGCAAAAAAACCGTATCTTTTATTTACACAAGAGCGTTAGTATTTAGTTTTTTTTTCATTTTTCGTGTAATCAACTAAGCCTATCGTATGCTTATGGCATTAATGTCAACTTGCAGTTGGTTTTTATATACGAGGTAGAATTGAGTCCATTATGGCCTATGAAGCATTGAGTTGTAATGACCCGTTTTTACCATAATTAGTCGTTAGTGGATTAAATTGCCAAAGAAAGTCTATGGAGTTTCTAGACTCTTTTTATTAGACTGTTAAATTGAGCAAATATTTATTTTTAGAGATTTTTTCATTTTCCTTAACCTATTTATTTTAAACCTAAGATGTAAAACTCATTACTTCATATGGTTGCTATTATTTATTGGCTAAGATGTTCGGTTAAAAAGAGGCTTCTTTCGTTATTATAGGTCGGTTATCCAAAGCTGAAACACCTACATAGAATTCACACCAATGCAAATTGATTACTTATCCAGTGTGTTTCCAAAGCCAAAGTCAAAGTTTGATGTTACCTATCAATAATCTATAAGTGCGAATGACAATGATTTTGACAATAACATAACGCACGCTTATTACTATACATATACACATGCACTACACTACACAAGTCGTGAGTCTGTGTGTTACACTACACAAGCGGGATGTATGAATGTGTTGTATGGTAACCGCCTCCGTGGTCTATTGGTTCGCCCACCGACGTCACATCCAGAGGTCTCGGGTTCAATCCCCAGGGGAGGTACAAATATTGTGCTTGGTTTGGTTGGTAGTAAGACTTTATTTTAGTCTGCCTGGCTAGCTACCACTACCACTACCACATCTTACCAAATTCTGTCACCATAACAACAATTCTAAAATTGTTGTGTTCTGGCATTTAGAGGTAAGAAGCCAGTTCCTCAGTTTGTTGAAGATTCCGAGTGAAGTGCACCTCCATGCACCTTGGGGTTTATCTTAACTTGTTTCCAGGTGAGATGAAGGCGAAGCACTTCCCCGTAGTAAAATACAAAAAAAAACATAAAATAACAGTAATGGACATATAGCTAGCATAGTACATACACACAAGCTACTCACGTATCCAGCTTAAATTTAGGACACTGATTTCAGCATTCATTTTATTGATCGAGCGAGCGTAGTATTAGGTAAGTGTCTTTTGGCACATATTGTTGTACTTTTGTTAAATTTCCTACTATTATTTTTTCTAAGAATGTGTTTTTCCGTGTTTTCTCTATTTTTCGGTACTACAGGCAAAAAAGTTTTCCCCATAAAATTGTTAGAACTCAAAGAGAAGTCTTGACACTTTCAATACGTCACTTGTCACTGGCAGAATCGGTGAAACGGTTGCAAGCCAAAATAAAGAAGTTGAAGTTCATTCCGTAGGCTCAAGTAGGTATAATATAACCTCCAATTTAGTCTGTCGTCTATCTGTGGGTGACCATCTTGAAATAAAAATAAGCAGAAATAATTAATTAATATAATAATTTATTTGGTATTAATTAAGCGCTACATTTTATATACGTACTAACCTACCTAAATTTCTTAGACTTGATGGACAAGTTGTCAACAAGACTTTCCATTTTCTGTTCGACGATCCCTGATAGTCCGTTTTTGAAACATTGTCTTGACCGGCCTTGTTTCGGTACCAAGCATTAAAAAGATTCGTGCAATTCTGTCATACAACACCTAGCTTTTTCTGATGGCTTCAAAAGAGATTTTATCTTACATTTATTGCTATGTAAAGCTATCCTCTATTTTTTACGTCGGGATGTGATTGGTTATACTCTCGTCTAATTTTTGAAGTTACCGAATAATAAGGTCGAAAGTAGAAACCGGAATCCTCATCAAACTTAGGAACTGACTACGACAAAGAATTGTTGTTATATCGACAGAATTAGGTAAGATAGCCAGGCCGACTTAAACAAAGTCCTACCAAAAATCAAAACAAGCATAATATTGTACTCCCCTTGGGGATCAAACCCGGGACCTCTGGATCTGACACCTGTGGGCGGACCCTAGACCACAGAGGCGGTTAAAACTTATTTGGATAATGAATCCAGTAAATGCCGAAGAAGCCGACAATGGAATGCTGACCTTTTGTTGATCAGGAGTATCTTCCTGAGTACGTACAAATTTATACTGTCATTTTCAATCTACCTGCCAAGTGTCAAGATGCAAACCCTCAAGTTTTGGAAGAAGTTTATGACCTATAGCTGAAAATATGTTGACATTTTTGATTTAAATAGTTGTTTCAAATTGAATATAGTGATAAAACTTCGTCTTTCTTCCTATAACAGGACCAGGATTATTCGTTTGGATGGTAGATTCTTGTTGATTTGAGTAGACATGGACATCTTAGCCAGCGGTGGACAGACCAAAGTCTCCTCCCAAGCTTTCCCAGAGGGTCAAGGGTCCTGGAGGAAGGTGGCCTTTAGCCGTGAACCGGCGGGTTATGGAAAGAAGCCGCAGGTCGTGCTTAGGAAATGGCTCATAATGAATGGTATGGTAGGCAAAGGGATTCGATGCAAGAGTTACCGGATGCGCCCGGTTGGCGCCCAAACAGCAGTTGTTGACCCTCTTTTTGCTAGGCATGTTGTGGTCAACAGGCTTAGCAAAAAGTTTGCAACGTTGTAGTCAACGTAGCGTCTGTTGACAAGGGATCGTATTGGGCTGAAATCTCGCCCTTCTTCGTCAGCTGTTCGTAGGTGAACTGGGCTAAGCGGTGGAAAAGGGGAAGCTCGTGATCTTCGTTTACAGCACAATACATTCAGTCGACTGGGATCGCAAAAGGATGGATGCCGTTTCCGCGGGGAGTTGAAACGTCAGCTGGGCGGGTATGCCCCATTTGCTCACAGTCTAGGGAAGCACTACTAGCGATATACCACCCACGTCCTACAAATCTTTTGTGTGCCCGCCGTTTCTGACTCTCGGGACATCCTACTTTAATATATGGTAATAAACCAAGTCCATGTGTAGTACCTTGTTTTATTCCAACACTGCCACAATAGGTAGGTAGGTATGAAATACAGGGCCATATGGCACACTGTCTGGTTTGTTTGGCTTTTCTATCGGATGACATCTCATCACCTCTTTCTTTACCATATTCACATAATTAATCTCTTTTTTGACCTACCTCTACTTGTATATCAATCCACACTCTTCAAATCATCATATTTCATATCTAGTGTGGGAATCACAGGATATTCTATGTACTTAAGCGCAAAACTTGGATACCTTAACCTTACCTAGGTATTATATCTTTATTTTATTATACATACTTTATTTTATTTAGTATCAAGGCAATTTAATATTTTTCATATACAAAAAATATTCAACACTCTTTTCGTTTTGAAGAATGAATTTGCCAAAAACCATCCACCAATATGTATTCAATTGAAGTTATCAAGTATACATAAATTTATCATCCTATGTACAAAAATACCATTGTTGCCCATTTTGAATTAAAAATAATGAAATAGAGTCTCAAATTAGAGGCTTAGTCAGAAGAACGAGAAAATACGTGGAAAGTTAATAAAACTTACTTTTGTAGGGAAATGGAAATGATATTAAAAAGCCCAGTGAAATTCCGGAATTGAAGTTCTAAGTATCCGCTAGTATATAATATTATTGTATTGTAAATTTTATTTTCTTAATTGGATTGTGATTGATTGGGAATATTATGCATTTTTAAACACGGGTTTTACTCACGTTTTCGAGAGTAGATGAGGCACCAACTGTGTTTCGGTTCTTCCAGAGAACCATCATCAGGGTGAGTATGATTCCCGGATAAAACCGAAACAAAGTTAGTGCCTCTATCGACTAATGACAATATACGTTCGTAAAACCCGGGTTTAAAAAAAAGCCACAATTTTTCTTTCTTCCATTAAATAAAATCAATTTAATTTTCTAGCATTATGATTCATGCTGGCCTTAGTTATAAGACCAAATTGATGGATATCCTACAATTTTAAGGATATCCACTAATTAATAATTAATGAGTAAAACCAATAGCAGATAAATCATTTGTGTGTAATAATTTATCAATATGTTGCTTCATTCAATACAAACTGTCTATTTTATGGTAACTAACTTTAATTAAATAATAATAAATTATTCAATAAATAAGTTTAAACAACTTAATATTAGGGAAATATATTACAATAGCGTGAGCCTTAACATTATTTACTGTTTAATTGTAATGAAAAAGATGATGTAATAATTGATATATGAGATACTGATGACAAAAATTAATGAAATGCATTCATTTTCATGTATAAAATTGATTACGAAAATAACTGAAACTACATAGGAAAAAACAACATTCGTGGACAAAACCTTCTAAACACTCGAATACGTCACTAACTAGTTTGAGCACAAAGCAGGTCAAAGACCTGAAATTGAAATTGCTAACTATTTTGGATGGCAACTGCGAGTTCGTCGACTTTATTCTAACTTTCCTAATATCCTCCCTTCTGAAGTCCCATCACAGCTGCGAATAACGCAAAGAAGAACCCAGCCATGCCAGTCGCGCCAACCAGCAGAATCAAACCTCCGATCAAGACCGGAACGAGAGCAAAATACTTCATTTTGTAGGCCAAAAGCAGTGGTAGCATGTATTTCTTCAGTTTCTTAGGCTTGAGTTTAGTTTTTCTCTTGGGTTTGCCGCTTCCTTTGTATTCTTTATCGCTGTCATCAATCTCTTCAATTTCGTATTCTCCATCTTCATCATCGTCATCATCATCTTCCACGCCAAACATTTCTGAAAATAAAGAGAAGAATTTGGTTAATATATTGAGTACTTACTTAAAATATCAAAGCATGATTGATATCAGCTGGTCGGCACAATTGATTATTTACTTTGTTTAGCTATCTCGATGGTTGGATGAATGGACCATAAGTTACATGTTTATTGATAGGTATAGGTTAAATTATATAGCCAGATCTGCCTTATATAGGTTAGTGGTCATAACTGCTAATATATGGTGATAATCTGACAGATTGACCTGTATGTAGTATGGTTTGTGTCGAGAGACCTGTGATAAGAAAGGTGGGCAATAACAACAACACAATGGGTTTCAACTGACCACGGCCCACGTGGAAGGCCAACTCTTAGATAAATACGAGATAGAATTAAAATTGATATAATTAACCCAAATAACAAACGACACAGATTTATTATTTTTATTGTACGACGGGGAAGCTTTGTCCCTTAACTCAGGTGAGTTAAGTGAGTTATCTTCTCTTGTAACCAGGTGGTTACAAGAGAAGATAAGTCGGAAGGTGAAAGTGCACTTCATCTTGAATCCTCAACAAACTGAGGAACTAGCTATCATACCTCTAAATGCCGGAACACAACTATTTTAGAATTGTTGTTATGTCGCCAGAATTAGGTAGGTGGTGGTAGCTAGCCAGGCGGACTTAAACAAAGTCCTACCAACATCCAAACCAAACACAATATTGTACTCCCTCTTAGGATCGAACCCAGGGACCTGGTGAGAATCTGGATTTGGAACCTCTAGATCTGACACCAAAAAGAAAACCACTAGACCAC
The DNA here is from genome assembly GCA_951394065.1 of Venusia cambrica. NCBI lineage: Eukaryota > Metazoa > Arthropoda > Insecta > Lepidoptera > Geometridae > Venusia > Venusia cambrica. The sequence continues at coordinate 3,407,022 of OX596040.1, read as the reverse complement.
AGAGGTGGTTAAAATAATTTATGGAAAAAGGGAGGCCTTTGTATTTTCTTTCTTTCAGGGCAGACCCTGAGAACACCTTTGAGCCTAGGATACTCAGCCCAGGACGTCCACATTAGATGACTAATAGTCTAGGGCCTAGGTTAGGGAATTTTCGAATAACAAGAATATATCATTTCAAATACGTCGGGTAAATCTGTGCGTGTGAGTTTTTAGATCAGTTTGTTATGGATAAGTGATATGTATCCTTGCGTGCCATAATGAAATGCTCAGACAATTCTATTTGCGGATTAAAAACATGCAGGTAATACGATAAGATCGGAATTCTTTGTTTGAAAGCCGACAGTGAAAGAATATAATTGTTCTGCGTGCGATTCATAACAAGGTGTTAAAGCGGCGATCGGCTTGCAACCTGTCACGTATTTCATGCTAGATACTTGCACGCCGTGGGCAATGCGCCTAACATAAGTCTGAACGTGCCTCTGACTACCTCCAAGTAGATGATCCTCAAAAGATTCAATGCTTAAATAACCTGCGGTAAACACTCGATGGGGAAAAAAGTCGTGAGTCTGTATAAGTAATAGTAAAAGTCAACTGTGGCGGTCTCGGCAAAGAGTATGAGCCTCTTTTATTCCTCCCTTGGTTATCGTAAGAGGAATAAGAGACAAGGTACATGTAAAGATGTCAATTCATTTACAATCAAAAATAGTGTTGTAGCTCATTTGGCAGAGCTTTTCCGGCTTGAGGAAACGATGCGGGTTCAAGTCCTGTCCCGAGTATTGAATTTTTGTGTCATTGTTACATTTAAAATTATGATTGAAGCACAAGGGTGACAGGTAAATAATTACATATAGTTGTTAATGTAGTCAGGTACTTGGCTATTCGTTTTTAAGAGATAAGCAGTAGAATCGACCGAAATGTCTTTACACCATCACTGCGATCTTCCAATCAAGCTTGTAATGGAAAATTAAATAACTGCACTTTTTCATGCCTATGTTACCTACATATACTGTAATAATCAATCCGCCTGCCAAACATGGTTATGTCATAACAGATGGTATTGGCCTGCACTTCTTAGTGCAAGCATATGTCACCTCGTATCCAGCAGTGGATTTCCTACACGACTTGTCACGACATGATAGTAAGCGAACGCCTGAAGTATCCGGAAGAAATGTTTCCGATATTTCAGATACCTCACGATATTTCCTATCCCCGGCGCACGCAAGTAAGTCAACAAACTGTATATTCAGAAGTTACTTCAACCGTGATATTGATGTAGTGTTAAGTGAATAATTATTATGTTTTGTTGTGAAAAATTACGTGTTAGTATGTTTGGTTTTTTATTTGAATTGAAAATGAATTTACTCCTAGGTTCAGGTTTTAAGGCACTGACGATGATTCCAATCAGATATCGTATTGCGGGTGCATTAAGACTCGATTGGTCATAGTGAGTAAGGGCCCAGGTGGTTTACAGGTACTAACAGGTAATAGGACCACTCAGCCGTTACCGTTGACCGTAACCGGTATCCACTAGTAGGTAGATTTTACCAGCCCTAATTAAAGAATTAGCAAACTGAATCCACACAGCTTGCAGAACCGATAACCGCTTTGGAGCAAAGGTTCTTCCATGGCAACCACGATTAAACGAGCTGGAGTGTGGGAAAAACTCCCATTTGGACCGATAACTTAATAGCGATCGCGAAAAGTTGATAGATGGTCCTCAGTATTGCTATTTGTGGCGTAAGTTGGAGAAGGTTGACAGTGGATGTATGTGGGCTGAAATTGATGATGAAGTTTGGGATTCCGTCAAAATGGATTAATGTTAAAACCTAATATTAAATGAATTAATACAGTGACTATTTGTGTTAAAAAATATATATATTGGTGATAGCCAAACGTTTGACTATCGCTTACTTGAAAAAAAAAAAGATGTGGCCTAAGATGGAGCACGCATGTCTTAAAGGAATCTATTCACTTTGGACTTAAATACTCCAAAATTGTGCTCATGTGGTAAAATAGACGCATTCAAGGAATTCTATTCCTTACCTGTATTATGATAAAGGTAGAGGCGAAACGACGAGTTTGACACAATGGAACATTTATAAGGTTTCGGGATGTAACCTGCCATACGTCTGCTAGTCCTATGGTGGAAGAGCGATCAGAGGATTAGGCCAAAGATATCGTGCGCACACTCGCAGAAATGGAGTTTAAGAGCACAGACAGCCTGCATGGCAACCCATCATCTATGTTCTAGGATCTGCAAATTGGACTAAGCAAGTGAATCATCACCTATGAGTCTAGCAGCAACATACAACTAGACACGAGACATATAAACTAGAGCTAATCGGTGTCTTCTAGACCGGCCTGCTATATTGGAGGCCACATCGTCACTTCCCATCAGGAGAGATTGTCGAAAAACGGGTATATCTTCTGCTTTAAAATAAAAAAAACATCATTGTTTTTTTGTCGTATTAACCTTTTTGGTGTATTTTATGTGCTAAACTTTCTTTTCATGATCTTAAGGCATCAGAAAAGTAAAACTTATCTGTTCTAATAACTAACTATTCGGTGCTCCGTAAATTAGACGGTAATCAGTATTACCGTCTGCCACCGTCGTGGTAGTCAATAATAATACATACACAAAGTATAAAAACTGGACTTTTATGTCACAATCGAAGCCTATTATCATCGATGACAAGTAGTGCACATTATTTTGTCAAACCACCGCAACGGACCGCTCGGCTGGAGTGATGGATATTTGCATTACTCCAAGCGGAAATAATAGTCAGTTTTATTGAAATTTAGGGCCTGGGGCTGTACCGTAGTACCAACGCATTTACATAGGATACCTACGTCTATAGTTCGTTTCATTTATCGTAAATTACGGGTTAGTTTTCTTCCTCAAAAGTTGCGTAGGCATGTTGAAGGTCTATGTTAGATGAGCTTTCTGGAGGAGTCCAGTTGGCATAGCAATGGTCAGCAATAGAATAAGCTCGCTAATTCCATGAGACCCTCACTTCTTAAACACATAAGGGTCGTAAGATATTGGACATGTGCTGCTTTACTGTCAATTAAAAGAGATGGTTTGTATAATAGAAGATATGAGAGGAGTGGATATTTTGTTTACCGTTGATATTACCTTGCGTGATCCTACCGAAGTGTAAGAAAGCTCTAGAAGACCATGTCGAAAACTATTATATAATTTAAAGAATTTTCCTTTCTGAAAAGTGTCAAAAAACTCATTCGTCACGTACAGTATTTTTTTTTGCTGTACGAAGGGGATGTGCTCGGCCTTTACTTTGACTTGATGCCCTCAACATACTCCACCGAAGCAGCCTGGAGCAGATCAGCAAGAGAGAAGGGAGTTCTAGACCACTGGTTATCTGCGCCTGCTGCCTGTTACGATCGTGTATTTAGGAATTCTATAGATCGGTGAGAGTGAAGAGCGGAACGGGTAATAGCTTTGAATAGCAGGTTGGATCTCTTGATGAAATATATTGTAACGGTAAAGAAAATTATTAGGTTTTCTTCGGTATCATAACAAAATTTCAAAGAAATATGAATGGCATATACTAATGAGAAAATAATAATGGCGTGAGTGTGTCTATATCAAGTACTCAGGTAGATACTACTGTCCATCTTAAAAAGTCAATCCATAGTCACCAATTACGACATCTATGGGAACAATACGAAGGGCTGGAAGAAAGGGAAGGGTTGGTTATACTCTCCAAGTTCCGCCACATAGGAAATATTTGATTTGCTGTTGACATTAGCCAAGAAAATAAATTGTATGAGAGGGACGCGCACAAGAGGGACGGACATGTTTAACAAGTGTGATGGCATTTAAGTAAATACTAGTAATGTACAATGTTCATTCCAGTAGAACATGCAAATCAATATCATTCAGGGTAGGTACTTTGTGAGTTGTAGTTTTACGTGATCTGAACTATCGTTGCATAAACCAGATAAACCACAGAAATCATATGATTTGGTTAGTAACGATCTAGATATAACATTGTTGACTTCTACACACGTGCCTTTGTTAGCTTGCTACCAATGCATTGAAAGGTTCATCAAAATGTCAGAGACTGATTTAATCCTCCCATACCTATCTTGAAATAACTTTAAACATTAAGAATAATTTAAGATTTTCCGAAAATTAATGCTTCAAAACCATGTGATGAGAAGAACGTTTGATAGAACTCGCAAATATCTGATTAATAATGATGATGGTGATGACTATCAGTATTTTTTGACAAACTAAAATAGCGTTATGGACGAAGGCAGCAAAATCATTGAGGATTAAGAAGGTCATCAATAGAGAAAAACTATAGACAACTTTTGAACTTGCAAACTGGCGTAACATCTGTTTAGATATTTATAAATATTATAGGACATTAATTTGACACAACGCCATCTAGTCCCAAACTAAGCAAAGCTTGTTATATAGGAAATTGATCACGAATATAATACTTACATCTTTTATTTATGTAAAAACATACCTACTCATCATACAATGCATCACCCAAACACAGAACAAACATCAATATTCATCACACATATGTTGTCTTGGGTGGGAATCGAAACCACAACCTACACCAAAGAAGGAGACCAGAGCTACTAACAACTGAGCTGTGAGGATTGTTGATATGTCCCGAAAGACAGAGAATAATTAGTTATATTATTGCAATATGTACTGACCCCCAATAGATCTCCTCTGCGCAGATGGCTCCGGTTTCTCAATAACCTCCTCCAAAGACCTCCTTTGAAAGTCCTCATTCCTGATCAAAGGTATCACTTGCGGCCTGAAAGTTCCATTACTCTTCTCCTTGGAAATTGCATAGTAATTGCCGGGGAAAAGTATCTCAGATTTGTAATTCTTCGCGTCATCTGCGTAATAAACGTTTTTTTCTTCATCTCTCCGAATTGGGATAGGAACAGCACGTGGTCTGAATGCGTAAGGTCGAAGAAGCTTCGCGGACCTTGAAGGCTGGTTGGAATAGCTGGAAGGCTGTATCACGATTGACGCACTAGTCACGTTGAAAACGGAAGACCCGTCACTCGAAGCGCCGGAGACTGACCAGAGCTTGGTCAACTTGTTATCATACTCCTCAGCAGTCGCGATCGCCAAACACATCACTAAAGTCACACACTGCATCTTGTATTCACGAATCACTTTCCTTGATTGAGTTACACCCCCGTCGTCACCATTTTGTTGCAAGCTGTCGCGCAAAACTGAATCACTATCGTTGGGCGTTCGTTGTTTTATATATGTGTTTGTAACTTGCGTTTTCCTGGCGGTTTACGGTTGGACGAACTGGCTTCCTCGGATGGGTTGCGATTCCGATATGGGCGAAATATTCACGAAATATTTCGTTGTGGTGTCTCAGACGCGTGGCTTGCTCCGATAATGGTGCAGACATCTGCAGCGGAGCAACTCAGGCGCACCAGATGTGGTCATAAGGTCCTCAACAACCAGTGTTCAGAAGGTTCTGAGCGCTCACGCTCGCGTGTCAGGTCAATCGTTGTTTTGTATAAACATATGGAAAACTTTATATTGTGAAATTCATCTGACACCAACCAACAATAAACTAATAATTAACATGTTTTCTTCATTTTATATTATTTTGGCTCGAAATAATTTTATTGTGCCTAGATTGTATCAAAAAAAAGATGCCATTGTAAGGAACTAGGAAAAAATAAGGGTTTAAGTAAGGCTCAAATCCTTGACGAAAATATAACCAAGGTTGATCTAGTTGTATACTTACCAAAAAAGTGTAATATTCTGTACTAAAATTAGAATTGATTTTGCACTTTTTGCATTTTTAAAGCTCTAAGATTACGTCAAGTTCTTAGTTTAACATTTGGATGACAAAAGTTGCTTAGCTACTTTCGGTTTGAGCACACTAATTCGCTTCTCTACAGCGGGGGGTAATTTTGTCTCGTTATCAAGTCATTACTTGTATTTTCATGTCACAATGATGAACAATTTAATTTGGAAAGGAAAATTTTGTTTTGGACGACATTTTCAATAAGTATTCGATTTTGTTTTAGTTTAAACGTTGCTTTCACAGAAGATGTAGATAACACCAACGTCTTATTTTATTTATGATGTTTTTTAAATCAACAAATAAGGGCATCTTAATATTAAAGTTCAAAATGATGAGTCCTTTTCATACAGTTGACCACAACATTGCAACAATTTGGTGCTTACATATTTGATTAGTCATTATAATGACAATCATTGCACATGCAAGTAATCTTTAACTTCATGATTTTCCGTTTAATATGACTGTATAATATGACTGGATCTTTCTGTGTGGCAAAACATGGACATTTAAGAAGGCAATGTAGTACTCCTAATTTACGCTCTAACATGTAAGTCAAGTATGTTGACCAATTCAAAATGGCATGTAGTTTGATCAAATAAGGATAATCTAGATTTTCAGTGCCATTTTTTAAAACAATTTAAATCAAAATATATGAAAAAGAGTGTTTGTATAGGAAAATTCTTTATATACATTTTGACTTAATAGTTCTTTTGAAAGGTACCTGTGAAATTTATTATAAAATACGCATGCTATTTCGAAAGAATCGACAATAATAAGACACGTACCTGATCTACCTCCCTAAAGTTTTTCTCAATTTGGGGCTAGATGGCGTGGTGTATCCAGAAATGTTTAATATTCATATTCTATTACATGGGAAAGCGATAATACTAGTGCATACCGAGTTAACAGCTAATACCTGCAAGAAAATGAAACAGTTTTGTTGACTAATATTTCTTCTTCAACTATCCATTAATATTCACTGCTGGTCAGAGCCTTCTCCAAAATTCTAGGGTTTTAGATAATACTCGGAAGTAAGCTTCTGCCCATTTTTTTGTGGGATGCCTTGGTAGACGTTTACGACATCCGCGGGACACCACCATATTTCCACGTTAAAATTGTAAAATGCAGGAATGCATCAAAATCGGTTCAGCTTTTATGGAGGAGTTTGGTGACACACACACGTAGAAGCATTATAAATGTAAATATAAGACGCCTCATTAGTAGGATTTGTTTGCTTCTACATATCCCGCGTTCTCATCTGTCTTTTTCACATCATTTTCTTTCTATTGTGCCAGCATCTCAGATAAGGAGACTAAACCCTTAATAATAACAATGATCGCGTGTACACTGACGCATACTATATAATCATTGTGCGTATGACTTTAGATATGGTACAGTCAGCCAGTTGATTGAGTAACTTTAATGTACAATAACAAAAACGTTTAGTAGGTAGGTACAAAGAAAAATCGGTGTTATTTTAAATACGCAATGGCATGATGATAGATATGCTGTGTGGTCAAGTGGATATGGGCCCGCTTTCCAAAGTGGAGGACGTGTGACCCAATAGCTGGGTCCACACCAGACGATCCAACGCGCTCCAATCGCGCGCAGCAGGAACGCGATCCAAAGGAGCGGTACGTGAGGACGTACCGCGTGCGATCCAAGTGCACGAATTGGAGCGCGCGCTCCTTGCCACGATCGATCGGTTTTTGGTCGGTTTTTTGGCCTGCTTCTTCGCGTGCGCGGTGTGGACGGTTGTGCGTGGATCACGTGATCAGCCATGAAAATCCCATAAAGTCGCCGCTTAACAACCCTTTACAAGGAATATAAAATGTTTATGGTACCCAAACAATTCCTTTAGACTTAAAGGGATTGTTTGAGTACCATAAACTTAGTAGGGGTGTAAGAGACGACGCTTGACATCAGATTTCTCGTGATATGGGAAACAAACTAATAAGAATTATAAAATACTGACTGCTGCCACAGCAATGCGACGCCGCCGCTGTAGGTACGTGTGACTGCATTTCTAGCAAGAGTTTGACTTAATCACTTATCGCCTATGGATCGCTTGGATCGCAGTTTCAACAAGCTTGGATCGGCCTAGTAAGATCCACGCTCCACGCATCATGATGTTGAATTGCGGAGCGCGCGATCTCTGGAGCGCGTTGCATCATCCGGTGTGGACCCAGCAGATATGCGACTCTGACTAGTATTCCACTACTTAAACTTTGCTTTTAAATGGTGCTTTTTTATTTTATTTAGATTACATGAATAACTAACTTTAAAGTTTGTTGAGTTTATTTTGTGATCCGTGGGTAGGGTATCCTCGGATCTCACAATAAGACAAGTTTTTTTTTAATGGGTCAGCTTTTGACTTTAAAAAATACTCAGACAAGAATGAGATCAACGATGGAGCGGGCCTACCCAGAAGGTGCATATTAACTCTCATTTTGAAGATATTGGGGTGGTAACACAGCGGAAAAACAGACATCACTGACAGCAGGATACATAATTACGTTTTAAAACTAAAAAGAAAACCAACTTTAATAAAGAATATGATGCAATTTCGTTTTCCTGGATGACGTACTTTTTCCAATTATTGACAGACAGACAGACAGTCGCGTGATCCTATAAGGGTTTCGTTTTTTCTTTATGTTTGCGGTAACACACCCTAAAATACCAAAATCACTTCAAATTGTGCCTACAATATTTAAAGAGACCCTCGATTTCTCCAGGATCCCATCATCAGATCCTGACCTGATGTCAATGGAACCACCTGTGAAGACCCTGTTTAAAAAAAAAAAAAGTGCAAAAGTGATGTCATGATTGCCGGGCGTCGGCTGGTGATCTAATTGAACCCAGCCCAGTGGTCGACTCAGTCAGAACTTTGGCGATAAAGTGACATTTGAAGCCTAGGCATAGTTTCAAATGTCAAAAATGAAGTCGATGTTGATTACCATTTCACTAACACAATCAGAGTGCAAGTGGGGATGATAATACGCTGTGCGTCTGACATTTCTATTAAAGAACGGAGAAGGCGGTATAAGGTCATGAAGCTCCTGAGTAAACTCACCGTAGTAAAATGTATAAAATACCGACAAAAGAACCTGTTTGGTATGTCACCAGGCCCTTCGCCCAGCTTGTACTTATGGTACTATTTATGCATATACGCTAGTCTACAATTACAATTAACAATACAATTAGATCAGGAAAGAACCCTCCTGTATTTAAGGCATATATCAATCGCGCAATAGTGTGCTCCTCCATATCTAAAATAAGCCAAAGCCTGTGCGATAGCATATGGAATTGCACATAATTTAGATTATTTATAGATACATTGCAATTGCACTGGAGTTGCTGAGTATTGTGAATAGACGAAGTGATCCGTGGACCCGTCGTACCCAAGAAGACAGGAGACGTCTTGCTGGTATCGAAGATGTAGTCATCCGTGGGTAGCCAGAATTACAGGAGACATCGTTTTTTTATACCACTGAGATGGCAAACACCTGATATAAGCAACACTGGTGCGTTGCCGAGCCTTTAGAAACTACGTTCTAGCCATAGTCAGCTTTTAGTACCAATGATAGGAAATTTGAAGGTTGTCGGCTTAACACCTTTATGCCTCAAGTTGACGGGCGCAATGCAGTGCCGTGTAGGCTATGTTCTTTATGGATGTGACCTATGCTGTAAGGCTTTGTCATAGGCTAGAGTACACTTAACACCAAGTGCGCTACTTGCTAGTCCCGTCTCCTAGTAGTATAAAAAAAATGGAAATCACGTTGCAAGGAGAACATTAGTATTAATTTAGGCTATAAGATTATGCTGACAGCTGTTGCATACTTTAATGAACTAAAACACATACAAAGTTTGATAACAGTGATTATTGTCGGAATCCAACTCTTCCAAACGCAGTTATTGATGCAAAACGCACGCGAACGGAAATATTCGACTTCCAATTCGCTAATTGCGCTAAAGTACGCAAATTAGAAAAGCGGAATTAGCTTGTATTTGGATTAGATAAAGGTTTCTTTAAACTCTTCGTGTCTCTGCTGCTGAGCTACACTAGGTCAGGTCATCAGCAGAGGTGGTCGAGTACTGGATCAGCAACACTACATACTGTTGAACATTATTTTCTTTGTTTCAATCTCGTTTTTGTGCGTTATTCTGCTATAGATACAACGAATGTTGTGCGGTGGAGGTATAGCAGCCACAAAGTCAGGCGCCGACCACGAAAACTGTATAAATCACCAATCTAATAGCTCAACTTGAATTTGACCCAACTTCCAAACGCAACATGCTAAAAAACTAAGATTATCTATGTGGCGTTCCAGACTTTGCTATTGTTGTTTTCTATATGTGAGGAAAGCTATTTGCAGTCGCATCATACGCTAGAATCCCATTAAAACATACATATTTTGATTTTCGAAGTTGTAGGCAGTCCTTCACTGGGTATATAACTATTATTCTCAATGCCGATTCGCTGCAAATGTTCTTGTTTCTGCTACAGATAAGTACGGTAGTACGATTTAAATTATATTAATTATTTTGTCAAAAACTGAAGATGATTTCTTTAGAATACTAGGTATGATAAATAATCTTTATTTTATGTTAAAAAATACATCTATTTGATTTTATTTTCTAATAAAAATTAACGCAGGAACAAAAAATCGGAAGATTTACAAGGTTCGATAAATTGATTTATATCTATTTTTACATTGCCATGACTTTATAAAATTACATTTTAACAATTTAAAATTCGGTTTGCCTCCCCTAACGTCGATAACACATCTGCACTAGTTATTCACACTCAGAATAAGGCTGTCAATGTCACACTGGAATATGCGATATCATGTTCTTTTTACATGGAAAAAAGTTGGTCTTCTGCAGTCAAATTTATGAAAGCCCTTCATTGCAACATGTCCTAAGCGTGTCCAATTGGATTTAAGTCGGGTAGTGCGGGCCAGTCCAAAACCGCGAAATCATTTTCTTGAAGAGCAGCTGATACCAATCGCGACGTGCGTGGAGGGGCATTATATATTTTAGTGCAGTCATGCTGCCTCGTATCCAAATAAGCTCGGTTTGCGCGCCAAACGAATTCCCGCCCATACCATGATTGTTATTTGTGAATGTTAATTTTTAAAATGACAAAGATAAATTGATAATAAAATAATAGTTAATATTAATCTTTGGCAAAATAGACGTTGAAATTTACATCGGAGTCCCCATTCTATCTTTCGTTTATTGCTTATTTCTTTATTTTTACATATTTTGAAACTGTAACAAAGGTTTAATTTTTTTAGAGTTTTAATTCCACATAGGTACCTATAAACTTTTTCTAAGCAAATCGTTTGTAAACAAATAATTTCGAAGTGAAATTTTTTTTTTTGATGAATATTGATGTTTATTCTGTGTTTGGGTGTCGTATTATATAGTAAGTAGGTATTTATTAACGAAAAAAAAGTGTGTGTGTTATATCCGTAATCTAGTTCACATATTACAAGCTTACAAGTTTGGGGCTAGACGGCTATGTTTATGTGAAATTAATGTCTTGTAATATAAAAAATAATAACAAGAATAATTAGGTAGGTATATTCGTTCTGTAAAATTTCCGCTTAGAGAACTATAGCGGTTGACATGAATGACAACACTGAGTGGGTACCACGACCTCTATCGCATTCTTGTTTTGATATTACTTTACTTTTGTCACTATCTAACCAGTGTGGAAAAAACAAGACAATAGTAATGTAATATCAAAACGAGAATGCTATAAGAAGTTGTGGTTAGGCCCCTGGACGCTATCACTTGTCCTGTTTGTGACCGTTTGCGGACTTTTTTTTATTATTAATTTTGACTTACATTCATTTGATGTATTAATAACCTAATTCTAATTAAATTACCGCTTAAAATTAATATTGATTGACTTGTTAAGGTCGTACCTATATGTTGTTTATTGTTTGTTCAATTATGAAATGGTATGAACCGTTTTAATTAAATATGGTTAAATAAATATACCTTTAATTTGGAATCGGCTACATGCCTTTGTAACATTGTTCCCGCCAAGAGTCGTTGGACATTAGGAATGTCTTGAAGAAATGAGTTACAATGATTGTATTGTGTATAAAATAAAAATACATAAATCCTTTATTCCTTTATTCTTTATTGCACACACAAAATACAGCATATGTTATAAACGTATTTAAAATTAATGAGCATGGCAAAGGCGAGCTTAACCCTGCAAAGAGTTCTCTTCCAGCAAACCTTATGATAGAGTGAAATTTAAAAATCGCACTCTTTATCATTATTGATGGCGATCCCGACCACGGCTGGTGCAACCGCTGAAACAGCGGGATAATATCAAGGTTCATCCACCGATGTCAGATCCAGAAGACCTGGGTTCGATCCCCAGGGGAGTACAATATTCTGCTTGGTTTGGTTGGTGGTAAGACTTTGTTTAAATCCTAGGCTAGCTACAATTTGAATCTTCCATCTTATCTGATTCAGACATTGATGTGTTTCGGCATTTAGAGGTAAGATAGCCGATAGTTCCTCCGTTTATTGAGCATTCCGGGTGAAGTGCGCTTCCACTTTTAGCCAAATCATAACATGAAAAAATCAGGTGAGATGAAAGCCACGCACCTCCCCATCGTACGATGAAAAATTATTTGTGAGTGAAACAGTGTTGTAATTTGGTGACATATTAGTTAAAAATATTACGCCAAAATAAATCCAATCCTAGTCTTAACTTGGCTAGTTAGAATAAATCCTAAGAAATAACGATATAAAGAAGACATCGGCTTGGGTTTAGGTACTGACCTTACTATCAAGGAAACTATCGTTGTAGAGCCAGGTTTATTAAATATAATCCATACTATTTACCATTATCATATTTTAATTGATTTGTTTGTTTGTTAAATATGGCATACTTATAGATACGATAAAGGCTCCTTTTTATTCGGGTACCACATGGGCGAAGCCGTGGGCATTAGCTAGTATAAAATGAGAAGAAAACACAAACATTCATTTGTTTTTTGGAATCAAGCAATCAACCTGTTGATAGAAGCCGACTAGTGCAGTTTTGCTGACTTCCTATGCAAATCAGCAGTATCATCTTGAATCTAAGAATGAAATAACAAGACGTATTAGTAAATTAGATATTTTACATTACAAAGTACCTAGTATAATCAGCATATTAGGTAGATAGAACTTACTTCGTTGCGAGCCATGTTGCGTAACGCGCAATCTAACTTGAACTTCTGGACCATGCGGGCATCCTCGAGGATCATGACTGTGACAAATCCTCGAGCAATAGGTCCACAATTTTTGCACAAAGCGATTGGTAAACCTATACTTGTATCGGAATTCTTCATCACTCATTTCAAAGGGGTTAACTGGATGACAAGTATTGGGTCGTCGCGCGGGTCGTCTCTTGCATATTGAGATCTTCGAAATCCATTAGGTCAGTGGTGTTTATGTCCATTTGAATTCGTAAGACATTTCATGTCAAAAATATTCGCAACGCAAAACGAAACTCGATAACTTGATTGACGTGTGTTTGTTGATATTCATTTTGAGGTTAGTACCAAAGATAAACTAGGGGTCTAGTAGGTTTATCTTTAGACCGTAGACGAACCATGGTTTAGTGCTTAAACTTCGTTTTCTAATAATGTTTATCTTAGACCATGGTTTAGTACCAGGTTTAAACCTAGACTAAATTAAAACTTCGTTTTGTAATAAGACCGAATGAGTCTAGAGCCTGGTTTAAGTTAGTAAAGATGGCCTTTACGAAAACCATCTTTACTAACATAACTGTAACCTGAAATTTGATTTGGAAACGCTACTGTTATGCCGCAGTGTACAAGTTAGTTCACTTCGCTTCTCAAAGAGGGCTCTAATCACTGTAAGTACTGACTTGTCCAATGTTTGTTCAAACTTTTTTATGAAATTTGCCTCGGGTTCGATACCCAGTTGTAGCGCAATATTGTGCTTGCTTTGGTTGGTGGTAGGACTTTGTTTAAGTCCGCCAGGCTACCTAATTCGATGATTAAACTTACCTAACTGTATTGCCATAACAACAATTTTTAAATTGTTGTGTACCAGCATTTAGAGATAAGATAGCCAGTTCCTCAGTTTGTGTTTGAGGATTCCGGGTGAAGTGCGCCACTACCTTTGACCTTATCTTAACTTATAACCAGGTGAGATGAAGGCCAAGTGCTTCCCTGTCGCTCAAAAAATTATGTAGGTTGAAATAATGAATAAAGATTTGTTTCTATTAACTGTCACATATATTTAATTAAGTATTCATTCAGGCACACTGTTGTCATTTAATAAATTACCTTATTACTTAGGCTTACTCTAAAATAAATAATTCCTTTTTATAAAAAGTACCTTAAATTGTTCTCCAAGAACAATGTTGCTAGTTGATTGAAACTTACATTATCACTTAAATTATGAGACAAGACATGATATAAGTAAAATAATCATAAATAAACGAAACCTAGTCATAAACTTTGATGTAAAAAACACATCTTATCTGTAAAATTCATAAAATTTACTAAAAAATTCGACACAAAGTTTTGCACAAGGTTTAAATACAAACCAAATGTTTTAAATGATTTCCATCGTTTTGGAACAAATAACTTCTTCTCTTTTTATCTCATGTGTATGTGTGTGTGTGTGTGTGTGTGTGTATGCCTGCACCATCGTTATTGAACATAATTTTAAAATTAATGAATGTTAGTTTTTCTTATAGATATTTCCAAATCACCTTTAATTTATCAATAACATCATTCGTTTTGAAATTCATTGTGAAAAAAACAACAAGTCAAGGCATATTTTAGAAATAGTCGAAAAGACATGTCAAGACAGACATGTCAAGAGAGACCAATGTAGGGATTCACACTCGGAAAGTTTTCGGATCGGAAACAACACTTTTTGTCAGATTCGATTTACAATCCGAAAGATTTCAAAGCAATTTAATGGTTCGGCCATTTCAAAAAATCTGCTGTTTCGAATACTGATGTATTTTTTTGGATTCGGAGTTAGGAAGAGCGTTCCCGGAATATCCCAATCTCTATTCGATAAAGCTTACCAAAGGTTTCGAAAATAGCTTAACAGAAGGACAGATATGTCGATGATATTAAAGTTGGAAAAAAAATGGATTTAGTCATTTTAAGATAGTCAATCTTCACAATTGAAGACTGGCTTCAATTCGCATTCGTGCGACTCTCGCGTACTCGCTTACAATGCAAGGTTAAAGGTTGATATAAGAAGCACACATGCTACCTCGTTTTTACTAAAGATTATTTATCCCGGCATGTACTTTTCACAAGTATGATCTGACACAAGTCTTGCAGTCAGACAATTTACAGTGCCACTCACAAAAACAGGTGAAATGGGTAGCTTTTGAGCTCAAGGCTCGCTGGCCATAACCTGGGCGAGATGAAGCTTATGATGGAGCGAGTTATCCCAAAAGTATATAAGATTCAGGCTTTAAGCTTCATATTCCAACGCGCACTTTAGTATTCAATGAAATTTATCTATCAAAAAGTTGAGAACCAAGCCAGATGAGCCGAGGTTACTATAACCTCAGCTTCACCATAAATTACCTACTCTAAATAGATTTTTACAATAAATTAGTTTATATCATCTCAATTATCATAACGTCCAGGTTAAAACCCTACATCCGCTTATAGCTGTTATAGGCCAGGTCAGAAGCGTCGTACGCTCGTCTATCCCAGCCTCCACTACTGCTTCCCGCGGATTGCCAGCCGTGGTTGTCACCGCCGCCGCCGCCGTGGCCGCCGCCGCCGCCGCCTCCCTTGGCAGACATCAATTTCTTAAGCACCATGATGCCAGCAAGAAGAAGAGCGATCTGGAATTTAGATTAAACACGCTTTATTATTTTGGCAAGGGTGAACTAGGAGTTAGAAAATGGCTAAAAGGGCTGCCAACAAAGCTTGTGAACCATTATGGTATGATATGTCTGTTTTTTAGCGTTACATGTTTTTTCGGACCTCGATAAGTAATCGCTTACCATCAGGGCGTGGGCCGTATTTTTGCCTTGTTTTACAGCCTTAAAATGATTTATTTTATATATCTAATATAATATTTTTTGTTTTTCAAGTAATTTCACTTGGTCACAACATTTAAAAATGCTTAATGACACAAAAAATCACAACGCGCAACGGGACTCGAACTTGCTTCTTTTCAAATAGCCAAAAACGCTCTAACCAATTATGCAACGAGGGTCCTGAAGCTGATTACGTTTTTTTTTTACATTTATATCTCAGCTTAAAAGCTGCAGAAAAGATGCGGGTTCAAGTACCGTCACGGGTTGTTAATCCTTGTGTCATTATAACATGATTTTATATTGTTTAGAGGTACCTATAGTATAGTTATCTTTTTCACCTTTTTTTACAATCAGCCTGCGACCACGGTCGAAATGCTGAGACTGTAAAATGGGAATAACACGATACATATCTGTGTGTTCTGTTTAAGAAAGTCTTCTCTTTCATTGCTTAGGCTGTTCCCGCTTAGATATGGTTTATCTATCGCTCAAGTCGCGCAATTGTTTTTCGCACAAATATCTTTCGCGCAAGTGTCCTGATACCGCTTTTTAGCGAAAATGTTTTAGTGGCAGTGGGACACAACTTGCAGAATAGATAACCACTGGGGGGCAATGTATTGCGGATGTCTACCATGATTGAATGTTAAACGAAGTGTGGGAAGACCCTCGATAGCCCGACGATACTGTGGAGTAGTGTATAATGATAGATGGGACATCGCTTTTTATAGGGAGAAGACCTATGTTCAGCAGTGGATGGATGTGGATATCCACTACACTACACACCACAACACTACACTACCGACAATAAATTCATTTCACTTTGGTAGGTACCTAATATAGTATATTATAACAACATAGTAGCCGATTTCCAGCTAAATAGGACTATTCCGTTGTATCCATGGTTCGATTCCCACCCAGAACAAAAATTCTTGTGATGATTTGTTTATTCTGTTTCGTTGTATTGTATGTATAGGTATTCACACAAAAAAGTATACAAGTATTTGATCCGTAATCTAGTTCCCATATTACAAGCTTTGCTTAGTTTGGGGCTAGATTGCGCTGTGTGAAATTGATGTCCTGAAATATTTGTTTATTTTTTTTGTGATGTCTTAAGCGGCGACTAATGTATAATGTCTCCAAGTACACCGCCTATAATGCAATCGATTCCACAACTGCAGAGTGATTTTTTCAAAATCCTAATTTTAAATTTGGATGAGGCTCATAAAAGGTAATGTGATTGGATAAAATTTATTACTAATGCGATTATAGAAGGAAAAAAATAGCATAATAATCATCCAGCCAGCAGCAGGAAACTGTTGATTTAATAATAATAATCATACTTCTTACTGATTCCTATTTTCGTATGAGTTGGGGAATATCTGAAATGCAATGTAATTACAAATTTTAGAGTATTTTTTTTAAGATTTGGGTTAGTTCTATGCCTCAAAACTTGTAAAGCTATGTTCATAAATAATCAATAAGTATATAATAAGCACCTTCCAAGTTAGTCGATTTTAAATATTATATTTTTGCATCATCATTTTTCTCCCGACATAGGCAACCATTCTGTTAATGAACAACGTCAGATAAATCTCCTGTACCTACACATTCACTTGATTCCACTTTTGTTGAAAATTAAACATTCCACTGATGACAAAACAATAAAAAGCAACATCATAACAACTACAACAAGCATTTGGACAAAAAACAATAATATACAATAGTAAAATACAAAATTCCGTAAAACCACGTGATTTTTCCCCGTCGACTGCTATACCACTATTCCAAGTAAATCTAGAACGGCTTGGTAGGCACAAGCCGCACGAGATTTACTTAAAACAACAGTAGATTCACTTCATTGTAGATCATCACCATAGATTAGTGGAAGTACTCGAAAATATGCTGTGACGCTCTATGAATATTCAAAATATCTCGAATGGACGTTGCTTGGTGAGCTAGCAGTTAGCTGTGAACTAAATACAGAATGGCCACTCTACCAGACTAAGTGTAATGTTACCAGCAATATATTTAAAGTCCTGATTTTAAGGTTAGCATTTTACACAACTTATTTTTATGCATAGTGGTATATTATATAAATATGGTAGTAAGTAATCAAAAAATATTTAAATACTAAAACAAAATTACTTATTTTTTATCATGCAGCCGATAATATAATCTATAAATATGATCTTGATTTTATGACTCAAGGTAGGTAATATTTTTATAATCAACAAATCTTCTGCTTCTACAAGTAGCCACCTCAGTCAGTCACCCCAGAATATAGCAATTTAAATAAAAAAACATATATAACAATATAACCTTCTCCTGTATCAATTCTCGTTAGTTTTATGAAACGATTTCATGTAAAAATTTGCAATATCTGCATGAAACTCGGGAGTTTTCTGACATCGTGGTAACACCAAACTTTATCAAAATGCGCAAGCGGGCCCAATGAAGTGGAAATGGTTTACTGAAGGTCGGTTACTACACAATATTAAATTCCAAAGAATGTCACGCAATTATAGACGTTATCCCAGTGGCATATTGTTGAATATCCTCTAACTAATAGGTGCTTTATTAATTTAAAAAGGGTCTTTAAGTGTTTTATAATAGAGTTTATAATTGCGTTGTGTTATTTAAGTTAGTAAACAATACGGTATGTGCTTTGAATATGGAGTAAATTTTTATTTAATTATGATTTGTTGTAAAACAAATTGCTATGGCGGTTTCGGTCGCGGCTTCAGAATCGAACCCTTCAACTCAGCCCGCGGATGTCGTAAAAGCCGAATTAGGAATCTCAGCAGACCAAGGGCAGCAGCTTAATGCTGTGTATTATCTAGCACCATGACTGCGATCACCAATGAACCTGCCAAGAGTGATCTTAATGGCTCCAGTTTTATGGAGCAGGCACTGACCAGCAGTCGATCGACATACATGGGCTGTTGAAGTAAGTATGAAGTACATAAGTTTAATCAAAAGCATCTTTTTCTCTTTAGAATTAAGTTAATTATACAAGTGAAGAAATACAATAGTAGATGTATAAAAGACAATATTTAAATTAGAATATCGCGCAATGAAAGTCCATTCATAAGAAAAGCCACCAATAAATTAGACGGTAAATTTTCCTCAGGTTGTAAGAAGTCAACAGAAAGTGGCGGCTCAAGATTACACTTTGTGATATCATGGAGGCCTATGGCAAATAGTAAATAGCCGTAGGCTGGAATTATTATAATTGATAGAAAGTCCCAAGTCAGGGGTCGTTTGGGAAAGTACACGTACGAAAATTACCCTACTAGTTACCTAGTATGGTATTCTGATATTTGAGTCTAGGGATACAGCAAATCATTAGATCACTGGTAATCAATGTAATGATATGATAGGCTATTATGATTCTGCTCTTCGTCAACGTTATTGATTCCAAAGATACCTGAAAAAGCTCTCAAGCAATAAGTCCAGCAATTGTACAGTAATCTTATCTAATTATAGTGAATGTGTATCAAATTAACGTACACATTAACCACTAAAAGTGTATGCTTTCATTCATGATGTCATTTATATCATGTAAACAAGCCTCGAAATTAAAAGCACCTATCTTCATCATCATCATCTAATTAACTAACTTTCACAGTGAATCTATTTAGATTTTAAAGACCTTTTTAAAAACAAAATTACGACAGGAAAGCCCTTGGATTACACATCACCTTGTGTGATAATAATGCCAAAGGTGGAAACGCACTTCACCCGGAATTCTCAATAAACTGAGGAACTGGCTATCTTACCTCTAAATGCCGGAACGTAATAATGAGAACTGTTGTTTCGTCGACATACAGTAAGATGAGCATAGAACTATACAGATTCTCACACTGATAGTTTCACTGTGAAACCTAATCGAACCCAGCTAACCCTGTTCTAATAACCCATAGACCTGACCTTGCACACGCCAACAAAAACACTCCACATCAGTTTCCCATTATTGTCTGCATATGATAGAAACGATTCCGACGTATATCGCAGTCATCAAGTCATCGCTGTTGGAATCACATAGGAATCTAGGTGGAATCAAAGACTTGATGAGGTTTCTGTATAGCTCAGAGTAATGATCAGAAATCCGGTACACATAGATTGTCATCATTGCTAAAATTATTACTACTCGTACTACTAACTAATTCGAGCATAAATTTGCGCTCTGGGGATCAAACCCGGGAGCTCTGGATACCGGTGGGCGAGCCACTAGACCATAGAAGCGGTTATTTGCAAAACTGTCATTGTTTTCGTTCAGCTCGCGAATCGAGGTATTTGTAAAGGAAAGCCAGTGTCGTGACTCAGAAGTACCAGATTTAAAACAGAACATTGTTCCTTTCTACCTGTAATGGGATGGTGCTTAAAGCGGTAGGGTTAGCCATACACCTTTAACAAGAGACTTAATAAACATTTTTAAGGGCTACGTCTATTATTTACCTCATTTTAACCTAGGCAAGCGTCAATAACTAACCCACTTCTAATACAAAGCCACCTACAGTTATGATAAAAACGTTTGAAACAATCAATAAAGGTTAAAGGTAAGAGAGAAAGAAGGACTACTGACTATCGACCTTCTCAATAAAAGAGAAATCAGACTCACGCATGTTTTCCAGAGGGGTAGGCAAAATGAAGGGGGTGTCCAGCTACAAAATACTACATAATGTTGTACACTTTTCCCGTAACATTTCAAATCTTGTCTCTGACCAGGTAGAAAGGAAGAAAAATCTTATCAGGGTTAAAGCTCGCCTTTACATACTATTTAATATTAAGTTAACTTGTTACATTATTTATTATTATTTTTTATTTTTATTTTTTGTATGTGTCTGTGCAAAAAAGTAGAAAAAACCTGGTGGCTCCCCACTTACTGGAGCGTAGCTCAGCCAATTTATGCCGGTATCAAGCAAAATAGGTGTTCGGCTCTGGCAATACTTGTCCACTACCGAATGTTCCTCAGATACGATTTATTTCTTCTTCATTACATTGACTATCATGATAAGTTGAAGCAATTTTTCGTTCGCGTCTTAGGATATGGTCAAGACATGCCACTTTTCTTCGTTTGATGGTGTGTGAAATAACAGGTTTTCCTGACATATCTTTTCCTCAAGTGTCTTTTGATAGGCTGGCGTTTGACAGTTCCACCTGATGGTAACTTTTGATGCTAATTATGGAGCACGCTTGCTAGAATAAACCTATTCACACATATCTTAAAGACTTCCAGTTGGTAGCTAATTATCGGGACATACAGACTCTGGATCTTTTGCAGTGTGTCTTATGAAGGTGGAAGTGAACCTCTTCTTGTAGTTATTTTCTTTTCTGAATGAAAAAAAATCGTAGGGCCCTACCAAGCATTGCTATTACAAAAATGATGCGAGTATAGTTTAATGTGCAAAAAGGCATATCACGGAAGCCAAATTAAGTCTATTATGTTTTCATGAGAAACCTTATATATTAGCGGCTCTATCACACCTACCTGCCTCTGGCCTCAATTTTTTTAAAGAGTTTTACTCTTTGTTATTTATTTAGTCTTGTGTCCTTGTTTTTCTGTTGAGTTTCCATAGTATTTCACTAATATTTTATAAGCTCTACTAGCTAATAGACATTGTCAATAAATATATGTTTTGAACGTAGTTTCATATAACTACATTTCAGAGAAAAAAAATTGAATTCTAGTTTTTATCGCTTTTTTTGCGATCAGTCCTCAAACCTTAGCATTAACCACAGATTATGATTCTAGCTAAACAACAACTTGCTAACGGCAAGAAAATAACGTACTTTAATCTTAGGAATTGTGTCATAGTCTCTTCCATACAACAATGTATTGACACATAAAAAAAAGTGTGTTTATATATTAATAAGTGATATGCCCGGAACTTCGTTCTCGTCATCAATTTTCTCAAATCTATTTAAAGAATAGGTACAAGATTTCCCAGGATATTTTTAGGACCTCTGGTTAGGATTGTGCGTTTAATGTACCTCAGTTAGTCGTCTACTCGACGTATGTTTATTAACATAAATACTACATATTAACAACTACAGCCCCAATAATCGACTAACAATATAAGTAAGCTTTTAATAGTGAATACCAAAGAATACTACATTTTCCAAGATTGAATTAATACGGAAATGCAATCTTGTCAAACCGCTTGACCAACCCTTGAACTTGAACTATGACAAGTTAATAGTTCAAGTTCAAGGGTTGGTCAAGTAAAGAGGACTAAGTCGGACTTGAAGTAAAGAGGACTAAGTTTGAGTACGTTTAAATATCAAGATTTCATTGACTTAGTAAGACATCAGCGGTCCAGCAGTCACTTGAGAAAATAGTAGACGAAATATATGACAACGTGATGTGTTAGGGTTAATCTTGCTTTTGTCATACCTTTTAAATGTAAGTTTGTATTCTAATATTGATATGTGCAATGAGTCATAAAAAATAAAGCCTATACCTATACCTAGGCCCCATAAAATAGGTTTTTGATTTGGCAGTACAAAGTCAGTGAAGTAAACTGCCATAATGTCACATTATAACATTATATTACTGCTATCCTATGTAAAGCTTCAAAAATATTATATCAAATTTAGGCAGAGTCAGGTAGCTTATGAGAAAATTAATCACAATAAAAACCAAATTCTACAATGGCAAGTGAATTCCCACAACCTCACTAGAGAATGCTTTCACAGAGTACTTTTTTCCCTTTCATGAAGTCATTAAGATTCTTGACATGTCTGACTTTTAATGGAGATTCGTCTAGCAGGTAAGGGCCATTATGAGCTAAATAATGGGTATATACAACGTGGCAATGTTGTTTCGGCCTCAAATAGTTTTAGTCACGTTATAATTGAACTTGAGAATTAAGCTTTATGCAAAAAAAATATTATGATTTAATGATTTATTTGATAACCCTTAGTTCCCAGTTTAAAGCGTTCTGTTCGAACATGACAAGACGGCCAGTTTTTTACACATGTTAGTCTAGTCATCATGTTAGTTAGTCGTATGTCAAGTGCTTTAACAAGTACGTATGGTGTCCAAAAGATGGTTCTCCAGATATATCTGTGCGGAATCATTACGGGAACACATAAATTTACGGATACAACATGAGAATATCTTTGTCTCAGCAGACATAGGCCTTAATAAAGCAATGTAAACTAGGTTATCTGCCAGAAATCAGAAAAGGTACACGTGTCAACGCAAATGAAATTGTTCCCATGGATCTATGGGAACCCTTGACAATGTGTCAGGTCAGGTCATATGGTTATTGATTGAACGTTTTCACATTTTAATCAGTGCTTAGATGTTCTTTTGTAAGTGTCTATTCAGAAGTGAATCATTGCTGTGTGAACTAAACATACAATCTTTGACTCACGCATGTATCTTAGAGGGGTAAACAGAGCTCCATCGCGAAGCCAAGAGCCAAAGAGAAAAGTTTGGCTTCCGATAAAAAAAAATAGTTACGTCATACTCTGTAACTTTTGTAATATTTCAGTTTAGAGTAAAGTAGGACAGTTTTAGAGTGAAAAGACCTGAGTTGCAAGGTCTATGAAGATAATCGGATGATTTCTTGTGAAAGTGAAGACAATAATGATGAAGCTCACGAAGCGACAAAATGAATGAGTTCGGTGAAATGTTTTGATAATCGTGAGAACTCTGGCGTATCTTTAGACGTTCTGTGTGGTACTAATGATCTGATCAATGGAAGATACTATTGAATGTTTGACCAAGTGAATTGAGAAGGCCCCAGAGCACCGCTGATTTTCACTCTGCAGTACAAACGTAGTTCGTTTGGTTTCATTTGAAATGGCACGTCTGATTCAAATGAAATTTTGCAGGTGCAATCTGATGAAAATACAGAGAAGATGATGTACGCGAAAACTTATATCCATTTAATATTTTGATTTGTGTTGTTTTTTTTTGGGAAAAGTAACGCATTATATATTTAATCAAAAGTGTCATTTTGAAATAAACTTCAAAATATGATTGTATAGTAGAGCGGTACTACTGGGCTTTCTTTATTTGAAATACGTAATAACTGTTTTTTTATTGCGTAAACGTATGTAAAGTACCAAAAAGTAGTATTTAGTTCAGATAATGTACGGTAAGGCTTGTCCAAATGTACGTGAAACACCGTGCCCGTTGAACCAAAGCCTGCACAAAACACGGCTTCAGCACAATTTGGCTTCGAAAAATTATTCTATCTTTCATTTTCATAGACGATGGCTCAGCTCTTGCGCCTTTTCAAATCTGGCACAGTACCAAACCATGCACAGTATTTCTACTCCCCCTGGGGATCGAATCCGAGACATCACCCTTTATTGTTACATTACCTTAGCAGTGATCAGAGCCTTCCCAGCAAGCACGAACAGTCCAGCAATGGCCAGCGGCATCATGGCCATAATTTTCATCGCGCCGCCCATCATCATCATCGACATCATTTTCTTCATCTTTCCGCGACCTGGAATCGTGTTGAAATCAGATATTAGTAAACTGAAAAAGGACTCCAGCTGGTGAAGTCTCACGCTGCCCAAAAACTGTATTAATGTCAATTTTAAATGGTGATGCAAGGAAGCCACCTTGTCCAACATTGGACATCTTTGGGCATCATTTTTAAATAAATTGGTGTGGTAAATTGTTTTTTTTTTCTGTACCTTTTTATTCGTAACAGAAGAAAACAAAAATATGTTCATAATAAAAAATTACAGCTACGAGTTATGAAAAGTAATAATTAATGATAAACAGTAAGTTCCTCAGTAATGTTCTTGGACAGCGTGAAAATAGCTTTATAGGCCTTGTTAACATTTGATAATTTGACTACTGTTTAGTTTTAGCCATCTACTCTATCTAAGCATGACTATCGTTATCAATTTTGCCATCATTTCATTTATTTGATTTTTTGGTAATATCTACGATCGTCAAGCTACTCTAACTCACTCGTCTTGCGAGTTTTTGAGCTAGATTGACCATTCACCCATACAATTCAACAAGAATCTACTCTATCTTAGCATGACTATCGTTATCAATTATGCCATAATTTATTTGTTTTGGTATATTGGTAATATCTACGATCGTCAAGCTACTCTAACTCACTCGTCTTTGGAGTTTTTGAGCTAGAATGACCAGCCACCCATACAAGTCCTCAAGAACCCAAAAACACGCTGAATTTTGTACCATTCCGCTAATATTTATTGTTAATACAACATGATTCCAGTCCCGATAAGCGCTAAAGTAATTTGTGCTTCAACTTCAAGTTGAACCTAAAAGTGACCTTTTACACGGGAACCCTGAAATGTATAAACTTGTCACAAAAACTAAGATGGTGATAACTTATATCCATTCTATGATATATCATACAAGCATAATACAACGCATTGTCTGTCTATCTGTCTATTTCAGCGGTTTTTTTTTTAAATTAGATATCAATTTAGAATTATTTCTGTTTTCCTGGCTAAAGTGAGGTAGTTATGATGAACTTGATGAAGATTAAGTTTTGATGAAGTTTAAGCCCTATTAATTTTTTGAAAAACCTAAATTTTCATTGTGTGGAATCTATTTCCCTCTTGAACTTTCTGCTTGTTGCTTTCTTCTGCAGCCTAGGATTGACGTTTTTGTATAATTCCTTGTTGTCGAACATTGTTTGAAGTTTAACATAAATTATTAGATAAACTATCGGTATAAAAAACTAGTAACACAGAAGAAATAAATAACAGCGTGTAACTTACAGGAAACTATTTGCGTGCGGATGTCTAATTTTGTATGAGTTAATTATTTTTAATTATTTACGACAGTGCTCATTAGTTTCCACATTTGTTTCCTAACAAGCACCTCAGGTAATAAATAATTACACTCTAGTTATTAGATTGGCTTTTCTTTTTGATTCCTAGGAAGTTAATTGATTACTTACATACTAACTTTGTCTAATCGTGTACGTATTGCGTTTTATTCCTCAGAACTGATAAATTTTAATAATATAAATTTTAAATCGAAATATGTACATATATACTTATGTTTTTGATGTACTACATCTTCTTCTTCTGCAGCATTGAGAGATAATCAACAATACTATATTAATCACGAATATTCAAACTAAATTCAAATTTCAAGTTTAAGGATTTAAAAGTTAGTTTAATGTTTTGCAAAAAATAACACTGTAAAGTGTAAATTGATTGTTAAAAAAGTAGTTTTGCAATTATAATTGTTATTATTTGAATCATGTAATGTATTAAATCATTGTAGTGGTGAGAAATTGACAGCAACGTTTGCTGTACCGGTCATGATAATGGTATTTCACTGAGAGCATTGTCACATCAAATTACATCCATTTACCTAATGGTACAGAAACCTCAGACCACTATTGAGATCCGCTAAGCCGTATGGTCATTTGGCTACATAGACGTAGCTGTTTTCTAATAGACCATCCCAAACTACCCCAGCTTTCTCTCACAATGCTTTGACAAAACTAAAAAGACTTTAATACTCTGGAACATCTATCAGCATCTATCGTCAACCATAGTATGTTGAGGATTCCGGGTAAAACGTGCTCCACCATCTGCCTAATCATGACTGGAAATCAGGATATATGAAGGCCAAGCGCTTCCCCGTCGTATAAAAAAAAAACAAAATCAAATAATATGTGAGTAAATATAAGCCTTCTTTAGAAGCATCAAATAGCGATGCAGTAACTGGACCAAATCCAACAAGGCTTAGGCAGTCAGATGAAAGAATAGACACAGAAGAAGATGTGTTAAGGAAGAAGGGAAAGACAATTTAAGATGAAGAAGAAAACTATCAAAATACCATCTAACTAAAAGCACCCGCCCAATACAATGACCCCAATCCAATTTGACAATACTTATTTTTTTTTGTTGTACCCACCAAGCTTTTTTTTAATTTTTTTCAAAGGTTTCTTCAATTTCTTTCGACCTACAAAAACAATGATGAAAAAATTAGAACTATAGCCAATTGTTTCAACCTAAAAATAACATACAAAAATAGAAACAGTAACAAGAAAAGTCAAACATAAGAAGAAAGTGGCGTATGGGATAAAACAGAAAACCACAATATAATTATAATTATCTGAAGAAAGCAAGCATCAAAATGTAATTATTTCTTGCACAGAAACATGGTGGGTCAAAGTTCTACCTACCATGTGTCACTAGCTGTTCATCTTTGAACTCTATATCTCACATTGAGACACCAAATTTATCCTGATAGCCATACCAAAGCTATAGACCAAAGTTTATCTAACCCGGAGTGTGATTAAAGTACATATTTATTTTACAGCATGTATTATACCCGCGAGTATATTTCAGTTACATAATAACTGGAAACCGTCTATTCATAATTATGTATCTTTCATAAACAAGCCTCATGGCTCAGTTGGTAGTAACTCTACCATCTGCGCTGTAGGCTGTGGGTTCGATTCCCACCTAGGACAAACATTTGTGTGATGAATATAGATGTTTGTTCTGTGTTTGGGTGTCTTATTATACAGTAAGTAAGTATGTATTTACAAAAAAAAAATGTATGTATCGCAAGCTATGCTTAGTTTAGTTGGGCCCAGATGGCGCTTTGTAAAATTGATGTCCTGTCCTGTAATGCATGGGTTTAAAGTGTCTACTGCCGTACGTTGACGATCAGTCAACATCCACTTTTATTTATTTCTTCTGTGTTACGAATAGGTATAGCCATTTTCTGAAATTGTAATACAAATTATGAGTTTGAATTTCATTCTCGTCATAGCCAGCCAATCAACTAAAATATATTTTTGTGCTACACTAAAAATTGAATAGAAAACTCCTTCGGGGAAGTACTACCACCATAGGTACCTTTTTCAGCCGTCAAGCCGCATTGATATGTTGCGGTTGAAATGGTGACACACAGGGCTTAACATAATTATGCCTCAAGCTGATGGGCGCAATCAGTGCAGCGTAGGTCATGTTCTATTTGGATATGACCTACGCCATAAGGCTTTTTTTTGTCTAGGCATGAGCTGCACTTAAATTCATGTTGAATTTTGTTAGTTAGTTTTAAAAGAAGCTAAGTGTATATGGTCTTTAATCATTAAATTATTGAGCAAGTGAAACTGCTCAAGTTCATTTAGTAATTATGGAAATCTAAATGATAATTGCAATAAACTTTCCCACTGTTATAATTTTCATGATTTGTCTAACAAATTTTGCACTAATGCATTACTTAAGCCAAATTTGTATGATTTGCATAATCATCAAATTTAAAGACAGAAGTCGATCTTTATGCATGAGACTCATACAAAATGTATGTGCGAGGTGTATGGTTAGTTGTAATTTGAAACAATTAACATTTAGTTGCGGTTGTATAAAGGGATTACTGTATAAAATCATTTAGATGCTGCTACAGGCCCATTCCATATTGTACTTTCAAAATTTTGAGAGAAATGGGAAATTTGATGATTTTTACGAACAGTTGTAGGTACAATACAAAATTACTGTTATCCAAATAACCGCTGCATAGTGACAATGTTTATTGTTGGCCAAATGCTAGACACGCACACCGAATGTTCCGACCCACATTTCAAGGTAAAAATCACATTTCTCATTATCATTATCAGTGCAAGAAGCCCTTATGCTCTCCTTTCATTTTTAATTTAAATCCATAGAATCCAGGATCAGTTTTTGGCAACGGAATGGCTGATCCTTCTGTTGCCACAAACTGTCATGTGACATAGTCCTTTATCAATTCACATTGGATTTATCAATGACTGACTCACTGGTCAAGGTAGGGTGAAGGCCCAGGAGTGGTTGACAAAAAAAGCGAATATACATGAACCGAATAGATATCAAAATGTATCTTTGACAGCTTACAGCTCAGCTGATCCAGTCCAACTTAGGTACAAGTTAGGGAACCAAAGCCTCAAAAGATTTTGTACACAAAGCCCTTGGTTCTTTAGTTGAGCGACAGAATAAAATGCTTTTAGATTTTATAGATGTAAACAATTATCTTGCAATGGACTCAATTTTTAGCAATGTCAATAAATTCAAACTGTCAAAACAGAGGAAAAAATATCACATTTATGTCACTGCTATTATAGGAGTCTATCAAGTAAAGTAACAGAGCTAGTAAGTATTCTGTGGCTAGTATGAGATTGGGGCCCGGATTCTACATTGATACATATATACATAGATTCTACATATTCGTCGCTTCATTACCTATGACAATGATATTATCGTAGATTGGGCACTAGATTACCAAAAGGCACCTATAGTGGCAATCCTGCGACGATACCACTACCGTAGTGAAGCGATTGGTTTAGCAGAATCGGGGCTCTAATAGCTACTATCAATGAATTAAGCGGTTGGGAGTAATACGCTGGGGCTATTCGCATGTGGTATTTTAATCAAATTCTTATCTACGGATACTAAAAATCAACATTTTGTTGTTTTGTGCTATGTCTGTGTACTTGTAAATTTTGTTTGAATCCGACGTTCCTTTTCCAAGTAAACTACGTTTGTATTAGATAATGAAAACTAGCGGTATTGCTTATTCAGTTGTACTTATTGCTTTTTATTAAAAATGGGTCAAGCTCTTGACATTAAAACTTGCGTAGGCCAGAATCAGGTCTACTTCGCAGCAAGTTTTCTCAACCCTGAATACGGTCGTGAGACATTGGAAATATAGACGATGGCAGGTGATCCCAAGGTTTAGCGGTGCACATATATTAAAATGTTTGACTTTTGTACGTTTCCCAGATCTAAATGTGAAATTAAAAATACAGTTTAAATATACATTTGAGAGATGGTTATAAAGAATGGCTGATTTCGACAGTTTTGATTTCAATGACTACCGTATAGTTCAATAACAACTCAACAGTGTAGTTCTACTCATTTAAGTCAAGCCAGAACCCTTTTCACAGCTCTCCATAACAAAGCATGCCAAAGCTCTTACCTTCCTCGATACCCCTCCCCAGTTCTTCTCCTGTCACTTTCGGTAGCGACAGCTGAATAGTCCTGGAGTTTGCAAAAGCCGCGACCCTGTCCCACAGCATATCTGACAGCGCCTCATCCTTATCAGCCAGATTCCTGGGCAGTGTTGCATCTATCTCATTTTCACTTATCGGGTTCAAATCTTCGTTTGACGTCCTGACGACTTCCACTCCGTCAATCAGAGGTATCGATTCCATACGAGCAGCCCGGTCGAAGAAGAGAATAGCTTTTTTCTTCAAGCATGGAAATACGCCATCGCTTTTTTGACAATCATCGAAAATCTTAACGACTTTTGTGCCAAAATCTTCTTTTGCTGAGACAGCGGAGATAACCACTGATATTAGGATGAGTTTGTACATTTTGGGTGTGAACTGTGCGGGATTTTGGGAAATACTGGCGAATGAAGGCTGTCACCACCGGTATATAAAGGCTAGGAAGCTCTATCGAGGAACGCTGCAGAATGAATGGCTGTGTGTGTAGCGCAACGGAAAATCGTGTCTGTGAGGGGTCGGGATCAGGAAGTAGAACACGATGGATGTGGTTAATTCTGCAAGCAGAGTTCACCGTCAACAAGCCTCATAGCTCAGTTGGTAGTGACGCTGCCTTCTGCGCTGTAGGTTGTGGGTTCGATTCCCACTCAGGACAAACATTTGTGTGATGAATATAGATGTTTATTCTTTGTTTGGGTGTTGTACGTAAGTTTTTACAAAAAAAAAGTATCACATTCGTAATCTAGTTTTTATATTTCAAGCTATGCTTAGTTTGGGGTTAGATAGCGTTTGTGAAATTAATGTTCTGTAATATTTATTTATGTATTTAAATAGAGGCCCTATAGTACTAGGTGTGCTTTGTCAGTAGACATAGTTTAATAAATATCTGGATCTCAGAAGAGCATTTCAAACTGAATTTATTTTTAATATTTTCCAGACTTTTAACATGAATAATTATAATTAATACACGGATCCCTATAAATGCATACATTACCGGCTAACTCATAAATATAAACTACCTCTATTGATGAGGCACGTCATTCATTATCATCTTCGAATGCTATTATTTAGTACCTGCGTATTTTCCCCACACTTTTACTCTTGTATATGGCCGTAATTCAACCCTCCTAGGTCTGTCCGTACAAAGGATGTGTGGAAGAGATTTTACGAGGTGAGATCTTAAAGCCATTGTCCATTATTAACTGAAATATGAATTTGTACATAATTTATTTTTTAGTAGAGCTCAACAAAGAATAATGTATTGTATTACTGTTTTACTGGTGTACGTGGGAGGTTTGCCAGAACTGCGAAAATACGACAACCTTAGATAAAGGTAAAAATACTTTCAAATTTTCTGCATACAAATTCTATGCTAATATGCTTTCAGTGATGCCTTCAAAGGTCAGCTTTAACAAGAGCCGCATCTACAGATCTTACGTTATTCGCACTCCGTGTCTAACGTTTACGTTACTCGCTAATTGTAGTAAAAAGAATTTTATGGCGTTCTATCATTATAAGGTTTAAAAAAATATAGTTGTCTCACAATTACAGTAAGATTGCTTAAAATATTTTTGGATAGATTTTTAATTTATTTTTATTCTTCATTTTTATTTTATTTAAGCTTTACTGCACACACATACATAGAAATCATGACACAAGTTAACTAAAATAAAAAAAAATAAGTCGAAGGCAAGCTTCATCCTTATAATTTTTCTTCCAGCAAACCTAGGTAGAGGCAGAAACAAGATTCTATTATATTAAGGGAAAAGTGTACAAAATTAATAGGTGGCCGGTTGCCAGGTTGTCTGTGTGTTATTACAACCCGTGCCTTGTGGATGTTCCATTATGCAGAACGCATCGATTTGCCTCTACCTTTATTATTCATACTGGTAAGCAATGGAACTACTTGCCTACGTCTGTCTTTCCGCACCAATACAATCTTGGAGTCTTCAAGTCCAGAGTGAACAGGTTCCTCTGAGACAAGCGTGCTCCATCTTAGGTCTTCTTTACTTGTTTTTCAAGCGAGTTGATGGTCAAATGCATGGCTATCATATTCCTTATTTAATCTGTTGTCTTTAACGCGTAACGATGTATGTTTTTTTATCATTGTACGACGAGTAATCGCTTGGCCTTCATCTCACCTGGTTGAGAAAAATCCGAAGGTGGACGCGCACTTCACCCAGAATCCTCAGCCTTCTGAGGATTTCCTTAATGTTATTCCTGCAGATAATCAATTTTGATGGTATAGTACTAGTATTTTTGATGTACCTATATTATAACCGCCTCCGTGGTCTGTTGGTTCGACCAGCGGTATCAAACCCGGAGTCCCCGGGTTTGATCCCCAGCGGGTACATACATGTGCTTGGTATGGTTGGTAGTAGAAAAAAATGACTATCAACCAAACCAAGTTTAAGTCCGCCTGGCTATCTACCACCATTTTATCTAACATTTGGAGGTATGCTAGCCAGTTCCTCTGTCTGTTGAGGATTTCAAGTGAAGTGCCCTTCCACTTTATTATACGTTGACACCAGGTGAGATGAAGGCCAAGCCCTTTTCTGTCAATCAATATGGTATTTCATAACTTTTCTTTGAATGTTTGTTGCTCCTTCACGCAAAAACTGCTGAACAGATTGAGATGAAGTTTTGCACAGATATACTGGCCCTCTCAGCACGGGGCAGGGATATTTTTTTTTCCTTTTATATGTATCTACCTTCTAGAGAATTCTCTCGAAGGTGAATAAAGACAGACAGCAACAGCAAATATTACTAGGTTATTCGGGAACTACGCTTGAAACATCGCGCGTAGAAACTGGTAAATACATCAACCCAGTGCAATACAGTCACAGATATTGTATGCGATCTACAATTTAATGTGAACTATCATCATCATCTACTCTCACCTATGTTACTATCATTACCCTACAATCGTTTTTATCATGAAAAGTGCTTCTAAGAAATTCTATATTTTATCAAGAGCTTTTAGAAACTAATAGTGCCTTTTTCTTCAATCTTGGTTGGTAAAGTTTGAATGAGTACCTTCATAAATGTTAAAGGTACGTGTGACAATACGAAACAAAAACACAGTGACTTATAAGTATGAGATGAATAAGATATAATATCTGGTAATAAGGTTTCAACATTTCCGTGGTTTCGTGGTAGGTCGTAAGGTTTTCGTTTCGGAGGTCTGGCTTTCACATCCCGAGTGGGGTACATCTTTGTGATGTTTCGTTGTTGTCCGACAAGATAATTCTGTGCTTTGTAAGGCACATTAAACCACCGGTCCGGCAAAGCCCACGCAAATGATTCAATTAAAGGATCACGGGGTCTTTCAAATAAATAATTGGATACAAATATATAAATATCAGTAAATTTTGTCATTTTGCTTAGCAGTTGAAGGTGACCTCATGTGAATCTGCTACAACCGTGCATAATTTGATAAATGTTTGACAAGGTTCAAGTACATAAACACATTGATAATTATTTTACTACCACACATTGGTGCTTTCTCTTATATATTAATAGACTGTATAGCAATTAAACGTACCTACTTGTGGTAACAACGACTTTACCAAAAAAAGGAGAAATAAAATTAATCGTGACATTTATTTTAGTATGTGATACTCTGAATTAATGAAAATTATATTTAGGACAACAAAATTATACAGAAAATTCATAATAAAAATTAAAGCTACAAAGAATATAGCTTATCGTTTAGAAGCGATCACTTCCAGACAGCATTAGTATTGATAGGTCTAGAACATCAAAACACATTCAAATATTTAGCTCTAATAAATAGGCAGCGCTTGAGAGCGGTCTTTTCCAGACAACCTTAGGATAGCGAGCTCTAAAACATCACAAAGTACAACAATATGTTTGATTTACGCGTGTAGGTATCGAAGCTTCAAGTTAGGTTAAATCAAAATGGCAGCTATTTTTAAAGTCCTAAGCGAGACGTTATCAAAAGTACTTTTATGGAGTACTACTAAATGTTGATTATAGGGAAAATGTAAATAAAGTGACTAGTAAAAATTTTCGGTAAGTGTCTGTGCATACAGCTTAGTGACCTTTGAATTACAAGGTCTTAGGTTCAATTATCCCGTTTCTGGTAAGGTTAGATTTTAGTTGGCGTTTACATCATCCGTGGGCTGAGTAGGAGGTGCCTAATAGAGACATTTGTGTTTTAGTTTTTGTTCGATGTGGAAGCGCTTAGCTTTCATCTAACCTGGTTTCAAGTAATGATAAGGCCACAGGAGGAAGCGCACTTCATCCGGAATCCGCACCAGTCTAAGGGTCTAGCGTCTAAATGCCGGTACACAACGATAAGAATTGTTGTTATGACCGACTTACGTAAGATGGTGGTAGCTAGCCAGGCAGACTCAAACAAATGCCAACACCAACTTTATTTGCTATTGAACTGTCTTTGTCTCTGCCTACCCCATCAATGCATATAGTCGTGAGAGTTTGACGTGTGAATGTGAGAATTTTGGGTGAAAAATAATAAAAATGTCATCAAGGTCTAAGGTGAAAGTTAAAAAAAGGTGTTTGTTATATTGAAGTGCCTTCCCATGACAGAATTTACAACAGCTAACGATGATTGTAATGACGCCTTTCATCATTAAATAGTGAGCTTTGACTGCCAAATAAATAACTTTGTTTGTATGTTCGACGTTATTCCAAAATTACCGTTCTAAGCCCTATTTGGTTGATATTCTATT
The DNA here is from genome assembly GCA_951394065.1 of Venusia cambrica. Taxonomy (NCBI): domain Eukaryota; kingdom Metazoa; phylum Arthropoda; class Insecta; order Lepidoptera; family Geometridae; genus Venusia; species Venusia cambrica. The sequence continues at coordinate 3,372,452 of OX596040.1, read as the reverse complement.
TTTTTATTGTTTGACGGGGAAGTGCTTGGCCTTCATCATGGTTACAAGCTAAGATAAGGCCGAAGTTGGAGGCGCAAGTCTGAGGAACTCGCTTTCATACCTCAAAACCGGAACCTCTGGATATTGGCGGGCAAACCGCTAGACCACATAGGCGGGTCATCCATGAATTAGGACTAAGCGCAACCAAAAATCAAATTATCAGATGACAGAATCAATTTTTCAGCTACGTAAGACCCTAAAACTTTTTCTGGGAACACTCGCTCCATTGTAGAACCCATCCTTGCCCAGGCAAGCATCGAGGTCAAGAACATTAATTCATCGTAAAATAATCAAATATCAAAGGTTTTAATTTTCATCTAATTAATAGAGTTGTTCCCTAACCTTATCCCGTATTCGTTATCATTTTCGTCTACCCTTATCCCACGCTGAGTGGCGTCAACGCAACATTTTTCCTTGTTCGTTTTGTGTGTTATATTATATTAATCGTATCATAACGTGGTGAATTAGGAACTAATTACCGACATTATTTATTAGAGCAGATAATATGATGTACTTATTCAAATCCCTACACTAACAGTGACCACGAGTCCTATGTTTTAATAACTTACGATTAATAACACCACACAGTTTGACCACGAGTAAAATAAATTACTGTCAGTAAAAAATAAATGTCATCTGGTGTGACCATGTTTAACTTTTTTTTTTTTTATTATCAGATTATTAATGTATATGAGTACCTATTAATATCCTCCGTGATCTAGTTCCGATGTTACAAGCTGTTCCTAGTTCCAAGCTAGATACAATTATTTATTGTTCGGTGGCGCAGCGCTTTGCCTTCATCTCCTGGTCTCATGTATGATAAGGCCGAAGGTCAAAGCGCACTACACCCGGAATCCTCAACCAATTAAATAACTTACGTCTTACTTCTAAATGCCAGAACACAACAATTTAGAATTGATGTTATGGCGACTTAGGCTAGATGGAGGTAGGCTAGCCATACGGACTTAAATAAAGTCCTATGCCATGTCCATCATAGCAATATTTTATTAAATTCTATTTACGGGTATCTGTTTATTTTAACCCGACGGTGGCGAAGCAAATAGGAGGGTTATGATCTTGACCGGTATTTTTAGATATTTCCTAAATAAATTAGCCTTACGGTATATTGTCCTAATGCCTGGTGGCTGAAGGCGAGAGGATTCTCACATGAATGATGACTGCCTTGAAGAGATATGATTTTACTTGCTACGCACCCTTTATTAGTATCTCTTAGCCAATTTTTGTGAGCTGGGGAAAGCCTTAAACATTGAAAACAATAAACTGCTTTTTTCATACTTCATCAGCCCAGATAAAAAAAATCATAATAATAAATGATACTAGACATTAATTTCACACAGCGTTATCTAGTCCCAAACTAAGCATAGCTTGTAATATGGGATTACGGATATAAAACTTCAATAATTATTTTTTTCTAAATACGTACTTATCTTACAATACTTACAACTTTTATGCCTCAAGTTGACGGGCGCAATGCTGTGCCGTGTAGGCTATATTCTTTGTGGATATGACCTATGCAGTAAGACTTTTTTATAGGCAAGAGTACACTTAACACTTAACTACTTGTTTGTCCCGTCTCCGAGTAGTATAAAAAAAACAATACGCAACCCAATAATCAAAAGCATCATCAATCAGTCCCTTCAAAGTGGGTAAGTTTTGCAATAATCACCACGTTTGGCGGGCGGACTGGTGACCACAGAAGTAAACCGCTACTCTCCTTTTAACTAGGGCTGAGTTAAAGAGGTAGCCAGAAAGACGAACGCCTACGAGGTAATACTGATAAAGTCAAGAAAAAAATGTTCGTTTCAAATAATATGATGCCCTATTTATTCTGTGCATTTTGCATATTTATGTATTATTATTATTATTATCACATACACATATTATCAATAATGTATGTATGTACAATGATAAATCATAGAAAAAAGCTTTGTTGCGATACCGGTGCATATCGCCTCGTAGTATTGAAGAGCTGTTTCAAACTGCGGTTCTAATTAGTTCTGCCGGTCACAAGCAGATGGCAGCGTAAAAAAATCCATTTTACTTGTAACTTGTTTAATCCTGTCAATTCATATATTGTATAAAATCCTACAAGGTAAGAAAGTTGAATTCCTAAAATGTTGAGTTTGCAAAAAGTTTAATTCGCAGCATGTTGAATCCTATAATGTTTAATTTGCAAAAAGTTGAATTTCAAAAATGTTGAGTTTGCAAAAAATTTAATTCGCAGCATTTAACATTTTAGGATTCACCTAAAATCTTAAATGTTGTTGTAGACTGTGACACTTCTACACCATTTGACGCGTATGCGTAACATGGCGGGATTTATCAATCTGTAATAAAAAAAATATAGGTATTTTAATTAGTAACTGAGTTTCCCATAGGTATCTACATCCTATCACCTAGTTATGGAAATTGAGAATCGGATATAGGGTAATCGGTTAGCTCACTGCGGTAATGAGAATCAATTACGCATCCCGTATGTGCTGCAGCTTGAATTGAAAAGTGGGCATTTAACGAATCGTCGAGTTATAAAAAAATACTGAATTCTCTATTATCTTTTTTAATTTATGAGATGGATTGAGTCGAGTTCAAAACGGTGAGCTGTGATACATTTTAATTGTATTTAAAGGAAGTATAAAACCTTTTATTAACCTAATATTTTTTTTTAAGTTGGTTAAAAAGATACGGGAATTGCTTGAAAATTGAGTTGACTTAATATCTACAGACCGCAATCGTCCTCTTATTAGACGAGGGTTTTGCTATGAAAAAGGTTTGGTTATTGCTGCTGTCTGGCTTTTTTTTTGTATGTTTAGACTTTTATACCCAAAGAATACGACAGGTTTTTATTACCAACATTTTGTTGTTTATTAATGTACGGAGTGTGGAGACTTTGAAAACCATGAAACAATGAACAAAACGATAAATTAATTGATGAAAGTTCTATAGTGCTCACCAAAAATATATGAGACAAGTCTTAATGCTTGAGAGCGACATTTTCTAGACAACCTCAGGACGGAGATAAAAATACGTAATAGTTTTTAGATTTTAAGCACTTATCAATGATTCCAAAAAATCATAAAATCTACTCCTAGAAGAAATCGCTTCAAAGCGATGAGATTGCAGTTTTTTAAGGTGAACAATTAATTATTTTCATTCATTTATTTATTCATTCATTCAATAGCATGTATTTTTCATTCTCACGGTTATCACTAAACGGATGTTGATTATATTTGGCAAGGGAACAACATTATAAAAACATAATTTTATAGGTTAGTTTGAGCATAGTTTTTTTTTTTAATTTAAAACAACAAAACGAAGTGTTTTTTTGCTATGCGACCACATCGCTTTATCATACATTACAAATCATTACAACTTACAACTCTAGGTACCTATGTAACAGAGTAAGAAAATAAAAAAAGCATACCTTCTAAAACCACCGTAAATTCCAACCAAACTAAAAATTTTAAACAGTTGAGCTTATTTAGGTAAACATTGGATTGAGTCGTAGTTGCGCGCAAAAATATACCTAGGCATTTGCGAAAACGCCGTTCCGTCGCGTCCTTGGCAATGACAATGCACTGAGCACCCACAAGTCCATCACACACACACCCACGCCTGAGCGCTCAGCAATACGCTGCAACCATTGCACGCTCTAAAAGATTTATAGATAATGCAGTTCCCGGTGAAAATAGATAAATGCCGTTGCACATGTATTCTGTGCACATTTCAATAGTCGCTACTGCACACGCCGGACATTGGTCGGAGACATCATGGAGTACCGCGGGGCTATCGTCCTGCTGTGCCTCGCCGCCTTAACATCGGCCAACACCTTCGAAACTAGCCTCAAGCTCCTAGGAAGGATGTATGAAAACTGTGAAAGTTCCCAGGAAATATTCAAGTGCTTCAAAATCCAAGCGGCTAAGTTCATCGACCGCGCTGCGAGGATGGACACCCTTCCTGTCCTCGAAGGGATCTCCCTTGTATCCCGACAGGAAACTGGACGTGCATTCCCGTCGTCGCTTCCTGAAGGTGACATGAACTCGCTGCCTTCAGATCAGATCGACAAGTACTTACAACTAGCTACCTCAAAACTGATGCAGACTCATCGTGTGGTCGTATCCCCTATCACGATCGGCGACGATGTTGGAAGATCTTTATCGGAAGCGAGAGGAAAGCTGAAGAAGCTCATGGGCCCGATAATTGCTGGACTTCTGATAAAGAAGGGTTTCCTCGCCATGGCATTCCAGGCTATTGCCATCATCGCTGGAAAGGCTTTGCTTATCGGTAAGATTGCTTTGCTCCTATCAGCCATCATTGGACTTAAAAAGTTGGTGACGGGAGGTGAATCGCACGAAAAGACTACGTACGAGATCGTTAAGCATCCCCAGGTATCACAAAGCCATACGTACTCATCAGCCCATTACGGTGGAGGTGACTTTGAAACTACTGGGCCCGGTGGGCATTACCGAAGGAGTGTGGAAGACGAAGCAGCGGCACAGGACAGGGCTTATAACGCGTATGGTACGAAGCAGTAGATTTAGGCTTGCGACTCCTTATGAAATTACAACGACAGGCATTTATACACTGCCAAAATAAAAATTTTGACGTCTGCTAAAGGCCAACAAACCTTAACAATATTTATTCAAAAATATATACAATTATATTACAATGAAATATGTTGCATAATCAACGACACGTATGTAGATGTAATGGTAATGGATGAATTTCATATAAAATAATAATTAATATGCGAATAAGTTATTGTTGGGAGAGAATGCTTGAGTTTTTATGCTAGTACATTAGTTTAGTAAAATATGCACCAAAAATTATTTAAAAATGTATAGATTTACAAAATTGTGTGTTTTTAAAGTTACATTTTAATAATAAGTTAGTTTTAGTCGACGGGTACTGTGCATTTCAATTTCAAGCGTTTATAATGTCCAATTTTGTATAAATAGTTTAAGTTTATTTATAGTGGTGCTGATTAGTTAAAGTAATATAATATAATTCCTATAACCATTATAACTTATAATAATTATTATATTTAACAAGGTGGGGTTACGCGAGTACCTTTTGTTTGTGAATGTATAATTTATCAACATAATCATAGTGTTTATAACTTATATTGTTATAATGATATTATATCTTAAGTTTTAGATATGTTAACTAAATAATTTATTAAATCATAAAATATAAAACCTACGATAAGAGAGCAGTCGATAAACTTTAACCTTCATTGTCTTGTTTTATTTATATTATTTTTAAAATCTGGTAAATATATTATCATACACAAGTAGCCCCTGATATTCTATAAAAATAAAATTAGTTATTTCGTTTGGTGATGGTTTTTGCAATGAAATGTATCCCTTAACCTTGATAGAATAAATGTACGAGATGTAATAGGTATGTTTCTTTACCACGGATTTTGTAAAGAGACATATATTAATTCTGTCCAGTAAAATGAATGACTGTCTGAATGGATAAAAAATACGAATTTTAGGTTTAATTTGATATTATAATAACGTACCAAGCTTATTGCTTGTTTTGACACATCTCTGATTTATGATCCTTTCACACGTGAAAGGATCATAAATCAGAGATGTGTCAAAGGACACGTCCTTTGGACACATAGGCCTAGGAATAGAGCTGAACTTTTGATGATTATTTATCTCGTGTGGCGCTTCTACACGGCACAAAGTAACAATAAGCTGTTAAGACAAAATAAATAGGTAGGTATATGATTTAACCTGCACTTATTTGTATCCGGTAGATATGTTAAACATTTGGTATTCAAATGAAGTAAATCTATCAGACTTGAATACAAAAATAGACGGAAAACAGACGTGCACTTACAAGGAATGGCTTCATTTCTTCAGGCGACTGTACAATCTGTAGGTAATGGCTATACGTCGTAGCAAATGAGGCTAATCAACTTCAAGTAAAGGTAATTAACCCCAGCCGATGTCAGGGACAGTTTTTCGTTGCATAAATAATTTTGTAATTATATACGTATACATTTATTCAATAAATTAAACTAACTAAGTACAAAGGAATCAGTCAGATTACCTAAGGACCGTTACAAACGGCCTATAGGTAACTCAACTGTTCCAGACCAGTACCAGACGGAAGCGTGCCCAAGACACTGGCTGCATTGCCACGCTGAATAGCTATGCTAATTCGCTGGCCTAAATAAGAGCCAGCCCTTGGGTCACGTGTCGCCTCAATCAAAAGCCCCGCAATATTTTTGAAAACCCGGAGGGCACCGGCTCCCCACGGACCCAAGGTCTCCACCCCAAAAGGCTCAAATAGGTAAGCTCTGTCGAGACCACTATATTTGCGCCTTTTGTGATCCTCGGCCGAATCAGCCGCCGCACCAGCCCTAACTGATGTCCCAGGCAGATGAGATGGCGCTAGGGTGTCGACGCAGGTAGCGTCCCACACCAAAGGCCTACCCATTTCCCAAGGGACAAGAGTCATACCGTCGGGCCGCTTACCATCATCACGTAATTATATTATTACTACACTATATTTATATTTGAACTGTCCCACAACAGAGCAATACCCACATTATTATTTTTTATAGCTCATGGTTTCGATACTTGTACATGAGGTCTACGATGTGAAACTACCGAGAAGGTATCTTTTACTCTCTTCTTGAAGACACATTATTATGTCAAATATAGAGGAAATATAGACACTGTTTTTTTATTGTACGACGGGGAAGCGTTTGGCCTTCATCTCACCTGGTAACAAGTTAAGATAAGGCCGAAGGTGGAGGTGCACTTCACCCGGAATCCGCAACAAACTGAGGAACTGACTATGGCTGGGCATTCAGAAGTAAGACCTCTGAATGCCCCTGGGGATCATACCCGGGGCCTCTGGACCTGAAATCGGTGGGATTAATGTATGCTAATTCAAAGTTTATACTTAATAACTAATACAAAACGAACTGAAATTTATCCAGGTGAAGATGATAGTAGTGCTTCCGAAATTCCTATGTTTGATCCCCAGGAGAGTACAATATTGTGCTTGGTTTGGTTGGTTGTAAATTTAATTCAAATTCCATTAAATTACACACAGTTTACATGATAAGATTTAAAAAATAATAATTGAAAATCATTTATTACTTAGTTCAGTAGCAGTCGGGCAAAGAGATACCACGGGTTATTGAAAAATATTTAAGGTAGGTACCTAGTTTTCTAAATCATCAAGGTATTCCCTAATTGAAGAAATGCATTGTCGATTAAAATAATTGCTTTTGAATCAGAATAGATCCTCAGAGCACACTTTATCTGTCTGTAATGTATTATACAATTTATGAGCCATTCAACAAACGCTGCTTGAATATATTATTGTATTTCTGCCAAGTGATCGGTCTATGGTCATTTACGGGCATTATAATAGAAATAATATTAGAGTGACTTACTCAGAGGGTGAAAATTATGTTAATGAGTTTGCGCTTGGGTAAAAGGCAGGTCTTTTACCTTCAATGGTACAATTATAGACTATTGGTAGCTTCATAAAGCTTTAAAACTTTGCGTAAAAATGTATGTCTCGGCGGTCGTCGAAGTGTCGTTGCTGGCCCATTACATTATCCAACAAATCTTTACCCTCTTAACGCGTCCCTATGTTACGAAAACCAACCCTACTAAAAGTTTTTTTATGTACAGACTCTCTCTTTTCAATGTCACCAAACAAGACAAAGATCTTCTTGTCTCGTTTAATACCCTAATTTCTTAAAAAATACCCTACTCTAAAAAATCCTTAACTAAGTAATAAGTACAAGTGAAATTTTTGCAAACTCAAAATTTTTATTCAGATCCACCATTTAAATGTTAACACTGTAGTTATTTTCACCCCTATATCTAAAAAACTACCCTAGTTATCTAAAATATATCTAACTTCTATTGATGTTTATTAAGTTTTATATAACATTTCATTAAAATTGGATAATCCGTTCAAGAGTAATGTTGTCACAAACATTGTCAGACACCAGACATACAGTGTCGGATTGCCAAATTAAATTCGGAGACCACAGATGCCGTTGCAAAGCCTCATGCTTGAAATTTTTTTTTTTAACCTTATTAGATATTTGACACATTGTAAAGGGTAAAACCAGGAAACATACAAAGGCAATCATTATAATCGAGTGCGTCATGCATTTATTTATTTCTGAAGGCTTGTACTGAGAAGGATAGAGAGAACGTAAGATGATGTACGCTTATCTAATATATAAATTATATTCAACACATTTTTTTTTCTAACACGATATGAAAATGATGACTCTTAGAAGAGTCTTCAGTTTATTTTCCAAAACAATTATTTTTATCTGAAACTCATCTTTGCGTGTACAAGAGCCTATAAAAACTGAATCTGGTTCTGATCAATTGAAAGGCCTGGGGTGTTCTAGAGCACATCGACCCGCTATTATAACAGTGATATATGATACATGGCATTTTTAGTAATCTTAATAGAAAACTAGCAACACATGGTATTTTGTACCAATGATATAGCACTAAAACAGATAGTGGTGGGTGGTAGGTTGGTGGCCACTTTTTGGTTGGTGGTAGGACTATGTTTAAGTCCGCCTGGCTAGCTACCACCATCTTACCAAATACTGTCGCCATAACAACAATTCTTATATTGTTGTGTTCCGGCATTTTAGAGGTAATATAGCCAGTTCTTCAGTTTGTTGAGGATTCCGGGTGAAGTGTGCTTCTACCCTCGGCCTTATCACAACATGAAAATCAGGTGAGATGAAGGTCAAGCACCTAACCGTCGTACAATAAAAAAATAAACACAATGAAATAAACAAATATTAATATATTAATTACATAACGCCATCCCTAAAGTCCTGGTTGCTACAATAGTGGTATTTTATTTCTCAACGGACCAGCTCTTGACCTTCTTTTTAGCTGGCATTTCACCTGGAATCCTCAACAGTCTGAGGCTATTTTACCTCTTAATACCGGAATACAACAATTTTATGATTCCTGTTATGGCGACAGTCTTATGTTAGATAGTGGAAGCCAATCAGAAAGTTCTATCACCAACGAAACCAAGCACAAATTGGTAATCTCCTAGGGATCGAACCCGAGGTCTTTAGTTCTAATACCGGTGGGTGAACTACTAAACCCCAGAGGCATTCAAACGGTCGTTCTTTCGCCGTCTCCATCTATGACACTAATTTGAATCGTCTTGTAACTAAAAATGGTTAATAACACCATAAATACTAACTAGTAATACCTAAATTGTGTGCTATTCGAAAAATCCCTAAAAATAAATCTGTATTTTTTTTCATTTTCGATTTGACAAAGTCTAGCCCCACAGACCAGCTAGCTAGTTCTGCTTTCCTGTAGGTTATGGGTTCGATTCCCACCCGGGACAAACATTTGTGCTAGAACATAGAGGTTTTTTCTTTCTTTGGGTGTATATTGCATATTACAAGAAGAAAAATATGTATAATATGAGTATTATTTCCGTTATCTACTTAATGCAATCTATATATTGGGGCTAGGTGATGCTGTGTAATATCTAGTGAATATAAAAAGTTAATAACAAATATTCAAACCAATGTTGTGTTGGTTTGAATATTTGTTATACAAAGGGATTCTTGGTACATTTGGATTCATAACAATTATATTACATTATCTTATGAAGGAGAAACAGCTGAACGAAAACGGCCTTACATATAATATATATTCTAAGTCGACAACTTTGTAAAATATCAAGTCTAGACAGCAATGCCTCCCTAAAATTAGTGTCCGATAGAAAATATAGGTACAAGACATAAACTTTTATCGTAATCATTGAATGTGAATCTAAATTGATGATTTCTCATAGCACGTAAAGATTCTAGAACACTGTGATCCAGCACGAAGCGGTAGCACGCGATTCGATAAAAACGTGGAAAGTGGTGGAAGAGAGGTTATAAATAGTTGAGCAGTTAGTTTGTGTTGTACGCTTTCCGAGGGTAAATCGAAGCAACCATACTCCCATATTCCATACTAATATACATTGTACATCTACAGCTGAATATGACAGGATTACACTGCCAAACTATCATTGTATATTTATAATACTTAGATTATATTTTAAATAATAATATATTACTATAATACAAGCTCACAGCGTTTCTAAATCTCAATGGTTGTTAAAATAAATAATTTAATTTTAAAAATACTTTAAACCTATGCTTGTAGTGTTAAGTTACGACATATTTTTTTTATTGTAGGAAGGGGATGTGCTTGGCCTTCATTTTACCTAATTTTCAAGTTATGATAAGGCCGTGGTAAGGTGGAGTCGCACTTCGCCCGGAATTCTCAACAAAGGAACTGGCTATCTTACCTATAACTGCGTGAAAACAACAATTTAAGAATACGGCATAGGACGATACACTGATATCGGTTAAGATTATAACAGTCAAATTGTTTAATTTATTAGGTTCCTGTTTGTTTCTAACATTTTAACGATTTAACGGCTGAACAGATTTTAATGAAGTTTGGCTATTGAAGTTTGAGCATTACCCAGTTTTAATCTGGATAATATATGGGCAAAGCTGTGTGACAATAGATACAAAATATTTTAAATAGAACCAATAACCACTGGGAAGACTCAGTTGGCGACCGTGTGGTAAAGGCCATCAGGTAATCGGACCGAGGACATTGTGGCCGTCGTAGAAAATCAATGGATGGAGGCAGCTCAAATTTGATATTCCAAGCGTCGATATACACATTAATGTATACCCATTCGTAATCCCAATAATCTCTAGGCCAGGGTCAGCAACTACTAAGGAGTGGAACATGTTGCTTGCATCTGTTAATTACAATATGGGCCTTTTTTATTATACGACGGGGTATTTTACCTATATTATACCCATTTACATTTTTTTCTTTGGCGACAGACTTAGATATGACGGTAATACCAATCAAACCAAGCACACTATTGTACCCCCCTGGGGATCGAACCCGGCACCTGGATCTGATATTGGTTGGCTAACCACTAGACCACAGAGAACTCAATAAGGAAAAGGTACCTTTAAGATCGATGGAGATTGTGGTAAGCGTCATCAGCAAGATCTATGTAATTTCCGTTCTATCCATATTTAGCCACTTCTGTCTTCCACAGCATGTTTAAGGAGATAGAAGCGGCATCGAGTGACAGTTTTTTACCATTTATCAAACGTAATCTGTCAAAACGCGCTTTCTAACACAATTAGGATATCAAATCCGGATCCACACGTGTTGAGCATTCTGGCGAGTCGCGACAATCAGAGCGTGTACTTACATACGCGTCATGTGAAAACTAGAGAGTGGTAATGAGGTAATGAGGACTGTATTGATCGTATGGAATCTACAATTAGTCGTTATACTAGAGTAATTTCAATAAAGGCGTTGTGTAGTTTGTAACTATGAACTTTTCATTAATCTAACCGCCACCGATTTCAGATCCAGAGGTCCCGGGTTCGATCCCCATGGGGAGAACAATTTATTGTGCTTGGTTTGGTTGGTGGTAGGACTTTGTTTAAGTCCGCCTGGCTAGCTACCACCATCTTCCATAATTCTGTCGCCATAATAACAATTCTAAATTTGTTGTGTTCCGGCATTCAGAGGTAAGATAGCAAGTTCCTCAGTTTGTTGAGGATTCCGGGTGAAGTGCGCCTCCACCTTCGGCCTTATCTCAACTTGTTACCAGGTGAGATGAAGGCTAAGTGCTTACCCGTCGTAAAATAAAAAAAAAACTCTTCTCTTATTATACAAAAAGGTAAGTCCTGAATGACTGACTGACTGACTAACTGATTCAACTAGATACAACGCACAGCCTAAACCGCTGGTCGTACAAACTTGAAATTTGGAGGGTATATTTGTCTTGGTATGTATAGGCGTCCGCTAAGAATGTAATTTTGAAATGTTGTATCCTAGAGGGTCAAAATTTATAATAGGGTTCAAAGTTCGGAGTACAATGTTGCATATCGCTGAAACCACACATGCAAGGCACTTGAAAATTTGTAGGTAGATTGCCCATAAGAAACAAGTTATGGCATATTTTAAGTTTTTAAGAATTTTCAAAAATAAAGGGTTTGGTTTCCAATATTTTAGGAAACACCTTTTTAAGAGATATTTTGAACTGTAATAGGTAGCAGGTTGACATTTTCAGACCTGAATAATAATAAAAAAATAATTATACACAATAAGAGGTGGTTCCCATACATGAAACGTTTTTATTAATTGTTATTTTCGACCTCTATAATAACAAATTCAGTCAAATTATCCAGATATCAAACAAATATATATATTTATAATATAATAATACTTGCGCCTATTACAAAAAACGAATACGCGGACGAAGTCGCAGGTAAAAGCTAGTAATTAAATATATCATCATCATCATCACCTACAGCCACTCAGCCCATTTATGAGCGTAGGCCTCTCCCATCTCCTTCCATGCGCGACGATCGAATTTAAGAATTAAGATCGAACTAAATATAACAGGACATTAATTTTACACAGCGCCATCTACTCCCAAACTAAGCAAATCTTGTAATAAGGTAACTAGATTACGGATATAATACTTACATAAGTATTTTTTTTGTAAATACAATACAACACCCAAACACAGAACAAACATCAATATTCGTCACACAAATGTTTGTCCTGGGTGGGATTCGAACCCACCACCTACAGCGCAAAAGGCAGAGCTACTACCAACTGAGCTTTGAGGCTTGTTTTCTAACTTGATATTCAGCACAACAAAACCTTAGAATGTATTTTCAGCTCTTGACAGCTGGCGCATTTACAATGAAAATCATAGCAAAAAAAAGTATTTGGTATACATTAGATAAAATACTTTAGGTCTAAAAACGGACTACAATGCAAGCCATTTAAATGCGAATTATTGATGGGGAAAAAAGGATGTATTCGAATTTGGAAGAGCAGGCACCATGAGGAGGAATGGAAAGCCAGTTCCATTGTAGACCTTATTCATACCCAGGTTATGCACAAATAAGCCTCAAGGTCTCTTGATCTTGAGGATGAGGCTTATCACATTTTGAAAAAAAAATAGTGACTGATAGAAAATGCACTACCCAAATCAGTGATTCTAGAGACTTCGGCATGAGGTCAATAAGAGGCAATGGAAAACCCCCAACCACGTGGTTAAAGGGTTACGTGTCCGTAACGATTTAACCATGCCTGAACGGCGAAAGACAACCCAGGACCTGCATTACGAGGAGGCCTGACCCCAGATGAACTAGGAACTGGGTTGGACAAAAGAGGAGCACTTTTGAAGGATTGCATAATTACAAACAACGGACTAGAACTAGTAGCCGATCACTTATAAAAGTATTTTAAAGTAATAAAACATGTATTCGCAAGTTGTAAATGTTATTTTATAAGTACCAAACACAAAACATATTTTTTTTTTAATTTTTTTTTTATTGTAGTACGACGGGGAAGCGCTTGGCCTTCATCTCACCTGGATCCTGGACCTATCATGGAGTATCATAACATATTTGAAAAAGCAATAAGGGTTTTGCCTTTGCATTTAATTTTCTTCTATGAAGGGAAAGAAAAACGATTTATTCAACCTTTTGACTTTAATTTTTCAGCTTAGGATTTTGGATTTTTTCAACTAATCCACTCTTGACTAGATCTAATACAATAATTTTAGTGCATATTTTTTTTTACTATGGTGATGCTTAAATAATTCCTAGAACTCTTAAGTTTATTTATAAAAAAACATGTGTTACAATGAACCGTATAAGACGCTAAGGTTAAATGCACGTAGCTGACATGCCCAGAATCTATGGCAATAAATTGAATGTACTGATTTGGTTAAATTACTACACCTATTTACTGCATTCACTCCATTTACTTCCTTTACTGCATATACTGCAAATACTGCAAATACTGCATTTACTGCGTATACTGCAATTACTACATTTACTGCATTTACGCCAATCGTGGCTCAAAAATCAAGCACGAGGAGAATACTACCCGGTTATCGGTGTCCAAGCAAAATTCCTAGCATTCCTGATCTTAGTATCTTCTCTGGTTTCATCGCCATCTTTCTTGGTAATGAAGAATCTTTCCAATCTATCCCTAAGCTCATCCGGTGTTATCGGTACGGCCGTGGTCTGCTCTGCTGACTTTTCTCTATAATAATAACTATCGCTGTGGTGTGGCTGTCTGTTGTATCCTGGAATTTTAGCTGTTATTAATTTCACATTATAAGTATAATTTATATTATAATATAAATGTCCTTAGATAACCCTCAATATTGTAAATAGTTAGTAAAATAAAATTGGAGGTAGTTATTGTATGTGTACCATAGGTTATTTAATGTTGTTAATGGCTATTATTTCTTTGAAATCTGCTTGCAAACCATGGGCGTTAGGCGAACGTGTGTTTTGACGTGCTTCTGATTACCCCCAAACCGGTGATCCGCAATCGTTTTTTTTTTAATTTTGTCGATCAAATAATGGCAAACTAACTTTAAACATAGACTTCCTATACACGATGCTTCATAGATCAATTGGTATATCATTTCTATCCGTTGATAACGTAAGTTTATCAAATATATACCGTTTTCCCATCGTTTACCATTGCAATTGTCGACGTTCTGACTGACTGAAACACCAAGAAGGATTAAACGCGTTCTGTCTTGGTTTATGTAAAGCATGATTTACACTTGTACAGCGTAAAACCAGCGCTTTTGGTAATTGACATAATTTGAGTTGATTTTCCTTCAACATAACCCTGAATATACATTTTCAAGGAAAGCTCGCTCCATCTCAGACTTTATCCTTGCCCAGGCAAGACTCGAGGTCAAACGATGACCTATCGTAAAAAAAAACACAATAAACCAGGTTAAGTCGCACTACCAATAGTGTGATAAAATTCATTCTCCCAAAGAAAATATTAGCTGTCGCTACTTTCTCCGTACTCCAGGACAAGCTTTCTAAATAGGTTATGCACCTAGCCCCAAAGCTTGAAATATTATGGATTACTCACAAATATTTGTGATGGCGTTTTCGACTTTATACCGTAGGACTTAGAGTCCTTTGTACCTGAACTCGAATGCATCGGAAGATGGCGTTGATATAGAGCATCGACAGGAGGTCAATGAACCTGGCATTGGAAAATAGTGAATGACCCCGGAGATAATAAAACTTATGTAATATGATATCTCTGCCTTTTGCGCTAATAGGCTTTGGGTTCGATTTCCACCTAGGACACACATTTGATGAATATAGCCGTTTGTTCTGTGTTTAGCATAGTTTTGTATAGGTACCTAAGTATTAACAACAAAAAAAATATTGAGTAGGTATTCTATTCGTAATCAGGTCAGCATAAAGCTGTTGCTCTCCCGGTTCATAACTAGGCCACAACTAGTTCCATATTACAAGCTTTGCACAGTTTGGCGCCAAATGTCAAATGTGTGTGAAGCAAATGACCTGTAATATTTTTTTTGGCCCATATGTCTATTACCATAAGACTCTATTTTAAAATCCTACAAAATTTCAGATTTTTAGAAATTAATTCTATATGTAGAAATTTGATAGGTATCTAATAAAATTATACACACCTAATCAATCAACAAAAAAAAAAAAACCTGTGATCTTACCTCCAGTACTATGAGAATCATGATGATGCACTGGATACGAGGAGTACGAAGACAAAGCTGGTCCAGGGTACCCCCCGAACCCTCCAAACGATTGTCCAAACCCTGATCCACTGAACACTGTCACTGCCAGCAAGGCGACCTTGGCTAGAAGGAAGGCTTTCTTGCTGGCAATCAGAACTAGACCCAGAAGTATCGGCAGTAAGGTCGATATTTGA
Source organism: Venusia cambrica (assembly GCA_951394065.1). NCBI lineage: Eukaryota > Metazoa > Arthropoda > Insecta > Lepidoptera > Geometridae > Venusia > Venusia cambrica. The sequence goes on along the minus strand of OX596040.1, from coordinate 3,356,556 downwards.
AATTTGAAGCCAAGCAAGAATGGAACTAAAAGGTTTCTTGCGAGAAGTCGTCCTGAAAATTAAAAATAGTTAGTCTACAACAGCCCGTAACCGTCCACCACTGGACATGAGCCTCTTCCAAAAGGCCCAAAATAAACTTTCATGTTTGCTTGGAGATTTCAACGAAGGTAGGTATTTATTTGATTGACCAGTTTTTTTATTTTGCTATTTTGAACGTATTCCGATGTTATCTTAGTCGCCTTTTATGTAAAGTAACACGGAACTTTAAGGGTAGGCAATGAGGCTTATCGAATATAATAATACAAACAAGTAGGTAGGTTACCACTTATTCATACACACATCTAATAATAATAAAAATAACTGAGAGAGGAAACATATAAATGTAAATGATTAATACTTTGCACAAAAAATCAATCATTATTTTGAATTTTATCGATCTTATATTGGTTCCAAATCATAAAACTTTACTGAAGAGATTCAAGGATAGATCGTCAGATGGCGCGGTTATTTCAAGAGACAAGTTCAACGTGAGGTAAACGCCTTGATACAATTTTCTTTCACTGAGTTCCAAGGTAATTCAATAGATGGCGCTACTAGTAAATAAAACAAGTGAAGAGTTATTAATGATTGTATTACGACATCAAAATATCGCTTTATTAAAATATGAAAATCCAGAAATATTGCAACAAACGACACATTATATACTTAATCATCTTACCCTCAGTACCGGGTGAATTTTCCCAAACTCTATACAACATAGAGGAAAACAAGGTGAAGTATTTGTACTAATTTGAATGGTGCAAATAATTCACAGCTGTGTCATCTGCACCATTAATGGTGCAAGTCAATGGTGCAAACGGTACGACGGGAATACAACTATCGATAGTCAAAAACTTCCCAAAACAATTGATGCTCTTAGGTTATACAGATAGTAAAAAAACAGATACATATCTACTTACAGCAATTTGGAACTAGTACCAAGTGGTCCTTGCCTAAGAAAAGGACATAGTATCTATGAAATCCTCAATCCGCGTACCAAGTGTTGAGAGTTCCTCAAGTATAAGAGAGTAGTAGAGCTTCTTGAGAAATGGCTCGTCCGGGGAAGTACGCCACACCATACCTATTTCAGCCGTCAAGTAGCATTGCTGTGTTCCGGTTTGAATGATATGGTTGCCGGTGTGATTAGGGTCACGCGAATCTATATGCCTCAAATTAAAGGGCGCAATGCAGTGCCGCATAGGTCATGTTCTTAGTGGACAATCAAGGTGCAATGAGGCTTTGTTATAGGCAAGAAATGCACTTAACAGCCAGGTGCTTGCTTGTTCCAGAAAAAAAAGGTTTTGGAAAAAGATGATGCCCAATAATAGAGTATCGTACTGCATGCTTGGATAGATTAAACAGAACGGACAGCCTTACAATGAGGTTTTTCATTCGTCGTGTTACTTTTACCCAACTGTCTCAGAAGGATATGGGTTTGAACAATAATCATGTCTTTACCTGTAGAGATTTCATTATGACCCTGGTGACTGTGGCTGTAAGAGCGATCCTTGATTCTCGGATCCATGACGAATTCCAGCACACCGTTGGCCAGGGTTGGACCAATCCTCATCACCAGCCCTGGGTAGAGAGCGCTCATGTCCCAGTGAAGTGATCGCTTAGAGATCAGATGGCTGGCATCCTCGATGATAGACCTAAAATAGGATAGAGCATAGAGCAGAGTAAGATAAAACGTTAAATATGTTGATTATTTTAAAGCCGTTTATCCCGCCTTCGGAATTTTATATCAGAAACATGACTCATTGATGTCTACCTACAGGACTAACGGCTTAGCTTGCCCTGTCAAAATTTAATTCATTTTATTATTGGAAAAGCCTGTAAAGTCCTGACCGACATTGACCTTAACAGAACTACTAGGAAATCGAATCCAGATCGAAAACTAAACTGGCAACCATTTAGACCATGGGAGTGGTTTATTGGCATAATTTAATGGCGTTATAGGCACACCAAAGTTACTAATATAACTGAAAAATTACCGAAAATCCATAGGATCCTTATCCAGAAAACTGCCAATATCTCTCGGAGTCTTCTCATCCCTGACAAAAGATACACCACTTGCAAAACTAAAGGTCTCGGCTTCATCATACTTGTTTAGCTTATTGAGCAGCTCCTTTCCAAAGCACACTCCGAGTTCAGAGCTACGCTGTACACTGATACACTCGTTCAGTTGTGAGTCATTGACGTCGTTCTCGATTTGTTCACCTTCTTGAAGCTGTATTGGTATCACTTCCACTGATAGGAATATGACGAGTAACAAAATTGATTTGGGTAACATTTTTGACGATATGTATTTAAAAACTGGTAAGCTTATTGATAGTAAGAATCAACATTTCAGAGAAGAAACAATCTAAACTTATCTAGATAATGCAAATATAGAAGCTTAATTATAATTTTAAGTATTTGATTTGTATAAAAGTAACACTGATCATATCAATGAAAATAAAAACACCACTGAATTGCGTGAAGGAATCGTTATGTATGAAACTGTAACAGGCAGCGTTGGTTATATAGACTATTCTGGTTATGTCTGGGTGAACTTTGCCATTGTTTAGAAGGAAGGCTTCACGGTGTTCGCACGAGCCGACAATAGGGTGAAAATTCGTTGCGGATAATTTAAGGTATCGTGAGAGCCATCTCCGTCTGTTACATAGGGTTACGTAAATGATGTAATGTTAGTCTCGTTTGAATACGTTTTGGGTTCATTCACATATTTGCATAATCAAGATACCAAAAAATTTGCAATAAAACGTTTTCTACTGCTAAACAAAACACAAACAAAACAGTCACATTTTAACAACTCTGAAGTCATTAATTATGATGTCATAGAATCTGACAACTCGAAGGGTTGACTTCGAAAGTTGTTTATAAAAGGACCTTTGAAAAAGTTTCAAGCAGAACCTCTAAAGTAAGTAGAACTTAGACTATTATAACCAAAACCTTAAGTATTCTGATATTTGTGCCACAACACAGAAAAGTTACTTGACAGTGGATTTGCGTTAGGTGGTGAGATATCCCGAAATAGCTTCTTATCAATGAGCCTTAATACTGATTGCATGTTGTCTGATGGAAACTTGTACCCAATTCAAATTTTGATATACTAGGCTCAAAACTTAGTAGATATAATAATAATAACAAAAACCGACTCTTCTACGCCGTATAAACTTTACTTACACCCAATCTTCCACACCACCGTCCTGCAATAATCACAAAAATAGGTCCTAAATAACCGTTTTCTCTGCATATAAATTATATAAGTAGATATAAACGATGTTCCTAGAATGCTATTAATAAGCACTATGTAGTTCCTACCTGTGCTGTAACAAAAGCGTAGGTGCTCCAATAATATAAAACAAGTAGTAGTTTATTTCGTTTGATTTACTTTTAAGTAGTTAATGCTTTGTTGTGTACCGGACATGTAATGTAACAGAAATATCTAATAATAACCATGCAGGCAGATGTAACCGCAAGGTGTTATGACTCAGCAGTAGTATAGAAACAAATCATTAGTTTCTCGTAAAATTTACGTCCGGAGCCTTTGACCTGTCCATTGTCTTACACCCTGTTGTGTCGAGAAGGTGCTACGAGACACCCAAAGAATTTTCATTCGAATTCTTAACATCTTGTACATAAAGGTGCTTGTTTGGTAGCAAAGATTGAGGTCCTCAATCATTTTGAATTGTAGCATCACCTAGAAGTGAAAGTATTTTTCTCAAGAGTCCGGTTCTTTGGTAAAAGTTTCTGATGTAATAACTTCTTGGCTTTACACTGACGTGGTTTCTTACGTGACATCATTTTCTGATTATTTTGTTAAGCAGTATGTTCGAATAATTGGCTTAATTGAATATCTGAATAAGTCTTAACATTGAATACTTACCGTTAATTATGTTAGACCGTTAATTTGCCCATTCCTGTTAAAGGTACATTTTTTTTTCTCCTCGTAATATTTATATTTACGAAATAAACTAACCAATTAAAGGTTTAAAATAAACTATCAAAGTCATGAGTTTTTGAAATAATTTACTGACTTATGTATGTTGCTGTCGTAAATCAAGCCAAATTATGAATTTTCAAAAATAGTATGCTAAAATAAATAATTTTCATCTTTTTCACTAATAAAGTGATGATCGATATTTTTTTATAAACTACCTACCAGCTATAAAACTTAGGTACTGATACTTTACAAATCTAAAAATAATCAACTATAATTTCAATGGATCTCATAACTTTAATAAGTGTACTATCTATAAAAAAAATCAATTTCCTTGACCTATGTTCCATCATACATTAGTCAATTGACTGCTTTCGCTGTTGTAGCCAGAGGGCCATCCGATTTCTGTATGTCTCTTGTTTTATGTAACATCCCCTCTTAGCAGTTCTATATCGTTTTGCGTACGCTAAAACTCGTGAATCATCAATTTAAGTATTTCAGGTTATAAATTTAAGGTTGATATTTGCTTGCATAGTTTTATCCTCAACGGTAGTAATATCTTTGGCGTAGTAAGCCCCGTCTACGGTTCATACACCTTCGCATACACGCTTTTACACATGAGTACTTTCTTTTTCTTCATATCACGAGGTGTTAAGGTTCAAAATTAAACGTTTTACAAATTCACGAACCGGTATTTTGCCGTGTCCGTCAGCCGCTCCACAAAGTTACATGATGCGCCAGAGAAAGTTGTATCACCAGTTCGTGTAGACCTTATGGCGGTTGAGTAAGGTTTATGTTTGCTATGTTTTTTAGTTTTTGGATACTATGGTGTGTTTATGGTGTTTTAAAGGAAAAGCTTCGGATGTGAACCGGACGCAGGAACGCGTGAGAAGTGAAATTTCTTTTTTTCTTAAAAGAAGGATGTCGTGGGTGCGTTTGACACACATACCATTAGTGATGTAATACTTTGTGTAACTTAAACGTGTACTTACATATAATCCATTAAAGGAAATGCGTAGGTCAGTGTTGGCACTCTCGAATCCTGGTGGCTTTTAAATAGTTAGCGAGTTTTCTCTTCAGCTATGCAATTTTAACTTACAGTAGTGGTTTGAAATAATTCCCTTACACCTTGGTCTATTGAACCAAATAAACATGACACTTTACAATAAACGAGAGTATAAGTCAGTCTCAATGTAAACCTTGATTCATAAGTCTAATTTAATGTAGGTATTGGTCCATAAAAACAAAATACCTACTTACTATGTCCGTTCGTGTATGGTACTTCGCATAGTTAACTATATTCTCATGTGACCTCCAAATCGGTTAGTTCATCTAGTACTCACTTTAAATCTATGGTTTAAGTTGTAACTTATTTAAGTACTTATTATAACTGTAACGTAAAACTACGATTTGGGAGAAAAATTGAGATGGAGTTTAGTTTACGTTATTGGCCCACTATGCCCACTAGTACAAAAACGATTTATTTTATGAGACGTAAGTCCTCAGAAAGTAAAAAAATGTATTAAACTAATACTAATAAGTAAGTAGTATGTTAGGGCTTGTGCGGCGGCTGATTCGGCCGAGGATCACAAAAGGCGCAAATATAGTGGTCTCGACAGAGCTTACCTATTTGAGCCTTTTGGGGTGGAGACCTTGGGTCCGTGGGGAGCCGGTGCCCTCCGGGTTTTCAAAAATATTGCGGGCTTTTGATTGAGGCGACACGTGACCCAAGGGCTGGCTCTTATTTAAGCCAGCGAATTAGCATAGCTATTCAGCGTGGCAATGCAGCCAGTGTCTTGGGCACGCTTCCGTCTGGTACTGGTCTGGAACAGTTGAGTTACCTATAGGCCGTTTGTAACGGTCCTTAGGTAATCTGACTGATTCCTTTGTACATAGTTAGTTTAATTGTACTTTTTATTGAATAAATGTTTATTGAAGAAAAAAAATTAAAAGTAGTACTTATGTTAATCTTCAAAAATAGTTACTTCTAACACTTTTATGGCTGGTGCAGCGGCTGATTCGGTCGAGGATCACAAACGTCGCCAGTATGGAAGCCTCGGCAGAGCTTACATAATTCACCTTTTCTGAATGGGTTTAAATCTTGGATCTATGGGTAACCTGTGCCTTCCAAGTTCCCTGTGATTTCAAAAATATTGTGGGACGTTTGGGAAAGGCAAGAAAAGAAAGAAAGAAAAAAGGGAAAGAAAGGGAAAGTTTTATTTAGGCAAGAAAATTAGCATTGCTACACGCTTCCAGCTGGTTCATAGTCTAGTCCAGGATCAGTTGAGTTACCTAGATACTATTTGTCAACAACATTTTTTTTTTCAGCAACAGGTTATTTGCAACAGCCCTCGGGTAGCCCGGATGCTTCCACTGTAAATTTACTCCTATTGTGTGGTTTAATAACAAAATGATTGATGAAATGATACTAAATCAGTATTAAGATGTACTACTAGATAATTGAACAAAAATCAAACTGCATTGTTACAATAAAATAAATAATAAAATAATTTGTTTTCGCCTTGTGAAAAGCTACAAGCAATACGAACCGAGTCTTTTTAGAGTACAGTGTACAGCTAATTTATCGTGGTTTTGGTAACGTTAAAAATAATAAATAAGAATGCATTAAAACATTATTTTGTTTTTTTTAGTATTAAATAAAGATTTTTTGTATTATTTATATGCATAACTCGCTCGCTATTAAATCTAACGCAATAACTTATAAAATACATATAAAAATAAGTAGCTTTTTCAGTAAGTGATTTAGTGTTGCTTTTGAGAAACACATATTTTAAAACAGAAAAGTCAACCTGGCTAGTGATCTACTTCCGAAGTCCGGCGCCAAACGGTTTGCTGTGACCACTAGACTAGACAAGCCTAGAGGTCAATCGATAACCCATCATTTATTAAATAGGAGTGCGCTTTACCTTTATCTTACCTGGTTTCAAGTTACGATAAGGTGGAAGGTGGAAGCGCTCATCTCTCGGTATCCACAACGCAATTTTTTGATAATTTGAATATCATCAAACCGAAACACAACAAATTAGAATTGTTTTTATGCTGACAGACTTCGGTAAGATTGTGGTAGCCATTTCACAAAATTGAATGAATGTTATGAATCAAAAAATTGTACTGTACATACACATAAAGCTAGGTAACTTATAAAAATCATAATAATATATATACTAGCTTCTTAGTTATCACGAATTTAATATCACAATATGACATCTTAAAAAAATGTCTTGTGTCACAGAACATGTGAAAGTGACACTTGCTAACCTAAAACCTGTCTCAGCATACCAAGTCTGACACTGATAATGATAACCTAAATACTTAACCTCGAAACTCAAGTTGGATGACTTTAGCATCGCTGCTCCCTTGAATTCTGCGTATAACTTGTTTAACTCGATGGGTGCTGTAAAACACTCACGGTGTGTTTTACATAGAAAGCGAGACGAGCAGCACCCAATGAGTTAAGTTAGGTTTGTAGACATTCTCAGGGTTCTGTACACAAAGGGCGCCAACGGGATCCTAGTAGTAAACCTCCGCTGTCCTTCCGTCTGTTCGATCATATATCTGTCAGCGGTCTCATGAACTTATAAGTAAATAAGTGTTTTTTTTACAGTGTACATACTTTTAGTGCATTTTTGTAACAAAATATATCAGAAATATTTTTAAGATATTTTTGCCTTGAAATGTGTGCCAGACTGTGATCTTTAATTGATTATCAGGTAATGTATACTATGAATCGCCTCTGTGATCTAGTGGTGGGCGAACTACTCTAACATCTAGGTCCCGGGTTCGATCCCCAGGGGTAGTACAATATTGTACTTGCTATGGTTGGTGTTGGACTTTGTTTAAGTCCGCCTGGCTAAGACCACCATCTAACCTAATGCTGTCTTCATAACAACAATTCTAAAATTGTTGTGTTCCGGCATATAGAGGTAAGATAGCCAGTTCCTCATACTGTTGAGGATTCCGGATGAAATGCGGTTCCACCTTCAGCCATAAGCTAACTTTATTTTTTAAATAAGGTGAAATTAAGGCCAAGCGCTTCCCCGTCGTACCTACTATAAAAAAAAAGGTAATGAGTTGTCGGTGTTATCTATGAACTATATGAAGCAGTTGAGTTATTCAAGATTCTATTGAGAAAGTGAGGCAGCCAAGACTGCAGGATGTGGGTTTAGAGTTACGTAACAGATGCTATACGGAACACTGGCTCCCCGTGATGGTTTTTTTTTTAAATTACACTTAATCTCTCAGTTAAGGAACATTATACTTCATATATCATAAATACTTGTTTTAAGTGTTCAGGTAAATTCAATGCAAGTAATTTCTCAGAATACAATACTAGTACAAGGCTTAGGGTCAACTATCTAGTATATTTAATATACCTGAGTAAATCAAGTCTACGAAGCAGTATACCTAATGTACTAGGAGAATTGAGTCAGGTAAACACAGGTCTTTTTTTATACTACTTAGAGACGGAATAAGCATGCAGCCCACCTGATGTTAAGTGCATATCTTGCCTATAACAAAGCCTTACTTCGCAGGTCACGTCCACAAAGAATAACCTACGCGGCACTGCATTGCATTAAGGAGGCAAAGGTGTAAAGCCTCGCGAGCAATTTCACCGGCAAGCATTCCCATTAGACCGTCACACAGCAATACCGCTTGGCGGCCGAAATAGGTATGGTTCTATTATCTTGTAGACGTGTAGACTCTTATAGTCTACGGCAGGTATGTTTAAAGTACCACACAACAAGCCTACGAATCAGATGCACCTAAGTGATCTGTGGTCACCAATCCGCCCGCTTAGCATGGTGAGAGGCAGTTTAGCAGTGGACATTCAGTGTTAAGGTGCACGATTGCACTCAACGAATAGCACATAATCAGGCTAATAAGTAAATAACTGTGCGTTCCAGTAAATAAAGTGAAAATTAAATCCTGTTAGGTAAATAGAATCAGAGTGAGAAAACACGGTCGTATTTATAGTTCATTTATTAGCGGTCATCTTTTATCATTGATTCAGATATTTATGATAGCCTTTTAGACAACAATATCTATAGATATCAAGTGACACAATCAATAAAAATAACACACAAACACAATAGCAATCCTCCATAGTCTAGCTGTACTTATATCACAATCATGAATGCACTACGGTAGCTAGTAATAGAATGTGTAATAATGTGCACAGTAAAATATTTTTGTAGTCAATTATAATTAAGCATTATTTATTAAAGATAAACATGTATTTGATATTACCAAGTCCATACAACCTAGTTGTTATCTCGAAGTTTTACATTTTATAGTTTACTACCAGAAAAATATAAAATAATGTAGATTTATGGATGAATTTAAAAAAAAATGAGACATTTTTTTAAAGCAAAGGGTAGGTTCTTGACCTTCATGCTACCTGATTTTTCATGTTATGATAAGGCCGAAGTTGGAAGCGCATTTCACCCGGAATCCTCAACTAACTCAGGAAGGCTGTCTTACTTCTAAATGCCGGGATACAACAATTTAAGAATTGTTGTTATGGTGACAGAATTAGGTAAGATGCTGGAAGCTAGCCAAGTGGACTTACACAAAGTCCTACCAACAAAACCAAGCACGATATTGTACTCCCCCTGGGGATCGAACCCAGGATTTCTGGATCTAACACCGGTGGGTGACCCACTAGACCACGGAGGCGGTTAAAAATAACGGCCTATGAATACGGCTCGTAGACGCAACGCACGAACAAGCTTTTTTCATCTCATCTCACTTGTTAATGCTCGTGCATGATCGACACAACGAACGGTTCTTAAATAACGAAACGACGCATTTACACCTAAGCAAGCGATGGTCACCACTCTATAAGTACTTGTTTTTATTCTAGAACAACTAGAAGAACTTTCCACTTGGCCTTCATCTCACCTGGTGTCATAACTGTATATATAACTATGTTAAGGCAAAATGTACGCACTTCTCTCGGAATCCACAGATTGACCGTATAGTCAGTTTCGACAGCTAAAACAAATTTATCGAATAATGAAAACTATGTCCAATAATAATTAACATAATATATATAATATATAATATTCGATCTGATTTGTTGAACTGGACTTTGAGCACTACAGTGCACAGGCATTCCGGGAATGATGTAAAGACCTCAAAGCTTACAAAGATTGGAATTTTGAGATGGGATTGTAAGGGCATGTATCTTAACCGTTATAGTTACAGGAAAACGTTATTTTAAGACCATCCATAACTTTTTGTTACATTCTGAACTGCATTCAGAGATATTGAAAAATTTACAATCAGCATGAAAATGGTAATTTACTTTTTTTGATGCCAATCAATCTTGTTTCTCAAAAGGATCAAAAGTCCTTACTAAGCCGACTGATGTTTGAGTAGGTAATAGAAGTGCCAGAAATCGCGAAAAACGTTTCCCATACTTTTTCTGGAAATATAACTTGTTACAAAACGATCCTATTTCTTACTGTAATAAACTCCTTGCGGCCAACTGCATTTAAGTACCGAAACTACGGTCGGTACGGTTAAGACGAAAGACCGAGTTTTTATGTAGGTTTACATGCACCTTAAGCAGTATTAATATATATAATAGCCGGTGCCCTCCGGGTTTCGGAGGGCACCGGCCAGCGAATTAGCATAGCTATTCAGCATGGCAATGCAGCCAGTGTCTTGGGCACGCTTCCGTCTGGTACTGGTCTGGAACAGTTGAGTCCTTAGGTAATCTGACTGATTCCTTTGTACATAGTTAGTTTAATTGTACTTTTTATTGAATAAATGTATAAAAACTAAAAAAAAAAAATGAATAAGGATGTATATTTATATATATATATATATATATATATAATAGCATCATAGAAATTTCAGTAAAAACAGCAACCCTAGACAATAATTTGAACTTCAGACAAACTGACTTATGAAGCTAAAACGCACTACATTACAATAGCTGTTTTCGTGTCACCTTTCTTTGGCTTGTTTGACCCCCATTAAATGAGTTAGTTCCAATGAAATAACTAAAAGACTAACATTTGCACTGGTCTGTAACAGTTGAGTTTCCTTTAAAGACCACCCGTAACGGTCCTTAGTTAGGTATTCCGACCATTTCCTTTGTACAGTAAGTTTAATTGTAGGTACAAATTGGTTGAATAAATATTAAGTTTGAATTATACGTAACTTAAAAATACAATACAATACAATACAATATTCTTATTTGAACACCAAATGTAAATAAAATTATGAACTAATTCATCTTAAAAAAAATGGGCGGTCTTATCGCTAAAATTTATTTCTTCCAGACAACCTTTGCATGGACAGAACCAGGAGGATGTAAATATGGACATATAATAAAATATTTGAAAAAAAAAATACGCAGTATACTTAAACTAGCATCAGCAGATAATAACATATAAAATAGAATACATACCTATTTAATAAGCATGAATACATATGATAAAAATATATAATGTATCATATTTTATAGGAGATATTTATACTAATAATTATCTTTATTTTAGGCGAGGTCCATATTCACATCCTAAATTACAATGCAATACAATAACAAATTCAAGTCAACACTAAAAAATATAAAATAAATAAATATTTTAGAAATTAATATGTCGTATACATTTTATTTTATTTCATTTGATTTATCAGGAAACACAAACAGTTATGCTTCAACATATTAAATGTAACAAATTATATATAAAACAATGGTTACTAGGCACAGAGTTATATAAATATAACCCACAAAGTTAATCAAATGTTTACTTAGTGAAATTAAATTCGCTACTAGAGAGATACTTAGCTAAAAATATATAATAACATGATTTTTATAAGATTAACTAGAGTAAGTTTCATATTTCAAGTAATCAGATAATAATCATTTGAAATAATAAAATATTATTAAATAAATTGAAATTTCTTGAAAAATATATTATTGTTATTAATATAAAAAGGCTTAAGACTTTTTCCTCTTTGAGGATTCACCTCTGATCACTACTCAAAGCTTAGACGTAATATTAAGATCACCTACTAGGAAAAGGTACATTATGAACGACTGGATTTGAGCTCGCAACCTCTAGATCGAAAGGCAGGTCCATTAACCAATTGGCCACAGAGTCGAGTCTAGTAACACTTCATATGGCACTCAATCAATCGGGACGGGGAACAAGAAAAGAAAAAATAGAGTTTCATATATGTTACGTTCATTTTCGTGGATGCTAACCGCCTCTGTGGTCTAAAGCCCGTTGGTCGCAGATCCTGAGGTCATGGGTTCGATCCCCAGGTGGAGTACATTATTTTGGTTGGTTTAGTTGGTGGTAGGACCTTGTTTTAGCTACCACCATCTTTCCTAATGGTGTCGCCATAATAATAGTTCTTAAATTGTTGTGTTCCGGCATTTGGAGGTAAGATATATAGTTCCTCAGTTTGTTGAAAATTCCGGGTGCAGTGCGCTTTCACCTTCGGCCTATAGCTTGAAAAATTAGGTGAGATGAAGGCCCAGCACATCCAAATAATAATTTAAAAATCTAAGGATTTGTATGCTTTAATAAGCTTTGTCAAGCCTCATAGCTCAGTTGGTAGCGCTGCCTTCTGCGCTGCAGGTTTTTCATTTCGACTCCCACCCAAGACCAACATTTGTGTGTGTGTGAGAGATCTTTGTTCTGTGTTTGGGTGTTGTATCATTTTGGTATGGAAACATATGTATTGACAAAAAGTATTTATGTATTTAATGCGTAATCTAGTTCCCACATCTTGCAATGTTATGCTGGGTTTAAGACTATATATTTTTATTATAGCGCTGTGTGAAATTAATGTCCTGTAATAATTAATTATTGATGATTTATTTATTAGCGTTTATATTTGCACCCCTTTCTTGCTCCTAGAAAAATAATTCATTTAATTTCTCTATTATACATATTAAGTTATAGGTTTTTGTAGTGTGTTGATAAAGTTGTAAATAAATATGTCACACCCTGAAAATGTTTGGGATTTACAAAATAATGAGAGCGTATATGAGATTAATGGTTTGTGATGAAAATTATAATTTTGCAGAATCATTCATTACACAAAACTTTCGATCACCAGAAGGTTTTCAATTACAAATCACTTTTTCTTTCTTTGATTATAATATAGGGTTATTGGTTAGTCACGTATGGCAGCATTTACACCTAACACCGGTGGGTGCCAAGCCAACGTTTGTTTGACAACATTTTGTTTCATCATCAACATAATTTTAGCCCACACTCGTCCACCGTTAGGCGGGCCTAAAAGGGATATAGGCCTACCTCAAGCGACGTCACAAATTAAGATGCCTCTTTGAGCCTCTTTCATCCATCAACATTATTTTATAATATTGCCAAATAGCACCAAATTTTAATGTACAAAGCTTATAGAGTGCAATAATAAAGTGTAGTGGGGGTATCAACTTTAATGTTGAATATCTCACACTTGCGATTCGCAGACATGTTATTATGGCTGAATAACCATAGTAACTGTAACAAATGTTGAGCAGCCTAGCTTCTTGCTGAGTCGGTCATTGACCTGTCCAGACCCACAAGGCCGGCATAACAAGAACTGAAATTTCTATGATGCTATTATATATATATATATATATATATAAATATACATCCTTATTCATTTTTTTTTTTAGTTTTTATACATTTATTCAATAAAAAGTACAATTAAACTAACTATGTACAAAGGAATCAGTCAGATTACCTAAGGACTCAACTGTTCCAGACCAGTACCAGACGGAAGCGTGCCCAAGACACTGGCTGCATTGCCATGCTGAATAGCTATGCTAATTCGCTGGCCGGTGCCCTCCGAAACCCGGAGGGCACCGGCATATATATATATATATATATATATATATATATAAATGTATAAAATAAATGTATAAAAACTAAAAAAAAAAAATGAATAAGGATGTATATTTATATATATATATATATATATAATAGCATCATAGAAATTTCAGTTCTTGTTATGCCGGCCTTGTGGGTCTGGACAGGTCAATGACCGACTCAGCAAGAAGCTAGGCTGCTCAACATTTGTTACAGTTACTATGGTTATTCAGCCATAATAACATGTCTGCGAATCGCAAGTGTGAGATATTCAACATTAAAGTTGATACCCCCACTACACTTTATTATTGCACTCTATAAGCTTTGTACATTAAAATTTGGTGCTATTTGGCAATATTATAAAATAATGTTGATGGATGAAAGAGGCTCAAAGAGGCATCTTAATTTGTGACGTCGCTTGAGGTAGGCCTATATCCCTTTTAGGCCCGCCTAACGGTGGACGAGTGTGGGCTAAAATTATGTTGATGATGAAACAAAATGTTGTCAAACAAACGTTGGCTTGGCACCCACCGGTGTTAGGTGTAAATGCTGCCATACGTGACTAACCAATAACCCTATATTATAATCAAAGAAAGAAAAAGTGATTTGTAATTGAAAACCTTCTGGTGATCGAAAGTTTTGTGTAATGAATGATTCTGCAAAATTATAATTTTCATCACAAACCATTAATCTCATATACGCTCTCATTATTTTGTAAATCCCAAACATTTTCAGGGTGTGACATATTTATTTACAACTTTATCAACACACTACAAAAACCTATAACTTAATATGTATAATAGAGAAATTAAATGAATTATTTTTCTAGGAGCAAGAAAGGGGTGCAAATATAAACGCTAATAAATAAATCATCAATAATTAATTATTACAGGACATTAATTTCACACAGCGCTATAATAAAAATATATAGTCTTAAACCCAGCATAACATTGCAAGATGTGGGAACTAGATTACGCATTAAATACATAAATACTTTTTGTCAATACATATGTTTCCATACCAAAATGATACAACACCCAAACACAGAACAAAGATCTCTCACACACACACAAATGTTGGTCTTGGGTGGGAGTCGAAATGAAAAACCTGCAGCGCAGAAGGCAGCGCTACCAACTGAGCTATGAGGCTTGACAAAGCTTATTAAAGCATACAAATCCTTAGATTTTTAAATTATTATTTGGATGTGCTGGGCCTTCATCTCACCTAATTTTTCAAGCTATAGGCCGAAGGTGAAAGCGCACTGCACCCGGAATTTTCAACAAACTGAGGAACTATATATCTTACCTCCAAATGCCGGAACACAACAATTTAAGAACTATTATTATGGCGACACCATTAGGAAAGATGGTGGTAGCTAAAACAAGGTCCTACCACCAACTAAACCAACCAAAATAATGTACTCCACCTGGGGATCGAACCCATGACCTCAGGATCTGCGACCAACGGGCTTTAGACCACAGAGGCGGTTAGCATCCACGAAAATGAACGTAACATATATGAAACTCTATTTTTTCTTTTCTTGTTCCCCGTCCCGATTGATTGAGTGCCATATGAAGTGTTACTAGACTCGACTCTGTGGCCAATTGGTTAATGGACCTGCCTTTCGATCTAGAGGTTGCGAGCTCAAATCCAGTCGTTCATAATGTACCTTTTCCTAGTAGGTGATCTTAATATTACGTCTAAGCTTTGAGTAGTGATCAGAGGTGAATCCTCAAAGAGGAAAAAGTCTTAAGCCTTTTTATATTAATAACAATAATATATTTTTCAAGAAATTTCAATTTATTTAATAATATTTTATTATTTCAAATGATTATTATCTGATTACTTGAAATATGAAACTTACTCTAGTTAATCTTATAAAAATCATGTTATTATATATTTTTAGCTAAGTATCTCTCTAGTAGCGAATTTAATTTCACTAAGTAAACATTTGATTAACTTTGTGGGTTATATTTATATAACTCTGTGCCTAGTAACCATTGTTTTATATATAATTTGTTACATTTAATATGTTGAAGCATAACTGTTTGTGTTTCCTGATAAATCAAATGAAATAAAATAAAATGTATACGACATATTAATTTCTAAAATATTTATTTATTTTATATTTTTTAGTGTTGACTTGAATTTGTTATTGTATTGCATTGTAATTTAGGATGTGAATATGGACCTCGCCTAAAATAAAGATAATTATTAGTATAAATATCTCCTATAAAATATGATACATTATATATTTTTATCATATGTATTCATGCTTATTAAATAGGTATGTATTCTATTTTATATGTTATTATCTGCTGATGCTAGTTTAAGTATACTGCGTATTTTTTTTTTCAAATATTTTATTATATGTCCATATTTACATCCTCCTGGTTCTGTCCATGCAAAGGTTGTCTGGAAGAAATACATTTTAGCGATAAGACCGCCCATTTTTTTTAAGATGAATTAGTTCATAATTTTATTTACATTTGGTGTTCAAATAAGAATATTGTATTGTATTGTATTGTATTTTTAAGTTACGTATAATTCAAACTTAATATTTATTCAACCAATTTGTACCTACAATTAAACTTACTGTACAAAGGAAATGGTCGGAATACCTAACTAAGGACCGTTACGGGTGGTCTTTAAAGGAAACTCAACTGTTACAGACCAGTGCAAATGTTAGTCTTTTAGTTATTTCATTGGAACTAACTCATTTAATGGGGGTCAAACAAGCCAAAGAAAGGTGACACGAAAACAGCTATTGTAATGTAGTGCGTTTTAGCTTCATAAGTCAGTTTGTCTGAAGTTCAAATTATTGTCTAGGGTTGCTGTTTTTACTGTAGTTTCATAAAATTGTAATTTTTAGTGGAACCCTCATTCAAAGTCACAATGAAAATAACCCAGCGGACCTACTATACCATCGGCCATTCTCGGTAGTAGAGTGGTTAAAGTGAAAATATACAATCCAGTAGTAATTCAGGTATTGTAAAGTCTAATCTAGTAAAGTCCGAATAGTGACATCTATTGAGCAAAAGTATCAATTATAAGAATACTTTATAAATTCTGCTTTTGTACAGTTAGTTAAATTGAATTCAATCTAGACGCAGACGTGATGTATAGATCTGTACAGGCGGTGACACAAGTGTCTATCTTTAACAAACCAATAAATTTATTGTTCTTGTTAATACGTGATAATCTTATCGTAGGCCCGTTTTAACCGAAAATCTCAAACATCGATATGCTTTACTGCTTTTGTGGACTAGTGGTATGCCCACTTGTGTCAGATCCATAAGCCCTTATTTCATAGGACTTCATTCTGTCGCCATAATAACAATTATTATTATTTTTTGTGTTCTGGTGTTTGGAGGTAAGATAGCCAGTTTTTGTGCCTCCACCTTCGGCCTTATCATGACTTGTAACCAGAGAGATGAAGGCCAATCGCTTCCCAGTCGTACAATGAAATAAAAAAAGTGGTAGAACATTGTATAAGTTTGCCTGGCTAGCCTAGCTACCGCTTAGTCTGTGGCAATAACTTTGAAGAAATCATAAATTGTTTTTTTCAGCATTTATGGGTATGACAGCCAATTCCTTAGATTTTTCGAAGATATATTTATCTTGCTGACCAAATACTTAAAAACCATATTATTCCTTACCATAATCACCATTCTTACCTTGAAAAAATAAACATTTTACAATTGTAGTGCGGTCAAGTAAAATCGATGAAATCTGAAAGTGAAAATCTATACACCAAACACGGGAATTCATCAAATTCAATATTGACAACAATGAGAAATTAGTGAAAACCGACAGCGTTCAAAACATTATCTAGTAGATAATTTTGTATGCTGAATTTATTGATCCATCTCTATCTCATAAAGATTGGTCATAAAATTGACAAATAATATAAAATAATTAAAATATATAATAACTTGTGTCTGTCTTTAGGGAATAGCTTTTTTTATTAAAAATCCATAAAAAACAGCCTCAATTTTTTTATTTACCAATTTAGGGTTCCGTACCCAAATGTGGCCAACGGGATCCTGTTAGTCCGCAAAGTCCGTCCATTCGCCGAAAACCCCCACGATCTTGATGAGAGAACGACTGAGGAGGAGCAAGTTATTTTAAATAAAAGCACTACTTTTTTTAAGTTTCCGATGAGTTTGTTTACCTCTAAGCTAGCTTGAGAAAGGATTAGATCTCATCCTGGAGCGAACCATCCCAAATAATGTCGTTCGTAACCGAGAAAAGCCGACGCTGGCATTTGATATTAGAATAAATTCTCACATTTGATTGATCAGCATAATGGTTCCATATCACTTTTGACAACCACTACACCATCCAACTGCATAAATGCATCGGTGCATCCCTCTCAGCAGCTCCACTGTACCGTGACTCCAAGCGCATATAAACGCTTACAGTGATCTAGTTTCGAACACAGTACCCATAACGTCGAAGTGATCACGACATCAAAATGGTACCCCATTACCTCCTCATCCTAACCTTGGCTATCACAGCCAGCGCTAGAACCGCGAGCAAGGTTGAGAAGGAGGAGTCCCTATTCGGAGAGCTTAAACTTGCATACGACACTTACAAAGAGTGCAGTGGTGATGACATTCCTCACTGTCTCAAGCAGAAGCTGGCGAAAACTCTGACCAGGCTTGCGAGGAGCGACGAGCTGAATGTACTTAATGGGGTCACTATCAAGAAGGACAAAGATGCCAAGGTTGAAGTCCTGGAGGAGGCAGTGCCGAGAGGCTTGGACGAAAACTCGCTGGACAACCTCATTATGGACAAAATCATCGGATTTATGCAGTCTCATACCTTCCAGGTAAAACTTTTTTAATTTAGTGGTCAGCTCTTGACACTTGCTTATGCAAGGAGGTCTACGATGTAGCGAACCTAACCAGAAAGTTATAATACTCTCTTCTTGAAGATATAAGGGTTGTAGCACAGCGGAAATACAGACGCTGAAAGCTCATTTCAAGTTTTTGCTGCAATTATTTTTTTAATCGCAAAGTTCTAATAAATGGAATATCAACCAGGTGGGGATAATAATTAGCTATGCGTCTACTAGGGTAAGTTGCTATAAGGGAACAGTGTACTTTCAACATCACTTTAGTGGAGTCAGAGTTATGCTATTCGTAGAGTGGTTTTTATGTTTGCAGTTTTTTCAACCAAAAATCGTACCGACATAAAACTGAGGAGCTTTTGACATCAAGATCAAATAATACTACAGAGCTTCTGAATTAAAGACCCAAGACTCGGAAGCACTGCTGTTGTTTTTTTTTTCATTTTAACGTACTGCCGACGCGTTCACATGGAAACGGTTGCTAATTTTAGGGTTTCGAACCCAAATGGTGATAATAGGACCCTATTACTAAGCCGATGTCCGTCCGTCCATCCATCCATCTGTTTGCAAGCGGACTGTATCTCATGAGCCGTAAAAGGTAGACTGCTGAAATTGGCCAAAGCGTATTTACTATTATCGCTATAATAACAAAGAAACATACTCCCATACAAGAAACGTGATATATTAACGATTTTCTTTTGGCGTAATGCAACTAGGTGTAAAAAAATAATAACTATAGTCCATATTTTAATGCATAACCACAAATACTAAAAATCAGTCAAGCGTGAGTCGGACCTTTACGAATGCTCCATACGAATTGAAAAAAACATTATTCTTGAAATGTGGGATGGAATTCTTGGTGTGCGTGTCTGACTCGCACTTGACCGGTTTATTTGACACGATTTCCTCTTTTTCACTCGCGCGAGCATCACATTATATAGGAAACACGGACAACATGCAGTCTGATTCTATATCAAAACTGAATCCATTTGAAATTAGCATTAATATTTCGTTGGTTTACATCGTTTTTCTATGTTATAATGTTATATATTAATAATGAATCATTTAATAATTAACTCTTCTTCTTTAATATATATATATATATTTATCTTGGTACCTCGGTGCTTCTTGATTTTTTTGCGAACAATTCGCTTCGCATTGATATACGTATACCGTTATACGAGTATTACTCCCGCAATATACAATTATATTTGTCGTGTGTCATTACAGATATGACTGAATGCTTAAAGTAAAAGTATAGTAAAAGAACTAGAGACTGAGGATTTTCACATCTTATCATCATCATTTTAATCATACCTATTGATTAACCCAAAACTAAGCATAAATTGTAATATAGTAGTAGTATCTAGCTTTTTTGTGAATATGTAACACGATACAATGAGAATATAAAGTCAATTCATCACACAAATGTTTGTCCCAGTAGGGTATCAAACCGACAACCTACAAAATTAAAAGCTACTACCAACTGAGCTGTCAAGTCTGTTTTACACTAGTACAATCTCTGACAAGTCAAAAAATAAGATTTTTTGAATTTTGGGCACATTGGGATGCATGGTATACAATCGATTCAAAATAAAAGATAAGCTTCGCTTTTCCCTATTTTTGTGATATGTAAACGTACCAGTTCCATTAGAAGTAGGTGTGATCTAACTCCTAGTGGTCTGCCCCGGGTAACAGAATCGCTGGATTTCGCTAGTGGCTACAGCTGAATGATTACAACACTGGTAGTACCTGTAAAGTCCTACTGGCTGTCCAGTGCCGTCGTCGTTCTGTCAGTTCTCGTTGATTTTAATACCTTTATAATAAATCGGTTCTCTCCCATGGCATACTTAATGTATCAGATATCACGCGTCAATTTCCATACACGCACTGTCCACTAATTATAAGCAATGCGATGAAAAACGCATACCCGACTCGCCAGCGTAACCGCTTTCACGTAGCATCTTAGTAATCATCAACTTATCTTCACTTTTTTTTACACACTCTATTTAGCTGATTTCTTACTCGTCCAGCCTAGTTAGCGGTTATAAACGTCGCTTCGTTTAATTGGTCAAGGTGAGGACCGCTTTCAAAGTTCCTGTGTGTCCATGAATGGTTCTTACGTAGTTCTGTTATGTTACACGACAAGGTCAGTTTATTGTTGTCTTCAGGAGTTGTCAGGTTGGAGATTTCTGAAAATCGTTTAAATGTTTGTGACATGGCGTGTCTGGGGTTAAATAACATGCTGGACATTACGGGTTAGAACATTGATTTCACACAGCAAAGCCCAAACCAAGTGTAGCTACGAGTATGTTATATGATAACTATGTTACGGATATAAATTTGGTATTATACTTTCTTATCAAACAATATAAACACACCCAAACTAATGTACATCCAATAAACGTTTGTTTTGGATTGAAATCAAACCTACAACCTTTCGTGCAGATGGCAGGGACCAACAGAGGCTTATTGTTGGAAGTCGTTTTCAAAGTTTTAAATATAAATGTAATATAAATATTACAGGACATTAATTTTACACAGCGCCATCTAGCCCCAAACTAAGCATAGCTTGTAATATGGGAACTAGATTACGGATAGAATACTTAAATACTTTTTGTAAATACATACGTACTATATGATACAACACCCAAACACAGAACAAACATCTATTTTCATCACTCAAATGTTTGTCCTGGGTGGGAATCGAACCCACAGCCTACAGCGCCGAAGGCAGAGTTACTACCAACTGAGCTATGAGGCTTGCCAATCAGGCTTATGACTTGACTAATAAGATCATAGTTTTTGAGCGTTTGTGAGTTTCGTGGTTTTCAGTTCATGTTTTTGATGTATGCCCTCACAAGTCTTGGACTTGAATTTTATGATAAGTTATTCATAGTTCATAATCATTTATTTCTCGTGAACCTAGGTATAAAAATGTGGTAAAGCTTGGTATATCTAGGTCCAATTAGCATACTAATTTTCTTTGTCAAGTTATTTGTTTCTTGAAATTAATTTACAACATAGTTCTTGCTTCTCAACTAGGTACCATTTTATTTTTTATTTAACGACGGGAAAGCGTTTAGCCTTTACCTCACCTAGTTACAAGTTAATATTGCCACTTATTAACTTTTATTAACTTTTAAAGTGCTAACAAACTCTTTCTTAAGATATCTTTGCTTACTTTGATTTTAACCCTTAATTTGCTAGTAGGTATAGTCTTCGCTAACTAAACTAATTGCTAACTCCTTAGACTCAGTAAATATTTTCTTAGATTCAATGGAGAATTGGCTCTACTCGTATTCTATGTGCTGTTCGTTTTCCCTAATGAGATTAAATAAAGAATTAAAATACGTTATGGGTACTTGGCCTTCTTCGTTAGTCTGCGTCTTTGTTGATCTTTAATAGAAATGTCAGACATACAACCTCATCCAAATCTGGTTGATATTCCTTTTATAAGGACAAGGCGCTACCAAAAATCATTATATATGCGTACTACAAGAATTTGATGATGTTTGTTTTTCCACCTTTCTAAAAGAGTCAATAATGTTCTGGGTTGGCTTCACCTTATTAAACCTCAAAGTCAAGAGCTAACCTTTCGCAAAAATATATTTTCTTAGAAATACCCCTTCACAAAATTAAATTTTTAGTTAACCTTTATTGTTTAACCCTATGCTTCTATCTTGCTACTACAAGAGTGGTTTCAAACAAAACTTAAATATTTTTTGTATCTTCAATAATTGATCCTTTATAAGACTCTCTTTATCAGCGTAAAAACATTTGTTTAATCCTTATTCCAGATCAAATTCCCAGTCAGTTCAGATCTGGAGAACGAGCTTGAAGAAGGCCGCAGCAGAAGGAAGAAGATCGCCCCTCTCCTTGCGATCCCCATCTTGATTGGAGGGATGTTGGTGCCCCTCGCTTTTGGAGCTCTGGCTCTGCTTGCCGGCAAGGCCCTGATTGTATCCAAGTTGGCGTTGGTGCTGGCTGGTATCATTGGATTGAAGAAGCTGCTGTCTTCGAACCATGGAGGTGGACATGAGTCTCACGAGGTCGTAGTTTCGGCCGGCCATGGTGGCTCTGGGTGGAGCAGGTAAATATCCTATCATACATCATACATAATTAATAATAGTATATACTAAATCTTTTAAATTATGTCGCTGACTGTCTGGACAATCAACGCACAGCACCTTGAAGACACTTTTCAGGGTAGCTTAATTTATAACCTAGGTTTTGGAAACCTCTCGTCAGGAACAAAATATTACTTAACATTGATGTCACAAAAAGTTTATTAGTGAACACATTCATTATTAGTTACGTTATCTCTTTTACAAAAAAAAAGACAACAACGACTGTTGAATGTTTTCATGCGTTGGCAGTTTTCCATTTAGGTTTTTACTAAGTATTAATTGTAAGGTCAGTAAATAAAAACGTTTTTCTAAAAAGATACCGTTTTCTTTTATACAGTAATGTCAATAAGGTTATTTTGTACCTAATTTTTAGTTCCATCGTCATCGAAATAGTAGCAAAATAATCTTATAAACCTTATTTTGCATTGGTTCTAAGTCTGTCTTTGAATATGTCTTTACTAGATATGATGATAAAAAATATTTGTCTATTTTTTCAGGTCATTCGATAAACCTCACGACTTAGCGTACAGTGCTTACTCCCAGTAGCCAAAGGACCCACCAAATATCACGAAAGAAACGGAAGTTTCAACCAAATACGTATCAAAGAGTTATTTTAATTTATTTACAGAGAATGGATGAGAAAAAGTCTGCTAAGATTATAAACTAATAATAAAATGCCAAAAATCAATTTATAATTTCAAAATATAATTTATATAATTATCGCGTAATATAATTTTGGGATTATCAGTTGCAATTTCTTTGGAAACCACAACGGATATAAAACACCGTGTCAGAACGAAACGTAATAGATTTTCTTTTAAATAAACAAATTAAAAAACTGACGTAATTAATGATATATTTTCAGATAGTCAGTACTTCGTGGTCAGTACTCACAGTAAGGTAACAAAATTATAGTATTGTAGTAAACGAAAGTGCGAAACCGCCTGTTACGTTTCGTTACGTTTCGTTTTTGCATGGTAACGACCAACGGCTTGCATGTAATGGATAAAATGATATATTATTTACAACTAAATGAGTTAGAGAAATTACTCCAGTAGTTTCTCTAAGCATTTGTCATGTACCTCAAATACTCTTGGATGTTGGAAAACACTGCCTTAGACTTAAATTTAGATCTAATAAATGTAGTTGTATATATTTATAGAAGGTATTTGATTTGTATGATATTTTGACTTTGGAGTTTGCTTTAATATTTACGTATAATATATATTCACTGCCATTTGTAATTCTTTATTATGTACTAGATTGGAATCAAACATGAAGAACGTATTTATGTCATTATTATTTATTTTATATTTATTATTGTATTCATATTTATTTATCGTTTATATATTATAATACCTCGTATAACCATGTATACATTTGTGAGAAAAATAAATTAAATATTTATATTAAATATATTATAACCAATAATAATAAGATGTACATATGTAAATAACTATTTGTATTGCATTTATTGAAGTTATATGAGTAAATAATATTATATTTCAAAGAGTATTACAATGGCCAAATAAAATGTATTTAATAAACCTATATTTATTGTGGATCTCATATATATTATATTACTCTTATACTAATTTATAGCATATATTTTGTATTATATATTGTAAATATTGTTGTATAATTATTGTATTTCTAGTATTTTTTTTTCCATTTCAATGGTTTGGTCAAATATAATAAGCCAAACGTTATCAATAAAACTGTTGGTAATTTAACATTATTTTATTATTTATCCTCGTTATATTCGTTACCTGTATTAATAATCCCAGTTCATCCTACTTATACCACAGAAGTGAATATTTTTTTAGATTATGCATAATTTTTAGTACTTCCCCATTATTCAAAATATTATTATGACACAAAAATTCACAACCCACGACGGGACTCGAACCCGCGTCTTTTCCTGAAGCCGGAAACGCTCTAACCAAATGAGCTACAAAAATACGGAATCTACGGACCAAGTGCAATCACTTGAGATACAAAAATTAGTTTTCCCCATTATTAATATTTTAAATAGCTTTAAATATATCTCTATTGCATTATATTTCTAAAATAAAACATAATGAAATAGAAATACCTACTCCTTAATAGGAAAGAGAAAAGTAAGGAAATTAATAATATATGTATAGTATGTATGCAAGTAGACAGAAAATATTGCCATTTAAAAACTACCTTAGAAGCTTACATAAAATGCAAACCAGATATTTATATATAAAAATAATATATATATATATGTATATATATATACTCGTATATATGTAGCTCAACCGTTGTCGTAACATAACATTCACTAGAAGTTTCCCCGAACTAAGATCTCGTGATGTCTGGTTTAATTGTAATTGACTAACGATAAAAGTGTGATTTAATTACACTACACCTTACAAACATCCCATTTAAAGGCAAACACAAATGGATTTCGAAATTTGCAGTCTCAATCCCTATTTCAAATGATATTTCATGTTTTCACACATTTTCAAGACTTAAATCTTATTTGCCCCATTGCAAACCATAATGAAAATACAAGGGTTTCAGTGAATTAAAAGAAAGTTTTTTTTTTTTTATTGTACGACGGGTAAGCACTTGGCCGTCATCTCACACACTGGTAACAAGTTGAGATAAGGCCGAAGGTGTAGGCGCACTTCACCCGGAATCCTCAATTAACTGAGGAACTGGCTATCTTACCTCTGAATGCCGGAACACAACAATTTTAGAATTGTTATTATGGCGACAGAATTAGGTAAGATGGTGGTAGCTAATCAGGCGGACTTAAACAAAGTCCTACCACCAGCCAAACCAAGCACAATATATTGTACTCCCCATGGGAATCGAACCCGGAACCTCTGGATCTGAAATCGGTGGCTTGAACCACTAGACCACAGAGGAGGTTAAATTTTATTTATAAATTTAGTTAATTGTGAAGTCAACCCCTTTTAAAAGTCTATCCCACAAGACAAACCAAGCGTTTTAACCCACCTTGCCCACTTTGTTACCAAAACTCAAAAGTAAAATATACATTCAAAAAGTAAAATATATATTTTATAAATGTGCAGCCAGATACTCTTTCAAAAAACATCCCACAAGCCAAAAAACATCTTATCTCACTTAACACCCCATATTTCTTAAAAACTATCCCACTTATCAAAAATCTCTCGCGAAAACCAATTTTTATTTGTGGTTTAAATTTCATGAAAATCGGATAATCTGTTCGAGAGATATGCCATATCATACATTCATACATACATACAGTGCCGGATTTCCTAACTAAACTCGGAGATCTCGTTTGCTTCGCTCACTCGATCAATTTATCTGTGTGGGCATTTTTTTTTGATGAAGAAGCTATCTGGCACTGTCTGGTAACTCTCTGTCTTAAAAATGATAACCTACCCGGAATGTCCAAGTAGGTTTGCTACAAAACCGATTATGATATATTATGACGAAACACAATGCGTATTAAACAATGTCAAAATACTTTCCCATAAACAAGGTTACTCAATATCATTTTGCATAGACCTACATATACGGACGGACAATGGAGCACATTCTACTTATAAATAATTCAGGAGAGACTTGTGATGCCTAAGCATTAAGACAATAGCAAGGAAATTGTGTCAGCAGGTGAAATGATTTAGGAATAACCAAACACATGGGTCTTCTTTGTGTTGGACGTGGCCCTCAATCCGAAGTGCCTGGTTTCGATTCCCGGTCAGGACACTTTAAAGTGCAGTCGACAATGCACCTTAAAAAACATTTCAAAGGTTCATGTTATTACAAACTTGTATTTGAAAATGGAATGTATTGAGTTTCTTTCAGAGCTTGTTTGTTCCTTCGCCGTGGTGGTCATGGCTTAAGATTCGACCCCTCAAACTTAGTTCATGGTTGTCGTAAAAGCTGACTATGGGATCTTGCCAGAAGAAATGCAGCAGTTTCTTTCTGTGTATCAAATATACCTTTATTGCGATCACCAATCCAACTACCCCTGTAATATTTATCTATTTGAGTAGGTACACGGGCAAACTAAATGTCCATAGCCCATGTCCAGTATAAATCATATCATACCATCTACCTCCAGTAGGCAGTATGATAATATGATATACCTAAGATAGTTATAAAAGAATCTTGAGAGAGATATTGTCTTGGTCAGGTCGCAACGATCAAGTTTAAGGATACGCATTCCAAATATAATGACAAATCGGTAGAAAGTCGTAACTATAGTGATTTTTTGATGATTCATCCATCCTTAAAAATCACGAACAAATTCCAAAGAGTCGCTGCTATTGACCTACTTACTGTTACACAACAATATTCAAGAAATGTAGCAACAAAAAGCTACGCCTTAGATATAGGTACCTCTTCTATGTAGAGGTTTCATAAACAATTTTTGTGTTATACAGACAATAATAACCAAAAAAATAATACCAAAACCGGCAAAGTGCGACATGGGCTCGTGCACCGAGGGTTCCTTACAAACATGTAGGCTAGGTAAGTATTTAAGTTTATAAGTTCGCCCACCGAAGAGTTTTTCAACAAAAACAGACTTAACTTTAACTCTTTTTAGGGTTAAGCTCGCCTTTGACATGTATTTTATTTTTTTAGTTTTTCTTTATTATTATGTTTATGTGTGCAATAAGTATAAATAAATAAAATAAATAACTTTGCCATTCGATTCCTAGATACGGTTATCGCACCGACCGCATTTGATAAGTTTGTGATAGTAAATTCATTTTTTTTTTTTTATTAAACTACATAATTATAGGTAAATGGTTTTATTTATTTTTCTTTACTTATGCTATATATTTTATATTACATTGCTTTATGCCAAGTTTCATGATTCAAGGCAACGGTAGAAGTAGCCCTGTAGGTGCTAATTCCCGCAAATGAAATGAAAATGAAGTCACAAATGCGAACATACGAATATATTTTGCGACATAAACAGTCATATCTTTTGATTGCGTTGACTCCCAAGTTTGATTTATTTACATTTACAAGAAACTATCTACCAAAATAAAAAAAAAAATTGAATCTCGATACCTCAACGGATTCTTGAAAAAAACGGGTCTTGACAGACAGACAGACAACAAAGTGTTCCTATAAGGGTTCTCTTTTTCTTTTTGAGGTATGGAACCCCTCAAAAAAGCGCCCATTAATGCTCTATTTTGTATAAAGCCTTCTCCAAATTTGGTGGGTTTTTACTATCACCATGCTTGACAGGCGGATTGTCCTTGCAGTCAGGGTGCTAATTTTAACGACATCCGTGGGATGAGTTGAGCGGTCGATTTTTATGCCGTGACCGCTGGCTGGGTGTTGTTTAGTATTCGTTTGTATTTACGCAGCTATGTTACGACCCTTATATCTTATAACATATGCTTATCAACAGGAATAAATAATGGTTTCCATTTCATGATTGAACCCTAAATAATAAGGTTACATCACGAAACCATGGGCTCTTTTTATTTTAAAAAGAAAGTGGCTTACATACAGACATACCATTACATATTATTATGAGGTGCCTGTAGGTACATATTTAATTGAAAAAAATACGGACTATGCTATTATATCTTACTGATTCCCTACCTAAGCAAGATTGATACATTTTTTAAGATACTATATTTTGTTTGAAAATACTACTAGAACATATTATAGGCAAGGACATTCATTTCACACAACGCCATCTAGCTCCAAATTAAGCATAGCTTGTAATATGGGAACTAGATTGCGGATAGAATACTGTATTGTAAATACATACACACATACTAGGTATATAATACAACACCCAAACATTGAACAAACATCTATATTCATCACACAAATGTTTGTTGTTGGGCAGGAATCGAACCCACAACCTACAGCGTAGAAGGCAGAGTTACTACCAACTGAGCTATGAGGCTTGTTAATACAAAAAAATAGAGGTACATACAATCTCCTAAATCACAAAATCAGAAGTCTTCGACTAGATTTAAATTTCTAATAACCTAACATCGATATGATGTATATTTTTTTATACATACGAGTATTTACAACAGAAGATGTCGGTTTATCAAAGGACGGTTACAAACGGTCTATCTTATCAATAAAAAAATACAAACATGAATAGGGGATTTGGTTTTCCAGCTTCTTAAGTAAGATGTTATATGCTTCCGAAATATAAGCAGCTTTCGATAAGTTTCGATTTCTACAGACTTGTCAAATTACTGGTTTTAATTATTTTATTTATGCTCTACGTTGATTCGACAAAGGTATCTTGATACGTTTTCACTAAGCTATTTTTAAATAAAAAAACACTCAAATATGTCATTATGATATTTTAAAAACCTGTCAAATATTTTTGACAAGTCTTTATTTTATTTCAAGAGCCTCCAACAAGATTTAGGCCTTCCCAAATGCCAAGATTGGTGATCGCAGTATCACTTTTAAAGCTACTTAGGTTAACGGAAAGTTCATTTAAAACGTCTAAGGTAAAAAATATGTGAGACATGAAATATACCTTTGCTATAAATTATACAGTACAATAGTAATTTTGATTGTACTGTAAATATTAAATATACAGTAGGTAGGTACAACTTCATCAATTTACTAAGTACAAGAGAAGCAGAAAATATAAGAGCCCGAAATCATTCAGCTGGTACTGCCATGGCTAAAATCTTTTTTTTTATTGTACGACAAGGACGCGCTTGGCCTTCATCTCACCTGGTAACAAGTTGAGATAAGGCCGAAGGTGGAGGTGTACTTCCCCCCGAATCCTCAACAAACTGAGGAACTGGCTATCTTACCTCTGAATGCCGGAACACAACAATTTTTTTAAGAATTGTTATTATGGCGACAGAATTAGGTAAGATGGTGGTAGCTAGCCAGGCGGACTTAAACAGAATCATACCACCAACCAAACCAAGCACAATATATTGTACTCCCCATGGGGATCGAACCGGGGACCTCTGGATCTGAAATCGGTGGGTTGAACCACTAGACCACAGAGGCGGTTAAAATCATAATAAAACCTACAAAAGTTATTTGATAAACGGAAAGTTACAGTCAAATTAAATTGAGTTTAAGACTTTCTTGCTCAATGTTTACCGACTTAACGAACCACATTTCATAAATTTAAAAATGGTAATGAGCGGAAAATAGCTTGCCAAGCGTAAAGATTAAGGCAAAACCCTAATTTAAATCTATAAAAAAGCTGCATTTTAGAAACCAAACTATGATTAAACACGATTTTGTAATTAGTAAGCGTCATTATACAGACTTAAAAAAAATATTAAAGATATTCTATAATGCTTTATGCCTTACCAGTCAATAAACTATGTAGTAATAATGATAGGAATTGGTAATTCTAGAACTAAGAGCGTAACCACGCCGCTCATACACAAGGTAGAGATGAAAGTAAATCTGTTTGATTAGCACTAGGTAGGTACTTATCACTTCTTTGTCTCATGGGAAGAGAAAACTTTTTAGGTTAAATACGTTTCTGTAAGAACAATGTAATTACGTGTAATTTGTCATTTCTCATAAACCATAGGAAAGATATCTCAAGATAACTTTGAAATTGTTATTAATTGTAACGATCTTGAAGAAAAATAAAAATATGTGCTTAAATACTTTGAGAAGTAGGTATTTATGCTGCTTTCTCATATATAAATTTATGTTTTTTATATGTATAAAAAGTCTTTATGAAAATTCTCAAAATGAGCTATTATTTATATTTGATTTTGGTACTTACCAAGATTACCAAATCTTTATTGTGTTCTATCTTTTAAGGCTTCAGGCTTATTTATTTCAACATTCATACAAGCAATACAAACTGATAAAACAATAATACACAATTAAATTCAATGTCCAAATCCTAAAAGTATCAAAACCACTCGGAAAACGTTTCACGCTCGTTTTCGATCCGTCTGCGTTAGCGCTGTCATGTCATCCTACGTAAGTAGCGCGACCATTGATCCGTGACCATGTACTTGACACTCACACAGACACAACACGCACACAAGAGCGCGCCTTACACTGTGAATGAATCCCAAAAAACGTACACGCAACCGTATCACCGTAAAATTGTTTCGTTGGGCACCAGCTTAATCGTTCGCTTTTGGGCTCACTTTTCTTGACCGCCCGCTTGCATCAAGTAGTGGGGTGAGAGGCTTAAAACAGGCTCACTTATACACCGTGGCCACACTTTGTGCTAAGCTTTCTGTAGGGGTAGTTTGATCGACATGAGGCGCTACGTATTTGCCCTAGTTTTGGTGGCGGCGGCGCGAGCCATGCCAGCCCTGGACAATGAGGTCAACGATCCTGGACTAGTCGGGAGCGTGATCGGTGTGGTCAAAGAGTGCGTCGAAGGAGACATGTCTCTGTGCT
Source organism: Venusia cambrica (assembly GCA_951394065.1). Taxonomy (NCBI): domain Eukaryota; kingdom Metazoa; phylum Arthropoda; class Insecta; order Lepidoptera; family Geometridae; genus Venusia; species Venusia cambrica. The sequence continues at coordinate 3,325,356 of OX596040.1, read as the reverse complement.
TGAAGGTGTGGACTGTGACAAGTGATATTCAGTGATCATGATAGTGAAGTGACTAGCTACAACGTTTCATTTTTGGTTGCAGGAGAAGGCTTTGAAATATGCGGAATCTTTGACGTCAGCGCGGGAGATGAGCATTGCTGATGGTCTTACTCTTATCGGCAATGGATCTCCTAGGTCTGCTAGGTCTTTTGAGCCTCTACCCGATGAGCCAAGAGCGAGGGAAACCGTGGTTGAGTCAAGGCTGATCGACTCTGCTGCTGAATTTTTGGAGAACCATGTCATCCAGTTCAAACTGCCCACCTCTGCTGTAGAGGGCATGAAGAGATCTCTTGAGGAAGGTATGTATCAGATTATTTTAATAGAATATGAATGTTTCCGTTTCATTATTTTAAGGAAATCTGGTTTCTATTTTAATTAATCTCAAATTGTAACTGAAAAATAAGTTACTCTTTACATTTAAATGAATGTTATTTGAGTTTAAATAAATCGTTTCAGTTGTGTTACTTACATATTTAAATACAAAAACTAGTTGCTTAATAAAAGTTTAGTGGTTAATGATAAATTATTGTAATTATTCTGTATGAAGATTCTATGTATGCTAAGCAGCGATAAATGCACGTAACGGTATTAAAATGCACGGAAAGATCTCTATTTAACAAGAAATGGAGCATAATAGCAAACACTATGGCAATCTTTTAATGTAAATTTTTTTTTTAATAGAAATTATCAAAAACAATATTACCTATATTTTCAAAGCAAACAAAAGAATCATCAAAGCAAATATTTAATTATATGAGATGGAAAATATAATAATCAGAATCTATTCAATTACAATTTGTTTACATAATAACATACATAATCTACACAATATAAAAAGCTCAAATATGTATGTTATAAAATAAAACCAAAGAAATAAATATAGAAATATCGTTAAATATGTATTTATGTATGAATTGTATCATGATCATAATCACGGATACTACTCCAAAAATAGTTCAAATAGATGGAAATAGCTGAGTCGGGTTTTTTGGAACTTCTTACCAAAATATTTCATAGACAAAATAAAACTAAAAGCTTAGAAGCTTATGGCTAAAGCTATTCACCTCCAAACTAAAAAAGAGCACAAACGTGCAAACGTAATTGACGTAAATCACGGCAGCCCGTCAAAAATATTCGCACTTTCAATTTCAATAGACAATCTTTACATAACCAAATAGCGATGCTAAGTTGTAATGTGAAATGATACATTGATGCCTTTCATTAGTGGAAATGATGCGAGGCAATATATATTTTATTAATAAATAAATATATTAGGTATATTTCCTAAAACGTTGTGGTCGCTAATCCGCCTGCCAAGCTTGGTAATTATGGCAAGATCATAAAAGTGCCGAAAAAAGATAGATCGAGTGGACATCAATAGGCTGTTGAAATAGAAGACCTGATTCATTTTGTAGCCCCAAGTTGATTCTATTTGCAGTCCCTGGTTTGTGACTATGTGAGTCGCCACCAAAAGTCTTTAGAGGTATGCCTCTAAAGACCGCAGAATTGACAGCTTTACGTGCTCATAAATATTTAATCTTATGTCATAATTAACTGGCCTATTAGACAGTCAATTTAAATCCCGCAATGTAATCACTTACCACAGGACAAACCCCACAAACGATCACCCACCCAGTAAAAAAACCTTAGTAAAATGACAATCATAGTTTCAAACACATGAGTGTAAATTTTAAGCTACTGCATAAACGGTTTACTATAATAACTTTATGAATGAAAAACGCTACTGCAAGTTAAATAGAATAAATAAAAAACGATGGCTACTAAACTAAGAAGACCAAGGTCAAAATAAAAGACATGGAATAGGAACCAACAAAAGACATATAAAAATAAAAGACAACGATGCTATACAAAAAGGAAACGAGAAAATAAAAGAAATTGATTCGATAACGCGCGAACAAATAAAGTTAATGATAAAGAAAGAAACCAGAACAACGATCTAATTGAAAATAAAAAGTTAAACAGCGGTTAAGATGAATTCAATGTTAAATAAATAGAGCACGACGGCGGTGTGGCTGAGATGAGCTAAAAACTATTCAACACCTGCGTTGCGCTATACGGTACGTTGCCACTTTTCTGAAATAAAAAAAAACACTTTATGCAAATCATTCTAAAAAAACTACTGTGCAAGTGAATATTGATTATATTATACATCTCAATAAAAAAATAGGATCACGTTTAAACATCAAATCTACCGCCTGTTTGGATTGCAACCAGCTTACATGGAGAAAAGCACGATCTTCGGGCTGGTTAATTTTTTGATGATCCATTACAACAAGCTACAACAACAAAATTAAAAAGCTGCACAAGGAACTTCATTGTTTTAAAGAATAAAGAGAGATCTGTACCCAATGTGCCATCGGACTCATTTTACTAACACTTCTTTGTACGTCCGCAATCTAACCGGTCTCACAAGAGTTGTATTATAACAATAAACTGTTTTTTTATTAGATAAAATGCGTTATTTTTCTTTCATCGGCGAATACAACGTTCATGTAACGTGGCTCTTAGCGCGTATTGCTTACATTCGTTTTATTTCCGGTTCTCGTTTTAATCGAGTTCTTTTTTTATATGTACTTTTTCTTCTTTGTGATGTAACAGTATGAGTTATTGTTATTGCTTGTTATATTTTGCGCATTATTTTTATTGATATAGAATAGATTACGAAATTATTGTCATTGTTTAGACTGAAGGCATTTTGTAGTGTCGTAATCTAGAGGATTGAGTGTTATATAGTATACACAATGATTTCTGATAGCACCACTTGTCTTAAAAAAGGTAAATTGTACAAGCTGGGACAATCTTATTTTTAAATCTTAGAAGCTTTAGATTTCGAATCTAGGTTTGATAAAAGAAGCACGGAATTTTTAACCTCGTTGTCAAATAACCTTTTAAAATTCTAATGAGTTATCAAAACTATTGGTGTGTGTACTTTCACTTTTTCCTTTGTATGTACGACACCTGTGATTGATTTACACGCAGTTCTATGTCAACGCCTAAAGTACACTCAAGCACACACCTGCATAAGCTAGGTTTGATTGAGAAGATAACGGTTTGTTGCCTTGGGCGTTTTCTTAATGTACGACTATTTGACAACTGTCAAGATTTCGGTGTCAGTACCGGTAAAAATGAAAACGTGTATATCGTTTCTTGTGACTCGTTATGACAAATATGTCCACAGTGGGCCACGGCTTTCTATATTCCTTTCTTCCTTTGGATGTCATTATAATTAGATTGGAATACACTAAAGGTTACATCTTCAAGTGTATCTCTATATGCAAACGTTTTAGTAGAAACCAGGAGTTGGGCATAAGTGTAGTTGGGTGTACACCATCACTGTGATCAGCAACCTTTTGGATCAGCGCAGTGCAAACTCCATTCGTTCGGTTACAAGTACTGCCGTGGACTTTTTATGATAGTTACAATCTTGATAGTAATATCTTGCACATACTATTTATCAAGACTTGTTTAACCCTTCTCGGAATGACAAGATAATTCTCTGACACGTGCTACTGATGAAAAGGAAACATGTGCCACATCGGAGCAAGGTCACAAGCTAAAGCCGGTAGTCCGCATACCACATGCAAAATTGCAAAACGTCTTACTACATTCGTCACTGACTAGGACAAGAAAGTAGCACCTGCATTCCCCATTCGGTCATTAGATTATTCCATTACACCTGTACCACACGCTATACGAACTCAAACAAATTAAACCTTCTTGCTTTAATATTAAGATTTAAGAAAATACCGTCTGATCGATCGGGATTTGCCTTATTATGCTACAGAGAATTAAGTCCTGTGCTGACAGTTTTAAGAGTCGTATTGCTGTGGTGTTTCATATTTGTTTAAAGTAGTTGAAGTGCTCTTGAACAGTAGAGTCCTTGGCAAACCGGAATGTGAGCAAGTCATCGTGAAATCGAGCTATAACTAGCCGCTCCCCAGACTCGTCTTGTCTCTAAAGAAAGCTGCCTTTCGAATGTACCATTATGGTCTTGTCCGGGAAGTGATTGAACGTATAAATTTCTATCATGAAAGGTGTTTATTATATTTATGGTGTTTTCCCTTTGAATGCTACCTTGCTTGGCTTTAATCAATTTGATCCATGGAGCTTTCATTAGGCTTGTATAGATCTACCTTTGTTTTTTTCTCTTAGAACCTTTAGAAATCTTATCATGCAATATTAACATCGCTCAATTGGAGAACTATATGAATACATTAAAACTATTTTAACTCATTGAGTCCTGTCAAAGACGGTGTGTTCTTCATAGACTGCTAGAGGCTGAGTGCAGCAAGCTGCTGGCAAGCTGTAGGTAGTTTTAGCTAAAAAAAAACAAAAAAGAGTTACAAGGCTATCTATAAATAATTAAATAAATGAATGTTACTTGACATTCATTTCACACAACGCCACCTGGCCTCAAACTAAGCATAGCTTGTTATCTGGGAACTAGATTACGGATAGAATAATTAAATACAAAAAATCTATAAATCTAAATATAAAATACGATATTGTACACAAAACTATAGGAAGATACTAAAATAAGTTTAGTTATTGAATTAATAATATTGTTTATTGAAACTAGAGCTAAAGCTCTCACAGAATACAGTGGGCGGTCTTATCGCTTGAGAGCGAGCATTTCTTTGCAGTTTCTATAAGCTTTTAGGATATGTGAATTTATTTAATATAAATTATGTACGCTTGAAATCATTTAGGTATTTAACCAAATTCTATATTACGTAGTTTTATGGAAAGTCTGTGGTAATAGCAGAGGTATGTTTTAAGACAAATATCTATTTGCTCTGTCAAAATACCAAAAATCATATCTCATTAAGTAGACTTATGATATGACAAAGGCAGTAATTTGGGCAATTAAAGTACCGACAAACAATGCCTGCCTAAAATTATGCATTACACACAAGATAATGTGAAAGTGTAATCGTGGTCGTGGGGTCAACTAGATTCCATTTAACTGATCTAATCTACAGAGTGTTTTCACGAATCTTACGCTATTCACACTCTTTCAAATTTGGATAAATGTTCAATGAGATGCTGTATTTCTTCGAAAGTTGTTTGATTTTTTCCTACATTAGAGCTATATTACCAATGGTGTTATTTCTATTTAGATATTATATTCCAACACTTAATTTGTCATATTGATAAAGAATAATGATGATTTTAAAAGATGAATAACACAGTGGAGCTACTACATTTTATGTTATTTTAATGTAACTGCTCTTATAACTTTCACTCATTACAGTAACAATGTTTATTTTCAATTAAAATTAATTAGCACTGGATTCAGTTTCACTTTCTTACCAACGCAATGTACACAAATCTTTATTAGGATGACGTTCTCTGTTTCAGCTCGTGGCAAGAAGAAGAAGATCAAGAAGCTCCTGCCTCTCCTGGCGATCTTGAAGTTGAAGATTACGGCGCTCATCCCTCTGTTCCTCGGTATCATCGCCTTCGCTGCCGCCAAGGCTCTGCTTCTTGCCAAGATCTCCCTCCTAGTCGCTGGTATCATTGCTCTGAAAAAGCTCCTCGCTAGCAAGCACCACGAGACTAGCTACGAAGTTGTAGCCCACCCTCAGCATGAAGAGCACTACGCCAGCAGTGGTGGAAGCAGCGGCGGCCATGGCTGGGGACGTTCCACCGACGATGCACAAAGCCTAGCCTATGCTGCTCACATCAAGTCTGACTAGAATCCGCAAGGACACCTTTGATCCATACTTTAACTTGTCGATGAACTAGACTTCACTGAGATTATTTATTTCTAGTTTTAGGTTGTATTTATTGAATAATTTATTACGAGTCCCCTTTGTAAGGGTGTTGTTGTTGTTTTCCCAAAATGTGAGGTTCTGCGTTTGTATGCTCTTGTTATACTAAATGTTAGTATATTCTTTAAACCCTGTACGGTATCCGTATTTGTGTATTTATTTTCTTAAAAATTTACTCTAAGTATATTCTTTATTATTTTATTTCTAGTCTCGTTTCGCTAAGTCCTGTATATATGTAGAATAGATTTTTCATTATTTCTTGTAGGTATTATAAAATACCTAGCCATATGAATTTATGATAAGTAAGGTATGTATATGTTATTGTGATATTATTTTTTATGTAATTATTTGTATCTTCTTAGATCATCATATTTAGTTATCCCTCTCATCATTTATTTATCATATATTACTTCACTATCATACACATTTTTCTATTATTCACATTATTATATTATAATATAGGTGTATCATATGCTTGAGACATATTTAATATTGCACTCTTTCCATTCTACTTTTCCATCTACAAAATACATTTTACATTAAGTCATTATTATATTTGATGTATTTATATGTACTGCTCACACATTTTCAGTTTTATATCATTATTATTATCACATATATCATGTCTATTATTTTATGTATATATGTTACCATGATAATTATATCATGTTTTATTTATAAAATTATGCTTTATTTATATAGTATAATGTTTCATATACGTTTTGTTAATAATTATTATATTAAAAATTGCTCAAAGTTTCGTACAAATAAAGAACTCCCAATGTTTATCTTGTTTAATTTGTTATAACATAACGAAAAAAAAAATTGTCGTTGAATTAATTCATACACATTTTTTATTGTACGCTGGGGAAGTGACAGTAGACCTAGTTCTCCTAATTGTAAAAGTTATAATAAGGCCGAAGGTGGAAAAGCTCTTCACCCGAAATCCTCAACAAACTGAGGAACTGGCTATCTTACCTCTAAAATGACAGAATACAACAATTTTAGAATTGTTGTTATGGCGACTGAGTTAGGTAAGATGGTGGTAGCTAGCCAGGCGGACTTAAACAAAGGCTACCACCATTTAACCTAAGTCAATCGCCATAACAAAAAAAAAGTAGAAATGCGATAGACAGTTCTTTAGACAGTTGAAGATTCTGGGTGAAGTGCGCTAACACCTTAGGCCATGATATGGCCGAAATCGTGGCAACGAAACCAGGTGTTAATTTTTTTTAAAGAATGATGAGGTTTTAGGCTAGACGGCTTTCCTTTTCACCTGACTGCCGCAAAAGGATGGTTATGTTTTTCGAGAGTAAACATCTGTATATATATATTCTGCATTCAAATATTAGATACTACATCTTTTGAAGGATGTGTTTTCAATAAACCAAAAAGTTGTAAATTTTGCAGTAGTTTTAGTTTTTTCAACATTTAACTTGTTTATTCATCTTATTAACCAGGTAAGGCAACCAAGCTCTTAACGTGAAACACACCACGTGTGTTTTCAGAACCCAACAAATTAAGGTGAAACATGTATTTTAGTTATTTATACATCCGCAGGGAGGTTTTGCCAATCTCCTTCTTTTTCGTTGTGCGTTAGATGTCGATTTTCCTAATTCTCGTTCACTGAGCCGCTTGGCTCTAGGTGGCCTTGTTGCTATGTTGCATTTTCTGCATAATGTTTGCAATACTAGCCCAGCATATGCCGGGGAGTTGGCCTCTACCTCATTTTGTCAGGAAAATCTAAAGGAGAGCCGGACCTGTTCTGCTGATTGGCGCTTCATGTATTAGCCATACCACCGAGGATGGTTTTCAGTAAAAAGAAGTATTTAGATATTTTTTCGAGACTCAGGATCTTGTCGACCATGCTGATCATTAGTCCTTGAAGGATGGGTGCCAGTTTGTCAAACTATAATCAACAGCAACTACACAGCAACGAGTATGCCCAATATACCATACAGTACTGGTGAACTAATCAAAGCTTATAAATATCATCAAAGTGTGGAAGAACCATTACAGATTTTAAAGCTTTTTTACGGAAAAAACTGCATTCAAAGTGAAGCTCTATGATGCCGCAGAGACAGATATACATACTAATTACACCCCTCATTTTAGTCGAGGGTTAAAAGCTACAAGTAACGAAATAACAGGAGCTGTTACAACAGTTTCGTCTTCTTTGTTTTCTAGAGACACATTTACACCCTAATCTGATATAGTCAGGTCAGGATAGTTACAAACAGTTGAAGTAAGTTAATTGACGAATTGATTAAGTATCAACAAGCTTCATAGTTCAGTGGGTGGTAGCTCTGCCTTCTGCGTTGTAGGCCGTGGGTTCGGTTCCCACCCAGGACAAACATTTGTTTGATGAATATAGATGTTTGTTCTGTGTTTGGGTATTGTATCATATAGTACGTATGTATTTACAAATAGTATTTAAGTATTCTATCCGTAATCTAGTTCCCATATTACAAGCTTAGTTTGGGGCTAGATGGCGCTGTGTAAAATGAATGTCCAATAATATTTATCATCAACTAAATGGGAACGATGGTACTGCAAAATACACATAAAACTGTAAATAATTATTATGTGATGTGATGACAATGCCAGCAGAACAAATAGCGTGCCAATTAGGGTCCAGCTAATGCTGAAAAATTGTCTTGTCTAATAACGATGAGAGAAGACGAAAAGACATGCCCATACCATGCATACGCACTAAGTCGTGGGTGAAGTTCAATTTATCGGATATCCCCTTTCTTTAAACTAACTCCGTTCGAACATATCTGGTTCCATGTGTTCTTACTAGATGGCGGTGTTCAGCAATCCTAAATACAAAAAATCCTTAGGTAATTTGTACACCTCATAGGGCTGGGCAATGGAATAGCTTGCATTTGTTAGCGGTTATGCCTGAATGATCACACCATTCGTAGTATGAACGATTTGACGTGCTTCGTTGAAACGTGAAAGAGCTAGTGCTTTCAGGAAAAGCTCGATCTAACAAAGGAAAGCTAGATAGCTCAGTAGTCTAGTGGTTTGCCCATCGGTGTAAAATCCAGAGGTCCCGGGTTCGAGCCTCAGAGTACAGTACTGTTTTTGGTTTGGTTGGTAGAAGGACTTTGTTTAAGTCCGACTGGCTAACTACCACCATAACAACAATTCAAAGTTGCTGTGTTCCTCAGACTGTTGAGGATTCCGGGTGAATTGCGATTCCACGTTCGGTTTTATCAATCTTGACATCAGGTGAGATGAAGGCCAAGCTTTTCCACGGCGTACAATAAAAAAAAACAAACCTAGATAGCAAGATACCATAATTTATTCGGCGTTTTCGGACTGTTCTGATAAACAACAATTCTGGGTTAGATATCATCAATCTGTGATTTCCACAGACGCATCCATTACGTAAGCGATAGCTTGCATTTTGTGGCTCCATTAAGTCTACTAGTTTGATAATGTTCTACAGAATCCATCACGAAATATCGGTCATACGTCCGTTTGTTAGATAATATCCATAATATATGCAATAAGGTATCGACTTTTTCTGTGACTAACAGGTTTGGCCGGAATCGAAAGCGTGCAAATTATTGATTTACCAAGTGATTTGAAATGAATCCTCATAACTTCCTATGGATTATTGCTGCTTCTGATTGCCTATGTCGCGACGATTGACTCAGCCCACAGATGTCGTAAAAGCTGACTAACGAATCTCACTAGAGGAAGCAGCAGCTTACTGCTATTATTTACAAGTCTCACAGTCAGTTGGAGTACTGCCTCTGGAGTCTAGTGGTTTGCTCACCGTTATCAGTTACGTTTTGCGGTCGTACTTCGTTCGGTGCAGTAACTGCGGATGTATAGAACGGGAGTAGACCCTCAGATCCAAAGGTCCCGGGTTCAAATCCCAGGGCAGTACATATTTTTCACGGTTTTGTTAGTTGTGTCCTCAGTTTAGATTGTTCTGCCTTCTTCAGGCAGTACAAGCCAGCTGTCAGATATTTGCAAAGTGCCAATGGCGTTTGACAATTGCTCAAGTAATGAGGCAGTACTCTAGGCTGACAGCTTAGCGTGTTAACAGTATAAGATTGTTTTATTTAATTCAACATTTCTTTCGGCTTACGCAATAATTTAGCTCAATATTCTCAAAAGAACTTCACGGCCAAACTCTTGAAACATTGATTCGTCTTGTTTAGACTATATTCTTTCGTTGAGTAAGCCCAAATCTAAGCCCAAATCTTTCTCACATTCAATTTACGAACATAAACGTACAAACAATAAGCGTGTCCATGAAATCAAAGCTCACGGTTCATTGTGAATTTACATTCAGGTATAATCCGCTAGATTAGACATTTGAACTAGATTTTTTGTTGCCCAAGTTAGAGCGCAAGCACTCGAACTTACCAAGACTGTACAAATATAGGCACTAGTTTTGTTCCATTAAACATTCATGTGCATTAATTTTATAATATCTGATGGTTGATGATGTCTAAAAATCTCTAGAATAAAGGTGAAGTAAGTAATTCACCATAATTTTAATTTTATAAGAATAATGGCAATTTTATTAACATTCAGCATGCGGCAAGTACTTTGGCCACGTTACATCTGGTTATGATAACGATCATCTAGGCTCAGAGTATCGTATCTTATTTATATATATCTTGCTTATAAAAATAAAATGTGTAAAACTCATGTCCTGTTATATTTATTAATTTATTTATATTGTTAAGATAATCTGGTTTCTATTTTCAAGTTGTTTTTGTTTGAAGTTTTAAAACTTAGCACTATAGGAGGTTAATAAATCACAATCACATATACCTAATCATAAAAGCCACACAATATTAAAGGCAATTGCATAAAAACATTTGATATAAAATGCCCCTAAAAATGGACAAGTACTTGTTTTTAAAGATTTACTGATTTTTGACAAAATAAAATCCGCTACCACGTGGAATACTACGACTTATCGTGGTATTCCGTAATTATGAATTGTGACCAGCATATTTTGTGTAATTGTCAAAATCCAAAAACAACGTAGGCAAAGTTGCGATTTACAACTGTTCAATTATATTTTCAAGTAGATTAGCACGTCTTTGATTTTGTAGCTATTCTATAACGTTGTATCTCAATGTTTATTCAAAGTCTGGGTATCATGACATGTCACACATTACGAAACATGATGACATAGCTTTCCTTGCAATGTAAGGCGGTGCCGGATCTCGGTACAGTCAGCGTATGAAATAAATAAAACAGTTATATTTCTAAATTGTGACAATGTATGGGCATAAAAGGAAAACCGTTGTAGCCCCAGTAAATAATAAAAGGCCCTGTTGTATAAATTGACTAAGAGATAAAGTAGAATACTAGATCATAGCAGCTCCATCGGATTATTTGATAGATAATACTGCGATCAAACCTGTATACCAAAGTTGGTGACTGGAACAAAGCAGGTGCATTGATATTAACGGTATAGTTTTTTTTTATGGAAGCAATTATATAGCCTATTATGTAACACTTCGTTCTAAAATTGGCCTATTTATTCTCGTTTTGAAGAGACCCATATTACAGTTTCAGTAAAAACTGACGCTGGCAACGCTTTCCACTCCTCGCATTATTAAATTGTTTGGTGTTACTTAAAGTACTCAGTTCATAGTATCTCAGTTCACTCAGTGGATACTGCTTGCATATTGTTATTTCCCATTAAACATCAACAGTAAGATTAAGGACCCATATTCTTCAATAAACGGCCATTTTGAAAGTACTTATATAAAATAATTATATTTATTATACATGTTTTATTTGTTACCTACATAACAAACAAAACAAATTGTAAGAACTAGATAACGGATAATAATAACGTTTTTTTACCTCTATATGTACTTAATATACAATATTACACCCAAACAAGGACAAACTGAAACTCCTTCTAAAAATCAAAACCTACAGCTCTGAGGCAGAGCTACCAACTGAGTCGTAAGGCCAGTTATTTATAGACAATTAAAACACAACAGTGCCTATAATTTCCTGCAGTACAGTGTAATAGTTTACTGTATTAGGAAGTGGTTATGAAGCCTAAGATTGTGAATGCGTGTATCATCGGTTGAATGAATTAGGTACTTGTTACGCTGGTACCAATTTCGGTTCATTTCCTACGCAAGCTATTATTTCCAATTTGATTAATTCAGCTTAAACATGAACCTAATATTTTTAAAATTAATGATTAGTTATGGTAAAAATAAAAACATTAACTGCCCATTTATGTCCACTAATAGACAGACTTCTTTCATGTATAGGTAAGTTCTAGCCGTAACCCAGTTCCTATATAACTAGCTATGCCTAGGTTGGGGCAAGCCCATTCAAGCGCCATCAAGATGGCGCTGTTTGAAATTAATGTCCTGTAATTTATTATCATTATTATGTACACAAAAAAAAAAAATGTAATAACTAAAACAGAAAAATATCTTTCATAGGCGATTATAACCCTTGAATCATGTAGATAAACAGACCTCCAAAAAAATAAGAGTTTGCACACACTTTACAGGCGGATAAGTCAACGAAGTTAACGAAGTTTTAAGTTTTAACCGCCTCTGTGGTCTAGTGGTTCAACCCACCGATTTAAGATCCAGAGGTCCCGGGTTCGATCCCCATGGGGAGTACAATATATTGTGCTTGGTTTGGTTGGTGGTAGGACTTTTTGAATTCCGCCTGGCTAGCTATCACCATCTTACCTAATTCTGTCGCCATAATAACAATTCTAAAATTGTTGTGTAAGATAGCCAGTTCCTCAGTTTGTTGAGGATTCCGGGTGAAGTGCGCCTCCATCTTCGGCCTTATCTTAACTTGTTACCAGGAGAGATGACGGCCAAGCGCTTCTCCGGCGTACAATAAAACAAAGTAAAAGTGCTAAATATCTGAGTTTAATATACAGAAGCATTTCTGATCTTATTTTGGTAAGATCCTCATGTCACCTCATACGACATCTGTGAAGAAATATGCAATAAGATTATGATTTTTGGTCGCATAATGGATGAAATTCTGAAAGCTCAAAAATGTTTTAGCTTCATGCACAGGAGTGCATACTATACAGGAGTTTCCATTATAAACTTTGACGCTGCAAAATCTCATACTCTTGTCCTGTCCCGATATGTCCATGAATCCAAAGTCCCGTCTGAACTATCAAAATTCTGAGTGCACCCCAACAACCACCTGCAACGGATACCTAACCTGAAAATGTTTAGTCTCTATTCTGATTTAGGCTCTACGTCGATTGTCAGTCAGTCAGCTATACGACAAATATTAAAACAAATAATACGCCTGGTAATAATAATAATAATAATAAATAATACAATTTTATTGAAACCCTACACCCCGAATGGAAGCTGCCCTGAAAATTTCAAGTCTCAAGGACATCTGGTCGGCTATGCGGCGTTGGGTATCAGCTAGATAACAATTTTAAGTATAAGATGCAACAATGTATAAATAATATTAATAACAGAGAATATTTATTATGTAATTTATTCATCTGACTGTACAAAATACCACAATGAATCTTATAATCACAAAAATGTTTAGAAACTTTTTTTATGACATGAGAAAATGAGATGAATAACGGAGTTGTAACGGTTACTGCTGTTGTAAGCATGGCGCGGTTATGTATTACGTTTATTTTTTAAGTTGCAAGTAATGCTCTGATAGAAATAAGCATCCTCTTTAGGGTTAAGTGTGATCTACCTACCAGTGGTCTAGACCGGGCAATAAAATTAATGGCTTTTGCTAGCGATTACCGCTGGGTATCACCAACTCTGGGGATAGGACCTGTAAAAGTCTTCAAGTTTCATGGCTAAGGATTCTATCCAAGTCCGGCGCCAAGCAGTCTGAAAAACTCGCTTTTTTTCAGAAAGTTTTTACAGTTTTTTGACAAGAGCTGACCCAGATTTATTTTTTGAATAATAACTTAAGCGATGATAATTAGAAACAATAAGAAGTCCTTACCTGCCATTATTACAATGTATCTTTGGGAAAGTAAGTATAAAACAATCCTATGCTAAAGGTAGGCACTACCAACCTTTAGCATAGGATTGTTTTATTCACACATATATAGGTACAAACCCAACTAACACAACTATACAATTACTAACCTAACCTACTTGTTTCATTTGTAATATTTTAAAATACACTTTGACCGTAGTCTGTCTTCTCATTTTGCACATTGAGTTTGCTTATTATTTAAAGGCTAATCATTTATATGTGTCTACTGCGGCATTAACGCATGGTATCAGGACAACAAAATGGAAGTTAAATAAAACTCAAGCCTTACTGAAATTTAAGAAACTTTGAAAATATAATAAAATGTGTTTCACTTCTTATTTTTTTAGTTTGTTTTCAAGAACTAAGTTTTTAAAAGAGAAAAACAAGAAATAAATAAATAAGAAAGAGGAAGTGTTATGTTCAACTTGCCTCTCATGCGTGGTGATTATGGTAAAATAAAAATGAATCATGTAAGAGTTACGGACTATGATATTAATTACAATACCTTCAAATAGAGAGTTAACTCACTGGGTGCTGTAAAACACTCACTCATAGCTCTCAGTAGCCAACGAGTTAATTTGCATTTCCTGTCAAGCTCGCTCCATCGTAGACTTCATGATAATCAAATATATATATTATGTATTTATTGTATATCTCCTATGTTGAGATTAAGATATATTCATTTTGAAAAATATGTTACAATTATGCCAGCAAGTAATTTTGATTAAACATTTCTTCGGATTAACTTAAACAGGCCAGAGACGTCGACTACAGGTACGTACCCCAACTTACCCCAACAAACCCCTTAACGGCTGTACCGATTTTTATGATGTTTTATGTACTCGTATGTTTGAGTGGGTATTTTTATGGTTTAGATTCACAATTGGATGCGGTAAGTGGAGCTAAAAATAAAAAGAGTGAAAAGTGATGTAAATATTTTAGTCTTTACTTTTACTCAAAGGGAAGTTAAAGCTCATCAATCATTTAACGCCACATAACAGAGAAACTAAACACTAATTTATGTTTAGATATTCAGTAAATACTTCGTTTACTTCGTCCTACAAGCCAACTCTAGAAATCTATTCTAAACATAGGAAATTGTACCTAAACACAGTGGAGATAAGAGTGGTTATGAAGAAGATGGGCATTTAAAAGGGAAATGTATGATGATTGGGTAAGGACTCTCTCCGTTTAAGAAGATGTCATTGTGATTCTGCGTGGACTTCCAAAGCAACCGCTGGCAAATTTGTAAACGACTTTAAAAGAAAAACATTTTACCTTTTCCTCTTAATTCTTTAAATTACCTCGGTCGTCATCCATTTATCATAAATATAATTGTCTCTCTTGTCACGTAATCTATGATTATCCCACTCTCGTTAGGATCGGCACATCATGTTACTTTCATCTATTCGATTCTATCATCCGTCAGCTCACCAACCTGTCATGAATGTAGATGTTTGTTCTGTGTTTAGGTGTTGTATCATTAAAGTACGTATGTATTTACAACAAAAAAGAATTTTATGTATTCTATCCGTAATCTAATTCCCATATCTATGCTTAGTAGTCTACTACTAAAAATGCTTAGTAGTCTACTACTAAGCATAGCATATAATATGTGAAATAAATTTCCCGCAAGAATCATTTATTTATTCACTCAAGCCTAGTCCTCTTTCACGCAAACCATCAATCTATTTTTCGGTCTTCGTCTACTTCTAAATTCACACACAATATTTTAATTGTAACCTAACCAGTTATGTTTTATCTATTCAGGCATCGGCGCTATTTTGCAGCGTCCTCATACATTAATTTCTAATCTCATTTTATTTCTTATACCTAATTGTCTTTTAGTTACTTGATGGTTTTTCTTTGATGTGTGACTTTTTAAATCAACTAGGAGACGGAACAAGCAAATAGCCCACCTGATGTTAATTGCACTCTTGCCTATAACAATGTCTGCATAGGTCAAATCCACAAGGAACATAGCCTACACGGCACTGCATTGCGCCCGTCAACTTGAGGCATGGTGTTAAGTCTCGCGTGCCCGTAATTTCACCGGCGACCATACTCTTCAAACCAAAACCTAGCAATGCTGCTTGGCGGCAGAAATAGGTATAGTAATAGTAGTTCCATCCGGACGCCCTCAGCACAGAGTAGCGCTTGTGTGGCTTAACATCAATCCTTGTCTATATTTAAGGTAATTTTTTTATGTTGTCTACGGAAAATAAAATATATGAAAAGAAAATAAATATTAGATATATGACGTTAAGTATTGTATGTTTGTACTTTTAGCGTATTTTTTTTTGACAATATATTGTTATATTTTATCATAATATACATAAAGAATTTTCATTCATTAATTCATTCATTTAATAAATACCCAGTCGATCGTTGAAACTTGTAACTTGTTAAAGTAGATAAGATTATTTGAATTATATATCGTTCCAGGTTATGGATAAGACCTCTGAATATTTCTTTTTATTTATTATACTAAGGGGAAGCGCTTGGCCTCCATCTCAACCTCCTGGTCTCTCCTGGTTACAAGTTGAGATAAGGCCGAAGATGGTAGCGCACTTCACCCGGAATCCTAAGGTGAGGAACTGGCTATCTTACCTCTAAATTCCGGAATACAACAATTTTATAATTATTGTTATGGCGACAGAATTAGGTAAGATGATGGTAGCCATGCGGACCCAAACAAAGCCCTATCACCAGCCCAAACCATGCTCCCCATGGGGATCGAACCCGAGACCTCTGGATCTGAAATCGGTGGGTTGAGCCACTAGACCACAGAGGCGGTTAAGCTCAAGAGGTCTTTACCGTTTTGCCAATGGCAAGTCAACTTTCTGTGGGTAATTTAACCCACGTAATCGGCTTCCATTGGGTCTAGACAAGAATTACAGTTTTGTACAGTACCCTTGCAAAGCTACCTCAAAGACTTCCTGCGTGCTTACAATGATTTAAAAATATTTTGCATTAGCATTACATTAAAAGTATCGAAAGTTTGACCGTAAAATATCACATTTTGCTTACAAATTACATTGCTTATAAGCCTATAATGTAAAATGCCGGTACGACAGTGGTAAATTAAAAGCCCAAAAGCCAAAATCTTCTCGCTCGATTCTCGGAACCCCTGTGCAGCCGAAAATTGCACAATTCTGAAAACCTGTCGGCGGCTGTCATTACAGAGACAACGAAAACGATCAATCTTGGATGCTGAATGGAGCAACTGTTAAGGCGCGCTTGTTTTATTTTCACGAAAAAAAACATTGGTTTATACAAACAATAGATATATTTTTTAGAATGGGGTGAATGCATTTCGATGGTTCGCTTTCAAACGAAAATTGAAAGGACCGTGTGAAGATCGAAGTTGACTCATCCCACTGTTGCATCACGTCAACAGCCTATTAGTGTCCACTGCTGGACAGAGCCACTCTAAAACTGGAGGATATTGCCATAATCACCACGCTTGGTAAGCGGATTAGTGGTCGCAGTAAAGGTGTACATACAATACACCGAAGGAAGCTGCTGCCTTCTTCTGATGATATCCCTTGGTTGGCTTTTACGAAATCGATGCACTGAGATGGAGGGGTCGATTCTTAAGCCGCGACAAAATGAACCTAAAGACCATCTTTAATAACTATTTGAGTTTGAATAAATTTGCGTAATAGCACTTAAGATTTGACATGACAAGATTTCATGATGTTCATAATTACTTTGAATAATATTCTAATAAATTATGTCAAAATGTAAATAATGGAGCGGAAGTCGCTAAAGGGCAACAAAATCAGAATAAAATAAGTGGCCTCTTAACTCAAAAATTCAAATTATGTCATTTATTGATGAACCAAAGAAAGTTCATTTCGCAAGGAACTTAAAATTGTGATAGCAAAATTGAAAGAAGTTTTCATAACGACATTTGTTTAACTATCCTATCCTGATAAAAGAGAGTCCAAACTAACAGATAATGTATCAAGAAAATGTTCAGCATAGCAGTGCATAGCAACACAACATGTTTTTCCACCACTGTCGCATAGTAACCGAAGACTTTGTATTCAGTCCATCCCCATAATATTACCAAACATATTCTATAATGCTTGTTTTGCATTTATTAATTGGCACGCACATTTAATTTTAGCAAATGTTTTATTGTTGTATTCTTGATTATAAATAAATTGTATTTATAACTCTAAGCTACTCCTCTAGTGTAGAGTACTCAAAAAGTATTGGTTTTCTAGTGTATCAATTAGAGCCTCGGAATGTCATAATACGCAGCAACAAATACCATAATAGAACTGTTTGTATTCAATAAGTTACTATACTTTCGCTCCCTGCAATGCCTTGAAATGGTTCTTGGTACATCTGAATACAAATGGTTACAAATATAGGAAATCAGCTGTGTTCGATGATATAAGAATATTGGTAGTATTTAGAAAGCATTTTGCGAAATTCTTTACCATGCGGAATGTGAAAAAACCGGATTTATTACGATGGTATGCGATTTTTTTGTGTGAAGTGTATGAGGTGATTATTCAAAAATGCGCGTACTCAATACCACCCTGTCCTTAAAATGGAAAGCTAAATGCCACCGATTCAAAGCCCGAAAAAGTGAATTTTATAAGCTTAATGTTATTACATATTCAACTTAATAATAAAGGCATTCAATGTTACATGAAAGTAACTCATTAATAATTTCGTAATACAATTAATTAGAAAGAACTGCCTTTTAACTGTATTTAATTAAGCAACAGAGAGAGAGAGACAAAACATAATGAAGTAAGGAGAAAATCCAAAAAAATATAATTTCAAATGGAAAATACATTATACTGGATTTGTGGTGGTGCAGAAAATTGTTGTATTTTTTAGACCAATTTTTTTATCAGCCTATTAATTCATTTGAGCATAAAAATAATTGCCGATATCAATACAGAATATAATTAATGGTTGTGTAAGGAAAAGCAAATGTTTAAATACAGGTTCACTCACAAAAATCACAAGAATGCGTAAATAGAAAATGTTCAAAGTTTAGCCAACCGTGACATGACCCCTAAGATCTCCAAACACTTTTATTTTTAACTACAAATACGTGCTAAATGAGCTTAATGCTGAACAATTTGAATTTGGTAGACCGCACACGAATCGTGACATATGGAACCTAAAGGGGGGGAACGCAAAATAAAACTGAGTGGTGTTCAGGCGTCTTCAACAAAGTGACTTTGACTGTGAAGGTACAATGAGAGCCTTCGTGATAGTTTGTTGTGTGGCTTTTGCCGGGGCCTTGCCCATGGCCAAGGAGGATGGACTGGACAAGTTCGTCTCAACCCTACGGGATTGCGTAGATGGGGATCCTTTGCTGTGCCTTAAGGTGTGTGAAGTGAAACAGTGTTGTGAAGTGAATTGTGCCTAATTCGGATTTTTGATACGGGAATCGTCCGTGCGCACCATGAAACTGGATTTTGTTATCTCATTTGCTAGGTTTTGGGTTCGAATCCCAAATATTTCCAAAATATTGGTTATGGTATCTTAAAAAATGCAGTGAATTACTCACAAAATTATGTGTTTATTTTTTTTCACATTTTATAAGATTTTTTCTCTCCAGATCAAACGTGTAGGTATAAAAATATAAAGTCATCGCATCTAAGTGTATTGTTTTGCGTGTGTATTGAATTTTACAATACATTGCCCATCTTGTAAAGATGGTAATTGTTTTACGACAGTCATCGTCTGTTTGTGAAAATTTTTATTTATTAAGATTGATTTATGGAAATTTCAATTGAATAGAAGTCAATAAATACAGCAGCGTTTATTGCCAATTAATATGCTAGTTTATTTATGTAGGCAAATATTTCTATTTTCAAAACTAGAATTAAATAATTTAGTATGAATCATAAAATAGGCTTTAAATCAAAAATTTTAACAAAATAATTTGCATTTTCAAGGAGCTTTATACCACTTTAAAAATAAAATAACCATTTGTTTTACAGGAAAAAGCCATGAAATACACAGAAAACTTAGCTGTATCCAAGGACCTTTCTCTCGTCGAAGGAGTGAGTTTTGCCAGGACTGGAAGCCCACGGTCAGCTCGCAGTTACGAGCCTCTCGCTGAAGACCCCAAAGCCAGGGAGCAGCAGGTTGAAGAACGGATCCTGGACAATGTCGTGGATTTCCTTGACAGCCATGCTCTGCAGCTGAGGATGCCCAGATCTTTCATAGAAGACAACTCTGTTGAAGAGGAAGGTACGTAAAAACATGTTTTATTTGAGTTATTACTAAATGATTAAACTGTACTTTAACAAGCCATGTAAAGGTTGATAGTACTACCCTTACAATAATTAAGATGTTAATGTTACAAGTTATTGTGCAGTAATATTTTTTTTTATTGCGACATATTGTCACAAAAATATAAAGCGAGAATAAAGTTTGAACGTAAAAAAAACTTATTTTGTAAGCTTTCAAATTTATTAGACTAAAATAAACCCGAATTCAGGATTCATAGTGTCAAGACTGTGTATGTACGTAACCAATATGATACTTCATTATAAAAGCGTAATGGCTATCATGTTCCAATAACCAAATAATTGCTCAACATTCATAATACTTCCTATAACCCAGTTTCCGGTGAAATCACGATATTTATAATACCCAATCGGAAGAACTAAAACACGCATAGAGTTGGCCTAATTCGTTTCTGCATTTGTTTATCATTTATCTACCAGTGACATAATGCATTTTAAAAGATAACCAGTTAGCATCCGAGAGAAAAAAATGAAGAGAATAAGAGTGAGCTTTTGCTCAGCAGCAGAAGAGTATTAGCAAAACTTATAAAAAAAAATAACAAATTGGTGTAGAAAATATCGAATTTCAATCGAAACTAAATTTAAACTAACTAAGAAAAGGTTCTAAAATATTTTCGGCGTAATAAATTCTTATATCCATGATCTGGGGTACAAACTCATACTTGACACTTCCTGTGGGTCACTTTCTGTCAATTTTGAAATGAATTTTCAAAATGTTGTTTGCATTTTATCTACCCAATATTGAATTCAATTAATTTTGAAAATTAAATGGGGAACCCATTAACCTTTGGAACAGCTTAGCTACCTAGCATCTTGAAATATTGATTTACAAAAGTATACAAAAAAAAATGCCAATATCGGATACACAGCAATCTCATTATATAATTAATATGTATGTTAGTTAAAAATAATGATTTTTGATAGTAAAAATTCACGGCAATAAAATGACTGACTAAGTCAGCTAAATCAGCCTTCTCTGTAGTAAAAAATCTTATAAGGCAGTTGATGAAGTTATTCGCCGGTCATGTCAAGATTCCTATTTAGGAAATCATTCCCAAACCGTTGACAGCTTTGTTCATCTCTAGTATCCCGTTATCATGACCAACCGTGTCAAGCGTGTTTGTTCACGGCTCTCGAAGAAAATCTTTCTCATACTTTCGTGCCAAGTCATTGTTTAAAGGCTTTGTGCAAAGATGTGATAAATGAAAGTTAATAACCACATACTTTAATTTGAAGATAGAGATAATATTTTCTGTGTCATCTGAACGTGGGACGCGAGAGTATTGAAAGACACAATGTTAGATTTTTTTAAAAACGGTGATGTTTTGACGAACTGTAAATTGACAAGCATTTGGATTATGAAATTTATATATCTCAGATGGATCGTATATTTCATTAGACCTTTTTTGACCTAACTTAATAGCCGCCAAAGATCGACTATCATAATAAAATCTATCATACTTTAATAATTTACTAATGCTGTAATAATTACTAAAAACAGTAGATTTTCGGAAGGTCCTATTTTCCACTACCTACCTACTGTTTGTAGGCTTAAATTCAAATTATACAAAATAAACCATAGAAATGATCAACTAAATTTTAGATTATAAAATAAAATACACAACACGTACGCATATATGAATGCTATTGTACTGGAAATAATTACATTTCCTTGATAAATTATCGAGGAAGTTACTTTTGATTTCGACCATTACCAATTTAAGGTGTCGTGTTTCAGGCCGCCATATTAAAATTCTCCCCACGCCGTCATTACGCAACAGAGCTTTACAAAAAGAAAGTCGGTTACCCAATTCAGCTAATACTTATTCATGAGTGATTATGACATTTTGGAAGATGAATACTCCTATATGGTGCTAGTTTGTCTATTATAGTTTTATGACCTACTATTAACGATATAGTGTGGTCGTAAAACTCTTTGATTTCTCCTATTGAGTGTCTATATTCCACGCGCTAGTAATTTTGAAATTAAAAGCTTTGAATGTTTTGAATTTGCATTTCCATTCAAACTATAGATAATGAGTTGCCTGGGATGACGCGCTCATTGAAAAGGTAATTCTACTCGCACATGCTACAGCTACGTAACCCAAAAACGTATTTACTGGTTAAGTAGGTTAAAAACAGACATAAAGACAATTAAAGGTATCAGTGAAGATGAAAAATCAAATATAATTTATTTTGTTAAAGATTCCTTGTACGACCAAATAATTATTCAAACTTTGCCATTAAAAAATCTTCTTGTAAATTCGAACCTTTCTTTACGCCTTAGGCGATTTTCAAATTATGGATATCATGTACCTACTTTCGTTTTTTTTTATTTGCGATTCTACCTCGGTGACCTTTACTCTCAACATACACTTTCACTAAATCCACAGTTTTATGAATGTAGAATTACAATGCACATTTTAACAAACATTCCTTTTCATCTTGACAATGTTGTTTACATGAACGGTTGCGAGGTAAATGTAATCTTATCATTTCGAATTGTTTAGTTTTTGAACATATTTCTATGATTATCTTCAAAAAAATTGAGCTCTCAGTTTATCTAGCTAAGATGATGTCTAAGATAGAGAGAGCTTTTTCAGAGCGCACTGACGGTACAAAGCAAACCGTTTGGCCCTGGACTTCGGCTGGAGGATGGTCACTTTGCCGGTCCTACCACTCCATTAGGTCCACTATTGTGATTTTTTAGCCATACAAGTACCTCAAAAATGTATTAACTCATAAGTGAGGTATACCTGACCTATACCAGCGGATGTATCAATAGATGTATGATGTTAATTTTAATTAATATTTTTCTTTTTCTTTCCAGGCCGTGGCAAAAAGAAGAAGAAGCTGAAGAAACTCCTTCCCATCCTTGCTCTCATCAAGTTGAAGCTGGCAGCCCTCGTTCCCTTGTTCCTTGGTATCATTGCTTTCGCCCTATTCAAGGCGCTTCTCATCGGAAAGGTCGCGTTCCTCGCGGCTGCCTTCGGAGCTATCAAGAAACTTCTCGAATCTAAGAGCAAAAGCTCCGGCTGGTCCGAGCCTGCCCACGAAGAGCACCACGGTGGCGGTTGGGAGAGCAGCGGTGGCGGTTGGGGAAGGTCTCAAGATGCAATCAACATGGCCTACTCAGGTCACGTCAAACAGTCGTAGAGTATTCGCGATAAGTAATTTATTCTAGGATAAGTAACTTATTTTACACAACGAACCTGCACTCCCTACGATTTATGCATGATAATATGTTTTATTAACGTTTATGTTTAATTATCTCACTCGTTTAGTTTCCTATGTAATCTACACCACCGTTATTTACATATACTTTTGATATTATGTTTATATATGTATTTGTTTCTACCTCATAAATCTTGATAACTATGTTTATTACGTATCACTTTAAATAACATATAATTTTTATATATCACTGTTAAGAATATATTTTTTTACATGTATTTTTATCAACACTAACAGTTTCAGTATATATTTACTATATTCTATATTTGACTTCTTATCAGTATGTTAGTATATTTTAACTTGTTTATTTAATAATATGGACTGATTTGGTTTTTTTCTTTTATATATGTTATTTTTCAATCTTGATGATATATCTATATGTAATATACAAAATATATTATAGTTTACACTTGATATCGTACTAAATACTCATAGTATGTTTTTACCATTTATATTTAAGTTTCTGTTCCAAAGATATGTTTATACAAATTATCTTTTAGTTATTTTATGTATAATCTCTACTATATTGTCAATTGTATTGTTTATATTGGAATGTATTAAGTCATATAAAGCAGAGGTTTGTATTGAAAGGTATGTTGATGTAATGTTGTTAATTTATTTATTTATTAACGACGAATTCACGTTGAAGTCATTAAACAAAGTTTTTATATAATTTTGTCTTATTAATTTAAATTATAATTCAGGTTCTTAAAACTTCAAACACTTTCCGTAGCAACCTGGAAACAAAATAAAAAGTATTTATTGGTGGGCTTAAGCTATGCACATCTAACATGAAAAATATGCATGTATTATGTAATAGGTACAGAAATGTCAAATGTATATTTGAGGATGCAATTACATATTTTGATGATCCGTGGACTTCGTTTAACAAAATTATTGCCGAACAGCAGCAAATACTCAAATTTTGCGCATTCGACGTAACTAACAATAATTTTCAAATTATTTATATACGAATTATTAAAAAATTACAAAGAAAAAGAACGAATAGAAATGATATTAGTTCAAGAGAACATTTTTTTTGTGAGATATCTTACATATATTTATTTCGAAAACATTGCATTACCTATACAGATACGTTCTTCGTATATCAGTTTATAAAAGTGGTTTATCTCAAAACTACATACATCTGCCAAAGTATTAATGCGGCGGGAGGCTTAAGCTTTTTAAGGTTTGGGAAAAAGTTACAGCCTGGAGCCTAATGTACCCTTACTTTACGGTGATTTTTATCCCTTAGATATTATAAAATTAAAAATAAATAATTAGATGGCATATTAATTTACCCTTATATTTTCTGTGGATGGATGGATGGATGGATATGTGGATGTGCGATGATATTGTGTATGGTATTGTACAATTCCCAACGACTCTGCACCTGAGTACTAGGTAAACGTTGGATGTAGGAGGTAGTCTCCAAAACTACTAGTTTTATTTAAGAAAATATTTCATCAATATTTAGAAGTAGGTAACACAAAAACGATTGAAAATGTACAGAAATCATTTAAACAACTTATCATAAACTAGCTATACTAAATTATAGACTAATAAGTAGTTAAAAAGATGAATATTAAAGGGATTATCTATAAAAATAGTAATTTAAAGAGAACGCAGATGGTCGTTGTCACCACCAGATGATAACGTGGCCAGAATACTGGAGGTACTACCACGTTTGATGGCAATACACAGACCAGAGCAAAATACAGTTCTGGTCACGTGTAGACTTTTTTAGCCTGTCGGTTAAATACTTATGCATTATATGTGTCACTAGTCCCCAAAGCCCAAGAGTTTCTAATTTGGAAGTTTTTAAATTGGAGTTTCTACTCCGACTGGAGTAGAAACTCCAATCGGATCAAATACATAGGTACTCTTTATTCAAGAGCGCTCAGCTAATGTGGAAATTTGTAGCGACCATATTTGCAACTTTCAGCCAACTCAGCCCATAAATGTCGTAAAAGCAGACTAAGGGATTTTGCTAAAAGAAGGGCAGTAGCTTCTTTCTGTGTAGTATCTACACCTTTGCTGCGATCACCAATCCACCAGCCAAGCGTGGTGATTATGGCAAAAACCCTCCAGCTTTGGAGGAGGCTCTGTCCAGCCGTGTCAGTGTCAGTGGACACTAATGGGCTGTTGATGATGATGAGACGACGAAAAACGGTCAGGCGAATGTTTTTGTTACGAACTCTGCCTTTACATATATTATAAGCACATTTTATTTTTCATTAAAATTTATTGAAGTGAAGCTCCTCCAACTTTAGTTAGTTTCCATTTAAGTTTGTTTTAGTATCCGTTAAGTAGTTTTTTTTGTGAAGGAGCTACAATCATTATATCCTTACAAATTTCAGGACTCTATTGCAGTCTAGGAATAGTTTTGTAAAAATAAAAGATACTTATTTTATTATTTACGTTGTTATTTATATAAACTGAATTTTAAGTGAATCGAACCAATGAATCAAAATTTTCATTGTTTCCACCACTTTGTTTCACCCACTTAGGTGTTGTTTTTCGTTTCAATTTTATTAGACTATGTGTTATTCCAAAACATAAGCTATTTACATCCCAAATTTCATTTACATCTGTTTTCTAGTTACGGAGGTACGTGGTTACAAACATTCATTCGGTTCTAATAATAATTTAAATATTAGATTGAATTAGCATTTAATATTTGGTGTTGGATAAACTAATTCTAAATTCAAATTTTAAGACTTCTCGCGTGGTCGCAGTCATGAAGTTGATAACACGCCACAGTTTATGCTATAGATGACAATTTTCTCCACAGTTTCTCATGATATGACAGGAAAAAGAGATCTTTATGATCATACCTCATAATAGAGAGTTTGAAGCCGCGGACACGCGTTTACCTAAATACAAGTTTGTAGTAGAAAATGTTGTAAGCACCGCAAAGCGCTTAACACTGTGACTTGCATCTCAATGCATATGTTGTAGTCGTAGCCAAATAGTTCAAATAAATATTTAATTAAAAAGCAACTTGCTAAACCGTCTTTCTGTGCAAGTCATTCAAATATGGCTATGGATGACAAATTATGACCAATATTAAAACGGCTGAAATCTTTTTTCTTGAGTCTGACAACAAAACTAACAGACAATTAAGGATTTACAGCTAAATTTTACAGCTAAAGATACGCGAATACGCCAAGACTCATATTTTTACTAGGAGGCCTCACAGCTCAGTTGGTTGTTGGTCTGCTTTCAGCGATGTTGGCTGTAGGTTTGATTTCCACCTGGGACAAAAAATATGTGACAAACATAGATGTATGTTTTGTGTCTGGGTGTAATGTTGTATCATTAAAATGTATTCACAAATAATAAATGAAGTACACTAACAATTAATTTAGTGAAAATATATAGTTGTATTTTTTTTCATATAGGTATGTTTTTTTTCATATATTTTATCTTCATTTTTTTTCTTTCAAACATTACTTTTGTCAAATAGTAAAAAATAGAAATTATAAAAAATAAACCCTCAACAAAAACAAAATTAAGTCCGCCTCTAAAAAACTAGTTAAAAAATATCAGTCCTTGTATGCGCCTTTTAGACATTAGAAGGGCTCTATGTGGGATTTAGGCCTCTTACGATATCCATGGATGGATACGGAAGGGCCGATCACATTTTCTGGTCCCTTCTTGGCGTATTAGAAAATATAATAGTTAAGATAATCGAATCCTCTGAATAATTGATCTCTCTCATTGAATGCTGACATTTAACATTCCTTTAATAGTTTAGACATTTTTTTATATGAAATACAATGCCTAGTCATTTAATTAAGAGTCTGATTTAACCGTTTGACTCCGACTCATGCACTATGCGGACAATATGAGATTTCTAAGGATTACTTCAGTACAGTAGCAACTGCTTTGCAAGTCCCGTATTTTATCACATCGCTTAAATATACTCTGAGATAAGCTTAACCGCAAACCATGTGTAAAGATTACGATAAAAACTCCAGTCTTAATAGATGTCGATGTTCAAATGAACGAGGGCGATGATTCCAAAATTATAAATGATCTTTGGTAGAACTAAGTCTTAAATGGATATATACCCATAGTGGATGATTACCTATATATTACCTATTTATGTGAAATGATACAAGAACGGTAACAGTTGGGGTAGCGGTCATCTGACTTTTGACTTTGACTTTGACTTTGACTCTGGGCACTCGCCGAAGTAGATACTGTAGAATACCAACAAACACGCAACCTCATACCTGTTCTAAATAAATAAAAATTACAGGACATATATTTTTACACAGCGCCATCTAGCCCCAAACTAAGCAAAGCTAATATGAGAACTAGATTACGGATAGGATACTTAAATACTTTTTGTTAACACATACATACTATATGATACAACACCCAAACATAAAACATACATCTATATTCATCACAAATATGTTTGTCCTGGGTGGCAATCGAACCCACAACCTGCAGCGCAGAAGGCAGAATTACTACCAACTGAGCTATGAGGCTTATTATCGAGTTATCGAGCCTCGCATTGGCATGATGTTTTACCAATAAGTCTCCTGCAGGCTTACCTTCGAACCTAATAATAATTCCAATTCAACATCAATCGCAATACAATACGCTAACAATATTGACATTTTGATAGCATTATAATTGTGTTAATACAATAAGAGTAATAGAAGCCCCTAGTGAAAGGGCTCGTCCGGAGAATTACTACCACCATACTTATTTCAGCCGCCAAGCAGCATTGCTGTGTTTCGGTTTGAAGGGTATGGTTGCCGGTGAAATTACGGGTACGTGAAGCCTCACGTCAACTTGAAGCATAAAGGTGTTAAGCCTAACACCTTTATGCCTCAAGTTGACGGGCGCAATGCAGTGCCGTGTAGGGTATGTTCTTTGTGGATGTGACCTACGCAGTAAGGCTTTTTCATAGGCAAGAGTACACTTAACACCAGGTGCGCTACTTGCTTGTCCCGTCTCCTTAGTAGTATAAAAAAAAACACTTCAAAATTAAGGCTTTTTATCAGTACACAGTGATTGCAAACAGTTTAAAACATCAATCTAAACATATTTTCAAACAAATCCAATATAACAATCGTTCGTTTGGATGCCCACCCGTTGCTCAGGGCATGGATGTATTGGACAATTCAATTCCAATTGCTATTAGTTCATTCAATATCCACACAATATGAAATCAATTTGGCGCTAGGTTCGCATTCAAGAGTAAGAAATGACACAAATTCAATACCGATTCAATATCGATCGATCGGAATCGTGTTCAAGGGTAAGCCAGCTGGGACGCTACCGCCGACGGCGAAGCCGATCTCCATTGATGGCTTTAAATTAGCTCCATGAGAACTAGAAACGATTTTTACCGATTTAGGTATGTGTCATATCCGAAATGGCGTTTCCCATCTCAAAAGTGTACACATGTTATGAAACCTATCCGTTCAGTACATTTGACGGTAAAAATCGTTTCTAGTTCTCATGAAGCTAATTTAAAGCCATCAATGGAGATCAGCTTCGCCGTCGGCGGTACGGTCCCTGGTCCTGCATTCCACCGTGTCTAATGCGGCTAGTAATTATTTTGCTTATCTATCACAAAGCTGTGTGGTAGATATATAAATACTATATACAAGAGGCCAAGCAACTACCCTAACAAAAATATTTAACGGACTTATGCTTGATATAATGTTATAAACCATCCAGGGGCCCTACCGCCGACGGCGAAGCCGATCTCCATTGGCTTAAAATTAGCTTCATGAGAACTAGAAACGATTTTTACTACCGGGTATGTGTCATATCCAAAATGGCGTTTCCCATCTCAAAAGTGTACACATGTTATGAAACCTATCCGTTCAGTACATTTGACGGTAAAAATCGTTTCTAGTTCTCATGAAGCTAATTTAAAGCCATCAATGGAGATCGGCTTCGCCGTCGGCGGTACGGTCCCTGGTCCTGCATTCCACACCGTGTCTAATGCGGCTAGTAATTATTTGGCTATCACAAAGCTGTGTGGTAGATATATAAATACTATATACAAGAGGCCAAGCAACTACCCTAACAAAAATAATTAACGGACTTATGCTTGATATAATGTTATAAACCATCCAGATGTGAAGAATCGCATAACTTTATTGAGGGTACTTAGCATTTTGACTGCAGTTTGAGCTTTAGACTCAATTGTGGTGCCTACATTGATGTTGGCGATCAAGTATCAATAGTCCGATTATGTAGTGAATAAAAGATCAGACTGATAAGACTTTTTTGTCTCAGTAATCCGGTATTGCAGACAATCGGACCACTGAGCGTTTTAGTTCGATGTTATATCTATTTTCTCCCACGATGTTGTCAAACAATCATCTAACGTACTCAAATAATTGTGCAACGGACGTATCGTTATGTAGGCTCTCTTGAAGTCCTCAAACATTATCTAACGGATAATGCTTGAAGTGACGTCTTTTATGGAAATAATTTACGTGAGATAAATAATATAGCTCGTTAGTAGGAAGAGTTATCATATAGTACGAGTATGAATAGTTTTTTTCTCACAGCGCTATCTAGCCCCAGATTAAGCAAAGCTTGTAATATGGGAACTACGGATGTAGATTACGGATAGAAAACATAAAATATTTTTTTTTTTTATATAAATACGTTCTATGATATACAACACCCAAACACAGAACAAACATCTAAATTCATCAAACAAAATTTTGTTCTGGTTAAGAATCGAACCCACAACCTACAGCGCAGAAGGCAGAGCTGCTACCAACTGACTTATGAGGCTTGTTATTTATTTATCAGTAGGTATCTACCTATTTGCATTATATCTGATTAATCTAGTGTTCGTTTAATTTTTTATTTTTTATGATTAATTAATCTGGTTTTGTTCACATGTTATGTTATTTACGCAGGTCCATCAGACCTAGAATGTAAGCAAATTATTTTATCAATGATATATATTTTGCCCTCGAGGCTTGCCTAGAAAGTTATAGTGATTTATTAATATAACGTATTAATTTTACATAGCGCCATCTAGCCACTGACTAAGAATAGCTTATATCTTGTATCCAGTAAAATTGGGACCTATTTTACAAGATAGACGATAAAGCATTTTCGGAAAATACTCGACCCATAAAACTATAAAATCGAATAGATTGTCATGTTTCTTTTTTACATTTTGCAAATATATTTATAAGATATAAATAGCTTCCAAATACAAACAATCATCACACAAAAAATTGGAGGAAAAAAAAATTCCCCGGGTGGGAATCGAATGCTCGACGTACAGTGCAGAAGACAGAGCTACTACCAAACGAGATGTGAGGTCAGTAATGTAACGTAATTGTATTGTGCAATCCAAAAGGATATCCGCTGATGTCTGCTAACGTCCGCTAATAAATATAAAGCACGTCCTCTGCGGGTGCGGCTGAGAAAGTTCCTGAACCGCGCCTACCTGTGTCACTATTTGAACACACGGGGTAATTTACCTGTTGAAATGAAAACCATTATCAGTCCAAGTACAAAAAATATACTAAAAAAAATGTTGTTGGAAGGGTGTTTCTATACCGTGGACGAATTTAAAATAACTATTTAATGAACTAGTTGATAGTACCTCTTTAGTTATATGTCAATTTTATTTTTATTATTGTGTTAACCTAATATTATGTTGTTGTTTTAAATTGTAACTTTATATGAAAGGTAATGTAATATTCAAACACGTATACTGTTTCCGAATAATTGAATTGAATAATCTAAAAAAAAATTTTTTTATATAATTATAACATAAAAAGTACAATTAAACTAACTATGTACAAAGGAATCAGTCAGATTACCTAAGGACCGTTACAAACGGCCTATAGGTAACTCAACAAAAAATATTTACACAATTTGCATAAAAAGAATGCCGTGGTAATTGCGGCTTATGAATCGACCCCTTTAACGCAGCCCACGGATCTAGTAAAAGTAGACTAAGGGATCTCAATAAACGAAGCAGCAGCTTACTTTTTTTTTAATAACAATAGCTCGGCTCTTGACCACGAAACTTACTCAGGCAAGAATAAGATCTACAATAGAACGATAGGCCCAGGAGGTACCTATTAACTCTCTTGAAGACATTAGGATCGTAACACAGCGGAAAAACACACGCTGGGAGCTTATTCAAAGTTCTTGTAGTGCTCATAATATTTTTTTCTTGAAACCACTTAGTTCTTAATCGTGGGATATCAACCAGGTGGGGATGATACTATTATCATCCCATAGGCTGTGCGTCTGAAACTTCTATTGAAGAACGGCAAAGGCGTTATACGGTCGTAAAGCTCCTGAGCTCACTCACCGAAGTACAATCTGTAAAACACCGACAGACACGTTACCTTGCGACAACGGCTCAGGCTGTCGAGCCTTGCTTTGGCAAGATATTCTTCACCTATGAGCCTTTTGGCTCTCGTCCTATACTGTGATCAACAATCTGCCTAATAAGCGTGGTGAAACCAAACTAGTTTGTTTAGGTATTTTGTAACATTTTTATATAATAATCTGACTTCTGAAAATCTACTATGACGTTACAAAATGAAAATTCTTCCCCAAAATATTACAGGGCAATGGAAAATTTCAACTTAACTGAAGTTTTTAAGAGTAGTACAAGCCCCTAGTGAAAGGGCTCGTCCAGAGAATTACTACTACCATACTTATATCAGCCGCAAAGCAGCATTGCTGTGTTTCGGTTTGAAGAGTATTGCCGGTGAAGTTACGGGTACGTGAGGCTTAACTCCTTTATGCCTCAAGTTGACGGGCGCAATGCAGTGCCGTGTGGGCTATGTTCTTCGTGGATGTGACCTATGCAGTAAGGCTTTGTCATAGGCAAGAGTACACTTAACACCAGGTGCGCTACTTGCTCGTCCCGTCTCCTGGTAGTATAAAAAAAAAAGTTTGAAATTTTTCATTGTCCATGACCATCCATACATACAGTTCAATGAGATGTCTTGTATGTAATTTAAAAGCTTCATCTTCCAAACAACCTTGAGAATTTAGAACATGTTTATTTTTTGGATGGTAGGATATATTGTTATATTATTTAAGATAATAATGAAATAAACCAAAAGATGTATCGCTAATTTACTATTTAGCTATTAAAAAGTAAAATACTTTTGCGAAAATCTTCACCCCGTGTGTACCAACTTTTGTCACCCAAACTGCCTCACTTCAAGGTCACCACAATCGAGTTGACTCATCGCACTTTCTTCTCTTTTTCTTTTGGTAGTATCTTTACCGTTTCATTGTGTCATTGGTATAAGCTGGGTACAATTCTCACGCAGAAGGAATTTATCATATTATTACGACACTATTTTTCATGTACCCAAAGGGTGCTAAACACTTTTTCAGATTACAAGACATTAATTTCTCACAGCGTCATCCAGCCCCAAGCTAAGCAAAGCTTGTAGC
The DNA here is from genome assembly GCA_951394065.1 of Venusia cambrica. NCBI lineage: Eukaryota > Metazoa > Arthropoda > Insecta > Lepidoptera > Geometridae > Venusia > Venusia cambrica. The sequence goes on along the minus strand of OX596040.1, from coordinate 3,292,544 downwards.
ATTGGAACAAGATTACGGTTAGAAAACGTCTATGTATTCATCACTCAAGTATTAGGCCTACCCACTTCCGCTTCCGCCCAGCTATTACCATCTTACCTAGGTCTTAAATAAATTATTGTGTTCCGGCATATAGAGGATAGCCAGTTCTTCACACTTGAACATTCCGGATGAAGTGACTTTCCACCTTCGGTCTTATCTTGACCCCAGGTGAGATTGACGTCAAGTGTTTCCCGTAATACAATGATTGATATAAAAACATTTTATTCAGACTTACATTTTATACATATAAATAATACCTATGATGATCACATAAATTGAACAAAAGCACAAAAAAAATGAGAATGGACATTAAAAGTCAAAAAGTCCTTCAGCCTCTCTGCGATGCTTTGCCAGTAACTTCTGGAGATCCCAGCGGGTCAGAGTGCTGATCTCTTGCGAAGCCCACCATCTCATGCACTCGCGCATTCCCTCTGTTCTGAAGAAACGCGTAAGCTTCATCAGCACCTAGACGCATTGCTTTTTCGGATACACAGAGCATTCCAAGACTTTTTCATATGCGTATTAAACCCATAGAATACACGTATAATATGATGAACTTCTTATATAGTATACTTCAATAATCGTTTCAACCAACCAAGAGCACTTCTTTTTTGTACTGCTAAAGCTTGTAACTGTCTACGATTTTGCAGAAGTCTAATTCGAAAATAGGCAAAGGAAATTTAGATGCTGCCCATCATTTGGTCGCCATCTATACAACACCATCTTTTGGTTGAATTTGAGGGTACCATAACTATACGGCGTCTCTCTCTGTACACACTTATTTTTATGCCCCCTACGTGTGGTCTAGTGGTTCGTTTATCGGTATCAGATTCAGAGGTCCCGGGTTCGATCCTGGGGATATAATATTGTGCTTGGTTTGTATAGTGGTAGGTAGTGGTATCTTTCAACTCCGCCTCGCCACTATTTATTTCTGTAGTCATAACAGCAATTCTAAATTGCTGTGGCATTTAAAAGTTAAGATATCAAGATTCTCAATATGTTGAGGATTTCGGGCTATGCGCTCCCTTATAGCAAATTGAAAGCAGGTGAGCTGAAGACCAAGCGCTTCCCAGTCCCACATATAAAAGTTCAATATATTGTATGTCGATGACAAAACTGCAACGTCCAAAAGAGACATACCGGTTGGCTGGTTCAGACATTCCGGCGTGAAATGACCCACTAGCATGTAACGTAGGTGAAAGCATTGATTGGTGCATGATACTGACCCTGCATATCCTAAGGTCGTGAGTTCAAATACCGATCGTGACACTCATACTTCGTGCACTCAGAATTGGAAGATAATCAATGTATCGTGCGTGATATACTTCTTCATATCCATCTATAATTCATATCTTACTAATTTTTACTAATTATTAATCACATCGTATAATTTGAAAGTAATATTGTTTGTTACCTTATCCAGGCTAAATGGATTGTCCGTGTGCACTAGTGCATGCCATTGAGAATAGATATAGCATTTTTCGGGTAGGTTCCACGCGGGTGGGAAAAAGCTAGTCTGTAATAATAGCTTTCCCCAGGATTTCATTCTCAATTCCATAGCAATATTTTCATCATCTTATTTAAAATATCTGCTTTGTAATATTACTACTGCTGAATACTGCGGAATATTGGAAAAATATCGACTAACGTGAGTGATTGGTTCATGATTCACGCGGATTCAATGTAGATTGGTGGATGTTACATGTTTACCAAACATTATTATATTAAAAAAAATAATTTTAGAATAGCCTTCATAAACTTTTTGCATAACGTCCCCTAACCAATGTCACGAATACAAATTCCTTGAACCGCCACCATCCATCGACTTTCCGTAGCCGCCACAATGTCTTTGGTTCATCGAGATGGTCAATCTTCCACGTTTCACGTTTAATCGTCGCCATGCTTTTTTCATGTAATGGGTAAAAAAAAAATCTTGACCTTAGGTACAACTTGCGCAGGCACATGCATAGGACTGCTTGACGTTGGACTTTGGTAAGATAGTGATCGCTACCCAGGCAGGCCTTTGTTCTACCACCAATGTAGCGTCATCCAGCCATATCCGCGGGCAAAAGCGAGAACCTTTACTTTCCAGCCGTTCCGCGAGCAATGGCTACCTACTGTTTTTCCAGCTGTTATCCTGATCAAGAGTTTACTCACTGCTTAAAAATTATTTAAACATTGGTAAGAACGAATTTTGTGAAAGTAAAACCGCCTTATTAGTTAAACAGAACTAGATAAACGAATATATTTAATGTATTTACCTATACTTAGTAAATTGGAAAGCGGAGGCTTGACCATTATTGATAGGTCGATGACCTAGATTATTAATTGTTTAAATTTAAAGTTGGCAAATTTTTGACTATGTTTATGATAAATTGTATCAGGCTTGTCTGGGCAGTGCAATGCCTAGAAAAGCCTTCGGCAGGAGGGTGAAATTATAGCTTTCTATTACACTCCTTCTCCAAATAAACTTTTACTGTGCCAAATGTCACACTCTTCAATTCGTAAAATATGCTAAATAAGGGGTTATTTTACAGATAAATAAATTGTTGATTCATTAAATTTTTTTTGATAAACACCTCGAAACGAAAATGAAAACCATGTCAAAGGTTCGATTTGATAGTACTGCGCTGTATTTTCTGAAAACTACTTTAGCGAAACCAGCAGCTGCTGCTACTACCACAACTTCTTCACAACCTGAATATTCTGGCCAAGTACTGATTCCAACTTACATTTCAAGTTGAAAAATCACGCATTCTTGGGGATTCTTAATTTTGGCAAAAAACTTAAACACTCCGAGATAAATTAAAATATTATCTACATAATACGGTTTATAAGATACAGATTACAGACGGATGGACAGCTTAGTGATAAGGCTATATATAGTATTCGGATAAAGAACCCTTATCATCGATACTGCTCCCGATTATACTAAACCAATCGCGTCAATATGACAATGTAACTTTTTAGTTTTTAACCGCTTCTGTGGTCTAGTGGTTCAACCCACCGTTTTCAGATCCAGAGGTCCCGGGTTCGATCCCCAGGGGGAGCAATATTGTGCTTGGTTTGGTTGGTGGTAGGATTTTTTTAAGTCCGTCTGGCTACCACCATCTAACCTAATTCTGTTGCCCTAGTAACAATTCTTAAAAAAAATGTGTTTTGGCATTTCAGAGGTAAGACAGCTCCTCAGTTTGTTGAGGATTCCAGGTGAAGTGGGCCTCCACCTTTAGCCTTATCTTAATTTGTTACCAGGTGAGATGAAGGACAAGCGCATCCCCGTAGTACAATAAAAAAAAAATAACATCGCAGAACTGCCACTGGAATACCCAAAGGCACTATAGCCATTCTAGGCCACTGTCAGGTGTCCACGACATTCCACGATTTTGTGCAACAGGATTGATTAGTCATTATTCAAAAGCTTACATCACTACATCCTGACGAAGCACAGTATCGACACTAAGACTTTCACTGTTACATTACATCAGCACGATGCGCGCGCGCACAATTATTTAATCGTTTTATAATTTCTGACCTAGACATTGGCATGTGACACTATTGCAGGCGTAGTACGGCATTTTTTACAGCGGCATTTAGAGGTATGATAGCCTGTTTCTCAGTCTGGCGAGGACTCCCGATGAAGTGCGCTTCCACCTTCGGGATTATTATGACTTGACAGAGATCACCAGGCTAAGCGCTACACCGTCGTACAGTAAAAAAAACGTTCAAGTATTGTTTTTGAATTATTTTTAGACACATCTAATACCTTATACAAGTATTCAGGAATTTATGATAGGTATTATAAAATGATAATATAATTTAATTGTCATAGTTTAATTTAAAATAGGAAATACAAACATCAATTATACATCAACACAACATTTACCGAAATGAAAGGGTTTCATGCAACTCACAAACGGGACAGCCTATACAAGACTTAGGTAGGTACAGGGTAAGTATGTCACATGCTCGCATTTTACATACTTCGATCTATGGTGCACTATGTTACCTTTGTGAGTCGCTAAGTAGCACAAAGCCTCTTGTGCCGATAATTTCACCTGCATGTCCCTTAAACTGGACAGAAATAATGCTGGTGGTACTTTTACAAGGAGCTTTCAATAATTTTCAATGTAACCTTTGGTAATAAAGAAGTAATAATCAGCTTCTTGGAAAGCTTGTTCCATCGTTGACCACAATCATCCTCACCCGGTAATGCTCAGGCAAGCTTGGTACTCCAAGCTTGCCTGGGCATTATCAGGGCTAATAAGGTTAAGGTTGGCAAGGGACACATTTTTTACAAGGAATTCTGTGAACGGTAAGTTATTTCCCTGATATATATGTTGGTTACCATATCAAAGGCAAATGTATGGACTGAATAGGTCCTACATGACTTAAGTGTAAGTCTACTTAAGTAGGTGTAGCATAATTTATTTCGAAAAACTTACCGTTTACATACACATTTAAGAGCGTCAAATAAAACCCAACAAACTATACACAATAAAACCACTTATAAGGTAAAACATCACAATGTAAAATGATCACCGCAGACAGCATACAAACTATTACAATCAATTAGACAAACAAGTAAACACATAAGCAGTCTTCTAGTCGCTAACGACGCCATTAGCTCACACTATTTTTTTAGTTGACCTAGCGTTCATCGTTTCATGAAACTTTTGTAACACAAACACATATAAAATAAAATGAAACACTTCAATAAAACTTTATTACAAAAACATAATATATTATTATGCATAATAATTTTGAACACTTTTTTTCTATCAGTAGGTAAAATCTATATTGCACATTTTTTATTAAAACTGGTCAAAATATCGTACGTCTATCCTTCGATAAGTCAGCGGAAAGTTTGTTTCACAGCGTTTTACTAGATTTCCGGTTTAGAAGACGACCTCATATTTGGTGTATTAATACAAAATAGCTACATATCAAATTAGGATGAGTTCATGCAACACAGAGCAATGAATTTCACTACTTTACTCCACACTATCACTGTTATACGATTTATAGGGGTTACGACACTAATTTTCCCCAGTTTGCATGTGCTTACGAATAATCAAACAATAACACTTTTTCTTTCTTTCATTTGCACATCACACACGCCGCCGTAAGAATACACCTATGTTGTAAACTTAAACTTCGCTTTCTAACACCTAATATTTATTTTTCTACTTACCCTATACGCAGTACTCGTGGTACCGTCAGTTAGCGGTGTCGACAAGCCGCGCGCACACTTTACGTCATTGTCAAATCCGTGGTGGGGTATTAAGGATATAATCCATCTTTTTTTTGGAAAAACATCACAAGTTGCCAAGCGTTGGCAGTTGAAGTACAGTATTTTTTTTCAAAATGTTGAGTAAATTCGCTTTATTTGCCGTTCTGGCTTCAGTGAGTTGTACTCCTGTAAAAGAACATGGGATTGCTGAGAATTTGGTCGGCGCTGTGTCGGATTGCCTGGAAGTGGATACCTCGTTGTGCCTAAAGGTGATTATCGGATTGAAAAGTGATAAGTGAAGTGATACAGTGATTTACGCCGACAACTTGAAACACGGACTGTGAAAATACGGATTGCGATAAATTTGGACAGTGATTTTGTGATACCAAATGATTCTCATCAGTGTTCGGACTAAAATAATACATGTACTAACAAACGTGTAAAAATATACCTACGTATATTTTTACACGTTTATTGGTTGCAATTTATTTTTTCGCAAAAGTGTTTGTGACCCCAAAAAATACAGACCAGTCAATTAGCTTCTGTTATATGTTAAATTTTCTGATTATGGTCAAAATTTGAATAAAAGTTATCAGCTGATACGACAACGCCCAACTGCCCCAAAATTCTTCAACTTATTTACCTTTTTCCGCAGGAAAAAGCTTTCAAATTCACCGAGCGCCTGGCTTTCGCCAAAGACCTGGACCTCTTCGAAGGCATGAGCCTGGTCAACACCGGCTCTGCTCGTTCAGCTCGGAGCTATGAACCCCTTCTTGAGGAGCCCAAGGCCAGAGAACTTCAGCTTGATGAAAGGATCGTGGACAACGTCGGAGACTTTTTGGACAACCATGTACTTCAACTGCGTTTGACTGAACCCGACAACGAGTCCAGAGGTCTGGACGACGAAGGTGAGCTTTCTTCGAGGTTTAATACAATCGTCTATGTCCCGATATTTCTACGATACAAACATCTTTGAAGATTCTATCTTCAATAAACCATCAAAATAGAAAAACACTTGAAAAAGCTAACTTTATCATTGTTCTCTTCTTTTGCTAAAACGTCGGCAGCGTATTACGCTGCCGTACATAATACCCTGCAGAGTAAATGAATGTTCTATGATAAAGCATACAATAGTTTGCTCCACCCTCCAGCACCTTATTCTAGCAAAATAGACTCGAATTAGCACATCTTAAAGACCCATGCAATCTATGAGATAAAAAAACATTACTAAGTACCGCTTTTAATTCTGGGATCTGGTGGATTAGGAATAGACAATTCAGGGTATTATTTGTCTAGCTAAGACGACATAATATATATAGCTATATTAAAGCACACAGAATATGACTAAAAAGAAAGAATTGGCTTGTCCAAACCGTTTCTATGGTCAAGTAGGTCGCCCACCAATTTCAGATTCAGAGGTCCCGGGTTTTATCCCCAGAGGATTACAATATTATGCTTGGTAGAACTTTGTTTAACTCCGCCTTTCTAGAAACACTATCTTACCTAAGTAACACCACACAATAACAACTCTAAATTGTTGTCACAGTAAAAAAATCGTTTATTAACAACAACGTATCCAAAAGTTAAATATATCTCAAGATTTGTTTGCTATCCAAATGACCAAATGACATCAATCAAGCACATAAATATTTCATCTGTCACTAAAGTAGTAAGTCTTGAAAAAGTACCGACCTATTCAAAGTACATTTAAAACCACACGACCCAGAACAAAGCATTCTCCATCACACATACAGCATCCTCAAACAATGGCCCGTCTGCACCTATGTTCTAAGCACCAGCTTTCTCTACATATTTGAATACATACTAAAACCATTTGGAAATACCTTTTATGGTTTAGTAATCACCGTGACAAAGCTAACAAAGGAATGTCAAGTATATTAACAGCTTCGGGTCAAGAAACTTGATTGTTTGATGGATTTCTGACATTTCATTCCTTGCGGTGATACATATTCAAAGAATTTGTTCCCTGATACAAGTAAAATGAATAAAACTTTATAATTCTAGGTCATAACTGATGTCCTGATTTTATTCTATTCTTGGTAATATTTCACAAGCTTTGAACTAAGCCTGTTCTGTATATTAGTTTGGCAGCGTGAAATCTGAATGTGTAGAAACATCCAAAATGTTTAACTATGGCAAGGTATACATTTCAATGCCAGATTTGTTCAATAGAATTTTAGAAGTATCTAGTATTTTTCAGTTGAGGAGAAAACATCAAAGTAATATAATAAATAGGGCAATTATTTTCAGAATAATACTAAAATATATTTTAACATGGCAACACGCCACATGTAAAGAGTACCTACGCGTCAGGCTTATCAAAATGTTTCGGTAGCTGCGACCTTGACCGGAACTGCATTTTAGAATGATTCGCAATTGCGAGTCAGTGGCCTAAGTTACCTAGTTCAAGTAATAGTATTGCTCTTGCAAAATTGTAACATATTTGTAAGTGAACTTTGTTTTTATGATTCCGAGAGAGATTCCGATGATTCTGATTTCGATAATTATCAAAAGTCTTCTTTAACGTGCCTCTCAAACTTTTTCTGCTAAAAATGATAATATATATTATAATAGGGACTATAGTACCTACCTAGACTATAATAGGTATATCATTACGTTTAAAATGAAAGCTTTTCCTGCAAGTAATAATTAACATTTATCCGTACAAAGCTTAAATTCAATTAGTTTAGTAGTCTAAGAATCAAGGAAAAATAAAAATCCATCGTAACACAAAAAAAAGTTTAAACAATGCATATTAGTGCGATACTAATTAAATCATCTTTATTGACTTGGTATACCCGGACAGAACTGACTAAACGAATCCATCTATTGCAGCCCGTGGCAAGAAGAAGAAGAAGCTGAAGCAGCTCCTCCCCCTCCTACTCATCCTCAAGCTGAAACTGGCTGCTCTCATCCCTATCTTCCTTGGAATCATCGCTATCGTCGCTGTCAAGGCCGTCTTCCTGGGCAAGATCGCTTTTGCCATGAACGCGTTCAACCTGATCAGGAAACTCCTGGGCAACAAAGGACAATCATCCAGCCCCAGCATAAGTTACGGAGCCCCAGCTCACCACGATGAGCACCCAGGGTACAACTACGAGCCAGCTCAGAGTGCTGGCTGGGGTAGGCAGAGCAATGATGCCCAGTCGTTAGCCTACGCTGGTCAAGTTAGCAATTGATAATGTGATTTTGTATGTGTGTTTGTGTTTTGTGTGTGTATTTATTTGCCTGAATGCCATATTGACCTCGTTATTTATTTTATTAATATGAATAAAGTATTTTCTTCGTAATTATGTTTGTTTGTTTTTAACATTATCTCAGCATGCTTAGGCATGATACATTTAGGAATTTTACATAGACGTGTTTTTTGTTATTAGTATTTTTTTTTAATGTGAAGTATTTACAAGTTAATCGCATTTTCAAGTGAATTGAATTATTAATCGATAATAAAAATGTATAACTATATTATCTTATCATTCAAGAGTTCCAATTACAAATTCAAAAGTATCATGATTAATACTAATGAACCATTACTGAATTAAAAAAGCCTGTGTTTATGATATAGATCTGAAGTGCTTTTGATGTGCAGTTTGGAGCTATTTTAACAGATATCAATATTCACTGAAACATTTTTTGTATCTAATATCTTGGGTTTGGCATAATCGTCCAAAAACTCATGCAGAATATTTGAAACTTGGCTTGAAATCTAAATTTGTATTGTGACATCAAAAATATCGATGGGTGATAAACTTTTTTTTTTATCGAGTTTTTTTTATTTTTTTATCGAGTTTTTAATAAGCTTAGGCAAAGAAGACGCCAACAATGTTGCCAGCTTTTCCAGAAAGCAACGACTCTCCGCGCACCAACTGAATACGGCGAACCGGTATCGCAAACTTTGGCAGAACAAAACAGTTTGGTTGGTAGATAGGTGCACCTTTATAGGTGCTACTTCCATAGACAGGCAAAACATTACAGGACTTATTCCAGTGTTGAATGTTAACCTTACCGTAGCCGCTAACAAAAACCACTAAAATAGTGATTTTGTTGACCGGAACAGATCATCGGAAAGTAAATCCCACCTACCCCAAAGTAAAGTTAAGTTTTATGGTTACATATAGCTATAATCCGTATGTTATGGCGACCCAAGAAATAGAACAAATTACCTATTTGGTGGTTTACACCAATCAACATTGACCAAGAAAGTACCTGGTCAAATTTGAGTTGCGAATTAGGTTATAAACGTAGTAAGCACTTTAATCGTCTAAGCATCTCAAACCCTTCAAAACTGAAACTATTTAGTAGCTATTCAAATAAACACTTGTATTCTGAAAGTCATTTTAGCGTTATGGCGCTCTGATAAACTATTGATGAGTTGCTTCATAGTATTCTAATAGACAAATCTTGGTTCACTTCATCATGAACCATCCAATACAAAAATTCTCATTCAAGAAACAAGTAAACACTTTGGGATCAACTTGAGACCTTTCAAAAGAAAGCAAAACCGAACGTGAACTATCCGAAAATATAAATATTAATGAAACAATATCTGTGTCACACAGTATGGCTGTGTCGTTTCAACTTTGGATGAGTTTAAAATGTTAATTTGCCAAAACATGCGAGTGGGGGAGATTTAGATAAAAAAGTGTAACCGATCAAGCGTTCTTCACAGTTCAATCGGTCTCGGAGTCGAGCAAGATGAAGCTTTTTGTCTTAGTTTTGGGTATAGTAGCTGTGGTGCAAAGTACTCCGGTGTCTCACGATGAGAATGTGTTGAAGTCGGTGATCGGGAGCTTCTCGGAGTGTGTGAACAGTGATGTGGATTTGTGCTTGAAGGTATGTGGAGAAAGTGCCTTACAAAACCGTCTTTTTGGAAAATCCAGTGCTTACCTCACCCGTGGACAGTCGAAAGATTATCAATCGTGATATCATTTAGTTTTAGTATGGATGTTATGCTAAAAACAATCATACATAAAGTGCATGTGCGAAATGATTAGTGTTTACTTATTTGCATATTTTTCATCAATATTCCGTAAAATGAGATCGAAAATAAACTTTAAAATAAATTCAACAGACTGCTTTAAGTTTTAACAAAAATAAGATCACTAACCAGTTAACCAATTGTGAATTTTCTAAAAGAACTCTTTTATCCAGGAACACGCCCTCAAAGCTGCTGACAAGCTGACATCAGCTCGCAAGCTCAAGATATTCGAAGGAGTGACCCTCCTCAACAATGCTCCTAGAGAATCCCGGTCTTTCGAGGCTCTCTCCGATGTCCCTGACGTGAGGAATCAGCAGCTGACTGAAAGGTTATGGAAGACATCCAGTGACCTACTCCAGGGAAGTGAAATCGAGCTGAGCTATGGAGGAGAAGAGGACGAAGAGTCCAGGGCTATCGGCGATGGTAAGTTATTTGGTCAGGTTAAATTTATTCAACAAATATTTAATGAATTAATTTATTCGTAAAATTCTATTTTTATTGTTACAATTCTAAAGAATGAAGATGACAATACCTTGTGGTATACAGCTGTGGAATAACATTTCACAGATAGACAAACAGAGGTATCTTTTAAGAAGAAAGATCATTGTTCGCATGGCCTAAGACTGTACAATGCCACACAGTTATAGTAAACCCAAAATTTGTCTTGAAAAGTCTCACAATCATAAATCAGAGATTAGAAATCTCGTCGGTGAAACTAGCCATAAAACCTCCTACTCAATTAAACCAATTGGGTAATTTCAATACTGATACTACCACATTGGGAAACTTGGATGCACGAGATTCATTTTCACTTTCAATTTTGAGTCATCAACAAGTAATTGGAAAATATTCGGGGCAGATTATCAGGAAATGCTTTTGTATGATAGCGGATTGTTTATATGCTTTGCTTTAGGGGTCATAACCAAACTTCACTTTATCAGTGACACGCAATTTTATAAAGATTCGTTGAATTAAAATAAGCTAAGTATATGATATAAAAACAATGACTTTGTATAGCATGGGTTTTCAATTCAGTGTTATTTCTCCACAGAGGAAGAGAGCCGTGGTAAAAAGAAGAAGCTGAAGAAGAAGTTGAAGCTCCTTATTCCTCTTCTTCTCATCGCGAAAGCCAAAGCCGTCGCCATCGCCATCCTCGCTTTGATCGTCATCGCTGCGTCCCTCTTCAAGATCGCTCTCCTCGCGAAGGTCGCATTCATCGTCAAAATCATCGCACTCATCAAAGCTCTGCTGGCTAAAAAACATTCCCAGGAAGAAACTTGGGAAATCGCGCCAGCTCATGGGTGGGAGCCTCCTCATGGTGTGGAGCACCATGCTGAGCATGGCCATGGGTGGGAGAGTGGCTGGTCCAGGAGGGGTAATGATGGCAACAACCTTGCCTATTCTGCATACAACAACTAAACATAGAACCAACCAGCGGGGTAACGGGTTATCTTAAAAAAAAGGTTAAGACGCCTTTGAGAGTCTTTTACACTCAAAATCTGGAACGGTTAAAATCTAATCATGAACGTTTGATATATTGTCTAATTTCCTTTTTGTTAGTCAGTTGAACCCGTCGATCGTTGGTGGATCATAAGTTGCTAGTGCCAAATGCAATTAATTTATTCTATTTATTTGTACGAATGGATGAGTGTTTTTTGTTTTGTTTTACAACTTCCGTGTGGAGTATAGTTACCTATTTTGAATATGTACATATATTGGTCTATATAAATTTGTGTATGTATTTTGTGTATCTATTTATGAGTATGTCAAGTCAAATATAGCTCTCTGTCTTAGTTTATCTCCTTTATAATATTTTGTATTTATCTTCCATCTTATAATATTTTGAATTAATTTATTTTCCAATCTTGATTATTTTTGTATACTCGTACGTATGTGTTGGTATTTATTCATATTCTTTGGTTTCTATTTATGTATATATTGAATGTAAATATTTTATGGTATTTATGTATGCATATTATTATTTTGTATACGTATCTATAACTTGATAATAAGTCTGATCTCTTAGTTTTTTGTTTTGTTGTTTCTTGACTTTTCAATTTTTCCTATATTTTGTAAATCTACGCTATTCATTGTTTATTTTTGTGTGTTTGCTAATTTATTATTTTGGTTTTAAATTTATTGCTAGCAATAAAAATAAACGTATATAAAAAATATTTTCGATTTTGTTTTCTTTTTGAATAGTTATTTATATGTTAGTAAAATAGTATTCATCGCCGTTTAAACTTCAACAGCCTTTTCAAGTTCACTATATCACTTCTGTAAAAAAGTCAACTGTAATAAATAGCCTGTTTAATGTAAAAAAATAAAAAAAAATGGTGGATGTTATCCTCCACCAAAATGCCACAATCACCACGTTTGGCAGGTGGATTGGTTATTGTTATATTTATATATTATTTATTGTGATGGTGTATACAGAAATAAGTGGCTGTCCTTGGTCTGGTGAGATCACGCATTCGACTTTTACAACATCAGCGGGCTCAATTGAAGGGAGCTGCGGCCATCAAGGCTTAAAATTAATACCTTTACTACAATTACTAACGTGCCCGTCAAGCGTGGAAATCCTTAAAGTTTTCGAAGGCAGATCATGTTCAACAGTTGAATGAAGGTTTATAATACAACCAAATAACAATGTTAACCGCCTCTGTAGTCTAATGGTTTGCCGGTGTCAGATCCGTCAGAGTCCGCCTGGCTAGCTACCACCATCTTACTTAATTCTGTCGCCATAACAACAATTCTCAAGAATGTGTTTGTTATGTTGAGATGGAAGCGCACTTCAACCGGAATCCTCAACAGACTGAGAAACTAGCTATCTTATCTCTATATGCTGGAAAACAATAATTTAGAGTTATTGTTATCGCGACAGACTTAGGTAAGATATAAATAAGTACCAGACTTCTAGCGGAACGAATGAATGGATAGCAAATTGCTTGGTGCTGGTCTTCAGCAGGAGAGGGGCACGTCACCAGCTAAGTTGTTGAATGACATTTTAATGCATAGGTATATTTTTGTCAATAAATTATATTAATTTGATATTATGAGCATTGTTTAGCTATGGACGAGGTGGAGTACCATAGTATGATTTTTTTTAAATTAAATTGGACACCTATTACAAATTTTGTCCTATGTGCCAGTATCTGTCAAATCATTAGGTCACACGTATAGCCTAAACACTGCTGCTTATTAACATACATACAGAGGAACAAGATACACGTAGTGGTAGAAATGGTGAGTAGAAATTATTTTATTATATTAGTAGTAATATAATAAACAGATTTCTACTCATGAATTTATTTTAGGGAAAATATAGCTTTAAAACATATCGTTGATTTATAAGCGTGGGATTCGACACATCATAGGCTACGAGTACCTTCACAAAGAGAGTAAATGGGCATTTTTTGGGAAGCTCGCTCCTTTGTAGACCTATTCATTGCCCAGGTAAGCCTCAATTTCAAGAGATGACCCATCGAATATATAATAACAATTAGATGTTTAGATATGTTAATTTGGTTCCATAACTAACCGATATTAGCTCGTGAACAGTTATCATCATCGTATGATCAGCCAGCTGTAGATATCGAAATTAAATTATAATTAAACATTGTGTTTGTTGTTGTTGTTTGATAATAATAAATAATAATAATGAAAACAATTTATTTGTAAAAAAAAGCAAAGAAGAACAATACAAATATGTTTTATTAATTAAGTACTTACTTGGCATATTAAAATCTGATGTACAAAAATATGGATCCTTAATACTTATCTTAAGAAATTAAGTATGTTGGGGTGTAGTCGGTGTGTAGTGGCATAGCTCACATTTTAATTAAAAAAATATTATACGACGGGGAAACGCTTGGCCTTCATCTCACCTGGTTACAATCAAGGCCGAAGGTGGAGGCGCTCTTCACCCGGAATCCTCAACAAACTGAGGAACAGGCTATCTTACCTCTAAATTCCGGAACACAACAATTTTAAGAATTGTTGTTACGGCGACAGAATTAGGTAAGACGGTGGTAGCTAGCCAGGCGGACTCAAACAAAGTCCTACCACCAACCAAACCAAGCACAATATTATATTCCCCCTTGGGATCGAACCCGGGACCTCTGGATCTGAAACCGGTGGGTTGAACCACTAGACCACAAAGGTGGTTAAAAAATTAAGAAGGTAAGTTCATATAATTTGGAAGGCAGTGCTTATCGTTATGAAATCAAAATAATTTACGATAGCGATCCTGTTATATAGCTTAGCAAGTTGGCACTAACTTAAAAAATATATGAACTATTATTATTATTACAGCAATTATTTTCAAAGATTTCGTGAAGTCAGTTTATTTTTTTAAATGACTGAATTGAAAGCTAGATGTGTTATGGTTAAAATTCATTTATTCTTTAAAAGGCATACATGTGACTTACGAGAACAATTTTATCATAAAACATAAATACTAAAATTAAAAGTAGGTAGGTAGGTATTGTAAGGCAATTAGACGTGAAAGTAAGTAGGATAGAAGGTACCTAAATCAGAATTAGATTATTTTTTTTACCCACTTGCTGTGTGTTGTTGATTTTAATAATAATATGTAGTTAGCAAGTCATGTTTTAAAAGCGTTAAATGAGTTTACATTTTTATTGCGGAGGGTAACTATTGTACAGTAGGGTGTCCCGTCCTTGTATGGGAATATTTTTTTTTTGAGATACGGCTACGCAAGAGGTGTCAAAATTTGCGTATTGACACAAAGATTACGATTATCACAAAATTTAATTAGTTATCAATCATCTTGAGGCCTCTACCGGTCCTTGAAAATTTTCAAAATGACCAATATTAGAGGTTCCTAACATAAACTATAAATAATACAAAAGTAACTTTTAAATGGTTTTTATTAATTTAAAGCTACAAATATTAAGTAAAACAAAGGTTGGCAATAGTTATGAGACAAAAAAATCAATAGGTTCTTTAAAAACGGAACTGGTTTTTGTGCCCAAAATTAGGCATTTCCGCGCGGGATTTTAATTTGTTTCTAATGAAGCCATCCCGAGATGTTGCGTCTGTGACGCTTTGAGAAGCCTCCGTCACTAGTTTCACACATCTTTCCACTGACTGTGTGTGACACGGAAAATCAGCAAGATTGAGGTTATTTTGTTTAGTCTTAATTTTTAGTTCGTCGTTGGAGACGTGTCGCAGAACTGGTGGATGTGATATCTCACACTCTTGCAAATATATTATATCAATGTAATCTTGTGCAGAAAAGTTAATCTTTGGTGCTTTAAATACCCTTCGAGAGTTGCTCTTTTCTGATTATCTGGTCTTTAATATTTTACGAGACGCAAGCTCTCGAATATGGTCTCTATCGTCAAATAACATGGTAATTAGCAAGTTTTCTGGGTGCGCAAAAAAAGCGTTTCTTTCGATCACTGAATCAACAATAGATCTCTGACTATCGGGTAAAAATCGAGAATACATAATCATTTGAAATATATGCTTGGCTCCATCTTTAAATGATGAGTTTTGCTTGATGAGGAACCAAACAGGAGCGTAAACTTTTACCACGTAGTTCACAAGCAGCTGCAAATGATTTGACGGTGAAACAGTACTTACGTAAAGTCTGAGTATACGATTGGCAGTAGTGAGCCATCTCGAATGCGCCATTTTTCCAGGCTGGCGGCTCGCTAGTTCGGGGGAACAGGAACCAGTCTTCACAGCATGACACATTTCGTAGAGATACTTTTGATCCGTGCTTAGTTCCTTCACTATATTATCAGGTAATTCAAGCAAATTGCCAGCCACTGAACTAAAGGACGTCAAAGGTTTACCTTCACTAATAGCTAGCTGTTTTCCAATAGGTCCAGAGTATTCCTTTGGTCCAGACGTGCTACCATCGAGAGACTCAAACAAATAGCGTAGCGCTAATTCATTCGCGTGAAGCATGTAACAATTTTCCAGGTATTGAATGACACCTCCCTTCCAACCAGTATTTGTAGCAGTACCATCGCACCCCACACAGATCAACTCTTTTTAGTTCAACCCTTGATTTTCTAACAAAGATAAGTGGCAGTGCCACGACTTGGCGTTGTGTGTCCCAAATAAATCGATCCTGGCTCTGTAAGAATTGAAATGTGCTCTTCCAAGACTTCTCTGCGGTGGTACTGGTCACCTATTTTATCATTTATGAGTGTCTTGTCTTTTCTTCCATCAAAATAGATACTTTTTACTTCCATTGTATCAATATCTTTGCTGGCCTTGGTCCTTACTTTTGAAACAGCTCTATGAATTTTATTTTTATCAATAATAAGACTAAGATCTTCCGAAGACACCAATCCTACGTCAGCTAAGACTACCGAAGCAACCGCAGCCGACACCTTACAGCAGTAAAACCGTAATAGAAATGAGACAAACTGCCTCACCGTAGAAGTAGAGAATTTGAGAAAAACATGTCAAAACATGAATTTCACAAGTTCAATCTAAAACAATTCTTAACAGAAATCAACCTGTCGTTGTTTGTAAATCGTAACTTAGGGTTCTACTATCAAAATAATTAAAAAATAAAATGGGAATAATATTAATAATATAAAATAAGAGACATTGTCCAGAAGGTTATTTAGGTGATTTTTTGATATATAAAAAGGATGGTAGAGCCCTCGAGATATATTTTTATATTTTTTTTAATATTATTACAGTGATCTATACATAACACCGCAACTTTTGAGGGGTCTTGCGTAGGGAAAATAGAAAAAAATATATTTCGGGACACCCTATTGTACAGCAGTGCACCTCCGTAGGTAATTGCTTTCTTGCCGTAGTTAGTTCGTATTTTGAAGCTACACAATGCTAAAAAGCGTCTCGTGCGTCTTATCTCAGAGGAACAACCATACAGCGCCTAGCCAGAGTTAATAGCAAAGATACTTGAACAAGTGAAAGCTTTTACCATTGTACAAGAAAGTGTTAGCTTACTTTCTTGATGTTTGCTGAGAAATATGATCAGGCTCGTAAATTTTCTTTTAGACTTTTAAATTTATATGGTTTTACTATATTACTTTAATCTTCGGTCACTACAGTTGAAACTATTACCATTACCAAAACATTTTTATACAGAAATACGTACAGATATTTGATGTGAGCGACTGAAGCAAATTCAATTCAATTCAATTCAATTAATTTATTCGTTGGTAAGTGTTAATAATAATATATTTTAATCACAATTTTTACAATGTCAATATTTTTAGGTAAAGAGGTTGTCTCTCCCTTTGGGAAACACGTATGTACGTAGGACAGTTTTTTTTAACTTTAATGCCACCGTAGATTATTTAAAATGATTCCCCTATGGGACTAGCAATAAATTTTGGTTGGCAATAAATTTTGTCCAATTATTTTGCTGTCACAGCTATTATAAAACAGCTCCATCTAGCGGAATCTAGAGATTTTAATGTCTCCGGAGATTGTAAACGGACGCATACTTATTTTCAAGCAAGTATCGCCGAGTTTCAGAGACATCTGTACATTAATTTACAAAACATCTCAAAGTGAAAAAAAAACAGAAGCTGGTATTCGCAGGTCAGTTGTAGTAGCTCCACCTTCTACGCTGAAGTTTGTGGGTTCAAACCCCACCCAGGACAAGTAGGAATTTGTCTGAAAAATATAGATGTTTGTTCTGAATTTGGGTGTTGTATTTTATGATAATTGAAGTATGTATTTAAAAAATAAGAGTTGTAAGTAAGTAAGTAGTCGATCAGTAATCTTGTGCCCATAAATAGTTTTGCTTAGTTTGGGGCTAGATGCTGCTGTGTATGATATATAATTGGAGCTTAGCGGAGTAGGTCAGAGGTTGTAAGGTATGTTTGGACCCAGAAACATTTAGTTTATAATTATGAATCTGCAGCTATAACTGGATAATACAAGTTACATTAAAAAATCACAACATTGCAAAGTTAATAAATATTATATTAGTAAAAACTCTCAGTACATCGTACACAATCAGAATTCTCTATCTTTGTGACAGTGAAAATAACATATATAAATACTTTATTCTTTTTAATTAGCTGACCATTTATTTATATCATGCCGCGGCTAAAGAATTGACCTCCTCCAACTTAGCGGCTTCCACGCCGAAGGGGTTTCTAAAAAAAAAGGTATCAACAATATTATCTGAAACCTTTGTTTTGATCACCAATTCGACTGCTGAGAGTGATGATTAGAGAAAACCAGAAAAAAAAGATTTCCAACTTTTAACTTATAGCGAAAATACAGGCTAAAATAAAGTGAAATCACGCTTCTAACTGTATATTTTTATCAAATTACATTTAAATGTAATTCACTAAATAATAAAATAACGTACGCTTAGGTAACAAACTCTAATTATTGTTATGGAGATACATGTGCTGATGGAATCGTAAAGACATACAGTCACGTTGGCTAACATTGGCTGTTTAAAACAGTGGTACGGTGGTAATCTAAAATTAAAAAATAAAATATGGATATGAGGTAGCGCGTTGATGTTTTTTGTATGAAACTTTAAGTTTGCTGACTTTAAACGATTAATAACAAAAAAAAAATCCAGGAATTAATATATAATATAAGTTGAAACAGAGTGTGATTTTTTTGAGTTTTTTTGGTAACTGTTTCAGATAAACTGTTTCAGATATACAATATTTTTTCGAAAAATATAGCTGATCATTTAAAAGTACTGTAAAGAAACACTGGACCACTAACGTCTAGACGCAATAGAATAATTTCAATCAGATCACAAAAAATGACAGAATATTATGCCTTAAACTTTATACAAATACCTTTGTATGTGTACCTACTAACTTCTAAAAATTTAATCAAAAATATGAAATTACTTTTTTACAATTTTATTAATACAAGAAACTTATCTATTATTTGTGACCAGTTTCTAAGTTAAGGGATTATGAAGTCACCTTAAAACAAGTAATTGTAATTTATTATACTTTATATTATGTTTGTCTGTTATGTAACGTTCCTAAAAACAATGCAATTGCCTATTGTAAAAACCAAAATTAGCTGAAACTGATAACCAACATTTTTTTGAATACATTTGACCCGATGTTATCATGTTAAAGGAGTCTTAAAAAATTGTAAGACATGGTGTAACATTATATATAGCATAAAGTGTATGCCATTGTATTAGAAAAAAAAATGTATTGTCAAATTTATTTACCGTATAATGATTTATACGGTAAATAAATTTGACAATTACTTATTGGTAAGGAAAAAAGTCTAGGTAACTAGAAAAGAGTCTAGTGAGCCTGTTCTGCCAAAGTCCGACTCCAAATTTTATAGATGCCGTAATTCGTCGATGCGCAAAGGAGCCAGTGCCTTCTGGGGAAGCTGGACCTCAAGTCTACAATGGAGAGCTTATTCATATTTATTATAATAAATGTTATGATTCTAAAAGTATTACATTTATAACTAATAAGGAATCAATAGCCATTTCTAAACATTTAAGGTTTTCGATATCATAGTCAGACCCAGGAATCGTTGGATTGAATGTGTTTAATCTTAAAAAAATAAAGATCTTAGAAAATAATGTAGCTAATGCCACAAAGAAGGCAGACAGTGGCTATCCACCGTCTGCCATTCCGTGGCATTGCCTTTTCCGTGGCATTAGCATTTATTCCGTTGCTCAGGATTTTCCTCAAACGCAGTATACTTAGACTGAGTTTTTTGCAAAAACCCACCATGGGTCATAGCGTCACAGGAAGTAAAGATATCTCTCTATTGTCAAAATTGCCAATTCTCACCAACCTGACTATAATACAGTTTGCTTTGATCACGCTTACAATCAAAACCGTATATTACAGGTAATTGTTTTACGCCTCTCGGGATCGACCAAAACGAAAGCGTTCGTAATCATAATGATTCAAAAACATGATGTTTTCGACATACGTTCTTAGGAATATAGCTGAAAAGGGTTATTGGTAATATATGTTCTAGCAATATATTTTATATATTTTATATAATAAAATATATATTAGCATATATATTTTATTAAAAAAATGTAATAGTTTACACTAAAAGTAGACTCAGTGTATTGTATAGGATCAAGGCCACACTGGAACTTGGTTTTTCTGGTCATAAAACTAAACCTAGAAAGCAGTGTTTGTATAATTGCGGCTTGCATAAAAATAGACATACACCGCGAAAAAAAATTATCTACACTATCATTTACACTTTGTAGGTTGTTGGTTCAATTTCCGCAATGGACAAATATTTGAGTGTTGAATGATTGTTCTGTGTTTCGGTGACACTTTATAACATGTATGTATTTACATATTTACGTGTTGCCGTAGCGGTCGCGGCTTAAGAATCGACCCCTCCAACTCAGCTCTTGGATGTCGTAAAAGCCGACTACGTGATCTCACCAGAAGAGGGGCAGCAGCTTCCTTCTGTAAATTATGTACATCTTTACTGCGATCACCAATTCACCTTCCTAGCGTGGTGATTAAAAACCCTCCAGCTCTGTCCAGTCGTGGACACTAAAGGGCTGTTGATGTGATGTATTTTCATAGATAATTGTTAGTATTTCATTCGTTATCTTGTATCTTGCTTTATTTCAGGCTAGATAGGGTGTTCAACTTTATTATTTCGTATTTATCATGTATTTTTTATGTAACTTGGAAACAGAACAAGCAAGCAGCCTACCTGATGTTAAATGCATCTCTTGCCCGCAACAAAGCCTTACTGCGAAGGTCACATCCACAAATCTTTATTTTTTATAGAGATAGCCAAGCGTTTGACCACCAACTCACTTGAAAAACCAGTAAAGATGTGGCCTAAGATGGAGCATGCTTGTCTACAAGGAATCTGTTCACTCTGGACTTGAAGACTTCAAGATTATATTGGTGCGGAAAGACATAAAGATGTTAAGCCTCGTGAGCACGCAATTTCACCGGGAACCATACAATTCAAACCGGAACACAGCAATGCTGCTTGGCAGCCGAAAAAAGGGTGTACTCTCCTGGACGAGCCCATTCAAAAGAAGCTCATATATTTTGTAATGTATACAATTCTATTGTATATGTGAGTACGCTTCATTGGCTGTAACGATTTTGATGAAATTTGCAGCGGACTATTTTCTTGGTCCAGCGGGTGATGTGAAGTTTGGGAGCCATTAACATGTATTTTTGATAGTGTTACTGAGAGACGCCATCTTGTATCTAATATTATGTTATTATCGATGAATGCGAAGTGTTACTGAGAGACGCCATCTTGTATCTAATATTATGTTATTATCGATGAATGCAAAGTGAATTGTTTTCATGAGCCTACATTTTTACTTTTACAATTCAGTAACTAGGAATAACATAACCATTGACGTTGAACAAAAGCAATTTGTTGTGTGCTCTACCAATGTACCGCAACAAATTTAATATGTACATAGCTACAAGTATATTGTTAGAAGTGAAAAGGGGGTTGATGATCTGAACAAGAAAGTGTTCATACCGCTTCTTCCCCACTGCTAAATACATTTATCAAGTTCCCACGTAAGAACAGGTTATTTTATTTAAAAAAACATCAAAAATCAGCTGTTTGATCAGGAGATCGGTCACTCTCTCCGCATCATGTTTACATGTTCTACATTATACGATGGTGGATCTGGTCACATTCCAACAGGTCAGCGAACAGGTTGGGTTTCATTGATGCCTCCACTTTCATACAGGTTTTGTGTTTCGTCTAATATTAATAATAACGACGGTTGTAAAATAGCGACTACAGTAGCTTTCATGGGTTTTGGTTAAACATCTGCGGATACACCAACAAGTTGCTTTAAGGAATATAATAATCATAATATATATTTCAGGAAAATATTTCACACAGCACCATCTATCCTCGAAATGAGCAAAGCTTGTGTATATTGATATGCTATATTGATTGATTTTTATGACGAGTCGTATTCTGGGTTCAATGATTATGTTTTCTGGAGGAATTACAAATTTTACTATAATTCTTCATCAACAGTCCATTTATGTCCATTGCTGGACGGAACCTCCTTAAAAACTGAAGGGTCTTGCAATAATAGCCTCTTGTTAACCGTAGATTAACTACTCTTTGGCTGGCGTATTTAGGCAGAAATTAGGCTGTTCCCCTTTCTCTGTTAAGATTTTTAAACTGGCTTGAGAGCTTAAGGTTTAGCTTAGGACTGAGTTGAACGGACTCATTCCCACAATAGCTATAAAAATAGGTTTCATCGAAAAGTAAGTTTTAAACCGAGAACCCGAATACTGAAAAATCACGCTCTAAAAAGTTTGAAAATCTCATATGAAATTACTATGTAGTGTGTGTGTATGTAGTGTATGTATGTGACTATTAAGTATTTCTCATCAATTTAATAATCAACTAATTAGTTCTATTTTATTGTTGTATCCATTACATAATCATAGTGATATCTAGAGATCGTTCTGTGGCCGTATGCTACCTACCCTAACAAAACAATACATTCTGACAGTAGTAAGTGCTCATAAATTTAAGACAAACTGAAATAATATGAGCATGGCCTTCATTGTTTTGGGTTTTATGAATGTATTTGGTTCAAAACATTATGCTGGCTGAAGCAAGCATCGTCATCTCCATTAATACCTACGGAAATACTTAGTTCTGGAAACCTGAACTATTTAAACCGCCTCTGTGGTCTAGTGGTTCAACCCACCGATTTCAGATCCAGAGGTCCCGAGTTCGATCCCCAGTGGGAGCAATATTGTTTTTGGTCTCGTTGGTGGTACAATTTTGTTAAAGTCCACCTGGCTAGCTACCACCATCTTACCTAATTCTGTCGCCATAATAACAATTCTTAAAAAAATGTTGTATTCCGGCATTAAGAGGTAAGATAGCCAGTTCCTTAGTTTATTGAGGTTTCCGGGTGAAGTGCACCTGCACCTTCAGTCTTATCTCAACTTGTTACCAGGTGAGATGAAGGCCAAGCACTTCCTCGGCGTACAATAAAAAAAAAAAACTTGACAGCCGTATTCTTCCCGGATATTTTTAACCAGCGATGCTGCATACTACTTTCTAACAGGTAGTATATTAAAGGTAGTATAAACAAAAGCTTCAAGGGAAAAGTCATTCACTCGTGCGTCAATGGTCCGTTAGAAATCGACAATAAGCTACATAATTGGTATCAATAGAAACTGACATGTCGATTCGATATGGTAAAATAGTAGAACAAAATCTGTAATGAGACTTTCATCTGATTGAGTGACGAGCGTTCACGGGAATATAAATAAATAAATAAATATTACAGGACATTAATTTTACACAGCGCCATCTAGCCCCAAACTAAGCATAGCTTGTAAAATGGGAACTGGATTACGGACAGAATACTTTTTGTAAATACATACATACTATATTATTATGATACAACGCCCAAATACAGAACAAACTTCTTTGTTCATCACACAAATGTTTGTTCTGGGTGGGAATCGAACCCACAACCTACAGCGCAGAAGGCTACAGAGCTACTACCAACTGAGCTATGAGGCTTGTTATAATAAAATGGAGTAAACTGTATATTCTTTAAACCTGTGGCCTTTTCTTTTTTAAATATGTACATAAAAATAATACTTATGCATTAATTACTGACTTTCTCCAAGGTTTGCTGGAAGAGAATTCTTGTTGAAATGTTCATTTTTATTCTTCATTGTTTGAGTTTATTTTTTAATACGGTACACAGGCACGTCATAAATAAATATTCGTAATTAATTAATTGGATTGAGGAATATCTAGTCAAACTTAAAACTAAACTTGAAATATTGCATTAAAATGACTTAGGTGGAATCAACAATTATATAATTTTATTTTATTATTATGTTGGCGCTAAAATAACTATTTACTTACTATATTAGCTATGTTGGTAAACAGGGATGACGTTTTTCATTTTCATCATACCAATTCACATTTCACATTCATACCAATACTTTCATCTATACCATTCATAACAAGAATATCTGTGTTTGTTAATTTGTTTGATATATCTTCACGACTAAACATCTGAACGGATTTTAATATAATTTGGCAAATACATAAATTATATAATAGGAAAGAACACAGGTACCATTTTATCCAGATACCACGCACGTGAAGCTGGGCGCAAAAGCTAGTGATTAATAAAACAGGCGCCACTAAACGTGTGAATAAACCACTAAAATCCTACAGCTTCCAGTAAAGTCTATTATTCATTCCTGATACTGCTAGTTTCTCGAGAAACTAATGGCTACTTTCACAGTGTTTATCATTAGAGGATCTACCCCGCGATTTCACAAGGGACTTGAAAGTAATGTGATTGCCTACCAACGCAAGTATGAGCAGATTGCTACTATGTTTCACTCGCGAGAAATGTATCTACAATTGAGACAGGCTGTAGACAAAGCATGTGCGGTTATTGCCAAGAGGTACTTCAGCAAAAAACAATAAGAGGCCTTTTTCAAACAGGTCTTCATGGAAGGTCGATCTGTCGTCGACCTCATTATTGCTTACGCTATGCAATATTTTGATTCGTAGTCAAAAAAATAGTTGAGACTTAGGTGCTTCCTAGTAATGATGTCTGCGCAGTTAGGTTTAAGAGTTGGGTAACTAACTCGTAGGTTACCGCTAAAGGATCCTGTTATTGATGGTATGACTTGTTAGGGTTTTTTTTATTGTACGGCGAGGAAGCGCTTGGCCTTCATCTCACCTGGTTACAAGTTAAGATAAAGCCGAAGGTGGAGGCGCACTTCACCTGGAATCCTTAACAAACTGAGGAACTGGCTATCTTACCACGAAATGCCGGACGCAACCATTTTAGAATTGCTGTTATGGCTACAGAATTAGGTAAGATGGTGAAAGCTAGCCACTCGGACCCAAACAAAGTCCTACAACCAACCAAAACAAGCACAATATATTGTACTCCCCATGGGGATCGAACCCGGGATCTCTGGATCTGAAATGGGCAGGTTGAACCACTAGACCACAGAGGCGGTTAAAAATGTCTATTCTTTTGATAGATTGTCAGAAAACGAGATTATAACTTATATCACGACAAAATTAGTTAAATAAATAATAATAAACCTTATTTGCAGTGGCGCGAAACTTACTTACCTACTTATTCTCTAACCGGACATAGTTATATTAAGTAGAAGATTACTGATATTAAGTACCGTCTTACATATTAGTCAGATGAGATGCTATCTGTTACTTAGTGTTGTTTGCATAAAAGAAACCGGAAATAAATAAATAATCTTGTCAGTAATGTAGATCTCCAGATGAGAATTTGAATCTAAGACACTGACTCAATGACTACGGTGTGCATTGAGCTTATTATTTTAAAATTACATTTTTAGCGCGTTGGGTGCTGTTTGACATAGTTTCATGGTGTGTTCTAATTAAAGGTCAAAGATCGGGCTCAGTAACGCACCTTGGAAAAGCCCTTTGTCCAACAATGGACGATATGGTGATAATGATGATGATGCATTTTGGCATACGGCCATTTAAAATAAAGTTTATCGTTTTGAATGGCCACAAAGTCTTTTGAATAAGAAAGTACCCAAACATTTACTCATCTCTCGAATTATTGAATGAGAGTTGATATTTCATTACCATATTGTGTGACAGTTTTGCTTTCTGTCCGGATTTGTAAGTGTTGTTATTAGAGAGTTTTTTGGTCAAGGTACTTTCTAGGTTCTTCCAACCGTGAAGTTAAATAGTAGCATATAGGGACCTTGACTATTTTTTAACATAAGTACAACAATTTAGTTGTGAGGTCTGCGTTTGCTTCAGACTTGTCATGTCCACTAGTTTTAAGAAAGCAAAACAAACTATAAATAAAATAAGAGTAGACTAAAAACTTACATAAGTTGCTGTCATATTAGAAGTCGGCCTGTCATTCACAGGTTTCTAACATGATAGACACTTGTACGATCATATGATTTAAATCACATCCGGTACCAGATTGCTGATTGGGATTCATTATTGATCTCTGGTAGTTCTACATTGTTCACAAAAAAACTCAGACCATCAGTGGAAGTAATCTATGGAAGATATTTTCTTCATTTATACTACTTAAGTGCTAAAGCGTATACCGTGCGTGTTGCTCTTAAAAATAACAAAACGCCCTGATCGAAAATCCATATAGCTCCTATATACGATTGTAAAATAAAAACGTCCAATTAACAGAAATAAATTTAATGGCAATAAATTAAATAAATTAATAAATTAATTCTTTGTACAACAGCTTAAAACAATAATTTGGTTACTACTTAGAGTATCCGCTGTATGCTAGGTTTTGGGCTTCATCCAGGTTCTTGTTCCAATCTGAGCCGTAGGAGTACCCGCCGCCACCATGGCCATGGCTGTCGTGAGAGACGTGTTCTACGTGCACTGGGTGGTGGGACTCGTGGTGATGCGCGTGAGGAACAACCTCATAAGTCGTCTTGGTCTGATCCTGCTTCAAACAGTACGCGGCAAACAGTATTCCAGCTAGGATAAGAGCAATCTTGGCGGTCGCCAGAGCTTTGAGCGCGATCAGCTTGACGATGAAGAGCTTTCCGAATAAAAGCTTGGCTGCGAGAAGGCCGATAATTCCGCCCATGCCGCCGCCCTTCTTCTTGCCACGACCTGGAAAGATAAGATTATTACTGAACAGAAAATATATACTAGATTGAGATTCAAATATAGGAGGAGTTCGTATATGATGGCGGTTCAGATGTTCAGAAATATTCTGGAAAGGTTCGCGCCATCGTAAGTTTCCCGAAATAATGATGGCTGAAGTGGGAAACACGTTCATTTCCACGTTCCAAACGTTTATATTTGATTGAAACATTGCATATGAACATGGCATTCGACTTATCAAGTGCGTGTCGGTAGTTTACAACTGTGTTACTTTTCCAAAACAAAAGATAAGTCGCGAACCATCAATCATCAGCTATTCCATCTAGTCACTAACAAGGTTGACGTGAACATAAAATGTCTAAAGAAAACCCAGTCAAAACAATACTCCAAGTCTTTTACCCGATTCATCACCGTCAAGGTACATTTTAAACAGGCCACAGACATGTTGAAACCTATCAGAATAGCTGTTTTAAAACATTCGGAAAGCCTTATAGGATCGAATTCGGAAGATTCCGATGGAAATTCCGAGAACGCCATTTTTAATCCCAAAATCAAAATAGTTTAACATTAGAATTCGATGCTTCCCACAGAAAATTTTCAGAAATGGTGTGAGAATAGCGTTGAAATCTATCGAATTCTATGTCCGATCCGAATTTTTTTCATGTGTTTGAAAATCGCTACGCTGGTTTCAGTTTCAAAAATATTTGATTCATGTTTGGATGAAAATTCTTCAATGTACTTAATAAATAAAACAGAACAATTGATAGTCAAACAAAACCGTTCAAAATCTAGGGTTCCAATCAACATTTCAAGGCAAAATAAACATATTTCTTGTGTGGGCCGCACCCATTATAAATATTTAATAGTATAGCGGCAATATAAATACACAATCTATGAAAATTTCAACTGTCTACCTATTCACGGTTCATAAAATAAAGCCCAGTGATAGATAGATGATCAGAGGCTTAGTTGTATGGTCCTGTTGGATTCATTTTGGGTACCCTAAACACTATTGGCAATTAATTCTAAAGATACCATGGATGACTTAGTTGTTTGAAAGCGTTTTTCATCATTTTTATCACACTTTAAAATAGAGAGGATATTGCAAGGTTTAGCTTGGAAGGTTGGAGGAGAAATCTAAATCCCTGATGGAAGACATTTTTTTGGCTATGATAACCTCTTGGAAAAAATAATCTTTCAATTTTGTAATCTGTTCCGGAAGCCTACTAGGAAAAACAAAAAAAAAGCTGTTGATGGATTGTCCTTTTTTTATTCAAATATATTGATTGAGATTGGTGTATCCTCCCAACTTAACTTGTTCTACGGTTTCGTATTATACTTCAAGTCAATATTATTCAACACTCATTCGCTTGTTGGTAGAAAGTATGAGATATTAATCTTGTATGATGAGTTTAAAATTACAGCCGACAACTGGTGAACATGATTTATATCACTACAAGATCCTAGTTTGTTTGCAATTATTAGTAAAGATACACCACTAATGTGTCATCTAACCGTGAACAACAAAACCTACACAAATATTTATTTGTTCTACCCTAAACTCTAACAGCCTTGCCTTTAGCCTTGAAAAAGACATGCTGTGCCTACCCCAACTAGTGTGAGATAGCAGGTTGGATGATGATGATGGTAGTATATGAATATTGTTTGTTGTTTGTTAAGAGTTAATAATATAATGTTAATTTATTGATCTAACCTTCATGAGTAGCTAACATACTGTAAAGCTTTGAATGTTATTTCAGGTATTGTTTGACACATTTAACCTAAATGTTTGTAGATTAATTTGTCTTAAAGTTAGAGTCCTTACAAAAACAAGACCTTATACATATTTAAATGTAAATGCTCTAGTAAAAAACGCTTTTCATTTGGATGTAATCTAACATCATATTTTGTAAAATAATAATTAATAATTTTGTACTCATCATATTGACTTGCAACAATCACTTTACATTCAGTCATACAGTAAAACCACTGCTTATGTAGTGAAAACAATAATAGAGCATAATTTTACAATCATGCCGTAATTTACTAGTATTAGTCCAATCATACTGAATTCGTATCATTCAATGAAATAGAGAAAATTTTCTAAACCACTTAAAATGGTTTTAGAAAACTATTTTTACACATACATATTTACATTGGGGTTAGCATAACACTGGATAACACTATTTGAAAGTTATTCAAATTTACCGGTTTTGATTAGACTGCGGAAGTCTTGATATATTAATTAGATAAAAGAAAGTCGTGTTTTTACTTGAAAAATATTGACTTATATCCAATCCATCAGCAATGGAACAGTGGAAAAAAAATGACTCATATCCATTGGGACGCATTCCATTTAGCAATGGGACAGTGGAAACAATATTAATTTAGATACGTTGGGACCAAATCTATCAGTATTGGGACACGGAAAAAAGTATTGTATCATATCTTTTGGACCTCCTATCTATCAGCAATGGGTACCTCTTACCCTAAGAGTGAATTGCAGCGAAGATTTGCTATATCCACGCATGGCAGGTAGTTTAGTGAGTATTGTAGCTACTTTGACGATATCCACAGGTTATATTTTGTTTGCTTAGGCCATCGCAGCTTAAATAATATTAATATAATTATTTAAATTTGATTGAAGAACGCATGCCTTAAGATTTATTGTTTGTTTTGCCCATCTTATCATTAGAAATGAGAAATATAATAGGGCATAGAGCTATTTTCTAACTAAGCAGAGCGTGATACCAGGTCTATGTTGGTCTATAATCATGTATAAACTCATACATTATGGATGAGACAACAACAAAATATTGTTTAAAAACTAATGATAAACAATGAAGAATAGTTAGGTTCATAAAGATAAAGATATCATTTTGATCACAGATAAATCTACTGAAGTCAAGTGCTTGATCGGAAAAAGCATTCTTCATATAATAAAAAATGATTTTGCTTGTTATTATGTCTATTATTCCTTTATTTATCGACTTTTTAGTTATCGAGAAGATACCTATATAAAAAATATTCTGTAAGTAAGACTTGGATTATTGACTTCTTTTACAATAGGCTAGTAAGAGCCAGATTAAGCCGCTTTCATCCAGCACAGAGATACAAAAAACAGACTTATATCTGTACAAACATTGAAAGCAGATATATCTTGAAATTCCAAACTAACCTTCTTCAAGAGATCTCTGCAGGGTCTCTTTATCAGCATCGTTCATCTTGACCTCCACAGCATGAGTCTCGAACAGGCTGACGACTCCGTCAATGAGCCTGTAATTGACTTCAGCGTCCCTGGCTGTAGGGTCTACGGGAAGGGAGTCTAGCTTCTTCCCTAATCGTTTTTCTGGCTCTCCTTTTAGGATAACTCCATCTACGATTGTGATGCTGCGTGATGCTCGCGCATTATCCACTATTTTGAGAAGTTTTTCCTGAAAGATATGAAAAATAGTCAGTATTTTGAAGTTATTTTGATTGTCTATAATTCAAAATTTTTTGTAGTCATTAGATAAAGAATTGAAAAATTGTAATCTTAATTTACTATTCCAGTTGTTTAAGAAATATTATTGTTGCTAATAAATTTTAATTCATCAGATTTGCAAATATTAACATCGTTTTTAACTATGCAAAATAGTTGTTTTTTACAATGTTGAATGTACGTGTATATTCAAATAACAATAAAAAAAAACCCCCAAAATATTTGAATTAGAACTAAAAACAAGGGTTCATAGAAAAACGTAATTGAAATAAACCCACGTTCCCAATAGCTATTTGATAGCTTCAATTACTACAATAACCTATCACAGAAAACCCGTTCAGTGAAACCCTTCAATCACTTCACTTCACTTTCACTAATCACCTTAACACACATGAAGTAGTCCCCCTCGCAGTCCTTGACGAAACTTATAGCAGTTTCTAGGGTCTTATCACTCTCCGCTGCGGCAAAACCAACCGCCAATAAAAGTATAACAAATTTCATGATCATTGTTGTGTTATTATTTTTTGGGGTAAAATCACTGATTTTTGCGTCGGCGTCTGGTTAAGTTTGGCGGACTGGTCGCCTCGTAGAACAGTTTTATCAGAACCCCCCTCCACCGGTCCTCTCTAGTAAGATGGAAAGATTCTATTTGGATACAAGGCTTGGTAGGATTACTTTTAGGTAAACATAATTATAGATTCAGGGTAAATAATAGTAATTGCTATTGTCGATGTGATCTACGAAAGATTCAGAAAGTAAAACCTATTTAAGACTTGTAAGACGTTTGTTCTCGCAAGTTGTCTTAGATGGTTGGCCATTGGTCTTTGTTGGAGTCTGTGGATTCATTAAACCTCAAACAGGCAAAAGTCTTACGTAATATTGTAAGTCGTAATATTTATATTAATAACTCTGCAGGTCGACATAAGTCTATGTGACAAATGTAATTTGGATACAAAATAAAATTGCTAATTTGAATGTTATAATATTCAAGTTAGCAATTTTTTTGTTGATTGTTTTGTTGGACTTTGTGAGACAGTCAAAAGAATACCTCTTTATTGGAGGCGTCTTGTTTTCAAATATTATTAAAATTAAACATTTGCAAAAAATGCAATTCTATAGAATATAATGTATTCAATAAATTATCCGAAACAGAAACAGTTCTGCAGTAAAGTCTAGATCTAAATTAATGGTTTAAATTAAAAGGTACCTACTTAAAAGAAACTAATTATTTTTATACTAATAGGAATGTAAAAGGTATTTGATTTGAGTGGATATGATTTTGGAGAAGAAGAAGTCTTTATTATCATAAACGTCATAGCATGTAGTTAAGTAAAAGTACTTAAAAGAAACTTGACAGCTGTCAACATAATAACAAGTAAAAAATTCTATGATTTTAACCGCCTCTGTGGTCTAGTGGTTCAACCCACCGATTTCAGATCCAGAGGCCCCGGGTTCGATCCCCATGGGGAGTACAATATATTGTGCTTGGTTTGGTTGGTGGTAGGACTTTGTTTAAGTCCGCCTGGCTAGCTACCACCATGTTACCTAATTCTGTCTCCATAATAACAATTCTTAAAATTGTTGTGTTCCTGCTTTTAGAGATAAGATAGAAAAGTTCCTTAGTTTGTTGAGGATTCCGGGTGAATCCACCTTCGGCCTTATCTCAACTTGTAACCAGGTGAGATGAAGGCCAAGTGCTAAACCGTAGTACAATAACAACAAAAAATAGCCATAGTTTTAAGGCCTCTATTTGTTCGTTTGTTTTTTCAATCTATTCACTTGTAACATGCTTATAACTAAGAATATAATAAAACCTTAGAAATTAACTTCAATCCAACTGTAATTGTCGTATCAAAATTACCTTTAAATATATTTTTATGTAGTTCGGATGACAAATCTATAATTTGGTATATTGGGGCTGATTTGATGATGGAGCCAAGAGATGGATAGTGGAACTCCTAGTTCTAATTTTAGTAAAAAAATAAAACTTTGTAGGTATATACGTATGTATGTATACGTATTTCAGATGATAAAACTGTAATTTGGTATCCTAGAGCTAATTTGATGATGGAACCAGGAGATGGACATTAGAACTTTTAAGTAGCTACAAGTAAATCCCTCAAGTTCAGGTTTATTTGATTTGTTTTGACAGCTTCCATAGGAGTTTGACGTTTGTTTTGCCATTTGACTTATGCTTCGTGACAAAGCTCACGAAGCTCTTAGTTACGCCTAACAAAAGTAAACAGTTAGACATTTACTAAATTCAAAGTAAACAAATGTTAAAACAAACGGAAGAGTACGAAAAATGTAGCGTGATTGATATTTTTTTAAACTGCATTATAATAATTATAAATTAGCAAAATGGTTGGTAATATATACCCGTTATTTTCGTATTGATGCAAACATTTCGCTGAAACGCTAGAAATTGTACATATTTTCGCAGGTAACTTAATTTAAGAATGTTGCGGATTTTTTTTGTTAACAATTGAAATACCCAGGACGTTATTTCCATCATCCCGGAGTGATCATAGCGCCACCTGCCAGGTCCAATTGTAAATCTAAACCATCAGTGGCCCATGTAATAAGACACCAAAAATTCATCATTACCATTTAGGATTGAATGATTGAATTAATGAATGATTATTTTATTGTACACATAAATAATAATATAAAATAACACGAACATTAAGTAACAATAGTGTCTTAGTATAATGAGCGGCCTTATCGCTAAACGCTGTTTTTCTCAGGCAGCCTTGCAAAGAGAAATGTCAACAATAAAAAATAACAGAAGTACGAGTAAGTATGAGTTCAGTGACATACACAAAAGACACCGCCTCTATGGTCTAGTGGTTCGCCCACCGGTTTCAGATCCTGAGGCCCCGGGTTCAATCCGCAGAGGGTATACAATATTGTGCTTGGTTTGGTTGGTGGTAGGACTTTGTCTAATTCCACCTGGCTAGCATCCACTATCTTAAGTAATTCTGTCGCCATAGCAATAATTCTAAAATTGTTGTGTTCCGGCATTAATAGGTAAGATAGCCAGTTCCTCAGACTGTTGAGGATTCCGAGAGAAGTGCGCTTCCACCATACAAGACACAGCTTTCTCCATAAATGGAGGGACTGCCATAGTCACCACGCTTGGCAGCCAAGTTAGTGTTCACAGTTGAGATATTAGATAATACTAAATAGCAAGCTGCTCTTTTAGTATTATCTAATATCTTCTTTTGGTGAGAGTTGGCTTTACGATATCTTTGGGCTGAGTTGGAGGGGTTGATTCCCGCAGCCTTCATTCAAAAAGCCTTCAAACTTCGGAATTGGAGAAGGCTCATGTCCAACAGTAATTTTCTACGGTCTGTCGACGTGAAATGTATTATGTGAAATGACTCAATACTTATCATAGTAAATCTCTGTTACAGTTTTACCATTTCATAATAATAGAAAGTAGGTACGTACGGTAATTAAAGCAATTATGTATATGGTGTATGTACAGGTGTGAAAGAGATAGATGGAGCTGATTAGTAGCGAGTGTGAGAGATGTAACCATCGATATCGAAAGTTTAGATGCAGATGACATGGGGCCGTTATCTGAGTAGAGTTTGAGTTAATTATAGTTTACGACTATTTTCTAATAGTGACATTTTGCATGTAACGTGTTTTTTTCTTTTTACTATTGAAATTATTAAAAGTATTTTATTTGATTTTACATGATTTTATTAATAGCAAAAAACGTGCAAGCCTGGATCGTGCCCCTCGAAGATCTCATACTCGTACAAGAGGTAGTTAAAGGCACGTCCAAACTAACGCTCGGAAAAATTACCTTTGGTGTCACAAAGGGTTGAGGAAATGAGCGTCAAGAATAAAGGCGGAGACGCTGTGTCTCCGCCTTTTTTCTTGACGCTCATTTCTCTCGGTTTCAAATAGTGCGACTAATCTTGCCATTTTCTGTAAAACATAATGACTAAGAAGTAACACTAGTTACATAATATCTATCATGAAGTTAATAAACTTTCAAACTTTACCACTGACTTGAATAAGCCTATCATAGAACGTTCTACTATCTGAAATAAATGTGCAAATTCGACATAATAGGTTCAAATATAAGCTTGCGTAAATGAAAAGCTAGCTTATTTGCTATCGTGCGAATTGACAAAAGCTCACAACCGTCAAATACAAAAGTTCGGTCGTAGACGCAAAGCTCAGTTTTCGTTTGATTAGAGTACCAATGGCACGCAACGCAACCCGAAATTTTGTAATTCGGTGAAATAGAGCGCCTCTGACGCCGCATAGCGTAGTGTCATACAAGCCAGAGACACTCGGAGCACTGTACAGGAAAACTAAAAACTATAAACTAAAACTATAGCACGCATGGTGCACTAATGAATTCGAGCCCACAACCTCTTAAGCGAAAGGCACGCACACACCTTCTTGGCATGTAGCTTATTTTGCCTTGTAATGACCGAACAGATGAACCGATCATAAGCTGCTGCAGTAAGCCATTCAATGGAAGTGGCTCAAGATGTTTTTTGTGGGCTTATGACTATGATCATTGTCTCTTTAAAAGCTGAAAAATGATAGCGGAAGCGAAACTAAAAACTAACAAAATGTTGAAACGCGTTTATGTCTTTTAGATGGAAAAATGTACAAAATTGAAGTTGAACGTTTACAAGATGGTCATTATAATATTAGACTGAATAGAAATTATCATAGTGATATTTTTTTTTGACAATGAACATTTACAAAATGGCGAGACTACGTGGAAAAACCGACTGAAAAAAGCTTTTGCTGTCGATTGTGTGAATTTGTATCATTATTTCTATGTATGTGTTATAAAGTATCAAGTAATTTTAAGATGAAAGTTAATGGAAACCATGCGTAAAATTTTTAAATGAGAATTAATTGATTAAAATTAAAAAGATATTAATCATTTTTAACAATACAAAAACCAGAAATAAAATAGTAAGTACTTACAAATCGATAAATAAGAACTGAGTGCGTATAATTCGATTTGTTTTTTTTTTACGGCATCAACCCGTTGATCAAGCGGGAAGAATTTGCTTTGTTCTAATATGGATTATGAGGTCGTAGTCCGATCGTGAGTTGTAAATAGCCTTTCGAGCGATATGGTCAAATTCTTCGACTCATCGTTGACACGACATCGTACAAGTAGATCCGTGACTTTCCATTTCTAAACCTTTACTTTCAATGGGATAAAAATGTACAAACTTCTTCGATTAACTTAAATAACGTATTGTGTGATGTGATCAAAATAAACTCAAGTTGACGGGCGCGACGCAGTGCAGTAGGCTATGTCCTTAGTGGATGAATGCCTTACTGCGTAGGTCACACCTACGTGTACCTATTGTTATAGGTAAGCGGTGCACTTTACTTTAGGTGGGCTACTGGCTTGTCCCGTCTCCTAGTATTATAAAAAAAAATCTCAAAATGTTATTATTTATTATTATTTTTGTGGGAGATTCATATCTTGTTGTTTAATTTTGTGAGCTGTATTAATGATGGTTATCAGAACCTACTGGGGCACATTTTAAAGTGAAAACTTTAATAGCCGCGTTGAAATATTTACGTTACGGACAAAAATTATGTTTTGGCGTCACCGACATGCTTATGTGATGTGTCATACTTTTTCGATAAATATTAAATATTGCAAAATGATTATTAATAAACTTAAATAATTAAATTTCACCATTGTTTGCAATTTCAAAAATGCCATACTTCTAGATACCTAGTAAGTTAATTTACATCACCAATACATACAATTAAACTAACGTACTAAAGAAGCAGTCGGGTTACCTAAGGACCGTTACAAATGGTCTATTGTATTTCCAGATCAGTACAGATCTATTATTAGACACTAAAGGCTATTTCAAATTTCGACTGATACTGGTTTTCGCTGGTTTATCTCTCTGGCTTCTGGATATCACGCGGTGTGTTCAGAGCACAGCATCCGTTGAGGTAGAAGTAAAGCTATACTACCGTGTATGCTACTAGAGGGCCTTAACCCAGCAGTAAGTAAAACCCAGGTTTTACTCTTCTTACAGCAGTAAGTAAAACCCAGGTTTTACTCACTGCATTTTTGACTGAAACTGGTTTTCGCTGGTTTATCTCTTTGGCTTCTGGATATCACGCGGTGTGTTCAGAGCACAGCATCCGTTGAGGTAGAAGTAAAACTATACTACCGTGTATGCTACTAGAGGGCCTTAACCCAGCAGTAAGTAAAACCCAGGTTTTACTCTTCTTACAGCAGTAAGTAAAACCCAGGTTTTACTCTTCTTACAGCAGTAAGTAAAACCCAGGTTTTACTCACTGCATTTTTGACTGAAACTGGTTTTCGCTGGTTTATCTCTTTGGCTTCTGGATATCACGCGGTGTGTTCAAAGCACAGCATCCGTTGAGGTAGAAGTAAAGCTATACTACCGTGTATGCTACTAGAAGGCAGCAGTAAGTAAAACCCAGGTTTTACTTACTGCTGGGTTAAAGCTCTTAACCGGCTACCGGTGATGATTATGATGATATCTTATTCAATTATTGGAAACTTACAAGTTTAGTAAGCTAGAAGTCGATTTAAGAAGAATACAATAAAATAATCATCTTCTTAATTACATTAATACTTTACAGCAAACATATCCGCTATGTGTAATTTGTGGGTTCAATTTCAAAAATGAATAGTAATATTTTTTGAGAATCGCAAAACAATATATTGTAGAATATAATAAGTACGATCTATTCATTACAATAGATTTCACATGGCTATTGTTTTATGAGTGATAGAGAACAAAAGTTACTTTAGTTTTAGAAATGTTTTTGAACAAATAATTACGCTTTGCTTATCTTGAAAGTGTATATCTATATATCAATTGCGAGTCGAACAATTAAAGTTTAAACGTCGAAACTTATGTTTTACCAGAGTTTATGAAAACGAAACTAACTTTCGTTTTCGTAAGACATTGGTAACAGCTTATTAATAAAAGATCGATGTCCCCAAAGTCCATGAGTAGAGAAGGATTTTTGCACACATTATAAATATTGAAAGTAGCAGGTTCATAATGGCCACAGAATAACTAACACAGAGATATAACTTACATTTCCTATCAACTGTCCTCACATCTCAGTTGAAAGCAGCTTTGAATGAATGAACGAATTAGTTAAAAATATTTATTGATAACCAATTAAAATCTAAAGCTAGCCAATGGGATGATCTCTTCCAGACAACCTTAGTAACCTTAACCAGGTCTGGGTACGATTCCCACCCGGGAGGAACATTTAATAGGTGTTAGTTTTGTTCAAAAAATATCCCTAATCCCAGTACTTCCCTTAGTTTGGGGCTAGATGACGTTGAGTTTATTATCTTTTGCAAATCAACGTGCGGTATTCCTCAACAGAGTTTTTTTTTTATTGTACGACGGAGGAGCGTATTTAGCAAAGGACAACGATTTGCTCAACCGGGTACCACAAGGTCAATTACACCTACCCAAACTAAAAACAAGGCTGAAAACACAATTCTGATTTTGCCACCTTAATTACAGACCAGATGGTTTACTGTGTTGGTTACACTGTAGTCATAACGAAACGTGAGGAGGCATAGGTAATGAATTACCATAATCATCAACGTCTTATTCGTAAACGAGCACTAGTTTTATGTTTATTACTAGAAATAAAAGTTACATATTATAGGATACGGCACTTATATTTTACATAAGTGGTTTTAAATTAAAAGCCGCTATGTATTGCTGCCTGTTAATTTATGACCTTCAATAGTTGCTTCTTTATTCGTAACCGGGGTCGCCAAAGCGCTTTAGGCGTATTTTTATTCATCGATACTAAATACCTGATAATTGCTTATCTAATAATATTAAATTCCATCCAAAGGTTGAATGTTAGAGATCGCACTATAATCGATAAAACCACCTATTATTTCCATGTTTTGATTGTCCTTCTTGTTTGTTTGTGTTACGTGACTTTTTACACAACCCTATCTAGAAACAAAACATAGAAAATCTTGTAATATGAGAGCTAGACATTGAAAAAGTTAAATACTTATATGATATATATAATGCATATATTTTGGAAATATATACCTACATTTAACCTCACAGAGGTTCAATGTAGGTCTAGTGGATCTAAAAGTCCCGGGTTTGATGATTCTGTCATCTTATTACACATGTTTATGCAAATAAATTATCTTTATCTTTTATCTTTTGATCCCAGGGAGGAAACCATACTGTGCTTAGTTTGGTTGGTGGTAGGACTTTGTTTAAGTCTGTCTGGCTAGCCATGTCTGTCGCCATATCAACGATTCTAAATTGTAGTGTTCCGGCATTTAGATGTAAAATTGCTGATTCCTCAAATGTTGAGGATTCCAGGTGAAGTTCATCCCAACTTTGGCCTTATCTTAACTTATAACCAGGTGAGATGAAGGCCAAGCACTTTTCCGTCGTACAATAAAAAATCTCTACATTTATTACATAGAAAATGTTTCTTCCGGACGAGAGTCAAACCCGCAGCCTTCAGCACAGAAGGCAGCTACTACCAACTGAGCTGTGAGGCTAGTTCCACAGATCAACCTAATTAGTTGGTATTTCAAGATGTTATCGTTATTTCATCTCTACTTTCCCTTTTAAAGAGCCCAGCTATTTCTCGTTTACTATTAAGGAGAAATGTATAATTATGTTACATGAGAGAGCAACAACTTGATATTATGATATATAGTGTTCGATTTATTCTAAATTGCATATAATAGTTGTTATTGATCAGGAAATTAGAGGATACTTAATTTTCTAATTTGTCCCATTAGGCGGTCATTGAACAATGATTTAACGTTTTTTGAATGGGTTAATTCTTGACCCCGAGTCTTGCCTGGGCAAGTATGAGGTCTGCGAAGGAGGACTGAATACAGTGAACTGCTTAGAGCTTCAGCAGAAGGGTGGTCGCAAGCCTGGTTGACATAATAGGTCCTACTACTTCATTTCCGGTCGGTCGCTATTGACAGAGCGGTCTTTTTTTTAAACGAGTTTCTAAAAAAGGAGAAGGTTCTCAATTCGTCGGAATCTTTTTTTTTTTTTTTTGTATGACGGGGAAGCGCTTGGCCTCCTACGTCCTTTCACCTGTTAGCAAGTTGAGATAAGGCCGAAGGAGGAGGCGCACTTCACCCGGAATCCTCAACAAACTGAGAAACTTTTTTATGTACTAGTCCCCGATTACTCGAAAACGCCTGGACCGATTTGGAAATTTTTTTTTTTGTATTATACTTCACAGGTAGTCTCATTGTCATCAGGTCAAGATTTGATGATGAAATCCTGGAGAAATCGAGGGAACTCTTCAAATATAATATGCACACTTGAAGTGATTTGGGTATTTTTAGAGTCGTTATACTTTCCAGTTAATCTCATCGTCATCACGT
This sequence comes from Venusia cambrica, assembly GCA_951394065.1. Classification (NCBI taxonomy): domain Eukaryota; kingdom Metazoa; phylum Arthropoda; class Insecta; order Lepidoptera; family Geometridae; genus Venusia; species Venusia cambrica. The sequence goes on along the minus strand of OX596040.1, from coordinate 3,252,772 downwards.
CAGGATCTGATGATGGGATCCTGGAAAAATAGAGGGAACTCTTCATATATTATAGGCACACTTGAAGCGATTTGGGTGTATTACTTGAAAAGTAAAGAAAACACGGACCCCATCGCACGGATCGCGCGTCTGTCCGTCCATCTGTCATCAAAATAATAATCGGAAGAAATACGTCATCCAGGTAAACGAAATTTTTTCATTGAAGTCGGTTTTCTTTTTAGTTTTTAAAACGTAAATATTATTTTTTTAAGTGTATTCTTCTTCAGGCGCGTTGGACATTTTTTGAGTTGAGAAAAAAACCATTGAACTCACGACACTGTCTACTTTACCAATACCTTGAAGTTAGGGGCGAGTGACCCGCTTACCGACGACGCCACGAAGTTAGGCTTTTGAGAATTAGCGGAACTATTTACCCTATTTTTTACCGAGTTACCCGTGTTGCTGACTATTGCCTAGCAACCAATCAAACAACTATGACTGTTGCCTAGCAACCAGTCAACCAACTATGACTGTTGTCTAACAACCAATCAACCAAATGTTATAGTTTTCCGTCTTTGTTTTCGTGTTCTTCTTTAATGTTAATTTTAATGAGGAAGGAATTTAATAAGGTATATTCAAGTCCAACAATCTCAGCTATTCTCTTCGGCAAAGATCGTCAAATGTTTAGTTTTCACTTCTGTTGGCACTCCCGGTGTGCCACTGTTCTTTTTTATCGTACGACTTGGGAGCGGGGAGCCTTCCGTCAGAGTTTTACTTCGGATCTTACCTGGTTTTTACAAGATACGATAAGGCCGAAGGTGGAAGCGCACTTGACCTGGAATCCAAACCATGCACAATATTGTACTCCCCTGGGGATCGAACCCGGGACCTCTGGATCTGACCGGTAGGCGAACTACTGATTTAGAAAAAATATACTAAGGGATCTCACCAGAAGAATGGCAGTAGCTTCTTTGTGTGCATGTAGAGCATTTATTGCGATCATCAATCCACTTGCAAAGCGGAAAATATCTTAGGAATTCATCTGTCTGTCCAACTAGAAGAACTGTCTACTGTAAATGGGTTATAGACAAAATGTTCTCCTAGACGTTGAAAGATGCGACAGATTGGTTACACCATCCAAAGTACTTCACAACAATGCTGCAATCAAGAACCCACTTGCCAAGTGTGGTTGTTATGGTGGATCACCCACATTGCTTTTTTAAGATCGCTTTGTACTGCCGTGAGTTATTTTGGGTTGGTTTTTTTTATTGTACGACGGGGAAGCGCTTGGCCTTCATCTCACCTAGTAACAAGTTGAGATAAGGCTGATGGTGGAGCGCATTTCAACCGAAATCCTCAATAAACTGAGGAACTAGCTATCATACCTCTAAATGCTGGAACACATTTTTTTTTAAGAATTGTTATTATGGCGACAGAATTAGGTAAGATGGTGGAAACTAGCCAGGCGTTCTTCAACAAAATCCTAGCACCAACCAAACCAAGCACATTATTGCTCCCTCTGGGTATCGAACCCGAGACCTCTGGATCTGAAATCGGTTAGGTGTACCACTAGACCACAGAGGCGGTTAAATGCCTCAACAAAATATTGCAGGTGTATCATTTGTACTGTGGGGCAGTACAAATCAGATGACAAGACAGCAGATGAAACATGGTCTGCAAGTTGTCTCTACAAGTGCATTTCGTATGGTTCGAGTAACTTTCGTACACATATACATTATGACAATGATGACACTTATGATAAAGGTCAAACAAGAAAACCTTTAAGAAAAAAAGGGTTAGAAAACTGACTTCCTAATGTGACCTAGGTAACGTTTACCCCATATTCTATGAGCTTCCAGCGTGGTTTCTAATTACTCCTCGATTGGAGCAGGTGCACCGATGATTGGTGCGTGTAGAGTTGAGACAAAATTAGTCCTGTTTGTATCTTTTTTTTTATATTTTCGATTAATCTTCAGATTTCCAAGAAAAAAACCAAACATTTTGCTACCTATGCGTCATTTAGTATCTTAGTTATGTTTATATGATCATTACGTTGCTTTTTCTTAGATGAATCAAAAACCAATAATAAAAGTAAGATCCTCGTTATAAAAAAATATGTAAAAAAATAAATAAATGGACTTTACGAAGCTAATATAAGAGATGCACAGTAAAAAAAAAAGCATCCCTATTTAAAAAATACTTTAAAAAGCAGGCCTTTACAGGCCATGGTCAAAAATTATGTTTATGATTGTTTAAATGCCTATCTGCCACACTTATTTATATCCTGACAAAAAAGAAACTGTGGCCTCGTAAAATTTGTATGTAAATTTTAAAGAACTGTATCGTCAAAAATCTACTTCGTCGCATGAAAGCAGTTATTCGACTTCAAGTAGATTATACTCGTAGATAGTTTGTCATTTAATTGTGTTGAGTTAGGAATGTTATATGTAATTTAAATAAATAAAGTTCGTATAGGTTATTGGTAGGTTTTAAGCCCATACGTGTGAAAAATATCTTATTTGTTAGTAGGACTGTCTCCACCAAGATTAACATGTTGGCAATCTTTCATAGACAAACAAAATGAAAGTAGTACAGGTTATTTATTGTCAGCCCTTTTAACATTCAGAATACAAGTTTGTGAGCCTTATAAGATCCACGCTCTGATCAGTGATCAGACGTTATTTCTCAAAGGAAGAAGGATAGTCGTGAGTCTGTTACTTTTACTTAGCAATTGCAGTTTCTCAAATTTCGCAAAACAGCATCAAACAAGACCAAGACCGGTACGAATAGTACATCTCTAGTTGACTGGTGGTCAGCCGCAGGTGAGCTTTAATAACTCAAAGCTTTCCCCAGCACTCCAATGAACACTGGAAATAACTATAATTAGAAGAAAATACCGCTAAGATCGTGAACACATTGTAGACCATGTGAAACGCATGATCACTGCACTTCCTATTGAAACGATGACCATTGCAAGCTCATTTAAATTTAAAACTAAACTTACCCAGCTACCGTTGAGAGGGTGCTTCGATACTGTTGTCAATTTTTGATTCTCTCAATACTTGAATAATTTTATACAATAAAAAGTAGAATTAAACTAACTATGCACAAAGGAATCAGTCAGATTACCTAAGGACCGTTACAAACGGCCTATAGGTAACTCAACTGTTCCAGGCCAGTACCAGACGGAAGCGTGCCCAAGACACTGGCTGCATTGCCACGTTGAATAGCTATGCTAATTCGCTGGCCTAAATAAGAGCCAGCCCTTGGGTCACGTGTCGCCACAATCAAAAGCCCCGCAAGATTTTTGAAAGCACGGAGGGCACTGGCTCCCCATGGACCCAAGGTCTCCAACCCAAAAGGCTCAAATAGGTAAGCTCTTTTGTGATCCTCAGCCGAATCAGTCACCAGCCCTAACTGATGTCCCAGGCAGATGAGATGGCGCTAGGGTATCGACGCAGGTAGCGTCCCACACAGACCTTGTGCACGAAAGTCCGTGTCTCGTCAAGATAAGAAATTTGGAGTATATTACCAGGAACAGCCGAAATTGATGGTGTTAGAATTTTCTCAACCAAAGAATGTGTACTATAGACGGAAGATAAGAACGCTGGCAAAGCAACACTAGAAATTTTGCGTATACCTAAGCCACCTAATCGAACAACCAATGAGGCCCGCGACCATGCTCTGTCATTCAACTCAATAATCAAAACCGTGGAAATGGTGTTCTTTATTATGTTGTCTAAGCCTTCCACCAGCTCACTATGTTTCCACAGTTGACAAAATCGCAAAGCCTAAGTAAATATTAGGACATAAAGACAAAATTTTATAATGCTGAAAGCCATATGTTAGTTAATTTTTGAAAGTCTGTCCGAAACCTTCATAAAATTTAGAATTTTGTCGTCGACGCAACCCGGAAAAGATTCATCAAGAACTGGTGAACTTAGAAGGTGGAGTGAACTCTTATCTACATCAGTAATATTGGAAGCCAAAGTGACAAACTTTTGAATGTACATTTCACATTTCGAAAAAATTTGTTCCAAGCAAATCTGCCGAAATTCATCTATAATAATTTTTAGGTCGCATAACGGAAAAAAGATAGCCTCAGTTTATTCGGGATTCCGGGTGGAGTGCGCTTCCTTCGGCCCTACCTTCGGCCTTATCATAATATGAAAAATTTGGTCGCATCCGCGTCGAACAAAAAAAAACATGGCGTCATCAACCTCAGAACAATCAAACGAAATTTAGAAGCCTCTACTAAACCCAAGACCTCGATTTTAAGCCAAACATCATACTAATTGACAACTACTGAATGAAATAGATGTAACACCCAAAAATTTGAGAGAGTCGGATATCCGTAATACTTGAACCGACTTGAAACTGGTATAGTCATCGCCACGCGCGGGTTACGTAACTTTTGCGAAAAAAGTTTTATTTATCCCATCTGCGACCAGCTGGCGCACGCGGTTCTATGAAATACGGGTGTGTATATACGGGAGCTGGTTTTATGTAGCATGTCTGACAACAAGTAGGCTTTTTATTTTTTGTCTCCATTTATTATTAGTTTTATGTTGGTTTTTATGTAAGAGTTGCTTTTTGATTTTATTATTTATTAAAGCTTAGAATTATTAAGCAGATACTACTTACAAATAAAACTATGAATGTATTGTACTGTGTGGATATAATGCACATTTTGTTGGTGGTGATAAATTTAAAATTGCCTCCTTACCGATAATATTAGTTCAATGGTGTGAATTATTTAACTATACCCTTCACATAATTAATAACAAAAACGGGTCTTCATCGCGTACCTTTTTATATTCCCGACAGTTTCGACCGTGTTACAACGGCGCAACGGTAAAAGGTACGCGATGAAGACCCGTTTTTGTTATTAATTATGTTTAATAATCGCGATCATTTAAAAAACGGTATACCCTTCACATCCAGCCCATATTTCTATAAATTTATCAGTAGGTAAATTTTTGCAATGTATTTTGTAATGAGTTTGTTAGAATTTTTTTTTATTGAATCATGCGTATTTAAACAATGTACAAAATAATCATTGGTAGTAAATTATCTAATGAAAGGCGAAAACTCAGTGCTTTTTTAAACGACGGGGTAGTGCTTGGCTTTCACCTCGCCTAGTTTCAAGTTATTATAAGACCGAATGTGTAAGCGCACTTTTCCCTCTAGTCTGAGGCTATCTTACCTCTAAATGCCGTTAAACTAGAAATTGTTGTTATGACAACAACCTTAGAAAAGATATTGTTAACTAGCCAGGTGGACTTAAACAAAGTCCTACCGCCAATCTAACCAAGCACAATATTGTACTACTCTGACTAGTGTTGAGGACTAGTCCACTGTTCCTGTTCCTGTGCCGAGGTGGATCATAGGATCATAGGAGAAAATAAAGCTCCCGTAATCATCAGCTCAAAGCTCTTCCTCAGCGTTGAAGTAATAATGGTCTGCTATATTTATCTAGATAACGTTGCAACTGCCCCAAATTTTGCGGAGCTGGGACACAGTTTTTTGGTCGAAAGCTATCTATCCATCTGGTTTTCAGCAAACATCCCCGATGCACTGCAAACTGAGGAATTAAATTTCCGGTGAGTAATTGGTGTTACAGTTTTATTTTGTTTTGAAGTCTTACTTAGCGACTTGTAGTAAGCTAGCTTATCAAAGTATCACAAAATATTTATTTCTTGTCCTACCTTGTACTAGTGAAATACATATATCCTTGTAAACGGTGGAAAACTTCTACCACAAATTACATTTTGAACAAGTTCGCCAACAACCACTAAATTATCAGCACAACGCAATATTCCAACGTGTGTTTTCACACACAGGTGTACGCAACGCAACGGTGTCTGAATCGTGATCACTTTCTCGAGCAGCTCATAAATTACGATGATTTCAGATATTAGCGGTAGGTGTGGGCTACTTAATATGTTGGGGTCATGGAGGTGTTATTTGACCTCATTAAGGCCTCACACAACCCTGTACAAGTCCCCTGGGTGGTGCTAAACGAGTTCTAGAAACTACAATACACTGATAAGATATGATATACGATTATGAAGAAAATTTTTGAAGAGTATCACAATTATTATATGCTTAGCTTACGCCTTACGTACATAAATAGGACACTAACTATACAAAAAAGTACCTTATGTTGTCTATAGTTAAAGGGGTAAAAGTCGTTTGTGTTTAAAGTATAGGGTTTTGTACACAAAAGATTCAACGGGACCCTATTCCTGACGTAATTATCCTAAAAAATTGTGCCTTGTGTTATTTATCACTTTATCTAATGTAAAAAAGGGAAAAGTCGTTTAATGTTTGTTTTCTTATGTATTCACTCTGTAGCAGTTGGCTAGCCTGCCGCGTTCATGTATGATATTTTGTAAACTCTAGTAGTAGACTTATGTCTACTACTAGAGTTTTTACTAGAGTTTACAAAATATCATTAGGTATGATTTGTGTTTTAGTGATTATTATGATTGATGTCATTTGTTATTTTTTATTATTATTGAGGTGCAAAAAAAAAACCAGGGTTGAAGGAAAAGTCCCAACTTTTCAATTGTAAAACTATCAGGTTTATTCACAAACATTAAAAATAATATGTACATTAAACTAACTATGTACAAAGGGAGCAGTCGGATTACCTAAGGACCGTTACAAACGGCCTAAAGGTAACTCAACTGTTCCAGACCAGTACAAGGTAGAAGCGTGCCAAAGACACTGGCTGCATTGCAACGCTAAATAGCTATGCAAATTCGCTGGCCTAAATAAGAGCCAGCCCATGGGTCACACGTCATCTATATAGTATCTCATGATATAATGTCGTCTACATCCAGAGTTGGTCTGGAAATATTATACTGAAGTATATTTTTTAGTTATCCAGTTTTACTTACTAATATGGAGTACAACAAATTATTTTCGTTTCATTCCTTGAATATAGATAGAAAGATAGATAGATAGAAATAAAGTTTATTGAAACAAACACAAAAACACACAGAATTAAAAATATACAACAGACATGACAGTTATGACATTATACATCAACAGAAAGGTTATTTAAAAAAATATTTGAATAAAAGACGTGACTGGGAGCTGACATCAAGAAAAGAGAACACTGCAGTGTGCCATTCTGCGTGAAAAGCCCCGAGCTCAGCATGTGCTGCGAACGAGTCCACAGCGCTGATTTTCAGCACAGGTGATATTATAAAAACAGGGACACGATACCAGTATGTGAAGCGGTTACCTTATACGGCACTTGAATAATAGCAATTACTAACCGTGGACATGTACCGAACGTCATTCTGGACTTTGACAACCCCCTAGAAGGTAATCCTCATATAAAATTCACATTCTGATCACCAGAGGTGTATCCTAATGGAGGAAAAAGTTGATAGTTACTGATACTGTTTACCTTAAACGGGTGGTCGCTAGCCAGGTCAAAATCAAAGTCAAATATTTTTATTCGGTGAGTTTTTTTTACGATCACTTTGAAACGTCAAATCTACCACCTGTTCGGAATTGCGACCAGCACACAAGGAGTACGGCAAGAACCTTGGGCTTTAGTTATTTTTTTATGATCCACTTATATGTATATTACAATAGCTTAAAATTATATGAATAAGAAAAGTTTATTTGGCACAGAAGAATAGTTACATACATATTGTACTTATTAATGATATAGATATTATTGATGATATATACATTTATTTGTGTTGAACCTACACTGGGATCGGAGTCTCGTGCTGTAGGTCCGCTTTTCCTTCGTGTCTTCTTGTTATCTAATACTATTACATTTTATTCACTAAAGCAAATAGTCCTAAAAACAAAATCAAAAGGACCTAAATACTCCAGCGATATATCAAAGCCCGCTGCCCGTAATAAATCACCTAACCCGACCAGCATGAGACAGATCTGAAATCGTGCATGAAATCAACGGAACTCGGAAGGAAGCCGTATGCGTGATGTTATGCAACAATAACTAGCCATTACATTCGATTCAATGCTTGCCTTTAGATGGGCTGGTGCATAATAGGGCAAGGAGTTACTGTATCATTATAATAATATTACAACTATTTACAAGGGAAACAGTAAGTTAAAGGACGTTAAAATCGATAAAAAAAACTCAACTGTTCCAGACCATTACGAGAAGGATAGTGCCCTTGATATGATAGCTATGCTAATTCGTTGGTCTAAATAGGATACAGCTTTCGGTGCACGCGTCGCTCTCAAATAAAGGCCTCGTAAGATATTAAATTGTTGTATTCCGGTATTTAGAATTAAGACAGGTTCTTCAGACTGTCGTGGATTCCAGGTTAAGTGCGCTTCCACCTTCGGCCTTATCATATTGATGATCAGGTGACATGAAGGCCAAGCGCTTCCCCGTCGTACTATGCAAACCCGGAGACATCAGCTCACCACGGACCTTCTCTTAAACCTCAACTCCAAAAGAATCAAATAAGTGAGCTCTGTCGTGACCTCTGCATTTTATAACTTTTTATGATCCTCGCCCGAAAAACAAAAATAAAATACGATAAATATGTAGGTTTCCCATACAAACGTGATTTTAACCTTGAAATGTGAGTTGGAACCCTCGTATGCATATCCGGACTTGTTCGGTTTTATTTTCCTAATCTCTTTTACTTTTTCTACAGCTTTAAAGACGGACTTCGTGTCCTTGAATTTAATCACTACACCGTTTGAATCAGGGCTTGGCAGTCACCTAAATACCAGAGGAGAGTGGCGCCTCAAGTTATGCATGAGATGTGACTACACTTACCTAAAACGTTGTCATGTTTGATGAACACTCACCGTTTTACTAAAAGATGAGAAGGCTGGAGTTTCTACCGCTTACTATTGCTCTTCAGTTCTAATGTAGTTTGTTTTTCATTTCCAAATATAGCGTTGATTTAAATGAAATAATTGTGAGATAATTTGTTTTTTATTACCTGCAAAATCGCATTTAAATCGGACCTCCCATTTTTTTATTGCACGACGTGGAAGTGCTTGGAGAAGTGCATCTCACTTGGTTACAAGTTGAGATAAAGCCGGACGTAGAAGCGCACTTCACCCGGAATCTTCAACAAACTGAGAAACTGGCTATCTTACCTCTAATTGCCGGAATCCAACAATTTTAAAATTTTTAGAATCAGGCAAGATAGTGGTAGCTAGCCAGGCGGACTTAAACAAAGTCCTACCACCAACCAAACCAAGCACAATATATTGTACTCCCCATGGGGATTGAATCCAGGACCTCTGGATCTGAAATCGGTGAGCTGAACCACTAGACCACAGTGGCGGTTAAATTCTAAATGAACAGCAAACTATATTTGTATGGAAGAACGGTGCATGCTATGGGCCTTGTTAAGTATTACGTAAAGTTAACAGGCTTCATAGCTTAGGTGATAGTTAGCTCTACCTTCTGCGATATACAAATAGGTAGTGGGTTCTATTCCAGTTATTCCGGTTAGGAGAAATATTTGTGTGATGAAAATAGAAGATTATCCTGTAGGTATTGAAAAAAAACATTTCCCCTTCGATTCACCTCTGATCACTACTTGAAGCGTGGATCTTCAGAGGATCACCTACTAGGGGGTAGTCAGTGGAACTCAACTCACGTTTGGCACATGCTCACGGTTACCATTAGATAAGTAGCGAGCGTTCAATATGTGATAGGTGGCAAGCTTATCGCCACTCAGCGGAATTGTAGTTGGTGGGTTTGGTTGGTGGTAGGACTTTGTTTAAGTCTGCGTGGCTAGCTACCACCATCTTACCTAATTCTGTCGCCATATCAACAATTCAAAAAAAAAATGTATTCCGGCATTTAGAGGTAAGATAGCCAGTCCCTCAGTTTGTTGAGGATTCCGGGTGAAGTGCGCTTCCACCTTCGGCCTTATCTCAACATCTAACCAGGTGAGATGAAGGCCAAGCGCTTCCACGTCGCGCAATAAAAAAAAACTAGCCTGTGACACATCCCATTTGGATTTCTGATCCTGTGGACATACCGGTTTCCTCACGATGTGACAATCAGATTATATGCATGTGTCAAATGCGCTACATGAACTTCCGATTTACCTTACGATCAACTGATTAGTTCATTGGTGCACGATTGGGTTTGAACCCACAACCTCCGGTTTAGAGGGCGGGCCCATACCCACATGGCAACACATCTCTTATATATTTTCATTGGGTATTATATTGAATTTATTGATCCAAAAGTGGGGGTCTTTTCAGTGGGTATTATATTGAATTTATCTAATTAAAGAATTTTAAAATAAATTACATGACCTACTATTGTTCCCATCTCACAAACTTTGTTTAGTTTGGGGTAAGATGGCACTGATGTCTCAAAATAATGTTAAAGTGGTAATTTTATTACAAATAAAAGAATAATAGTCCCTTTCAACGCAGCTCATGGATGTCGTAAGCACTGCTAAGGGAAAAATAAATATAGCATTCTAATGAATTTAAAGCCAATAAAGTGTTCTCCTATTTTCCTGCCAAGCATGATTAGTAAAAGTAGCGAATCTTTTTTATTAACGATTTGGAATGTTTTTTTTGTTTGTATGATAGAATGAATAAAATAATGAAATCTCTCTAATGTACAAAAATATAATTGTTAAAACACCAAAAGCTCAACGGGCAGTCTTAAGCAAAAGGCAAAATTCTCAGACAAACATTGGACGGAGAGGATTTTCATGATGATTAGGGATGGATATTTGAGACAACCTTAGTATAGTATATTTTATTTAAACTAGGTCCTACTTTAGTCCAAGCCGGTCCAATGAATTTAGCATAAATAACCAATAAGCCTTCAGCCCACGATTGAAAGTCGATCATAGCTACCCATATGTATTCCTTCTACGCGATTTGTCGGCAATTGATTAGCTCTACGTGAGAGAAAATGCCTTTTGTGTTGTGTTAGACCGTTAATTGGATTGACACTTCCGGGTGTAGACATAGACTGTCTCTATGATGAGTTTTACCTTTTATCGGACTTTTTGGGCTTTCAATATTTTATTTTTAATATATAACTTGTAGACGGAATAAGTAAGGGGGCCATCTGTTGTCAAAAAGCTTTTCATTCAACCACAAAGAACATTTTTTTAATTTATTTTTTATTGTACGACGGGGAAGCGCTTGGCCTTCATCTCACTTGGTAACAAGTTGAGATAAGGCCGAAGGTGGAGGCGCACTTCACCTAGAATCCCCAATAAACTGAGGACCTGGCTATCTTATCTATAAATGCCGGAACACAATAAGTTTTTTTAAGAAACGTTATTATGGCGACAGAATTAGGTAATATGGTGGCAGCTAGCCAGGCGGACTTAAAAAAATCCTACCACCAACCAAACCAAGCACAATATATTGTACTACCCATAGGGATCAAACCCGGGACCTCTGGATCTGAATCGGTTGGGTTGAACCACTAGACCATAGAGGCAGTTAAATGCCTACGTCTTACATGACCTACTGCGCCCGCCAACTTGAGGAGAAGCCTCGCGTACCCGTAATCGCACCGGCAATCATACCCTTTAACTAAAAACATAGCAATTCTGCATGGCGGCTGAAATAGGTGTGGTGGTAGTTTTTCCCTGGACGAGCCCTTTCACAAGGAGCTCTTACGTCTCTCAAAACGGAACAGAAATCCTGCCACCAAGCAGCATATCTACTCCAAAAATGGAGTCGGAAATTTACGTAGCAGACATTTTACACAGCCCCTTGCACTGAGAAAAGTTTGTTTTACGGGAACTAAGTTAGGCAAAATATGATTACTTATTTCCTTGTCAATACTTATGAAACTATTCTACTCCTAAACACAAAAAAAAATACATTTACATCCATCATACAAATCAAAACTGTAAACTCATTTAACGCCTTTAAAATAAGACTTGCTAACTACTTATTATTAAAATCATCAACACACACATCCAGTAGGTAAAGTACCTACATACCTATAGAGTAATTTAAATGCGTTAAATGGATACCTACCTACAAACTTAATTCCATTACCTATGTAACTATCCTACTTACTTTCACGTCTATTTGTCTTACAATACCTATATTTATGTGCTGACCTACCTATTAGAACGAGCTACCTTAATTTTTAAATAAGATAAAAGTGTTCTCATGTAAGTGACTTGTATGTCTTTTTGAGGGTTAGTAATAAATTTAAGTCGATACAAATGCTTGGTGCATTGAATCACAGGTGGGAATCAAATCCATATCTACGACAGGCAAGGTTATGCTACTACTCTGAGCTGTCATGTGCTGCTTCATTTTCATGTATAATAACGGCATACAATCAAAGGCATTGTAATGTTATTTTCAAAATAATAGTAACTTGGATTGCGTCACATCGAAAAGTCCCAAATCATGGTCTGCAATGATACAATCGATGTTCAATGAAAGTTTTATTGTCCCAAATAATCGAGATCGTTGATTTGCGTGGCTGATTCGACATACCTATGCTTGTAAGCAGAGCTTTGCAGATGCGGTTTTTTATTTAAATTCCATCATTTTATTTAGGAGTATTTAGACCCATAGAGTTAAGAAGCACATCAAAATAAAACAACGAAAAAGGAGACACTGAATAATAATTAATTGAAATAAAGAGAATTGAAATAATTTAAAAATAATAAAAGGAGACACTGATTCACAGTGTGATCACCAGAGTAAGTACTGAGCAGTTTACTGGGATCACTCTGTGTATCTGGCTTGCCCACATCGGCGACGAGTACCTATCTGCTATAGTTTTCAGGATGCTGTTGTGGCTGTCCCGAATTCTATGGATTAGAGATGCAGATTTCTTGCGAATAAGAGCTTGAAAGTCATCAGTTTGGTATTCAGCAAACATCCCCGAAGCACTGCAGAAGCGATGCAGCCCCAACATCATCCTGAAACATTATTATACTTAACATTATTATGCGTAGAATGGCCAGCGAGTTTATGGTGTGCATGAACCACAGGCATACCGTATACATATTCTGACAGTAGGCTTAAAAATATGTTATTTTTACTTGTTCAAAACAATGGGAAAACCTGCGGGCCAGCATATTGCCCCTAACAGCTGACGACCTACGCTCCCTTTTAATATCAGCATCGTCTTTAAGGTCGACGATGAAATGTCCCAGATACCTAAATTGAGTTACTCTTTTAACGTTCACGTATTTTAGGGTTAATGATATATGGGGTTATTACATGGTTGTCATGTTCGGTTTCAGTCATGATCTATGCTTGGTCATGTTTGGTTTTAGTCATGTTCTACCCTTCGTCATATTCTGGTTTGGTCATGCTCAATGTTATCGTGACCTTTTCCGACGGCCTTAAAGACCATGTATTCCGTTTTTTTTACCTTATAAACAAATTTATGGCCTGCAGCATAACTTTCATTTTTTTTTCAAAACTTGCGTGAATTTGTATTCTTGTTTTTAGTATACTTGCGTATTTTTCAAATTATTTTGTTTTTACCCTATATGCCCATATTTTATTATCCACCTCCAGGTTCTGGATATGCAAAGTTTGTCTGAAAGTAACTTTTAGCGATAAGACCGTCCATTGTGCATTATTTACTGTAGTATGAATTAAAGAGTATGAATTAGTAGGACGACGAAATTAGATGACGTTCCAAAGTCCTGAAAAATGCCGCAATGCCTGAAAACCAAACTTTTTAACCAGTGAGTTTCATCCACAATGTCCTGTGGTGCCGAAACATGGACGCTGCCTCAGGAGACTGTGCACATAATGAAAGTCGGACAAAGGGCCATGGAGCGAGCCATGCTCTGAATGTCTTTATTAGACGAAGGCAGTAGACGTAGGTATACTATATACGTATTACTAAACTCAAATAGAGCTGGACAGGACACCTGGCAAGATGTGGTGATGGCAGGAGGAGTAATTTGACAGAGTGGTGATCTGGATAATATAGTAGGGACCATGATAGACCAGCAGCCAGGTGGACTGACGGCATTGCTACTGTACAGATTATAACCTGGATGCAAAGGGCTCATAACAGGTTAGAGTGTTCTCCCCGTTTGGGGGAGGAGGCTTATGCCCAGTAGTAATTGAATAAATTATATGATATAATATAATAAAATAAGCTCAAACTGTTGTGTTCCGGCATTTACAGGTAAGATAGCCAGTGCTATCTTACCTCTAAATATTGACGGTTTACTATACCGACAGTTTGCTTTTATGACGGTTTACTATTTTGACGATTTGCTATTTTCCGGTATTTGACCGATTGCGAATATGACCATACGCGACGAAACGGTTAACTAATAGCTGTTGATGATAATGATGATGTATTCGTTCATAATTTTTTTACTTTTGTTGCTCAATAAATAATATTGTGTACTGTAAAAAACGGGTGATACTTACGTATACGTTGATGTAAACCAACCGTTTCAAATTAACAAGAGATCCGTTAGTGAGATCCTTACGAAAACTCTAATAATGTTATCCAAGGTGAAGGCAAATTACCTGTAAAATTACTTGCATCGAGCGCTGCGAATACTATTAATGATAAAACAAGGATGTTACAGAACTTGTTTTAGAGAACACATGAATATTTACAAAAAATCCGTGATACCCGTGATACGTCCAGCTTAATAGTTTGTAGTAGTAATGTCACTATTATTTTATTTTAGAGTTATGATAAACCGGCCGGTAGAGACTACACAAAATAATTTGTACCTTACCAAGGTACGAAATAATATATAACTAGAAATTTCTATAATTTTTTTAGTGTTTCAGTAAAGTCAATACTTGTAAATAACTATTTGAATGATTAAAATTGGACATGCCATTCAAAAGATATCGTGAATTTAAAAATAATTAAAATTATTCACTTAAACACTGATATCATTGGCTAAGATAATGTAACCCTTCCACCCTTCTGAAAGGGTGGAAAGGGGTTAAAACGTTTCTTTGTAACTTTTAACTGGAAAAGGATTGGAACACTATACTTACAGGAAATATTATTTTTATGGTAAACGATAATATGGCTTATATTATCGTTTACCATAAAAATAATCTTCAACAATTTCTTAAAAAAATATTTGGTTTTAATTTCAATTTTCAATTGAATATGTTGACGCATTGACTTGAAAACCTCGAATTAGAATCCTATTCTAACTCAATGCCTGAAAGTTGTTAAAATTACTGAGCAACATTTGTTTTACGATTTTATGATAATCATCGTTTTAAAAGCTATAAAAGAATCCAACGTAATATGAGCACTCTGTACAAAGAGTTAATACGTGCGAGGGTCATAACTGGATGCTCTTTCCAGACATTCAATTAAATTCAATTACAAATAACAAATAATTATAGGGTTGAATTCATAAATATAATCTGAATAGATGAAATGAGTTCGAGATGGGTTGTGACCGGCGGCGGTCACGTGGAGTTGATTTATAGAGGCGGCCGATGGCTCTAGATTATACACGCTGGGTCAGCCCTGGATCTTGAGGACTCTTTCGCAAAGAATGGATTAAGCCATCCGAGAAAATGCTTTGTTAAACGGAGAGCTAAATGAGCCGTTATGATAGTGTTGAACTTGGAACCTAAGAAGTGTAACTGCACAGGGACAACTTGTAATATACTCGTAGTACAACTTCGTTTCCGCTATGCTTTGAATACCTACTTGTTTTTTTTTAGGATGTGTGACCTTGATGCTTGCCAGGTTTGAGGTTGACAAAGATAGCCTTCCCAAATAATATGTACCTATTAACTGTCATTTATGAAACAAAATTCCGTTATATATATTTTTATTTAGTAATATATATTTTTTTTAATTTGAGAGTGGAAAAGCTAGCCCAAACTCATTACTAAGAGGCTTTCCCGGACACAAATAGATTAAGCTTTTCCAGAAAATAGCTATTAACACTCTTTTTGCAGGTCTTATAGCCGCGGGCTAGTTAGAAAACGAATACTTTGCCTATTATTATTTTTTTAGTATCACTTACGTTTGGAAGTTTTGGAAGGGTACTTACTACAAACCAGATGTGGATGCGTCATTTAGAGGTAAGATAGCCTGTTGTAGTTAGAATTCCGGATGAAGTTCTACCTTCGGCTTTATGTATAGCTAAGTTCTTATTTATTTTTTTATTTAACGACGAGGAGGCGCTTGGCCTTCATCTGACCTGGTTACAAGTTAAGATAAGGCCGAAGGTGGGGGCGCACTTCACCCGAAATCTTCAAAAACTGAGGAACTGGCTATCTTACCTTTAAATGCCAGAACACAACAAGTTTTTAAGAATTGTTACTATGGCGACAGAATTAAGATGGTGGTAGCTATCCAGGGGGACTTAAATAAAATCCTACCACCAACCAAATCAAACACAATATTGCTCCCCTGGGGATCGAAATATGAAATCGGAGGGTTGAACCACAAGACCACAGAGGCCAACCATTTTCTGATTTTATCCTTCAGAGAAAGGCTCTTTCCATGGCACGCTGAGCAGCCCGGCTATGGGTTGACTATGACTATGAAATAAACAATAAATGAAAGAAAAGAAAAGTAAAACACACCAAGTAACGGCGAACTATTTTTAACAAATCTAAATATAAAATGGTTGGAATGATAAGTGGTTTCAATTTAGTCATTGCAAAGTATAATTTTTGCATATCAGTTTTTAACATAATCATTCAAAATAATATACCACAACTTATACAAATCGTTAAATCATTGTAATGATGTATCAATATTAATATTTATAGCTAGACTTGACCGAGATTGGTTTCAGACCGTCATGTAACTTGTAAACTCGCAAGTTGCGTCATTTGGACTTCCGTTTATCCTGGTCACATCCGAGTCGATAGAGTAGGTCAAGTTATTTAAGTATTCTATCTGTAATCCAGTTCCCATATTACAAGCTATGCTTAGTTTGGGGCTAAATGGCGCTGTGTGAAAAAAATTACCTGTAATTTTGATTATTATTATTTTCTTTTACATTGAATTATACCTATCTATATAGGTATAATACAATTAATAACTTGACCTACTCTATCATCCTCATCATCATAATTATTTCAGTCCAAAAAAAAGCTTTAACAAATCTGGAAAGCCTTCAAAAAATATATGTTTTTAAGAAGATAAATCATAGGCACCATATGAGTAAGTATATCTCATATCGCAGGCTTTGCACATGCAAGGATGACCTTGCATGCGCAAGTTTTGAGGTCAAGAGCTGCCCATACAAACGCGACCGAGTGCGAGGGTTCTGTACGACCTTGTTGGTAAGGTATTTATGTATTTATGTTCGATAGTTTGCCCATCGCCCATAATTTCAACATGAAAAAAAATCAACATGATACCTCTACGTTTCTAAAGACAGACAGACAGGCAGACTGACAAACGGAAAACAAAGTGATCCTATAAGGGTTCCTTTTTTCTCTATCAAAACGGAGCCTAAATAACAACCTGCTGTGAACACACACTTTAGGCTATACACACTATGTATACACAAAAGAAAAGCGACTTCAAAGAAGAATATGAGACAAATTCGTTTACCTGGATGAAGTATATTTTCGAATTATTTTGATGACAGATGCCTAAATACAGAAGAATACAGACAGAAGGACAGACAGACAGACGCGTGATCTTATATGGGGTCCGTGTTTCTTTAGTTTTGAGTTGATACAGCCAAATCGCTTCAGGTGT
Organism: Venusia cambrica; assembly: GCA_951394065.1. Taxonomy (NCBI): domain Eukaryota; kingdom Metazoa; phylum Arthropoda; class Insecta; order Lepidoptera; family Geometridae; genus Venusia; species Venusia cambrica. The sequence goes on along the minus strand of OX596040.1, from coordinate 3,235,119 downwards.
GCCTATAATATTTGAAGAGTTCCCTCGATTTTTCCAAGACCCTATCATCAGATCCTGACCTGATGACGATGGGATCACCTGGGAAGTATATAATTTCAAACACGAATTGAAAACTGAATTGAGATCCTTTTTTGAAAGTCGTTCAAAAACAAAAAGAGAACTACGCGTGCCCTTATGGTATATGTAAATCTGGCACACACTATAAGCTATACAGACTATGTTCACACAAAAACAAAAAGTAGTACAACATGCGGCCTTACGGCTTAGAGAGACATAAGAATGTAAAACTGGGATCAATTTTACAGAGAGTACAACACACGCGACTTTTCTATAGACAAAATTTCCCTCCATCCATTAATGCAATTTGGTAGCCCTGCTTCGAGATCTGAAGAGGAAGAGCCTCTTAGCTACAGATGTTATTTGTCCCAGTTAATGTAATGAATGGTTCTTGCACTAGTAGTAAAACCAGATTAATCACGAACAAGAAATGAAAATGAGGCTGTTGGACTGATGGCATGCCGAGCTACAGAAATTGTGATAAGGTGATTATTAACCCAGTAAAGCCATGGCTATGATACTACCCATCTGCTGGTGACATGACTTCTTTTATTTATTTCATTAATTCACGGGTGTATAGGGATTACTTAATCCACGTGGATAGGGACAGATCCATATCCTTTGTCGTCACGTATTACAAATAAAAAATTAAGTTCAAAAACTAAAACCAGACAGCTGAAAACCTACGCTCTACAATTTATTTCCGTTTATTTAATATACCTACAGGTAACAATAAAACATTGAATATTTTGGACTTATCAATTTCAGATGAGAATATATTCTTGTTTCATTATATTTTGAGCGTGATTTTTCAGTAGTGGGTTTTTAGTTTAAATTATTTTAGGATCATCATTTTCTGTTAAAGTGATTGAACAGAACCTCTCCTTATCACATTACTCTCACAATAGTAGTGATACGATAAATCACGATTCACGATCGACCCAGGACTTATTTTAATTTTATCTTACCTAACTTTATCGGGTACATGTGAGCAAAACCGCGCGCAACAGCTAACAATATATAATATTTTTGACACGGCATCATCAGAAAAAGCTATTTTTTTTAAGTTAATTACTTCATGTCCTCTAGCCATATTCAATTTAATGTGATGTCACATAGCCTACAATCAGCGGATGATTTAAACGCTTCCATCGATACCTCATTTGTCAAATTGTGTTAAGTCCTTTAGAAGTTCTCAAGGAGAGATGCCGGTCAAATACATAGCCCTCCCTTTTGCTTCGCCGTAGTCGGGTAAAAATGGTTGCATTAATCACGAAAATACTTTTTATTGTAACACGATTTTATAAACGACTGACCTTACCCGACTGATCACCTTTTTACCCAAATTTAATTTTTATTAGATATAAATCTGTGTTCGTCGTAATGTAGCTTAGATTATGTTAGTATAAGCTATGTATAGATTTTTATTTTTTTTTGTTTGGGTGAATAATTCTCTTTTCTTTTTTTCTTTCTTTCGACTGCTTTAGAAGGATCGTTTTGTTTTTTTAGAGATAAAATCCCCTTCATGCTCTCGGGTTGAGGGGCTGAGGAGAAATAGATAAATACGAGTAAAATAATTTATGTGTGTTTTTTTTCAGTTCTTTCCCATGGGACTGGCTGACCGAGTTAAGAGACTGCTGTAGTAAAATGTTTCTTGATAACATCGTTTTGTTTTTTGGGTCCCCTAAGAATAATTTATTTTAATATATTATTTTAATAGCGTTATAGCGGCAATAAGAATACACACTCTGTGAAATTTACAACTATCAACCTTTTACGGTTCATGAGATACAGACTACTGATAGACAGGCAGATAAATGGACTGTCAGCGGACGCGTTATCAATAAACCCCATATCAATGTAAATATTATTATTGTCTCATACTCACCATGAGGCCCTTGATTAGCCAGTTAGTAAAAACGTGTAAATAGCTCTAATTAAGAATTAAAAATTCTAAATCATACCATACCTAAAATTGTAATGTTAATATTATAATTATTAAAAAGTAGTCTAGTTACGGTAGATAAATTCACTTTCATGACTCCAATTATGTTTATAAGTTATGCTACTTATTACAAACAATGAAAGCCAAGCAAGTCTTGACATAAATATAATGCTGCTTGCAATGAAGTGTTCATTCATCTATTACCTATTTAGGTAAAAAAAAATCCGATCCAATTATTTGAACGATGGGTTAGCTCTTGTCTTCGGGTATTGCCCGTAAGCCTTCCCGGAAAATGCCTATTAACTCTCATTTTGAAAGTGATATTTGGAAATATCACAGTCTTTGTATAACGAACCTTTTTTTTTAATAAATATGCTATACAGTTACGATGAAGACACTCACATAAAATGTGGGTATTTTACACTTTAAGGTTTTGCTGATAATCACGCTTGAAGTATTTGAATCATGATACGATACGGTGCTGGTTATCATAATGGTAATTAATACATGGTATACAAAATTATATTATACAGATACATAGAACTTTGAACATAGATGGTGGGATGTCTATTGCCAGACTTCAGCTTGAGACAGAGATTATAGAGAGACAGATAGTTGTTGTTCTATATATTCTACAAATTGGACATAAAAATCCTGTAAAATGCTCTAATTCGTATTGCTCTTACATAATTGTAGAAATGCGTAATAAATATTAATTTCTCACCATAGATTTGTGCTACTGAATGGGCAATCAAGTCGCTCTCGGCAAACTCAAGAACGGACGTTACATTGCGCAGAATCAAGAATAAACAGACACGGCCGTGTAGCGCTCATTCATAACGAGGGTTGAATGAATGGACGGTGGATGGCTGGAATAACGTTGTTGGCTACAAATCAAAGGATTATTTTCTGTCTTTTGTATTTGAATTACATTTTATTTATTTTATTTAAATGTATTCGGAGAACAAACAGTTTTACACACTTTATAAATAAGCTAACACAATAACTTATAACCATTTAAGTGTTCTCGCATATAAAAAGCTAAGAAAGACTGCTTGCTTGCAGAGAAGTGTAGCTATAGTTCCATCTTGTTGCTATTATATGTGAAACTAAATCATTTAAATGTCCAAGATATTAAGATATTTTTAAATTACATTAACATATATCCTAAATCACATAGGTACGTCCATAATATTAACTATATGCAACAACGTATTATTCGTGTCAAGATATTGGGACACCGTATTGTCCAAGACTAGAGATAGTGAAGCATTGCTGCAGATACCAAGCTGTCAGATTATTTAACTGCTTACCAATTAAACTGAAGACAATAGACAGTCCGAATTTGTTCACTTCTGAATTGAAAAAACTTCTGCGCGAAGGGTGTTTTTACTCTATTGACGATTATTGTTATGATGACGCATGAATAATATTTATATTAATTAATTGAATTGTATATTTCTATGTTTAATTTATATTTGTGTACATTTTTGTTTTTAGTTTAAGAGTTTTCAGACACGATTGTATAATTGTTTATGAATAAATAAAATATGAAATAATATGTCGTGTTTATTAACTCCTCTATCAAAATTTCCAGTAAAACTTATTGTTAGATATTGTAAGACATATTCTGTCTATTCATGAAAAATATTGATTACCAAAGATTTTTAATTTTTATTGTATGACGGGAAAGTGCTAAATTCATGAAAAAAAAATAACAGCATTTTCAGATACATAATTATGTCCACTACTGAGTAAAAGATTCGACACGCTGTGTAAAAATTAATGTCCTATAATATTTATTTATTTATTTATTTATTATATACCTAGGCAAGTCAGTTAAACCTGTGCGATTTACGATGTTAGAAAAACCATCCGCCCATTTTGTTGCTAAACAATAGACACTCATCCATTGGCTGGTTTGGATGATAGCAAAAGTTTAATTTTTAAATATACTCGAAAGAAAACATCTTCAAAGAAAAAAGATAGTTTTTCGAATGTTTTGATTAATTATGAGTGAAACCCAAATACAATACAACGACTGATCATACATCATAATTCGTCTTGCAAATGGCTATTTAGCAATTTTTTTTGGCTCCTTAAAGTCTGTTGAGAACGTAATGGTGACTCTGTCAAACAGCCGTAGTGTCGTGTTTTTTTATGTTTTATTTGTATTTTTTGATAACGCTTATTATCATCTCAATCGCGCTGTATTATTTCCACTAGTTCACCTAAACTCACCCCAACAACGTCACCTCTAAACCATCTTAGCTCTCTATCGCGTGCCCGTACACACATTTCGGTAGAACCTAGCCTAAGAGGGGGGGCACTTTATAAAACCACATTGCCAACGGTCCAGCACTACATTCAACCGAAGGACCATGAAGGCTTTCGTGATATTAGTGTGTGTAGCCGTCGTGGCTTGCAAGCCAACGGGAGAGGAGGACGTACTGGGGTCGGTTTTGGGGGTGGTGAAGAGCTGTTCCGAAGAAGACGTCTCGTTGTGCTTAAAGGTGTGTTTTGTGATGTGTTTTCGGGAGCAATCGTAACGCAATTAAGAAAAACCACATAGTATAACAGTTACTTAATCAATCTAAACCGTCCGTCAAGTCAAATTTTAGTGAATTGGTGATAAATAGGTCAAGTTTGATTAATTTGATTAATAGCTCTATCTTCAATATTTTGGCACAGTCGTGTATTTGTTATAAAATAGATATCTCTTATGCAAATTAAATCGTTCTCAGCAGATTATGCACTAATTTATCTAGGTCAATCAAATAACTATAATCACTTATTAATAATATGAAAATACGAATACTAATCGTGAACTTTTTCTTAAAGTTAAATCCAAAAAAATGTAATTTATAAATTTAGTCCTCAAAATGTTTACGGTCTTAGTAAATTGTCGAAGAGCAAAACATCGTTAGTTTATTCCTTACCTTCTAAAATAATCACGGAGTTCTGGAAATAAACATGAAATATAACAGAATTTAGAACTTCCTCCTTTTTTTAAAGAAGGATAAAAATCAACCAAAGATTTCCTGATTGACATACTAGTCCGGTTAAGCTTTTGCAATAAACAATATTTGGGTCATGGTCCCAGAAACTATACTTTTATCAAGTTTTGTTCCATTCCATCTTTCAACCTATGAATGAATGAACTCAAAATCTACAATTCTTGATCCACCTTGCACTTCACATAAGGTTGAATTCCATATTTCCTAGATAGTTTTTTTTTTTGTTGATAGTTTTGTTTTTCACCAGTGGAAGGATGGATAGTAACAAAAACACATATTTTTTTTATTTTAAATGTTAAAATTGGCAAAAAAAAATGCTAAGTTTTAAAAAGGTTTATTTACAGGAAAGAGCACTCCGCTACGTAGAAAATATCAACTCGGCCCGCGAACTGAACCTCATTGACGGAATCAGCCTACTCGGCAACGGATCCCCGCGATCGGCCAGGTCCTTCGAGCCTCTGTCTGAGGAGCCTAAAGCCAGGGAAAACCAGGTCGAAAATCGTCTGGTTGACGCAGCAGCAGACTTCTTGGAGAACCATGTGATACAACTACGCGTGCCGAAGGGGACAGTTGAGGATGTCAAACGGTCTTTGGAAGAAGGTTAGTACTTCGATCATAAAAATTGTGCCTAAATATTATAACATGATCTTTTTGAAGTTTTTATAGGATTTCATATTGAAACCTAAATTGTGAAGATCTGGTAACAGAAGTCAATTTAATTCCGATGTCCTTGTTCTAATGAATGCTTTGCAAAATCTTGAAAAACACCTATTTGGGTTCTATCAAACATGACTAGAGGTAGAATTTTTTGACTTCATACTACCAAAGATACCCTCACAACTTGATAGTTACTATAATGAGATAAGCATTTAACGAACTAAATGTGTTAAAAAATTTTTTTACTTGCGGAGATAATATCTTGAACCTGTTTTATGGCACTCAGTATTTTATATTCTAGTATATAGGTATATTTCGCTTAGATCGCTTGCTGTTGCAAGCTTTTGGTGCTCCAGAAGCATCAGTCGCGCGTAGCCGACCCTATTAAAGAAGCTCTGGTGACCTTATTCACCGCAAGAACACAGAATTAGATAGATTGTTTTTTTACGACGGGGAAGCGCTTGGTTTTCATCTAACCTGGTTTCAAGTTATGATTAGGCCAAAAGTGGAAGCGCACCATACCCGGAAACCTCAATATACTGAGTACTATACGGCAGCGATTTTCTGCAATGAGGAGGTACTTTCCTAATCGGACTAGAAAATCTTACTATGCCGTCTCGATAAAAGAAGTTGACGACTAGTATTGTTAGTATTCTGATATATTATAGCCTTATCCCAAAGTCAAGCTATACCTAGTGGTTTACCGCCGTTCATTATACGCATGGTTTCGTATGTTTATCTTCACACTCTTCGCTCTGCTACGCTCTGGTGGGCACTGCCTCTAATGGTTATATAAACCTACCAATTAAAATGGTAACTAGTCCTCCCCTTTTCTGTATCTACTTAAAATAGTCAACTACAATGGTATCTGACGCTTAAAACCTGTTCATACTCGAGGGTTGACCCATATTCATAGAAAAAACAGGGTTTGACAATATCTAATAATACATGAAATTATGTTAAAAATTCACCACTTTTTTAACATAAAGCAAACATTAAGTTTCATAAATATCAAAATATGGATCGTCAAATTTAATCATACCTAAATAGGTATGAAATAGGTATGTTTTTTCATAGCATTAACTTTTTGGAGCATTTCTTATGTTTGACACTTATCTCACCAAAATGACTATGATTTATTTACATTTATAGTGGTTCTCAACCAATAAGAGGAAATCGGATTTTTATCTTCAAAGAGGGTAAAATCGTGAATCTGTGTCTTTTAATGTTTTATTTTTATTCTGGTTTGATGTTCATAAATACGAAGATCATCGAATGCTAAATAGTTAAATGCATTGTTATTTTCCAATTCAAAGTTTTTTAGGTACGTTTTAATTGCAACTCGGAGCATCATAACCTTTACAAACGCCTTTAAATGTTAATCAATTGCAGATCACGACTTAAATATTCAAGATCAAGGCGTAAACAAAAATCTTAAAGTCGATCATAAAAAACCGATAAAAAATATTCATAACAACTTGTTAACGCTCTGCACCGATCATAAAGAAAGGCGCATAATTACCCAATAGCCTCTAAATCCTAATAAAACATTTTCTAGTTCGCTGCTTCATATAAAACTAGTATTTTGCTGAATAATTACCTGTTATATAAAGAGTGTAATTTTAACTTCGTATCGTATAATTATGCCTACGAACTGACCAAAATTGAGTGAAAGTTAAGAAGTAGCTTCAAAGTTTGTTCAGACAATGGAGATAACTATAACTTGTTTGGTTAATAGGCAATAATTCTGTTGTTAAGTCTGTGGAATAGGAACTGGACCATTTTATTTTGTGGGAAAATTTATTTAACATACATAGTTTTTTTCGACATGGCTTATTATGAGAAATTTTAACCTGGCAATTTAACGACCCTCCAGTTCAAAAATTTACCTCGGCCACTGATTCTTAGGTTAGCTATATAAACTGCAAAAAAATTAAGTAATTGATTATTAAATTATTTCTGAGTGGTGCTGTTCAACATCGCGATTACATAAGTGCCTAGTTTACATTTTCAATCCGTACATTTTGTAGCAAGACTGTCGTTTTGTCAAGTTCCCAAAAAAAATAATTTAAAATCAAAATCAAGTATTTATAGGATAGATATTTATAGGATCATTTTGAATCGACAAATCTGATCAAAAATCTCTCGTCAAATGATTCTTGTTAGGAATTGCAAAAAGAATGCGATGAAAAAATATGTAATTAATAATTGCCTTAAACAATCATAGAACAAAAATAATTATCACACAAAACGATGGTTTGTCAGCCTTTAATACAATAATTGTTTGTTTTATCACAAAATATAATAGCATAACAGCCATATTTGTGTTAGTAACAGTTTATCTTCCAACGAGATATAATTATACTTTAAAAGAGGTCCATATAAAATGCAAGTCACGTCTTGTAACGCAAGTTCACACTTGAAATATTAATTATGAGTGAAATTTGAGAATTGTACGATATTTTTTTTTATATCTATGCTAATGCTTGAGAGCAAAGTAAAAAGCAGTTATGTAAAACGCAACGTCATAATTATAATCATAAAGACTTTCGTCAAAACATAAATTAAAAGCAAAACCGGTTCGCTGTTACGAGAAAAAAAATAGAAAGTCGATATTAATCAACCCAGGATTATGATCGAAATGTAATCGATCAGAGGTTACGAAACATTCAACGGATATCCGTTTAAAAGCTTCCATAAGAAGACGCGTCTAGAAATCAGAGGAGAACGGGTTTAGTGAGTTTCTCTAACCTATTAACAAGATTATGGTGGAAAGCGGATAGTCTAGTTTTTGCTAGATTTCCATAGGTACAGGTATGTAGGACCGAGTGACTTGAATCCAAGCTACGTCAACGAAATCGGGCATCGAGATCCGAGTAAAAGTATAGCTCCAGGCGGACCTCCTCTAAATGTGGAAGTAGGTTTGAGCTTTCGAAACCTAACATGCGGAATCACTTTCTACAATGATACTGTTATGCAGAATACGTAACTTGGTGAATTACAATTGGGTGACATTGTTCAAATTTCAGACTAGTTTGCTTGCTACGATTTCGAATGTTTAACATGCGACCGGGGTGGCTGATTTACATAGAACGTGAATGTATGCGGTAAAAGGGAAATAGCAACTGGGCCAACGTAACCTATTTACAGACATGAATACACTTGGACTACAATGTAGCAACATGTCATGTGGTTCAATGCTGTCTTAAATCATCTGAAATCCTATCTTCCAAGCTGATAGATTTTTTATGAATGTCTTTTTTTAAATGAGCAACTCAACATGCTTGTGTCCTGCAAATATCTCTGCGTATCCTCACGCAAAAAATAATTAAAAATCCAATCACGCTGATCCTAGCGTAAAACATGTATCAAAATATTAAATTGTTTTTAATATTATTATTTATTCTATTGTTTCCAGGTCGCGGCAAGAAGAAGAAGCTAAAGCAACTGATACCCATCTTCGCACTGCTGCAACTCAAGATCCAGTCCCTGATCCCCCTGTTCTTAGGAATCATCGCCTTTGCTGCCGTCAAGGGTTTGATGTTGGCTAAGGCTGCGTTGTTAGCTTCTGCTCTTTTGCTGCTGAAGAAGCTTTTATCTAAGAGCGAGCACCATGAGAGCTATGAGGTGGTAGCCCACCCTCATCATCACGAAGAGCACTTCAGTCATGGAAGCGGCGGCGCCCACGGTGGGTGGGGTAGGTCCAGTGATGCACAAAACCTCGCCTACAGCGCCTACGCCAACTAACTCACCGTACCTAAGATCTATGACCTCAGTTAAACGATTAATTTATTTTATTTATTTAAATTATTAACGAGTGCGAGTGAATCTTGTCTATGTTTCTGCATCACTTCTGTCCTACGTTGTACCTGTTCTGTTTAGCGCTTCCTTAAGGATCCTTTGAGGAACTTTTTTATATAGTACAAAGTATTTGTATTAATAGATTTAATATTTTTACTCATAATATATGTGTATATAATATATCTCATTTAGTTGTATTATCATACATTACATTGAATATTTGGCTCCTAATCATATATGTTTATGATACATTTTGTAAATATGTTTCGTAATGTCGTATGTATATGTAAAATGTTGCTTATTTCATCTTAGTTTTTATGTATTATGTATTTTATTTATATATTCTATAGAATGTAACTATATTATTTCAATTTCTTCAAAGTGATGCCGATTGTTATCTGTATGTTTTTTTTTCTCAGTAGTAATAATTAATGTAATTATTATGAACGCGCCCAAATCGTTAAATTATTAACAGTCATTATATTCTGATGTTTAACTTTGTGTTTTACTTTATCACGCCACTCTAAAAACGTGTACTGGACATTCAACAAAGCACCATCTACCCCAATCTTAGCATAGTGCAAGAAGATAAATGTACATTACTAGTATTTAAAGAATAGATAGGTACCTAACAGAACACCAAGGTAGATAGGGAATAGATCATTTTGTAGAATTGATATACAATATATTAAATATAATGATAAAGAATATAAGTACTTGTTTACATTTTTATTAAAACACAACATAATGATACCTACATCTAAATATAGAATAAACATCTACATTCATCATTGATGTTTGTCCTGAATTCTAAACCAAAACTAAGATATAGAACTACTACCAACTTAGCTGTTGTGAGGCTAATGTAGATAACTAAAATTATTTTATAATTTAGAGTACATTACAGAAGGCCTAGAGCATACCAATAAACCAAGACCCTATTTATAGGAAAAAATTATATAAGTACTCTTAAATATTATTTGGTAACCGGTATACCGGTATGATAAATAAGTATTCAGTTGAAAAACGACTCCATATGCACTAGCATATAACAACATCTAAATGGAAATCCATTTCTCTGCAAACGTGAGAAAGCTTGTATAAGGTCATAACAAGAAACTTAGAAATTGAGACCCATATAACCTGCACAGGCACTTAAGGAGATAACCTTTTACTATGGCAAGGTTAAGCGAGTTCAACATCTTACCAAGTCTAAGAAAGTGTTTTATACATTACCTTATTCTAGCTAGTTTCAGCTTAGGACCGCGTATATCTTGTTTTTAACCGCATCTGTGGTCTAGTGGTTCAACCGTTCAACCCACCGATTTCAGATCCAGATGTGCCGGGTTCGATCCCCATGGGGAGTACAATATATTGTGCTTGGTTTGGTTGGTGGTAGGATTTTGTTTAAGTCGGCCTGGCTAGCTACCACCATCTTACCTAATTCTGTCGCCATAATAACAATTCTTAAAAAAAATGTGTTCCGGCATTCAGAGGTAAGATAGCCTGTTCCTCACTTTGTTGAGGATTCCGGGTGGAGTGCGCCTCCATCTTCGGCCTTATCTCAATTTGTTACCATGTGAGATGAAGGCCAAGCGCTTCCTCGTCGTACAAAAAAAAAGACAGCATAATAAAGATAACAATAACTTTGTTTTTCTTTTTCCTAATCAATATCTGCATTAAATTCTAGCAAAATTTTAAGCAGTTCTGGCGTGAAGAAGGAACAAATTTCCATCCAAACATCCGAAAACCTACACATACAAACATTTTTTTTAGTGTCCGAAGCTGAAGTGTTTGGCCTTCATTTCACCTGATTTTATAGTAATGCTAAGGTCGAAAGTGGAAGCGCACTTCACCTGGAATCCTCAAAAGTCTGACGAACTATCTTTTCTCTATTTGCCGGAACACAACAATTTTAGAATGGTTGGTTTGACGACAGAATTAGGTAAGACCTACCACCAACCAAACCAAACACAATATTGTATTCTGGGGATCACACCGGGAACTATATCACAGATGCGATTTCTATAAACGTCTAATTATCCAAATATTCGATGAATCCTTCGCTTTTAAAATATAGCCAATAGTTTGATATTTAATCGTACGGCAGCCCTATGCTCTTTCAAGTGATACATAAATAATTATTATTTTGTAAATACATTACGGACACTGGGCACTTTGAGGCCTTTCTGGGCAAGGATAAGGTCTATCATAGAATAAGCCTACCCTGAAAATGACTGGTATTAAGTGTCTCAGTTAGGTTCACACATGAATAAAAATAGAGGCAGTTAATTCCAAATATTTCCAATGAGCTTATACATATTTACAAATGTTAATATAATGACAATAAAATTCACAACGCGTGACGGGATTCGAACCGGCTTCTTTTCCTAAAGCCTTTTCCTCATAAATATTTTTGGTAACGCGTTGTCCAAATAGACGGAATATTAACCAGATCTCAGTAACACAAATTAACATGATAATTAAACGTAGTGAAATCTTATTTCTATCATCAATATCACACATACCTACTTTTGAGGTACCTACATAGAGATACAGAGGACTTACAAGTTTGAGAGTCTAACGATAATCCAATATAATGACGGTATTCATATATTGTTGGTGAAACTCTTTGGTTTAATAAACCTGCCAAAAGCGGACACACACACCGTACCCTCTTTTATTTCGATTATTGGTTGATTTTAAGCGACAATTATAACGAAATACTCACTTCACATCAACAGCCCATTAGTGTCTACTGCTGGAAGTAACTCCAAAGCTAGAGGGTTTTGCCATGATCACCACACTTGGCCGGCGGATTGGTGATTGCAGTAAAGGTTTAGATCCCTTAGTCGGCCTTTACGATATCCATGGGCTGAGTTAGTGGGATTGATTAATTAGCCGCGACCGCCACGGCACGGCATAGAAATACCAGCACACTGTGAAAATTTCAAGTATTCTGCCGATTAATAAAATAAAAAAAGCACTATTATAGGTGCAAGATGCAAGTCAACATTATAAAGAGCTAACTTTTCCTATTAACATCGTGAATATTATTATTTTACTAGATCATAAATTAAAGCGCCATCTGCATTTTACAACCTATACTTTTGCAATGAAAGCCTTTCTATTTTTCAAATAAGAAAACATAAGGTTGTTCGCCTAAAGTTTTACATTCGTTTGAAAAATAGTACCTCCCTATTTTCAATTTTGATATACCTACGGTAGGAACTTTAAGAAAGTTATGAATTTGGAGATAATCTCAACGAAAGTTATTATAAAGTTTACCTAAAACCACTTTACATACAGTTTACTGAAGGTAACTTTTATCATCAGGCAACTAGCGCCATCTCTCAACAGTGAAACGAACGAAATCCATGGCCATATTTGTTTACTAACAACGCAAGAAGTTCAAGGATTTTCCGCCTGAGCTGGCGGTTATAGCGCTGCAATCCACAAGCCATTGAACTTTGGCGCGAATCAGGTTGCTTCATTGGAATTTATGTTTGTTTTTATAGTGTACCTGTGCGCTCTATTGATCTTAATACTTTTCTTGGTGCCCATATCTTTTTTATCGAGTTAAAATGAAATATATTAAATTAATAAATAAATTATACTCATACATTTATTCGTGTACATAATCTACATCGCCATTTGTAGCAATGTAGGTATCAAATAGGCAGGTGCTAATCCGAGTTTTAAATAGATTCACAAATGATTTTACTCCCATAATATATGATGTCCCTACGATCTAAAATGCCTATGCTACAATAATGAATAAGTAGGTACCTTACCTATAATGATTTTTAGAGGAAGTGGTAACCAACCTACCTTTTTTTAACAATCAAACAAACAGACAAACTACGGTCCATCTGATTGAAAGAGGTTACGACTAAGAAGTACCGATTTAATTTGTCAACTATAATTTATTCGGCCACACGTTGTTCAGTTTAGTATTGTACGAATACTATTTACCTGGTATAATCGTAAAAATCACATCAAGGTGCTAAACGAAAGAAAATGAATAAAACAACCAGGTAAAATATGAATGAGCTGCGGTCTCTGCCAAGGTTACTACGGCCGGTACGTTTTCGTTTTATTTCCCCGAGCGGCTGTAAGATGGCGTAATATTTTATTGAGGTTGAATTCCTACGTAGGAACTTTTTACAAGTTGTTATTTAACTTGTCGTGTTACGGTGTGTCATATTACAGCGTTTCGCGGCAAAACGCGGTAAATTCGTGATACAGGTACAAGATGCACGTACGTATGAGACTTAAAAACTTTATGCCTTAAGTTCACGGACGCAATGCACTGCCGTGTAAGATATGTTCTTTGTGGATGTGACCTACTCAGTAAAGCATTGTAATAGGCAAGAGATGCACGTAACATCAGGTGGGTTACTTTGCATGTTCCGTCTCCTCGTAGTATAAAAAAAAACAATGTGGTAAGAAATTTTAAGAACTCCCCAGTATCTCACTTAACATACAATACAACACAGAACACAAATATATATTTATCAACACACATTTTCCATATCCTGATGGGTGGGTATCGAATCCTGTGCCCATTTGATTAAAAACATTTTTGCATTGACCTATTTCTGGTATCCAATAAAATTCAGGCTTTCAAACTCTTTGAGAGATCTAAAGCGAACTTATTTCAAAGTTAATTTCTGTAATTAACGGCTCACACAATCACGTTGAGGTAGTGAAAGTGAGAATATAATACATCTTTACATCTTTCCGCTAAGCTATTAAGTGATAGTTGAAATCTACACAGCATAATGTTGTCGAATTAAGCCTCGTGTGAATCAGTCAGGTTTCCTATACAATTTTAGGGTTTCGTACCAAAAGAGTGCCAATGGGGCCCTATTACTATGCCTCCGCTGCCTGTCCCTCCGTCTGTCTTTCAAACGGGCTTAACTTCATGAACCGTAATAGGACAGAGAGAAGGGTCACCAATGACAGAAAGCAATGGAAAACGTTGGAGGAGGCCTATGCCAAAAGGCACACCGAGACCACAGATATTTTACAAGTACCTAAAGTTTTTATAGGTATTGCAATTTTGAAAATACTTGACTCAATGAATATGTAGTGATTAGTAAGATCTCAGAATAAACGGTTTTTTATTACTACATTATTATTATTATTATAATAGGACAGGGAAAAATTCATATCCCGATGTTTTTTTTTATACAACTAGGAAAATAAACAAGCAAGTAGCCGAAGTCATTTCTTGCCTATAACAATGCCTTACTGTGTAGGTCACATCCGCAAATAACATAGCCTACACAGCACTGCATTGCGCCCGTCAACTTGAGGCAAAAGGGTTACAAGCCTTTCTGCCCGTAATTTAAATTGTTATTTGTACAACAAATAACAATTATTTGTACAACAAATAACAATTTCTTGCGTGAGTGTTATCGTAAAGTTTTAAACACGGGTTTTACTCACGTAACAATAAATAAAAACAGGTTAAAATTAAAGGGGTCCCGTCCCATACATCAAACATGATTTTTGCATTCAAATGTTGTTTAAATGTTATCTGGAGTGCGGGTCCGCACTTGTATCATCTAAAAATATATGTGGAACACCATAATTGCGATATCAAATGTAATGTGTTGTGATTATGGCAAAAACCTCAAATTTTTGAGTTAGGCCTGTTTTGTGCAACTGCTGACATAAATGGACTGTAAAGTGTGTGTGCATAATGTGTTGTATCATAATGGCATATAAGTAAGTATACACAAAAAAAAAAGTGTTTAATTGTCCTATCCGTGATATAGTTCCCACATTACAAGCTATGCTTAGTTTAGGGCTAGATGGCGCTGTGTGAAATTAATGTCCTGCCCTGTTAACTTATATACCAACCTGTTAAAAGTGAATATGTTAAACAGCTTGTTATTCATGCGCAATTAGACGTTCAATAATATTACATTTGAATGTTGCCAACGCACAAGTGCGGTTTCACCCAACTATTCCTTTCTCTAGTGTTAGAGGGCAAGTGAGTGGCCTGGTTATTAGAGATGATAGTCTTCAAGGCATAAGACATAAGCGGGTTGGTGTGTTGTTTGAAAACATATTATATTAAAATTTACAATTAAACTATGTACAAAGGATTCAGTCAGATTACCTAAGGACCGTTACATGGCCTATAGGTAACTCGACTGTTCCAGACCAGTACCAGACGGAAGCGTGCCCATGACACTGGCTGCATTGCCACGCTGAAAACCTACGCTAATTCGGTGGCCTAAATAAGAGCCAGCCATTGGGTCACGTGTCGCCTCAATCAAAAACCGCGCAAGATTTTTGAAAAACCTCCACCGTCTCACCACGGACCCAAGGTCTCTACCCCAAAAGGCTCAGATAGTTAAGCTCTGTCGAGACCACTATATTTGTGCCTTTTGTGATCCTCGGCCGAATCAGCCCCAACAGATGTCCCAGGCAGATGAGATGGCGCAGGTAGCGTCCCACACCAAAGGCCTACCCATTTCCCAAGGGACTAGAGTCATACCGTCGAGCTGCTTACCATCATCACGTAACAGACGATTCGGATCTGACCCTGTCCAACTACTCATATTGATATATAATATTTGTATGATTTGTTGATTTATTATTTTAATTTACTGTTGTTGTTCACACAACAACAGTAAATTGTCTATACTTTGTATTATTTATTTATGTAACTAGTATGTGTTGTGATTTCTGTTCATATTTCATCATATTGTTGTGCACTACTTCTGTTATATTTTACTGTTTACATTTTTCCTTACAAGGTTGCCACTTTTAGCGATAAGGCCGTCAATTTTACTTACACATTATTATCACTTAATGTTTGTGTTGTTCTATAGTCTTATTTCTGGGTACAATAAAGTGTTAACTGTTGAACATTTTATGTATATAATATGTAGACGTAAGTTGAGCGAAATAAATGTATCTATCTTATATATCTAAATCATTCCTTCAAAATGTAATTCAATAGTATGCCCATTACATTCATATCTTCTTTAGCATACCTCTACCCCTATATCCATACTCAATCACATTCAACAAAGTCAAAGTCAAATATATTTATTCAGTAAATATTTTTAGGATCACTTTGAAACGTCAACACTCTTCTTGTTAAATGGCACCATTCTTATTTCGATCGCCAAGCAGCATTGAGGTGTTCCGGTTTCAAGGGTATGGTTGTCGGTGAAATTCAAGCACACGATTATGCCTGAAGTTGACGGGCGCAATGCTCTTTGTGGATGTGGCCGATGCAGTAAAGCAAGAGTTGCATTTAACAGCAGATGGGATTGCTTGTTCCGTCTCAGAAAAAAATACATGCATTTCATCTCTCTTCATTATTTGCAACTCAAATTATTGGTGATCCAGTCAGTTGAGGATATCGGGTGAAGTGCGCTTCCATCTTTCATTATTTGAAACCAATAAAGGGAGCCAATAATGAAGGCCAATCTTCCCCGTCGTTCAATAATTAAAATAACTAAAATTATCCATATTTGGTATGTAGCTTATGTCTTGCACCTCATAGAAATCACTCACGGCCCAAGATGTCGCTTGAAGCGAAATACATATTTGTTTGAATGTAGATACTGAAAAAAGCCAGACGTAGTAGCCCCATTACCACTGTTATATTCAATCTATTTTTAGTTTAGCCTACTAAATATAATATATTTTAACCATGAAAATTGATGTCCACAGCTGGACAAAACCAAGCGTAGTCCAATTATATTTAGTTTATTATAGTAGGTACTAGTTGGCCCCGCGCAGTTTTACTACCGCAAAGTTTTTCAAAATTTATGATTATCATATGCACTGCCCAGTGTCGTAGGCAAATGTTTTCTACAACTGGGAAAATAATTAAATGTGGAGAATATTATTGCGACTTTACAAAGCTAATGAGCTACATCAGTGTGAAGCCCAGACACCACCCCCACTCGATTTTGTAAAATGATGTTGCAAAATCATCACTTTTGTCTAGCTTTACCTCAAACCTAACTTACATAACGTTCACACACGCTCGTACGTGCCGGCTGTTGTAAAGTCCCTTCACTTAAACTATAACTAAATAGATATATATATAGATAAAAACTTAATAAGTACTAAGGAAGCAGCTGTCACCGATCTTCTAGTATAATCCCTTAGTCGCCTCTTACATCATCAACGGTAGGACCATATTCATTTCCGGGGTATCCGAGTACCTACCTAACATCAACGCAAAGATCACCAATCGGCTTGCCAAGCATGATAATTCTCTAGCGCTCTTTTAGCTTCTCTTCTTTTTGCTCATAATCAGGACAAACATTTGTGTGATGAATAGAGATGTTTTTTCTATGTTTGGGTGCTGTATCATATAGTACGTATGTATTTACAAAAAGTATTTAAGTATTCTATCCGTAATCTAGTTCCCATATTACAAGATTTGCTTAGTTTGGGGCTAGATGGCGCTATGTAAAATTAATGGCCTGTAATGTTTATATTTGATCTGCAGTGGACTTTTGTGTCACCACTAAGACGTTTGATGTATTTTTTTTCATGAATATTTAAAAAAATATGTTTCGATTTGAATAATTTAAAAGTAATCTACAGGTAGATACTAAATAAACACCCTTGCATACAAAGTGATTTATTTGGACCAGGAATAATACCAAGGTATATTAATAACATGGTGTAGTTTCTTACTTTTTAAACATAAGAAAGGACTATCGTGAATGTGAAATTGCGGATTTATTTTCAGGTATTATGTGTTCTCTAAAACCATAGAATATTACAGTCAAAATTAATACTTACTTTTCGCAGCATATTATATTCTACAGGTAATTTTCCATCACCATAATTAGAGTTCTGGTAAGGATATATAACCATATTAAAATTAAAGCCTTTATTACTTTTGGCTTTGTTAGCCGGTGAAAATATTATCCAAGGCTGACCCTACGCATATAAAAAAACAGGCCACTGATCGTAAGCTGCCTCAAGATATACACAGACAGACAAAAATGGTAAAACTATTTTTTCCGCTTCTGTATCGATAGTAGTGTCACCTCCACTTGAATGTTTCCAAATGTATTTAGTGTACAGATTTTTAAGTTTTATTATTAGTATAGATAGATAGTGATGTAGAGTAGATAGATAGTGATGTAGAGTAGATAGATAGTGATGTAGAGTAGATAGATAGTGATGTCGAGTAGATAGATATATTTTACAAGACTGCGATTGAACCTACATTGAGATACAAGAAAAGTTCCAACGTATGGGTATGTTTACGTTCTCATTTCTAATGTGATGTGGTGTCCACTTTCAGGTCTCAGCATCACGTCCATTTTCAGCTTAAGTTGGGAGATGTCCGATGTAATTCTGTATCGCCGTACCATGTGTGCTAATACGGTTTTCATAGACATTATTGCGTACACCTTGCCTGCATAAAATAAATCTTTATTATAATAGTCGCGCAACACTCAGCCCGGGTCATTCAGTTGCCTTCCTTAATCAGGAACAAATATCACCAAAAATATATATAAACATAACCGATCACTGTCTCAACCGATGGAAGCGACTAAAACACACATAAATTCTCTCTCGCTTCGAAAAGGCCAATATTGTAACTAAGGGGATAACTAAAGCAAGAAGTATATCACACTCCTAATCCGCATGAACCAAAGCATTTAATGCGGATGGGCGGAACACTTACAACGTAGGATGGTGTGATCGTGATCTCTGCGTCTGTTATCCCTGTAGTGGAAGGTAAACGGCAGCATCAGATCATGAAGCTATCCTATATACTATCCGAAATGAAACATTTTAATTATCAAAAGGCAAACAACCATTTGACGGCGCTCAAGTCTTAGTAGGTAATGTCAGTAGTTTTCATTTTATTTAATAAAAAAACAAATTTGTTTATTTATAAATTAATATTGCATCGAACCCTAGTGCCTCGGGAGATTTTCTTCTCTGTGTGATTTTATAACGGGGCGTGTTCTGAAGGGTTGTATGGTATTGGCCTTCAACTTTCACGCTGCTCGCCATTCATCATACTGAAGAGGCATTCCGGTCTCTCGCAGTGCTTCGAGCAAAATTTTCTCGCAGCTCAACATGTGGAATGGGTTAACAAAACAGTATGGGGTCCTTCATCAAAGGATTTGTAGAATTTCTGGAAGGGTTGGGTCGCGAGTTATGCTTTTGGTGTAACAAGCGTCCATGGAATACGGTAATCAAAGCGTCCATAGGCTACGCTTACTATGAGGTATGGGTTCATCGTATGCTTGTTTGCTAACTTAGATATTTAAAAAAACATTACCAATACAAGCGCGTCTTCCAAGGCCAAAACCACCGAAGTAATTCATATTGGGCAAGGAGGCCGGGTCCAGCCACCGTTCTGGACGGAACTCGTTTGCGTCAGCTCCCCAGATTGGGTGTCTGTTGAGGCCGTACACTAACATGTAACACCCTGAATTTGCCGTTATCGTGTAGTTTTCTGTAAAAACGTATTTTTATTAAAACACAAACAACATATACCTACCAATTATTTAAACTACAAAGCACTCGGAACTTCGTTGCTTTTATTTTAATCTAAAGTTACTGCTTATAATGTCAGCTATCTTTCAGTTAAAGTCCCCTTGAAATCGGTCCAGCCGTTTTGGAGTCCATAGGGAATAAAAAATATATAATAATCCATAGGGAAATAAAGAAAGAAAGAAAGAAAGAAAGAAAGAAAGAAAGACAAAAAAAAGAAAAAACTTAAAAAGTGGCTAGACAGATGGACTTTAGTCTTTGCTGTGTATAATTTAACAAGCTTAGTCTTATACAGATGGCCTATAATATCCGCTGCATATAATGTAACAAGCTTTGTCTTAGATGCATGGCCTTTAATCTCTGCTGTGTATAATTTAACAAGCTGTGTCATAGACGGATGGCCTTTAATCTCTGCTGTGTATAATTTAACAAGCTGTGTCATAGACGGATGGCCTTTAATCTCTGCTGTGTATAATTTAACAAGCTCGTTCCCTGAATATATACAGACATGGAGTAAGAAACCACTTACTCCATTGAATATCTTGGTCAACAAATCTTGCAACGAATGGCCCTATCGGGTACAGACGAAGTGTTTCCTTCAGCACTGCTTCTGTATAAACCAATTTTGCTATATCCTCTTTGTCAAAATATAAATCAGTCACTGCACGTACACCAATTATCCTGTAAAATATGAAGAGGTCAAAAAGTTTTGAATACTAGCTGTACTACAAAATTATAGCATAGTTCGCAAAAATAACATACAGTTTTAAAAAAAAAACTTGGATCTCTCCTGCCTAGGTACTTACTACATAGCTAATCGAAGTGTGATTTAAATAACTGACGTTCAATATTATAGAATGCAATGTTTCTAGTTCATGGCGGCAGCAGCACGGCAAAGAATGTAAGTCGTTAGAAGGAGTTATATCAAGCATAGATAGGGAGTAGTCAGAGACACGTCCAAACTTACGTTCAAGTAGTTTATTAATTACATTTCAAGCCCATTGCCGCTTAGCGGAGTACTAGCCTGACACATACCATTCGGATTTTTGGGCCTAGGGACATGGCGGTTTCCTCACGATGTGACCTTCACCGTCAGAACATGTGCATTGTCCATTAGAGTACAACTGGGTCTAAACCCACAACCTCCTGATCGAAACACGGGCCCTTACCAACTTGGTCACACATCTTTTAAATATTTTTAAAAAATAATATTTGATATTCTCAAAAACGCCAACTCACTCGTTGTAGACTCTTTCTTGTAACTCCGGATAAGACCCTAACACCAGCAACGCAAAAGTTAAAAGGGTGGCAGAGGTGTCATGGCCACCAACGATAATATTATCTGTTTCCTCTCTGATTTCTTCATCGGTGAAGCAGTTTAGCTCCAGTATCAGATCCATAAAAGGTTTTGGCTCCCCTGAAACGCGTGTTTACGTTTGAGTGAGTGATTAACTGTTTATTAAATTTAGCGAAAAATCTATATCTTTTTGGTATTTTTTTATTGTTTAAAACCACTATTAAAAACCAATGTTGTCGCCATAAAACAATTCTTAAAATTGTTGTGCTTTTAGAGGTAGGATAGCCACTTCTTCAGTTTATTGAGGATTCCGGGTGAAGTCTGCTACCAATGTCAGGCTTATCATAAATTGAAAATCAGGTGAGATGAAGGCTAAGCACCTTACTTTAAAAAAGATAGGTTTGTACAAAGACGCTACTGTCCATTCCACTGGTGGTTAAGGGTTGTCGTAAATTATCGTAGAATAAATGGATGATGGACCAAGGTTATCAAAGGTGGTTAGTAGTAGATTTACCTGTCTGACTGGTTTTAAAATGGTCTCCAGACATTATTTTTGAATTCATCTCTTTTCTTTTCTGCTGGACGATCTAAAAGTATTCATTTACATTTTGTATTTTTGTATTTTCACCAAATCCTATGCGAAATTATTTCAAATAATATTGTATTAAGAACCAAAGCTGGCTTCAAAAACAGGATACTACTTCATCGTTGCCTACACCTACCATAAAACGGCTTACATTTGAAAATTCGAAGATGCAAATTACTTTCATACATCATTGATGACCTCTAGTTATCACTGATGTATGAAAGTAATTTGCATCATGAGACAATTGTCTATACATCCAACTAACTGTATCTCGTTATTGTGGAATGTTGGTCAGCAAGTTATGTTTTTGTTTTGCCTGCTAAGCTAAATACTATCATATATTACACAGATTAAGTCAAGTCCTCTCCATTTTTTGTGGATGAGGACTGTAGTATCAACCTTTTTTAGCTACCGTTATCTGTAGCGACTACTAACCATTGAAGGTATTGCTTTTTTTGGGAACGCTTGCTCTATTGTAGACTTTATTCTTACCCAGGCAAGCCTCAAGGTCAAGAGCTGACTCGTCGTAAATAAAAAATAATCGAATTGACGGCTTGGCGTTCCTGTCATTGGTCTTTGACTGGCCACGTGGTATTACAGCTCGGTCTTACGCACTTCTATGAATAGGTACTTACAGAGCGAGACAACTGAAGCAAGTTCTTCAGAACCTCATCCTCCCTCTTTTTCAATGAAGTCAGGTTGTAAATAAAATCGCTGTGTAGCCACAACTTCTGAATTCTCTCATTATAAATGGTTAGGATATCTGCCATGCACGGAAGGTATTGCTTCTGGACATCATTGTACTCTGAGCCTACACCCAATGATGTAACTATAAAGAAATATAGATCAATAAACTTACCTACTAGTTAACACTGTATGTGAATCGAATTTAGTATAACATATGTAAAAAATGGATTTCACTTAATAATTCAATGGGTTAAAAAAAAAAAGTTCATATATTTTTGAAGATGACCTTTTAAGATAAACTGGTGGATTGCAGTCTAAGGTAATAAAGATAGGTCTTTCAAGTCTTAGTGATAGTTTTACTTTTTAGTGATACGTGATAAAATTTTAAACATTATTATAACACTTGTATTAATCACAATTCACCACTTAAAAGTTGTTTGTGTAAGCTGGAATCGAACTCACAACCACCAAATTTATATAAAACCACTGGAAGAACCGTGGAAGTAATTTGTACATAATATTACACATTTCGTTTACTAATAAATTCCTTGATTCTAATCAAATAAAAAAGAATCTTCAAATTCCGACATCGATTCATGAAAACAGGTATTATTTGCGAGTACTTTTTGATTTTCCTGATAGTTTGCAACAAAGGTTTCCATTATTATTATGCATTATAATCACTATAACTGACAGCATAACACTCATCAATGCGGTGAAAGATTTAAATCCATAGCGAAATGCCACCTTGCTCTCCAGGATCTTACTAATGAACACACTGTCAGAATAGCATGGGCAGTCACAGCTTAAATCAGGGAACAACATAGACGTGTCGTTTTAGCACAACAAGGGTCCAGGATCCTTCCCACTCTCGATGACATTAGATTAGATGGGGCTGTGTGAAATTAATGTCCTGTAATATTAATTTATTTGTTTAAATGGGACTAATTTAAGATTGACTTTTATCGAACACAATGGTTTTACTGTGTTTCACATTGACCATAGAAGAAAAAAAATATGTTACATTAACTCTTTTTTTTTTTTGAGATTTTATGTTGTCAGTGAGTGTCCCACAAAAGGGAGCTGTGTAAGTGGAATTATTTTTATTTTACTACATTCCAAGTCTGAAGCTTTATTTGATACCCTCCAACTTGATTCGGAGGCTCGTCTCAAATTTGGCTAAAGACTGTTAAATGTACTTACTACAAATAGTTTCTAAATTGTTCATTCTAAGATAATGTTCTTGATTCACCGGTTTTCCTACTTCTGTAGCAAACTGATCAGTCAAACGCCTTGCCTGATCGTTGAACACGCTCATAAAACTGTTCAGTATTTGCTGGTTGAACGCAGGTGTCAAAAGTTTGCGGTGTTTCTTCCAGGTTGGCCCTAAAATAATGATTGAAAAATGTAATCATCTAACGTAGAACATATTTATTTCAATTGGCGTCAAAGCTCGACAGCGGTAAACAACCTGCAGCGCAGAAGACTCCCAAATGAGCTTTGTCAAATGCTAGTAGAACTCGCACAGGTACTAAGGATTTCAACACCTTTGTGAACAAAAATGTGTTTCTTGGATTTCGTATCAGAAGTCTTAAATTTTGAAACAACGTGTACCAAACACGTTTTGGGAAGGTTTTTCAAAATCCATACTCATATTATCAATTCGAAAGTGTCTCTGTCTGTTTGTTTGTTTGTTTGTAACTTTTTCACGGCTTAGCGGCTGAATGGATCTTGATAAAATTTGGCTTGGAAATATATTGTATCCTGACGATGAGCTTTTTTTTTTATTGTAAGACGGGGAGGTGTTTGACCTTCATCTCACCTGATTTTTCAATTTATGAAAGATATATTGATAAGTTAGATTATAGTTAGATTATAGTTAGATTTAGAGGTAAGATAGCCAGATCCTCAGTTTGTTGAGGATTCCGGGTGAAGTGCGGGTTCCACCTTCGGCCTTATCATAACTTGAAAAATCAGGTGAGCTGAAGGCCATCATTATATCATCATCATATTTACAATAACAGTTTAGATTTTGTCTCAGAAACTCACTCTGTAGCACTCAAGATAGATATATCGATCGGCATTTCGCCATCTGAGGGGTCATCGTGGAGTCTATTCTCAAACCGCAATCGCCTTGGCCTACTCTAAATGACGGCAAGTCACTTATCAGCTAATTTTTATTAAGACTTACCACTTCCTATAATAAGTCCACCCCCTAGAAATGGCTTAGCAAAGTCGTAGAACAGATCTTTTTGTAGACACGCGTTTGAGACCGCTAAACATGCTTCTGGATCTGTCAAAGCTAAACAGAAAAAACAGTCCAATGACAAATAAATATTAAATAGTTGTATCTGACTGACTGACTGACAATCAACGAACAGCCCTTATGCCAGAGGTTTTAGAGCCATAACATTGTCAGGGTAGCTTCCTTTTGTAGTGTCGAAGAGTACTAAGACATCAACAGCCCATTAGTGTCCACTGTTGGACAGAGCCTCTCCAAAGCGGGAGGGTATTTGCCATAATCACCACGCGATCACCAATCCACCTGCCAAGCAGGTGGATTGGTGATCGCAGTAAAGGTGGACATAATATACAGAAGGAAGCTGCTGCCCCTCATGTGATGAGATCTCTTAGTCGGCTTTTACGAAATCTATGGGCTGAGTTGGAGGGGTCGATTCTCAAGCCGCGACCGCCACGGCTAACCATGACTTATTTTTTTGTAATTTCCATGAGTGACGATACCCAGTCCTTGGTGTTTCACGAGCAATTTGCAATGATGATTAACAAAATAGAGACGAACAATAATATCAATATTGATCTTCTATCCTAAATAATTTTAGGTTTTTTTTTTATTAGACTCTGTTCCAATAATATGTAGCAGATAACAGGAATGTTTTTACATAAAATATTTAAAAGCATTAAATCTGTATCCCAATTACCATCTTACAAGTTTTGCTTAGTTTTGGGCTAGATTGCGCTGAGTGATATGAATGTCCTATCTTATTTATCATTATTATTATTGTCACGCTGAACAGCCATGTTAATTCGCTGGTTCAATCGAAAGAAATCATACCAAACTTACCATAAACAGTGCGCGATCCTAAGTAAAAACGATTGATTCCTCCTTTTGCTAAGCTTTCTTCGGACATACTTTTTATGCATTTCCACATACCTGAAACAAATATTGTACAAATAAATCTTCAAACCATCATTGCATATGAAACGGCGCAAGATGATGTGGATTAGGATCATAGGTTTCAAAACTGATTTACTTCATCAACTTTTTGATATCCACTGCTGGACAGAGTTAGATGGTTTTGCCATAATCACCACGCTTGCCAGACGGATCGGTGATCGTAGTAGATGTTACAGAAGTAAACTGCTGCTCTTTTTCTGAATCCTTCCTACAACATCCGCGGGCAAAGTTGGAAGGTATACTGGGACCAAAACAGCAAGAGCTCAGTTAAGTTTTAATTTTGTCACAATGTGTAAGAATGATGAGCTCAGATTAATAATAAACACAGGTTTCAAACACCGGCCTTGCTTTACTGTTTAACTGAGAAACTTATGTGCATTTAAAATCTTTATAAAACCTTTTTTCGGATATGCTTGTACCGTCAATAGAGTTGTTCCTGGTACCACGACACGGTTCTAAAGTCTAGTGGAGGACCGTCGCCTCCCTTACCTAGCTAACCGGGTTCGATTCCCAGGGGGAGTACAATATTTTGCTTGGTCTGGTTGGTGGTAGGATTTTGTTTGAGGTTCCGGCGTTTAGAGGCAAGATAGCTTTCTCAGTTTGTTGAGGATTCCGGGTGAAATGCGCTTCCACCCTCGGCCTTATCATAATTTGAAAATCAAATGAGATGAAGGCCAAGCACATCCCCTTCGAACAATTAAAAAAAACCTATGTTTGTTGAGATAAGTTGGGAAACCTGACACTATATGTATGTATATAAGTAAAAATAAATAGTAAAGTGAAAACTGGTTTATTATACAGACATTATTACAGCTTTTTTTGCCTATGGTCTTCTACACACTATAAAGTATTATATATATATATCTATATATATACTTGCCAAGGTATGTGGCAATGTTTGTGGTAACAACTCTCAAGCGAGCTTCCAATTTTAATGAAATTTAAACTATAAAGAGATAACATTAGTATAAATTGATTGTTGCAGGGAATATTATAAGTGAGTAAATGATTTTAAACCATTATACATTATACTAAAAAAAAATTAAGCAAGTTAAGGTCATAGACTAATCTTTTATAATTACATGGTAAGAAATATGGCACCGGCTTTGTTTTAGACCAGGAAATATATAAAGGCTAATTTGTCACGTGGGCGAAGCCGCGAGCAGAGTCTTGTAGGATATAAGCTGTTTGACATAGAAAAATACAATTTGTATTTACTCACCAACACTTCCCCCTAAAAATAAGTGCCCGTGACCTATTAAAGGTAATTTTCTAGATAAAATCGGAGGACCTTCGTCATTTTCTTTGAAAACCATCCAAAATAAACACAAAACACAAACACATAATAATAGCCAAAACATTTTTTTACAAGACTTCCTAACAAAATGGTTGTAATTATGTGCACCTAACTACTGCGTCCTCTAGAAACTTACAGTATATATTGTTTTAAGTCAGAATAACTTAAGACATTGATAGGTATTTAATCGCATGGTATAGTCTAGGAGTCTATGATTTATATCTTAGTTTTAAACATAGTTTAAATAGTATCTTGATACAGCAAAATACGGTACTGAATTTTTTTTTTGTACTGTACAACGGAGAAGCGCCTGGCCTTCATATCACCTGGTTACAAGTTAAGACAAGGCCGAAGGTGAAAGCGCACTTCACCCGGAATGCTCAAACTGATAGTAAGGTAGTAGACGTAGGTGACCGTATTACTAAACTCAAATGCTGGGCAGGAAACCTGGCAAGATGTGGTGATGGTAGGTGGAATAAACAATTTGGATTTACAAGAGGTCGCTCAACTGCTGATGCCGGTATTAGTTTAGTATCGCATATTTTCGAGGCCTGGGAGAAATCACATGATGCGTTGGGAGTCTTTTGTGATCTGTCTAAGGCTTTTGACTGCGTGCACCATGAAACACTGATTATGAAATTAGACCACTATGGTATCAAGGGTGTTGCACTAGACTTACTCACGTCTTACCTAAGTGATCGCATACAGCATGTCGACGTGAACGGCCAGCGTTCTTCAGGATCTTTGGTTACCATGGGTGTGCCGCAGGGTTCTATATTGGGGCCTTTCTTGTTTTTAGTATATATTAATGATCTGCCCCAAATAATTAAAGATGACCATGAGATTGTACTGTTTGCAGATGATACGTCACTTCTATTTAGATTGAAGCGACAAATGACTAACTTTGACAACGTAAACAATGCAATCTCAAAAATTGTTAACTGGTTTAATGTAAATAACTTAGTACTCAACCAGAAAAAGACCAAATGTATTCGATTTATTTTACCAAATGTAACTGAAGTTGAAGCTAATGTAAAAGTTAAAGAGGAAAACATAGAATTAGTCAAAACCACTGTATTTTTGGGATTAACTTTAGATAATAAACTTCAATGGGGCCCACACATAGATAAACTGGCGAAGAGACTGAGTTCTGCAGCATATGCTGTAAAGAAAATACGTCTTCTCACAGACGTTGCTACAGCAAGACTAGTTTACTTCAGTTACTTTCACAGTATTATGTCATATGGCATAATACTGTGGGGAAGTGCTGCAGATATAGACACCATATTCGTTTTGCAGAAGAGGGCTATTCGCGCTGTTTACAAAATGGGTCCCAGAGATTCATTAAGAGACAAGTTCAAAGAAATAAATATATTGACTATGCCCTGCCAATATATTTATGAAAATATTATGTATGCGCGTAAAAACATAAGCTTATTTGACAAAAACTGTGATAAACATAATTATAATACTAGAAATAAGAATAAACTCGCTGTTCCCACAACTAGGCTCCATAAGGTTAATAAATCGTTCATAGGGCAAACTGTACGCTTTTATAATAAATTGCCAAGTGATGTGCTAAGCTTGTCAAATAATAAATTCAAAAATTTTGTAAAACGAAAGCTATCCAGGAAAGCTTATTATAAAATTTCAGATTACCTAGAAGATAAGAAAGCCTGGCATTAAAAAAAAATGAATTTGCTCCAGTGAATAAATTGTAATTAGTATTAGATAATTTTAAACTATTGTAATGGATCATGAAAAAAAAAAACTAGCCCGAGGTTCTTGCCTTTCTCCTTGTGTGCTGGTCGCGATTCCGAACAGGCGGTAGATTTGACGTTTCAAAGTGATCCTAAAAAATCTTACTGAATAAACATATTTGACTTTGACTTTGACTTTGGAGTAAGGCATTAACAGAGTGGTGGCCCAGAGGACCACAAGCCAATTGGGCTGACGACACTGCTACTATACAGATTAACACTTGGATGCAAAGGGCAAACAGTAATGAGTAGCGTTTGGGGGAGAAGGCTTATGCCCAGCAGTGGGTTACCTAATAGCTATTGATGATGATGATAATGATACATAAAGGATGAGACTTCGCTTTTTCACCTTCGTATAGGATGTAGAATTTATACGATTTTTTAGCTAATAGGGGCTCTCCATAGACAACTAGGGGCTCAGCACGCAATGAGTTAAGAAAGTTGTTGTAAGCTCCTAGACTTTCAAGCTTTAAATATAAAAGTTTATTTAATACATGGCGTCATGGTCGGATGAGGTTAAGTACTACCATAATTATTAACCTTTTGATTAATTACTGAGAAAAAAATCTAAGAGCTGGTTTAATAAACATGAAATACTGCTAATACCGGATAAAATTACTATGAATTATTCCTGGATTCGAATAATATGTGTTGAAAATTTCAGCTCAATTCGGTCAGTAGCTTTGGCGTGAAATAGCAACAAACATCCATCAGAGATTATTCATCCATCTCTAATAGTTAAACGCCTGAGCCTGTCCATAGAATGCTTAAGAAGGATGCACCATAATAACCACGCTCGACAGACAGGTTCGTGATTATAGTCCGGTGGAATCTTTAGTAATACGGTGGAAGCTGCTGCCCATGCTTTAGGTGTGAGCCTGTAATCCAGGGTATACATAGTCTCCAGATTCCAGATTCTAAACAAGAGCCGCTGCGGTTTTAGTTTAGCTGGTGGTTACTTTTGACCACAACTGCCGATCAAGTACTTTTTACCAAACAATATATAATAATAATTTAACAGGCCTCATAGCTTAGTTGGAAGTAACTCTGCCTTCTGCGCTGTAGGTTGTGGGTTCGATTCCCACCCAGGGCAAACATTTGTGTGATGAATGTAAATGTTTGTTCTGTGTTTGGGTGTGGTATCATATAGTACGTATATATTTACAAAAGTATTCAAGTATCCGTAATCTAGTTCCCATATTACAAGCTGTGCTTAGTTTGGGGCTAGATGACGCTGAGTGAAATTAACGTCCTGTAAAAAAAAAAATGCACATATTCCTCGTGTTGATTTAAATCTCAAAAATTACTTTACAAACAACATGTAGATATTAAACTTACTATTTACAACCGACCGTTACAATCGTCTGTAGGTAAAAGAATCGTGCTCAAGTCACTGGCTGCCAAGTTGAATAGCAATTCAAATGCACGAGCCTAAATAAGAACTAGCCTTTGGGTCGCGTCGCCTCAATCAAAAACCCCGCAAGGTTTATAGCTCCTCACAGACCCAAGGTCAGCTCGGACGAGACCACAATTTAGCGCCTTTTGTTATCCTCGAGAAGTAATATGTTAGTTGTAATAAGGAGGGATGAGAGCCATATAATGTTAAGACTGTTGAATATGAGCGTGAATGAATATAGGGGTAGAAGTAGGCCAAAAAAGAGAGGGTTGGACTGTTTGGGACAAGAAAGGAGTGAGTGAGTGAGTGAGGAAAGTGGAAGAAGGAAACATGTCGTGCCGACACCATCTAGTGTGGGATAACGGGCAGGGAGATCCAGAGGTTCCGGATTCGATTCCCAGGGGAGTACAATATTGTGTTTGGTTTGGTTAGAGGTAGGATTGTGTTTAAGTTCGCTAGCTGCCACCATCTTACCTTTGTCTGTGGCCAAAACAACAATTTTTAAAAATTGTTGTGTTCCGGCATTTAGAGGTAAGATAGCCAGTTCCTCAGTTTGTTGAGGATTCCGGGTGAAGTGCGGTCGAGCAGCTCCCCGTTGTACAATAAAAAAAAAAATCCTCGGCCGAGTCATGTTAATAAATTTATAAATATGTCCGTTGGTCTGTATGTCTAACGATCTACAATATACAGTTCGAATTCGAAGTATAGTAATAGTAACATTACATGTACGCGAGACAGGTTGCATTGGAAAGTTGCAGATAAATTGGTCTTTTCTCAACATCCGCTTCACTTACTCAAGGAAAACGTGATATTCTCAAGTTTCTAACATTCTGGATCTGGCTTGAAAGTCATTACAAGACGACGGAGATGGTTACGTTCAAACCGGCCAAGTGCGGACAAGCCTACCGAAGATTCCGACCCACATTTCAAGAAATTAAAACATGTTTTTTGCATGGGAATAAAAATATATGAATGGGGGGTCATATATTTTTATTATTTGTTGATATAGCCGGTTTAGAAATATATAATTATTCTGTGATCAGACTGTGTCTATCATGATTACTAACAAGTGAAGTACCTCTGGTTTTTTTTTAATACACGATGGGTCAGCTCTTGACCTCTAAGACTTGTCTAGCTTTGGCCCAGTGCAAAGATGAGGTCTACAATGAAGCGAAGCCTAATCAGCAGGCACTGGCAGTTTTTATAGCTGTCATTTTTGTATTTAACACAAATAAATATAAAACCTATTATCACAGGAAATTTATATCACCCATCCTGCTTCAAACTGAACAGCTTGTATGGGAACGGATAGAATACTTATATATACTTTTATACAATATAAAATATAAGAATATTAAATAAAACACCCATATACGATATAAAATTTTACAAAAACACAAACTTTAGTCCTGGAATAGATGTATATTATAATATTATATCTTTGTCTGCCACCCAGTAGTTTGTCCCGGGCAATGGAATCGCTGTGGTCTTTACTAGCTGTTAAGATTAAATTATCACCACACTGGTTATACTTGAATAGGTCCACCTGCGACCATACTTTTACCAAAGTCAGGAGCCAAATATGGCCTACCGAGCTTTGTCAGTGCGTGGGATTGCCCTCTGGGAAAGCTCACTCTATTAAAGATTTCACTCTCAGCAGCTATTAGTACTAGCAACTATAAATGTTATTAATCAACCAATATTTCACTAAATTGAAATATTCACAATCTTGGTTCTAATTTCAATTCGAACTGTTTTTTTTTTTCTAATGTTACAAACTTTTGCCCTCGGCTTCGCCGACGATGCACCCGAATAAAAATAGCCTGTGCTGTATCCTAGGATCCAATTTATTTATCAAAATATATACTTTTAATATAACTTGGCATCAGCCAAGTTTTATTAAAATCTGTTGCGCCGTTTATTCGTAAAAAGCTATCAAGCAACTATCAAACAACAATGTTTCAAATTCCATTTGGTAATTTTGGTCACATAGCGCCAGCTAGCCCTACAGTAAGCATAGCTTGTATTATGGGAACTAGATTACGCATAGAGTACTGCTATACTTTTTTCTTGTTAATACATTCGTAGGTACTATATGATACCATACCCAAACACAGAACAAACATCTATATGCATCACACAAATGTTTATCCTAGGTGGGAATCGAACCCACAACCGACAGCGCAGAAGGCAGAGTTCCTACCAACTGCGATATAAGGCTTGTAATATGAATAATTAAATGTTTTATATTTCTACATAATAGTTTCCATAATCTAATATGTAATCGGTCAAAAGGGAGCAAGAAAACCAACAGCATGCATTAAAATTGTATTGATAACAATAAATAATTAAATCGAGTATCTTTGTAAGTTTGAACTTATAAACCCTATTCACGGTTGAACAATAATAATTATCATAACTTTAACGATTACAAAATTATTGTTACTCATGATTTATAATACAAGACAACTTAATATAATATAATAGTTGATAGATCTTTCAAACATAAAATAATTATAACAAATACAATACTTGAACTATCTTAAATGTCACTTAAAAATATTAAAGCCAGGTACATTTCTATATCCATACATAAAATTAACTACTATACAAAATAAATACATAAATAATACTCTTAGGCATATATACCAGTCTACATACTTTAAAAATAGTTACACGACAGCTGAAGGGGTATACAGAATGACTATAGAAATGGCTACATTCAGTCATCGTAATAAATACAAACGCGTATCGCACTCACACAAGAAAATTGAAGAGAAAACCAGGTCGTTGAACCAGGTCGTGGGTTAAGGCTTTTGCGCGGAGTATGCCAAGCTTTGAGCGTCTAGCGATCTGCCCCATCCTCCCCCGCTACCATGCCCGCCGCCGCTTCCCGAGCTAGAGTAGCTGCCTCCCGAGTCTCCACCATATCCGCTGGTGCCGCCGTAGTCGTGACTCGACGTATGACTCGATGTATGATGAGGATGTGTCACCACTTCGTAAGTGACATGCTTTTGCTGTCCTAGTAACTTCTTCAGACCAATAATAGCAGACAGAACCAACGCGAGCTTTCCGATCAGCAATGCTTTGCCCGCAATTAACGCAATCGCTCCAATAGCCAGCGGCATTAACGCCATCATCTTCAAAGCTAGCGCTGCCATCAACGGCCCTAGAATCTTCGCCGCCTTTTTCTTTTTCCCTCTACTCTCCTCGCTCACATCTTCATCCGTGAAACTTGAGACCGTGTCTTCCAAAGCTCTGCCGGCACTGGATACAGCATTGATCACGTCGGAGCCTTTGACTTCGATTTGTAGCGAATGCGTTTCGAGGTATTGCTTGAGCCTGGAAACTGGATCTAGTGCTCGTGGTGCTCCAGTTTCAACCGGGATATCCGAAGCGCGGACGACGGTGACGCCTTCTGTTAGCGCGAAGTTTTCCTTTTGCCCGATCAGTTTGTCGATGTATGTGAAGAAGTTGTACCGCAGGCATGACGCAGAGTCCTTTTTGCTGCAGTCTGTGTCTATGCGGTTGTCGTTGTGCCCTTGATTTTGCGCGGGAAGCGCGCACGCGACCGCGAATACGAATAAAAGCCCGGTCCGCCACATAGCGTAGTTGGATCCAACTGTGCGCCGGCGCTCGGTGCGTCATCTTAAATACATTCTCCGCACCCCTCGCTCGTCTCCAAATACTGGACTTTCCTAGGAGTAAAAGTGAGGTCCAGGTTTCGTAATGTTGCGAAAGTACGGTCATTTCTAAGGTCGTGCACTGGTGTGGAATTTTTGTTTATGTATGCGCCCGGTGGTGTGTTCTATTGACACTTTGGCAGGGATTTGAATTTAGAGCGTTTCGTTTCTTGACAGTTTGACTCTTTCTCGACAGTTTGTAGACCTATTGGTAGTGCTAATGTTCTTTCTATTATTATTATACCATTTAACGATATAACTTTATGATATCGTTTTATAAACCATTAATTCATAAATTGTTCGTAAAAACCAGAATCCTCGCCTATCCTATGATCGCCTATCAACCACAAGAAAACTCAAAACACAGTAATGAAAGACCAATGACATTGTAGTAGTCGTGAGGAGGACATTTAAGATTGATCTTTATGCCATCGTTTAAGAGAAGCATAATGTTCAACAGTGGACGTCTGCAGGCTGTCTTATGGTAAAATTACAGATCATTATCCGGTATTTTATTCGGCAGTCGTAGAGTATGCTTGATTCTTTTTATCTCTATAAAGGGTCATTGAAGCTACTAAAATTATGTTCTATTATTCCAATCAATGATGCGTGTTATTATTTTTGAAGAAAATTTACTTCGGTGGGTCGCCAGTGAACCAGTCAATCAATTTATGTTTAAATTTATGATCAATTCTCAGAAAAATCTGTTATTTTAAATGGTAACAAAAGTGAAAATAACACAAATACTCATCAAAACAAGATTTGACATCAAGAACTTTATAACAAGAGAAAAATCTGCGTGATCTACATACAATTATGTTCAATCATCTTCAATAGACTCATCGAAAACTCCAGGGCTTTGTGACACTTCCCTTCCTATTATAAATCCTTAACTTACGTCCAGGGTTCTAGTAACAGCAATATCGAAATATTGATAAGGTTCCAGAGAAAAACGTTAAAAATGTGTTTTACATTCTGCACATTTATCTTATAATTAAGCTTATGCCTATGAAAATATAATGGAAATTATATTTAAAAAAAAAAGTAAAAAACAACATAATTCTAGGTAACAAATTTTTCTTTAATTGAAACCAAGTTTCCTAAAAAGAAATATGATTATTTTTTAGAAACTGGTTTCGAACCTTTGGTTTCAAAAGTAGCCGAAGGGAACAAACCAACATGACAATGTTGGTTTGTTCCCTTGCATTTGCACGCAAGTTGAGATAAGGCCGAAGGTGGACGCGCACTTCACCCGGGATCCTCAACAAACTGAGGAACTGGCTATCTTACCTCTAAATGCCGGAACACAACAATTTTAAAATTGCTATCATGGCGACAGAATTGGGTAAGATGGTGGTAGCTAGCGAGGCGGACTTAAACAAAGTCCTACCAGCAACCAAACCAAGCACAATATATTGTACTCCTCATGGGGATCGAACCCGGGACTTCTGGATCTGAAATCAGTTGTTTGAACCACTAGACCACAGAGGTGGTTACGCCTCGCGTGTCCTTAATTTCACCGTAACCATACCCTTCATACCGGAACACTAATGTAGTACTTCCCTGGACTAGCCACTTCTCAAGTAGCTCTTCTACTCTTTCGCTTCACTTCATTGTAGACCTTATCCATGCCTGAGTAAGTAAGTTAAAAATTATTTTAACTTATTTTGAACCCATATTTACTTACGCAAACTTCTGTGTGCGTGTGTCACTGAACTCATCCAAAATGTATATTATATTACAGGATATATATTACAGGATATATATTACAAGATATATATTACAGGATGTATATTACAGGATATATATTACAGGACGTTAATTTCTTTAGATGGCTGAACCGATATTGATGTTTCTTTTTGTGAGTGATTGAGTGGGTTTTTTTACCTGAAAAACCTCTCTCAAGATGGCTTGATAATCGCCACCGGTATGAAGTTTCACTCTAGTGAGTAACCTGAAGTTTACCTAAATATGTTTTTAAGGTCTACCTTAAAAACATATTTAGGCATACTTTAGGTTCAATTTGTTTCTTTTTCATCATATTCTTAACGACCGTGATTATATTGAATCTCAATTGACGTAAATTCTTGCCATGACATAAATTTTACCGCACATATCAAACCATAACACAAATGGCGCTATAAAGGTTAAATGGTCTCACAAAGTGATTCATTTACGCGCTTTCTACTTTCTTGGGATATCGATATTAAGATTCTACATGTATACCTACTTTCGCAATAACTAATATAAAGAAACAATATTATTTTTGTTCAAATTACTTACTGATCATTTATGAGTATTAATTTTAACAATATAATAATAATTTTATGAATAAAATAAATAAATATTAGAGGTAATTAATTTCACACAGCGCCCTCTAGTCCTAAATCAAGCATAGCTTGTAATATGGGAACTAGATTACGGATAGAATACTTACATACTTTTTTTTGTAAGTACATATTTATCATACAATACAACACCCAAACACAGAACAAAGTAAGAATAAATGTTACTGAAAGAGTATCAGTTAAAATCTGAATGACTAGTTTATATATTACTATAAAATAATATTTTATCCAAATCAATATTGATTAGAATTTAATATCCCCTATTTACATACTTATACATTTTAATCTCACAATTAAAATTAATATGTCAAGTTTTTCCTCGTGTTTGTCAGCCTTGATTGTTTATAATTAAAATCGAGAATAATATACATCGAAGTAATCTAGTCGTAGAAATGAGAGAAAATAAAGATCTAGATCACGACACGAGCCAAGTCTCAGGTCTTAATGTTCTTTTGCATTACGGCCATCTTTATACTGTCTGGGTAATAACCTAGACTTTGAAGCATGAATGAAAAAGTAGCATTGTCTGTTGACAATCATTATCTCATATTCTAATGTAGGGGATTTTTAACGACTGTTAGAACATAGGCACATTACAATTTAATTTGTATACGTCTAATATAATTTTGTCAACGACCGACTGGGTTAGTTATATATTAATTCTGTTGATAATGAATTTGATACTTTATAATATAACTACTTTGAAGTTCGTATATACCTATAGTAAGTTTATATATATTTATTAATAAGAATCTAAGGATAAATATGTCATCTTAAAATATCTATAGATAGAGTGGGTAGTAGTGCTATTAAGTAAATGTATATGGTAATTTAAAGCACACTATATGCTATATAATTGTAAAACATGGTATGTATTACCATTTGTATATATCAGGATATGGGTCTGTTTTTTATCTAGAAAATTGTATCGATCAATTATATAAGGTTACGATGGAGAAGTTTTCTCCAAATAAGCTTAATACTTACTTCGCAAAGACACTTCCACTTTAGTCGTATGATAAAAAAACACTATCATTCCTAATTATGGCCACATTTGGGCCACAGAAAGAAGAGATATATTCTGTTTGGCCGCATCTTAATCCTCTTGTAACAGTATTGATCCTCTTATAACGTTCCCCTCCCAGGATTCGTGACTTCTCTGTTGCAGTCTATTCTCTCTATCATCCTATCTCCATTGGTTCTTCTTCTGTTCCCGTAGTCGGTTCTTAGGAAATTAATGGTCTGAGTTGGAGGAGTTAATTTTAAAGCCAAACCGTCACGGCGATATACAATATATGGGCATAGTCATAAATAAATAATGTACATATTTGCATAATGCATAAATCAAAATAATGCTGTACTACAAGTGATTACTGTAAACTCGTCTTACATTAGTGTATATACGATATGCAGTCACGGTCGTGACTCGTAATTTTGTGAAGATGGAAAGTAGCGGACACGACTTTTAGACACATTGTTTCTTATCGTTATAATTTTTAGATACCATTTAATTACCCAAGGCTTATTGTTCCGACTTCTTGTGGTAATTATCCTAAATCATTTCTGAGCATACATTGCTAAAAGGATGATAAACCAAAAATATCATCAGGCTCTGCTCTGCTCTGCTATGTAAATTTTTAACCAATACGCGTTTTAAAATGACATAACGTATTCAAAGACATGTACTTATTTCAGAGTTCATTTTGTAGAAATTGATGTTTGAGGCAAAACAAAGTTAATATTTTGCGACAAAAGTAGCGTCCTGGAAAATTCTATGAAGTTTCAAAATCCTTTCACTTTTAAAAAGAAGTTCACTGACTTTACAACGTTATAAAACTTGAAGATAAACGAAAACTATAATTTTGATGGTAACGGTAGGTAATAACTGAGATGGTAAAGCAAAATTACGTAACTTTAACCACATTTTAGTGCAACGTAAAGAAAACATTATTCTTATGGATTATCTATCAGGTAGATAGGTAATCTAGTTTCTTAGTTGTATTTTTATTTATTGTACGACGGAGAAGCGCTTGGCCTTCATCTTACCTGGTAACAAGTTCAGATATAAGGCCGAAGGTGGAGGCGCACTTCACCCGGAATCCTCAACAAACTGAGGAACTGGAAGGAACTATCTTACCTCTAAACACCGGAACACAACATTTTTTTAAGAATTGTTATGATGGCGGCATAATTAGGTAAGATGGTGGAAGCTAGCCAGGCGGACTTAAACGAAATCCCACCACCAACCAAACCAAACACAATATTGCTCCCCCTGGTGACCGAACCCGGGACCTCTGGATCTGAAATTGGTGGGTTGAACCACTAGACCTCAGAGGCGGTTAAAACACAGTTGTCTATCCCGGGAGGGAAACTATTGATTTTTAGTCAACGGTTAGAGCTGAATGATCTTACTACTGACTGATAGGACCTGAACAGGTCCACCTGGCTTGCGACAGTACTTCTGTCGAACCACAGGGAACCTCATCCACGCCCATGTAAACCTTGAGATCAAGATCCTTGAAAAAATGTAAGAGTATAATCTCTTACTTTGATATCAAAAAACGTTAGTATATTCTAGATTATGTTATTTAGTACTGTAATACTTTGTTTTAGTCCGCCTGGCTAGCTACCACCATTTTACTTAACTCTGTCGCCATAACAACAATTCTAAATTGTTGTGTTCCGGCATTTAGAAGATAGCCAGTTTCTCAGACAGTTAAGGATTCCGGGTGAAATGCGCTTCCACCTTTGGCCTTGTCATAACCTGAAACCAGCTGAGATGGACACATGTAGACAGGCTTTTTTTATTATCTTTAAACTCCTGTTCCAGCTTTTGTTTACTTGACAGGTTAATCGTATCAAGTTAGAAAACTGCTTTTTTATCAGAACACATTATAAACCGCACTAGTTGAACGGTCGAGTGACCCCAAGCACAGACAAGCCGCAGACAGATGGAAAACCAGTTATTTATTTGTCCAGTAAACAGTTGCTCGGAAACACATCGACTCATGAATTTGTTTTGGCTTACTTGCTTCTCGACCTTGTCCTACATTAAACGCCTTATTATTATTAACAGTTCAGTGTCAAGTGCTGGACAGATTCTCCTCCAAAATTGGAAGGTTTTGCCATAATCACCACGCTAGGCATACGGATTGGTGATCGCAGTAAAGGTGTTGAGTAGTGTACAGAAAGCTGCTGCCCTTCTTCTGTTAAAAAAAACCCGCTTACGACATCCGCGGGTTGAACTGAAGGACTCGATTCTTAAGCCGTGACCACCACGCCACCTTGTCCATTTTCTTGTAACAACTCATTAATATTTTTTCATGTGTGACACACCTGGTGTCAGGCGTTACGAACCAGCACCATAGGCGTCTGACAAAAAATACTGAGCAATTATACAGGACTGCAGACAGTCGAAGGAGGCCTTCCCAGCTTTAAACTAGACATACTCCCTGCGAATCGGTATTGTCACAGGCCACTGCTCACTAAATAAGCATTTCTATACACCGGGTATTACAGACAGCCATGCAGAGGGTGCATCAAGAGACAACTGCGTAGCTACTCATAGTGCAGTAGCGTTGTGTCTCAACGTCAACAATACCTTGGGACACCGGGGACTTCCTGGTCTTCATGGAGGACATCGGATGGCTGGACTAGGATGAACCCACCCAAAAATTTGTGACCTACAAGAGGCCTAATTGCAGAAACCGGTCTGCGCACCAAGGTACCATCGGAGTCTGACATGGCACTTAAACTACTATAATCGGACAATCAGGTGATTCTATCCTTCAATATCTGAGCCAAACAAAGAAGAAATATCACGTAGATAAGCCCTACCCGGGATTTGAACCCAGGACCTACGGATAAGGAGCAGCATGCTCTACCTACGATCATAGAGCTGGATGAGGAATATTTGCACCTAATTTGCGGCCACTGGGTGACTCGTCTATTACCTACCGAACAACCAGGCAGTCCTGCTCAGTTGGCACTACAAAATCCTATGAAAATATGGCAGAGTAATTTTATTAACTCTTTACACTTTGCACGTGTCGTGAACTAGGTAAATGTACACAACACATCATAGCAAATCTGGAGAGTTTTGCCATGGTCACCACGCTTGGCAGGTGTATTGGTGGTCATAATTTAGGTTTAATATTTTGATAATCTGATGTTGTTTGTTTTTTTTAATTAATAAATACTTTATAACTAAAATCAAGATTGTCACAAACTAAGCAAAGCTATATGTGAGCTAGATTACGAAAGAAAATACTTGTACTTTTTTTTGTAAATACATACTTACATATCATATAATATAACACCCATACAATAATTCGTTACTTAGATTTCTCTTTATTGATGAAATATGTACCTGTTTAATGTGATAATGAATTTATTTTTAAAGCAATATTTACGATGATCATCAACGCCTAAGCAATTTGTACACATTCTATCAAGCTTTTACGGCCAGTACGTAAAAAGTCCGTTCACATCCAGACAGTAACAATGGCAGCCCAATTACATTGTCTTCATGTGAATGCGCACTAACAAGTGTACTGGGGCGATCTCGTCGCTTTTTTTACCCGACTGTGTCATGGTAATGAGGTTATTATGCTATTGAGCTACGATACCAAGTAAGGTCATAACATAAATACTTTGATCGGGAACTATTCTGTGCTGTGACTCCAACAACTCATCCAATGCTGGCAACTATTGGACCTCAATACTGGATCTCTCTCGTAAAGGTCCATCTGGCTTTTCACTTTTTATTTGTACTATTTAAGCAGCCTATTACTATTTAAGTTTTTTGTACGACGGGGAAGCGCTTGGCCTGTATCTCACCTGGTTTTCATGTTATGAAAAGGCCGAAGGTCGAAGTACCTTTACCCGAAATCCTCAACGGTCTGAGGAACTGGCTATCTTACCTCTAAATACAAACACAACAATTACAACGCGACAGAACAGTGTTTCTGCGGTACCTATGGTCATCAGAGCTCCATTAACGGTCTGCTTCTGGTGCTGCAAGCTACGGTATCCACCTACGATCAGGTGGAACGTATGCGTGTTTGCCATCCTAGTAGTAAAAAAAAACACAATATAAGAAACATACTTCATCTATCCGCGACATCACAGTGAAAGCAAGGGAAAGTCTGGAATCCAAACCTTTGAGACGTGAAGTTATCATTTATAATGATAATGACTATAATTATTATTATTGCTTACTTTGACCCTGACCCGCTCCGCACTAGCAAATTGTAAACAGAATGTATACTTATGGAGGAAATATAAGCGTCCGTCATATTGGACATCCGACAAAAACATTTCCTAGTTATTCAGAAGAAAGTTGCAGTCCATTTTTTGGTGTTACCTTTCGTGGCTTCTTTCCACGGAAGGCTAAAACACCTTAGCTACATAGATGCCACTCACCTCATAAAATATGTTACGGCATACTACCTTACGGGACATAATTAATTCTCCTTCTTGGATCGGAATCCGCATATCTGAGGGTCCAATAGGATCAATCCTTGATGATAACGCACCATCCTTGGCGTAAACGGATGTATAGGTAGATTGTAGTGCGGATCTGTTCGGAACAACGCATAAGGCTTGCGATATTTTCCCATATTTTTTTTTTTTATTGTACGACGGATAGGTGCTTGGCCTTCATCTCACCTGATTCTAGTTACAATAAACATACCTACTTTCCACAAATAAATACAAAAATGTTTTTTATGATTTTAGCAAAGGTTTACCGGTGAAACGGCAATTCTTATAAAGAACTTGGTGTAGTTGTGTCACGTCACCGTCCTTAGTGAAAACTACTTTTGACTGATTT
Source organism: Venusia cambrica (assembly GCA_951394065.1). Classification (NCBI taxonomy): domain Eukaryota; kingdom Metazoa; phylum Arthropoda; class Insecta; order Lepidoptera; family Geometridae; genus Venusia; species Venusia cambrica. Next base: position 3,193,047 of record OX596040.1, on the reverse strand, counting down.
TAGCAGTCAATAGTGGTTTTTACCGGTTATGAGTTTTGACTGTAACAAGGTTCCTCTAATATAAGTCAATATTATATTGAAATAAATTATCTTTACCTTTAATTGCATTGCCAAAAAATTGCATATTCTCGCCCTTGAATCGTTGGTTGGACAGACCCCTTAAAAATAATACATTGCTTTAACTACGTCAAACCAAACCGATCTACGATCAAAATGATGATTACACGACATTACAGCGCTCATGCCGTGGAATCGTAGAAAGTTTTTTACTAAATTCACACGTTTAAAGCGATTTTTACGATTGTTATCACTAGATGAAATCGCGCGATGTCTAAATCTGAAATTACTTACTTCATTCATAGTTATCTCGAGTTGTCGCTTTACTATTCGTTTATTTATAAAAAAAAACACTTTGCACAATTAATCTTACTATTGACGAGGGAAGAAGTTGAGTTACCTATGTCTAAAGGTATTTCAACCAGGTAACTGTTCCAAGCGCAACACTGGCTGTATTGTCACTCTGAATGACGAAAATAATGTTAATTCTCTGGCTTAATAAGAGCCAGGTCACGCGTCGCTGCAATAAAAAGCCCCGCAAGATTTGGAAAACCCAGAAGGCACCGGCTCTCTACGTCTCAACCCGAAAAGGCGATAAGTATCCTCTGTCGAGACCATACTATATTTGCGCTTCTTTGAACCTCGGCTGTATCAGCCGCCGCACCAGCCATATTAAACCTCAAAATTCAAAATAGATTTTTCAACGTCAATGTACAAAATCGTCAAAAACTGCTTGATAACGTGAATGAAGGAATGAATGAATGTATTTATAAAATAATAGTTACATTACATATGCTTAAGCCAATACGTATATAATCCGTGAACTTGCCACGATAAGAAAAGCAAGATTTTAGGTTTAAAGAACTTTATTCTCATACGAACACATGGTTCACTTAAAATGAGATACAATGAGAAACAAATTAATCTAGGTTTATACATTTTAACTAATCTCTGGCACCTAATATAAAATTATAACTAAACATTATTTAACAAGTAAATATTGTTTAACTAATTATTATGTATAACAAGATAGTTCCTTCAAATTACTAAACATTATAACAGTTCATTATCAATAGGTATATGCTTATATTATGTTACTAAATATTATATAGGTCAGCATTTTTATTTGTGTATTGTTATAAAGTATATACATGTAGTTTGAGTTTATTTTTAAAGGCATTGAAATTAACACACTCCTTTATATTGTTTCGCAAATTTGCAATACTAAGGCAAAATAGACGCTTCTTTAACATCCAGGAGAGGATCGGAAGATCCTGTCTACAAACATGAGTCTAAATCCGGTTGGAAGTATTTTTGCACTCAATTTGTCTGATGACCCCAACGACTCCCAGGATGGTACCAGCCGTGTCCATAATGAGCGCCATCAACGTCGATGGAAAGTCGGTGATTTACTGAGAAAAGCCGGACACTTGTGAACAGGCAGTATTTCCGTCGTTTTCTTAAGGTTTATAAGTGCGATAAAGGCCAAGAGCTTCCCCGTCGTACAAAAGAAAAGAATCGAAAGTGCTAGTCAAATTTAAAGTCAGTTGGTTCAGTTGGTAACAATGCCTTTTGTGTTGCACAAACATGTGTATTTTTTATAGCCAAAAATAATTTACTCAAGCACAGAACCTCTAAGGCAGTTGGCTCAAAAAAGCTGCGTCGATTGACAATTCTCGTGGGAAGATATCACAAACGCCAATAATTCCTTTTCATCATTTCTAACGAGTGAAACCAAAGAGTAGAAAGTGATATGTCTATTGTTAAAAAGCATAGACATGACACGAAAAAATGTTAACAAGTTCACTTTTATTGCTGTAACAGTTGGATCTGTCTATTTTCACTCACGCAAATGTGAGCCCCTTCTTACTAGTGTTAGATCTCATAAGAGGCAGCTTCTACTTCAGTTATCATCATCACCTACCCGCTGCAGACTGGGTCGGCATAACTATGTTGTAATGTGATTATAATCCCTGTGCATAACGTGTACACATCAACAGCATATTAGTGTCCACTGATGGACCGAGCCTCCTCCAATATGGGAGGGTTTAGCTATAATCACCACGCTTGGCAGGTGATTTGGTGATCGGAGATAAGGGGTAGATAATACATAAAAGGCTGCCCTTCTTCTGAGATCACTTAGTCGACTTTTGCGACACCCATGGACAGAGTTGGAGGGACCGCCACGGCATAACGTGTACAGTCGCTGGAAATAATTTGTACCTATGCACTTCATAATTTAATATTGTTTTTTTTTTATTGTACGACGAGGAAGCGCTTGGCCTTCATCTCACCTGGTTACAAGTTGAGATAAGGCTGATGGTGGAGGCGCACTTCACCCGGAATCCTCAATAAACTGAGGAACTGGCTATCTTGAATGCCGGAACACAACTTTTTTTTTAAGAATTGTTATTATGGCGACATAATTAGGTAAGATGGTGGTAGTTTGCCAGGCGGATTTAAACAAAATCCTATCACCAACCAAACCGAGCACAATATATTGTACTCCCCATGGGGATCGTACCCGGGAACTCTGGATCTGAAATCGGTGGGTTGAACCACTAGACCACAGAGGCGGTTAAAGTTGTTTTGTTTCTTTATACGAGTAGTACTGTGTTCCTACGGTTAGTATTCTATATAGTATATATTATAGCCACAGCGTGTCGCCATACTAGTAGAGTATACTTACTTATCATACAACACCAAAACAAACAAACATTCTTGTAATTCTGTATTGTACCCATAAATATGATTAGAACATGTCTTAGGAAAACATATGTAGAGAGGCGAGCTTAACCCTTAAAGAGTTTTCTACTAGCAAACCCTGAGAGAGAGGGGTGATACACTGAAAAGGTAGAAAAGTTTTATGTTATTGTATTATATTATATATATTATATTGTCAAGTGTTTGTCCCCGGTTTGAATCTGAACCCACAACTAACGGTGCAGAAGGCAGAACTACTACCAACTGTAAAAGGCTTTAGTGTCAAACTATTACGAGAGACGGATTCACGGCCAACGTAACCGGACCTAACGTAGGGATAGCACATACGTTTTATGCATGCGTCCATTACATTATTTCATATCAGCTATCTTCCAATATACCATACTGATAGCTGTCTTTGTACATGACCTTTATTTTTAAACTGGATATCCGTGTTCATTTGAATGGAAATAAATATATGTCTGGGCAAGACCGGACAAAATATTATATGTGAACTTGTTTTAACAATTGTTACTGTGTACTTTTTGCTGTGTAATAATGGGGCTTATCGATGAGTTTACCTGAAATAAATAACTCTGAAAAGTAAGTTATTTGCGTAAGCATTAATATAAATTTTAAGCACAGGTTGTACTCACATAGACGATAGTTGATGAAGGTTCCTTTAGCTGTTTGCCATCAGAGAATTACACTTACCCAGATGATGGTTCCCTGGGAGAACCGAAACAAAGTTGGTAACTACATCAACCATCGTATACCTACGTGGTGCAAAAAGCCTGGGTTTAAAATAACACTTATTAGATTGATATAATTATTACTCGTGCTAAACGAAAAGACTCCTATGATAACCGATAGGAATTATTCCCATTGGATCACTGGGTCCCGTCCCAGCAATGGAACAGTAAGGGAAAAAAATCCCTTCCACCGGTAGTAATCTTAACATCATATTAATTTTGCCTAAAATAACAGCTCGTAAATTTTACGTAGCACTATTTAGCCCCAAACTAAGCTAAGCTTGTCATATGTGAACTAAATAACGGAGAATATGAGTACATAACATATAAATTTTTATTAAAACCCAAACATCTGTATGCATCACACAAATGTTTATCTCAGGTGGGTATCGAACCCACAACCTATAGCGCAGAAGGTATAGAGATACTACCAACTGAGTTGTAAGGCCAGTTAAATATACTTTGCTATAAAATGTATTTGTCGCTAATATTCTGTCTGTACACCTCACATTGGCCTTGATCTGCTAGAAACGTGGACTAGATCACTTATCACCTGTTCTATATTATGTAGGCTTGTAGTAACTGAAGAGAAAATGCTGATTTTACCAAACCCTGTATTTAATCATCATCACCGTCATCATCTTCATCAAACTGTTGCAGTCCTCTATCGGACATAGGGTAACAAGAGTACCAAGCTTCGCCTCTGAGTCGGTCTTATAAGCTGTCCCCATCTAGTTTGTGCCAGCCATCTTGCGCAAGTCAACGCGCCAATGTGTGTTTTTTTGTTGTGCAGAGACCTCTTCCAATTCCTTCAAGAAGGTCTGATATTTATGGGGCTGTATATTTATGTAGTATTTCTTCATAGTCGCTATACTCTTGCCAGAGTTGAAGTGATTATCATGAATGTGTTGGGGGTTGTTACAAGCTATACAATCCGGCGCCAATCTTAATCGGTCTGTTACGACGGCTAATGTGGTAACAGGCATATGCCCACATGCCTGTTTCCATCTTAGACCTCATATTTGCGTTACAAGTGTCTGTGGAAGCTTTGATAACAATTTGGTAGAAAAAAAAAACACTTACTACCTGCTTCCAAAATGGGCAAATTATTCATAAAAAACTGCCTTGTACTGTACACATCGTATTTTCATTAGTTGAAAAAGTCATAAAAACAGTAGGTAGGTACTTACTTACGCTAGTACCCACCCCTTCCTCATGCAGAATTCTCTTTATTTTAAAACTCTTCTACAGTGCCATCTGTTAAAAGTAGAAGGAACTTTTTCAGCAAGCAACAAACTAATACCTAGTTGAAGCTTTACTTTTGATCTGCCATAATGCACCTGATGAAATAAATATATACCAAGAGATGGTGTTAATCAATAAACTGAAATAGTTATTTTTTGTACACACCGCTTGTACATGTACGTCATGATAATTCTGAGATTATTCTAGAATCCCATGCACTGACAGTACCAGATATTTAAAACTAAAAAGGGGTAAACAAAATTCATTAAACTAGATTGGTTTACTACAGTTTCCGAATGTTTATACTGCTTTTTTGCAGGTATGTAATTATCAGTATTTCTAACAGAGGGCGGTCATACGTATCAATTCGAAATACGCGCTAACTACGTCCGTTCGTCAAACTCTACTAGAGAAACTATAATAATATAAAACTACGAGCTGTTGCTTCCATGGATAAAAGTAGCATATTTATTCCCGTAGCGTACACCTATTCATATCAAATTCGTTCAGACATTGCTATAAGGTAACGGACAAATAAATAATCTGTGCTACTTTCCAATTTATAATGTTGGTATACGTATGGAATTCACGGTGATAGGTATTTTTTTTATTTATTGTACGACGAGGAAGCGCTTGTTCTTCATCTCACCTGATGGTCACAAGTTGAAATAAGGCCGAAGGTGGAGGCGAACTTCACCCGGAATCCTCAACAAACTGAGGAACTGGCTATCTTACCTCTGAATGCCGGAACACAACAATTTTAGAATTGTTATTATGGCGACAGAATTAGGTAAGATGGTGGTAGCTAGCCATGCGGACTTAAACAAAGTCCTACCTCCAACCAAACCAAGCACAATATATTTTACTCCACATGGGGATCGAACCCGGGGCCTCTGGACCTGATATCGGAGGGTTGAACCACTAGACCACAGAGAAGGTAAAAAAGGTACAGAAATTTGAAAGGGCTGGTGCTGAAGAGAATCTCAGGAAGTCAAACATAGCAGGTGACTGCTTCCAGTACTCAGTGTTCATGTTAGTGTCGAGTTATTTATTGACTATTACTAAGTAGTACTCTTTTTAGGTGATGGCGGTTCTTTATAATTGATGAAACCGCTTTGTAGTTTGTATATTTTTAACGTTCTGATCCATTGTGACTAACCCGCCAGCCTAGCATATGGGCTATAGCTAAACCTTTGATACTCAGAAGTAATATAGCGCCTTATGAATCGACCCTCCAACTCAGCCCGCAATATCGATGTCTTAAATGTCGAATCACCAAAAGAACAGCAGCAGCTTCTTTAAGCGCCCTTTATTTTATGATCAATCAGACACACATTTACAATGAGATATAGTTTGCTTTTCACCCCATCAGATTCCATGGGATGATTGTAAGATTTGAAACATTGCCATTCAAAACTGATCCTGTTTGAAGTGTTTTTGATACTTCTTTACGAAAAAAAACTACTGAATGGATTGAGCTGATACTTTACAAATATATTGCTCTAGATTGCGAATAAAGCAACTGGTAGAAGCTAGTCAAACATAAAGCTAGTAATTAGGTATTTCGATTCAGTAAACTCCAGGAGTTTGTGTCTAGAATAAATTTCCATAAAACACAGATCATTATAGGTATTATTTATTACATTTTCACATTTATTTAGCTTACAGGTTGTAACAAAAATAATTTATGAAATAAGGTTCACAATTAAGTATTTACGATAAATTAGCTTCTCATGAATTATTATTCTGAAGGTATTTTTATTTTCATCGGTTCTAATCTTCTTTTAAATTTTAAATCGACTTTGTAGGGTACCTATACTTACCTAGGGTGACGATAATAATTAATACATCAATTAACATAATAAAAGATAATGTTCATGTGGGTGTTTCTTCTTTTTTTACAAATAAACAGATTTGATCTGAAATTTGGCAGGTATGTTGCTCTCGACAGGGAATAACACATAAGCCAGTGTCAAACCAAAAGGGATTGATCCCCAGGGGAGTACAAAATTGTGCTCTATTTGGTCGTCAATATTGTGTTTAGTGGAAGGACTTTGATTAAGTCCACCTGGTTAGCTACCACCATCGTACCTATTTCTGTTGCCATTACAACAATTATAAAATGGTTGTGTTCCGGGATTTAGAGGTGGGTCCTTCATACCGTTGAGGATTCCGGGTGAACCTTCATCCTACCATACTTAACTTGTAAACTAGGTGAGATGCCATGCAAGCGCTTTCCTGACGTGCAATAAAAAAAAGTGGACTTTTGATAAGGCCATGTCAGATGTCTATGTTGGTGGCTTATAAAGTCTGACAACACGGTCTATATAAGCTAGGGCATAGGTACCTACTGGGGTATGTGGGTTCTATCTAGCTACAAACTAAGATTGTATAGGACAGCCATACCTACTGGGCTTTCCTAAACAGCTGATTTAAATTCCTATAGTATCACGAAAATAGGTTAATAATTAAATACAACACATTTCAATGACAACAAAATAATTTAATAAATAGAAATAAATTATTATTTTTACATTACACCATCATACTGCAATATTTACATGAAGGTAACCAATATCATAGTATTACATAAATAAACTCGATAATGCCTGAAAAGTGTGGTTTTGAAAATACTTCTCATGTCTTATTAGTCAAAACTGTTTAATACTAGTTAAGTTTATGTATGTTACATAATAATGCAACATTATAAACAATTGAGAAACGTACTTTACTAATCCATTTTCAATATATCCTTCATAACTATTCAATTGAGATGTTCATTAGTTCATAAATATCAATTATTAGGTCAAGATCTAGTCCATAATTAATAAAAAAAATACTAACAACCTGTCACAAACACATCGTAACCAAGTTTATTTACTACCACAAACGTATAATTAAAATTAGAAACCAAAATGTCCAATATTTACCGCAAAGCCATTTCAACAATATCTGAAATTCAAAGGCAGAACCACAAAATGAAATGTTGTTGACTACACAGGGCAGCCATTTACAATTTAATATCGTTACATAATTTGCTGTTGCCTGGATACATAGGTACATGGATTAGTAAAACGTATAGGAATTCCAATTATTTTTGATAGGCATTATTCTTTTAGGTCAATTGATTGATTTTGTTGAGCAGAGACGTGATTTCGGTCTCCTTTGAGTGCGATACTAGTTCCAAAATTTTAAAACTCTTTATCTCATTGTAGATTATGCTTGCTTCCCAGCACAATGAGATGAAACTATCGCACTATACGACTAAACGTTACTCCTAAAATTCAGTTTCATATAAGCAAGCCTTACAGGTCAGTTGATAGGAGATCTGCCTTCTGCACTGGAGATTGTAGGCTCAACCCAGGAAAAAACATATGTGATGAATATAGATGTTTTGGATTTTGTATTGCATGATAAAGCATAGAAGTATTATTTCCATAATCTAGTCCCCAAATGTACAAGCTTTGCTTAGTTTTGGGTCTAAATGGCATCCAATTAATGTCCTGCTACTATTACCTTCTAAATCCCCTTTGATATTGGTTACCGCATCAATATCTCTATGTCTATCCTAAAGTATTCATCGCAATTTCCTACAATTTATGAGGTTTTCGCGAAATCCTTCCACCCTTGGTAGGGTAATGGCGTGTCTAGATTCCTTCTCCTCCGGTGGTGTCCGTGATGACCAGCGTAGATGACCTGGTGGTCATCATGATCATCGTGCGAATGCATCTTCTTGACTCCAACTATGGCAGACAGCATCAGGGCTAGAGCAGATACAGCCAAAGCCTGTAGAGCAAACAGAATTTTAAAAATCTGGTAGATAACAGTAAGCAATATCTTTGGCCAGGCATATCGCAAGATCAAAAATTTTATAAAACAAAATTTGCATCAAGGTCTTATAGTATAACAACGCCCTACATACAAAATTCTTCTGTACGTATGTTTGTCTTTAAACTCCTTCTAAATGGCTGTACCGATTTTAATGCCATTTTTGTGTGTGTCCTTAGATGGTTTGGATTCACAATTGGACCTGGTAGGTGGCACTGCTATCTTTAAGGGTTGACAATAAAGAAATCTCGGCGTTCCACTAGTAATTCTATTCATCTCTGAACATATGGAGCTCCATTCGTGATTGTGTAGAACAGTCAAATGTAATTAAACTCCTTATACGAGTATTATGTATATTACACCTAATAAATCTAATACTCGTATAATGTATCTAAAAAATGTTTATAACACTCCAGCTGTCAAACACATATAACATTCGTGTTAGCAACATTGTTGCCTGACTTTATCAATAATCAATTTAGCCTAACATCAATCAAACTTTCAGAATCCGGAAAAACGGTCCAACTTATTTTGTGCCTAAAAGTTGGTCAATTTGCGTCGGCCAAGCTGAGAAAGGTTTTGCGTTTGTCACGAAATTCCAGCTGGTTGCGTTGAAACATACTTTGTGAGTGGTTCAACCGCTATATTAAACTACCAAACCTACTATAGATCCAGAGTTTAGATGGATGCAGCTTAAAAAGACTAACCATGAATATCCCTTATAACTACGTATGTCGGAGAAAACATTAATATATGTTTTTTTTATCGAACCAAAATTACATAGGACAATTGATTATTAAAAAAAACGAAACCTAACAGAAAATAGGCGGTTTTATCGCTTATGCGATATCTTACATACACCGGTATTACAGCGATCATCATTCCGTCTGCCAAGCGAGGTTATTATAGCAAGTCAATGAAAGAAAACACGCACGAGTGCTGCAGTCTCATTTACTTTGCATCTTCTCTATAGCTCCTAATTGTCACGAATGGTAGTTTTTTAGGGTTCCATACCCAAACGGTGCTGATGAGAACCCACGCTGTCTGCCTGTCTGCCCTACCTTAAAAGGGATGTGTATTTTGGTTCGCGATTTGCAACAGTTTTAATTTTCGGAGAATCTGTGTTATTATAGCGTATTACATGACAAATGATACCGAATAAAAAAAAAACGGGTCCCCAGTGAAGGTGCCATTAAGTTTTATACAAAAAACGCACTTTCTTTCAAGTTACTTTAAAAATTTAAACTTTGGATGATTCTTATACCACCGTCTAAACACATCTTATTTTTTTTAACGTAGAATCTAAGATCTCAATAAATATATAAAACCGACCTTTAGAAATGATGTAGCCAATCTTTTTGTTAGTTATTATGGTGAAAATTTAAATAAGCTTATATATCATCAATTTGCTAAATAGCACATAAAAAAACTCGTATACCATTTTCATGTTGACATTCCGCGGCAACTATATAGAAAACTCCAAGAAAATTCGCTGAATGCGGCTAGTTTCAAACATTAAAATGAATTATATTACATACAAATCCTGGCTCCATAAATGAAAAGGCCAACGAATGAATTCTTCGCAACTTAACAGCTACAGTCGCGTATAATTGGGAAAAGTGAGTAATTACCAGCCCCGACTGCTCAGAACCATGACGCGGAGAAAACCGTATACTGATGCTCAAGACGATCGTGTGGAGTTTTTCTGATTCGGCTTAGACACAGAATAGCTAGTAATTAATCTCGCAGCTCAGTTGGTAGTGCTCTGCCTTCTGCGATTTAGGTTGTGGGATCATCACCCAGGACAAACAATTGTGTGATGGATTATAAGTGTTCGTTCTGTGTTTGGGTTTTGTATATGATAAGTATGTTTTTTATTGTATGATGGGGATGTGCAATCAGTGTGTGTTGCCAGTGATGACCTATGGATCTGAGACGTGGTCGCTAACTGTAGGCCTCGTAAATAAGTGCAAAGTCGCACAGCGAGCTATGGAGAGAATTATGCTTGGAGTTTCCCGACGTGATAAAATACGAAATGTGGACATCCGTAGAAGAACCCAAGTCACTGATATAGCTCTCAAAATTAGCAAGCTGAAGTGGCAGTGGGCAGGCCACATAGCTCGTAGAACCGATAACCACTGGGGAATAAAGGTTCTTTCATGGCGACCACGATTGAACGCGAAACGGAGTGTGGGAAGACCCCCCACTCGATGGACCGACGACATTATGGTTGTGCCGGTCGCAGGGAGTCGATGGATTAAGGAGGCTCAGGGTCTCTTTTTGTGGCGTCGATTGGGGGAGGCCTATGTCCAGCAGTGGACGTGTATGGGCTGATATGATGATGATGATGGGGATGTGCTTGGCCTTCATCTCACCTGATTTTTCTAGTTATGATATGGTCGAAGGTGAAAGCGCACTTCGCCCGGAATTCTCTACATTCTGAGGAACTGGCAGTCTAACCTCTAAATGTCATACCACAAAAAAATACAATCGTTGTTAATTTACTATTAATGAAAATATATATCTTATTAACGTCCTCTCCAGCTCATTCAACCTATGAACCCTTAATTAGTGGCCTTTCGTGTAAGTATTAGCTCCGTAAAATATATTAAAACCTTAATCACGTCACTAAGTTATTAAATTTTGCACATATAAACATCTACCTACAAGCACTAATACTTCATCTTTAATCTTTTACGATATTTTGTTAACATTTTATGGTGGTTTGAGACGCTGACTAAGATGGTATCTGAACTTGTTTTTTAAGATTATTTAAGAGTTCCAGAGCTAGAACTTCCATTTTTTTTCTATAGTAAAAAAGGTGACATTTTGATCTCAGGAAAGTCACGTGGTTTTTCTTTTTCTTTTCCATCCGCCACCCATGGTGAGGTGAATGTTTAAAGAGAAAGGCAAATCTATTAATTTATTTTTTGAGTCCGCAATAGTAGTAGCTTTTGTAGTCAAGTGTGTTCCACATTAGGCCAAATCATCTCATCCTATTCACACCATTAGGAAAAAGGCTCAGTAAGTCTTACTTGCCAAGCTAACATGAAGCCTAGGTCAGGTCAAGAGTCTATGATATGTGAAATGGCTTACTTTGACGATTATATCTTCCACAATACTGTAGCATTTATTTTGAAATTAATATACATTATAGTTCAGGATAGATGCTAGATCGCTTGTGTTTCGAAAACACGATTACATAAAATTTTCTTGATAGAAAAAAAATCTAATTTGTACTAAAAATGTTCGCTATTCAATAAATACGCCCAATGAAGGCTTCAAACTTTGTACAGTAAATAAACACAGTATACAGCAGACGGTCTGTGTTTTCGATTTTCAAAATTCATTTTTTTTTACCGTAAAAAACAAAACGTAGAAATACGCGCATATATCTGTCATCTGGTGGTCGTAAGCGCCGTGGTTGAGCGCATAGCAATGCCACCTTTATTATTACGATGTTTTAGTTCGAAACTAGAATAAAGTTGCGTTGAGTTGCTAGTCTGAGGTACTACAGCCTGTTAAGACAATCACCAGTAATCATGTAGCCTTTTATAGAGAACGCATGTTAACATGGAATCTATTTTGACTGATCTTAAAGATTTTAAAGACTTACAACTTTTTCAATGAATTGCGGTTGTAAGTTCACTGCTACACATAATCCTGCGAAGATTTTTGACTTTTTCGGTGCGCTGTAAAATTATGTTTGGCTTTGTCCAAGAGAAGGTGACGGGATAGTTGGTGCAATCTGACGTGGCCTTACCTTCATGGTAAGAAGACCCAAGCCTCCGATACCAGCAGCGCCCAGAGCCTTCGCAAACATCAGGCCGATGAGAGCCACTCCCCCGCCGCCGCCGCCACCCTTGCCTCGCCCGGTACCTGAAAAAAAAAGTGCGGTATGATTACATTTTTTTTATTTAGATGGGTCAGTCTGGTAGCTTATACAGCAGAATGATGAGGTCAAGGATGGAACGAGATTGTCCTTAAAGTGCCTATTCTTCTGGAAAATCGGAAAAGACATTTGGGTTATTGAATTTACCGCCTGTGTGGTCTAGTGGTTCAACCTACCGATTTCAGATCCAAAAGTCCCGGGTTCGATCCCCAGTGGAAGTACAATATATTGTGCTTGATTTGGTTGGTGGTAGGACTTTGTTTAATACGCCTGGCTAGCTACCACCATCTTACCTAATTCTGTCGCCAGAACAACAATTTAAAAAATTGTTGTGTTTCGGCATTTAGAGGTAAGATAGCCAGTTCCTCAGTTTGTTGAGGATTCCAGTTGAAGTGCGCCTCCACCCTTGGCCTTTTTTTAACTTGTAACCAAGTGAGATGAAGGCCAAGCGCTTTCCCGTCGTACAATAAAAAAAATATACCGAAAATACAGATGATGGAAGTTGCTTCAAAGATTAAAGATTGTAGAAAGCTAATATTAAGCAATCAGTAGTGAGTCTGAAATTCAAAATCTTATGCTTATACATTCTCAGAGCTTACGGTAAAATTCTTAGGTTCAGTTGTAAGTTGACGTTTGCTTAAACAATGATCAGGTCCACGATGGGGCATGCTTTCCCATAAAGATTTAAGGTATGCAAGTTTTCAATACCCAAAACATTGTGTGAGTAAAATCCTTTCTGTTCATTAGTTTTTTGAAGGGATTACTATTAAGGTACTTATATGATCGTATGTTTTGTTAGCGTCGAATGGTTGTTAGAGAGGTATTTAATAAATTGAAATTATATTATATATAGATGTACAAGGAGTTAAACTGTTTTTAAGAATTTAAGAAGTCCATGATTTGGAACATGAAACTACAAGAAAAGATAATATACCTTGAGACTTCTTATAAAATGTATTGAATTTCACTCACATACGAAACTGAATTCGTGAAGTGTTTAAAAATGAAGACAAATTCCATACCGAGGGTGATATGCGTGCATGAGCCATAATTTTGGATTTTACCCTTTCTTGATAATTCCATTAGGGGTTTAAAATGCCATAATCTTTAGCGGGCTGATATGATGAGTATTAAAATACGACAATCTAAGGTAATGTTACGTCAAATAAGTTGGTTATTACACGAATATATTGCTTTCTCTATAATTTGACAACAGGCGCAACAGACATAATGTACAAATGATTACAGACGCTATAAAGTTATTGTCAAGGCATTATATTAAGAAAGCAGACATAATAAAAACTATCCTAATGCACACTACATAGCTAACGGGCTATAGTACCTCAGATTAGCAACTCAACGCAACTTTATTCTAGTTTCGAAGTAAGATATAGTAATAATAAACGTGACATTGCTATGCGCTCAACCACGGCGCTTATGACCACCAGATGACAGAAATATGCGCGTATTTCTACGTTTTGTTTTTTTACAGTAAAACAAATATGAATTTTGAAAATTGAAAACACAGACCGTCTGCTGTATACTGTGTTTAATTACTGTACAAAGTTTCAAGCGCATGGGCGTATTTATTGAATGGCGAACATTTTTGGTACAAATTAGAGTTAGCTTTGGATTTTTTTCTATCAAGAAAATTGATTGTAATCGTATTTTCGAAACACAAGCGTTCTAGAATCATACTGAACTATAACATATATTAATTTCAAATTAAATGCTACAGTATTGTTGAAGATATGATCGCTGAAGCTAAGCCATTTCACATATCATAGACTCTTAAGTCTGCTGTGTATGGCTGTTTGTCAATAGCCTCCTACTAAAACCTCCATAATCAGTATGCATAATATGAAACCGCCTCCGTGCTCTAGGGGTTTGCCCACCGGTATGTTACCCAGAAGGTGAGGGTTTGATCCTCATGGAATGTTCAAATTTGTAGCTTGGTTTGGTTGGTTGGAAGGAATATGTAAGGTCCGTATAGCAGTAGCCAGATTGCCTAGGTAGTACTTTAAATATTAAATATTACAGGACACTAATTTCACACAGCGCCATCTAGTCCCAAACTAAGCATAACTTGTAATATGGGATCTAGATTACAGATAGAATACATAAATACTTTTTTTTTGTAAATACATACTTATCATACAATACACCCAAACACAGAACAAACATTTATATTCATCACATAAATGTTTATCCTGGGTGGGAATCGAACCCACAACCTACAGCGCAGAAGGCAGAGCTACTACCGACTGAGCTGTGAGGCTTACTTAGGAATGTTTAAAAATGTAGCAGCTACTGGCACTGGCTGTCGGTCGCTATATCAGCAAATAGAACTTGTTGTGTCTGACATTAAAAAGTAAGAAAGCCAGTTCCTCAGTATAGTAAAGATTTTGGGATAAGTGCGCTTCCACCTTCGGCCTTACCATAATTTGAAACCAGGTGAGATGAAGGTTAAACGTTTTCCCGTCGTACAATAAACAAAGGGCCTTTGGCAAAAACTATCGTACACGTACAGTAAAAATAAAAGTACACTGGACGTACCGTTGCTCTCCTTATAAGTCTCATCAACAACCTTCAGTGAATCAGCGACGATCTTCGTAACCTTGTCCTTCTCAATCAAGTTCGGAAGCTGCACCTCCAACTCGTGGCCTTGCAGGAACTTGGCCATCCGGCCCAGCACCGAATGGTCACCAAACGACCTGCCTTCATCCTCGATGCTGTTAGATACTGCAACAAGCTTCACGCCTTCCGCAAGCTCCAAGTCCCCATCGAGAAATGACGCGTGCGCACCACAAAAAACTAAAACAACTAAAATTCGATACATTTTTGTCGGTATTCGGTCGAGCAATAAGCTAGAAAGGGAGGCCTGAACTGTTTTATAGTGATAGCTTTCAAAAATAAGACAACGAACAAGAGCGATTTCTTAGAGATGAATGGCTAAAAAACGACTACGGTTGCGTAGAGTTACGTACCGGCGTTAGATCTAGATGACATAGACTGGGAGCTAGTGGTTTGAATTACTGTGTCACTTTCCTTAAATCCGCAAACACAAATTTCTATTACTTTTATTATTAATGGTGGGTTAGCTTTTGACCTCAAGGCTTGTCCATGTCTAGCTCTAGGCCAGAGCAAGGATTAATACACCTTTAGGCTTGTCTAGCTCTGAGTACGTATCCTCAATTTTCTGAAAAATTGTCTACCTTACCTCTAAATGGCGTAACACAACTACTTAGATTTTTGTTATGGTGACCGACTTAGGTAAGATGGTGGTAAGACTTTGTTTAAATACTATAGTATTTATACAAAGTGTATAATTATAACCACCAACTAAACCAAACACAACATTTGACTCCTCTGGTGATAGAACCTGAGACCTCTGGATGTGACACCGTATAACTGTTTTCCCTGGCTCTCCAACTGCGTTCTTTGAAATCTACAAATGTGCGAAACCTGCGTTTATTATGTTATTAGTTTGTAGCACGGTCCGGGACGGTGGTGCGATGGGTATCTCAGTAGCTTTCAACTGGCTGCATCCTGGAAATCAGAAATTAGAACATCAATTTGCTAGAATACAGATAACTTGCTAGGTTATTAAGATAAATCGGCATAGATTCTATGATTGACTGGCCTAACAGCTAGGATGGTGGCTCTATGGTCTGGGCTGTAGGTTATAGGCTCGATTCCCACACAGGATAACATTTTTGTTATTAATAAAGATGTTAGTTTTGTGTTTAGATGTTATATTGTATAATAAGTAAGTTTATAGTTACAACTGGGCTCGATTACCCTAAACAAACATTTGTGTGATTAATGTTTGTTATGTGTTTGAGTGTTTTATAATATGTACTTATCTATGTATTTAAAAAAAAGTACCAATATAATAATTTTTTTCGTGATCTAGTTTTAATATTACAAGCTTTGCTCAGTGTGGGCCTAGGTGGCGCTGTGTAAAATGAATGTGCTGTAATATTTATTTATTTAAAAGAAAGTACATAAGTATTCATATTCCCTGTTATCAGTCGGACACATAGCTGTCATACTTGACAGCTTAAGCTACACAGCTATGCTTCGTTTGGACGTAGTCCGAATTTTTTTAAAAATATATTCTAAAAATGATTTCCAGAAAGCACTGGCTGATCGCTGATCGCTGGAACACGAGAAACCGTTTGGCGCCGGACTTCACCAGCAAGATGGTCGCTAGCCAGGTGGAAATTACAGGTGTTGAGATCATTCAGCCGTAACGCTAGCAAATGCCAGCGATATAATTGACCAGGGTTTACCACTAGGATCACACTAACACCATAAAAACTCATAAAAATCGGTTTAAAGAAATGTTATTCTCAAAAAGAACAATGTTCACTTAAAATGAGCTTAAGGTTATTTGCTTTAATTAATTAAGTTAAGTTACGTATAAGCACAGATAATAAAATACTTACGTTGCATAAGTAGGTTTGTCTTTAATTGCTCCAGAGGTTTAAGCTTATCTAATATTTCGTGACAAATATTTTATCAGTGAGAAACTTGAATATTATAAATTCATGGATTTTCTTTTTGAATCAAGCACAGGTTTTAATGTAGGTAATCAAGTAAGTTATTAAAATAATTGTGCTCCTTCAAACATAACACAACGCTTTCCGTAATTTGTTCTTTCAAATTATTTTGTATTCTCTATTTGCAAACGTTATCTGTGTATGTATTTGTTTGTTAGTATTTTTTATTACAATAATGCATGTTGTATATAATTGTTTTCGAATAATTAATTTCGTTTGCTTGTAGAAAGTGTTTGTATCAGTTCAATCGTGTCATTTGTTTTGTGAGATTTGTAAATTGTTTAGGTTAGTTTTAGCTGCACAACCATTTCCATTAGTCAGATCTATCATATAGTATCTAGAATGATTCGATTTGACTAAAGGAAATGAACGATAAAAATGCTAAAATGACTTGGTGGTAACATTATTCACTACGTATTTTAAGCGAGTGTCCATTCCTCTTAAAAATAAAATCAAACCAAGAGTACAATCAGCACAAACCGGCCACTCGGCCCTTGCGATGATTAAAACTTTTTGTATACTCTCTCTTCGTGAGCAAAAACGATACGAGAGCCAGTGTGAGTGATATTTTCATTGTCATAGTCATTAGAACAACTTCAGGGTTCCGTACACAAAGAATGCTAACGGGAGCCTATTACTGATCACGTCACATTAAATAAACATTAAAGTTAGCTGTTACCCGGCGCGTTTATGCCGTTATGAAATCAATTCAAAAATAATTGGGGACATATCCTTTGAAATTTAGAAGGGTTATCTTGTTCATTAATGTAAGAGCTAAGTCAAAGAGAAACCTCTCCATATATATTATGGTATGTAAATATTTGTCTTTTTTCATATTGTCCGTCCATACCTACGATGTACAATAAGGTATTACATATTGGTTAGGTTTTGTCTTAATCATCACGCTTGGCTTTGTTTGTTCATCGCAGTAAAGGTGTTAGGAAAGAAGCTACCGCTGCCCTATTTCGGTCTGACCATTTAGTCTCACTTCTATGGCTATCCTAGCCACAATTAATAAAACAAATTATGTGATGCCCAAAATAAACTATAGTGTTAAGTAAAGTGATAAAAGCTCTTTTATTACCCTCCGACTAATAAACGCTACACTTAAACCCACTTGTGGCAGTTGAGTATAATTAATTAGTATTTTACGACCGCGATAGTTGAAACTTCAATGAATTACCGTTTTTCAACTAATGTTTTTTATTACCAAGTGGCGTCACCAACAAAATATCAATATTACTAAAGCTTCCACAGTTGGACATGAGCCTTCGACTAAAACCATTCAAAGAGAGAGAGGGAGAGAGTATGGCTGGGAAAGCTGGGAAAGCTCTATCGCAATCTTTTCGTTCAGATCAAAAATTATTTTTTGTATTTGGACTAGCAACACGCTTCGCATAGTCCAGTTATTACTCAAAAATGAATTGGTTCTCATTCTGATTTGCGGCATGCCTATTGCCACTTTAACTTGCCAATTCTGAAAGCTGTCTGTGCTTCGGATTTATTTCTATCTCTCTCTCCATAGCTTGCTCTGCGCCTTTCAGGTTAGGCGAAAGCTTAGATTTTATATAACCTACTGCCAAAAGCAATACGCTAAGAATGACGTTATTTTTGTTGAAGGAATTCACCTATTATTGTGTGGCCAACAGGGGGTGCAAACCTCGGGCATGTGCCATATGCAAATTTGGACGTGCCCCTGATTACCCCCTAATAAGTGATCTTCAAAAGATTCACGCTCTGAGTTGTGATCAAATGTAAATCCTGAAAAGGTCATAAGCTGTCCCCAAGGGCTCTTATTTAGACCAGCGAATTAGCATAACTATTCAGCGTGGCAATGCAGCCAGTGTCTTGTGCACGCTTCCGTCTGATACTGGTCTGGAACAGTTGAACGGTCCTTAGGTAAGGTGATTCTTATGCAATAGTTAGTTTAACTGTACATTTGAATAAAAACGTTAAAAAAAAATTGCTAGGCATATAATATTTTTGTCATTGCGATAACACTTACTAATCTTTTTTGTATATAAGCAAAACATTAAGTACCTTATCAAAGACGACAGTATTCTTATTAGTATCACTCCCACCCCTGCGTGGTAAGGTCTACTCGAATCCACTGCATGCGTTTGGAACCTCCACAAAACCACCTATTCATTCATAATCGAAAAACTTAGGTACAATACATATAGGGAATACTAGTTGAGCAAATTCGTTTCCTGGGAGCTCTACTGTAATTCACTAAAAACAAGACGTATATACGAGAATGTAACTACACTATGCGAAATAATAAGGGGTGAAATTGATTGCCTGCACGTAAGATTCCATCCCGGGTATCCCTTGCTTTTTTTCATCCCTTGCTTGCCCAGCACGGTGTCACGACAACTATCAACAATTTCTCGTGCACAAGCTGATTTACACAACCTCCTCCAAACATACACAAATTGATTTGTTCGCGGATGAATAGGTTTTGCGACCATGCCTACCTACTAGTTTACTTAATCTATGTCAATGTTGTAAATGTTGTTGGTTTCAAGTTTTTTTTTATTAATGTATGATGGGGAGGTGCTTGGCCTTCATCTCACCTGATTTTTACCTCTTACGTAAGATGGTAGTAGCTGCAAAAAAGTCCTACCACCAACCGAACCAAGCACAATATTGTGCTTCCAAACGACAATATTGTAAAAAGCAAACCAATAAACCGCAAAAGTGGATGTTACGATACGGCCGAAGGTGGAAACGCACTTCACCCGGAATACTCAACAGTTTGAGCGACTGGCTATCTTACCTTAAAACTCCTTCCGCAGCACAACAGATTAGAGTTGTTGCTGTGATATTAGACTAATGTTTATTGGTAACAGGTAAAAGAAAAGCCAGTCGGGTTACATAAAGACTGTTACAAACGGTCTGTGGGTAACTTAACTGATCCAGACCAGTGCCAGACGGATGCGTGCTCAAGACACGAGCTGCATTGCTACGCTGATTTATTCTACTTACTATCCAGGTAGGTACCAGTGCATGTAACGCTCCAATGATACTGTAAGGCTTACAGTATCAAATGTGGTTACTACTAGTTACTGATATTACGTACCTACACTCATACTACAAGAAGTATAAAAAATATGGTTTGTCTCTATCTCTGTCCCTACAAATTCCCATTTCCACAGACTCTTTATTTTACCGATTCCCAAATCAACAGATTTCCAATGCTGAAGAATCGTAATTCTACATATTCCCGATTCTACAGATTCCCAACTCAACGTATACTAGACACAAATTCCACACAGCACAATATAGCCCCACACTAAGCAAGGCGTATGTAATGGATATAGAATACCTATATATTTTTTTGATATATACAAGCTTACTTATCAATGTTCGTTTGGTAAGACGGCCACTTAGTTAAAGCTCATACAACACAACACTGAAACACAAAACAAACAATTACATTAATCACACAAATATTGATCCTGGGTGGACAGGTCCGCGCAAACCTGTCGCCCTCCAGGTTTAGAAACAGGCCAGCGTATTGTCCTTTCATAAAAAAAATCGAACTAACAACCCATAACCCAGAAGCTTGAACTAATACCAACTGTACTGTGAGACGTAATAGGTAAATGGAACGTGCATAATTTACCACATGAGCTACTTTTCAAGTGCTTAGAGGAAATGCTAATAATAGTTGTTTCCTATTACATTTTTGCATATACAGGAAACCTAATTTTCACACAACACGCATATTTTATGAGCCGTGTCTGGAAGGTACTTTTGGTCTTGACATGTGTGTGTGTTTGTGTATTCAATAATTCATCCATTCATCCGTTCATTCATTCATTCAGTCATCCATTCATCCATTCATCCATTCACCCATTCATACATTCACCCATTCATACATTCACCCATTCATCCATTTATCCATTCATGTCCACTGCTGGACAGAGCTTCCTCCAAAATTAAAGGGTCTTGCCATTATTAATACGCTTGGTGATCGCAGTAAAGGTGTAATAATAAAAAACGAAAACCGAAAGATAATACACAGAAGTAAGCTAATCCTTGTGATCTAAAGCCACAACAGACTAATAGAAATAATTTTATAAGTTATTTTACTTCAAGTGACTATGGTACCTTCATACCATTTCAAGATTTATAACTTTTATTTATTTTGATATTTATTGCCCCGGTTATGTAACTAGTGCGATCATCGTATTTTTCACACAATCCATTTATTTTGGCCCAGACTTTCGATTTCACAGTAACAAAAGAATCTATACGAAGTCATCGATGAAAAAAGAAAAAGAAAAACGCTTTCTATTGAAATAATTGTACTTTCACTACATCCAAGCGTTGCTGACAAACATAGATCTATCTCTTGTCCGCTTATAGCGACATTGGTATGATATTTTTTGTAAAACTTGTGATTGTATAGTTTAAAAGTAAGCATCAGTGGGTAACAATAGTTTCATAATACTCGTAGTTCTGGGGGCGAACTATCTTCCTTATTCCTATTCTGAGTGGGGGTGACCAAGCAGGCCTAGCGCGCATCACGGGGAAGCAGTTGGCCTTCATCTCACCTGGTTACAAGTTAAGATAATGCCGAAGGTGGAGGCGCACTTCACCCGGAATGCTCAACAGTCTGAGGAACTGGCTATCTTACCTCTAAATGCCAGTACACAACAATTTTTAGAATTGTTGTTACGGCGACAGAATTAGGTAAACTGGTAGTAGCTAGCCAGTCGGACTCAAACAAAGTCCTACCACCAACCACCAAATTTTAATTGGTATAGGTAATTATGCATATGCAGTCCTGTGTGTGTAATCGATGTAAATAGCTATCATGATCAGAAAATAAGTCCACTACGGGATAGACTTCCTCAGAGCGACAGTCATTATCATCTTCCTACCCGTATATATGCACGTCCGGCTCAACATTGCCATTTATGCTGCCTGTCTAACGTCAACCCTCCTTGGGAATACTCGGTCGAGTGGGATGAATAAGGATTACGTAAATTACGTGAGTGAGGATATTTGAATAATGTTGTGTGAATCTCTGATACTTTCTTGCCTCAATTATTGTGACGTTGTGTATGGGCCGTGCCTCTTGAGTAGGACCAAACAGCTGACCCAACGGGTACAAAATGCTTGTGCGCGTTTCTGCTATCATATTCCACCTCGCACACACGTCACACCATTCCTTAACTCGGGAAACATGTTAAAGATGGCGGTGCGTAGAAAAATCCATTTAGCAACTCTTCTCTTTAACCTCACTAAAAATGAATTACCTCAATACTTGTACTCTAAACTTACCTTCGCTAAAAGTAACTCACGCTATTCAAAGCGAGAATGTGCTAACGTCTTTCTTACGCCACGTCACAAGTCCGTTGCTTTCCGAGGATCCTTTCGGTATGCTGCTACGCATTGTTGGAACTCCCTAGATCCTCCGTTTCGTTCAATAAAGACCAATAGTACGTTTAGATTCGCACTCAAAATACACTTTCTTTTACTACAAAAGTTCTCGTAAGCTCTTTTTCTAATTTTCAATCTCTTGAATTTCATCTCAGATCAATAACAATATTATTCAATCAACATCTATATTTTACACTGCACATGAGACTGTGATGCCCACGATCACGACCATAGACTATAAATTTTATTCATTATTTTTTCAATAAACATAGATAATTTAAGCTGAATTCATATAGCATACCTATTCAATCCTATCCAAACTCCTTCTTAATATTTATTATTATTATCATCGTAATTATAGTAAAAATATCTTTAAACTGACTTATTTAAGGAGACCTTGGGTCCGTGGGGAGCCGGTGCCCTCCGGGTTTTCAAAAATATTGCGGGGCTTTTGATTGAGGCGACACGTGACCCAAGGGCTGGCTCTTATTTAGGCCAGCGAATTAGCATAGCTATTCAGCGTGGCAATGCAGCCAGTGTCTTGGGCACGCTTCCGTCTGGTACTGGTCTGGAACAGTTGAGTTACCTATAGGCCGTTTGTAATGGTCCTTAGGTAATCTGACTGATTTCTTTGTACTTAGTTAGTTTAATTTATTGAATAAATGTAATATTATATCATAGTCTATTAGTATTAAAAACCTTACCTAATCTTTAAATAAATAAATAATTAATAAATATTACAGGACAGTAATTTGTAATTAAATGTATTCATATCTTATTTTAATTGCTATTTGTTATGCGTGATTTCGCTCGAGTGGGTTCCACCTGAAAATCAGCGCCTCTTCACTCCATGGTGGAGTGGCTTTTTGCTGAGGTGGTACCATTTTGGCCCAGGCCGCCCGGCGCAGTATAATATGTGTTTACCTACGTACTTACCTACTCATTTTATTTATTTATTTATTACCTATTGTTACTAGATTTAAGTTAGTGTGTTTATGTGTTACTGTGTGTTTATGCGCTGTGTTTGTTCTTGGGGCCAAAAAAATATTTTTCTTTCTTTCTTTCTTCTTTCTATAAGGAGTGATGAGGATATAAGGATATGGTGAGTGTGACACGAGCAGCTAGAGCTGTCCGGAGTGGCGTACTCGTAAAGTCAAAGAAAAAGTCAAAACTTTAATTAAAAAAAAAATGAAACGTCAAATCTACCGCCTGCTCGGAATCAATGATTCTGGTCACGGGCAGATATCTAGAGAACCATCCGTCATCCTTTCCCCAAAGTGACAGTAATTGTGGATTGCTTGGTAAGGGACTTGGTGATCGCAGTAATAGTAATTACTTCTATCGCCATCAAGTGCAATACAATAATGTAACATGCCTGCGTCGAAAGTAAAAATACCTGAGTGGTTTCTTTCCATTTTACTGCGGCATCGGAAATTCGTGACAGGATGGTAATTCATGAATGCGTGTGTCGATCTGCTTGTCGAATGTTGCCGGTGATAAGGCTGTGTTCGCAGATGGTGCAGCCACTACTTTTACAAGAAATAATAAGGGGATGGGTATTATATGGTTAGTTCTACTTCACGCCAAAACGAATGAATGAGCTGCAAGTTTGAGGTATTTGGAGCAGATGTTTGACCCCAAGATGGCATTCTGTAATTTTAATGATACATTTTTTGCTTTTTTAGGATTTTAGTGCCAATCAAAAGACGACAATATATTTATTTTAATATTGCTTTTTTTCAAACACTACCCAAGCTAAATAAGTACAAGAAAATATATAATAATAAATGTAAGATATAATGGTTTACCTATCCACAGTTGGCGGATCTGTTTTATCAAATAGGCACATATTCTATGAAATAGGAAATCAATTGAATGCCGTGTTGGTTTTTTCCGCGCACGCGTTCTATTCCTATCTTTTATTAATAATATTTCCTGCCTAAATTATGCGCTCGTTAATCAAAGGTAAATTATGTCTTAATCGTCGGCCATTAGTGAGGTTGTTAAGAAATTTATCAACTTAATTAACGTAATACTGCCAAAACTGATTATTATTTTTCTTTAAGACATGCTTGAAACTTAATTGGGGTAATCTAAGATTTATTTTGACTTCCATTAACCGAAAAATACATTGATGTTTGGGTCATTATTTTAATAATCTAGCCCTAATCCGTTTTTTTTATATTGTAAGACGGGGTGGCGCTTGGCTGTTATAAATTATTTATGATAAGGCCGAAGCGCATCTCACCCGGAATCCTCAACAACTGCGGAACTGGTTATCTTACCCCTAAATGCCGGAACACAACAATTTAAGAATTGTTGTTATAGCGACAGAATAATTAGGTAAAATCATCAGTATATTTTACTTTAAAATCGTACCACTATTCAAATCAAATACAATATTGTACTCCCCTATGGGGATCGAACCTGGGACCTCTGGATCTGACACCAGTGGTCGAACAACTAGACCACGGGGGTGGTTAAAAATAAAAAATAAAGCGGCGTCTAAAAATGGATCAATTATTGTAATAATTAGAGTGAAATATGTTTTCCCCTCTGCCCCCTATAAGCACGGGCCGGGGATAAAATTTTTGTCCTCTGTTTTTATCCACCATCGGGAGACAAAATGCTCTGACAAGGTGGATAAAAACAGAGTACAAAAATTTGATCTCCTCCCCGTACTGAGGGGGCAGAACTTTGAAACCTTTGAAGATTGAAGGGGTCAGTTGAGAAAGCAATCCGTAGATCATTACAGATGAATAAAATGAGAACAGAAACAGTGCTACTTTAGCCGACAAGTTTTATAGGTATGTGCAAGCTAACGACACTGCTTTATTTTTCTTTTTTAATGATTGTGAGAGAAACTTCTCTTGTGTTGGCACAGCATAACTACTTGTGTTGGAGACATTGGTGTCTCCCTAAATCTGAATTACACTGAAATCAAAAAAACAAAAATGTTTACAAATGTTATTACTTGAAATACAAAAACATAACAAAAATGTTTCATGTTTCTACTTGCCGTCTCAAGGTAGCCTATTGAATATAGTATTTTTTTCGTATCTTATAAAGGGCGACCTTCCACAGCAACCTAATCACTTATACAACCTAATCACTTATACGGGCAATACACAATATGTGTATTGCCCGTCCTAAGCAATGGTGTCCAGTCTAGTACATCAACACGACACTAAAGTCTATTGTTAAACTAAAATTATATAATTTAAAATGTTCTATTTTAAAAATAATAAAGACTCGGTAAAATAAAAAAATACATTTTACTTTTTTTTTAACGGAACTAAAAGCGCCCTACATTGCTGCCAGTATCGTGCAATTCTCAATATGAAAATAAAAAAAAAATAGTACCTATAGCCACAAAAAAAAATGATTTTATTTCCTCGCAATCTAATTAAAGTGTTTATCTCAGGACTTAACCCATTCATACTCGAATCTGAGGCCTCACTCGCTATCGCTCATATAGATTAGGTTATTTAGTCACTTGGTAAAAAATGGAATGGAACTCGTTACCCTCGTCTGTTTTCCTTTAGTTTTGTCTATTGGAACAGGTCTACAGGTAAACCCGTACCTTGCAGGTATTGCTTGTTATGATGTGTGATTTTAGAAGTATTTTCTTTCGCACCAGTAAGTACAATCTTAGACACACACACAGGTACAGTCTATAAAAGTCCAGAGTGAACAGGTTTCTTTTTAGAGTATTCCACCTTGAGCGTCTTTACTTGGTTTTCAAGTTTATTGGTTTTTTTTATACGACAGGGAAGCACTTGGCCTTCATCTCTCCTGAAGGAGAGGCATACTTCACCTGGAAACGCTCAACAGTCTGAGTAACTCGCTATTGTACCTCTAAATGCCGGATTTCTTCAATTCTCATTGTTGTGAATTAATAAATTTAAATTATTGTATCGGCGAAAGACTTAGGTAAGAGAGTGATATCT
Source organism: Venusia cambrica (assembly GCA_951394065.1). Lineage (NCBI taxonomy): Eukaryota > Metazoa > Arthropoda > Insecta > Lepidoptera > Geometridae > Venusia > Venusia cambrica. The sequence goes on along the minus strand of OX596040.1, from coordinate 3,166,661 downwards.
AGAGATGCAGTATTCATGAGATACAGCCCACTGACAGATGGGACGGGTGTTGAAAAGGCTTAGTAACAGGGTCCCGTTTGCACCCTTTGGGTAAGCAACCGTATCTATATTTGAACTTGAGCCACTATTATTCTGATGGCCATATAAATGGGTGTATACGAGTTGACTAGTGGTGTGAGGGGTAGCGTTTATGGGGGTAGCACGGCCACGTTCAGAGGTACAGTACACAACACATACAGGAATGTCAATAACGTGTCAAACAGCACTATCACTCTCGCGATTTTCGCGTTGCGGATTGCGTGCGCAGCGATCTGTTGAACAAATATGTTTCGTTTCATACCAATGGTACCGTTGGAATGTTAATTCCTTTTAATAAGTACAGATATATTAAATACATACATTTGTATACATATACATTTTTCATATTTAAAATAAATTTATTAAAAAAAACACAAATAAAAGATGAAACGGACCCTCCACGGGCTGCATGCAGTTTCATCGTAAACCTTTTTTTATTTTTTTAGATTTCATTTGCACTTCATTTCATTCAGTGCCACTAACCTCAGGACTGGAAGCTGTCTGTCATAAATATATTTCTTAGCTGACCTGATGCATAGTGGTTATACTACCAAGTTATAGTCACTTGATCGGATCAAGCATCAAAACAGTACAACTGTTGAAATTGACTGAAAGAAAATAATATCCAAAGTCATATTGGTGGCGACGGCACAACATGACTTTTTCAAGGCCATCTTGGAAGAGTTTTAGCTGAAATTTTATGGCCGGCTGAAAGATGAAGTCAGGCAGGCGTCTTCATCTTTCATTAAGAATACTCGGTAGAGTGGGATAAGTATAATTGAGTAAATTAAGTGGATAACTAGGGGTGAGGATATGAGGATATACGGTTAAGAGGAGGATTAAGAGACAAATGTATGTAAGTGTGAGAACCATCCTCTAGACTTATTTCAAAACTTTCTAGTCTACACATGTACATACCTATAAAATTGTTACAGTCTTTTTCCGTAAGAATCTCTTGTAATATAATTATACTGAATCTGATTGATTCACATTGAGAGATTGCGGGGGATGAAAAAGGACAGATCACCGCTGGATTTAAAATTGTATTGGAAAAACATTGTATTTATTCCCGGATATTACTAATGTGAAAATAAATGATTATATCAGAAAATTTGTCAAAAAAATATATCCGTATATTGCTATTGGCAGGTGTAATTGAATATCATTTACGGGGCTTACAGTTCCTTCCATGTTCCGACAGTTTTTCGTTTACGCGTTGATAATTTTATGTTAGTTAATATTAGTTTTTAATATTATGTTTTTTCATTCGAACTGTTGTTATGGCAACAGACTAAGGTAAGATGGTGAAAGTCCGCCTGGTTTGCTACCATCGACCCCCCCCCTGGGGATAGGAACCGGGACCTCGGGATATGATATCGGTAAGTGAACCACTAGACTACAGAGGCGGTCAAAAAAAGTAGTTAGGTTACGTAAACTAAAAAACTATTTGGAAGACTGGGTCAGAGTTGTACTTAGAAATGGGAGAAATATGCGACGTCTTTGCAATGTATTTTGAAAATATTTTTATACTAATCGCCTATAGCATACATACAGTCTGATAGTAGTGTATAGAAAAAACAAAAAACCTTCATTACACCAACACCCCAGGCACGTAATTACACACAAACACACAACTCACACGCATGCACACACCCACTCACTCACACAATTTCACTCTCAAACACAATTTCTGAATCTCATTTAACTGGATATAAATATTTTTTTAGTAAAGTAAAGCCTTTGCCCAGCAGTGGGACACTGACGGCTTAATATAATAATAAGTATTAAGAAAAATGGAACATTTAGAATTGAATTTTTATGTATAAATAAGTACGGTGAATAATAATACCAACATAAATGTCTCTTACATTTTACCATTACTTAAAAATAAAGTGAAGTAATAGAAAAACATTAAAATAAACTTATTCGATAAGATAAGTCTGCTACTAACCATAGTAGAAAAGAAACACAATATTAATTCACTTAACTATTGATAAACTAAACTAATTATAAATTATATGTTTCACTACAATGTTTATTAATCTAATTAATAATTAGTCAGGTACTTATTTGTATCATCATAGAAAATTATTGCGATAAAACAATTTAAAATGTTGTAACAGCGAAGTGATCAAAATGTTTCACTTTTTACATTACCTACATAGGTATTAAACCTATGGCGATTCACTATGACCCCGCAATACAGGCTGTTTAGAGAGACAGAGACATTCGAACCGTGGCTCTTTTACATTTAAACTACGAGAGTCATTGTCGCTTTTGCTGACAGAGTATTGTGGTGCAATTTATACCATGCCCAATTAAAAGAAAGTGAAACACTAGCCAGGATAATGCTTGCCGCTATATCCGTACTCAAGAAAGTAAAATATCAACGCGCCTGACAAACCAACCGTACCGTTTTTTACCCTCCAACCGTTCCCAATAATCGACTCTACCAACTCGTATCACGGAAAACTATCCAATAGAAGCCAAATGCATACATAAAAAAAAATAACCGGTCAAGTGCAAGTCCGACTAGCATACCCAGGGTTCCAACCTTACATTTCAAGGCAATAAATGCATTCCGTTCTGAAGCATTCGGATAGGATCCAATATTTTGTTTATGCAACAAGGAACTAGCAAGCAGCCCACCTGATGTTAAGTGCATCTCTTGCCTGTAAAGAAGCCTTACTGCGTTGGTCACATCCACAAAAACATGACCTACGCGGCACTGCATTGCGCACTTGAGGCATAAATTTCGCGACGGCTCGCGTGCCCGTAGTTTAACCGGCACACATACCCTTCAAACTGGAACACTGCAATGCTTCTGGCCAGTAAACTGTTATTATGAAAAAAAACACGGTTCTTGTTTCTTTAATTTTGGATACCATTATATTTCTTTTATTTGTTGTAATAGCAGCATTAGCAATACACACTCTGCAACAATGTCAACTGACTCCCGAACAGTTTCCGTCCATCCACCCATCTATCCATCCATCCATCTATTCAACAAGCCTCACAGCTCAGTTGGTAGTAGCTCTGCCTTCTGCGCTGTAGGTTGTGGGTTCGATACCCACCCATTTGTGTCATGAACGTAGATGTTTGTTCTGTGTTTGGGTGTTGTATTGTATGATAAGTATGTATTTACAAAAAAAAAAAAGTATTTATGTATTCTATCCGTAATCTAGTTCCCATATTACAAGCTATGCTTAGTTTGGGGCTGGATAGCGCTGTGTGAAATTAAGGTCCTGTAATATATTTATTTATTTATATATTTATCTGTCATGTTATGTCATGGATGAACAGACGAACGAACAGCAGAGGCTTATTAATAGGAACCAGGTGGTACACATTGGTTACGGAACCCAAAAACGATATACACATAGCAAAACGCACCCGGTGCAGCGTGACGATGGATAAAAATCATGAACAGCTTCATACGAGCTCATTAAGTGAAGAACCACCAGGACAGGTGGACGATCTGTGACCTACAAATGGATTGGTGATCAGTGCTGTGCCAAAATGACTGCTTCAGTGTTGCTAGTATGTTTGTTAATCGGAAGCGCGACCGCTGTGGACCTGAGCTGTAGTGAGGATGCGGCGTGCATGGAGAAGCTAGCGGGAGATGTGGTGCGGAGCCTACGGCAGAGGAAGTCGTTTCGGCTGTTCGATGCGGTGACTATAGAGCCTATAGCGACGAGGCAAGGCAGGTCGATTGGAGGGCTGTGGAGCATGGTCGAAGGGAATGCTGTGAGCTTCGACTGGAGCGACTTCACGTTCAAGGTTTCTGTGCCGAGAGATGGCAGTGATGACGCGCTGGATCTGGAGATGTATGAAAGCAGAACGGCTAAAGGTTAGTACGTGGGCACTTGTTATACAAGAAAATGTTGGATTTGTAAATGGAGGATATTACACTTACCTTAGTAGATGAATAAATGGGGAAAACTTTTACTTTTGAATGTCGATGTGGAACATTAAGTTATCCCCGTTACTCCTACTTTTTAACCGTTTCCTAGTTATCATGTCACCTAAGTCTTGTGCTGATAATCAGCGCTGTGGCCTTGCTTGCGGTCACATGCTGAGCTCAGGGCTTTTTATGCAGCTTTATTTATAAGACAGTGTTCTTTTCCTTGGTTTACTTAGAGCATCAACAAACTTTTTGTGTAGATACAGAAAAAAGTTTTTTGATGTATTATTTTTTTTAGTATACATTATAATATATTCACTTTGAGTTTTTGCATTTCATGTTAAATTAGTACCTAGTTTCTAAACTGTTTGAATAAATATTTATATCTGTAAGTATATCTATCTAACCTATCGATCGACGAGCCTTTAAGGTATAATTTAGAATTATATCATAGCAAATCAACTGCCTATATTGAAGACTCATCGTCAGATGAATGATCAATCTTTTAGGGTTCCGGACCCATAGAGACCCTATTACTAAGCTCTGTCAGCGGGCTGTATCTCATAAACCGTAATAGGTAAACAATCTAAATTTTTTCAGTGTATATTCATATTTATATTTCCACTATAACAAATAATAAAAAATAAATTAAATTTTCAATTACAAAAATAGTTTGCCTTCAAATTTGGGGTGTACGATTCCGCATTTGACCGGTTAAATTATTAATTATTTTGTTATTTTAAGGACTCAAGCGCTCATTATCATGATGCAAATAATTATATAACCAACAAATGCAATGATTTTGCGTTTTTTCAGCATTGGTTTAATGTTATTTTAATATTTTATATTGTTAAAAAATATCAGAACAGACTCGTGTCTTTTTCCCCTTCAACAATTTACCTCTAATCAGAGCGTGGATCTGATGAGGATCTGATCACTTGCTAGAGGTAGTCAGAGGCACGTCCAAACTAACGTTCGGTACATGCCCATAGTCTGCAAGTAGCTCAATTCAGCTAAATTCAAACGTATTGTGTAAAATACAATATGGAAAAATACAATAGTACTTTGCCAGTAGTCAAATTACTTGAAATATTAACAAGTTACCAATTATTTGTACCTGAAAAGTCCAATGCCTATTGAATTACTAAAGTTTTCTTGTGAACACGGATAATTGTTTATCAAAAGTATTGAATTCCTACTTTAATGTAACTCAAATAATTGAATTACCTTACCTTGGCTCAGTTGGTAGGGAGTTTGCTTCCTTTGTAAGTAAAACCATTGTTCTGGTAAGCATAATGATTAGTTAATTTGAACATATCTAGGTTCCTTCAACATATATCTAGGAAGACAACCGGAATTTTTCGAATTTCAGGATAATATTGCCATGTTGCAGATCAAGCTCTCATCTCAAACAGCCGTAGCATTATTTGAGTAATGATAATTAACAAGCCTCATAGCAGTTGGTAGTAACTCTGCCTTCTGCGCTTTAGGCTGTGGGTTCGATTCTCACCCAGGACAAACATTTCGTGTGATGAACATAGATGTTTGTTTTGTGTTTGGATGTTGTATGATATAGTACGTATGTATTTACAAAAGTATTTTAGTATTCTATCCGTAATCTAGTTCCCATATTACAAGCTATGCTAAATTAGGGGTTAGATGGCGCTGTGTAAAATTCCAGTAATGTCCTGTATTTACTTTATATCCACCATGACTATAAATACACAGTGATACATGCCACGTTTGAGAATGAATATATTTATATATTTTGCTCTCAAGCGATAAGACCGGCCATTGTACTGCAAGTTTTAATTTTATTAAAAGCCTTTTCTCGAAAGGCAATGATGTACAATAAAGGATTTTCATTTTACATACTGTTTATGTAAAATGAAATTTCCCTTCTGGTATAGGTTGGTATATCCTATAACAACGTCTGTAAAGATCCATCTAGTTAGATACTACCCCTGTTGAAATCCGGTGAAAAATTGAACACTAAACTTAAAATAAATAATTCTGGATAGAAATTCTGGACGAAGAGCGCTCCCATCTTCAGCCTTATCATGACTTGACACCAGGTTAGATGAAGACTAAGCGCTTCTTTCTATACTTCTGTCTTGGCCCCATTTTCACATGAATAGTTTTGATACAGGCGAAACGCTTCCTTTAATGGATCAGTCTTGGACCCATTGTCACGTGAATACTTTTGATAAAGGCCAAACGCTTCCTTCTATATATCTGTCTTGGCCCCATTTTCACGTGAATGCTTTGCTGAATGTGATATACATCGTAAAGAGAAACACGTGGATATGTGTACAAGTATAGTGTCAATTCGTGATCTTGAACGCCGTTGTGTTACGCCTTGGTGCATTTGTCATGTGCCACCATAAGGGTGTGTTCACACGGCACAGAGAAATCATAAGTGGTGTAAACGACAGCCATTATTTAGAAGATCTTACATTACAGGATGTTTTTTATCTTTGCCACGAAGAAGAATGAAAATAGAGTATATGCGGTGAAGATGCAAGCTTTGAAATTAATGTGAGGGTTTACCTTAAAAGATGGAGAAAAAAACAGCGTAGTGAATGACATCACTACATGACAGAGATTGAGAAAGAATACTTAGATGGTTTGGGAGATGATTGGTTGACGAAGCATATATATTTGTCGAGTATGAATCGTACATTTGTGAGGGGAAGACTTCAGCAAACATTTACTGACTAAGTCGGAGATGACCTCGTGAACGGCCGGATAGCCTAAATCTAAGAGCATGAATGAAGAATGAGTGGATGAGGCAAGAGAGATGTGCAAGGAGCGTAGAATGTGGAAATCCGCTGTCTCTGTCTACCCCTCTGAGAAACAGGCGTGACTTGATGTATCAATTTAAGTCCGTGTGATACTGGAAGGTGGACATGCTTGAGATATGATATGGTTTACATGCGTTGGTTTTCTAGAGTTGAAATGTCATAGACCCTAAATGATAGCAAGGTAAGTTAGGATGTAATAGTGTAATCTCCAAAACCACTAGTCCTATTTCCATTCAAATTTTCAAAAATATATAAAATAAGCTTTCAAAGAAGACAAAGGCTTCTACTATCCCTTTATATAAAAGGTTTGTGTAGGCTGCTAAATTAGCTACAAAAGTCGACAAAAACGATCAAGCGAATTTACGAACGCTGTTTAAGATATATTTAATTGCTTTCTATAGAAAAGTTATATAGCTTAAAACGTCATTTAAAATGCTTAGAAGGGGAAAGTATTATTGTTTTGCATGAGTATTGAATGTTGCAGTCAATACCATGGAAATGCTGGTCCAACACATTTTATAGTCGGAAAAGTCGGATAATTTATTAATCATAAATTTTATTTAATAAAATTTACAATTAAACTGCCTAACTATGTACAAAGGAATCAGTCAGATTACCTAAGGACCGTTACAAACGGCCTATAGGTAACTCAACTGTTCCAGACCAGTACCAGACGGAAGCGTGCGTAGGTATTTATCATAAATTAATTTTATTGATATATATTCACGCTTACACAATTTATTGGATTATAAAGTAGAATAAGATTTAAATTATAAAATAATATCAAAACAAAAAATGCATAACCTATTTATATAGTTACGAAAATTATAACATTATCCTAAGATAAACTATCTAAGTCTAAAGAGGTGTGTTGTAGGTCCTGTGAACCTACTGTATATTCAATATTTTTTTATATTCTGTGTTTTGCGTGTTGTATTGTATGTAAGGAGGTATTTATTAAAAAAAAAAACGTATTTCAGTATTCTTTCCGTCATCTCATTTCCATATTACAAGCTATGCCTAGATGGCGCTGTGTGAAATTAATGTCCTGTAATTTCCAACCATTTACATATTTTTATATCGCATGCTTAGCATTTGCTCTGTTCAAAGTAATTCCGCAGTGTGAACACAGCTTGTGGGCATCGATGTCATGTAAGCATGCAATTACCGCCCGTTCCGTGCTGACTTTCAACGAAGGAATTCCGCTTCAGCTAGTCGAGTCGCAACCCTAGTGTTCCGAATAAATGAAATAAATCATTCTTGACACTGTCTATTATAAATACAGAAATATAGCTGTCCAATTTGACTTCATTGTGTTTGAAAAACCAAATCAAATACTGCTAGATATTTTTATATAACATTTATATAACACCATTTAGACATATTACAAGCTATGCTTAGTTTGGGGCTTTATTTATTAATTTAATTACTGGGAATGGGAACTTAATTGTATGTAAAACGGTCAAAGGTATTGTGTTATTGTTTATGTATGTCAGCGTTAGATTGTAAACACCGTCCGTTTATAAAATGCCTCGGCATATTGTAAACGGTTGGCAAAAATAGTGATCGATGATGAACCCGTCGGGACATGACCTCTCCATCCCGACAGAAGTCGTCCTGTGGTTTCAGTTAACTCTATAGGTCAGGCTCGATCGGTCTAGGACATAGGTATCTGATTTTCATAGATCTCTATTATTATTATATTTTTATTATACGTCGGGGATGTGCTTGGCTTTCATTTCACCTGATTTTTCAAGTTTTTGATAAGGCTGAAGGTGGAAGCGCGATTCACCCGGAAACCTCAATAAATTACCTCTAAATTCCGAAACACAACAATTTAAGAAAATTGATGTTATGACGTCAGATTTGGGTAAGATGGTGGTTGCTAGCCAGGCAGACTTAAACTATGATTATCTATTATATCGTAAAAGTAAACGTAACCAATAAAATGGTAGGTAAAATAGGCGTTTTACGAATTCTCTAGCGTTCTTTCATCCTCATGTATAATTTAAATCATTTTACTAACATGAGCGTGTTTCACCTACTACCCTCTTAAACATTTATAAATTACCGTTTACATATTTTAATCTGGCTCAGTGGTACACGCGAGTGGAATATATTAAAAAGAAAGGAGTAATGCGGTTTTCCATCTTTTTTAGTAGCCAATGAACACGCAAAGGCGAATTGTGAGCACAGCTATGCTTAATAGGATTACATTCACGCGCGGCTTTTTGATAAGCTTATCTGGAATACTTATCAGGGTTCCTTTCGTACAATGAAAAGTAAATGTTACTAAGTAATCTAACTATCCGTTACCTATTGCAAACTAGTGAACGCGCGGGTTTATACTCATAATCCTATGGAAATTATTCAAAATATTTTTGTGCACCCAACACTACAAGAGGCTAATGTCATTTCAAGAGTCCCACAACTCTAAAGATTAGGTTGTACATAGATCGTCAGTCAGTCAGACTATGATGCTCGTGGCTTGAAAATCGCCCCTCCAACTCAGCCCGCGGATGACGTATAAGCCAACCAAGGGATCTCGCCAGAAGAATGGCAGCAGCTTGTTAGGTATTTCTATCTTGTTGTATGTCTTTAATGTGCAATGTTTTTTTATGTAACACCTCTACTGCGTTCACTTGCCGCGTAGTAGTTATGGCAAAACCCAGCAAATATGGAGAAGGCTCTGTCCAGCAGTGGATTTAAACGAACTATTGAAGTGGAGTGAAGCAACCAATGAATACACGTTTACATTTAAAACAACTTTTTAGATATGCTTTTGACGTCATAGATCAATATGACAAATTGGAAATGCAAAAACCATGTTTGTTTAGAGGTAATTGTGACTTTGTACGCCATTTAATAATCAGAACATGGATGGTTGTCAGTTTGTGAGGTTTGGTAACACTGATTAAAAGCGCGTGTCTGATATCAAAGTAGGAATTATAAAGCGATAACGTATCTGGTAGAAGTTAGAAGTTAGGAAGCATAAACTGGTTAAAAGTTGAAAAAACTAAAATTCGACTGCAAAATATAATTTTGCTCTACCGAATGTAGGGCCATAAGCTACTACATCTACTCCTCTAGCTCAGCGACCCGAAGTAGATCTTAGCTTCCGATGCAAGATTTTACCAAGCTTCTTGGTTTTGCACAGTCTCACGCCAGCTGTTAACGTTAAGCTCGTAGATCCACAGAAGTGGAGGACTCAGATCGGCTTCCGCTTTGTCATCCAGCGGAACCTGGGGCGGCCGACTGGTCTTTGCCTCAATAGTTTGTCTTGATAATCTTCCTGGACAGCACGATCTGTGCCCATTCACAATCTTTGCCCATTTTCTCCACGTATCCCAATTATGTTCGGCTCAGCCACTAGACACTTGACTTTTTGATTCTTCCGGGCTCACCACCAGCCATTCATCCGTCTTGTTGCTCTCAGTATCGGCCTTCTATTGTATAAAAATATAAATAGTAACTAAAATTGACCTATGATTTAATTCCCGTATTATTGTTTAAAAAAAAATATCCTACCCCATATTATTTTTTAATCTCACAACACTATTTTCACATAGTTTGGTCTATACTGTTCTTCGGAAGCTCATCAATACTATAAAGCTCGCATTAATTTGTTGATTTTAGGCACATCATTATAATGAGAACACATTCTGTTTGAGATAGAATAACACAAAACCTAGTAGGTACCTGGTAAGACCACAAAGTCTGATGAAAACGATAATTACAATAGGAGCCTCTTTAAGGCGAGAGTGAAGAGGTCTCATCATCATCACCATCGCGATGATGCGTCTGACGATGTAAAACGCATTTTGTACCGCAAGATAGCGGTTATACAGTCTCTTCAGTTTGTCAAAAAACAAATCAAGTTTTTCGTTGAAAAAATCAACTATTACACAATAAAACTTTGATTTGTCAAGAAATAAAAAATCTACAAGCATTTTGCTATTATAGACTATAACGATCCATTGAACAGCTCCTGACTTAGATCTGGACAAGCTTGCAAAACTAAAGTAAATGTTACTCCTTATTACGATACTATAACAAGAAGATATGATGGATTTCGCTCACTAAGTGATCTCACCAGAAGAAGGGTAGCAGCTTCCATAAGTGTATTATCTACACCTTTACTACGATCATTAATCCGCCTGCCAAGCGTGGTGATTATGGCAAAACCCTCAAGTTATGGAAGAGGTTTATTAATGGGATGTTGATGTTATGTGATAAAAAAGTAGGCAATGTGCGATCTGAAGTATGCAATTTTGATAATGTTGTCTTGGTGCTAACTGCGACAGAGGGCATCCCGCTATAAAATGCTTTTATCTCTATCGGCAAATTTTGTGAGAAGATCTGTTGAAACTCGTAGGACACCATGATATTCAGCTGCTGTTACAACTAAAATTGCTTTATAATTGACAGTCAACAGTGGAAGCTAAATGATCAAAGTGTGACATTGATTTTGCAACATCATTTTAAATTCTTTAAGGGGTCTTGGTGGGTTTATTATATCTTCACAGTGTTAGCTTAGAGGCTTCTCACACCACTTGACACTTACTGGGCATTATGATAGTGATAAACTTAAAAAAAATAACAGTGGCACTCCAGGAGTGCCGACGAAATTGAAAACTTGAAGTTTGTCATCTATAAGTAGAGGCAGACTTCGAACGATCCTTACCCGTACCTAAATAGGATCGTAAATATACGTGACAATGGTGTTTAAAGTCAATGTATCAAACGTGGTGTTGGTAAGGTGTAAGGTGTCGCGAGTTCAATAGTTTTTCACATCTCAAAAAATGCCTAATGCGCCAATAGAAGCTTTCCGTGCACTTAGAGTGCATAAAAAAGAAAATTTACAAAAATCTAACAAAACATCTGAGCGAAGAAATTAATTACTTAGTAATTTATTCATATTTCATCAAATTTATAGACATAATTTACATCTATTCACTCAGACATGCAAAATATGAGGTTTTCACTCAATTCAGGGTAATAGCCACCACTAATTGGTTTCATCTAACAAACTTTGATTATAATATGCAAAGGCTCATTTTGTGGGATCTACCTCCTTGTGGCTTACCCTGGGCAATAGAATCGTTGAGTTTAGTCAACAGTGGTAGGACCTATAAAGGTAGGTACGCCTTGCTAGCGACCACTTGCCAAAGTCCGACGCCAAGCAGTTTGCTGTGTTCCTTCGGTGCAGAGGTACCAGTGCCTGCCAGTTAATGGTTCTTGAAAAGCTCACTCCGTCTTAGACCTCATCCTCCTCATTATCTCAGCCAGGGCAATAATAATAATAATAATAAAACGTTTATTTAATTTTTGTAATGGACTCGAGCCTCGGTCAAGAGCTTATCCATTGCTTATACTAGTGGTTCTGTAAGAACAGTAGACCTCGCAAGCCCTTAAAACCAAGCAATAACCGATGCTTTCCTCTTTCACTTTTTCTTTTAGGCTTTTGAGCAAATAGGGGTATAAGGGTAAATAAGAGTAAATACTCGCGTTCTCCGCGCAAGGGCGGAGAGGACTGCGTGCGACTAGTCTGATTAGTAAACGTAGGTATAAATTTCCGAAGCAAAACAAAAATTTTAATCCAACAGCAAATTTTTCCCCTTTTCTCCCTCCACTCCCCCTTTTTTTCACAATATCTTGTGTAGAATTAAAACCTTAGTGTGTCTTTCAAATTTATTTGAAATTCGTTGATTAAAAACGCTACAGCAAATTTCCCCCTTTTCCCCACTTTATCCCCCCCGATCAAAAATCACGTCGACATAAAATTTTAATAAATCAAGGAACATGTGTGCCAATGTTCATCAAAATCGGTTAATCAATGCGACCTGTAGGCAAGAACAAACCGACCGACAGCCGACAAAAGCATTTTTGGCCAATATCGAAACTGAGCTGCTTCGCTCGCTCAATCAATAGAAAAAGTTACTTCACTCTATTGTTTAAGGTATTTACACTAAAGTTTTCTTATAGCGTAGAAGGCAAAGATACTAACTAACCAAGATAATAAAAGAACATGTTGGTATCAAGATCATGTACACCTTGAAAGATACGGTATTTTTGTATGGCGACCAGGTATCGACTACAGCTTTGAAGATAGTCATGAAGACTTTTATGTCTGCGAGCGTTTAGTACTTCACGTAGACAGTTTGATAAAGGGCTATAAAGTATAACACATGTGTTATACTTGAGTATTTTACTGTGAACGTAATTAAAAATTTCGATGATATTTTTTTAAATTAACTGCCAATTTGTATGGGCTAGAGAGATTCGCGCTCTGAGGGACCCGAATCCTCATGCAATATAAAAAAATTGGGAATGCGGGTTAGCTCTCCTTATTTTCATTTTATTAACTTTTGAAACTAGCATGGTTATGGAAAAGTGGATTTTTACCATGTTTTTTTTTATTGTACTACGTCAAGGTACTTGGCCTTAATCTAACCTGATTTTTGTCATACGCTATGGCCGACGGTGGAAGCGCATTTCACCCGGAATCCTAAACAAACTGTGGAACTGTCTTTTTTACCACTGAATGGCAGAACACAAAAATTTAAGAATTGTTGTTACGGCGACAGAACTAGGTAGGATGGAAGTATAGTAGGATAGCTAGCCAGAAGGACTTAAACAAAGTCCTACCACCAACCAACCCAAGCACAATATTGACTCCAGGTGGGGATCAAACCCGGGACTTCTGGACCTGACACCGTTGGGCGGACCACTAGACCATATAGGCGGTAAAAAGTTGAGTTGCATTCGAGTCATAAGCCAGTAGTAGTGTTGTTAGTAGTAAAATAAAAGAAAGAGGGTAGACCACGTAGGCTGCCGATAACTATATACCCACCTTGACTTACTTGTCTTAATGTCCTCAAGCCCTTAGGCAGAGGGCGTCCATAGTAGACAGCCATCCTGTTCTGTATTAAGATTCACGCTATCTTAAATATATCTTAACAGCTCCAGTTCTTCCCAATGTCTTTGACTTCTGCCAAAGTCGAGGGGAACCCTAAAAACTACTGACGATTGATATTTTCTTGTACCTATATATTTATTCATATTTTCTTCTACATTATAATATTCCTTTCTTCATCATCATTATAGTCTGAAAAATTATATTGTTACAATAGGTAATGTTTATTTTTGAAAGGTTGTTCAAACAATCCTAGAAAAGTAATACAATGACTTTTAAAATTCATAATTAAAAAGGTCTTCATTTCATAAATCGAAAAATATGTAAGTTTTCAGGCAAAAATATGGAGAGTTGTTAAAGTATTTATTTGAAATAGAGAGGTCAAAGGTCAAACAATCAAGTCGGGCTTAAAAAAATATGGTTAGGAAAATAAGCTGGCTTTTACTATCATAACGCAGGTTTTGGCTGAATATCAACACTAGTGGAAAATCCTGTACAGTTCACTCTGCTGTCGAAGTCCGGAGCCAAACGGCTTACTAAGTTCCGTCGGTGCGTCTAGTGCTTTCTAGAAAAGTTCACTTTTTTATAAACCTAATCCTTGCTCTGGCCTAATGTAGAGAAGCCTAGTTCAAAAGCCAGTCCAAAATTTATAAAAAATACCTCCTCCAAATAAACCCGACAAATAGTAATCTTGAATCACCTTCATTCATTGACAATCCCCGATTGCTAATCTCGGTAGGGGTTTAACAATTAGTGAAATGGCCTGTCAACGCACGAGTGAGTAAAAAGCGCACTAAAACAGTTTCTAACATTTTCAGAAGCGGTTCCCGACAAGAAATCAAGCAGTAAAGTCGAAGATGAAAAAGAAGAGGACAAGGCACCAAAAATATTGAGTAAGTAGATTATATTTGATTCTTAACTATAAACATTTAATTGATATAATATTAGTGCATCAGTGCACCAACATATTACATTCGAATGTCGGGTATCAATGACGAATCAACGTATGGAAAACTGAAAAGTAGGTTTCTACCGAGTTAACAGGAACATTTACACCTTCTTCCTTCTTCTTAATCGCCGGTAAAAGTATAAAGTTGAGGTTATGCGTTTGTCGGTATCCTACAGGTTATATGTACTACGGCGAGTGTGTACAGCTTCATGATGTTATTTCATTTATAAATTAAAAATAAATTTCAGACTCTAAGAAGTTGTCATTCACCACCATATATAATTTAAAATTACACACGAATACACATGAAAAAATAAATATTTATCGCCACTGAAATAAAACATATATTTATTTTTATTCAATAAAAAGTACAATTAAACTAAAACTTTAACTTAGTATATGTACAAAGGGAATCAGTCAGATTACCTAAGGACCGTTACAAACGGCCTATAGGTAACTCAACTGTTCCAGACCAGTACCAGACGGCAGCGTGCCCAAGACACTGGCTGCATTGCCACGCTGAATATATTTATTTGAATAACTACCATATTACTGTTATACTCTTTGAACTACCTTATCAGTTCTCGCGTAAACTTGACAGACAATTACTAACCAACTTCATGGTGTCGCTTTTAGGTGTTCGTGAAACAATTCAGTCCCATATTTTTTCCCGAAAGCATCAAAAGAAGTTTTTCTGAAAAAAACGCTAGATAAAATCATTTATTTCTGCAAAAATGTGGAATGAGCGGCCAGCGTCTATTTTTCCAATTAGTAGTTTCTATTCCAAAACCTTTAAAACGAGGGTTAATAGGCATTTTGTGTAGATTTGCTTCATTTTTGCCCACACAAACATTGAAGTCAAGAGCTACCCACCGTAAATTAAAAAAGACAAACCTTGCCTTCTTGGTCCAATACCGTGGATTGTTAACAATTTTTCTCTCAGACTCGTATAGTTTTTTATCTGTGGTAGTAAAATTTGTAATGGCATACCTTTTGTCGTTTTTGCATATTTTTATGTTGGTAATAAACATTACAGCAGCGGACTGTATTTTTTCACTGACATACCAAATGTCCATCGTATAGGTTTTTGAAAATGTAATGACGTTTTGTGGACAGTTTTAACTTGAACTTAACTGTGGGTACTCACAGATATTTATGTTTTATTTTTTATTATTTTTTGTTCACTGTTTCTAACCCCAAACTAAGGTAAGCTTGTTTTTCTCCCCTAGTGTCTATAGTACCATTGATTTGTACCATCAATGGTACAAGTGATACTACTATGTGTCCTTAGTACCGTCGAAAAAGATACTAGTTTATACCGTATATAAATGATTTTTTTATTGTATTGTATGACATGGAAGCGTTTGAGCTTCATTTCATCTGATGTCAAGTTTTGATAAGGCCGAAGGTGGAAGTGCACTTCACCCGGAATCCTCATAAGACTGAGGAACTGGCTATATATAGGAACCAAGGTACTCACCTACTCAAAATCTATAATTACATTACAAAAAAAAAACCATTCGGAGTTTCGTCCAAACAGAGCGGCTATTTATATTAGTAAAAGCAGGCGGGTCGCCTGCTTTTTGGGTTGATGTGATCTACCGCCTAGTGGTCTGCCCCGGGCTACGGAATTGCAGGCTTTCGCTAGTAGCTTCAGCTGATGATTCCAGCTCTGGTGATATGACTTGTAGTAAAGGTCCACCTCCCGATAAATCCTGTCGAATGTGGCGCCAAATGGTTTGGCCATCTGGGAAAGCTTGCTCCTCTTCCTAGCTCTGACATGATATAAAGAGTTGATCAATAATTAAAAAAAAAACATGGCTCGTCGTGTTTTTTCTTCATTTAAGACAGCGTCTAGACCAAAACAAAACATTTAATACAAAGGTTTATAACCATTTCTAAAAATCTATAAAGACATATTAAAAATAGAATAGGTATATTTTATTAATAGGTACTTTATAATTTCAACCTACTTATAGGTACTCTAAATTGGTTCTTTTAAAGAAGTTAGATAGAGTAGATGATGGAAGATGGCAAGTACCTGACCATTCGCTGTACGAAAACGATTACGTGTGGCTTTTGATCGGGGGTCCTGGATTCAAATCCCGGGAAATGTGACGTCACACAGCCTATAACCAGCGGACAACTCAGTCACTTCCAACGATACCTCATTTGTCAAATGATGATAAGTTGTTTAGAATTTATAAGGGAACAGATGAACATACATAGATACATACATACCTAGTAAAAATCTCAACCGTCTTTTTTACTTGGCCGTAGTCGAGTAATAAAGTGCTTTGTCAGATGCCTCTAGTAGGGGCTCGTAAAGTATGACAGGGACTAACCATACCTACTCTTAAGAAAGTTTTTTATACTGTCTCAGAGGAATCCATACTGTACAAGTATTTTGCTAATTACATATCACACTTGGAATGTCACCGTGCTGGAATTATTGTCTATAATTTTATTCACTTTCCATCCAACCATCTTACAACGATGCCACATAGTGCGTTGCAGAGCCGAAGCGTTGTGTTTTTTGAACACGCCATATCTATGCCACCTTCATTATCAGAACCACTCCTAAGCAATGGAGTAACCACCTTGTTAGTTCACCTGGGTGAACCACGGCTAGATTTCATTACTCCTTCAAGAGTAGAGTTGTGAAAAGGCTTGTCCGGCGAAGTAACACCACCTATGTCCACTGCTAATTAACATTGCTGTGTTTCGGTTTGAAAGGTATGGTGCTGTCAAGTTGACGGGCACAATGCAAAGGGCCTCTACGAAAATCAATCGTCATCCGAAAGATCCGAAATGACACGTCTCATTTTTGTATTGAAAAACGTGTAGGGCCTCAGTTCAGCGTAGGTTCTTTGTGGATATAACTTACGCAGTAATGTGACAATCAATCCAAAAACACAATAAATGGTTTGATGGTGGTGGTATTGGTATGGATATGGAAATTTGTTTAAGTCCGCAATTTAGATAGTGGTAGCTAGCCGGTGAACCATCTTACCTGTTCCAGCATCTACACGTACGTTCTAACAAGCTTCGCAGCTCAGTTGGTAGTAGCTCTGCCTTCTGCGCTGTAGGTTGTGGGTTCGATTCCCACCCAGGACAAACATTTATGTGATGAATATAGATGTTTGTTCTGTGTTTGGGTGTTGTATTGTATGATAAGTATGTATTTACAAAAAAAAAGTATTTATGTATTCTATCCGTAATCTAGTCTATATTACAAGCTAATCTTAGTTTGGGACTAGATGGCGCTGTGTGAAATTAATGTCCTGTAATATTTATTTATTTATTTATATAGAGGTAAGATAGCCGTTCCTCAGACTGTTGAAGATTCAGCCTTATCATAGCTTGAAACTAGGTGAGATGAAGGCCAAGCGATTCCTCGCTGTCCCGTGCGGCTGAAGTTTCTATAGTGTAAAGGTGACAATGGAATTACGTGAATGTTAAAACCTATGAATAAATCGCGACGCAGTTCCACCGCAACGCACCGTGTGGCATCGTTGTTACTCATTGCATGTCATATCAGATAAGAATGTCTTACTTCACTGGCTTCTACACTTTCTGCTTTGAGATTTACTTGGAAGACGAGATTAGCAGTCAATTGCAATAAGGTTGGATGACCTCGCGATCAATTGCTAAAGATTATTTTGTAATTGTTACTCATCAAACGTCACTCCGTAGCAGGGCGGATATTTTCCCAATTTGCACACTATTCAAAAGTTTGTAGGTACTGTAAAGAAGTTTTAAGAATAGCAGAGCTCCTCGTGAGAAGCTCGTCCGGGAAATTACTTCCACCATACCTATGTATGAATTGAATACCTACTTTGGCCGTCAAGCAGCAAGTTGCTTTCCTAAAAGCGCGTTTAATATTTAATAGGCTGCATCATCGCTTACCATCAAATCGAAAGCCTATCTAGTATCATCATCATTTCAGCCAACATGAATGTGCTGAATATAATAAAACAATCGACGCCAAGATCGATCCTGAGCTGCCGCGATTCACTGACTCCCTGCGACCAATGTAATCTGTTCATTGAGAAGTATTCCCATTCTCTTTTTTGCATTTAATCGTGGTTATCATCTGACAGCTATGTGACCTATCCACTGCCACGTCGGCCTGCTGATTCTGAGAGCTTTGTCAGTTACTTTGGTTCTCATGGATATCTTTATTCCAAATACTAGATATCTAACATATTTCAATCAAAATCAATATTGTTTATTTCGTAATATTTCTTTAGGATCACTCTGAAACAGAAGTCAAATCTACAGCCTGCAAAAGGCAAGAACCTTTGTCTATTTTATTGTGATCCATTACAAATAACTTAGAAATAGCTTAAACTAATTACAATTTATTCACTGCGGCAATTTATTTTTGAATGCCAGGTTTTCATATCTACTGGGTAATCCTAAATATAATAATATACTGTCAGGATAGCTTTTTTAGCACAACATAAGAAAATATTTATGATTCCATATTTTGCAGTTATATAGAGATCGCAGTATTGAAACATAAACACCAGAAGAGATTAATGCTTGGGCTACCGGAAAAAAATGGCTAACAAGCCTCACAGTTCAGTTGGTAGTAGCTCTGCCTTCTGCGCTGTAGGCTGTGGGTTCGATTCCCACCCTCCACGTCCATCAGGATGAACATTTGTGTGATGAATATTCATTAGTGTTTTTGTGTTTGGGGGTTGTATTGTATGATAAGTATGTATTTACAAAAAAGTATTTAGGTATTATATCCGTAATCTAGGTCCCATATTACAAGCTATGCTTTGTTTGGGGGTAGATGACGCTGTGTAAAATGATTGTCCTGTAATATTTATTTATTTCCAAATACCAACCATGGAATAGAACAGCTGTTTAGAAAGCGCTTTGTATAAATGAATGAATGAACTCTTTATTGTATTCAGGAATAACACTAAATAATAGCGCTGTGTCTATGATAAAATAAACCATACTTTGTGGTGTATTATGATAAATAAAGCCACGCTAAATTAAATACAAAATTTGCTATTTCCAACATTTGCTGCTTCAAAATTAACTATTATAATTAACATGATTTATGGTACCAAAGACGCTTGTTATTTATAACGTGTGGTAATAATCTTGTCAGTTAAACTATATATATATTTATTGTAAGACGGGAAAGCGCTAATTATTAATACATAATTATTTATTAAACCTTTATCGCGTTGTAAGTGGAAATCCGTTGTCTCTGCCTAAACTGGATGCCATTGTATCGACAAAGAATAAGAAACGAACGAAAAAAAAAATCGTTTGACAAGGGCTTGGCCATCATCTCATCTGGTTTCAAGTTATGATAAGGCCGAATATGGATGCGTATTACTTATTACCCGGAATCTTACCTCGAAATGCCGGAACACAACAATTTAGATTTTTTGTTATGTTTGTTTGACTCCAGTAAGATGGTGGTCTAGCTACCACCATCTTACTGGAGTCTTTCGCCAGATGGAATTTTAAAGTCCTACTACCAACCAAAACAAGCACAATTTTGTACACTCCTAAGGTTTGAACAAGAGGGTTACCTTAGGTGACCTGAGGACCTTAGGAAACCTGAGCTGAACAAGAGGGTTCAAACCTTAGGGGTGTAGAAAATTGTGAAACTTAGATCCGATAGATAATCCAGAGGGATCTACACTTGGATCTTTATCAAATGTCAGATTTGAAAGGCTATATTCTTAACAGATGGACTGGTTGTCGTCAATAGCATTGAGCATAGTAGTTTGTAGAATGGTGCAACTGGATAGAGACATTTTTTTTTGTTACGACTTGGAGACAAAATAACGAGCACCACTCTCATGTTAAATGCAACTCATGCCTATAGCAAAGCCTTACTATGAAGGTTAATATTCAGAAAAAACATGACCTACGTTGCACTTCCTCGCGCCCATCATCTTGAAGCGTTATGGTGGTAAGCCCCGCTCGTGTGCCTGCAATTTCACCGGTAATCGCACTCTTAAAATCCTGCTAAGATCACTTTGTCACCTTTTACAACCCGGAGGAACATTGTAAGTCTCCTTAGGTCCTCAATAGGACCTAACTTAAACCTAACTTAAACTTAAACTATCACTAGGGGACTGATGGAACCAAAAAGGTTTAATCGTCTGTGTAGTGTAACGTGACTCTTTTATCGAAAGTATGGCCATGTCTAGACAAAATCACAGCAGCATAAATTCTTAAGATGATCTGTTTATGGTGGAAACCCTATATAATTCATTCTCCATGAAAAACAGTCCCCGAAGTAAATGTTCCAAGTGATTTATGATAACTGCTTCGAAAAACACCGTTCGTAATAAAGAAAGTCCCATCCCTTTAAGCATCATCATTATCATCATCATAAGAGTTTCATATATAATGAATTAATTATATAATTACCTACATATAAGAATTAAAAATTTCATAGACGAGAATAAACAAATACGTAACATACAAGAATGTAGGAATACAATAATTTTATTAAACTATCTATATATAAGGGAAGCAGTTGCATTACTGAGGACCGTTGCAAATGTCAAGACCATTACCAGACAGAAGCGTGCCTAAGACACTCATAAAGTAATTGAAGCACACTAAGTTTCGTCAAGTTTTAAACATTTACACATTTACAAATGACAATACAAACAAATCAAATAGTACGGAAAACATTTCGTTTTTTAAGTGTTTTAAACTATATAATTACCTAATTATTCTTAGACCTTTTGATGTCAAGAGCTGACCAATTATATATATTAAATTTAGAATTGGTCAGCTCTTGACTTCGAATCTTGCACAGGTAAGGTCTACAAGTGCCTTCATGGTGTCTATTTACCCTCTTCTTGGTGTTATAGGGTCGTAACACAGTCAACTCTGGTAGTTGATTTCAAGTTTTTAACAAGCCTTCTCACTCAGTTGGTAGTAGAACGTGATCTGCGCTATTGTGGGTTTGATTCCCACTCGCGGACATACATTTATGTAATAAAGTACCTATGAATCAATACATTTATAAAAGTATTCATACACTTCCTAAGCTAGTTTCCATACTACAAGCTTTGCTTTAGAATGGGCTAGACGGCGTTCTGTGAAATGTCAAGTAATAATATTTATTATTTTTTTAGTGCCATGGTAAAATATTTTGGTGATGGCTCATAACCAACAGGGATGGGCTATAAATAATCGCAAACAACCCTTGTAAAACTCACGTTACGTCAAGTACAGCCATCTTGTTCTATCTACACACTCTCAGTTCTTTTTAACAATCACGAAGCAAACAAACTGTAAAAATGCTACAGTTTTTGCCTTCACCGTAACCACTATAAAATATCAACGAATATACAATTGTATGGCTTTGAGATAAGAGTCACATTGCTACTGAGTGAGATACCAAACAGCAGAGCTACATTGGCGCTCAGAATTTCCACGCAACATTTTTTACTTCTCAAATATTTCCTACCGCGATTATAAGCCTTGTTTTGTTCGTGATTAGGTACAGTTTTTCCGTTGTTCATTTTAAAAACGGTAGATGGATTGCCTTGTTCGTTAGTACCGCTCGAATAGCCATGGGTGTCAAATCGATTCGCGTCCGGTTATATAGAAAGCGATCGAACATTATTCTTGTATGTGAAAAGATACTAAACGCATTTATCTTTTATTCAAATTATTTAGAAATAACATTCATACATATTGCTACCTAATAAAATTATTAATTAACTCTATGAATAACACTTATTAAAAATAAAAATGTATAGCATGTCTAAGCTTAAATATTATTATTTAAAGATATAATCAGGTCAATACTGGATCAGTTAATGAATGTATCCACAGAGTATTTCACATATTGAATTCATTATTTTTAAATTATATCATAATTAAAAAAAGGCATGGCGTACGCAGCTTAGTAAGCGACCCTTCCAAGTCAGCCCATGGATGTCGTTAGAGCCGACAAAGGGATCTAGCCAGAAAAAGGGCAGTAGCTTCTTTCTGTGTATTATTATGCCTGTATGTGAATAGATTTTTATTATTTTATTTAAAAGTATTTATAATATTATTCGAATGATTTGGAAATAGCAATCAACTATGCTTAGACATGTTAATATACCATGTCCATACAAACCATTTAGTATTTCACATAATTAAATTATTGATTATTGAAATCTATAATTACATATTTACATATATGGTACATATTATTATAAGAAAAACAAAAAAATTGCCGTGGCGGTTGTGGTGTTAAGATTCAAAACCCCCAAGACAGCCCATGGATATCGTAAAAGCCGACAGATAGATCTTACTAGAAGAAAGATAGCAGCTTCCTTCTGTGTATTATCTACACCAAAAAAGAAGGAATTTCGTTATTCGAACTTTTTTTACTTAATCTTGAGATGAGAAATCTGATTTGTGGACGGTGCGTTAAATACCAAAGTAAATTAAATTATCGACTTAGTAAGGAACGTCAATTTATTTTCACAAATGTAAATTTTAAAATACAAGCTGGGCTCATAGCGTTGCCTGCGTGAAATTCAATTTGTGAGATTATCAGCATAAAAAAGCTATTATTTATATAACTGTTACTCTGTTGAGGAAGGTGTTTAAAAATTATTAAGGTATGTATAATTTATAGCCCCTAAATAAAAATTCTAAATATTGGTGAAGTATATTTGAATTCGATTTACAAATACCTACTTTACCTCTTTACTGTTACAATTAAAATAATAAAGACAATCATTGTAATTAGCAGTTGGTAATATAGCTGAAACAGAAAATATATGAATATTACAGGACAGTAATATCCCACATCTAGACCCAAGCTAAGCAAAACTTGTAATATGGGAACTAGATTACGTAAATAATACTAATATTCATACTTATCATACACCATTCAAACATCAATATTCATCACACAATTGTTTGTTCTGGCTGGGAATCGAACCAAAAGTTTCATGCTATTTTCGAGAAAGCCATTTTTATTGTTTCTTTAACTTGTTGATGAAAATTCTCAGTCTATTTTCTCGGATCCCAATTGACTATCACAATAACGTTATAAATCAAGTTATTGTAGCTTGTTATCGGAACGTTTATTTTTATTATCATCGTTTCAGACTTTCGTATTTATATCGGCAATATAACACCGTAAAAACATAAAATTCCGATAGATACCTTGTTTACAGGGGCTATGTTTATGAGGGCCATGGTGTTTTCTATCGTTAGGTTACCACTTGTTTGTATAGGTTTGTGCTGTAATAAACCAGTTGAATTTTGCAAAAAAATGTTTTTGCAATCCCGACCGCAAAAAAAATGAAGCAGTTGATATCGCAAAAACGAAAACCCTACAGCAACATATTTAATAATTTGGTTACGCAAAAACTAAAACCCGGCTGAAAAAAAAATCAGCAATTGGTAATTGCAAAATTTTTAACCAGTTAGTAATTGCATAGACTTTACCCCATACGAATTTTATTAACAAATGGTAATTGCTTGAGTCTATTACACTAACCCTTACACACTCGGGTATCGCTTAGCGAGACTTCTATCTTCGTAGAAGACCAAAACCTCTGAATATCAGTATTTCCTGATATGCTACCATCTTACCTAACTCTGTCGCCATAACAAAAAAAAATGGTCGCGTTCCGGCATTTAGAGCTAAGATAGCCAGTCCCTCAGACCGTTGAGGATTCCGACTGAAGTGCGCCTCCACTTTCATCCTAATCATAGCTTGAGGTGTGATGAAGGTCAAGCGCTTCCCTGGCGTACATTTTTTTTTTTTACATACTAGGATGTTTTTGACCGCCTTTTTTATAATTTATGTATGAGCTCGCTCTTGTCTAGCTCTAGGCCAGAGCTGGGATGAAGTTTTTGATAGAGTGAAAGCTCCCAGCTCCCAGAAGGTACCAGCTCTTCCTTGCACCAACGGAACACGGTAAACCATTCGCCGCTGGGCTTCAGCAGGAGGGTGGTCGCTAGCCAGGTGCTAGGTAGATCCTACCATCACACCACACCAGGGTTGTGATCTTCCGTAGCTACTAGCTAAGTTCAGCGATTCCGATGCCCGGGGTAAACAGCTAGGAGGTTAATCACACCTACCTTTTATTGTACGAAAGTGATGTGCTTGGCCTTCATCTCATCTGATTTTTCAAGTTACGTAAAGACCGAAGGTGGAAGCGCACTTCACCCGAAATCCTCAACAAACTGAGGAATTGGCTATCTTACCTCTAAATGCCGGAACACAATAATTGTTATAAGAATTGTTATTATAGCCACAGAATTAGGTAAGATGGCTAGCTACCTAGACAGGCGGACTTCAATAAATCCTACCACCAACCAAACCAAGCACAATAGCTCCCCCTGGGGATCGAACCCCGGACCTCTGGATCTGAAATCGGTGGGTTGAACCAGCAGGCCACTGAGGCGGTTATCATTATATTTATTCACACCGATGTTAGGTTTTTTCTATTTATAATATATAAGTATCTTCTATTTGGCAGCTTTTTAATATTATTAACCTTAATTCGTGAACTCGGAGGAAAGTTCAGGTGCTATTTGATATTCGGAGGGGAATAAGGTTTCATGTTTTGACCAAATAATTTAATATATTAGATAGTTAATGTATTGTGTGTACATACGTACAGAAACTTGACTTATTATTGTAAGCATTTCTTTATTTTGTATGCCTATAATCAAATGAAAATATAGAGAATATAGAAATGCTGTGTCTGTACATTTAATATTTTCAAGTAAGAAATAGTGTTACCTACTAAATACATGCAGCAGAGCCTTAAAATACAGTTTCAGATTTTTTATGTTTGTCTGTTTGCTCGTGAATGCGTTTTTCCGGAACGGCTTAACCAATTTGGATGTTATGATTTTCGAAGATATAATTATTGTGGCAGGGCAGGTCTTTACAATCGATTTTTAGAATTACATTAAAACGTTGATTTTAGTAAACCTCTTGCATCTTTTTATATTAATTATTGAATTTGAGACCAGATATTTGCCCAAATATTACACAATCTGCCATTGAAAATTTAATTGAAATTGGTTCAGTACTTTCGGAAATTAGCAAGGCCAATGAGACGTTTTCGTCGTGACGCGTGTCATATAATACACATCTTAAGGTGTGTTAACATTTATTGAAACACCAGAAGTTTGATTATTTTATTAATTAATTTTGCTCCTATGCAAAGCAAAATGTTGTTCACGAGTGATATGTTGATGATGAGGTTGTAAAATACTTAAAGGTTTGGATAAACTTTATATGACTTTAAATTATCTGTAGTTGCAAAACGTATGTATAAACGCAGAAAATGTAGGTACATATCGCACATGAAAAATCCAGATCAACTGTGTATCCACCTCCGGTCTTATCTCAACTTGTAACCCGGTGAATTGAAGGTAAGCAATTCCCTGACGAACAATAAAAAAAAAACATTGTTGTTTATGAGACAACTATTTTTCTGGTGTCTGTTTTGGATTTATGTAACATTTTCATTCAAAAAGAACTACTGAATTAAATGGACCACACGTAGCAGTAGAGTCTGTGAAAGAAACAGCAAAGATTTAAATAATCTTACAGAGTTTATATCTTTTATTTACCACCATGGGAGGCATTTCGTGTTCAGGTCTGGCAGATTTTAAACTAGAGCTTTTTCCGTTTTCCTTTCTAGTACAAAAACCCTGCAATCGTGAGTCCATTGGAAAATACCCAATCTATTTTCAATAGAATTTAACAAGCACTGGAAAATTTATATACGATGGTTATTAATTGCGTTTCAATTACTCTATTCCAGGAAGGAGACAAAAGAAGAAGGTCTTCCAAGCGCTGATTCCCCTTCTCTTCGGGATGAAATCAGCAGGCGCGGTCATATTCGCGTTTTCATTGGTCGCCGCCCTGACCATCAAGGCGTTTGTTGCCAGTAAGCTGGCGCTGCTCTTCACCGTTGGCATGGCTGCCAAGAAACTGTATGAGACATACAGCTCTGGGTGAGTTGCAAGCGATAAATGGCGACACTGATACACGACACTGAGCTCGCACTGGTATGATTCATTCTAAACTTTTTCTAAATCAAAGTATGCCATATCGGAGTTGAAGGAAGGATTGTCATAAGTCGATTTGTAATTGAACGAAGGGAATTTGTTGATGCATTCGAAGAAGGTGACACGAAATTTCTAGACAAATGCAGTCGACGGACAAATCCAGCATTAAGAATGTAATAATAAACATACATTTTGAGTGCTTATTTGTCTGTCGATTGAATTTTGTTAAGGCAAGTACCTATTTTGTTCTGACATCGTATATCAAAAGTATACAACAGCATTCTTTTGGACATATATACTAAATTTGTAATATTGTTGACAATTTTTTTTTCAACTCTGACAAGTTGATCTGTCCTCGTAATAAATCTAAAGCCAAGTGACAGTTGCAGCGATGTCAAAGTACACTAATACTTGATGTTAGAGACTAGTGTCTAGTGTCTAGTGTCGTGTGTCCAAAATACATCACTAAATTAGATGGCTCAAGTACGACTAGTAAATATAATAGCAATAGACTATGTAGTTAGACAGCTTACTAGTTGATATATTTATGAATATATTTAGCACACACGTGCGTAAATAAAAGGAAAAAAATACAAAAAGGGAATGTATCCGGATTTATAAATACGGGGCTTACATTGGTGACAAAACTGCGTGCTTATGATAGCAAAATACAGGGTCGAGTATATAATTATAATGTTTGGACGAAAACTTGACAATGAATGGCCGCTTACACGTTTATTAAACGTTAGTTTTATGATGGAAAAATGTTTTTTTTTTAATCTAATAGCATGGTAGTAACTCTGCATTCTGCGCTGTAGGTTATGGGTTCGATTCCAACCCAGGACAAACATTTTTGTGATGAATATGTTTGTTCTGTGTTTGGTGTTGTATCATTATATCATATTATTAAAAAAAAAGTATATAAGTATTCTATCCGCAATCTAGTTCCCATATTACAAGCTATGCTTAGTTTGGGACTAGATGGCACTGTGTGAAATAAACGTCCTGTGATATTTATTTTATTCATTTTTAATATTTATATTTTTAGGTACTATAAAAATTAACCGCGACTAAATAATCGATTATTGATAGATACCAAGAAAAGTTGTTTTTTGTCAACTCTGCTTTTTGCGCTGTAGCTTGTGGGTTAGATTCTTACGCAGGACAGACATTTGTGTGATAAATACAGTTTTCTGTTTTTTGGATATTGTATTGTATATTAAGTATGTATCTACAAATAATTGAATGAGTCCGTAATTTTGTTTTTTTATCTCGATTAACAACGATCGATCTGTAACAAACCTATACAATTTAATTCATTTTTTTTTATTTCAATATACGAACTTTAATGTCTAATCTGTTGAAATAACAATCTGAATTGAAAAACGAATACTAAACCAGCATAGTAAAAAATCTGATTTGAGAAAACTTAACAGCAAGGCAGGACACGCCCAGGTTTACCACCACTGTAAACCAAAGCCTAGTGGGTCGCTGAGGGGTAGGTATGTAAATTAAATGGCCATGGAGTGTTGTCGGTGCATTTCAGTTTCGAATTGTGATACCGACTTTGCAATGCAGATTGCTCCAAATTTTGAAGTCTATTAATATTTTCATTGCTACAATATAAGCCAAACATTCCTTTTTTGTTATGCGGTCCTTTTGTTTATTTTAAAATGATTATGTGCAAAATGTTTAATATCAAATCATTGATAATAAACATTTTGGTGCAGAGTATTTTGCCTTTTGTACAATATTTACAACCAAATTATTTATGGGAAGGTTTGTTACTAAATTACTAGTGATTATGGGAAGATTTGATACTTTTCATCAATTATTTAATTTAAACTCAATATTGGTCATAATAAATGGTTGTTGAAATATTTGCAGAATTGTATGATAACATGTCAAATCTTCGGTCTATTTTTGTAAATAGCTCTTGTTATGCTGATTCTTATTTTCTGTGTTGAAACTGTGTTAATAAGATACGATAAAAGCATGACTTGATTGACTGACTGTAACGTAGACACGCTCTGATTGCGAACGGATATAGGTGCTCTCTATTTTATACGAATTAACGGACTAAACAACAAAAAGAAAATTATTTATCTTACTTTACGGTAGCGGAAATTAGTTTTGTGATTTTTTCACACAGCGGTACTGGTATAATTGAGAACGCTTTCCGCAAATCAATTTTTGAAAAAGTAGAAATATATAACTGATGAATATGAAACACTACAAATGCACGATGAGTGCCCAGCACGAAACTATGTACTAGATAGAGACTAAAAATAATTGGTGATTTCATATTTGTATGATCAAAGTAAGTTTTGGTAATTTTACGAAATAACATTTTTATTTTTCACATTAAAAACAATTATAAGCCTAACTTAACATTATAATATTAGGTCCTTACATATGAAATTGGCGTTTTGTCGTACTGGCCACTTTGATCTTAAATATCTCCTCTTTGGTTAGGAATTCCAAATTCAAATTTAAACAGCTATTTACTCATGCATTTGTGTTTCGAAAACCGTAATTCATTTGTTTTTTTTCTTCTGCTTTTTTTTCTGCGTCACTCATTTCACAAAATGGAAAACTTAAAATATC
Organism: Venusia cambrica; assembly: GCA_951394065.1. Lineage (NCBI taxonomy): Eukaryota > Metazoa > Arthropoda > Insecta > Lepidoptera > Geometridae > Venusia > Venusia cambrica. Next base: position 3,137,358 of record OX596040.1, on the reverse strand, counting down.
GCATTATTTACGAGTACGAGTTCCACCGTGGCACCAGTGCTGCAGAAACGGCTCGAAGGATTAATGATGTGTATGGTGGTGGTGTCGCAAAAGAAAACACGGTGCGTTTTTGGTTTCAACGCTTTCGTTCTGGAAATTTTGACCTGCAGAACAAGCCCCGTGGACGGCCGGAGACCAAGGTCGATAATGATGAATTGAAGGCTATTGTGGAAGCAGATCCATCGCAAACCACATCACAGTTAGCTGCAGGCTGCGGTGTTAGTGACAAAACCGTTTTAATTTACCTCATGAATTGAGTGAAGCAAACCGACAAACGCGCGTCGACTGCTGCGTTACATTACTCAACCGGCACAATAATGAAGGAATTTTAAATCGGATCATTACATGTGATGAAAAGTGGATCCTGTACGATAATCGTAAACGCTCATCGCAATGGCTGAACCCTGGTGAACCAGCAAAATCTTGCCCCAAGCGAAAATTGACTCAAAAAAAGTTACTTGTAAGCGTTTGGTGGACTAGTGCCGGTGTCGTACACTATAGCTTTCTTAAATCAGGTCAGACGATTACGGCTGATGTCTATTGTCAGCAACTGCAAACCATGATGGAAAAGCTCGCTGTTAAACAACCGAGACTTTTCAATCGCTCTACGCCACTGTTGGTTCAAGACAACGCTAGACCACACACGGCCCAACAGACGACTACCAAATTAGAGGAGCTTCAATTGGAATGTCTAAGACATCCACCGTACTCTCCGGACCTTGCTCCAACAGATTACCATTTTTTTCGAAATTTGGATAACTTCTTGCAAGGAAAAAAATTCAATTCCGATGAGGCAGTCCAAACCGCTTTCAAAGATTTCATTGATTCCCGTCCGAATGTTTTTTTTAGTAAAGGGATCAATGAACTACCTATAAGATGGCAAAAGTGTATAGATAGCAATGGTACATACTTTGATTAATAAAATATATTTTAATATGAAAAAATTGCCTTTATGTTCCTCCCATACAAAACGCCAATTTCATATGTAAGGACCTAATATATAATATTACAAGGCCATTTTGTATAAATGTTCCGACGATTACAGAAAGAGATTGAAGGGCAGGCAAATAACAAAGGACAGTGTTTTTCGTATAAGAATATAACTTGTGATTTCCCACGATAGAGTCAAAGGATATCCGGACTCCCAGAGGAATCTCGGCAACAATGCTGACTCAATTTTTTTTTCAAGATATTTGCTTTAAGAAGTTTGCTCCTTAATTTGAATTCTCATCCATTTGTGAAAAGCTAACTTATAAAAAAACTACAAGTTTCTCCCAAAATATAACCAATAACCAAACCAATATAAATATTTCAACAAGTTAAAGGACCGGCCTCCGTTCGTGGTCGCAGTCGCGGGTTCGAATCCAGTTGTATCACTAGTATTCTGCGAGGTCGCTTAGGTTAACCACCTCACGCATTTAATACATAGATTTGCTGATAATTTTACTAGTTAGCCAAGCGTTTGACAACTTGTAGAAACAAATATAATTGTAGTCTAAAGAAGGAGCACGCTAAGCGATAATCTAGAAAATATTCACCCTGGTCTCTGAACTTCAAGATTATACTGGCTTGCTAGGTAATCTACAAATCGTGGGCATTATAATATACTAAATGCTTGGTTTGATCGTACTTCTGTCTATTACGTAAACCTAGGCTCTATTTAATGGTCAAAAGTAGCTCGAAGTGAACACGTTAAAAAATACGTTTGTAATTGGACGATAGAATGGTTTGTTAACAAAACATACCAAACTTATAATAATAGACGTGACTTTATGAAAATGTAATCTAAGTAATGACAGTAATTTAAACTTAGTCAATTGCTGCTTAAAGTTTATAGTCACTGTTACAAAAGGTTCCAAATTAACAAATTCCAAAGTTTTACTAAGGACGTACCTGACGGTTTGTTAAGATAACCTTTTGATTTTAATTTGACTGTCCCTTGTGACAATATATTTTAATCAAAACGTCCTTTGATTTGAACGACGTTCAATAAAAACTTTACAACATTTTTTGTGAGGCACACTGATTACTTTTGAACAGAAATAAAAGCCTCAAAATAAGAATTAATATGAAAATAAGTAAAAAAATATTAAGAAACTCAAACCATTGAATTTCATTCTAAAAGTTGAATCCCCTTTCGCTTATTGTTCAACCACTGAATGATTCTATACTTTGCAGTATTACTTTTAAGTTCCTGATTTGACGATGAGAAATGACTGACACGGGTAACTATAACGACAGAAAATTAAGACTCAACGCATTCACTTAGTGAAACATTCGTAAACAACTGAAACGGAACAAGAAACTGACTGGAAGTACTCAAACACAGCTCAACTTTTAAACACAGACACACCACTAATTAAAACTAAACCCTTCTATTCTTTGCATTCCAGCGTTGGTTTACAAAACCACCCGTATCTTTATTCGCAATATCCCATCGATTTTCCGAGCGCTTCATCGCACGCATACTCCGTTACCGGAGTGAGCCCACAATTCGCGTCACAGGAGATGTACAACCCTACAGCCATGGCTGCACAAGCACAAACGCACGACATCTTACAATCACAAGACGCAAGAGCTCAGCAGTCGCAACAAGCGCCCACACAACTACTACTTAACTCTACAAACGCAGAACAACGATGGGACGGTAAGTCAGCCATACTCAAATACCTGGAACCGATCATCAATACTTTCAAAAACGTCGTCAGTCCTATCACTAATGTACTTTACGGCGCTATGCCGACAGTCAGAGGTCTCAGTTCAGATGTATCGACAGCTAAAAACGTTGAGGCAGAGCTAGAAGACGAAAACAAAAAGCCTAGAGAATTTCTAGTACCGCAACCCAGATTTATCAGAGCTCAGAGGAAGAATTTTCGTAAAACTAGAACTAGACCTAAGAAACATGCTGAACTTAAAATTGATTTAGATAGGTTGAAACACAATAAAGATTTGCATGATTATATTAAAACCAAAAAATATAAGTACAACTACCCAAGCACTTACTACTATCCAAGAGTGAAATATGTAATCAATCCTACTACTTTTTATGCCAAACCAAATAATAGCAGACTCATTCCATACAAAAAAATACAAACAACTACAAGTGCAACAACAACTGAAAATGATTTGTCCTTTGTAGATAGTGATTGGAGACCCGTCATAAATTTTAATAATACAATTCCTCTAGAAGACAAGAAAAATGTAACAAAAAAACAGAAAAATCAAAGTAGGAAGGCTATGAGGAGGTTTTTTCGGAAAAAGCCTCATTCAAAGAGACGTAAACGTATAAAGAGAGATTTAACGAGCAGTACAGAAGTCTATAAATCTCTAAATAATAAAAATATGATGAATAATAGAGGATTTTTTGACATATTTACCTTTTTCACAGAAGATCCAATGACAAATTTAATAGATCGCGCAAATAAATATGCTAAAAGTTTTTTAAAAGAAAGTTTTAAATCTTCAAACAAAGAGCCTTCGTATTATACAGCAGTTTACAACATTTTGTTAATGAGCGTTGATATATTAGATGGTCTGTTGGGCGTTGGAGAAGAAATGCATAATCATTACATAGAAAGTCAAACAAAAAAGATTAACATGAAAAAGTATAAGAAGAAAAAAAACTCGGCCAAAATTCAATCAAAATGCGGCATTGCGGCTGTAGAAAAAAATCTTATTAGCAATGTTGATGATACGGCAAACTTTGATAACACTAAGATTACTACTGAAGTAGCGCAAGAGTTCACCACAGTAACTTTAGACACTATTGCAAAAGTTGACTCTATTGAAGAAAATAAAAAAAATAATACAATTATAGAAACATAACACTGAAATGTCTCTGTATATTAGAGATTACGTAAACAATTATTGCATTTATTAGCAAAGCATTTATAGTCATGACACTTAGAATACTGGTGGTGGTATTTAATATTTCTTATATATGTATGGTATATATATATAATATTTTTTAGTCCTAACAATTTCATGTTGATAATTGATGTACTTTTTTGTGAGGTGTATGTTGTAAATATCAATAAAACTTCTAATGTCTTCAAAATTACAGAAGTAAAAATATTTGACGTCATTTCAATATAAATGCTCATTTGAATATTTACTTATTGTAACGCTTAAATACACTTCTGAAATGTTGAAAAATCGAGAAGTAAAAGAAGTGTAAATAGTTATAAGGAATCATTACTTTTAATTAATGTTATTTTACAAACATTTATAATCTCTGTTGATATAAATAAAGCCCAGTTACAAAATTAATATCAAATTACATAATACATGATTATATAGAACAGTAGATATTTAAATCTGTAACAAGTGGTCTTACTGCTTTTTTATAGCAATAAATGATGTATGTGTACATCATTTATTGCTATAAAAACAGCTACAATAAATAAAATAAATTACTGCTACAATAAATACTGCTTGTTGTTATGTATTTTTAATCTACGCTTAAAATATTATCAACTAGACATTTAGATATCTTTATATGAGTGTGGATAGATAGTGTCGTAGAACTTATTATCTTCATTTACTTTGGCAAATATCCCATTAATAATGTGAAGTTAGTCTCATCCATATTCTTAAAAAAAAACTAAATTATATTGAAACGATTAGGTTCAAAAGAACCGATTTCATAAGGATTGCCCAGTTTTTTTATGATTGTTTTGTAACTGGGATATTTATCCAACATATGTTTCTATATGTTCAATGTCCATAATCTTATATCATTATGTGCAGGCTTCCGGAGACGTCCAATGTCCTATGGACAATCACGCGCTTCTTCAGAATCTTATTCGGGTTCCCAATGATTCCGCCGCTCAGTCACGCTCAGACCATGACCATGCCAATGTATGTAATGCCACAGATGTACGCTCAACCAGAACAAATGTATGGTCCACCAATGACTATGCCACCAACGCAATAACAAAATTGGACAACGCCTCAGGATCAAGTGGCGACGACAAAACGCCAAATGTCAGATTACCATGACTTGATCCGGGAAGGGAACTATGAGAATTATAAAATGGCCGATTTGATTTGATAGTAAAGAACTTAAAATCAACCAGCATTTAGAAGTATGAAATCAATAGAGATTTTTTTGGCAGATCAAATTAGAATGACAGCTGTCAAATCGGGCCTTTTATACTTTTCCCAAGTGGTAATCTGACATTTGGCGTGAGCAGACGTACCGTTTTGAATTGCTGGACTATTTGCAAAAGTTCAAATCACTTCCATTTTGGCTCGGCCCAGGATTTGAAGCGATGCGTCCTGCTTTTTACCCGACTGCCTCAGAAGAGGGCTAATAATTTTAACTTTTAAGACTGACCTACTCTTGTCTTCGATAGCGTGAGCCCGTCGACTTTAGACTAAGTAATTTATTTAAAAAATAAGCGTTGTAATAAGATTTATTTATTCAGCACTTAGAAAAATAAAATAATGTGAATAAGATTTTTTAGTTTCATTGAATGCCGCCAATTCTCAAAGAAATTCTTGTTATAAACCTGAATGGATGATTAATTATTTTTTCTTCAGATGTTTTTCAATTAGCCTTTCGTAAAACGGACTAATTTTTCCTTTGGTAGGTTGGATAATCTATTTTTTTAAGAAAATGGCTTAGCTTAAAAAAAAACAGGCGTTGTTGAGTATTTTTTAATCTAGGCGAGATTAAAAAATGCTCAACATTATTGCAAGATTTGTATTATCCTTATCCTCAATGTTTTATTTTGTTTAAATTTTAAATAGCAAAACGTCCCTTCATCGACATCGGTTAGTATTTCTTCTAATCAGGGTAGGTAGGCCATTTTTTGCCTGAGGAAATGATTACGAAATGTGATTTTCTTGGTCTATACAGACACGTTTTGTTATTTATCCGTTTTAATTGTCATTTTCAACAGTTCCATTTTTGAAAGAGTCTTCGCTATTATCTGCTGCTTGATTCGATTTGCACACTGTATGTGAAATACTGTGGAGTAGAAAGTGGCTTAAAATTTAATCACAATTTATTAAAGTCAGCTGATCAATGAATAGCCCGCCATTTTGCCTTTTAACGATTATAAACAAGGCTTAGCATTTCTCAGCGAGCTCTTCAATGGTTTATTCCCAATTCTTTAGATTTCCATTACAGATTCCCAATTCAACAAATCCTAATCCTACATATTCCCAGTTTACTATACATAGTTTAACAAAAATGTCACTCATAGTGCCAACAAAAGCTGACTAAGAAATTCTTAAGAACTGTCAAAGTAAATTTAAGAGCGTTATGACATTGGTCATGACCTTGATATTATTTATTATTGTTAAGGGGCAATATGGCGGGCTTCTTATTGATCAGCTGACTTTGGATTGTCATCTGTCAAAAATCTATTCTGTCAAATTATGGGTAAATTTTGAGTTTAGCTATACTAATGAGTGGAAAAAAAAAATCATCGAACACGAGTTTTAGTCAGTTAGTTGAAAAGTGGCTAAGCTACATATTTTTTTATTTTCGACCAAGAACCTAAACAGGCACATAAGAATTGATGGCTTTTTAATACCTAATAATAAGCCACGTCAGGTTGCTCTGTTATTATGTACGTACAGTCACAGACATATTTGTATTTTAACCCACCAAACTTCATTCGCTATTATAGAATTTTTGGAATGGAATGGTTTAACTTAAATCCATAATTTAGTACCTAGGTCACAATAAAAATGGGTAATAATATGATTTTAGTGTAGATTATCACGGATGAAGTGTCTCAATGTGCCTCTGGTATGAAAGAGCTATAAAAATTAAGCACAGTTGGTATCTCATTAAATATGTCTTATGATATGATATGGATCTTGAAAAGTATAAGCTGACTGGCTCACATCCAATGCACATCCGTAGGTTAGTCCTAGTGGCTTGAAATTTGATAGTGAAGGTGTGTTTTACGCATGAACCGCCTCTGTGGTCTAGTGGTTCACCCACCAGTGTCAGATCCAGAGGTCCCGAGTTCGATCCCCAGAGAGAGTACAATATTGTGCCTGGTTCGGTTGGTGTTAGGACTTTGTTCAAGTCCGCCTGGCTAGCCACCACTATCTTACCTAATAATGTCGCCATAACAACAATTCTAAAATTGTTGTGTTTCAGCATTTAGAGTTAGAGTAAGATAGCTAGTTTCGGCCTTATCATAACTTTAAATGCAGGTGAGATAAAGGTTTAGAGCTTTCCCGTAGTACAATAAAAAAAATGGCTATTATATTAGGTCCTTACATATGAAATTGGCGTTTTGTATGGGAGGAACATAAAGGCAATTTTTTCATATTCAAATATATTTTATTTATCAAAGTATGTACCATTGCTATCTATACACTTTTGCCATCTTATAGGTAGTTCATTGATCCCTTTACTAAAAAAACCATTCGGACGGGAATCAATGAAATCTTTGAAAGCGGTTTGGACTGCCTCATCGGAATTGAATTTTTTCCTTGCAAGTAGTTATCCAAATTTCGAAAAAAATGGTAATCTGTTGGAGCAAGGTCCGGAGAGTACGGTGGATGTCTTAGACATTCCAATTGAAGCTCCTCTAATTTGGTAGTCGTCTGTTGGGCCGTGTGTGGTCTAGCGTTGTCTTGAAGCAGCAGTGGCGTAGAGCGATTGAAAAGTCTCGGTTGTTTAACAGCGAGCTTTTCCATCATGGTTTGCAGTTGCTGACAATAGACATCAGCCGTAATCGTCTGACCAGATTTAAGAAAGCTATAGTGTACGACACCGGCACTAGTCCACCAAACGCTTACAAGTAACTTTTTTTGAGTCAATTTTCGCTTGGGGCAAGATTTTGCTGGTTCACCAGGGTTCAGCTATTGCGATGAGCGTTTACGATTATCGTACAGTATCCACTTTTCATCACATGTAATGATCCGATTTAAAATTCCTTCATTATTGTGCCGGTTGAGTAATGTAACGCAGCAGTCGACGCGCGTTTGTTGGTTTGCTTCACTCAATTCATGAGGTACCCACCTTTCAAGCTTTTTCACCTTCCCAATTTGCTTCAAGTGGATTAAAACGGTTTTGTCACTAACACCGCAGCCTGCAGCTAACTGTGATGTGGTTTGCGATGGATCTGCTTCCACAATAGCCTTCAATTTATCATTATCGACCTTGGTCTCCGGCCGTCCACGGGGCTTGTTCTGCAGGTCGAAATTTCCAGAACGAAAGCGTTGAAACCAAAAACGCACCGTGTTTTCTTTTGCGACACCACCACCATACACATCATTAATCCTTCGAGCCGTTTCTGCAGCACTGGTGCCACGGTGGAACTCGTACTCGTAAATAATGCGATATTTTAAGTTTACCATTTTGTGAAATGAGTGACGCAGAAACAAAAAGCAAAAGAGAAAAAAACAAATGAATTACGGTTTTCGAAACACAAATGCATGAGTAAATAGCTGTTTAAATTTGAATTTGGAATTCCTAACCAAAGAGGAGATATTTAAGATCAAAGTGGCCAGTACGACAAAACGCCAATTTCATGTGTAAGGACCTAATATCTTACTGTTCTGTTATGAACCATACAGATCTGTCACTAGTTTGAGTCCTCAGATAGTATACTTGAAATACTATGAAATATAATATTCAGTGTTTTATTATTTATAATAAATTTTAAGTAGCATCTGACAATAACGTAGATATATATTAATTATCTAGTGTTAAAAATCGCCATGACACTTGTTGAACTAGTTTCAAAAATAAATTAAGAATGCGTACCTACTGAAACTCACACGAGTGTTGAGAATTAAAAACTCTCCTGGCTTTGAATAAAGCTGTGTTACTACTTTATCGGAGCCTTCTTTTGCCGCCTTATCATAATTTGAAAAATCAGGTGAGATGAAAGCCAAGCTCCTCCGTCGTAAATTAAATAAAAAATAATTAAAAAAATATTGTTCTGGTAGCAGACTGAGGTAAGATGCTGCGGCGACTGGGCACGAATTTTTACCTCCATGGGGACCGAACCTGGAACCCTATGAGTAGTAATCGTAAAAACAGGCATAAGCTCTAAGCCAAGCATAGTTGTATGAGAATAACATATTTAAACATTTTTTACAATATCCAGCACAAAATAAAGTTTGTCTCTGGGAAGCTTTGAAAATCTTTAGTGGCGTAAAGCCGACTATTAGGCAGCAGCTTTTTTTTTTATTGATAACAGTCAAGCGTTTGACCACCAGCTTACATGCAAAACAAGTAAAGATGTGTCCTAAGATGAAGCCGCTTGCCTAAAAGGAACCTATTTACTCTGGACTTGAAGACTCCAAGATTGTATTCGTGCGGAAAAACAGACGAAGGTTAGGAATTCCATTCTTTACCAGTATTAATGATAAAGGTAGAGGCAAAACGATGTGTTCGCCACAATAGAACATTTCCAAGGTACGGGCTGTAGCCAGGCGTACGTCTGCTAGTCCGGTAGTGGAAAGGGGATGGAGGGATTAGGTCAAAGATATCGTGCGCACACTCGCCGAAGTGGAATTTATAGAACACAGAAAGCCTGGCAACCCGTCGTCTATGTTCTAGGCTCTGCAAATTAGCCTTAACAAGCGAATTATCACCTATGAGCCTAGCAGCACGACGCTCAATTGAATCCAGGGCTTCGAGCTGATACTTGGCTGAGCCATTCCAGAGATGACAGCAATACTCCATACAAGATCGAACCTGAGCTTTGTACAAACTTATTTATTTGCTTAACTTCAGCTTCATAGCAGCGAATTTGGCCTTAGACTCGATATGGGACCCAAAGTTCAAGTTCGATGAAAGTTATCATTGAACTGGAGCGAAGTGCCGTTAAAAATAGGTACGGGATGAAATTGGCTTTTTTAGCAAAAAACACACACGCTTGAGTTTTGGAAGCGTTAAACCGTACAAGATTTGCGTCCCCCCATTCAGACACAAAGTAAAGCTTGAGGTTCAAACGCTCTACTATCTCCCCACGGAGGCTGAAAATTTCGTCCGCACTAGCACGTGGACTGGAAAAATATCTATCAAAAGCTGTACTGTCATCTGCGTACCCATAGATACCGAGTTTTAGCAGATCATTGATATGAAGCAGGAATAGAGTTGCTGATAGAACAGGTACCCCGGCTTTGATCGGCATGATAGATCCGACGAACAGCCACTAACGACTACTCGAATTGATCGTTCCCTCAGAAAGTCTGTAATCCACAGTGAAAGGTTGGACGGTAATCCGAAGGAGGAAAGTTTGCTAATGAGACCCTTGTGCCAAACCCTATCAAAAGCCTTCGAAATGTCTAGGGAAACCATAGCTTCCCCGTATCTTTCGATGGCTTCACTCCAAATGTGCGGGGCATACGCTAGAAGATCCCCTATGGATCGTTTTCGGCGAAAACCGTACTTACGAGATCGTTACACTCTAGGTATGCCAGGAGTTTACTGTTTAGAACACGTTCCATTGACTGGCAGAGAATGGAGGTGATAGAGATTGGCTTCTTTGGGTTACCTTACCGTAACTCAAAGACAGGCGGAATAGGCGAGTGAGAATAAGTGATTCAGCTTATTTCTGTGTATATTTATTCTAACGGCTATACTTCAATCACTTATCCGCCTGCCAAGCGTAGTGATTATGGCAAAAACCTCCAGTTTTAGAGGAGGCTATGTCCAGGGGTGGACACTAATGGGCATATGACCTATTTAGATTTCAAAGATAATAATGTTTAATTAGTTATGGCAAAACCAGATAAAAGACCTGGCTCAGCAGGAATTTGAGGTGAAGAAAATACAAGTTACTCACGGGACCACAAGGCAAAAATTATCAGCAAGACGTCTCCTGACTTGCTGGGTACCAATAGATCACTTCTACTTCTATAAATATGCTAGTTTAAAACAATGGAACCGACTTTACCAAAAACTTGATATTATAAACAGGTAAGTTCATCGGATTGCTTTTTTCTTTAAAACTATTTTTTTTGTTGATAGTTGATGTTGTATGGTTAGATGTCTTCTTGAGGTTGGTATTGCGGTATATTGCGCTAATTTTAAATTACGTTCGGAATAGGTACCTAAGCTAGTTTGTGGATGAGAAAAGGATGAAATCACGCACACATGGAATGAGGCCATAGAAAAACATGGAGAGGCGCTGGCGGTCTCTCTCGACATCCCAAAGGCCTTTGATAGAGTCTAGTAGGATAGCCTTATTAGCGTGCTGTCATCATACTGCCTCTTAGCCTTTGCGCCTGGATATCTGACTTCCTAAGGGATCGATGGATTCGGGTAGTCATCGATGGCTGCTCATCTGATCAATTGGCGATTAACGCCGGGGTTCCTCAAGGGTCAGTTCTCTCCAGAACTCTTTTCTTACTTTATATTAATGACCTGATAAAGCCCGGAATCTTTGGGTATACAGATGACAGCACAGTTGTTGAGAGCTATACATTTGGTGCTCAGGCTAGTAGAGCGCAAATATAGACTCTCAGAGAGGTTAAGGTCATATGCTTAAACTCTTCCATATAGACAATCACCGATTGGGACGATGCCAATTTGGTTAAGTTCAATGCTTTTCTTTTGTTTTGATTGTACGACGAGGTAGCGCTTGGCCTTCATCTCACCTGGTAACAAGTTGAGATAAGGCCGAAGATGGAGGCGCACTTCACCCAGAATCCTCAACAAACTGAGGAACTGGCTATCTTACCTCTGAATGTCGGAACACAACATTTTTTTTAAGCATTGTTGTTATGGGACAAACTAACAAGACTCATGCGTGTTTCTTCTCCATTACTCTATCGTAGGCTGCATCATTGCTTAACATCGGGTGAGATAGCAGTCAAACGCAAGCCTATCCCACATAAAAAACCTTAATAATGCTCGTTTTCTCCGCCTATATAGTTCGCATACCTATTACAAGTTTTCTTTTTGTATAACGTCAAAAAATCTGTATTTATTTAATCACGTAGTAACCTACTAGGCATAGTTCAAATATGCGTTAAACATGCTCGATTTCTTTCACACGTACCTCTAAAAACTGAACGCCTGAAGAATTTAATATTCTTCAAGCAACGTTCTGCTCAATTTCATTTGCCAGGCGACGTTTTATTGATTTAAAATCGATACATACTAATATTGAAGCGCACTTGGTACTTGAAGCCATGCAGTGTTTGAAATACGTACAATAAAAAAGTGAACCTCCATAAAATTAAGATTATAAATCCAGAAAATCTCTTATTAAGAATATCAATAAAAAGTCTCACTATATGTATTATAACATATAGTGAGACTTTTTATTGATATTTAGAATGACTTTTTTTTAATTCGGCAGTTTTTTAAATCTGTATAGGTTTCACTACACCTACAAGGATGGGGAGAGTCGAAGCTTGGGCGAAACTTAAGAGATACCTACCTATGTCCAGCAGTGGACTGGTATAGGTTGATGGTGATGATGAAAATGATTAAAAATAAGGGCTCTATTGATACCATGAGAGACATCAGCTAAAGCCCCTTATGTGACCACTGTTGGACAGAGCCTGGAAGTTTTTTTGTTTGTTTTACAACAGAGAAGCGCTTGAGCTTCATCTCACCTGGTTTCAAGTTATGATAAGGCCTGAAGGTGGAAACACACTTCCTCCGGAATCCTCAACAGCCTGAGATACAGGCAAGTTTTGAAGGCAAGAACTGCGCGACGGTCATTGCCACTACGATACGTAAACGTAGTTACTGGTACGTAGGTAGGTGATTTTTTTTTTTTTTTTACCTGGTGTCGTTTTTGGGAATTCGCACCATAATCATAGCCCAAAATAACCGCTGCAAGGGATGGACCAGCGATTCAGTAATAGCAGTGTTGATAGCAGTACATTATAATATAATATAATACTGCTTAACCAACCAAACATGTGTAATGAAGGTTTTGGCACAGCCACTATGCTTTGCAGGTGAGTGCAGTGTTCACAGAATCGGTAATAGGTCGGTACGAAGACATATGAAAGCTGTTGCCCATCTCCTGGTGCTGTCCCTTCGAAATATCAAATAATCAAATCTAAAAGTCAAATCTAATAACCTCCTAGATTACTCTTCTTACCAAGGTCTCTCGCCATGACAAAAAATATTTTTTTTTTATTGTACGACGGGGACGCACTTGGCCTTCATCTCACCTGGTTACAAGTTTGAGATAAGGTCGAAGGTGGAGGCGCACTTCAACCGGAATCCTCAGCAAACTGAGGAACTCTCTAAATGCCGGAACACATCAATTTTAGAATTGTTATTATGGCGACAGAATTAGCTAAAATGGTGGTAGCTAGCCAGGCAAACTTAAACATAGTCCTACCACCAACCAAAACAAGAAACAATATTGTACCCACCCTGGGGATTGCACCCGGGTCCTTTGGATCTGAAATTGTTGGTTTGAACCACTAGACCACAGAGGTAGTTAAAATCATAATTTTAGTTTAGATTATGATAGGCTTCTTAAGTTAAGAGCTAACCCATAATTTATTAAAAAAGGATTACGAAAGTGATAATTTTTTAAACTTCATTTGGGGATTTAACGAAAACCAACGTGTAGTGATCATTCGTTTTAATTCACAATAAATAATTGTTAGTACATTAGTTAATAAATTAAATACATTAGGTATTATTGTTAAGCAAAATACTGCTTTTGTATTAAATGCGAAATTAGCATGCCGTATGTACAAAGTTAGTACATAAGTTACATAAAAATAAATAATGAGTTATTTACATTCGATTTGGTATAACAAAAACAGAAAACTGATGAACACTTCGTGATGAAATTCATCGATGTGTTTTCCAGTTACTTGTTTTCCCTTTCATATTACAATGTCTTCTTTCAAGCATACATGCGTATGAACGGGATTCGAACCCGCTACCTCTCTACTGTGCAAGACATTGCTATATACATGTTGTTTCGGTGTTAGACCATTAGCCATTATCAGTCTTCGTTGGTTTTCAATCAGCGTTAGTAATTTCCGGCGTTTACTCATGGCTGTGTCCCTGAAAGTTTAGCAAAAGCGTTAGTAAAGGTATTAGAGTGATACTGGTTAACGCGGTGCATCTTATTTTCTATTACTCCATTCTATCATAAAACCCTACCGTTGGGTAAAGTTTAAAATTCATAAAATATCCTTTATTATAATGGTGTACAAACAATTATTTTCAACAATTCCTTCACGTCAAAACGACTGATCAGATTGAGCTGCAATTTTGCACAAATATTCACTAGCTTTTGCTTGTAGCTTGCCATGTGTGGTACTCAAACTAGTAGCTCATTTTATTCCCCAAATCATACACTATATCAATGCTAAATATTATGGAGATTCTTTCAGCCATGTAGTCGAAAACAGGTTACAAACAAATTAACATACAGCGACACTATCCAATTTATAGAATACATGTATTTGTACAATAAGAAAGGATTTTGGGAAATTTCTAAAGTCCCCGAAGTCCCAGGCGTTTACTAGTGTATAATAAGTGTGGAGTATGGATCGGCTATTTAGGTATATAGATAGATAAATGACATGTCTGGTAAAACCCTCATTACAAATTGTGTTATGGTTAGATTTGTGGTTTGTTATATTAAGACATTTTGAAATTGTTGTTGATTCAATGTGGGGCTGATAATTTCAGGGAAGAATTTGTGACTCAAAACTACTTTACCAGCAGTGTGTAGCAGTGGACATCAATGTCCACTGCTGGCCAGAGACTTTTCCAATATAATGTTGGCATAATCACCACGCTTTACAGGCGGATTAGTGATCGCAGTTAAATTGATTAGATGAAGACAAAAGATAGCTGCTGCCCTTCTTTGGTCCCTTAGTCGGCTTTTACGACATCCACGGGGTGATGGTTACTCTAGCTTTAAGTGTTATCTTATTAAAATTGATTGTTAAATATTATCTTTTTGTTTGGTTGATAAATCAAGTAAATAAAATTGAAGGGTCTTCTCTTAAGCTTAAAACGCTACAACGGAATATGCTATGATCTCGTAGAGGTGCTTTTTTGTGGGATAGACTTGCGACTTGCGATCTAAGTGAATCATTTGCAAAATTCACAAAGATGTGTCTGTCCTTTCGATCATTTATTCTGTTATAAAATATTTTCTTCTGACATTTACTTACAGTCACAAAACTAAAATGATATTATTAAGACTAAGCTGTATATTCATCATAACTTTTAAATGTACATGTTTGATGTTGAAGCTCACACAGAACATAATAAGACCTAAGCTTGTCTCACAATAGATATTTGCAAGACTAAATTAAAAGTCACCCTCTCAATATAAAAGAAACGTGAAAGCAGAAAAGGTGAATATTAAAAAATATGGGTTTATTTGCAAATTCGACATCTTTTATTAAGACATGGCTCGTGAGAAATAAAAAGAAAATACGTGAAAAACGCTGTACGTGATCATGTAAAAATGAAAGAGTTTTGTGAGGCTGTAGATAAAGATATTTATATATTAAGAAAAGAAGCGATCATATAGGACCGAGGAGTTGGAACAGAATAATCTCGCTACCAACATTTTATGAAATTTATTTGAACCTTTGTAGTTACATTGGAATAGAACCTAATAAAGGGAGGCATTTGCTCAGCAGTAGGTAAATGTAAATTAGTTAAAGTTCACGCTCATTATGTAAAAAATAATGTGTGCTAAGCCTTATTTAAAAATTTTACCTAGTCGTTATCGCCGTAATCTCAATTGATTGTTAGATTCTTTATACATGATGTGTAGTTCATAGTTTCTAACAGTTTTTTTTTATGTACGACGGGGAAGCGCTTGGCCTTCATCTCACCTGGTTACAAGTTGAGGTAAGGCCGAAGGTGGAGGCGCACTTCACTCGGAATCCTCAACAAACTGAGGAACTGGCTATCTTTCCTCTGAATGCCGGAACACAATTTTAAGAATTGTTATTGTTATCTGGGCATAACAGGTGAGAATTATGTCTACGATGGTGCAAGCTTTCTCAGAAGCTTCCTATTAAGGCAGTAGCACTTCCGCGCCCAGATGCAACTTAGCAAACTGCTTGGTGCTGGACCACGAGAGAGAGAGTCAATTTATATAATTATAAGTAAAAACCTCGAGATTAGAAGGATTAGTGAGTGATAGAGAAGTTAGACAAGTAAAGACAAAAGACGTGACAACATTTTATTTAATCTACCTCTCTAGAGAACAGTTTCTTCAGTCCAATGATCGTGGCCAAGAGCAGAGCGATCTTGGAGATGAGGAGAGCCTTCCCGACCATGAGGGTGAGACCCTTGAAGGTCAGTGCGCCGAGAAGACCGAACTTCATGGCGGCGGCAGCGAGGAAAGGTCCGAAGTTTTTGTTACGTTGTCTTCCGGTCTCGACGGCTTTGTGGGGCTTCAGTGATACATCTGGAAAGAGGAAGATTAACGATTTAATTTTACAATTAAATGTGTATATATACATAGACAGAATCAAACACAATTTATTCACTTAAAATAGCACAGAGGTAAAACCATTTTTCCAGGAAATAGAGTTAGCATTCATATTATCTAGTTCCCATATTACAAGCTATGCTTATTATGGGGCTAGATGGCGCTGTGTGAAATTAATGTCCTTTCCTGTCCTGTCCTGTAATGTCAACGATTTTTTTTTATTACTTTGGCATTTTGGCATCTAACAAGCCTCATAGCTCAGTTGGTAGTAACTCTGCCTTCTGCGCTGTAGGCTGTGGGTTCGATTCCCACCCAGAGCAAACATTTGTGTGATGAATATAGATGTTTGTTCTGTGTTTGGGGGTTGTATCATATAGTACGTATGTATTTACAAAAAGTATTTAAGTATTCTATCCGTAATCTAGTTCCCATATTACAAGCTTTGCTTAGTTTGGGGCTAGATGGCGCTTTGTAAAATTAATGTCCTGTAATATTTATTTATTATTATTTATTTTGGCGGATTCAACAGCACCAACCATTTCCATTCACGAATGTTATGTGGAAGTTAATATCTTACAGGAAAACCACCTAAATTTTATTGGAATAGAAAATGAAAATTTTCTGTAGTTTTCAACACTACGATTTTCAACCCACCCGCTGTGCAACCCAGTATTGGAAGCGATTTATAACTGGTATGGCCTGTCAAAGTCAAAGTCAAAAGTCAAATATTTTTATTCATTAAGATTTTTAGGATCATTTTGAAACGTCAAATCTACCGCCTGTTCGGAATCGCGACCAGCACACAAGGAGAAAGGCAAGAACCTCGGGCTGATTAATTTTTTTGAAAATCCATTTAACATTTAGGTACATTGTTTATAATAATTTAATAACATTACAAGTGTTACCTACATCATAAAACTAAAAACTTAATATTATCTTAAAACATTGATTACTACATAACTATCTAATGGGCAGTTTCTTGACATTGAAAAACACCATTTAACTGTCAACTGGTATAGCAACATCGGGCCACGCGTTCTTATCGTCGATATAGTCACTTATTTTGTAGTAGGCTCTTTTAATTAAATTATTCTTTATATACAATTTGAATTTACGAGCAGAGAGTTTGGTGGCGCTTTGAGGAAGCTTATTATAGAATCGTACACAGTTTCCTAAGAATGAATTATTTACTTTTCCTAAGCGATACCTAGGTATGTCAAGTTTATTTTTATTTCTAGTATTAACACTGTGTACATCACTTCTTTTAACAAACTCATCAATGTTCCTGTGTGCGTGCATTAGGTTTTCATAAATATATTGGGAGCTGACTGTCATAATACCAATCTCTTTAAAACGTTCCCTGAGAGAGTCACGAGTTTTCAATTTATAAATTGCCCGTACAGCTCTCTTTTGCAGGATAAAAATGCTTTCAATATCTGCTGCATTTCCCCATAAAAATATGCCATAGGACATAACGCTGTGAAAGTAACTAAAATAAACTAACCTCGCCGTGGTTTCATCAGTAAGATGCCTTATGGTACGTACTGCGTAAGCTGCCGAGCTTAGCCGGCTAGCTAATGTATTAATATGAATACCCCATTGCAACTTTGCATCGATATTTAAACCCAAGAAAGTAGTTGCTTCCATAAAGTTAAGTATTTCCCCATTTAAGATAATGTTAGCATTGCTGACTTGAACGTTAGGCAAGGTGAATCTAATGCATTTCGTTTTTTTCTCATTTAATAAGAGGTTATTTACCGTAAACCAATCAAGAACTCTAGCTAGAGAAGCATTTACACAATCATAATTATCTTTAGCCCTATCAACTCTAAATATTAATGAAGTATCGTCTGCAAACAATACAATATCACATAAATCCCCTACACAGGAAGGCAGATCATTGACATAGACTAGAAACAAAAAAGGCCCCAAGATTGACCCTTGTGGTACACCGATGTTAGTGGATGTTCCCGAAGATTTGCTACCGTTAATGTCTACTTTTTGAATGCGATTCGATAGGTAGCTACGCATGAGGCTTATTGCCTGATTCTGAATGCCATAGTGTTTTAGCTTTGAGATTAAGGTGTCATGATCTACGCAATCGAAAGCCTTAGATAAATCACAGAATACTCCTATGGCATCCTGTTTTCCTTCCCAGGCTTTAAAAACGTACTTCAACAGCATGGCACCAGCGTCAGTGGTTGAACGACCTTTAGTAAACCCAAATTGTTTTTCATGAAGTAGCCTGTTACAGTTAAAATGTGACAACAACTGGTTAAGAATAAGTTTTTCAAATATTTTACTACATGCTGGCAGAATTGAGATTGGTCGATAATTTCCTGGATCCTTTTCATTTCCAGATTTGAATAAAGGAATCAACTTGCTATATTTCATAAGATCTGGAAAGATTCCTTCGTCGATGCTTCTATTAAATATATATGCTAGACATGGTGCTATTTCAAAAACAATCGTGCTTAAGATCTTTACGGACATCCCCCAGAGATCTTCAGTATTTTTAATATTTATTGACTTAAAAGTTTTTAGAATACAATCAGCATTGACGTGTCTGAAGCTAAAAGAAGCATTACACCTTTCAACACTTGTTTCAAGAAAGGCTAAAGCACAATCAACAGAGGAGTTTAATGGTCGAGTAACAATTTTTGGTACACAAGAGAAGAAACGGTTAAATTCATTAGCAACTTCATAGTTATCAGTCAAAATTCTATCGTCAACTTTTAAGTTTATCTGCTTTTTCAAATGTTTTGCTTTACCTGTTTGATTATTTATCATTTTCCAGGTAGCCTTTATTTTATTTGATGACTGCTCAATTTTCCTTTTTATTTGCAATGATTTCGCAGCATGACATACTTTTTTAAAGACTTTTGAGTAGTTTTTGACAAAAGAAACAAATGATAAATCGTGTAGCCTTGACTCTCTTTCTGCATAAAGTTCATACAATCTACTCCTACTTTTATAGATACCGGCTGTTGCCCAATCTGCAAACATGGAACCAGATTTAGCTTTGCACGTTTTTTGTGGAAACGTATACTCGTGTTCTTTATGTATTAGATTAGACAATATATTATAAAGCTCATTTGGATCATTCAAGCATGGGATCAGGGAAATCTTTTGACTTATGTTATTTTGGAATTTTATGATGCTAGCTTCGGTAATTGGTCTGCATGTGATTTCCGGTAGCTCTTGTTGTAAGTTACAATCAAATAAAACATATTGACCATAATGGTCTGAATCAAATTTTTTAAACACGTCTTTTTCAAGGGGAATATCACTACAATATACATTATCTATGCAAGTGGCAGTTGTTAGAGTTACCCTAGTTGGTTTATCGAATTGGTGCTTAAGGTTGAAACATTTAAACAAGTTAATGATTTTTTCAGTTAGAGGATTTACAGGTATATCAATATTGAAGTCACCGAGCACTATTATTGATTTATTACGACTGAATATTTTGCTTAGTACATTTTCCATAGTGGACTCAAATAGCGCGTAATTTGCTTGGGGAGGACGATAGATACCTGCCTGCTGATTGATAGTAATTTTACGGAATATAAGAGGGAGATAAGAACCTCAAAGTTATCGCTATATTATCATATTACAAGCTATGCTTAGTTTGGGGCTAGATGGCGTTGTGTGAAATTAATGTCCTGTATAATATTTATTTTATATATTTATTTAATATCCAGAAAGCATAAAGGACCGCTCAATTAATGTCCCAGGCGCTCAAAGGAAACATATTAAGATGACAGACTCGGCTATTCCGCTTTTTCTTTCGTCTAAGATATTCACAAAAAATGTCATACGATATACACGGTCCCATATATCGAAAATAAAGATTAGGGAGGAGACTACGTGAAACAAAAGAGATATTTACGTAGATATTAGTACATACTTGACGCTTAGGCCACAAGAATGCTTTAAGAGGTCGTGGTTCTCCAACTGATCGTAACGTAACGCTTGAAGCACTAGAAGCATACTCACCTCAGAAACACATCACTATATATGGAACTAGATGGCGCTGTGTGAAATTAATGTCCTGTAACATCTATTTATTATATATACATATAGAAATTTGCTATTTGGCTGCAAAATTCTGTATGGCCGCACAAGCTATTACCAGCTAACAAAACATCTTGATGACGGGAAATCCCGAGTATTTACCATTTACTATATCTATTAGTTCTTTATTGCTGTGAGTGGGCATGAAATCTAAGCTGGACGTGCAAAAAATTTATAATATCACATTAACATATCTTGTGGTCAAATGGTTTTCTGGAACAGATTGCTTGTAAGCGATAATATATCTATTACTATGAGACTTGGTCATCCCATTTAAAAAAACGTCCTCCCACTTCTTACGAACACGACGTTAAAATTGGTTTCTGTGAAAATTGAAGAGTGATGTTTTTATCTAAGTTTTCACTGTTCGTTTATATTAAAAAAGTCAAAGATACTTTCTATCCAATACAATGTCACTGGCATCATTTACTACCTCAATTCGTTAATGACTACCGCTTAATTTCCTGTAACCGAAGTGTGTAAGGAGACGTATGTTACTGCAGAACATTAATACCTCTCGAACTCTGAGCCCGACACTCCGTCTCCTGTCAGTAATAAACCAATAGTATCATTAATCTAATGAGAGAAATTACCTGGTATTTGCAGTATTTGACTTGTCCGGAATTAAAACTTCTATTATGCGCACTGAAAACTTGAAATCAGCTTCAAGCGCCTGTAGTTATTTCCGCTATGCTACGACCATAATGTCATTTGCATGTACAATGCAGTTTCTAAGTCAAGAGCTAACCACATTCAAATAACAAAAAACAAGATAAATTCATAATTTATCTATCTATCTATCTATCTAACGTGTGTTTCTGTGGAGCAAATGAAAATGTCGAGAGACAATGAAATGTGAGCAACGAAACGCTGAATCTCAACATCTCAGCAAATACCTCCCACGAATCTTACTAGTTGACTTCACCCTTTGGTAATTAAACTCGGTTGCGAAAAAAACGGACTATTGATATCAACAACTAATAAAAAAAAAGAACTAGGATTGGCCTTAAAAAGTATAATTACAAAATCTAAATATTAATTACTTTTTCATTGGAATTATTTAATTTTAATTAGCTTTTGAAATCCCCTTTAGTAATTGAGTAGGTATAGTTTGAATTAATTCATTTCCTGCTGCTCTTTTCTATTATAAAGCCTACGAATAAAACAATGAAGATAAGCTAACCAGGTTTCCGCTTATTCGTGTATGTGCCCGTTTTTATTGCCATGGGATATTCAAATGTGACCTGCTGAAGTAATAGCAGATTTGAAATCGCGAGGCATTCAAATGGGCGCCATTTGAGATTTTATAGCCCCTGTACTTAAGGGCTATAATGGTATAAATGAGAGTGCTTGAGCACTGTTTTAAGGACAGGATTTAGAAGGATCACGCTGGCATTATGGTAATCTCACTGAAAAAGCTTCATTTCTTGTCTATAGACTTATCACATAGGAACAACATACTTTTTTAATTCTAGTCACACATCAACTTCTCATAACGTCCACTGTTTGACAGAGTCTTCTCCAAAGCTGGAGGATTCTGTTACATTCACCACATTTGTACGGTAGAGGCTGGCCATCTCCTTGTAATTATCCCTTAAATCCCGGATTAAATAGGCCCAATGAAAACTCTAAAAGCGAAAGTTCGACACGAATAAAAATTCAGACGTAGTTATTTTTCTTGGCATCAGGGTGCCTACCACAAAAATACCCTGCCCCCCTTTTTTCAAATACCCTGTCATAGGACAGTTTACTTAAATGACTATAAACTGCCAAATTGAGTAGGTAGGAAAAGGTACCAATTTTATTGGTACTCTGCATAGAGCGCTATAAAGGTTTCATACATTATCTCTACTATCCTGTAGAATGTATGTATGACCTATGGAAGCCATACTGGTGAATCAGAAGTTCAGACATCTGTACTTTTTTTAACATATTCGATACTAACACGATGGAAAAAAGTTTTGTGTAATGGAATTATAATCATTCTAACTGACACACTATAAAATTATAATCCTGTTGCCGGAACACAAGTTAGTACTCTATTTTAGTGGGTTTATTTCTACTCTATCATGTTTTGCTAATGGATTACTATATCCCGGGGGCATAACGATGCTTAGGTATCAGGTTTACTACCTGGTCAACTATGTTATTGATATTTATGACTAGGACTTTAAAAACATCCACGCACTACAAAATGTGCATTTTCTGATTTTGTTGAGTTTTGACTCTCGTCTAGAATCTGTTATACTTTACAAATTTTTACTGCTATTCGTAAAAAATGGTGTCATTTTTATCGCAATCTCAAAACATGACTTCTTTCCTAGATCAAAATGATTGTCCTACAGTGTGTTTGAGTTCAGGCACAGTGGAGATGTTGTCTAGTGGTTCACCCACCGATTTCGGATCCAGAGGTCCCGGGATCAGGGGGGTTCCAATATTTTGCTTGATTTGGTTGGTGGTAGGACTATGTAATTTTGTCGTCATAACAACAGTTCTAAAATTGTTGTGTTCCGGCATTTAGAGGTAAGATAGCCAGTTCCTCAGACTGTTGAGGATTCCGGGTGAAGTGCGCCTTCACCTTCAGCCTAATCTTAACTTGTCACTAGGTGAGATGAAGGCCAAGCGCTTCCCCGTCGTATAATTAAAAAAAATCACAAGTCTTCCACCGGCAAACTGTTTGAGTGATGTTTTTAATTTTCCATGAATTAAAGGTAAGCGCAAAAACATTGAATTATACGCTCTGCAAATACTTGGAAAATGCATCCAGCGTCTATGTATCCGCTGTGTTATGACCCCATAAGTCTTTAATAAGATTTATTAGGCTTACTCCATCGTAGACCTAATCTTTGTCTGTGCAAAATCCGAGGTCAAGAGCTGACCCATTCTAGAAAAAAGTTAACATGGTATAAGGTACTTACCAACACCAAAGCTAGAGTCCTTATCCTGCTTGCCAGCGATCACGAGGTCAGCGTTCTCCAGGATCCGGTACCGCAGGGAGCGGGTAGTCGCGAAGTTCCACAGTTTATCGGTGACTAGTTGTTGGGCCTGGTCTTCGACGGTGACGCCAGCTCTGGCAAGGGATTCTGGCTTAATCGGTAGTTCAGCGGCCATACCGTGGCTGGAATTGAGAACAAAGGATTTTGTCTATTATTCCTACTACGCTATTTGCTAGCTTAGTGCCATGCCTGTTATTGTTTCTCTGTGCGCTGAGTTGTCTTCCTTTGAGTGCATCCTTCCACTCTGGATACATAGAAGAAAATGTCAACGTAGTACACAAAAGAAAACGAAACAGGTATCATCAGGTGACATCTGGTAATGTATGTGCGTTTTTCTTTTAGTTTTTTGGGAATGTTCGCAACATCACAGACCTATTTAGAGATTTCCGGCTTTTTGGACATTTCCATTTGACATTCAGGCGCTTAGTTACCACACGTCATAAGGCCATGATTCTAGAATCATATCCCACACATCAAGAAACAGCTCATCGCCGAGCTGAACGGATGCTGTTCTCAGCATGTTTCGAGGTAGCTTACAGGCCATGTTTGGTTCACAGCGACATTTCCTACGACATGTATGAATTGCTCATGGTAACACAACATACTCATACACACAATCTACCACACGTACCTTTCATCGTAAATCATGACGTCATCGCTGAGCTGGACGGACGCGGTCCTCAGCATGCGGTCTACGTAGCCCACGAGCTCGTGTGCGATGCACGACGGCATCTCCCTTGACATGCATTTGTTGCTGAGGCCTCGTTTCAGATTTTCTTCTGCCTGAAATTTAAAAAATGCTTCAATTTAAACAATGTGCCACAGTTTGATGGTAATTGGCGGTTGGCCTTTAACCGTCAAGTTTAAGATTAAAGTATTTTAATAACCAATGTCTGAAGTAGAATTGCATAACAAGCCTCACATGACAAATATTTGTTTTGTGTTTGGGTGTTGAAATTAGTATTCTATCCGTAATCTAGTTCCCATATGACAAGCTTTGCTTCGTTTAGGACTAGATGGCGCTGTGTGAAATTAATGTCCTGTTATAATTATAACATTCACGGTGAGCAGGGGCAGTATTGTAAAAAAACACGCTGAAAGCCCTGCCATTCACGAGGGTCGTTTCCCATATTAGCAGAACAAAAGATTCGCAGCATTGTTTACAGCTGTGTATTTTAGCACTGTAATTTCTAGATCACCTTCCAAGCGGAAGCTATGGCAAAACCATAGCCATAGCCCGTGATCATCTGTGGACTGTAACAAACAGGGTTGTGATGGTTGAAATTGATACCAAGGGTGTACGTAAGTACTTTGCAAAGATACTAACGTACTTTTGAAGATTAAGTACGCCAAAAGGTATAAATTTAATACTTGGTTCAAAAGGCCTTAAAACCAACAGTTAGATAGTCCCACTGGTGGGAAATTTATGCTTTTATCGCCGATCGAAGCTCAGTCGGTCGTAAAGCCCAGAATACAACATTATGTTGGCGTTAGTGCCAAACACCGCCATTTCTGCTGTTTAATCTGTAATTACGGAGGCTTCATGAATTTTTATGGTTATGTTTTAACTAATTTAAAGTCTGGTTGTATTTATAATATCAATATGCCTATGTTGCTTTGATTACACAGCTTTGGTAAAGTTCAGGGGAATTCCAACATTTTTTTTCTTAATTTTTTTTTATTAGGATGCATTACTAAATACTTCC
The DNA here is from genome assembly GCA_951394065.1 of Venusia cambrica. Classification (NCBI taxonomy): domain Eukaryota; kingdom Metazoa; phylum Arthropoda; class Insecta; order Lepidoptera; family Geometridae; genus Venusia; species Venusia cambrica. The sequence continues at coordinate 3,112,158 of OX596040.1, read as the reverse complement.
CAATTGCATTACGATATATCCAATTGGTAGGTTAATGAGTAATTCTAAACTAACCTGGATTTATACATCGAGTTATAACTAAGAATGTGTCTGTTTGCACTTTTCTTACTGTCTCTATCTAAGGTTATTTACTTTGTTCGTGTGTTTTTTAAGTAGCACTAGCACAAACAATACATTATTATATTATTTAAATTACACTAACTCAAAAGGTTTAGTTCTTTTGAGTCTTCCCGTAAACTATGCTCCATCATTATCACCGACAGTTAATGAGTGTTTATAGCACCTTATAAACATAAATGCTGTATCGAACGCAAGTTGCAGTACAATAAATGATGCGGTGTCATACGTGAGTAAAATTGATGCCATGCGTGGAGACGTATGCGTACGTAGGTACATAGCACGGCGTTATGATTTGTAATGTAAATATATTACTAGGATGAAGACTGATATAAAAACATTGATATTATAAATACCAACAGGATTTTTCATTTAGCATTAATATAAAAATAAAAATATTTTATTTTGGACAAGTATTTTATTAGGAATACAATAAAAAAAACGATAGGAGATGACCAATCAATGTGAGTTTGATCACTCCGAACAAAACATTTCCATATCGGACTGGTGAACCTATCCGATATGACTTAAACAGTAAATATAATTTCTGTAAGTAGATAATTGAACGATATATTGGCGATATCTTTACATCAAATGTATGTTTTTGATACTCCTATCAACTAGAAAAACTATTAGAATTATTATATTTTTACTTTGATGATTATTTACATTTAAACAAAAGATTGGCTTTATTTTGCTAAACTAAATAAATATTAAAAAAATGGTTATACATGTTTTTTTCAGATGTTAATCTGAAAAAAAAGGTGTAATAAATATTATTAATACGTTATCCACTCACTATTACCAAATTTAAATAACTCTAAAATCCACTTGCTATGATACTAACTACGTTGAAGTTCTTTTAAGGGACTCAAGCCGCAGGTTGCATCGCATCGAATCGCATCGCATTAGCATCGCATTAGCATCGCACTACTCAAGTAGGACGCTGTGTTAACACAGTAAAGGTGGGTGTCAGTGTCACACACTGCACTAGTTACACTTTCCAGTTTAATTGATACCTGGGTAATGGTATACGTGTGCAGGCTTTCTAGATAAGGTTTCTAGATGCACTTTTCTCAAAGGTTTGTGTCCGTTTAGAATCCAAAAGTAACTAACGACAAGTAAAGTAAATTTACAGTGGAATTTGTATTTTGTCTGCACATCCCGAACCAGAGTCCTAGAGACTTGAAATGCACATGGTAGCTTCCTTTGGTAGTGTGTAACGACGTCCTGGGAGTTTCCCAAGCCTATGACAAAAATAAAACATACTATGTTTTTTACTTGTAATTGGTAGCATTTCATACACGGTCTATGAAAAAAATCAGTTCAAGTAATCGTATTTCAAATTTATTAAAATAAAAATAATTTTATTTTTGTTCAAACAAAATGTTTGACTTTTCCTACTGTTTGTGTCATGTCAAGTCAGTTGATTCGAAGAAATGAAAAAAAAATGGCAAGGTGATCGCGACTTGAAAATCGACTCCTTCAAATCAGCCTGTGGTTATCGTAAAAGCCAAATTAGGAGTATCCGAGTGGTCTACCCTGGGCACCAGAATCACTGGCTTTTGTTAGCGATTACAACTGATTGAGACTGGTGGTAGGATATGTAAAGGTTCACCTGGCTAGCTACCAACATCCTGCCGAAATCCGGAGCCAAACGGTTTGCCGTGTTCCGTCGGTGCACGGGAGAGACAGTGTCTTGTGGTAAAACCCGCTGCACCGGTCAAGTAGAGGTCAAGAGATAAACCATACTCAAAAACATAAGGCAAACATGCGATGGTTTTATAAGTACCTATCCTAGTTCCATAGTCAATGGATTGATGAAAACAATTGTCTGCACAAATCGGGACGGGTCGGCTAATAAAGATCCATTTTGCAGATAGTTTCACGCTCTTTGCATCTGTTGGCAGAACAAATCAACCGTGCATTACAACCGCTATGTGCAACGAAACGCAATTAAAATGAAACGCTAACTTTCTTGATGACTGCTAAGCTGGTAATTTATCACGAGGTGTTTTTATGACACACAAGCATCAATTTTACTTTTTTGTATGTGTCTTTCGTCTAAGATATTGTTTTTTATTTTTCGTGTAGCTTTGTTACAACTGGTGTCGGACTTTACGAGCCGCCCTCGTATTTAAAGTGGCTTCTAGGCGAGCCTAATAAGAGAGAAGGCGCTATGCATACTCGCACGTAGTGAACGAAACAGATAAGCAGGATTCCATTGCAAAAACATAGTTTCTGTTACTACGTGATAGCTAAGATAATGACTGAAAATGTATATAATACACAACAAATACCTACTCAAATGTATCTCGCCATTTCAGAAATAGATTGTTTGTCTGTGAGAGAAATTGTTTTTTTTTTGTTTAAAGAGAAAATATTATCCTATCAAGTATCTGAAAACCCAAATGCAATAATACCAAAGCTCGATAAACCCCAAAAATTTGTATTACAAGCATCGAGAATCATCGGTGGTTTCAAGCCCTGTTTTACATAGTTTAGCCTCTTAATCGACCACTACTGGGTAGTAATCGGGGCCGACGTATTAACGTGCTCTCCGAAGTTATTGATAAATGCTATTATAATTTGAACGACTTCTTTAGTGATAATTACACTTTCTGAATTTAATTATCATTTTATTTTTTTACCGCTATACATTAATAAGGCTTGTATTTGTTCAAAGCGTCAGTTCGCTTTCACTATTATTGCTATGGCCAAATAAGGTTATTATGTATAACTTTTTCCAATCATAAGACCATTGTACCTCTACATAATTAATGCAATAAATGACTATGACGTATAAAATCATGTGATACAAGCCAGCAATGTCCAAACCATACTAGAAACACACATCACCTACTTAATTTTTTTCCGTTTTTTCAATTTTTTATTTTTGCATTGGTTTCTTTTGACGATTTTATGTTTATTGATTATTTAAGTTTTTCTTTTGTGTAAATTTCGTATGTTTTATAAATATCGTGTGCCCAAATAGTGAATGATTGGAACTCTGATTCTGATCACAAATATACGTTTGATCACACCCGGGAGACTCAGGACCTACGAATCGAAGAGGCACACATACACCACGACCACGGATGCTCTAGTCGCTTTGTTAATTTAATTATAGAATATAAGAAATCATCTATCGCTTTGTCATCTGTAATCTAATTTTTCAATAAGAGTAAAGTTCCTTATAAATGGGTTTACCGGGGAAAGTACTACTAATATATAAATTTCGGCCGTCAAGCAGTATTGCTATGTTTTGGTACAAAAATCACGATATATTTTTTCTCTTCTTTAATTTTCTTCCTGTTTTCGGGTGCTTGGTGACCGGTGGTAGCAAATTTTATTTGAAGAAAAAGCGAGCAGTTATCGCGTATTTTCACAATTATTTATCAATCTATGTCATATACGTGATAAATAAATAGCCATATAATATATGTAGTCTGTTTGCAGTCTAATAAGGTTAAAAGACACTAGAAAATATTTTTCGTAGAGAGTAGAAATCTGATGATTGTAAAAATATTGTTTTGTGGTAGCATAAAACCGCACATTCAGTAAAAGATTTTATTCGAATATTCCATTAAAAACAGTGGAACTCTCGCAAAAATATTTATCATCGGTTGATGAAATGCTGTTAGTTTAGTCTAGTACCTGTATTCAGTTTACAACGTGAAAATGATTTGTGTTATATATTTTTTTAACTTTAAAAGTTCATGGCCGACAATTGTAAACTAAAAATATTATCATATAAAATCAAGTGTTATCTGTGTCATTAACTGAATACCAACTAACAGTAAAATTTTAAAGCATAGGTAATTAAGTCTCTATTCACTATTATCATGAAATTTCCAGAAAAAAAAACGCTTGTTTTAGTCATTATGTTACCGAAGCGCCGAGAATTTACATGGAATTAAAAAAAACTACCTTTGTAAGCTAATGTGACCTAAGCACCATGAACCTAAATATGCATGGAACTCCCAGTAAATATACCCTTGTAAGCCATAATATGAACTAAGCACCCTGAATATAAAACTAAACCACTTCCGTGGTCTAGTGGTTTGCCCACTGATGTTTGATCCTGAGGTCCCGGGGTCAATCCCCAGGGGGAGAACAATATTGTGCTTGGTTTGGCTGGTGGTAGGACTTGGTTTAAGTCCGCCTGGCTGGGTACCACCATCTTACCTAATTCTGTCGCCTTAACGACAATTCTAAAACTGTTGTGTTCCGGCATTCAGAGGTAAGATATTAAGTTCCTCAGTTTATTAAGGATTCCGAGTGAAGTGCGCTTCTACCTTCAGCCTTATCGTAATTTGAAAAACCAGGTGGGTTGAAGGTCAAACATAGCCACGTCGTACAAAAAAAAACTCTGGATTCGAACTCTGCAAGGAAGAATTTAATACTATGTTTTATTGACTGTCTTATTGCTAGAAGTGATAACTTCTAAGTAAACTCAGCGTGAACGGAACTGAAGGAACGTAGAAGAACATACAAATAATACATAAAAATACCAATAGCCACAGTTTGAGATTTCAATTCTTCACAGAGCTAAGTAAGCGGAACAGATTACATAAAATTATTGGTTTGTATGTTGAGAAGGCTCTACCATCAGATCAGCTCGCTGTCAACTATTATCGCGGGAACCAGAACTTGACATGTACTTGCACAGCAGAAAGTTTATCGAAAAATTGACTTGTACAAACATACTACATGACCTTTATTAGGGTTTCGTGCAAAACAGGTGCTTAAGAGTCCCTCAAAAATCAAAATAAAAATTAAAATCGCCAATTTTGACCTATATGTAGGTTGAAATATTTGCCTTATCTACTTACTTGTTACCAGGTGAGATGAAGGTCAAGTGCTTACCCGTCGTACAATAAAATAAAAAAAAAATTGAATAGTATATCGAAATGAATTTTTTTATTTCGTATTTCGGATGAAATATCTTTCATTTAGTATGGTGGAGCTGATCTAATGATGGAGCCAGGAGATGGATAGTGGAACTTTTCAGTTGCTACAATACTTCTCCTCAAGCTTGGGCTCATAATGAATTGTTTTGATGAGTCCTTTTGACATTTGCTTCTTGATAAAGCTCACGAAGCTTTGTCAAGTTCACGTATGACAAAAGTAAACATTAAGACATTTACAAATGTCAAATCAAACGAAATAGTGCGAAAAACGTAGCGTGTTTTTTTATTTTTTGAAACTACATATCATTAGGATCATTTTAAAATGTCAAATCTATCGTCTGGAATCGCGACCACGGGGGGTACCACAACCTCTTACAGCAGTCTTGTTTTGATATTACTTTACTTTTGTCACTATCTGTCAAGTATAGAAAAAAACGAAACAAAAGTAATGTAAGATCAAAACGAAAATGCTATAAGACGTTGCGGTTAAGCCCTGGTAGCCTAATTGCGTAACTTGGAATCCATTATGAACGACTTCAAGTCGATTACCAGTGGTAAAACCCTGTCAGAATTTGTCTAAAATAAAGTCGAAATATAACATTATTAAGTCCATTTAAATCGTGGGAATTATACGATAGAAATGCCGTATAGAAATGACGGAAAATAAATATAGAGATTAAACAAGATTGAAAAATAAGTTTTGGGCTTGCTAGCCGTTACAAGTTTACCCAAAATATCCAAGTTAGGCAAACTGGATCAAGATCGCAGTGATGATATCAAAGCTTTTCTAGTATTTGAATAAATAAATGTTATATAAATATTACAGGACATACATTTAACGTAAGACGTAAGATGCCACAAAATTAAAAGGACTTTAACACCAAGAATCGAGGGCACAGCCCACTTACGCCAACTGCTGCACAACGCCACAAATGGTGACCTGAGCTGTCTACATCCATCGACTCCCGTGACAGACACAATGTCGCCAGTCTATCAAGTGGGGTTCTTTCCACACTCCATTTAATTGTGACCGGTAACCTATACTCTCAATTTGTTAGCGGTTGTACAAGCTCCCTTGCTAATTCTGATTATCTTAAATACTTCACACTATCGTGCTGCGATCTCCGTACTATAGCGTGGTGATAGCAAATGCCTCTATTTTCCTTGGATTCAATTGAGTCCCATGTCCAACATTGGACTGACAACTGGTGGACATCCAGTGATCGATTTTCAGCATAATTCCAAATGAACTTTAAAAATGCCAAATATTACAATCCACCTTGCTTATAAGTCGAAGTTTTCTAATCCCGTATTATTATTTAAGAGATGTTTTTTTTTAATTCACAACCGTTCCAAATAATCGAGATGGGCTCTCGGATAAACTTAAAAAACTCAATTTCCTAAGTTCGCAAGTTTTTGATTCACTTGACTCTATTTGCAGTTTGAAATGAACTTTATGAGCGTAAACTTATGGATTTAAATTCTTACAATAACATCAATCATGTATATTGTGAAGCTTGCCTACAAACATAATACAACATAGTAAACATTCTTTATTCAATAAAAAGTACAAGGAATCAGTCAGATTACCTAAGGACCGTTACAAACGGCCTATAGGTAACTCAACTGTTCCAGACCAGTACCAGACGGAAGCGTGCCCAAGACACTGGCTGCATTGCCACGCTGAATAGCTATGCTAATTCGCTGGCCTAAATAAGAGCCAGCCCTTGGGTCACGTAAAACATTTAATCTGTCTATTTACTATTGCACATTTTCCAAAAGTCAAGGGCTTTGCTATAATCACCATGATTGACCATTTTTTTTTCTATTGTACGACGGGGAAGCGCTTGGCTTTTATTTCAGTTGGTTTCAAGTTATGATAAGCCGAAGGTGGCAGCACTTCACCCCGAATCCACAACATTTATTGTTGTTATGGCGACAAACTTAGGTAAGACGGTGGTAGCTATGTAGCTGGGCGGACAAAGTCCTACCATCAACCAAACCATGCACAGTATTGTACCCACCGGGGATCGAACCCTGGACCTCTGTATCTGAATTTTGCATGAAAATATGAATGGAAGATTTATTATGATCATTTTCAATCGCCTGTTCACAATCGCGATTAAATCTCTAGGAGAAAACCCAGAAAGTCGGGCTAAAAAAAGCTAATCTATATTATTTGGAATAGTGAAGTGACACTAAGCGATACGGGCAGATAAACTTATTTTTTTTTTATTGTACGACGGGGAAGCGCTTGGCCTTCATCTCACCTGGTTACAAGTTGAGATAAGGCCGAAGGTGGAGGCGCACTTCACCCGGAATCCTAAACAAACTGAGTAACTGGCTATCTTACCCCTAAATGCCGGAATACAACAATTTTAAAATTGTTAATATGGCGACAGAATTAGGTAAGATGGTAACTAGCCAGACGGACTTAAACAAAGTCCTACCACTAACCAAACCAAGCACAAGACATTGTAATCCCCATGGGATCGAACCCGGGACCTCTGAATCTGAAATCGGTGGGTTGAACCACTAGACCACAGATTCGGATAAAAACTCCGCCGCTACGGCGTGAATCGTTCCAGCGCAGTATTTCCGAAACTACTTAAGGTTTCTGGTGAAATATTATTGGAAAACTGTCAGAAGATTAAACTTTAATACCGGTGGAAGTGTAAGGTTCGTTCCGATGAATAATTTATCGATATTATAAGGTTGTTGGTAAGTCAGGAATTTTAAATAATCATTTCTTTTGCACCCCTACAAAAAGAAGCTACTCTAAGATCATGAAATCTATAGGACCTCTGGATTGCGCTGTTAGTTGACTGTCAGACAGTCAGTCAGACTATCAGCAATGATAATATTAAATAATTATATTACTGTAATATATTACTAGCTGCTTGCAAATTTCGAGAATGTGATAATTATCGCAAAACATTCCATCTTAGAGGAGGCTCTGTCCAAAATGGACGGACATTAGTGATATGTAAAAAATTTGCAGAATCTGAGATATTAATAACATAATTATGTAAGTATAAAGGTTCTAAGTTTAATATGACGTTACAGTTACTCGAAATATATGCTACATTTATATTTTTAACATATTTCAACGAAGTCATATGGTACTAATATACCTAATAAAGATTCATTGAGAAGAACAAACAGTACCGAAGCACGAAATTACACAATCACATTCCAAATTATTGACCATTTATATGTTCCAGCATATAAAAAAAGAGGAAAAAACTTGACTTAAGAGAATAAAAACATAATTTTAAATTTAGTCTTGTCATTTGAGAGAAAATACAAAATCAATAAGACTAAATAGTAAGATACCACTGCTGAAACGGTGACATGTCAAACATTTTTTAAATATCACCTTGTTGCATATAGATATCCACTTAACTGTCTACAAACCGATATAATAAAATAAGTCAAATGAGTAAAAAAAAAGTCAGTTAGACTTTAATTCAAATGCACACATTCAATAGCCACCAACACTCTTAATTAAAAAAAATCGTTCGAAATTCAAATAACTCACCTCATTTTCGATTCCACTGCACCTCACGATACCGAAAAGCAGGATCGATAACAAAACCGCGCTATTCATTTTATCGATATTTTTCACAACACAATAATTTTAGAATAACTAACGATGTGCTTCACTTTTTCGATTTTTTAATTGATAGCAGTCTATATAACTGCTGTCTGTTTGTCAGGCAAATGCAGAAATGTATCATGTTTTACTGTTATATATGACAACGGTTGAATGCACACGCAGTGGGGTAGCCGACAACATAGAAACATAGAAACGTTTTGTTGGCTGCTCGTTTGTTTATATTTACTTATAAATTTAATTATCTTTCCAGTGAAGGCAAACAAGCCGATCATATTTTTCGTTTGACAGTTTGTGACACACATTTCTCATATTATGCCTGGGGCCTAACCACAACGCGTTATAGCGTTTTGATATGACATTAATTTTGTCTCGTTCTTTCTACACTGGATAGATAGTGACTAAAGTAAAGTAATATCAAAACAAGAATGCTCTAAAAGGTCATGGTACCCCCCCTGGAATGGAAAGTACTTATAAACTCTTATCCTAGCAACACGGAAACTCCCGACACATCAATGCAATAAAACTCGGAATCTTGTTTAACTTTGACATTTCCTACAAATCGCAGCGAAACAATTTTGAATTCTATAAATGGGACACTATAATACTCGTAGAATTTTAAGCTATGACAGAATTTAAGTTGAAATCAAATTGTGATCTTTACCAGTGTTTAAGGATACGCATGCATAATATTTTGAGAGGTAGGGCATACTTAGAATCCTATTTTGCCATACCTCTCAAAATTAGGTTTAGGCTACTCACTATTTGAGCCTGTCTGGGGAAGTACCTTATAGAATATTGCAGCCAAATAGATCTATGTGTATCTAATATATAATGCTATGAACCTACAGTGAGTATAGCTCTATAAATAAATAGACTCACGACTTTTTCCCCTTCAAGGATTTGCCTCTGAACACTACTCAGAGCGTGGATATTATGAGGATCACCTACTAGAGGGTAATCGAAGGCACGTCCAAACTTATGTTCGGCCCATGCCCACGTTTTGCAAGTAGCTAGTATTCAATACGTGACAGGTTGCAAGCCTATGACACATGTCATTCGGACTCTTGGTCCTAGGGATATGCCGGTTTCCTCACGATGTGACCATCACCGTCAGAGCAAGTGCATGTGTCAAATGCGCTCATAAACTTCCGAAAAACCGAAAAGTCCATTGGTGTACGACTGCATTTGAACTCACAACCTCCGGATTGGAAGGCGGGTCCAAACATCTCCTTTAAAAGGGAAAATAATATATAAGAAAAAGCGTAAAAGCAATGAAACTATGAACAAAATATTAGCCATTTCTCGAGAACGAGTTGGTGAAACCCCTAGTCTTCACACTCGTGACATCGCTAACTTAGATAAATGCCTTCAAGAAGAGAGTTAATAGGCATCTTCTGGGTAGGCTCACTACATCTTAGATCTCACTCTTGCCTGCGCAAGTTACGTGGTCAAGAGCCGACCTACTTTAAAAAAAAAACGAATTAATCCGACCGAGACAAATTCATATATTAAAATGGAATTCTCGATGTCTCGCGTGAAATTCATATTCCTTCTATTAGATTAATTCTGACTTGATCTAAAACGTTTTATTCAACGCCATTTCATACATCGAATTCTTCTTATCTATCTTTCTGTGATTTATTGTTTCATTTTTCGTGGAAGCATTCAGGTGGTGAAAATTTTGCAGAAGAAATGAAACATTCAGCATTCATTTTTAATATCTTTGGTTTTTATATTTACCAATACATTTTTGCCAAGAAATTCATAAGAACTCCTTTGTTAGCAGCGCCTGCTTTCTGTACACAAGAATAAAAGTATCGTCCATGTTTCAGTCTCTACTCTCTACTGTTCACCGACTTCCCAAATAGAGTTCCCCCAATATTCTAATTGGTTTGTTTTTTTTGTTTTGTTTTGGTGATAGTCAAGCGTTTGACTACCAGCTTACATGTAAAACAAGTAAAGATGTGGCCTAAGATGAAGCACGCTTGCCTAAAAGGAACCTATTTACTCTGGATTTACTTTTTACTCCAAGATTGTACTCGTGCGGAAAACCAGACGAAGGCAAGTTGGTTGGCATTTGGAGGTAAGATTCCTAAGACTGTTGAGGATTCCGGTTGCAGTGTACTTCCACCTCCGGGATTATCATAACTTAAAACCAGGTGAGATGAAGGCCAAGCGCTTCAACGCCGCAGATACTCAATTTGACTGAATAGTTTTTTTGTGTTATGCTTTTTTTTTTAATAATGTTTGAAAGCGTTTTGTGTTTGAACTACGAGTGATAATGGTTCTGAATGAAAAACAAACTTACTACAGTTAAAAGCGTAAAAAAATTGTGTTCCTAGTATAACTGAACCATGTATCGACCGTTCAAATGCAGCCGTGGATGTCGTAAAAGTTGACTCAAGCATTGCACCAGAGAAGCAGCTGCTTTGTTCTGTTTATTATCTATCTGCGAACACCGATTTAACTTCCAAGGTGGTGATAATGTCAAGACCCTCCAGTTAAAGAGGCTCTATTTAAAAGTGGACATTTTTTAGCTATTGATGAGAAATAAAGCTTCATTTACGTCTTATAACCAGCCCTTTTAATATGAGGACTAAATGGTATAGGGTCTTTTTGCGCTAAGAATGTTTTTATTGGCTATTTTGCTAACAGGGTTATTTTGCTACGATCCCCTACTCCACCAGAGCTATCTCAAGGCCGCATGCGATAGCTATTAAAATCTAGATCTAGTGCTCTTCGCCCCTATGTTATCTCATATTTGCGGCCATGGTGAAATCTATTACTTCACATTACCGTTTTAATTTTGATCATTGTTCTAAAGAGCTGCATGGCCAAGTGGATATCGGCTTGCCTTCAGCAATCCGATCAGGTGGTTATGGGTACAAATCCAGACGTGCATCAATGGACTTAATGTTGCATTTGAGAAATGCACATGCTCTGACGCTGAAGGTCATCGTGAGGAAACCGGCATGTCCCTAGGACTATAAACCGAATGGACTTTTCTATTTATCTACTTATCAGTGGTTTCACCTAGATCATCATTCTGTGTGCCAAGCTGGGTGATTCATACAAATGTAGCATTTATAATGGTGTTATGTCCGTTAAATCACTTGAATAGTCCGATAATTCAGTTGTTAAGCCTTAAAATCGCTTGAATTTAAGGCTTAACAACTGAATTATTTTTGCTGTGGCAGCCGCGGCTTAGGAACTGACCCCTCCATCTCAGCCCATGAATGTCGTTAAAACCGTCTTAGGATCTCACCAGAAAAAAGGCAGCAGCTTCCTTCTGTGTATTATCTACACCTGTGTTTTACTGTGATCACCAATCCACCAGCTAAGAATGGTGATTATGACAAAACCCTCCAACTTTAGATGAAGCTCTGTCTAACTACGAAAACATAAGATACTAAATTGATTAATAATTAAATTACTGTAATACTTTACACTTAACATCATTTATGTGGGATTTATGGGTAAAGGCCTCCTCCAATATTTGCCTGATTGCGAGGTTTTGGGCAAGTCGTGTCCATGTAGTCCGAATATACCCATGATAATTATCATCAGGAGGTCGAAGCATTTAGTTACGTTTATATAAGATTAGTTTATCATCAAATTGTTATAAGACTCTATGGGTTATTATCTCTCAATGATCTTTGAACCGAAAGGTAGGTTGGCATAATTATGTAATATGAATATCGTATGTAAATTAGGTAGGTATAGTTATCTAACCGAAAATGTAGAGCCTTCCCACATTTCATAGCGTTTATTCAGCGTAAATATTTACTATGTAGATAGTAATCTCACATATTAGTATCAACATTAAACCCAGATCTAGGCAACCTTTTCTTCATACTTTCGCCCTACAGGTTTACGCTAATAATACATACCTACTATTATAACCCCGTTGTCAGGATGTGTCGTTTATTCAATACTTTGTCTATAGATCATCATGATTCTTTGGATATCTTTGCTTGTAGTCTTTCTAAATTTAAAAGTAGCTTTAGCCACTCTCACAGCATAGTGTGCTGGAGAATAATTATTTTGTAATTGTCGTATAGATTTAGTTTAATGGATAAGAGTAATTTTGATTATGCCTTTCTTGTATTCTTTTTAAATTTATATATTTTTCTTACATGTATTTAGTTACTCGTTAGTTTTATTGATATACTATTTCGCAAATGCTGCTTATTTTTTGGATCACGTTGTGTTTTGAAACACGATCTAGCTCATAATTATTGTTGTATTCCATAGTTTTATGTATCGATTGTGTTTTGTTTTGTATACTGTAGCGAGTCAGGGTTCGTAAATTCGGTTAATAACTATGGATATAAGTAGCAAGTAGATATTTACGTTATCAAACTGAGCAAAGGTTGGTCAAGGAATAGTAAATCCTTATTCTTGATAAATAAAACAAAGTGAGTTTTGAAAACGGAATTCGAGGATAGTTTTGGATTTCCTGGTAGAAAGTCATGTTTTGAGGAAATTGATATTTAAATCACAATTTTACCAATATTCCTCTTGGAATACGGGTATTGGTGTCTGGGAAGCATCTGTAAAAGGAGTACTTAAAGGAGTTTTGTTCGTGAAGATTTCTAGGTTCCATGTCTAAACCCAGCTACAATTTGGAATCTCGAAGAAGTGAGAAACGAAAGGAAGTACATTTTGGAAACCTTTAGGACAGACTCCCTGGAGGCGGTCAGACAGTATAGTCTAGTTCAGTCTAGTATCTTTGAGAAGTATTACCATTGAATCTCGAGTAGGTAGTTACACTTACTCGTAAAAGTTAAGTACTTACTGTAGATAGGTATTACCAGATCGTGATCCCGGATTTTTAAGCAAGTATTGTATTTTAGGACAAATTACGCTGGATTTATACATGACCACATATTTTTATATGACATATTTTTGAAAACCCGGAGGGCACCGGCTCCCCACGAACCCAAGGTCTCCACCCCAAAAGGCTCAAATAGGTAAGCTCTGTCCAGACCACTATATTTGCGCCTTTTGTGATCCTCGGCCGAATCAGCCGCCGCACCAGCCCTAACTGATGTCCCAGGCATATTATTTATATCTAGAAGATTATCAAATAAAATAATTGCACGCTTCCGTCAGCTGGCAAGCCATTGACACTAACTAAAGCAGAATCACAAATGCGCCAACGCATGAATTATTTACATTACATTTCAACGGGGAAAATATGAAAAAAAGTACTTTCAAGAAACATTACTCTTATAAATAACATGATGGAAAGTAACACGATACGTTTAACACGCGAACGAAATACCAACAAGGTAATTAACTCAATATGTATGAGAATTTGTATGAATGATGAAAAAGTATTCGAAAACTATCGGCGCACTACGATGTCATCCTCAGAGATAGATAGACGCATTTATACTTTTTAAGTTAAAACAGTCTTTACGTTAAACAAGGACTTTATGACTCAAGTTGACAGGCGCAGTACAGTGCCGTGTAAGGCATTGTTTCAGGCAAGAGATGCACTTAACATCAGGTGGGCTACTTTCTTGTCCTGTCTCCTAGTTGTATAAAAAATACAAGACTGCATAACTTCTAGCGTATTTTTATCTAAAGAGTGGACCAAACCTGTACCCTAAAAGTACACTAACTATTGAAGATGGAAATATAAATTCGAAGGAAACCATCATTTATTTTACAAAAATAAAAATAGCTGCCTTTGAAGATTGTCATAAAGTCACTTGTTAGGTCCGGAAATCGAACCCGATTACGTAGAAAATAAACTTTCTGTATTTTTATAAAACCAATCACAAGGATACAAATCTCTTTAAAAAACATATCATCTTTATTTATTTTCTACATTTGGCGGTGGATCCCGACTCTAACAAGTGACTTAAAAATATCTTTCAATTTTGATTCATATTTTCATTTAATTTATAATTTATTAATTAATAAATAAAGAAATATTTCCTCTGAGTAAAGTTTGTTAGCTTCAATATTTAGCGTGCTTTCCCTCGCAGGGCATTGGTTTCCATTTTGTATATAATATGATGACTATTCTTGATAGAAATCAAGAATAGTCAAGAAGTCAAGACTTGTCTAGAACTAAGCCAGAGCAAGAATGAGGTCCCAGAGCAAGGGGAGGAGGACTATGATGGGGCAAGGTCTTCTAAAAGGAACTGGCTCCCCTGTGTCTCCACGGCAAACCATTTGACGTTGGACCTCGGCAGGAGGGTGATCACTAGCCAGGTGGATCTTTACAGGTCCTACCAGTGTTGTGATCATATCCTAGCCGTAACCGCTAGCAAAAAAAAAAGCCAGCGAACCTCTAGGTGGTAGATCACACCTAAAGTACAGGTGCCTACTTCATTTCTGAAGATCGCGATCTCCCGTTACTCCTTTTCCAGAGCTCCTTTTATGGACGCCTGTCTCCAGTGAATCCGATTTGTAGCCATCTGCACCGTGTTGAAAAGTGACGTATCCTTTGGTATAGGTACATTTTTATCTGTCAGACCATCTGTATGATTTCGGTAATTAACATTTTTATTTCCGTACTTTTTTTGAAAAATACGTCACGTTGTATTCAATTATGTTGGTTAGTCTACTTCACACTATGTCTTTGCTGAGAGAGTATAATAGAAGATAATGTTTCTCTCGGAAATTCCAAGAAGCCGTCTTCTGATGCCAACAGCTAGAAGGTTAATACCCAAAATTAATTTCAAGAAAATACCACATGCAAACGAAGCAAAACGAGAGTGAAAAAATATTCCACAAACAGAAACATGTTTTTCGTAAGCTGCCAGTTATGATAAATTCAAGAGAAAATTGTACATGTAACAAAAATACTTGTTCTAAAAAATAATTTCAGAAGGCTAGATCTGTGTCAGTGCGTCTTCTTTGTGATCTGTTTTTTTTATACGACGGGGCAGCGCTTGGCCTTCATCTCACCTGGTTTCAAGTTATGATAAGGTAGGAAGTAGAATCGCGCTCTTCATCCGGAATTTCAATAGTCTGGGAAACTTGTCTTACCTCTAAATGCCGGAGCACAACAATTTTGAACTTAACCTAAGTCAGATGGTGGTAGCTAGCCAACTAGCCGGACTTAAACAAAGTCCTACCACTAACCAAACCAATCACAATACCTGATGAATGATGACACCGGTAGGCAAACAAAAAGTCCACGTGTGCCTTTATACGTCCACTGCTGAACATAGGAATCCTTGCGAAAGGTACAAGTCATCTGTCAAAGCAGAGTAAGATCTTATGAATATCCGTTTCGCAACTTTTACTCTCTTTAGCAGTTATCGGTTCTGCAAAATGTGTGGCCTGCCTCTGCCATTTGGTAATCATGAGAGCTATGACGGACATTCAGGTACTAATACATCAACATAATCTAAGCTAGTTTTCAAACATCATCATCGCAGTCATGTGATTCAACTAGCAGCTAATGAGCCTCGTACAATGACCACCGAGTTACTTGGATGAATGCGGCCAACAATGGCCGCTACAATGCGCCTGCTCTATAGAAAAAGCTTTTACCGCCTAGTTGGCGAGCTGTGCACACTGCTCAAGAGTTTGAACACTAATGTATGTAAGTAGCGTACTTTATTATTATTAGTCCCACAAAGGCCATCATCAAAAAAAAATACCAGCCCCTATTTCTTGCCTCTCTCCTAGTGTGCTGGTCGCGATTCCGGACAGGCGGTAGATTTGATGTTTCAAAATGATTCAAAGAGAGTCTATGATACGTGAAATGGATAAGCTTCAGCGTTCATATCTTCCACAATACTGTAGCATTTATTTTGAAATTAATATATGTTATAGTTCAGTATTGATGCTACGCTAAAGTTTAAAAAATACGATTTCGTAAAATTTTATCAATAGAAAAAATAAACAAAATTGACTCTTATTTGTACCAAAAATGATCGCCATTCAATAAATACACAAAAATTACAACTTGTGTAGACAGATATATAAATATTATAAGCACAACAACAGAGATGAAATTAAATTTGGCATCGCCATTACTATCTCTGGATATCCTGCAAAATGAAATCGTTTGATAGCTAAGTTTTTTTTTTTATCGAACGACGGGGAAGCGCTTGGCCTTCAATCTCACCTGGTAACAAGTTAAGATAAGGCCGAAGGTGGAGGCGCATTTCACCCGGAATCCTCAACAAACTGAGGAGCTGGCTATCTTACCTCTGAATGCCGGAACACAACAATTTTAGAATTGTTATTATGGCGACAGAATTAGGTAAGATGGTGGCCAGGCGGACTTCAACCAAGTCCTACCACCAACCAAACCAAGCACAATATATTGTACTCCCCATGGGTATCGAACCCGGGACCTCTGGATCTGAAATCGGTGGGTTGAACCACTAGACCACAGAGGCGGTAAAAAAAAAAGTTTTTGCTCGTCATTCTCTTCTGCAATGTGTCTCGCCACGTTTATTATTCACGTTCATGAAACATCAACTTTGGATATTTTCAATGGAAAATGGAACATCGTGGTCGCGTACCAAACTGAATAAAGTCTTCGTTTCTTTAGAATTCCGTAGAAGTGGAGATATAAAAAGTGGGTGACAGAGACACGAATGAAATAACAAAATTGAAGATAAACATGTTTACTAGACCAGTTTTCGTAGAAAATAAAACAATTCTGACAATCTGGGTGAGTTGTGACACAGCCTCATCATCAACATTCCAGCCCACATACGTCCACTGCAAAATAGGCCTCCCCCAATCGAAGCCACAAATAGAAATTTGAACCACCTCCATCCATCGACTTCCCGCAACAGCCACAATGTCATCGGTCCATCGAGTGGGGGTCTTCCCACACTCCGTTTCACGTTTAATCGTGGTCGCCATGCGAGAACCTAAGCTGCCCAGCGGTTTTCAGTTCCGCGAGCTATGTGGCCTGTCCACTGACACTTCAGCTTGCTAATTCTGAGAGCTATGTCAGCAACTTTGCACATCCTATTGAAACTTAAACTTTCTGATACTTTTGGCCAATGGTAATGGGGCCTAATATTTATTATCCAGGCATTTAAAAAACCGTCCCAAGACTTATAGATGCCGCTGGTGACGAGTGCTGACTCATTTCTCGTTCAGAGAATATCTTCGGCTATTGAACTTGGAAATAAAACCTTTGCTCTCTTAACCGCAAGAAATACATTCTTGTATTTTTAGTATTTAATCTAGTCTGTTGTTATTCATATTCGTGTATCTGTAGGCGTTTTCCACATCATGTTTAGCTTTAGGTAAGTAAAAATACGTTATATTTCTGTGCGACGGGGAAGCGTTTTGCCTTCTCACCTGGCTTCAAGTTATGAAAAGTCCGAAGGTGAAAGCGCACTGAACCCGGAAATCTCGATAGTCTGAGGAACTGATTATCTTACCTCTAAATAGCAAATCACAACAATTCAGAATTTAGGAAAAATTATATTACTGTTTTGGCGACAGCCTTAGGTAAGATGGTGGTAGCTAGCTAGGTGGACTTAAATAAAGTCCTACCACCAACCAAACCAAGCACATTGAACTCCCCTGGGGATAGAACCCTCTGGATCTGACACCGGAAGATGAACCACTAGACCACAAAGGCAGTTCAAGTATTATTTATTTTAGTGCACTCCTCACTATAATAGGGTGAACCGTGAATTTTTCAAGTCGTTAATTGTCACTCTGTCAGTCAGGTACCTACTCGACGATTGGATATGGAGACAAGACAAAGGAAAGAATACATATATATATATTTCAAATAAATACTTAAGTTTACACCTTAACTTTACTTTTGTACATAAGATATAACAACACCTAAAACAGAACAAACAGTCATCAAACACAGTCGCGGGTGGGAATCAAACCCACAACTTACAGTGCAGAAGGCAAAACTACTAGGTACTAACCGAGCTGTGAAGTATATATTTGGATCATTTATAATACCTGAATCATTATCATTAAGAATAAGATCTGTCGTCTATTCAGCATTCCTGCAAAGCTTTTCCCAGAACTGAAAATCAAGGAAATTTACCCAATAATCCGTGTTAAACAGGAAAATGGGCAAATCTTACCTTGTATTGTATTTTGAAGATAGCAATTTTCCTTGTAAAAAAATCATCATTATTTTTGACTTACTTGGCATAGACGATTTTTCAGTTAAGGATTCCGGGTGAAGTGCGCTTCCACCTACATCCTTATCATAAATAGAAAATCAGATGAAATGAAGGCCAAGTATTACAATAGCAAGAAGAGCGAAATGATGGTCTTTGCGGCTTGCGGTCGTCCCCTTAGTCATATACCGTCGGTTTGTCTTGATTGTAGCGAGCTAGCCATAGTATCCAGTTTTAAATATTTAGGTCATGTGGTCACTACTTATTTTAAAGATGATAGTGACATTGAAAGATAGCGTAGGGCGCTGGCGGTATGGGGAAATATCTTGATTCGCAGGTTCGCACAGTGCTCAGTAGAGATCAAGTTGAAACTGTTTAAATCGTATTGTCAATCCTTTTATACCAGTAGCTTGTGGATCATATATACTAAAAAGTCCATCAGTGCCCTACGTGTCCTGTATAATAACTTGTTCAGGGCTATGGTAGGGCTGCCTAGGCTCTGTAGTGCCTCCGGTATGTTTGCTGACGCTCATGATCCAACACAGAATTCTGGGCAGCCCCAACAGGATAGTTAAAGCCCTTGCAGGTAGATGGGACAGTGCTATGCAAAGTTACTGGGTCACAGCCCTTTTGAACCCATTTGCTAAGCACATCTTCTACATAAATTAAATCTATGCCAGTGTTTTGCGTGTTAATTTCTAAGGCAGTTTTTATTATATGTATTTCATATATATTATTTGTTACTATTTATTATGAATGGATCTATAAGTTATCTGAATTAAATAAATTGAATCCAATTGAAATGAATTAGAAGCATAATTAATGATATAACATTTAAAACTGTCATGGTTATGAACACTATAACTAAAATTAACGGGATAATAGTAAATATCCCGATAATTTTAGTTATAATTAATGATATGAAATAGGTAGTCTACGCTCGCATCTGTAGTCACCTGCAGTTCTTATCATGGCAATCAGACCGACAATTGCTCACCAAATATTAAAAGGTTTGCTCTTATTGCAATCCGTATAATCAATAAAAATACTTTTTACTAGCTTTTGCCCGCGGCTTTGCCGGAGTGGCATAAAAAGTAGCATCTGTTCTTCCCCATGATATACACCATTGCCTATTAAAATGCTAAAAAACCGTGCCAAATTTCTATAAAATACAATTAGCCGTATTGTCGTAAATAGATCACTAACGGACAACCAAACAAACAAATAAATTTCAAATCCCAGTAATGTTCAAAATCATATTAAACTTCGGTCCATATGTTGTTCTAGACTAAACAACTAAGCAACTTTACACGAGTAACGGGCGTGCAAAGCTGCAAACAATATGTAGTTTATAACAATAGATCATTTGTTTTGACACAAACACAGTGTTAAAATATCACACATACTAAGAATAAAAAAACATACAATTGAGATAATATGAAAATGTAGTTATTAAATTTAGAATCATATTATGAAATATTTTTAAGTTTGAGTATAATAATTTGTATGGATTGTTGGTATTGATTTATACCACAATTCTATTTATCATTGCATCATTGCAACCTTGTTTTACAATAATTAAAATCATCCTACGAGTAATAAACCTCGCCATCCACTAACAATTCACCGCAACGACTGGACGAGCCTACACTTCATGGGTAACTTTACAACTTAAACACCACTTACGTGCTGTTTCACCCCTCGTAAAGTCCTAACAGCCCTTTGGATAGAAACGTGACTGAGTTCACGTATGGAGGAACAACATTTTATCCTCGGTTCCATTCGTGTCAAAATAATACAAGACTCGTTATTTTTATCTGAAAACAAAATGGTATTTTAAGTGTGTAAAAGTAGTTTTTTTTTGCCTCACGATTTTTTTACCCTTCTAGGATTCCCCTGGGTATTTGTCGTGTGTTTTACATATATTGTAACCCCGTAATATATATAAAAGTAACAGACTCACGACTTTTTTACCATTAGAGGATTCACCTGGGTATTTTTCGTGTGTTTTATCTATATTGTAACCCCAGGTTAACAACCTCGCCTTGGTAGAAGGGATGGCTCTGGAACAGCTGTCTACCGAGCCAGTCCCAAGCCTGGTTAAAGAAGGAGGGTTTCCCTTCCTCACCCTATCCCATCCTGAATAAAACGCCAGATCTAATGCCGGAGTAGGCCGTGAATACCTGTGTTGAGGTAGCACCGCGTATGAGTCTCCGAAAAAGTACCAAGTTTTGGGAACTCTTATGCAACGTCTTTTGAAACACAGGCGTTTGGCCTCACCCCGGTAGCAGAGATGACGTTTTTCCTTCCCTGTTTTCCATCCAATCCCATCACAACATCCTATCCCATCCAGTCCCCAAACCAAATCCGCCACAAAGCCAGGTGGTCCCGCTTCATGGCCTGTTTTTATCAAACAGGTGGGGGGAGGAACCACCTACGTCTAATGCTGTGAGTAGGGGGCCCGTGAGGGAGAATGCAACTGACCTGGTGGCTGAGCGGACAGATGTTTCGACACTCCACTTCGGCGTGAATTTCACCCAAAACGGGAGGCCCATGGTCTAGCCAACCATGGCAAATCAGCACAACGGTGGGCCTTCAGCGCCTGTGGCGAGAGAGGGGGTCGATGGGATCTGCAGTCGGCGGAGCACGCCTTACGCTTGATGATGGTGGTCATCATCAGGTTCGGTGGCACCGTTTAGGCTCGTAGGGCGATCATCCTCTCTATATCGGAACGGTAGTCTTGATGCATGAAATACATCCCCAAGGTGCGGACTCCATGGTGGGTGGGAAACCGGAAGATGAATATAAAAAAACAAAATAAAGCATGTCCTCAACAAATAAAATTGACCAATTTAAACCCCCCTCTTTATGGGAGGCGGTAAAGGACTTGTAGGCGGCCTTTGCGGTCCCTCTATCAAATACCCATAATATAGGTTGGACCCTCGAGTACTAACGTACGACCCTTGAGGTGGCTAGCGTCCCGGAGGGTAAGAATGTTAAAAAGATCAGCAACAAAACAGAAAAAGAAGCTAAGGCACACAGGAGAGCAACCAGTGATTTCAGGACATGGCACACCAGGTCCGAAAGCCCCTGACCCTAGCGCCTTTTACAGAAAAAGGCAAAATGACAAACGCGCAGAGGTGTCCAACCCTGTACCGCATGCTCCGCCGGAGGGATCTAAGGGCTTGCCCAAAGAGACTACTGGGCCCGTTGGTAGCAGAGGTACAGGTGAAAGGACCACGCACAAAAACAGGAACAATTGCCAGAAGCGAGCGGCCATAGCGATCGCAAGATCAGTGTACTGGCAAGGACCCTCCTTGCCAGCTCTGAGCAAGTCCTGAGCTAATTATCCCTCTACCCTTCAGCCAAGCTCGCTCCTGGATCCACGACCATACTACAAAACTGCACCAAAACTACTGGGCAAGTATGCAGGACTGTAGGCAGTCGAAGGAGACCTTCCCGGTTTTAAACCCGAAATACTCCCGAAAACTACTTGTACGACCCGGAAACGTGACAAACTCCGACGTATCATCGGTATTGTCACAGGACACTGTTCACTAAATAAGATTTTTTACACAATGAGTGTCACAGACAGCCCTCTATGCAGAGGGTGCATGGCAGCAGAGGAGACAGCCGCACACGTACTCCTGGAGTGCAGTAGCGTAGCGTCTCAACGCCAGCAACACCTTGGGACACCGAGGACACCCAGGGAAGTCTGCACCAGCTTCAGCGAGCTGCTGGCCTTCTTGGAGGACATCGGGTGGCTGGAGTAGCAAAATCCCACCCGTCACGCAAAAAGGGCCCATAGGAGGCCTAGTTGCGGGAAATAGTCCTCGCATCAAGTACCAAATACCAAGTAACCCCAGGTTCAATATAAAAATAACAGACTCCTGTCCTGTGTGTTGTAACCCCGAGTTAAGTATAACAGTAACAGACTCACTACTGTTTTACCCTTCGAGGATTCACCTGGGTATTTGTCGTGTGTTTTACCTATATTGTAACCCCGAGTTAAACATAACAGTAATAGACTCACAACTTGTTTCCCCTTTGAGGATTGCCTTGGGTATTTTTCGTGCGTTTTACCTATATTGTTATCCCAAATTAAATATAAACGCTTTTTTTTAATTTGTGAACATTATGATACAGTTTAATTCCAATAATAAATGCACAATAAATTACTAAAATCTAATTAAAACGAAAATAAATAAATCTTAAATCTATAAGTAAATATAATTTTCAAACAGTTGCTACAGTTTATTGTTTTCATTATTTCGTTAGGGTTATTAATATTAAGTATATAATCATCATTATATTCATATCAATTAAATAATTTATATTTGTAAAACTACTACTTACTGAATATAAAAAATAACGTTGCTTGTCTTTTTCTTTGTGCGAATATAACATTAGCTTACACACAATATTTTCAAATGTACAATTAACAAAACAATTTCACGCGTACATATCAAAATTATTGTTCACTTAATTTATTTATTTATATGTTGAACCAACAAGTAGCACAACAAGTCACTTAATAAACATAAACGTAATATAATTGTTGTACACAGTCTTCCAAAGCACATTCAACTTTCTTCTACTATTTTAATTCTGCAAGCATAGTACAAACGTGTGCATTTACTACTGATGGGTATTATGTAGCTTTGTTGCAATCGTTGTAATAAAACCGATAAAAATGGCGACTTTCTGAACATTTTGTCAGGATGTTTTTGTCCTGAAGATAACTGATTGATTCAGGCGTCACCTTGCTGAGATCCATTTCAATATGAAAAGCTACGTTGCAATACCCTTGCGGCAACACGTCAGCCAAAGACTCGTTAATTTAGCAGCAAGATAATATTCCCTGAGGATGCCTCGTGTTGAGGCGAAACACGTGTCAATTTGACTTTTTAAATAAATTTAGCAGATTTGTTACGAAACATTTACTGTTTTCATATTGAACATGAGGCAAAAATAAATGAACCAGGTCAACACAACACCAGGACAAACATCACCGGAACAAACGAGGATATATCCTTTATTAGCTGCAAAGACAATAAACTTTTATCGAGAGCCGCAATTTTAACCAGTTTCATTGAAACAACGAATGCAACCAAAGCTACATAATTCAGGTATACCTACTGGTCACGTATTGCAGTCACAGTGGATCTGGAAGTCTCACATAGACTCCCAGGTTCAAAAGTATCTTTGCTAGGGTCGAAATAAAATCGTATTAGTTTTAAATGCGAGTGAGGAGCTGAGCCAGAACATGCCTTCCTGCCGAAGTCAGACGCCAATGCCTTTTTGCCTATGCCTTTAATAGACAAATTGAGGGAAAGCTTTTTTTTATTGTAGACCTTATCCTTGCCCAGGTAATGCCCAGGCCAAGGTGTCCATCTATTTACATCTAGGTAAAGCGTTTTGAAGTGACAATGCAGTGGAGGTACTTAACATAGCCATGTTAAGGTCAAAGCCTTCACAAATTAGTTATTGATACGAAGCAGACCATGCTACTTTTCTCGTGTTCTATGTAACATGTATCTCTTATCTCTCCCCCCGGATCACCATGGCATGTTACGCAAGAGCGCCCGGCGCAGTCATGTAAGCAGGCTGTACTGTAGGTCTGTGCTTCATGTTGTACGCTCGGTTGGACGCCCAGTCCTTTCCGTAGCTAGATGAGTAGGAAAGGGAGTTTCCGTAGTCTGCACTGTAGTCGTTTGCATCGCTGCTCCCGAAGTAAGAGTATTGAGACATCGGGTGGTGGTGCTGCTGTGGATATGAATGTTTGCGTCAGATCAGGTAAGTGAAGATAATATTTACTTTACATATTAGCCTTTGCCTAGGGCTTCACAACCGTGATGAATGTGAAAGTTTGTCTCAGATTTGGTAAGATAATAATTCCTTTACATAATAGACTTTGCCTAGGGCTTCACAAGCGTGATGCATCTGAATGTTTGTGTCAGATTTGGTAAGATAATAATTCCTTTACACAATAGACTTTGTCTGGGGCTTCACAAGCGTGGTGGAGGGGAATGTTTGTGTCCGATTTGGTAAGTGAAGATAATAATTCCTTTACATAATAGCCTTTGGGTTTCACAATAATGGTAGCAAGACAAAAAACAGTGTTTCTTTCTTCCTTTTGTATACACTATTTTCCGTAAAAATCTAATTAAAATCGTAAAACGGTCACAAAAAAACATTCAAAAATAATTAAAAACAAACGGGAACACTTCTGAATATATAAGGTTGTTCAAGCTTCCGCCTGCTGGTCTGCAACAGTTGAGCTACCTAAAAGCACAATTGTTAAAGTTTTATTTAAGCACTTGGCTACTAGCAATAAATGTACCGAGTACTAAACTTTATCAAAACAATTGATAAATGGTTAAAAGGCTCGGCGAAGTATAAAGCTATCTATAAAAGCGTGTTTCAACTCAAGTGTTGATAAAATATGAACTTACTGCCCTGATAAAACTATGAATCATAACATTAATTCAGGAAAACATTTATCTCACTTTTATATGCACTATATACCTACATATTATTAAACGCTAAGCCTGGCTAGGTTTTAAAATTATACTTGAAACTGGCTGAGAGATTTATACTCTTTACTAAAATTAGTTCAGAACTTTTAAATTAAGGGGTTGATTCCAAATGTTTGCAACGCGCATAATAAAATATGTTAAAAGTGCTAAGTCCTCATAAATGGAATATCAACCAAGCGCGCGTGTTTTTACTAATATTCATATTTTTGCAAATTACCAGCCTCACCTGGTTGATATTACATTTATCCTAATAAAAAGTACTTTCAAACATTTTAAATAACAATATTCTATAAATTCATAATTATCAATTAAATCAATATCAATTAATAATATTCTATAAACAAAAGATTAATACTAAAATCTGTGAAGCTTTGACCGATAAGATGTGTCTGTCACAGAGATGACGATTAAGGCCACAGACTTAGGTATAAGATGGTGATCACTAGTCAGGCGGACTTTCTAACCAGTCCTACCACCAACCTAACCAAGCACAAATCTGTTATCCCTTGGGATTGACCCCGGGAGCTCTGGTTCTAATACCGGTGGGCGAACCACTAGACCACAGACGCGGAGGCGCTATGACAATCGCACCATTTTTACAATCAAATATTAAAAATCCCAAAACATAACAATAATACTTTCCCATAACCATTTTACCACCGCCAGTCGTCTGTAACTGAATAATTTCTCGGTTTGTATTCAGTAGATCCGATTTCGACTTTATAGCCCTAACAATTGACACGGAGCAGTCAAAGGGTTATGAATATTGCTCAATGGCGTATGACTTGCATCGGAAGTGGTTTTATGGCCTTGAAACTTACAGAGAAAGGTTAACTGGGCTCATAGCTCCGTTGATAGTAGCTCTGCCTTCTGCGCTGTAGGTTTTGGTTTCTATGCCCATCCGGGAAAAATATATATGTGAATATGTATGTTTAATCTGTATTTGGGTATTATTTTGGAATACAATCCTCTCCCAAATCATGTTCCCATATAACAAGCTTTGCCAATTTTTTAGGTGGAGGGCGTTGTGTCTAGTATTTATTTATAGGGTACGTGTTGAGGTGAACTTTTAGAAGATATGACTATGAGTATATGATAGAAAGTATTTATTTATAGGGTACATGTTGAGGTGAACTTTTAGAAGATATGACTATAAGTATTACACATATATGATAAAAAGATGATGTGTTGTGCTGACAGTAATCCGATAAGAGTTAAAAGCAACCAATGTAGAATCGCATTGTGTCAAAATGTTCAGTTATATACCCTTTAGTTATAGATATATAAGACAAACAGACAGCGTAGTCTTTGTAATAGGGGACCGTCTGTACCCTTTGGGTACCCTAAAAAGAAGTTATATTTGCTATATTTCCATAAGAACATTAAAAAAAAAATACTATTTTCAAATAACATTTTTTTAAACAGCAAAGGTAGAAGTAAATCATACTGCAGAAAATAGGCTTCCCCAAAGCTTCTGAATCATCTAATAGAATCGCTTCTACCTTTATTATTAACACTGGTACGTTACAATTTAATTAATATGGTACTGGTAAGGAATGGGACTCATGGCTCAGAGCTGGTGGTCAAACGCACGGCACCGATAAAAAAATAAGCATTAGCTATCATCAAATACCTTGCATGCTTTCAAAGTGCTCAGGAGACTGGGAAGAAGCAGGGCAGCAATGAGCAGCAACTTCTTAATCAGCAAAACGGCCAGCAGGACTGGGATCAGCAAGAACTTGATCTTGATAGCCGCCAGCAAGGTCAGCAAGGGAACGACAATAGCTAGCTTCTTCTTCTTGCCACGAGCTGTAAATTGAGAATGGTTCATATAAAATAGGTACAAATAAGTATTTCTGCCAAGTGTTATGATTATGGCAAAAACCCACCAGTTTTTTGGAAGTATCCTACAGATTGTTGATGCTTTTGAGGTTTTTAATTTGGAGTGACGTGAAGTCAAGAGACAAAATGCAGGCAACAGAGAAACGGCGAAAACCATAATATGCCTACATCTATAATTTTCATTTTCAGTACAAAATTGTTTATATCGAACATCACTTTATATAGGTATCGAGTGAAACGCCTGGGAACTCGTTCCATCCTGTGGGAATTTATGTTCATAATTTAGGAACCCTGCACTTAAAAAGAAGTTACGCTGAAAAACTCAAGTTTCCTCTGGGTTTGTGTGTGCGTTGAAGTAAGAGACAATTTTTCCCTACGTTGCATTACAATGTCAATCAAATCAACCGATCAGCTTTATCCAATTAAGCAAAACTAAAGGTCAGGTTCGACCCACATTTTAACCTACATTTTTGACCTGATCTCTTTGGATGTTAAGCGAGTGGAATCGTTTTTAGTTCCGTGTCGGGTCAATTTTCATCGGATTCACTAAATCTGCCAATTGACCTCATTTTAAAATTCAAAATTTTAATGAAAAATCATCATTTTGTTAAAATTTCCTATTATATATATTTCGTGTTTTATAAATTTGTACTTATGTATGTTAGTTAGTGGTTCTGCGTTTTATCCCTTTGTTTGGCGCAGACACTTTGTTGCCTGCTACTTGACGTGTCACGGCCCTTCATGGTTGTGTTGCATTTTACGTCATCATTATGCTGAGTTGGAGCCAGTTTGATACATAAACAGTAGATTGTTTAATGAAATGTTTCTTGTGTGTGAGTTTTTACTGTTTGTTGTGTGTTTTGACTTTTAATTTGTGTTGTATGACATACGTAGGTACTTTTTCTTATTATTAAATATTTTTTATATGCTGCCTGTATGTCTTTCTTTTACAGATATCAATTTTAACCAACGAATTAATTTGAACCTTAATCTTAACTTCTTAATAATTTTCTAAATTGTGATTGTTCTAAAATGTGCCACAAATTCCGTTGATTTTAACCGAATATTTTTCGGTATTTCGCTCTACCCCAAAATTTGTCCCATGTTTGGTTGAAACTTTCGGAAATTCAAATCAGGAATATCTTTATTTATAAACGAGGTGCAATCTTAAATTTGATTTAAACAATTGACTAGAACTGGTTTTTGATCGGACTTTTTTTAAGTACGCCTGGCACCACCATTTATCTAAGTCTGTCGCAATAAATTTCAAAATAAAAAATTCTTGTGTTCCGCCGTTTAAAGATAAGCCTAGCCAGTTTATCAATCTGTTGAGGATTCTGGGTGAAGTGCACCTTCAGCCTTATCATAACTTGAAACCAGATGATATAAAGGATAAACACGTCCCAGTCGTACAACATTAAATTCGTTATTTAAAAAAAAGATTGACCGTTTTACCATAGATAGAAAATAACTTTATTTACTGGACAATCAAAAAATACTACATAGTGAGGATTTTTGTAAATCTATGTTTTTTTTTCAAATACAACAGCATACAACGTGTATGGATTCAGCCAATTTCAGTAAAAATTAACCGTATTATTTGATTATCATTTTTTTATTTTTATTGAAGACCTAACATTAAATATTTCAATAAATATTTACAATCGAACTAGCTATGTACAAAGGAAGCATTCGTGTTACCTAAGGGCAGTTACAAACGGTCTATAAGTAACTCAACTATTCCAGGCCAGTACCAGACGGAAGCACACCCAAAACAAAAATAAATTAATAACTAGTCAGAACTAAGCCTAACAAGTTTTTATACTATGCATTAATTTACAACTGGATAACAAAAAGTAATCACAAAAATAATTTTTCATTAATTACCCTCGAATTTTGTTATATCTTCTGCTTTCACTTTGCTGTGTAACTGATTTGATAACGCCCGATTGACCTGGTCTGGAATTGAACCTGAGACTCAACAGCGTACATATAATATTGTGCTACATTATTACATTTACTGGCTTGGATATTCATTCAAAACTATGCAACAAAGATCTCCAAGATTCATCAAAAAACGAACTAGCCCGAGGTTCAAGCTTTCTCCTTCTAGATTTGACGTTTAAAAAAATTATTAATTCTTATAAATAAACACATTTTGACTTTGGCTCGCATCGACGGTATACCGGAACTGCTAGGCGAAAGATTTTAGCAGAAGAGTGGTCTCAAGCCAGGCGGACCGTACAGGCTCTAACAGCAGCGAAAAAACCTATCATAGGATAAGTTATAATACCTACTATGAACGAATTTTACGTTCATACACAACGTACATTCACACGTTTATACACAAGGAACCTACTCACTTTAACTTTTCAGAAAGCCAAATATTTTGTATAATAATAACTCGTATGCTTTCAAACAATAGCTATAGAATCACATTAGATAAATATTCATATATGCAGAAAGTTATCACCAAAAACAAACTTTTGCTCTCATTATTTGGCTTTTGTGTGTGATACGTGATTCTATGTAATCGAAATTATAATTTTATGAGAGTTATAACACTAAAACAGGTGGAGTTGTATGGACGACTATATGAGTCTTGTGAATAGTCGAAGCGAGATATGGAGAGAACTAGTGCTTGGAGTTTCACTGATAATCTCTCAGAATAAGCAAACTGTAGTGACAGTGGGCAAATATCAGTTTGAGTTATCATAGCTCGCAGAACCGATAACCGCTGTAAAGGTTATCTTAGGCAACCACGATTTAATTAACGCAAAAGTGTGAGAAGAGCCTCCACTCCGATAGCCAGGATCGCCCCGTTAAGAATCGAATCCATTACCTAGCGCAGAAGGCAGAGTTTCTACCAACTACCATCAATCATCTGGCCAGATTATATAAAGCAACTTCGATTTTTGTTCTAATCTTTTTTTACACATAAAAAGATTTCAATTTCACCCAAATGCGTTTACAGTGTGTTCTTGCTCTGTTTCTCACAGTTGTGGGCTACCACAATAGCTTTCACCCCTGATCTGCGTTGACCGCATCGATGCTAACTGTTTGATGAAGGCCTGTATCTTATTCAACAGCTAGGCTTAGAGTTGTAGATAGGATTCAGCGACAAAATTTGCGAATTCTATCATCCCATTTCGTGATCATTTTATTTGTTTGGGACAGACATACGTTGTGCTTAGGTAAACTGGTATAAAAAATAAGTTGGTATATAAATATAAATCCACAACTGACACACATGCTGACAAATAATGTTAACTATTAGCTGTTTCTTTCATAGCAAAGTAATCGTACAGAACAGCAAACCTATACCTACTCTATTAATGTATGAAATACACATAGAACACAATAATTCTGTTGTATAGATAGGTATACATTTACAAAAAAAGCTTAAAAGTATTCTATACGTACTAATTCCCATATTAAAAGCATTGAGTCCTTGAGGCTAGAAGGCGTAATATGAATTTTTGGATTCTTCTACGTAGTCATATTTTTAGTCAAACTGGTTGTAATGCTTTGTAATATTTATGTTTGACATTCCACACCATCACATCATATTTGTGTTGTCATTGGCAAAAAAAATTACAGTCATGACATTTTACCCTTCGAGGATTCACCTAGATTATTGTTCAGGGGTAAATATAAAATGCATATTGATACATCCATTTGTAAGAAGGTATATCGTTTTTTTTTTTTCTATATATTTATAGCTAAATGTATCTCAAAGTATTCTTGTAACACACTTGAAAAGACCCAGGATAACCTGTTTTAGCCACGAATACCATAGATAATACCAAATGTTTTACCATTACTTGTTCTAATGGATATTTCGGAATTTGTTACCATCTGAAAATTTCCTTAAATCCTTTCTTATTGCACCCTACTAATGATTATTAAAAAAGCAAATTAATCATTTTCAAATTTCAAGTATATAATATTTTTGGCTTTGGGTTTGGGTCAGAGAATCTCAGATGAACGATAATCTTCAAAACCAAGCTAGAACTAACGCAATGGAAAATTTTGTTGATTTTTCTGAATGACGCGAGGTGGTTTGGTAAATTGTAGCTTGAAAACACAGTGAATTCACCACAGTCCAACTATTGTATCAACAATATTTTAAAACAACATTTGTATTATTTTAATAGTTTCAATTGCTCGGCCATTTGGTTCCAAAACTGATTGAATCTTTATGAGCAAAGGTTGTTTAGTTATGGACCAAGGAAAATGTAAACATTGAATTTCAAAAATATTATTGTTAAAGGTATGCAGTGGCAAATTTCACTTTTTAATTCATGATGCATTGAAGCTTCGATTTACCAAAAAATCATATTGAGCGTAAATAATCCAGATAAACCGTTAGTATAATGCCTTCTGCATCTATTTCTGACGATATCAACAAGAAGGGTTTCTGTCGATATCCATGTTGACCCTGAATTCATAATAAGACATTCACGGTGTTCAATATTCCAAAATGTCGGGTTCGAAGGTAATTCCAGTAGGTATGGAAATGGTAGTGAAACGACGTTGTTATCCGTAGATTCCCAAACCACAATCTGACCTACATATAAATAGGAGGATATCCGGTCGGTTGACCTTCTATTCTTAAAAAAAAATGATTCATAAATAATGATGAGCTGTTTACAGTTTTAGGAACTTTTTTATATTTCCTCGGTATATTATAAATGAAACCGGGCAACCTTTTGTCATAAACCTTTGGAAACACATAAAACTTTTTAACATTTACCTCTGCCAATACTGGATTGCCATTCCACTCTTGGCAAGTAGGTTAGATAGCAAAGTTAAAGATATCTATTGAACGCCATTTTTTTAAGCCCAAATAAGTATGTAATGCCCATAATCGATCGCAATTTTTGATCAGGGGGAAAATTTGCTGTACCGTTACTTCTCAAAAATTTAAATTAGATTTAAAAAACACACTAAGGATTTAATTTTACACAAGATGTTGTGAAAAAAAAACCATGAGGGGAGAAGTTTGCTGTAGGACTTCAATAAAAAAAAAATCGGAAAATGTATACCTACGTTTACTAATCAGACTACGCAGTCCTCTCCGCCTTTGTATCCGTAGACTCCGGGTTTGATCTCCTCAGACCAACAAAAGGAGAGTAATCGATAAAACTTCTACCTATTCTTACTATTTGCTCAAAAGTCTTAAAGGAAAAGTGAACGAAAAAGCATCGGTTATTGCATGATTTTATGGGCTCGCGAGGTCTTCTGTTCTTACAGAACCATTAGTTAAAGCTTTTTACTACAATTTTAACTAACATAAGCGTTAAAGGAATATATATAGGAAATCTGACTTACCATTATCATCAGCAGCGTCATCTTCCACCATCCTCGCACCTTCCGGCAAGTTGACCCTCAGCCCTTTCATCTTGAAAAATTCCTGCACCAGCTTCATAAAATACTTGGCTAGCTCTGCCCATTCCGATAAAATACTTCTTGGCTCTGACATAACTGTATCTTCTGTCACTGTCAGATTTTTGACAGTTTCGATATCTAAAGGAACTAGGCTGATAATCTTGTTCGCTTTGATAGTTTTGTTGGAGCTCATGTCACCAAAAACTGCGTTCTTTGCGATCTTCAAGGCTTTGTATTTGACACAGGATAGGGCTTCGCCTCGGATAAAGCAGCCATCTTTGACGTACCGAAGGTATCCATCTTCTGTTGCTGTGGTCTGGTGGACGGTGATGAGGAAGAGGATTAAAAGTACGGGTGACATCGTTCTGTAAAAAAAAATCTGTCAATATTTCTCAGTATCGAAAATATAGCAAAAGAATTCCTAAATAACTAAATAGTTAAACAGAACTAAAATAAGGTTGGCTCATCATTAACATTACTTGAGTAACTTAAACTTATGTGCAAGCTATGAATATGACTATAATTCAAAATGAGGACCGCGTTTGGCGCTGAACGCCTCCTTCAAGAACTTCCAATTATTCATGTGTTTCCCTATCCTCAGCCATATGTTTCCTTCTGTAAAAGTGCTTCCAAATTCCTTCCTCCGATAACTCTTGCTTAGTTGTTGCTAATGCTCCTTCTCCACTATGCTGATCTCACTTTTGTCGATGTGAATAAATTATAGCGTCTTCAAAACCTGTGCATCTGTTTTATTTTCGGTTTGCGCAAATTTGATCACGTCTCTCAGTTACGTTTTCACTTAATTTGGCATCCTATTCGACGACGTCATGATTTTCACGTCCCACTTTTATTTTTTATATAATTTGAATCCTCTCTCTTTCTTGTATGTACATCTGTTACTCTTTAACTTTCTTGTCCCGCATGGTGTGCCCTGCAGGTTGGTCGACTAAATCCTTACTCCTTGCTACTACCTCCCATTCCACTAGTAATTGTGGTCGTTGTTTCACGATCAAGGCGGTAAGACTTTGAACACCTTTCCCCGTTAGGGCTAGTCCATAACACAACGTATTTAAGTTATTATTTTAACCTTAAGTAATAACAATATTTTTTGTATCAAATTTTAAGATAGTGGTTCCCTTACAGAGCGAAAATTGCTCAATCATTTAACCAACAAAATGGATAAATACCTATTACCTACTAAAACTACCTTGTTATGTTTAGAAAACAACTTAAAACGAACTTTGCGATACGCGCTATTCGAAAATATGCAGCTATAAACAGTTTTATGGCCGCATGTTAAGAAAAATTAAGCATCCATTTCTGTCTAGAATAAAACACGACCTAGTTCTTCAAGGAAGTCTCTCAAATCTAAAAAGAATATAAAACAAAGGGTTGGCCTACTTCTTTTTCTCGGAAGAGCTCATACAAAATGTATTTTATAAACATTTTAAAACATAGTGATCCGTCTTAGATGCACAAAGTTGGCTTGGCACTCAGCGTTATGTCACACTAAATGGTTTTTATGTCACTCTCTGAAGCGACAGCGCAGAGTATGACAGACGCCACACATTATAATAAGCCGGTCAAGCGCGAGTTAGCCACGCTCACCGAGGGTTTTGACCCATATTTCAAGGCAAAACATGCAGGTTTTCTTGCCTTTTTTTATTATTATTTTACGACGGGGAAGATTTTGGCGTTTATATCACCTACATTTTGTTCTGGAGCATTTGTGTAGGCGATTTATAGTAATTTGTTGCTACCCATAAAGATAAGGTCTTCACAGCATGTTTGAAGTTTAAAAGTTTTACTGCTGTACGATAGATCTAACTTCTCTCTTCTCTTCTCTTACTCTTTTCCTCGAAACTTACACAGGCACTGAGACATGAGATCTACGATGGAGTGAACCTACCCAAATGGTGGCTATTAACTCTGTTCTTGGAGACTATAGGATCGTAACACAGCGGGAAAACAGACGCTGGGAGCACGGACGGACAGTGGAGGCTTAGAATAGGATTCCATTGACATCCTTTGAGTACGTTACCCTAAAAATCCTACAGAGGGTGGCAAGTTTGTACTCGCATTTTTTTATGACAACCAGGATATGTGAGCTTGTCCTTCAAATATACAGGTGTTTGCGAGTAACCCTGCCATTTCTTCTAATTTCTTTTGTATCCTTGTACTTTTCGTACCTTGAGGAAAGTCTCAAGGAAAGTTCAAGGATACAAAAATATATTATTAAAGTTGTGCACTACTTATTTTTAGATATTTCATATTTTCTCAAGCTGCAGGATGTAAGAGACTAATTATTTAGATTATATTTACCTCACTGGCCTCTCTGTGTTGAGTTCAGAACATTATAGTGTTAAATAGGGTTATAAAAAAAAACATGCTCGCTAAAAATATTGATTGAAGAGGCATGTTTCCTTCTGTGTGATTAACACACAGATAATAGACTTATCATATTTTATGACTCTTTGAGCTCTCTACTAGGTCGTGGCGATGTTCGAATTTTAAACAAAACCGATTAATCAATGTGTTCGAAAAACGATATGCAATGGTGCGTCACTGGTATTTTTTGGTGCAATTAACAATCCGCCTGCTAAATGGGAACTATGGCCAAATCCCTCCAGTTTTGGAGAAGTCTTTGTACAACAGTAGACATTAATGAGCTGCTGAGACAATGTGTAAAAAACATTAGTCATTATGTGGACGAAGAGAGGTCAAGGTCGATATTTATGGCATTGCTTGGAATGTATTCGACATAAGTGATTTTAATCACATCGACTGCCCATTATTATCTACTGCTGGTCTATCCGCCTCTTTCAAAGCTGGAGGCTTTTGCCATAATCACTACCCCATGGAAGCTGCTACCTTTCTTCTGTTGAGATCCCTTAGTCAGCTTTTACGACATGCATGGGCTGAGTCGGAGGGGTCGATTCTTACGCCACGACCGTCACAAAACGTAGTTTTGAATAATGATTAATTATTAAAAATATTTTTTTTGCCATATGACTGACCATATTACAAATACCTGTGAAACAAGTCTAAATTATCTCTGAGTAAATTAGTCTCCAAAAGAAAATCTAGTTTTACCTACCTGTAGCAAGAGTGTTAAGAGTACTGCCTCTTTCAAAGTAGTCAGCAGTACTCTATAGGATACCTAGATGTTTAGAAGAGGCAGTAACTTGATTTTATGTTTTGTGTTCAATGTTCACACTCTGCGCAAAGTTTTATCACCTTCCTCCCATCGTTAAGTTTTGAACTAATATCATTAAACGAGGTTATAACACATTCAATAATAAAGTTTCGTATAGCGTCTCGCACTCTTCAGTTATAATTATTTAGAAATTATACTATATATACTATATTACTTATACTATATTCCGATATTTTCATTCACACGCAAGTTGCTAAACTGAACCGCTCACAGGTATCCCCATTGGCTTCATTCAAGAAGTACATTCATTCACTTACGATCTCCAAAAATGGGCAACATGGCTAAATAATCTAAAATGAGATCTTCAAGAAAATTAATATACAATGGCATTTCAAACCCCAATAGTCAAACAGTACAAATATAACTATAACATGTGTACTGTTTGACTGTTGGGCTCGATAAAATATGATATTGTTTACCTCGTATGAAATAAAACAAATAAATAATTAATAACAAAAATGGGTCTTCATCACCTTTTAATATTTCCGACAGTTAATGCTGACAGTTAATTATGTATAATAATCGCGATACTTTAAAAAACGCTAAAACAAATAAAATTCAATACATAAACAAAACTGGATGTCATTATACACAACGATAATAAATGTACTATATGGTACAAATAATAAGTATTCATTTACTAAACATATATTATACCTAGTATGTAGGTTTTGTATATACGTACTCTCCTAAATCTAAATTCCAGATTTCAAGCTTTGTTTGGATCAAGATGGCATTGTGTAAAGTTCAAAATAAATTTCCGATACATTTGACACAATTGCCTTGTCTAATTGATATTTCATCTTGTTTTTTATTTGAACTTGCACAAACAAGATTACCATTACGACAGTAACACTGGTCTATAAATATTCTGTGCTGAATTTGGCTACCTCAATGGTTCTCACGGTGAAGAACATCGATAAAAAGCTAACGATTTGAATGCATCTACCATTCAGCGATGGGTCCGCGTAGTGAATAATGATAATACACAATCGAACACTCGAGTGACCGATGGATTGTAAATGGGTAAGCTCTTTATTTCAAGGCTTGCCTGGGTATTACCTGGGCAAACCTGAGGGCTGAGGAGTACGATGGAGGGAGCTATATGTATTTTTAGATTACTTTTAATTTATCTGCTAACAAGCCTCATAGCTCAGTTGGTAGTTTATCTCTATCTCTGCCTTCTGCTCTGTAGGCTATTAGTAGCTGCACTGTAGGCTGTAGGGTTCGATTCCCACTCAGGACAAACATTTGTGTGATGAATATAGATGTTTGTTCTGTGTTTGGGTGTTGTATCATATAGTACGTATGTATTTACAAAAGTATTTTAGTATTCTAACCGTAATCTTGTTCTCATATTACAAGCTATGCTTGGTTTGGGGCTGCATGGTGCTATGTCAAATTCATGTCCTGTAATATTTATTTATATCTAAGTAGGTATGCCTGGTTTGGGGCTGACGCTGGGTTAAATGAATGTCCTGTAGGTAAAATTGAAAATATCGCACACAAATTTCACTAACAAAATCGCACACAATTGTGTTGCACAGTAATTGATCATAACATAAACATGGACACAATTTATTCAT
The DNA here is from genome assembly GCA_951394065.1 of Venusia cambrica. Taxonomy (NCBI): domain Eukaryota; kingdom Metazoa; phylum Arthropoda; class Insecta; order Lepidoptera; family Geometridae; genus Venusia; species Venusia cambrica. Next base: position 3,074,843 of record OX596040.1, on the reverse strand, counting down.
TAAACACTCACATTTTTCCAAAATAAGGTATCCAGTAAGGGCACAACACTAAACTTTAAATTTAACGTATTTTGGATTAGATTTTTACTTATTCATTAAACAAATATGATCTAGACAAAATATCTGTTCAGGCTGCGCGTGCGCCGATTGCAAACAGATCAATGTCAAGACCGTGCCGTTGATTCGCTATTTAAATGATCTACAAACGTTGGATCGGACCACGGAGCTACGAAACATATTGTTTTACTTGAGTTTAATTTCACAAAGGTACATAATCAGTGATATCCGTAAGCTTCTGCCTTATCGATAACTATGCGAGTTGGAGACGGCCTCTATAAATAAAAAAAACAGACCAAGTTCCATACGGAATAAACAAAAAGTAAGATATAGCTTTACGTAAGGAACCCGCTGAAAACATGAATGAAGTAAGGCACAGTTGTCATGGTTTTTAAGTGTCCCATGTCTTGTAAATTAATTTTACATGATACATATGGGCTTTCCTAGACAAAACTGCATTTTTCCTACGATAACTACCTAATTTTCAATAATTTATGCATATTGATCAGCCAACCAGATTATTTTGAAATAAAAATTTATATCTCAATATACATTCAATTCATTAACTTCCAAAAAATGATAAAATAATAGCTGTAAATGATGTAAAGTCGATACAAAATTGACGGAGGTTCAATAGTGCGAATGAAATTGGAAAACACACAATAATTCATAAGAAAACCTTAAGCTCGATGGGTGCTGTAAAACACTGACGGTGTGTTTTACATAAATAAATAAATAAATATTATAGGACATTAATTTTTACACAGCGCCATCTAGCCCCAAACTAAGCATAGCTTGTAATATGGGAACTAGATTACGGATAGAATACTTAAATACTTTTTTTATATACATACTTACTATATGATACAACACCCAAACACAGAACAAACATCTATATTCATCACACAAATGTTTGTCCTGGGTGGGAATCGAACCCACAGCCTACAGCGCAGAAGGCAGAGTTACTACCAACTGAGCTATGAGGCTTGTTTAACATAGAGATCGAGACGTGCAGCACCCAACGAGTTAAGCCTATTTTCATGGACAAATCGTAACCGATCAACCAATTTTTCACCGCCTCTATGGTTTCCGGTAATGCTTTGCTCACCGGTTTCAGATCCAGACGTCCCGGGTTCGATCCCAAAAATAGTACGATATCGTGCTTGGTTTGGTTGGTGGTAGGACTTTGTTTAGCCACCACTATCTTACCAAAGTATGTCGCCAAAACAACAATTCTAAATGTTGTGTACCGGCATTTACTATACAACCAGTTTCTCAAACTTGTTGTATTGTTGTGGATTCCGTGGGAAGTGCGCTTCCACCTTCGACCTTATAATAACTTGAAACCAGATGAAGGCCAAGCGCTAACCGGTCAAACAATAAACTAACATTAAAAATATACGGTTTACTGCTTTTATTTCACCTCCGGAGAGCCCGCTGAAGTATCAACCTATTACTGAAGCAATAGCATTTTCAAGACGGCAAACGCTTTCAAATCGACTCCATCTTGCTTCTTGAATCTCCGTGATATAAGATTACAGTTTTCTCTAGTGTGTTTCGCTTACGATTACTTTACGCTTGAACTGTTCTGAAAGGGTCTCATAGGTCAAAGAGGGCGATCACCTTTAACAGGTCAGTAAATTGTACATCATTCTCTGCGCTAAATTAGGAATGTGTGCATTCTCTGCGATAAATTAGGCGGGACTTTATCAAAGCCTTGGCACAAGATTGTGGGCGGATAGAAGTTTTACAAAGATGATTTTCGGTCATACCTCGGCTTCAAAAGGCATTTTCTTGGTTGAGATTTGGTTTAATTGTATTTGTGCAAGGATCGTACTGTGAGATTGTGAGCTGAACATTTATCGTCATAAGTGAAATTTTTCGAGACATTTAACACAATGCCTTTTAGCTCCTAGATAAGCGAAGCTTCTTATATGAGGACTAGATTATTTCGATAGTTCCCATATTTACAAAAAAATATGTATATTAAGGATTATATCCGTAATCTAGTTCCCATATCGCTATACAAGCTTTGCTAAAGTAAACTTATTGTCCTATAATATTTATTGATTTATTTTAAATGAAGTACCTATGCAGGGAATAGTATACTTTTTGGTGGTGTACATACTCATGATATAATATTACATTGAAATACAGAACAAACACAATTAAATATACATATTATTTTTGTCCCGTGTGGGAATCGAACCCACAACATAGGAAAGGCAGAAAGAGCTGTGAGGCCCTCCACACAAAACACCTACAATGTCAATTCATACAATCTGCAGCAGTCTTCAGTAGGTATGCTGTTATTTCGCGAATTCTAAAGATTTATTTTTATCATTTAAATTAATTAATTTCACCATTAAATAAAAAACATAGTATATCACTAAAACTAGATTATATTTTAAATAAATATTACAGGTCATTAATATCACACAGCGCCATCTAGCCCCAAACGAATCATAACTTGTAATGTGGGGATTAGATTACGGATAGAAAATTTAAATATTTTTATTTGTATATACATGTGTTGGGTGTTGTGTCACATAGTACGTACTATGTGACACAACACCCAACACAGAACAAACATTCATCACACAAATGTTTGTCCTGGGTGGGAATCGAACCCGCAACCTACAGCGCAGAAGGCATAGCTACTACCAACTGAGCTATGAGGCTTGTTATTTAGTCAGATACTTAACGACGTCTCTCAAAACTATTTGCATTTTGAGTTTTCTATTCAGCATTTAATTTCACATGACTAGAGCAAATGAAGCCTAAATCAACACACATTAATCACTAATTAATATAAGTTTCTTGCTCAAATATCGTACGTAATATCATTCGTCTACTAAAAATTAAATTATCATGTGCCCAAAGACATTAAAATCTGATAACGAGGGATGCGGTGTCCTTTATTTGAATGAAAATGTTTGCTCTGCGAGTATCTTAATCGGTTTAAATATGTTTGTTTAGGGCTAGAATACATTATTTTCATTTAAATTTTCTAATCTTCTAACAAGGTTTGCGTTTCGTTTCTCGCTCTTAATTACGGTTAAAATCCGTAACAAATGACCAGTCACCTTTTTTAGAAGCTTTTAGTAACCTTGCAATGTACGTTGGATAGTTTGATAATATCAAATCTTGCAAGCTGAGTAACAACCACTTCTTAATATCCGATTGCGCAGAAATTTTGCATAAACCTTTAGATTTGGTGACTTTACAATAGACAATACATAATATTGTAATACTATCAAACTGTTCTTCGCGACAACATGCTGAAGGATGATAATATATAAGATTTTATAAAATTTACAAGGAAACGAATAAATTTACGCCAACCTATTGTCCGACCGTAATCTCCGGGCTTTGGAGATGACAGTTTAAGTGCTTTCAACAAAGATTCAAAAGCTTATCTATCGATCTTTACGAACAAAGGTTTTGTTTTCGGAGTCATGAGATTATTTTCCTTTGCTATGTTTCACTGTGAAAAGCCTGGGACACAGATATCTGAAAACTAACGCAACCTGTATTCTTCGTGATTCCGATAGGCAACTAGGAAGAGAAATCAAAGGTGTGTACAAAATGTTTGATTGAGATTATACCAACATTACTAACTGGCCTTACAGTTTATTTGCTAGTAGCTCTGTCTTTTGCTCTATAGGTAATGGGTTCGATTCCCAACCGGGACAAACATTTGTGTGATGAAATCAGATGTTTGTTGTCTGTTTGGAGATTTATATACTTAATAATATATCAATGTAACCTATATAAGATATATCATACTCGTAAGTATTTACTCATCAAAAAAGCATTAATATTCTCCGTAATCTAGTTCCCATTATTACAAGCGATGCTTAGCTTGGGGCTAAATGGCATGTGTAAAATGTCTATTTAATTGTATATAAATATTTATTATAATATTAAGTTTAAATGCATTCCAGAGAGCTCACGTACATTACATTAGTAGATACATTACTAATTGCATTAATGCAAGTTGGATTAACTGCACCGATAATTGTCGTATTGTAGATTTGTGTATCAAATAAACTAAACAGTTAATATCCAGTTCATGAACACTACTCCTTATTTACTCAACCACAAATTCGGATTGCTTTGTGAGTACAAATAGTTAGTGCTTTGAATCGCGGCATCTGCTACCTATAGGTAATGTAAATACAAGTTCAGTTAAATATTTAACTTATACATATTTAAATTTACTTTTACGTTTTCAGTGTTTATTAGTGAAAAAAAAACCTTAAAGCACGCATGCACAGACACGAGCTGAGAAATGTCGATACTTTTTTAGTTGTTGTACACGGGTAAGCACTTGGCTTTTATCTCACCTGGTTACAAGTTGATAAGGCAGTACGTGGAGGCGCACTTCACCCAAAATCCTCAACAAACTGAGGAACTAGCTATCTTACCTATAATTGCCGGAACACAACAATTTTAGAATTGTAATAAAGGCGACAGAATTAAGTAAGATGGTGGTAGCTTGCCAGTCGGACTTACATAAAGTCCTACCATCAACCAAACCAAGCACAATATTGTACTCCCCCTGGAAATCGAACACAGGACCTCTGGATCTAAAATCGGTGGGTGGAACCTAGACCACAGAGGCGGTTAAAAACGACGATACGAATAAAATCGATCACGATCTACGAATAAAGTCTTATTGTGTGGACTCTTTGGTCACAATAATAATTATGAACTTAATCTTTAGTTCTAAAATCAAACATGCTCGGGAATAATAGAGCATTACTTCCAACTCTCTTAATATATGACTGTAATTGACATAACGTTGCAGAGACAGCTGTGTACGTCGATGTTGATGGTGGTATTAAGAAAGTAGGTATTGACAATGTCAGTAGGTTCTTATCCTAATGACTTCTGTCCCACATAAATAAGGCCGAGACGAAATGATTAATTGTTTGGTCTAAGATATTGGTGAAAGCGGTTTATTCCCCGATAGATGATAAAGGTACAATGTCGCTAAGCATTCATCTGAAAGGTACGTGGCTTATACGAATCTTGTGATTGTTACCCGATATTTCACTCTCAAAATTGTCTGACTTGAAACATGTTTTTTTGTACGATACGATTTTTGTCTTCATCTCACCTGTCTTACACGTTATGATAATGCCTTAAGTGGAAACGCACTTCTTCCGGAATCCTCAAAAATGTGAGGAACTGGCTATCTTACTTATAAATGCCGAAATAACAATTTAGAATGAGTATCTAGCCAGGCGGATTTGAATAATGTTCCGGCACCAACCAAACCAAGCTCAATATTGTACTCCCCTGGGGATTGAACCGAGACCCTCTAGATCTGACACCGATATGTTAACCACTATACTACACACACAGACAGACACTACACAGAGGAACATGGTTCAAGTAAACGTAATGTAAAAGTAAAGCTATGGTGACAAATATAACCCTCATAATAACAGCACCGCTGCAACTCAGGCGACAACAAATTCGTATAGTTATAACAGCTGTAACTTGTACATTGCGTCAAACACGAATAACTAAATTACTGCCAAGTCTTGAAAGGAACAATCTTCGCAATATTTGGGTCCACATTTTCAAGTTTATGCTTCAAATCTCGCCGACAGGAAATGAACAAGGCTGTTACTTCATCATCTGAACTCTGTGCTGTTTTAAAGCCAGTGAAATTGTGGGCAAGGGCTGCTTTTTTGCATAACGTTTAGGTATACTATAGAATTTAATGAAACTAGTACATTATTATTTTTATACCATTAACACCAAAATATACACATAAATCAAAATAAAAATAGCACTAAAAAACCACTAAGGTTTTACCTTGTGCTATCATGAGACACATACTTAGGTACTAATCTATCAGATAATAAAAAGTAGTAGAAATACACACAAAAACAACACATAAGTGAGATTATTAAAACACGAGTCGGTACTTATATAAACCGAACTTAAGGGAGGTATTAAATATATTCCAAAATAACTAGTTATGGACAGTTATGGATAGACACAACTCTGCATATATACAGAATTCATGCAAATATTCGGTAAAATAACACAGATGTAAATAATATGACTCCCTCATTCTACACCGCGCAAACACTGACAAGATCGCTTTGCCATTAAAGACCAATAAATTAATAGCCAAATGTCATGAAAATAGGTAAAAATCCTCTTTGGTCTGGTTGAAGTGTCATCATCATAACAGCCCGTAAAATTCCACTGTTGGACATGAGCCTCTTCCAAGACTGGAGGGTTTTTGCGATAAACACCACGCTTGGCTGGCGGATTAGTGATCGCAGTATTGGTGTTACGTACTCAGGCGGATGCTGCTGCCCATCCCCTGGTGTATTTTATTCCCCTAGTCGCCTTTTACGACACCCTCAGGAGGAAATGGAGGGGTCCTATTCGTTAGCCGGCCTAACCACCTCGGCTAAAAGTGGTAAAGGTTAAAGTGTACAATGATAGAAAAAGAGTTACTGCAACTATTGCTTTGTTTTCCCATACAAAAGTAATGCCACAATTCTCCATTTTAGATGAAGTTACTGAAAAGTTTCTTACCAAAACACTATATTTGATGTGATTGTAGATAAAGTTTTACTTATAACACAACACGAGTTCTTTTCAATATTTTTTTTACTTTTAATCTTAAATACCGATACCATTCGCTCTAAAACTAAGTTAAAAACAACGGACCATGTAATTAAGAACCTCTTCTATGGAATCTCGGTCAAAGAGTGATAAACGCTACCAGATCATGGTCTTCTTATGTACCATCAATCTTGTAGCTAGAAACCTTTCAAGTAAATTGGACCAGGATTCGAGGGTATTAGATATGTATAGCAATTGCAATTGTTTCATCACTATCATCACAACACAAAAAAACTCAACTGCAGGAATGAGATCCCCAAGAGGAATACAATACAGTACCAGTGACAGCCATGATATACCAAAGGTTGCCTGGAAGATATCGTTTTAAGCGATAAGGTCGCTCATTGTACCTAGTTCAAGTGTTTTTCTTGCTTGTATCATTGATCACAGTATAGTATTTCTAGCCTGTATAACAATTATATCATTATTATCAAGTCAACTGCGGGATAAGAATTATTCAAAAAAGAAAATGGAATGGAGTCATTTGCCGTAATCACCACGCTTGGTAAGTAGATTGGTAATCATGGTATCGGTATAGCTACAGAACTCAAGAGTGTAAATTGTTGTGTTTCGGCATTTAGAGGTAAGATAGCCAGTTCCTCAATTTAGTGAGGATTCCGGGTGAAGTGCACCTCCACTTTCGGCCTAATCTCAACTTATAACCAGGTGAGATGAAGGCCAAGCGCTTCACCATCCTTCAAAAAAAAGAAGTATATTCTGTCTATCTCCTGGAGTAATCCGTAACGAAATGCACAATAGAAAAAAATAATGATTGGAGAATAAAAGGAGGTGTCCATATTTACTGGCCAGCTATTCAGCTAGTGCACAATATTGCCAAGATTTAAATTGAACTAATTGTGTTCTTGATTTCATATCCGTTGGATTGAAGTTTCACTGCTTTCTATAATCATGGGGTTCGATTTCATCTGGTAAAATTACTTTAAACCACTGTTTATAAAACTGCGTAGGTTACAGTCACAATGAAACATGGTTTTGTCATATTTTTATAGATGTCAAGTAAACTGCGAAACTTCTGGTTTTAATTTTCAAACAATTAAAAATAATATGTACCTTCTAGGGAAACAGTCGGATTAAACGGTCGTTACAAACAGTTTTTTATGTTACTCAACTGTTCCAGGAAGCGTGCTCAAGTCATTGGCTGCATTGCTATGCTGATTTGCATGCCAAATAGGAGTAATAATACACCTTGGGTCACGTGAAGCCCGAATCAAAAGTCAAAAATACGAGTATTATATACCTATCTCTATAAAAAAAGATTATAGCAAAAACACATCTCTCGCTAGTGATTTGATCGTATTTTCAGATGCTAGGGCAGGTTCACATAGTTTAATGAGTCACTGCTAGATGGCGTTAATCAGCGCTTAGCTGAATCTAATATGACACAAATATTCGCAAATCGTGTCAGAATTTGTTATTCAGTTGGTTAAGAGCATTTCCGGCTTGAGGAAAAGATGCGAGTTCGAGTCCCTTCGTGGGTTGTGATTTTTTGTGTCTTTAAAACATTTGTAGAACATTTACTTGTTTTTCAAGTGAGCTGGTACAAGGATAGCTTTCACTCTTAGTCGTGAAAAAAAAAACCATCAAAATAAACAAAAAGAGCTATTAACAGATTTATTATAATAGTATAGATTATTTGTCTATCATAATTAATTGAAATATAGTTTTTAAGCATTTTGTTGAAAAGTTTTCTCTGCCCACACCACCCTAATATTTTAAATAAATATTTTTAAATTTATGTGTTCCGGTACTTATAGGTAAGACAGCCAGTTCCTCAGACTGTTGAGGATTCCAGCTGAAGTGTGCATCCAACTTCCCTTATCATAACTTGAAACCAAGTGAGATGACAGCTAAGCGCTTATAACGATACAATAATAGCGGCAGACTGCTTTCTATGTAAATGCGTCTGAGCGCAGCAATTTTGTAGAAAATCAAAGCGATATGCACGAACACCTATTATAGGAAATAATTCGCTCGCTTGCGTAAAGATGCAGGTCATCTACGTCATACTTCATCATCATCCTTTGATCAGCATTTGGATTTCGTGCCAGATGTAGAGTTGATGATGGGGACGGCGCAAATTGCATTTCTTCGTGTGACTGTGTAATAAACAGATTTCAGGTTTACGTGTCCTCATAGGCGTCTGGCATAGCTTGACAAACCAGCACAACGTGCCCTCTGAACTACTGAATCATCTCACCTATCGGACCAGCTGATACAAGCCTCCTTAATTACCCTAACCAAACTGCGAACAAATTTTTTTTTACTACTAAGGTGGAAAACAGGCACCGAATTGTAAGCGTATAGCATTGCCTATGGACTTGTAACGCCAGAAACATCAAATAGATTGGTTTGGTTGGTGGTAGGACTTTGTTTAAGTCCGCCTGGCTAGCTACCACCATCTTACATAAGTCTGTCGCCATAACAACAATTACGAATAGTTGTTTCCGGCATTTAGATAATATATTATCTAAATGCCGGAAAGAAATAGAGAAGAAGAATAAGAATATATTGAGGATTCCGTGTGAAGTGCGCTTCCACCTTTGGCCTTATCATTACTTGAAACCAGATGAGATATAACGATTTTTCGTCGTACAATAAATAATTGTGTTTTTTTTATTCATTTATAATCATCATCACAGCCCGATGAAATCCTTCGCAGGACATTGACCTCTCTAAAGCATCCCAAAAATTACCATACATGGCAGATAGGTCAGTAATTGCAGTTTTTGGAAGAGGCTCTGTCCAGCTATGGATATAAATAAGCTATTGAAAAGAAGAAAAAAATCCATATTAGCATATTAAAAATAAAATATCCTACTTTGTTTAAAAAAATGTTTAAAAGCAACTTCATTTTCGTTATTTCAATTCAAATTCGAATCAAGCGATTTGCTCATTCTTCAGAATTATTCTAGCACTTTTGCAAGTCGAAAACTGCAAAACGAAATTTAGTCCTGAACATTATTTGTAATTGGCGCTGGGATTAAACAATGCGAAAACTATTATCCCTTAGGAGATATATTAAAAAGGGGTGCAAAAGGGTAAATTGATGTCAAACGTCCTTTTTAACCCTCAGGGTGAAATTCTAGTGATCTCTATGAGGATGTAATTATGAAGGCTTCATTTAAATACATTTCGTCCACAGGACGATCTATAAGACCAGTACCTACTAGCATTATTTCGCTTCCTCCCGCGTTATAATATTCAATTTAATGTAATACACAGACCTAGCAGATGTTACACAGCGGTATATATCTAACAGTCGTTAGTAGTTCTACCTACTGCGCTGTAGATTGTGAGTTTCTCAACCAGAACCAACATTTGTGTGATGAATATAGAGGTTTGTTCTGTGTTTGGGGTATTTTTGTCAAAAAAAAGTATTTCAGCATTTTATTCGTAATCTAGTTCCCATATTACAAACTATGCTTAGTCTAGGACTAGATGGCGCTGTGTGAAATTATTGTCTTGTAAAATTTATTATTTATCAGAGTTGAACCCTTGACATAGAAATAGTTTTGTAGCTTTCTAGGGTTCCTTACACAAAGGATGCCAATGAACTATTACTAAGACTACGTTACTGTCTGTCTGTTTGTCCTACTATTATAAGGCTCTCTTAGGTATCTCTTTTATACTTGTCATAGGAATGAAATGTGTTTGCCAATGTCAGATAAACTATGTTTTTGTGAATGATTCCCTGACAAATTATAAAAGATAACATTATGAAAATTCCCATACAAAATACGTTCTTTTTTTAATTGTTTATCTCTATCGCAAAATGCATCACATACAAGGCTAAAACTTGGTGCTTTTAGTCCTTAAGTACCTACCTACTTTAATGTATGACAATCAAATACTACAAACCAGCCAAGCGTGAGTCGAGCTCACACTAATTAAATAAAAAACCTGGATTTTATTGCCGTAGGTAGGTCGTGTCGAAAGCCTCGGGGCATGTGTTGAACACGCTCTTGGCTGATTCAACGAGCGAGTACAACACATGCCCCGAGGCTTTCGACACGACCTACCTACGAAGCCATATGAAGCCAGAGCCGGCGTCACATACACTTCGTGTTAATCATTCTTTGAGCCAATCTAAAACAGTATACATTAATTAACTGAAACCAGTACACGAAATTCAAAATTGGAATATCAAACACTTTCCGAGAAGCTAAAAGCTGACTGGTGAAATTTGCAGCACATTCCGATACTGTAAAGCGATTCAATATATATAAATAATATTTTATTACCTTGTTTCACGGCGTAAGGATTGTTACATTTGTATGTGAAAATATAAAAAATCTTTTCAACCTCCTATTTCGTATGTAAGCCAGTCTGTTGTAACTAACACCTGAGTACAATATGTATAACTTCATGGTTTCGCGAAATCAAAGAAATTAAAAAACATATCAACCTTTATCTATATACAAGATCTTAAGAGGAACCTTTTTACGGATTTCTTAACGCACAGAGGAATATATTATAGTGTTGTTATGGTGACATACCAAGGCTTAGATGGTGTTAGCTAGCCAGGCGGTCAAAGTCCTAGACCCAACCAAACAAATCACAATATTGTACTCCCCTGGGGATCGAACCCGGTATCTACTAGAATGACACGTATTCGCCATACATCTGCTGACCCAATGGAACCTGCCTACGGTTTTAAAAGTTATATAGCAACTATCAACGTGCCAGGCCGGTAAACTTTTTTTTATAATTATGGATTTACTCTTTACCTTTAGGCTAGTCTTGCTCTAGGCCAGAGTGTGGATGAGGTCTACGCTGGAGCGAGGTTTCCCAGAAGGCACTGGCTCTCCCGAGCACTGATAGAGCACGGCAAACTGTTAGGCGCCGGGCTTTAGCAAGAGGGTGACCTAGCCAAGTGGAAATCTGTAGCATCTAGTGAAGAACTGCGCCTATACTAATTGACTGACTGACACAGAATTTGAGGGTAGCTATTCCTTTTGTAGTGTACGGATAGACTTTGAAAATATTGTAGGAAATGCCCATTAGATGGTGGGAATTGGTGGAATGGTAACAGAAACAATGGTGGATAGAAAGCCTACAACACAGGGTATCGTAGTGTAGGGGTTAGTGTTATTTTTTGTTCATGTTGTTTAATTGCATCTAGATTTGCATGCACTAGCACGCATATTTGATTTAACTTTCATTTAAATAGTAATGATAATAATTAGCTTAGCTATTCAGCGTGGCAATGCAGCCATTGTCTTGAGCACGCTTCCGTCTGGTACTGGTCTGGAGTCGAGTTACCTATAGGCCGTTTGTAATGGTCCTTAGGTAATCTGACTGATTCCTATTTACATAGTTAGTTTGATTGTACATTTTATTGAATAAAAAAGTAATAAAATAATAAGTTTATGTTAATTTATATACTTTTTATTATAGTTAATCATGTTTTGTGTACCTAGTTGTAAGTTTCCTGTTATTTTAATTATTATGCTTAATGTTAGTATGTAAGAAAATATTTTTTAATATTAATTAATTGTTGGCTACAAATATGTTATTATAAAAAAGTCAATTACAAATAACCCATTGAAAAAGACCTAGCTTCAGCATATCATATACTGTACTCAATCCTACGAATTGCTTACACAATGTAAACACATTTATAACTCCTTCGAACCGAGCTCGTATTTTATTATAACCAGGCAAACGTGGTGATTTTATTACATACCGGCGATCGAATGAGTTATACAGGGTGCCCGCTCATAATCAACCCAACAAATGGCACGGTTTTACTGAGCCGTGAATTAGCGAGTTATTGATGTTAGGTTCCTTAATTTGGGTATTATATTTTAGTTACATACGCATACTATTTATGATAATATGTTCTAACATTTCACAGCATAGAACTATAATCTAGCAAGACAAACAAGAGCAAACCCATCATTTATTTACAAACTTTGCAACTTATTCCTAATTATTCAAACCGTATAAATAGATCGAACAACCGCCACCATGGTTAAGTGGTTTGTCCACCGGTATCAGGCCCAAAGGTCCCGAGTTAGTTCCCAGGGTACTTGGTTTGGTTGATGGTATGAATTTGTTTAAGTCCGTCTGGCTAGCTACCACCATTCTACTTTATCTAGAGGTAAGATAATTCATAATTCATTATTTATAACTAGATTTTTTCCATGATGATACTTTCCGGAAACATGCATAAATTTTCCATTCCACTTCAAAAATTTAAGGATGCTATTTCCTCAGTTTGTTGAGAATTTGCTTCCACCTTCACGGCTTTGACACCTGGTGAAGTACTTCCCAATATAAAAAACAACAAAAAGTCTTTATATTTCTATTTCACAAATTTGATAAACAAGTGTACGGCTTTCCTGCTGCTGATGGTAAGTGGTATTCATAGCCACTGGACGCTTGTGATACCAAAGGCATCACTCGTGTGTTGCCAACCATTAAAATCATTTTAAAACTCCTATTAGAGACTCCATAGGTGCTGTATGTAGTTTTTAGGAAACACATAATGATTTATTGTATTCAAAATCAATCAAGGGCTGGCTCTTATTTAGGCCAGCGTATTAGCATAGCTAATTTTTTATCCTAAACAAAGCGGTCAAGTGCGAGTCGGACTCGTACCGTGCAGGTAGGTATATGTTACACTAGTCTTAGCCGGGATAAATTAAACAGATAAAGCTGGTAAACAAAAAAAGGTTGAACCTGCCGTCCTTGAACGTCAGGCCGGAGCTATTCGCACTAGGCCAAGTGTGATTTTAAAAATGCTATGAAATCAGACAATATTACATTGCATCTATGTATTTGCCATCTATGATAAATTCTCACAGCATAAAATAACTTGGAAAATTCAGAAGTAATCACTGGTCCCTCCGTAGACCCGTCAAAACACGTTGTTGGAGACCGTAAGGGTTTCAAAAGGACAAAAATTGAATTGTCAAATCTAACATCTGTTTCGAATCGCAACCGCAAATTTTTGTGAACCATTTACCATCAGTTTTCCTAAATGTACTATTGTAATACTGTTTTCGCTTAATAACTTCAAGTTTAAAATGACTTATGAATCATTAAAATTTTTTCAATCATGTGAAAATCTTCAAGATTATTTCGTGTATTTTTTTCAAGTAGGTCAGATAGTTACCCGTCCTGAAAATTGTTAATTATAAAAAATGAATATCAACACGTTTCCTTTTTTTTTAGTTTCTAGGAATCTGTATAACAAACCAAAAATAATACGAGAATACTTGTAATAACGAGTCACCCTGTGTACGTTGCGAGAACGATTTCAAAGGATTTACTAGGCATGGGTAGGCGGGCTTTAGGTAAAGTACATTTTTTTATAACAAAAAAATCATGAAGGTTTATTGTTTAAATGGAGTTTTCTGTTTTGTGTTTTAGTACAAATTATGTATTTTCGCTTATTTTGTTGTGGTTTGATTAATTAGAAATGTATACGTTTGGGGTTGTTAGTAGTCCGAATTCCAACTATCGAAGTCAATCGTCAAAAATGTTAAACTGTTGGATAGCTGACAGACTATTAACGTACGTACAGTCCAAACCGGTGGTTTAGAGAATTGAATTTTTCAGGATAACTTCCTTTTCTAATGCTAATAAGGATTTTAATTAATGCTTTCAGGACGACGGGAATGAAGTCCCGAGTGCTTCTCTAGTTATATATCCTATTTTTAAGCTATTTAGTTTCATCCATAAGGTTTGGAGGAGTCTTATGCCCAGCTGTGGGTTACATAAAAGCTGTTGATGATGATGATGATTAAGTCAAATCGAAGTTTATTATTTAAGTATTCTTAATGAATTATTCTAGTCGTCGTTTGGTCTCCGTTAAATTGTTATTAATGGCAAACCAGTACGTAGCTCTGAGAATTGGTAAGCTGAAGTGGCAGTGGGCGGGCTACATAGCTCGCAGAATTGATAAACTCTGAGGAGTAAAGGTTCTCGTAAGATGACCGGGATTAAACGTAAAACAGAATGTAGGAAGTCCAGATGAACCAACGTCATTGTGGCAGTCGCGTAAAGTCGATGGATGAAGTGCGGCTCATATGTCACTAGCGTTAGGCGTGGACTAAATTCTGACAAAGTATTTCAGATTTATTTATTTGGGAAATATTAAAACACAAAATAGGTAGGTACAATGAAAAGGCGGGTAATCCCAAAAAGGTCCCAACTCAGCATTAATGCAGGCTGTGCGGCCGGCGCTGGTCTTCCGTTGGGGCCTGTGAGAACCCGTTTGTACATGTTTGGACACATACAGAGATAAATAAATATTTCGGCTGAAGTGATCATAATGATATTTAAACGAAGGGTTATAGATGTGTTTGGATTGGACACGCGAGCAAAGAAAGTTTGAAGAAGAGATTGCGAGGAAAGGGCATGGGTATGAAAAGAATTGATACTTACAAATGTTTTTTTTAAGATGAGTCAGCTCTTGACCTCGCTTGTCTGGGCAAGTATGAGTTCAAAGTTGGCGCAAGCCTTCCCAGATGAGTAAAGCGTTTGACTAACCTTAATACAAATAAAACTTTGATAGAGTATATTAGAATGGGCGTTTCTTTTGACATTAGTCAAAAGAAACTCCTGAAAGGTATTATTATCTAGTATTTTATACCTCTGGCATTAGCCAGAGGTATAAAATACTAGAATACCTAAGTGATTTAGGAATAGGTGTGATCAACCTTCTAGTAGTCTACCGCGGGCATAGGAACACTAGCTTATGCTGATGGTTACTGCTGAATAATCAGAATGGTTCGCTGTTTACCATCAGTCCACGGGACAGCCAGTGTCTTCTGTGAAAGCTCGCTCTATCGAAAACCTTATTCTTGCTCTGATCTAAAGATAAACAAGCCTTGAATTCAAGATTATTTATTATTATTTATGAATGCATAACTAGAACGGCCTGAGCCACTTACACTTATAACATAACTATATTTGAAAAAAACTTAATAAATTGTAGATTTTGTAGTTTCGGGTGTAGGTTTAAGTTCAAAAATAATTAAACATTAACTCAAACAAGTGTCTTAAAATGAAATTATAAAATGTCAAATAAAATTCACATCATGTCAGATATCACAAACAATACACATCTCACTCATACACTCTTCTCGTTAAGCCTCAAACACTCGCACATTCATTAGGGCATTAAGTGCAGTCAAGGAGCGTGGAATGGGAGTCTGAGCACGAGCAACTGTACGGCTTCGCGAAAGTAATTGATTGAGACTAACCTTTAGTTTATCAAACATGTAAATCACTAGAGTTTCCTATCCTTTATCTTTTATAATAATAACTAATTGTTTTCAGTGATACTGTATCTAGTTGGCTTTTTAGTCTTCACATCATGTGGCCGCAGTAGATATCGGAAGGCAGTAGTCAACTACCCCAGAGACACGCTGTTCTGGGCGACTGATTTCTTCGTGACGGGATGCAAGAACTTCATTAATAAGTGTCCTAAGAGCTATAAGTACGTATACATTTAACAAGCCTCACAGCTCAGTTGGATAGTAGCTCTGCCTTTTGCGCTTTAGGTTGTGATTTCCATCCAGGACAAACATTGGTGAGATGAATATTATTTATTTATTTAACTTGCTATGGTTAGTTTGGGACTAGATAAAATCTATTTAAAATGCTCTATGTAAAATTAATTTTGTAAAGATCGGGACAAACTTTTTGTTTGGTGTTAGTGCAGACGCCATTGCTACTACTAACAGAGCTGTAAAGGTTGTTGAAATACAAAATGCTGTAACTGCCAGAAATTTTGCAACAGTTGAAATTTTATATAATTTGACCTTACTGAATTTACAAACCCATATGTAACACACATTACTGGGTATGCCCAGTGTTACATATCGGTTTTTATTTATGGGTTTGTTTGTGAATTTACAAACCCATAGGTTTGTAAATTGGATTGGTTTATGTGGTAAACGTATTGGTCTCAGGAGGATGCATGCTATTCTACATTTGAGACCCCTAGTCACATTTTTAAAACATACACGAGTTGAGTTGGAGGGGTTACTCTAATCATATTTTATTTTAGACATCAGCATATCTGCGCGCGTAGCTACGACGGTGATTACAGGGACTTCCCTAATTACTGTTTCATGCAGTACGAGAACTGCAACACTTGGAGAAGTATGTTAACACATTGATTCTTTGAAGCTTCTGTTCATTTATACTGTGGTCTGCCCACCGGCATTAGACCCAGAGGTCCTGGGATCGATTCCCGAAGGAGCTCAGTGTGGTTGGTTGTAGGTACTAACGGGCCTATGGTTATCATCTCACCTACATAAGTAAAGGTTTATACCTACCTGCGTAAGGGCTTATACATAATCTCGGTCAAAAATATGCAAATGACTTGGGGTCAGCACATCAATTCTTCTGAGATGCTAGAGTTTTGGCTGAACTTTAAAAACGGCCGCCTGTCTGATATCAACCCTCTTTGGGAATACTCGGTTGTCGATGAGGGGATAAGGAATTAGTAAGTTTATGAAAAATTTAGTGGATAAAGAAGGATGAGGATATAAAGAGGGATGAGGATATAAGGATATGGACAAAGATATGAATATTAATGTCTCGGGATAGTATGACAGCTAGATCCGGGGTTGGGTTGCGTAATGATTCCTGTCAGATATTTGCGGAACCATCCTCTGGATTGCAAGTGACTTCACCATGGACATAAAGATCAACATCTATGATTTTCGCCACTAGAGAGTTAGAACAAAACGTCATTTTAGAAACACATTCAAACGTAACCTATCAAACGCATTTTAAAATAACTACCTAATACAATGGCCATGTCTAGACAGAAAGTAATATCGGATTTTAGAAGCATACTAGACATACCGAGGTGTCACGTTTTACGTGGAAATATTTTAGATATACTATTTCTCAAGTCTCTTCGTTTTCAAGCAGCGTTAGGTCAGAGATGTTCATTGTAAATGCCAAAACGTAAACTGTTTTTACCCAACTACCTCAGAAGAAGGATAATGTTTTTCGAGTGTATATACTGTACATATATTTGTATGTCAATTTCATTGTAAAACTCTGCAGCCTAGACGGTTTGATAGATTTTGACGCATGAGAAGCTGTTTGGTTCTTCTAAATTGTAGGCTATATCATTTTCATATGAGGATTGGGGGGTGCAAATGGGGGGAGTATACAAACAACTGTTGTAATATATATACTTAACATAATAATATATTTATGTATTTATGTATTTATTAAATTTACAATATTATAATATGTTCATTATTGCAGTTCTGAAAAGCCATGTTCCTGTTAAATTATGAAGTAGTAATTTTTCTCTGAATCGTTCACCTTGTTGTCCTACTTTATTTCCTTGTATATTGTATATTGTTGTCCTATTTAATTCAATTCAATTCCTTTATTTCAATTAAAAAATAAATTTTATGCTGATATAAAGAAGATCGATAGCCAAGCCACATTACAACATTTACTAACTTTAACACAGGTTTTTACATAATTATACTATATTAAATACCACATCATTGAAAAAGTTACAGCTAGTCGGTATCAACAAACAATTGCCTCCCGCCTCTGTGGTCTAGTGGTTTAACCCACCGATTACAGATCTAGAGATCCCCATGGGGAGTACAATATTGTGCTTGGTTGTGTTGGTGGTAGGACTTCGTTTAAGTCCGCCTGGCTAGCTACCACCATCTTACCCAATTCTGTCCATGACAACAATTCAAAAATTTCAAAAATAAACTTTTGCTTTAATTATTTTTATTGTACCACGGGGACGTACTTTTTTATTTCAATAATAGCGAGGGTAATATTGTATGAATTTGAAATATACCTAATCTATATTTTATACGAAGATCCCTGAAATGAAACCCAACATATAAGTGACACCAAAAGCCATAGGGTGGAATCTTTGAACCTAATGTTAATAAAGGATATTGCACTGTTGGGTATCGGAAATATCGTTTCACAGATTTTTCTCTGAGCTATTCACTAAATTACACGTCAGATTTTTACAAAGTTAAAACATAACACTTGATATTATCTTTGATCGACTTTCTATCCCTTTTTTCATAGGAATTTATGTCTTGTTTTACATAATCAACTTCAGCTTGCTATCAACATCATCATCATCATAAACCCTTTAAGTTACCCAGCTTTTAGGTTACCCACAGCTAGGTACCCTAGGTATATGGTCACATCGTAACAAAATAATGACTACACTAATCTATGTTTCAGCTTTATTTGTTTTTCGGTGTGTTGTTTACGATTGTCAGAAACGTTAGTGAATAACAAACCGATATTCTACTGAAATAGTGATATTGGAAAACCAACCACATTGACAATTTAAACCGCTTTTATGATCGCTTTGGAAATTGTATTTCTTTCAACGCGATAGTTTTAAGATAAGGTGTATAATAAAAACAAGTATATAAGTATTATATCCGTAATATAGTTATCTTATTGTATGCTTTGGTTAGTTTGGGACTTGATGGCGCTGTGTGAAATTAATATCCAATAATATTTATTTATTTTATTCAGTGTTTCGCTTTGAAGCGAAACTTTCTGTATGGCAACAATAGAAAGCGTGTATAACACTAACATAGTCTAAGCAAGTTAACTGAAGTACATGAGACTGTCCCTGTGTGTCTTAATAAAGCCAGATGCCTCAATAGCCTATTAAATTAATAGCCTTTGCTTGGCAGGCAAAATTACCCGCCTCTGTGGTCGTGACTCGGTTTTGAAACCCAAAGGTCTCAGTCTCAATCTCTAAGGGGGTACAAATCTTCTATGTTAAATTTGGTTGGTGACAGGGCTTGTTTTAAGTCCACCTGGCTAGCTACCACCATCTTACATAAGTCTGATGCCATAACTACAGTTTTCATTATTGTATTTCGGTATCTGTTGAGGATTCCGGGTGATATGCGCTTCCACCTTCGGCCTTATCATAACTTAAAAAAACTGTTTCACGTTATCGCAGTACTTTTGGTGGGTGCTGCCTATCAACTGGTGTTATGAAGATGCCGATCCCTATAGTTCAGCTGGATGAAGCCTTTATCGAATCCTGACCGGATCGATTGTTAAGAACTTTATTCCAATATTGAATTTGAATTCATTAACTTTGAATGAAATTTGAACTAACAACATGTGATTAAGTATTTCAGATATAAATACTAACAAATGGGTCTCTGTAATCTGAATAAATTAATTATTATATATAGTGTATATGTAAGCGCCTTATGTTATGCAAGCATGAGTCTGCGAAGATGTTTTGCTCGAACAATTTGTAGCCTATAAAGAAGCTTGACATTATCTACTGTTACTGCTAGATAATGTGGTCATGAACCTCCAAGAAACTTACCAATATCTATAACATAATTAATATACCTACATATAGGTAACTATTTTCTTATTTCAGATTGGCATGTCTTCAAAAGGGAAAAGTGCTGAAACATGAACGCCGAATAAATACAATTTCAATGTCCGTTTTATTATTTACTTTGCAATATTGTTGCTAGAAAGAGCCTCTGGTAAAAAAAGAAAGAAAGATAGAAAACTATTTATGGTAGCCTTATATAATAGAGTTTATAGTAATCACCAGTCTTGAAATGCAGATTGGTAATTGCAGTAAAGGTTAGATTATATAAAGTTATAGGAATATTCGTATTAAATTATTTGTCACACACAGCAATGTAAGTTAAATAAGAAACAAAATAAGGAAGTTCAGGAAGCTGCTCTTTATTTCTCTGACATTTAAGACATTCATGAGCTGATATGAAGGGGTTGATTTGTAAGCTGCATCATTTACTGAGCTGATAATTCATATCTGGTCTAAATATTTGACAGAAAGAGTGCTACATCATATAGATAGATAGATAACTCTTTATTGTTCACCATATAAAAATAACATAACAAAATACAGATAGTGGAAACTTAATCTAAGCGTCATTTTTAAAACAATGGGCGGCCTTATCTCTGAAAGCGATGTCTTCCAGGCAACCGCTGGGTGGACAGAGAAGATAACTTACATAAATAATAATAATTACAATGAAGGATAAAAATGATAATTTAAGATGATGATTTTATCATACGTTGATAACGGAGAACTGCCATGAATTCACATTCACGCATCCTGCTTATGTAGTGTCTGTATATGTATGAGCGCGCGTCATGTTATTGTATGTTGTGTGTGCCAGCTCTCTGTAATGCACCTATAAACCGAAGCAGTTTTCAAATTAATAAATGTTTTTTCCTAAGCAAGTACCTTATTAGATACTAAACTTGGGTTATTACACCCAACTCCTTTAGTGTCTACGAGGTCATCTAATTTTACGGCAAGATAGGAAAAATCCCGCTGGTTTTACTGAGCGTCTAGTTATTTCATGGTATTTACTAGAGATGTACCACTGGAGATATTAAAAACAGTTTTTTCAGAGTGTAAAATAAAACAAAATTCTCGTTGGCTCAATGTACCCATGTACTTTGAGCCAATACAATCATACAACATTTTGTATTTATTCTTATTTGGTTGTGGCGGTCGTGTGGAGTCGATTGGAGGCGGCTCCATTCAGTGTTTGTGGCGTTGATTGGGAGAATTCTATGTTCAGCAGTATGACATTGATAAAAAAAAAATATACTTGATGTATAAAGGAAGCAATCGGATTACCTATGGACCGTAAGAAGCGGTCTATATAGGTAACTCAACTGTTCCAGACCAGTACCAGACAGATGCGTGCCCAAGACACTGGCTGCTTTGCCACACTGAGTAGCTATGCTGATTCGCTAGCCTAAAGAGCTAGCTAGCCCTTAACGCCTTAATCAAAAGCCCCGCAAGATTTTTTAAAACTCGAATGGCGCCGGCTCCCCACGGACCTAAGGTCTCCTCCCCAATGCTTATAAAAGTACGCTCTATAGGTACCCTATATTGTTTCAATCGATTTAGGGTCACTTGGAATCGTTGAGCGATTCGCAAATTCATAGCGGGCAGGAAACTTGGTCTATTTCTTACAATTCCTCTTTCATCGAAATGAAGCCGAATATGTTCGGCATTTTGTCACATTGCCAACATTGATTTTGTAGACGCAACGAACAACTCTAGTATTTCATTAAACACTGCTCTATACTACCGATAAAGATGTATCTAAGTTTATCCATTGTTTTCTAAATTTAATCAAAGTGTCAATACAAAAACAGTTTATTACAAATGTTTGAAAACCATCTTTATTGAAATTATTTAGCCACCTCAAAAAATTAATGCCATCATGATGAGCAGATAAAATAGAAAAGATATAACGCTGCCAACCATTTAATGAGACGGGTTATTAAATTTATATCCTGTCTGGAAAACCGTAGCCCAAATGCAACGTGGCCGGTGAAAGTCTTTTTTCCGACCAAATTGTATTCCATTTTAAAGCCAAATTTCAATGACACCAGGCCGTAATGACGGCCTCTGATAGTGAAGTGATTCGTGCTCTGATAGACACCTAACAGCAAATATGCAGAGTAAATGGTTAATAATAAGTTAATAACCCTACACAGGCTAGCCCTAGTGTGGGGGTCCTCTGGTAATTTTATAATTGATTTAAACTTATTGGCAATAAATGAATTTGATTTTTTTTTGAATTTTTAAATAATTTCCGAATAATGTAGATCGCCTTTCCGATAACAATGTATAAAAAAAATATTTTAAATCTAGTCTACGACCAGAACCACTGATAAGCGCAAAACGAAGTGTGGGAAGACCCCCCTCCCAATTGGTAGACCGACAACATTTGGCTCAGCTATTTGTGGCGTCGATTGGGGGAGGCTTATGTTCAGTAGTAGCAGCGAGTAGAAGAACAAGAACCGAAGAACCACGAGAAAGGTCACGCTGACTGATCAAATCAAATGTGCAGTGGGCAACATGCATTAAAGTGCCAGACTATCCACTAACAGGGATAAATGGCGAGATATAGCGAGGCAAGCTACATTAGCCCGAAACACTACCTAGTGGCCATTACCACTCTGTTTAGAGTAGAGGTCCTAGATATGAAGACAGAAGACTTTCTCACGATATTCCACATTAGTATGGGATTTTTAACACGTATATATTTTTGAAGCCAGAATAGCTGATATCCGTTTCGATGATAACAGGATAAAAATGTTACATGTAATAATGTTTCAAAAGAGTATATTATAAGTTTGTTTTAAATCCTGCATAAATTAGTTCCACTTCTGTGGACCCCTTACATCTCACGGGCCTAATTATTTTTGGACATGCATGGACTCCTTGTACGTTGTCGTCGACCCCTGGGGGGTTTTGAGTGTACTGAAAGGGGAAAAGAAGAAAAAGAGGGGGAGATGTTCAGCAGTGGACGTATGTAGGCTGAAATGATGATGATGATGATGATGACTCGAACGCGTAGTCAATTTGACCCAAACCCAAAGATGAAACATAAGAAATAGACCCACCTGGGTAGCGACCACCCCTCCTGGCAAAGTCCGTGGCCAAGCAGTTCACTAAGCTCCCTGCTGCGCGGGCGGGTCTATAATAGGCTCTTCGGAAAGCTCGCTTCATTTCTGACCTCATTCTCGCTCAGGTAATACCCCGGCGAGCCTTGAGGGCAAGAGCTTACCATTTCACATAAAAAAAGTTTCTTATCTGAACCATTAATGAGTATTTATTTATTTATTAATGAGTGTTTGTTCTGTGTTTGGGTGTTGTATTGTATGATAAGTATGTATTTACAAAAAAAAAAAGTATTTAAGTATTCTATCCGTAATCTCGTTCCCATATTACAAGCTATGCTTAGTTTGGGACTAGATAGCGCTGTGTGAAATTAATGTCCTGTAATTATTAATTATTATTTAATAGTATTTTTATATTTCAAGTGATTGCACTTGGACACATTCAGAAACTGCGTCAGGACCTTCGTTGTTCAATTGGTTAGAGCGTTTCCAGCTTGAGTAAAAGAGGTGGGTTCGAATCCCGTCGCGGTTGTGTTTTTTTTTGTCATTATAACATTTGTAAATTATTATTTCATTCTATTGTGGCAACTGAGGAGATCTAATTATGCTGGCCATCTGTTACTGTTACTGTGCGTTTTATGGACTCTCACGAATGAAGCGCCATTTTTCATTGTATTCTGATGGTCGTAAAACACTGAATGCTGAAACACCTAATTTTGTTAAAGTAGTTTTAGCTCTTTAGAATTCGTTTGAAAAGGCTGAGTGGACGCCCACGATCTATCGGAGACGCTAAAGGAGTATTCGGTTTTAGGAATCTTATGTGCGTTGTGAATTTGAACGGTAAACGGAACTGGCATGTCCAAGATTCAAAACTCAGCCTTCGAGTATTCCTCTCTGTGGCGATATCTTTGACCTCCGTCCCTTTTTTTTATTGTCGACGAAGAAGCGCTTACATCTCACATGGTTTCAAGTTATGATAAGGCCGTAGGTGAAAGCGCATTTTCTCCTGGAATCCTTCAAAGTCTGAGGAACTGGCTATCTTACCTCTAAATGCCAGAGCACAACAATTAGAGGTAAGATAGCTAGTTCCTTAGTTTGTTCAGGATTACGGGTGAAGTCCACCTTCGGCCTTATCTCACCTTGTTACCAGGTGAGATGAAGGCCAAGTGCTTACCCGTAGTACAATAAAAGAAAAAATAATAATGTAGAATAGTATTTATAGCGATAGTATTACGCTTACCTAATACTAGATCTTAATCTAGAAGTGTCAAAGTCCAGGCAGACTCAGACAAAGTCCTACCACAAACTACCAAGCACATTATTGCACCTCCCTGGGAATCAAACCCGGGTCTCTGGATCTGACCACAGAGGCGGTTCAGGTATATCAGCTTTGCAAATTTTAAACACTCATTTTTTTTTCGTGCAATTTATCTTTTTACCGCCGGCGCTATGTTTTGACTCTTACAGACTGTCGTTGTGTTGAAAAATAAAAAAATTACGTGTTCTCATGTGAACATTTAAGGATTTATATTACGAGTCCCAAGAGTTGTCATATAAAAGACATAATGGCGAAAAACAAGCCTCTGGCAACTTGATGTTTACCGAGCGTATTCCTATCAGCGTGACAGAAAACTAATTATTTCTTGTCACATATACAAAGGATTTCATTATTTCTGCCGGAAATCTATTTGTTTTATTCTTAGGTACCAAATCCGTAATGTCGGTACAAATACAGTAGGTACAGCCACTATCCCCTTTATCAGCTATGAGTGTTAGTGTTATCATTCGAACAGAATGTTTTAGGTACGTACTATCTGGAATTGTCTTCTCACTATAGATGCTCTTGACCTTAAAAAAAAGGGAGAGGAAGATCCCAAACAACTTGAATAAAGCAATAAAATAATGTGAAGAGCCTAGGATTAAGCGAAAAAGATGCGTAGTAACTCAAGGAAAGGCACCGCATGATTAAGAAAGCCATGTAATAGGAAATAGCTAGGAAGAAGAAAATAATTCACTCTTGACCTAATGCTTACCTAGCGTGGATTAAACTCATAATACCTCGTCGGTATTAACTACTTTTATAAATTAATGTAAAAAAAATGTTGCTAGTTGTTAATTGTTCCAGATAAAAAAAAAACCTGAAAATAATAAAACTTACATGTAAATGAAGTTTGTATTCCTTCGGCCTAATCGTAACTTGAAAATCAGGTGAGATGAAGGCCAAGCAACTCCCCGTCGTTCAAAAAAAAAGATAATCTCGCTTCACCGTAGTACTTATTCTTGCCAGTGCGAGTGCCTATACAAGTTTTGAGGTCAAAGCTCACCCATTTAAGGTAAAAAAACTAAAATTAGGTCCTAAGTCGTTATACTTACGGGTTCGTTGCAGAAAACTACCACCAGTTTGACTTCATACAGCGGAGCTCAAACTGTCCATAAAACCTACTGAGTATCGCACTTACGACCAATGCATTTTGACCTTGTTAAGCTCTGAAAAAACCGCCTTTGTGGTCTTGTGGTTCACCCACCGATGTCTGATTCAGAGATCCCGGGCTCGATCCCCAGGAAGGTACAATATTTTGCTTGGTTTGGATGGTGGTAGGACTTTGTTTAAGTCTGCCTGGCTAGCTACTACCATCTTACCTAAGTCTGTCACTATGCCAACAATTCTTAATAGTTGTGTTCCGGCATTTAGAGGTAAGAGCCGGTTCTTCGGTTTGTTGAGGATTCCGGGTGAAGTCCATCTTCGACCTTGTCATAACTTGAAAATCTGATGAGATGAAGGCCAAGCACCTGCCGCTCGTACAATAAAAAAGGTAAACCGTATCGAGATCTAAACGCCCAATCACTGGACCATGAAGGCGTGAGTATTTAATCTTATTGGCGTTATTTCCTTGGTCATAAATTACGATAAAATAATTAGGAAAATTGCTCAGGAAAATTTATCTCTGTCAGAAGGGAATAAAATATATGAGTGAAGGCGGTTGTGGTAGGGTAAATACGTGATTATTTTCTACAGAAACATTAAGTACCTACCTATGTAGTCTAGTGTAGCTTACTATTTACAATGGCAGCAGTAGGGTTTCCTAAAAACTCTTGTTTAATGTAATCTTATTCTTTTTTTAGTTGATAAATCAATAATTTTAAAAACAGGTAACTCAACTGATTTAGCGCCATCTAGCCCCAAACGAAAACAAAGTTTGTAACATGGAACCAGATTCCGGATAAAATACATGTAAACTTTTATTTGTAAATATACATACAATACAACACCCAAACACAGAACAAACATCTATAATAATCACACAAATGTTTGTTCCTGGTGGGATTCGAACCCACAACCTACAGCGCAGAAGGCAGAGCTACTACCATTTGAGCTGTAAGGCTTGTTGTTGGGAGCAGTAATTTTAAATTGTTTTTTGACTAAGTACAATTAATCAACAAATTATAATATAGTACTTACGTTAACACATCCGCCATAATTAGATATGGTTATAGCATCGATTCTATCTATGGTTGGTATAAATCAAGAAAATACATGACACAGGGAATAATGTATGGCGTTTGGGGTAGGTAGGTAGGTATATGGAAGTATAGGAATGCATAGGTAGTTCTGTCCTGACCCCATTGTAGAATTTCGCTATGCATTAGTCTTTATTATTTTAGGTGTGGTGCAACTGTCTTAACATTAAGGAGAGTTTACTGTAAATGTGTCGTGTTCAAATGCTATACATAAAAACAGTTTGATAGGTAGGTACTAGTTAAACAATATTGTTGACATTTGCGTCCTTAAACTTAACAAAGTTAGTAGAAATGTTAGTAGTTAGTATTTCAATATAAATAAAAATAAAAACAAGTAATGTTAACTACAATGCGGATTATCAAAATATGTTTCCCGAAAAATATAAGCAAACTCATAATTAGGCGCGAAACATAGGTAAGTAGGTACCTCATGCCCACTCCTTAATATACGGCAAGTCGCTTTCATCTAAAAAAATATAACAATGTAAATTGAGCACTAAACAGTTAACACAAGTTTCAAAATTGCTTTGAAGCGATATCACAGAAATGATCGTAGTCTCCACACAATCGCAGTTGATTTTCAGCCAGTGCTGAAGCGTTCAGTCTGAGCTCAGGAGCGCCCTTAGTAGCGCGCCCCATCAAATCCTTGCCGCTACGAAACTTTACGAGAAAAAAAAACAAACTGAATCACCGCGCATTTTGTTCTTCCAATTTCAAATTTCGAATTTTTTAGAACATTTTGATTCGATTTTCGATTGTTTCTATTTACGTTGAAGTTTTTGGTGGTGTGTTGTGTATTTATATGTTATTAAAAGTTATAGTTTTTATCGGTCAAAATAGGTTGTGCGGAGAATGATGTCGAAGATGAACCCAAGTTTCCACAGCATCTGTGTGCAGGCGTTCAAGTGAACAGGACGCTATGCTTGTACGACTTCAGACAGCTATTAGTTATACTGATGCAGCAATATGATGAAGTGGTGAGTTTGGTACAATTTACTTAAATTCTAAGTGGGTACCTTTATTTCAACGATCACGTCAAGTCTTGAAGCGTCCACTGTTGGACTGAGCTTACTATACTGTTCAAAATCGCCACGTTTGGTGCGTAGCGATCACAATTTTATTAAAATCTCAAAGGATGCTCTGGTAATATAAAATTTTAGAAATCTGACCCCGTTTGCTTGATTCCATTTTCCACCCCTTATAGTTATGGAAGTTGTATAAGATAGGCTTATATGGGCATTGCGTTTAGTAACTGGGGGTTACTATTTTGATTAATGTATTTCGTTGGTTTTGCCGTTTACACCGACTTTGAGTTCTGCTAAAGGTTTTGTTCTTACGGTTTCAGAGAACAAATTGCAGAGAAGTGACAAAATGCGTTCATGTCAATTTCAACTGATTAAAAAAATATAGAATTAAGTAAGTAATCGAATGATTACAGATTGATATAGGTATACGTTGACGGCTAATTTCTCGAAAACAAAACGCGAAAATAACGGGAACGTTATGATGAAAAAATAACCGAACAATACGTTTGGGGTTAACATTTTCCTGCAAAATTTTGCCTGTTCCAGACCCACAGATTACATAGAATCTGCTTCGCCCGGAAATTCGTAATAATAGTCCATGATTAGGGTTGTCAGGAACCGGACTTAAAATACTTTCATAAAGTTTACATTACCGCGTAGTTATCATGAAACAGATTATTTGTTGTAATCTTTTTATACTTTCACGATTACTACACATTATTTTGACACAAATTGTGTCTGCCCTCAACCACGACTGGTGCAATCACACCGAAACGTCGCGTCGTGACAAATATAGATAAAAAACATGAAAAATTATCTTCTTGATTCTATTCTCGTCTTTCCGTATCAAAATTACTTGCTCCTAGATTGGAGGGTTTTACCATAATCACCACGCATGGCAGGAGGATTAGTAATCATCGTAAACGTGTTAGATAATTCACAGAAGTGGGTTGCAGCTGTCCTTCTTGTGGTGAGATAACCGATAACCGCCTTTGTGGTCTAGTGGTTCAATGAAGAATGAAGATTGACTGATTGATTGACTGTTTCTATTATAAATACATACAGAATGTATGTATTTATAATAGAAACGTAGATAGTCAATATTTTTTTAGTGGAAGCAGAGGAGGTTGACAAAGGCACTTTTCATTACGTCCTTCATAGTTTGCAAGCTTTAATATTATAAGACATTAATTTTACACAGCGCCATCTAGCTCCAAAGTAAGCATAGCTTGTAATATGGGAGCTAGATTACGGATAGGATACTTAAATACTTTTTTTATGAATGCATACATACTATATGATTCAACATTCAAACAGAACAAATATCTATATTCATCTCACCAATGTTTGTCCTGGGTGGGAATCGAGCCCACAGCCTACAGCGTAGGCAGAGCTACCACCAACTGAGCTATGAGGCTTGTTAAATTACTAGCATTATGTGGCAGCCCGACACCACTTAGTAAACTAAAATCTTAGTAAGACTTAATAGCTAGTCATTCTATTAGTAATAATTATAGTAATAGTAAAATTACTCTTTCATAAATTTCAAATCAGATAGGAAATACGGCATTGGCCTGCGCATATCCAATGTCATTAGTGATTTTCAATATCATCATTGCTAATAACCTATTGCTGGACGTGGTGCTTCCCCAAGCTTCACCACTAATCTCGGTCTTCAGCTTTCCATCCAGTTTGTGCTTGCCAGTACTTTTTACATATATACGAAAGACCAACCTAGCCCCCCAACAAACTCAAACCCTGGTAGCCCGAACCCATGGCTTCGAAGAGACGGAAGAAGTTCTGGAAGCGGGATTGGTTGAACTTGGGAACTATTTTGCTGATAACGCTCTCGACCCAATCTATTGAAAACCAAATCGTGTGTTTTTCATGTGCGGAATAGCCATACGAACAAGGAAAACATATTCTGGTAGAGGATCAGACTGTTAAAATCCCGTTTACCTGGAAATTACATTAGATTGATCCCTAACCCATACATCCTACTGTCTCAAAACAAAACAAAATGTCGGGTCGAGAAACAACTTTCTTCGACGACCTCTATTGCCTGGGGAGCTACTTCGGACGTACTGCGGACCACAGGCCTGTCTCTACTTGTCACCGCGGATGAATTTGCATAACCAGTGTGGCATCGATCCGCACATGCAAAGGAAGTCGACGTGGCCATCAAAAGTACCTGCTGCATCATCACTGTTTGCCTCAAGCCCACTTTCATTATTTTTCCTCTTTTCGTCGTGAGATCAAGTTTAGTGTATAAAAAATATACAAGAGACCGACACCCTCTCTACGAGCATCAAAAAACGACAGCTCGGCTCAAAAGCGGGAGTTTTATGCAAAAAACAGCAGCAATATAATGCACTCTGGACGCAAGGCGCAATCGTCTCCGAACTCATATGGGTCGCAGCCGATCTAACATGGCAATATGGGGATACATAGATCCATTCATAATTATGTCAGTGTGCCTGTGTAGCGCCCACTCGATACATGACGCACCTCTTCTCATGTCCACTATGCCCAACCTCCTGTACGCTGGAGGACCTGCTGGAGGTGACTGATAAGAGGAAGAGGTAGCAGCCTACTGGGCTATATAACGTTTAGCGTTCCTATAAAAACATCAGAATATTAAAAATAAATAACAAGTTTTCTTCGCGACAGTCTTCTTTTTGTCTAAACTGCACGGAAGATCACGCCACCTTTTTTTTTTGATCGTGCAGTCGACTGCACCGCAACTGCCTTACTCTCAAGAGGCGTGTTATTTAAGCCACTGGTAGTTTCGAGCGTCCGTACCTACAATCGTAACACTCATTTAGTGACCAATTCCCGCCATCGCATTTCATAGTATAGGTTTTGCTAGCTACATAAAATTGCTGTGCAATCTCCAGGACTTGTCCGTCCAAACTATGCCATAAAAGTGTCACCAAATATACTATGGATAAAGTGTTTATCACTTTTGAATATTCGGGATTATCTCTATTATGATAAAAAAAAAACGGAATTTTGATTATTATAGAATTTGCAATAAGTACAAGTGATGTTAGGTAAAATGATATCCGACAAAATAGGTTTCGGAATTTTGATTATTATGGCAAAGGTTGTTATATATTGTTAAATTCGGATCATCAATTTTATGAGAGATAAGAGAGAACCTTACAACTTAGTAATTTCAAGATCCTGCTGTTGAAAATGAAAATCCAATTTGATAAAAGTGTCCAAGCCTGCGCTTGACAGAGTTTATTAAACTTGTCCGGATAAAACTTGCAACCCTATCTATCAAAACAAAAAATGAGCCACTTTCCGTAACCCGGCCATTTTAAATGTTGCAGCCTGTTTTCCTATCTGGGTGATAAAGACATAAAACAACAAACGTTAATATAATATTATTTATGTTTTTAATTAAAAAAAACCCTTTTTAACTTGAATGAAAATCATTATTTTTTCTCTTTTAAGATTTTATACAGTAAGGTGAGGTAACTAAGCTGGTCCTAGCTAACGCTATATTCTTAAACTAGCTTGCACAAGATAAGCATAATGGGTTTGTTTCCTTTTATTATAGCGAGACAAACGAAGTGCAATTATTTTCATGAAGATTACGCTTAGCCTGGAGATTCTAGAAAGCCAATAAGATAGCAGGGCAAGCTCAAATTATAATGCTTACCATTTGTCCTGTGGATATCTAATCTGTAAAAGTTATCAAGGTACCTAATTCAGTATGGCTATCAAATAAACAATCGGCTTATTATTTAGAAACGGCCATCTAAGATCATCAAGCGGTTTTGGCTAGCTCCAAAATGTTTCTGGGTGCAAAATAAAACCCACAATGTAAAAAAATAAGGCGGGATAATAAAATGAGCTGTGCTCACGTAGCATTTTGCAGATTTCTTTGCACTGTATCCTTCCTTCGAGCCTGAAAAATGGAACCGCTGGTTAGAAGCAAAATACGAATAAACCGCATTACGAATGAATAATGGCACAAAATTCGTTTTTTTTCCGTATTTGTGCTTTTTTTTTACGGTTCCGTACCCCAAGTGTGCCAACGGGGTCCTATTACTAAGTCTCCGCTGTCCGTCGGTCTGCGTGTCAGCGGGCAGTCTCATGAATCGTAATACTAAGTAGAAACAGGTTTTTCAGTGTGTTTTTGTTTGTTGATCGAGTGAGCGAAGCGAACGAAAACTGCTGCTTTCTTGGTGATGCTCCATGGTTGACTTTTATAACACATCCGTGGGCTGGAGGGGTAGATTTTCAAACCACGACTACTTAGGCTACGGATAAGAGAGCACTTTTCAAAGATATCATTATTTTCGTGTTAGTAAGAGGTGACTTATTCACTTATTGTATTCTGCCCACTCACTATGACATACGGTCGGTGCTTTTTTCTCATTCTGGCTAGCATAGAATGTGAGTTAGAAACAAGAAAGAGCCTCAAACATTGAGATAAATAAAGAGAGATTGATAAAAAGAGTGATTAAGTGAGGTTAGTAAGGTGTAATGAAAGCACACTTTTATTGTTCGTTAATTACGTTCTTTTGCGTGGTTAAATACCAAATACAAAGAAGTCATCAGGAGATCTCAGTTTGGGGCAAACTACTAGTTAAACGACAAAGAAGCGGCCTTGTTTGAGGTGGCCTTTATCTCACTTGGTTTCAAGTTATAATAAGGTGAAGACGCACTTTACCCGGAATCTTCAATAGGCTGCGGAGCTGGCTGTCTAACCTCTAAATGTACCGGAACACACCAATTTAGCTAGCTACTACCATCTTAGGTGAGAAGACTTAAACAAAGTTCTTCTATCAACCGAACCAAACAAAAAGATATATCGATCGAACCCGGGAACTCTGGGTTTGATACCGATGGGCAGACCACTAGACCACAGTGGGACAAATGTGGGTTGAAACCCTCGGTTTACGTATCTCCAATGGCCGGTATTTAACTCTGTTTTTGTGCTGGATGTTAAAATTTTGCCACATTGCGAGAATTCTAGCGGCTCTTTTCTAGGGCATCCATATGGTACGTGACATTTCATAATGGGCTATCCCCTAGGCTGGGACTGGCTCGCACCCTCTCACGTATTAAATAAATAGCACCTAGGAATCTAAGTATTGTTGTATTGTTATAAGTAGATACTCAAAGTTGATTAAGTACCTATATTATTTTAACTATGTCTCATTATAAAGTATATAAATAAATGAAATCAATACATGGCAAGTTTGCACTCGTTATGTGAACATATAATATGGACGAATACAAAAATAAAAATAACGATCAAAACAACGTATTGGCTAGTTCCTAGTATTCTTTATTTTGTTATTCTAATTAAAAAAAAAAATTGGGAACTAGCCAATGTTCTGAGGACATATAGATACAAAACAGAACGAACATAAGTTGTTATTTACACTACAATACATGTTCTAAGTACCTAGTATATGTGTATATAAAGTGAAAATATATTATACTTGACCTTGAGCTTTTCAAGTGGTCAAATATCTTTCTTGTCAAAGCTTTTTATATCAATAGAAATTTAAGTTTAAAGTAAATTGACATCCAAAGCTGGTACTTGACATTAAATATAGTGTAC
This sequence comes from Venusia cambrica, assembly GCA_951394065.1. NCBI lineage: Eukaryota > Metazoa > Arthropoda > Insecta > Lepidoptera > Geometridae > Venusia > Venusia cambrica. The sequence continues at coordinate 3,041,555 of OX596040.1, read as the reverse complement.
GGTACCACATTGATCAGAAAATATTGTAACTTAATAGCTTTTTACAAGAAAACCGCGAAAAAAAGAAAGCAAAAACCAGTAAAATTTGCGATCCAACACTAACAACGTAACAGCACACCGCTGTAGGCTACATTTTCAACCACACACTTGATTTAATTTTTTCGCTACCGGAGCGTTTAGGGCTTTCGCTTGAACAAATAACGGAAAATGAGGTTCATTTCGGGAATTTTGGCGTAAAGCCTTGAGGTTTCAGCAAAAACCTCGGTTAGTGTGCGATAGAGAGAAGTCATTAGGTTTTCTTCCTTGACTAGCTTATTCTATTGAATACCTTATACTTTACAGCAAATAGTATAGGTACAATACAATAGAGTTTACTTGTAATTCCAAAAATAACTCAACAGGTACTTTCAGTATTAGAATCGTATAAAAACTGTCGTGGCAGTCTTAATCTATGAATAGGTATTCCCTTCAAACTTAACTGGGCCAAAAGATCACTCAGGAGATGGGCAGTAGCATTCTATAGAGGGGTTATATATGAGCCGAAGCCATAAGCGCCTCACATGTGGTTGAACTCAGATGTGTGTATCTACTCGGATGTGTAGAACATGGGTATGTGAGTTTTGGGCAGTAGGTACCTATCCAAGACTTACGCACAACGTTGATGACAAAAAAGGGGTGGATACAATTTAGGAAGGTGGCTTCAGGCTATGTAGCTAAATTGGATTTGGGCGGTCACGTCTTCCGCATGCATTTGGAAAGGTGAGCTAGGTGTATGACGATTGGATCTCATATAGCACAAGGTCACAAAGATGATATTCGTGATTATATTATGCCCATGAAAACAACAAGATGGCTGTAATAGTTCCAAGATAAAATTGAAAATGATTTTAAAAATGTGTGCTGTGAAGTTTTATTTATAGATCGAATTTGAATTCAAAATTACTAAATTAAATTAAATATATTACAGGAAATTAATTTCACACAGCGCCATCTAGCAAAATCTAACTCAGCAAAATTATGACAGAGTAATATAATAATAATTCCAGATACCCTTTTAGCTCTGAAACTTTTGAGTTCTACAATAGAAAGGGTGATTTGTTTAACCTTTATACTTGCGTGGGCAAGGATGGGATCAGTAGAAGGAGATTTCCCAGATGATTTCCTTTAAAATGAGAGAGTTTAATTTGAAAACTACCATAAGTCTTACACTCTACCACAAACTACCACAAGTCGTTTCTATCGTTAGTATAAAAACATATGTATTTCATATTAAAGCTTAAGAAGAGTAATTTATGTAAGTCTAATGGGTATGCTAGTTAAAGTTGTTTATTAAGAGTGTTCTTTTTAACGGCCTATATAATACCTCAGATTAGCAACTCAACGCAACTTTACTCTAGTTTCGAACTAAGATGTAGTTATAATAAAGGACATTGCTGCGCTTATGACCACCAGATGACAGAACTACAAGCAAATTTCTACGTTATATTTTTTTACGGTGAAACAAATATTAGGTCCTTACATATGAAATTGGCGTTTTGTCGTACTGGCCACTTTGATCTTAAATATCTCCTCTTTGGTTAGGAATTCCAAATTCAAATTTAAACAGCTATTTACTCATGCATTTGTGTTTCGAAAACCGTAATTCATTTGTTTTTTTCTCTTGCTTTTTTTTTCTGCGTCACTCATTTCACAAAATGGAAAACTTAAAATATCGCATTATTTACGAGTACGAGTTCCACCGTGGCACCAGTGCTGCAGAAACGGCTCGAAGGATTAATGATGTGTATGGTGGTGGTGTCGCAAAATAAAACACGGGGCGTTTTTGGTTTCAACGCTTTCGTTCTGGAAATTTCGACCTGCAGAACAAGCCCCGTGGACGGCCGGAGACCAAGGTCGATAATGATGAATTGAAGGCTATTGTGGAAGCAGATCCATCGCAAACCACATCACAGTTAGCTGCAGGCTGCGGTGTTAGTGACAAAACCGTTTTAATCCACTTGAAGCAAATTGGGAAGGTGAAAAAGCTTGAAAGGTGGGTACCTCATGAATTGAGTGAAGCAAACCGACAAACGCGCGTCGACTGCTGCGTTACATTACTCAACCGGCACAATAATGAAGGAATTTTAAATCGGATCATTACATGTGATGAAAAGTGGATCCTGTACGATAATCGTAAACGCTCATCGCAATGGCTGAACCCTGGTGAACCAGCAAAATCTTGCCCCAAGCGAAAATTGACTCAAAAAAAGTTACTTTTAAGCGTTTGGTGGACTAGTGCCGGTGTCGTACACTGTAGCTTTCTTAAATCTGGTCAGACGATTACGGCTGATGTCTATTGTCAGCAACTGCAAACCATGATGGAAAAGCTCGCTGTTAAACAACCTAGACTTTTCAATCGCTCTACGCCACTGCTGCTTCAAGACAACGCTAGACCACACACGGCCCAACAGACGACTACCAAATTAGAGGAGCTTCAATTGGAATGTCTAAGACATCCACCGTACTCTCCGGACCTTGCTCCAACAGATTACCATTTTTTTCGAAATTTGGATAACTTCTTGCAAGGAAAAAAATTCAATTCCGATGAGGCAGTCCAAACCGCTTTCAAAGATTTCATTGATTCCCGTCCGAATGGTTTTTTTAGTAAAGGGATCAATAAACTACCTATAAGATGGCAAAAGTGTATAGATAGCAATGGTACATACTTTGATTAATAAAATATATTTTAATATGAAAAAATTGCCTTTATGTTCCTCCCATACAAAACGCCAATTTCATATGTAAGGACCTAATATTAATTTTGAAAATCTAAAACACAGAGCGTCTGCTGTATGCTGTGTTTATTTACTGCACAAAGTGTCAAGGCCTAATTGGGCGTATTTATTGAATGGCGAACATTTTTGGTATAAATTAGAGTTAACTTTGGATTTTATTTTATTTCGAGAAAATTTGATGTAATCGTGTTTTCGCAGCACTAGAGTTCTAGCATCAATCCTGAACTCAAAAAAAATCTACAGTATTGTGGAAGATACGATCGCTGAAGCTAAGCCATTTCACGTATCAAATACTCTTAAAAGTAATTTGTAACGCTAATGCTTTAGATAAGGTTCGCGTTTTTGCTAAATGGTAGATAGCAACAAAATAAAAATATATCGTGATTAAGAGTGTATTTTGCCACTAAATAGTATATTCTAAAATCCTTATGTAGGTACCATATATCAACAATATGTATTGCATTTAGCGATTTTATATTATGATCTATAACTGAGAAAACTGTGCTCGTAAAGATTTAGTACCCAAGCAAAATAATATAGTGGCGAATTTCACTATCTCACGCGTATTCTCTTAGGGTTCGGTTGCCGACAGAGAATTACACTTTAGCATACGATATCGAAAAGTATAATGTATGGTTATATTAACCGATTTGTAAGTTTATAACAGTATTCTTAGGCTGTTATTATCAGAAAACAGTCTCGGACAATGTGTTTCACTCTATCACGATATGCCCATGACAGAGACAGAAAACCTCATATGTGGTCTAGTAGCTCGCCTACAGGTATCAGATCCAAAGGGTTCGATTCTCAAGAGGAGTACAAAATTAAACTGGGTTTGGTTTGTAGTAGAGGTTTGTTTAAGTTCGCCTGGACAGCATCCACAGTCTTAACCTATTTTCTGTCGCTATAACAACAATTCTTAAATTTTTGTGTTCCGGCATTCAGTGGTATGATAGCCAGTTCCTCGTGAAGTGCGCTTCCTTCGTTGTTATTATAACTTTATAAATCAGATGAGATCATCATCTCATGATGAGAATCATGAGATGAAGGCCAATCACATCCCCGTCTTAAAATAAAATAAAATAAATACTTTGTCCGTGATGGATTCGTATATCCGCAGCAAAACGATTACTTTGATGCCGTCTGTCTTACTGTCTGTCCTCACCTATCTACCCAAAACAATTATATAGAAGATAAATTATATAAAATGGGTTTGCAAGATGTCTTCACTTTCAGCATAAAGCATAAGGAAGACTAGGTCCTGTTTCAGTTTGCTAAGATACACAAAGGTACGTTCAGTGATCCATGTCAGATTGCAACCATTTACTTCAATTCACTTAAAGAACCTGACCTAAATGCTGTACTTACTGAACTAGCAACTAATTCTGCTTGAACAAAGACAACAGGCAATGCCGTTGCAATGCTGCTGATACCGTTAAGGAATATTATTTTAGAGAAATAATATTTCTTAGCCTGCCATGGAAGCTGAAACGAAGCTAGTCAGCAGCTTAGTTAAAGTCAATGACGAAATTTATCTATTTGGTAAGGTAGAAAACCTTCAGAAACCAAAGTTAGTATTTATCCGTGGTCTCACCTGGTACTACCACGATTAAAAGCTGTTACTTTTTGCGCTTCGTAGTCATTGTTGTCAAGTTGTTTCACGATGTACCTAGTATCAGTACCTACACACCTCATATACTTCAAATTTCGATGATGGATACACATCGGAGAGTGTGCAGTGGAATTATACAATCTGATTCCGCCATCCCCATACATTTCGCGGAAAAACAGACGCTCGGCGATGCGCCAACGGCTTATGGTAGATGTACCTTCTTCGCCGTTTTCTTCCTCATTTATAATGCGCACCTTCAAGAAATCTAGCACTTTACCAGAGTCTGTGTTTCCCGAACACTTAAAACATGTCAACGGAGTCTTCAAGTCAAGAGTGCATAAATAGGTCCCTTTTAGGCAAGCGTGCTCCATTGTACATCAGCTGAGATAACAGTCAAACCTAAGCCTATCCCTTTAAAGAAAACTAATATCCACAAAAACAACCACCAAATTAGGTTAACCCCATTCACGATGCTCGAAAACAACTTGCTAACCAAATGTTTGGCAATCTTGTAAATCCGTACACCCTTTATGTTGCCGTAACCCTGAAACCGGACTTTGTTTACGCGGAAATAAGACCCATAATCGTTATTGGAATCTTTTATCCCGTTTAATCGTATAAACAAACAGACAATAAAAACGCAATAACACTACTTGATTTTAAACACATGTCCATTTCATTTGTTCATCATAGTTTACACAGCCAGAAAAGAGCGTCATTATCAGAGAAGCAAACTTTTAACGATACGATGAAAGTATTTTACCGCCTGTATGGACTAGTGGTTCACCTAAAGGTATAAGACCCAGAGATTATGTTACCCGAATATGACGCCAAAACAACAATTCTAATTGATGTGTTCCGACATTTAGAGGTAAGATGGTCAGTTCTTCAGTCTGTCAAAAACAGTCCATGTCCACCGTTGAACAGGACCTCCTCTACTCGGAAGGTTTTGCTGTAATCACTACGCTTTGCTGGCGAATTGGTGATTGCAGAAGTACAGTTGTTAGATTATATGCCGAAGGAAGCTGATGTCCTGTTCTGGGTGACTTCATGATATTCGCGGACTGAGTTGGAGGGTTGATTACTCATACTCATGGTTACTGAAAAACAACCCTTAATGGCCACTGCTAGACTAAACCTCATTCAAAACTAGAGATTCTAGTCTCAATCACCCCGCTTGGCTGGGGGATTGGCTATCACAGTCAATGTACCGGGCAATCACTGTCATTATTATCAACTTTCCACAGAATCGTTCGGCTTTCATACTCTTGTAAACTATTAACATTATTATCCAAAAATAAAGCAAGTGAACAATTAAGAGATAACTCAAGCTTTGATAGCTTGAATTATAAATGATTTTAAGATTCTCGTCTAAATATTTACATTGATCTGTGAAATCTGGCAAGATTGAGATCAGTGGTAAACAAAAGTCAGCAGGTGCGATGGAAGTATTGCCTACGAACTTTTTAGTGTTCCGTAGTACCAAAGGGTACCAACGATGACGAGGCCATTTTACTAAGACTTTCGTCTGTTATGAAAGCCGCACTTTGTTTTAATTTCTCGTTTGGTTTTATACTTTTTAACGAACAAGCTTAATAACAAGAATAATAAAAACAAGAACAAGATTAATAAAAAAAATGGTGAATCAAATAAATAGTTTTTTATTTCTAAAATACTTTTTGGTGCTTACAAAGAGCAAGTTAACCGTATGTTATTATCGTGCTTAACTTAAATAATTACAGCGAGTTACCTACTCGAGTTCGAAACTAGCCAATTGCGATTCAAACCCTTACCAAGTAATATTAGTTATTCTGTACCCTCATTTAGGCTGTCTAATCAAAGGTTTGCTAGAAGAAAACTATTTCGCTTCTGTACAAGTTTTAAATAATACAGAATTTTATATTGTTTTATATCACCAAGGTGGCAAACATTACAGGCATACGCTCCATTTGATTGTAATCGGTTACCGTCGCCTACAGTCCTGGCAACACCAGAATCAGCGCTTTACCGACCCTTTTAAAGGAGCTTTGGTCACCTTAATAACCGCAAGAATACAGCACTATATAGATAATAGTGCTGTTTGTCTGCAATATGCTATGAGGCGGAGGGTACTTCCTCAGACAGATATACAAAATTCTACATCTAGCTATTAATTGTAGGTATACAATTGATGTGTACAATGAATAACTGCAGAATGTTTCAGAACAATAATGCGAAAAAAACATTTTCTTTGTTGAAATGTGGGTCGCAGAACCCTTCGTGTGCGACTTGCGCCTAGCCGGATTAATTTATTAAATCGGGTAAAAGAGTTTGAGTTGTTTGTATAAAAGATAATTTTGAGAAAAATACGGTAAGCAAGACAACCATTATTTTATCTTTAACCAGTCTATTTATATAAGTGGTATTTTAGTAAGTAGTGCAGGGATTTGATCTTGGTTGAAGTTTGATTTAAATTGAAGATGAAATAAAAACCATAGACCGATTAAACTAAATTTGTTTAAAAATATATTTTTAGTAATAGGGAGATAAAAAGTTATTTTTAGCAGAATCAGTACGATAGAACGGAAATCTCTGGCATTAACTTTTATTTGCGTTTCATAATTGCAGAATTAATCCAATTACATAAGCGCCTCTCCTGAAAATTGGAGATCAAAAAATAAATTCAGTACTACCCAAAGGGTTCGTTTACAGACAGTTTAGCTGTTTTATTTTATTTAGATATATACCTGCAGAAGTTACACTCACATTCAAAGATAGATAGTGTATAGACAAACTAATATTTAGTTTTTGTTATTGGTTGATATTCACCATTTTGACTAAGCATCTAATGACAAAGCTTATTTATGTGTATATGTCTGACGTCTATAAACCTTCTTTGAATGTCAGCGTAGCCAATGATAGAGGCCGTACATTTTTTGAATATTACATCTCTATCTCTTACTCTTTGCTTTTCTTGTCCTCCATTGGTTGATGCTTACTTGGCTACATGCGTGTACTGTACATTGCTAATGGTTGCTGAGTGTTCATGTTTTATACGTAATTATAGAACACCAGTTGCTTTTAATTTGCTGCCACTGAATATAATTCAAACTTCTATGCTGCAAAATATTTTAGTCAACATTTAAATATTAGTATGTGGTTTTGCCGTAATTACAACGCTTGGTAGGTGGATTGGTGCATTGAAGGTGTTGGATGATACTCAAAAGTAGCCCACCTTTCTTATCCTTTCATCCCTTAGTCAGGCTGAACGATATCCATGCGAGTTAATGGGCGATGGCATTCGGTTTTTTATATTTCTGACAGTGTTTTTCAGCGGCTTTACTTAGTTACAATAGAGATTACTTTGGAGAATGCAAAGAATCGACATGGTTGAAGGAATTTGCTTGAGATCTTTGGACTTAGGACTTCGTGTAACTCCGTCTGGCGAGCTACCACCATCTTACGTAAGTCTGTCACCATAATATCAATTCTGAATTGTTGTGTTCCGGCATTTAGAGGTAAGATATCCAGTTCCTCATTACGGATTCCGGATACGGATGTGAAGTACGCTTACCACTTACTATCTCCGGCTTTATCATAACTTGAGACCAGGTGAGATGAAAAGTCACACGTCTCTTACAATAAATAAAAAAACACGACCATTTTGAAACAATAATTCCTTTAGTGCGCACCAGCGCACCACCACATTCTACATTCACAACCACCAGGTCGTGAATGTAGAACCTACGACCTACAGATCGAAAGGTTCTACAAACGAGGACATTAAGCTTATCCTGCGTTCCGTTTAGTGTGTATCGTAAAAACCATTACTATAGTCAGGTATTTGCTATCCAATATGTTGAATATACCTATTAGAAGCTAGATTTAGTTTTATGTGCCTACCTTTTACCGGCAATATGGCTGGTGACATAAATTATGGCAAACGCGGTATCGCACTTTATCGATACCCGGAGTGCTGGTAGTATATACTGAACCATTATACGTGGAGGCAGCGACTGTAGTGGGGAGCGGAGCGAGCGTAATGGCGGCTCTTTGCTACACTTGAGATTCTTTCGTTTTCAACCAAAGACACGACTGGAGTCTCTGACTTTTCAAGCAGAGTCTAGACTCTTTAATGTTCTACCATAGCCTACACTAGAGATTACTTTGTGTTCACCCTGAGACTAGACTAGAGACTCGTAATTCTTCATCCATTGACTAGTCAAGGTTCTTTTGATTTTTGAATAAACAATGACTCTTTAGTTTTTACCTAGATACGCAACAAGATACACTGGATTTTCAAGCAGAGTCTAGACTACAGACTCTTTAATCTTTACCCATAGACTACACTAGGGATTACTTTGTGTTCACCCAGATAATTCTTTATCCATAGACTAGACTAGTTATTATTAAGTAAAATATGCACAGCGATGGAGAGAGCTATATACTTGGAATTTCACTACGTGATAAAATCCGGATTATGGATATCCGTAAGAGAACAAATGTTACTGACATAGCTCTCAGAATTAGCAAGCTGAAGTGGCAGTGGGCAGGCCACATAGCTCGCGGAACTGATAGCCGCTGCGGGCTAAGGCTCTCGCATGGTGACGCCAATTAGATTAATTATTTTAACCGCCTCTGTGGTCTAGTGGTTCAACCCACCGATTTCAAAACCAGAGGTCCCGGGTTCGATTCCCAGGGAGAGCAATATTGTGCTTGGTTCGGTTCGTGGTAGGATTATGTTTAAGTCCGCCTGGCTAGCTACCACCATCTTACCTAATTCTGTCGCCATATTAACAGTTCTGAATAAAATGTTGTGTTCCGGCATTTAGAGGTAAGATAGCCTGTTCCTAAGTTTGTTGAGGATTCCGAGTGAAGTGCGCCTCCACCTTCGGCCTTATCTCAACTTGTTACCAGGTGAGTTGAAGGCCAAGCGCTTCCCCGTCGTACAATAAAAAAACTTAACGACGTGAAACGGGGTGTGTAAGACTCCCCACTCGATGGACCGACGACTGTGGCTGTTGCGGGGAGTCGATGAATGTCTTAGGATCACTATTTGTGGCGTCGTTCACCAGTGGACTTATATGGGCTGTAATTATGATGATGAGACTATACTTGATTTTTTTTAGTTATCACTCAAAAACTGAATTTGTTTCGTTTTTACCTCGAGACACAGATTTTTCAACCAGAGTCTACAGCTTCTCTAATCTTCACCCATAGACTACTAGTAGAATTTCTTTTGTGTTCACTCAGAGACTAGACTTCGAGATTCTTTAGTCAATTTAAATTCGTTTTTGTTAAAGAAAGACTGATTTTGTTCGATGCTTGAAGTTTCACTAGATGAGACATAATATTTCAATAATACATAAAAACTTACCTTATTTCATAGCCTTATATCATATTTGTTATATTTTTTTTTATTCTGTAAAATGCGAGTTTTTTTATAACGCGTTTACAAATGCTCAAAAAGCAGCAAAAATGATTGGTAGTAATTACTTAACTCATAATTTATTTTCGATGGATTGACGGCTACTCTCAATGATTTAATAGATACTATTACATAACGCATCATCATTTTTGATATCATCATCATTTGTAATAATGATGCCTGTCAAATAAACGTTTTTTCATTTTTCATTTTTTTTTTTCATTTGTGTGAAATTAACGTCCTGTAATATTGATTATTTATGTGTTTTTATTATTTATAGTACATGGGTAGTTCTTGCTCGCATATCTTTTTTACATTTCAGCAAAAAAAAAGCCAATATTTAATTAATTTTCTTGTTTCTTGTTTTGCCTCTATCCGCGGCTCACTCCGCTCCTACCCCATCCGCAGTATTATTCCTTTGTGTATTATTTAAAACGGTTATGAAAGCTCCTTTCTTATTAATTACTAAACTCCAAGCACCCAGCTTCTTCAGACAACGCTGTGTTTGGTAATTCTCCAGCCATTTTATCCAATATAATGGCTGGCGAATTACGGGTTTGCGTAGGTATAGGTTGGGTCAGGGATATGTAATGTTGCGTCTTATTGCGCTAGATGGAGTCGCGGAAACGTCTGTTAGTTAAGGGGGTAATTTAGGTGTGAGGTTAGTAAGAAGTAAGCTGTCCTTCTGTTGTCATCTTTTAAACTATAGAATAGCTGCAATAGATCACGCTTATTAGAATGCGTCCACTAATCGCGGAAATTATAGTCTTTGCCATTTTACATAGGTACCTCCTGTGTTTGAAGTTTAAGCCGGGGAAGTATCTGTCAAACGACATAGAATACAGAAATGTATTAATACCATTATACCATTGTTACTATTCAGAAAGGTAGATCCAAGTCATTTTTTTTAAATAGATTTTTTAAGATCATTTTAAACGTCAAATCTACCGCCTAATGTTCAGAGTCATAATAGGTATAGCTAATATGTATAGTTAATTCTAAATATATCACATATCAGTAAACTGTGATCCTATGTTAGGTGCACAGCCTTTTTTTTGTACGATAATTATGAATGAAAAGCGCTAAGCCTTCATCACACCTGGATTCAAGCTATGATAAGCCAACGCAGGCGCACTTCACCTCAACAGTCTTAGGAACTATCTTACCTCTAAATTCCGGACAACGATACACAACAATGCTCATGATAACTGCGCACGTGCACAGTGTAACTAAACACTCCTATCAAAACAAGTCTGGCCACGCCAGGCCAGAGCCAATCGTTATCATAACATTTTAGCGTCTGGCCGTTTCATGATCACTGAAATGTTATCAATTTATACTCTGTGTTCTGTTATTTAGTACGTAAAGCAGGCGGTACAATTCCATGATATGTCTACAATTAGCAAATGTTAAATTAATGTTAAATGTAGACATGTCCTGGCATTGTACCGCCTTCAAAACATATGGAAACGTTTTTCCCATCAAACTCTTTTATCCATATATTTATTTAGCAGAGCCTAGAACACAGACGGCGGGTTGCCAGGTTGTCTGTGCTCTTATAAATACCACTTTGGCGATTGTGCGCTCGATATCTTTGACCTCCTCGATCTCGCTCGATATCGAATCCCTCCTTCCCTTTTCCACCACTGGACTAGCAGACGCTCGGAAGGTTACAGCCCGAACCTTTTAGATGTTCCATTGTGTCGAACACACCGATTTACCTCAACCTTTATAATGAATACTGGTAAGGAATGGGACTCACGAGACAAGCGTGCTACATCATAGGCCACATCCTTACTTGTTTTTCAAGTGGGTTAGTGGACAAACGCTTGGCAGTATAAAACAAGCGACACACTACAGACACAATCCCCTATCCTGCAAAATTTCGTTTGAAATGGAAATGCCATTTCGATATTAACGTACTGCCTTCTTACTTTTGTACGGTAAAGCTGTGACTTTTTTTATACAACGTGACTGATTAAGCAAGCAGCCCACCTGAATTTTAAGTGCATCTCTTGCATATATCAAAGCCTTATTGCGTAGATTACATCCACATAGAACATGGCCTACACAGCACTGCATTGCGTCCGTCAACTTGAGTCGTAAAGGTCAAGCCGCGCGTGCCCGTAATTTAACCGATAACCATACCCTTCAAACCGAAACACAGCGATGCTGCTTGACGGCCGAAATAGGTATGGTATGGTAGTACTACCCTGGACGAGCGATCACAAGGAGTTCTACTACTATTGCTTTACTACTGGTCTTTTTTATTAAGAAATTTCAACTGAAATTACCAGGATATTGCGGCAAAGTATCCATCCAGCCTGGCACCATAGCTAGAGTATTAAAGGAGCGAAAGTATTATAAATGAAAAAAGTAAGCAGAAAGTTAGTAGCTAGTTATTAAAGCTGTTGGAATACACCCACCTGGCAATTGGAAGATCCTGGCTTCAATGAATATGGCGTTTTTGTGTTCAGTACTTATATGTAAGTTCTGTTGTAATAAACATTACAGGATCTTCATTTCTAACAGCGCCGTCTAGCCCTAAAGAAAGAAAAGCTTGAAATATATAAGCTAGATTGCGGATATATTACAATAGGTACATACTACTACTACTACTTTTCATACAACACAACACCAGAACACAGAAAAGCGTCTATGTTAGTCACAAAAATGTTTGTCGTGGCTAGAAGTCGAATCCACAACCTTCAGCGCAGAAATCAAAGCTACCATCTTTGTTATGACACTTGTGAAAAACGGGTAACTACTATATATTGTTGAATTTAATAAATAAAATAGCAAAGTCAATAGACAATGGTACATTAAAGGTGTCTCATGAGAACCACAAATTCATACTATCAGGCCAGCCCTAACCCGTGACTCAAATCCCTTCCATATCCCAAGTAACTTAAAATACAGCAATGCATGTATTACCATAAAGATCCGCGATTTACACAAAAACACCCAAAATCCCTGATATCTTCGACCATATGCCACCGCGATAAGGTTTGAAATGTTTTGGTTTATTTCTCTTATCTGTGGCAGCTGCGGTCGTATAGCAACCCAAATAAGGATTTATTCTCCGCGTGAAGAGTAAAATTAGATTATTTTTGACGGACACAGCGTGGGTTTTGATAATATTGTTCTTATTACCGTTATACTCTTTTATATTTTTTAACGTATATTTGTAGGTGAACACTTCCCAAGTTAAATACTTTGGAGTAATAGGGAAATCCCACCATATTTCACGATATAATCGGCACTTAAACTAAGTTAGTCGTTTCCGTTGGTAGGTAGTAATTTTTTTGTCGGGTGTTGATACAATCAGTCTTGTTCGTGACTTTTCTGATAATAAAGACCATGTGGAGGGTAGTTCTATAACAGCTCTCCCTTCTCGATGAAAGCTCATGTATATATGTCTACTTAATCATATCTTAGTTTAAGACTTGTTGTAAATATAAAAAAACCCCCTGTCGTTACATTGTCATATACAAATAAAGACATTTATGATCTAAATTCTAGTCAGTTAGATACCGCGGTTGATACGGTCCAGTCTAAATAATGGAGAGCTAAGGAAACTGGTACCTATACATTGTCGTTATATGTAAGTATTGAATTTGTATTAAGCTGTCTGCAATCTACGAAAATGAATAATAAAGTAAATAACACGATGGATATAATTTTACAATGTGATCTCATGGTGGTCATGAAACGAGAAAATAATTACACATTTTACATTTCTTATGCACGAACCGTTCAAACATAGTACCACGGAACTCAACCACTCTAAATCAACCCGCGGAATTCGTAAAAGCCGACTAAATAATCTCACAAAAAAGACACCAGCTTAGTTTTAACCAGCGTCTTTACTTCTAAATCACCATTGCGCCTATCGTGATGATTTTCGTAGAACACACTTAATAATGAAATAATAATAGTAAAAAGTATTACAGGACATTAATTTCACACAGCGCCATCTAATCCCAAACTAAGCATAGCTTGTAATATGGGAACTAGATTACGGGTAGAATACTTAAATACATTTTTTTTTGTAAATACATACTTATCATACAATACAAACACCCAAACACAGAACAAACATCTATATTCATCATATAAATGTTTGTCCTGGGTGGGAATCGAACCCACAACCTACAGCGCAGAAGGCAGAGTTACTATCAACTGAGCTATGAGGCTTGTTAACTTCAAAGGAGGCTCTGGTTTTATTGGTCATTAATGGATTGTTTATATAGGTATTATGTATATAATATCCGTTAATCGAAGGGAGTGAGCGGCTTCCAATCCGGAAGTCACGGGTTGAAATCCCAGACAAGTGCTAATTGACTTGGAAAGTCGATTATCGTTGATTCGGAAGGTGCACTCTCAGGATTGCGCAGCTTTTGTAACGATTGCTGTTTCTAGAGAAAGCATTTTGAAATCGGAGAAGTCAAGAACAAAGTTTTGTGGAGCACAAACCTTTTTTATCGACTTTTTGCTATCGACTGTTACTGAACCGTTTCTCTAGGTACAAGCCTCTTAGCTCAGTCGGTATTAGCGCTGCCGCCTGCGTATAGGTTGTGGGTTCGATTCAACATTTGTGTGATGAATATAGATGTTTGTTCTGTGTTTGAGTGTTATATTGTAGGATAAGTACCTATATATTATAAATATATATTATATAAACAAAAAAAAAGTATGTAAGTATTACCTATATATCCGTAATCTAGATCCCATATTACAAGCTTTGCTGCGTTTGGGACTTGATGGCGCTGTGTGAAATGAATGTCCCGTAATATTTATTCATTTATCTAAGTATGATGTATGCTTGTTCTGTGTTTGGGTGTTATTTATTTATTCAAATTAAAAACGGGTAACATATAAATTAAACAAACATAGAATAAAGTACCGCAAACAATAAAATTAATTGATATGTTGCATATTATTATAATATAAAAGCACATTACCAGTGGTGAAATACAATGGTACTGGGAAAAGCCCTATAAAACGTTAAACAGTTCAACATCATAATAAGTCTTTTAATTGCAAACAAAATTACACTAATTATTATGTAAAACAAGCCAAAACTAATTTACAAGAAAAAAAAAATTCACAAAAAAAGTATACAAGTTAATCCGTTGCCGTGGCATCGCGGCTTTAGAATTGACCCCTCTAACTGAGCCCATGGATGTCGTACAATCCGATTAAGGGATCTCACCAGAAGAAGGGCCAAGCTTCCTTCTTTTACTGCAATCACCAATCCGCTTATCAAGCGTGGGGATTATGGCATAAACCGCCTTGGCCTTGGACGCGGGTCTGTCCAGCCGTGGACATCAATGATGGGCTGTCTATGTGAAGTCAATCCGTAATCTCGTTCCCACAAACAATTCACAATTTTTGGTTATAAGCAAGTTTTTGATCACACCTTTCTAAATTTAGTTTCGTCGCTAAATCAGTAAATCATATAAAACCAGTGGGAAGCCGTTGCCTTCGGGGTCAAAAATATTTCGTCGCTTTTGATTGAGGCGACACGTGACACAAGGGTTGGCTCTTTTTTAGGTCAGCAAATTAGCATATCTATTCAGCGTAGCAATGCAGCCAGTGTCTTGGGCACAATGGCGTGTGACCATTTGACAGCTAAATAATGATTTCTCTTTGTTATCAAACTGCCCATTAGGTACCTAGATAGGTTGGTTGTTGAAGGTTGTTGAAATATTTTAAAATAGTAGGTAATAAGTATTGAGGTTTATGATATCTTACTTTCTATTTCTTTTATTTTCGATATCTACTTCAGATATTATTTAAAACGCGGTATACCAAAATGTTGAATGGATCACAAAAAATTACTAGCCCGAGGTTCTTGCCTTTCTCCTTGTGTACTGGTCGCGATTCCGAACAGGCGGTAGATTTGACGTTTCAACATGATCTTATTAGATCATAATAAGTAAATGGATTTTGACTTTGACTTTGACTTTTACACACTTGACTACGTCTGGTACTGGTCTGGAACAGTTGAATTACCTAAATACCGTATGTATCAGTCCTTAGGTAATCCGACTGCCTCTCTTGTACATCATCATCATCATTTCAGAACACATACGTCCTCTGCTGAACATAGGACTCCCCCAATCGACGCCACAGATAGCGATCCAGAGCCGTCCATCCATCGACTCCCCGCAACAGCTACAATGTCTTCCCACACTCCGTTTCGCGTTTAATCGTGGTCGCCATGCAAGAACCTTTGCTCCCCAGCGGTTATCGGTTCTGCGAGCGATGTGGCCTGTCCACTGCCACTTCAGCTTGCTGATTCTGAGAGCTATGTCAGCAACATTGGTTCTCCTACGGATATCCACATTCCGGATTCTATCACGTAGTGAAATTCCAAGCATAGCCATCTTCATAGCTCGCTGTGCGACTTTGAATTTATTCATACGGCCTATAGCTGTAATTTTATTTTATTGTTTGTATTTTAATTCATTAATTTTGTGTGTTTTGTATTTCCTTGTATGTACATTATCTCTATATGAGCTTAAAATTGCTCGAAGTAAACGATTTTTATTTTATATTTTATTTTTATTTATTTATTTATTTATAGTTAGCGACCACGTCTCGGATCCGTATGTCATCACTGGTAACACACACTGATTAAAGACTTTTGTCTTGAGAGACTGCGGTATCTTTGATCTTACCGAACACTGCCCATCCGAGTTGGATTCGTCGGCTGACCTCTTTATCGAAGAAGAAGTTCTTTATCTCTTGTACATACGTAGTTCGATTTATTGTACATTATTTGTGAAAAAATACGATACATACAACAATAGACATACTTAAAGATCAGCGAATAAATAAGACTTTTTTTTTTATTGCACGGCGAGGAAGCGTTTGGCCTTCATCTCACCTGGTAACAAGTTGAGATAAGGCCGAATATGGAGGCGCACTTCACCCGGAATCCTCAATAAACTGAGGAACTGGCTATAAAAAAAAAAGTTGTTTTTTTTTTTTAAATTGTTATTATGGCGACAGAATTAGGTAAGATGGTGATAGCTAGCCAGGCGGACTTAAACAAAATCGTACCACCAACCAAACCAAGCACATTATATTGTACTCCCCATGGGGATCGAAACCGAGACCTCTGGATCTGAAATCGGTGGGTTGAACCACTAGACCACAGAGGCGGTTAAGAGATTAAGACTGGGCATTAGGGCTATAAACGTTATATATCCAAGTTATTATATTATATCTTAACATATACCTAACATTACATATCTTATATCTTGACAAACACAAGGAGTAATTTAATCAAATTGAGATCTTTGCAATCCTCAATATGACTGAATGTGTGCTATTTACGAATAAAAAGTAATTTACTACTGCCTTTTATCTGTATACATAAAAGTTGCATTGTGAAAAGTTACGACTGAATGACCTGGTTGGCCTGGTGTTCTATAAAGTAAGTCCGCCTGATTTGCGAAAACGTTTTCTACCTATGTCATAAACAATACTTACATAATATCTGAACACACTTCCGCATTATTAACATTAATAGACCTATTAATTCCTTTCCTTACCTGTAAGGAATGAGCTTGCTGTCCTAGATTTTTGATATTTTTACTTTTGTCTTGAATCGTGACCACATATTTATAATCCTATCACGTTATTATTTTATGGCGTGAGTGGATATCTAAAAATGTGCCTTCTTTATTAAAATGTTGAAAGACTCAAGGGCACTTGAGAACAAAATCATCATAAATTGGATTTGATTCGGTGAATTTTTTCTTATATTTCTTCATAAAATAAAACGAAGTGTCGTTTTTGTCACGAAAATAAACGTGAAATGTCCGAAACTGTTGATGGACTTATGTCCGTACCCAGAGTTGAGCCCCCACAGACCACAAGACTATGAGCAGCTTTTATTTGACATGGAAATCGGCTCTTGGCTTTGAGGTTTGCCTGGGAAAAGATAAGGGACAACCCTAAGATACTAGGGATTATAAAATTAAGATACTATTAGGACTTCCTAAGGGACTCCAGCCTAGGGAGCGAGCCTTCCCAGACGATGACTTTTAACTCACTTTTTGAAGATGATGAAGTCGTACTATTAGTGAAAAGGCGGTAGCTGGCAACTGCAACCAATCTTTTGCAGTGCGCACTATAAAACATTTTTGGTGGCGCTTAGTCCTAATAAATAGAATATCAATTAAAAAGCTTTTATCGGCGAGCGAGGGCTCTAATGAAAACTAGACATAATTTGCTGATTAGGGACCACCTAGTGCTTTGCAAATAAGGTTAAGGTTTCTATAAAACCGACGGATATCGTAAAAGACGACAAATTTATTTCCGATAAGAAGACGGACAGCAGCTATCTTTTATGTGCTTATGTGCAGTAGGCGTGTGAGAAACCATCATCAAAACTTCGCCACATTTGGTGATTATGAAAAAAAACTCTACAGTTTCGAAGGAGGAATTTTAAAAATAACTCTATGGTTAAGTTCATATAATTTGAAGTTGGTGTCGAATCGCCGAGCACATCAACATGTTTATTGTATGGCACCGCCTTCAAATTATATTAACTTACCCTTAGAGTTATTTTTAAAATGTATGTTGTTCCAGGATGAAGTCCTTGATTTCGAGGATTAATACATAGAAACGTTTTACTGTCTAAAGCCAATTAACCAACGCAAAGATAATATAACGCTACACTAGAATTATGCGATCTTTGTAATCGATATTGACGGTGTGCGATCTGTCTCTTACTGTCAAACAACCGACAGTTATTTCAAACGTGCTTAGCAAAGAGTGTGTAACACTGGAGCTGAGGTTACATTAAAAAAGTTTATTATGAAGGTAGTCGTTAAGTTTTCTTAAATTTTCTAGGTTTCTGCGCCATTTACTCATAATTTTTAATGTAAGAAAATGAATTAAATCGGTCAAGCCGTTCTCAAGTTATAGCGTGACCACGAGAAATAGGGGTTCATTTTAATATATATACCTAGATAAATGACAGAGTCACACATCGCATGTACTATGATAAATGTTATCTTATTTTGACTAACAACAGTTTTTATAGACACAGTAGTGCTAGATATAAATAATTATATTTAAAGTAATATAATATGAAACAAAATAACAATATCTTATTAAATCCAAAAATATTAGTTATTAGTTGAAGGAGGAAGCTGGAATACAATAATCTGGAAATTGAATAAGTAGAAATTATTCCTCTGTAGCAGAGGAATAATTTCTACTTATTATATATTATATTCTTTCCGTTCAAACGTTATACCAAAATCACTATTTCAATATTCTTACCACTGAAATACCGAATATTTCGAGAAAACGTTAAATAAAAATAATGTCAACTAAGTATTTCATTTCGTTTTCAAATTGCCGAAAACGCCTTTTGCCTTACAAACTTGACTTGCTTTTGATGTTCTTATGATCCCATTTTGACTTATTTTGGTAATTGTTTTACTGGTGTAATTTTTTTGTAATAATGTGTTCGTACTCGGTACCTTTCATAAGTGTAACATGTTTTAAGTAAAAATAGTGACTTTCCTTGTTAGAAAACTTTGTTATAGTGTGGCCAATTAAATAAAATCTAAAATATATTCCCTCAAAATAATATTTATTAGTAATTATACATTTAAACTATTCACATGGGAAGCATTCGGGTTTTTAAGGACCGTTTCGGTCTATAGGTAACTCAATTGTTTCAGACAAGTAACAAAACCTACCTTACCTTTAAAATAAAAGCTAATTTGTATGTTTCATTACTCAAGCTAGTCTTCAGGTTATGGCTGTGGGTTAACTGTCAGCGTTTTTTCAACGTACAAGCCAAATTAGTACTAGTAGTGGTCAGGGACGCATTTTTTGATAGCGAAGGGGTAAGAAATAACTCTTAAAAATTCCTCCAGGATGACTCACTAGTTTCACTAGTTTAGATTATAAAGTAAACCTCATGATTTGATATAAAACAGACTACTTGTTCGTGTTGATTTTCCACCAAACTATCATAAATTGTAATCAGCAAATGTTTTAGATGATTGATCTTGAATTAAACTGTGCGTATGAAATATATTTTTATATTTTGATGTGTTGTTTTCAGCCGTGAACGGATACATAATTATGGCAGTCATATTTTTACGTCAGAGTCCGTAGCTCGTTACCAGATTAATCTCCAACTGAGATATGGGTAGTTGGTTGACAAGTTTCTACAAAGATACATGGGCTATAATTCGATTGAAACAAGAAGAGCACATGACAAGTTTTCAACGGTGCATAATATTACTCTGAAGTGTTATTGACAGTCCTGATCTGAATAGCAAGCCTCTGCATCTATACGTCCCGAGTATTAGGGCCAGAAAATATAGGGTAGGAAGTTTTTGAACCAACTCGTGCTACCAGCCGTGGCTTAACTACCCAACACCAAACCCCTTTACTGCGATCAGCAATCCGTATACCAAGCGTTTTCAAAAATAAACATTACAAATTCTGTGTATTCCTGAAGTAGAGGCGTAGTTGATAAAACTACCTCTAACCGTAGTACTATTAGTTATTCTGTGCGCTAACGTTGAAGATAGCATTAAGACTACGGCTGTCTTAAAACAGCCACATTCGCTATCAATACCAATGTGAACGGAAAGATTCCCACAAACCCTCGACCTCCGGACCTTCAAACGTCTTTGAATCTGCTTGAAAGTTCATAGGTTTGCTTAGTGTTTTTAGTTGCCTACTTAAATAAGCAAGAGAGATTTTTAGTTCTCTACACGCAGAAACGAGCAGCACTCGATCAATGGAGGGTACTTCAAATATTGCTATTCGAACATATTTGGGGAATCTCGATAAAGGTTGGAATAATGATAGTGTTACTGACATTTCACAACATTTGTATTATGAACATGTTAATTCCGTTAGGGTGTATTTAATTCGTTATTTAATGGTATTGAATTTCATTGTAATTAATTGCATTAAATTGTTTTTCATTGTATTTTATTGTATTTCATTGTATTTCATTGTATTTTATTGTATTTCATTGTATTTCATTGTATTTCATTGTATTTCATTGTATTTAATTGTATTTCATTGTATTTCATTGTATTTCATTGTATTTCATTGTATTTCATTGTATTTCATTGTATTTCATTGTATTTCATTGTATTTCATTGTATTTCATTGTATTATATACTTAAAAAATAATCCAACTCATCACTTCTTACTTTAAACAATATCAACATAAAAAGTACTTCTGCGTCATAAATCTTACCAACCAGCAGTGTATGCGATGCCAGCGTTCTTCAGCTCCCGTGAGGAATTTACGTAAGATTTTCATGGACTTTTATGTTGAAAAACAGGTCACCACGATAAGGAAATTTATTTGACCGAATATTTTACAGCCTTTGAAAACCATTCTTATTTATATATTGGTCTTAGAGTCACCCTTCATCAGAACTTGTTAATTTTGTGTCTATATATATGTAAGTGAATATTTGAATAATTCCGAAACAGGTTTTGATAATTCAGAAGCAAGCCAGCAAAATCCTCAAGTGTCCTATAAGCAGCTCCTCAGAATCCCCCTTCACTGTAATCTCAGCCTTCATATCACCGACCCGTCTTTTCATGAGTGCCAGCCCAAAAATCCTCAGAGATCTGCTGACTTATTCCTTTCATTCTTGAACCGAGGGAGGTTGACCGGTCGCCTCTACACTCTAGTGGATATCGACCTAGATACATAAGTGTGTCTAGAGGCGATGCTTATCCTAATAGTCGGTATTTTATGCGAGATTCTTGTTATCGAGTGTTTTATTCGCTTTTATATATTGCGACTTCTATGGTAGATTGTTTATATTCAAAATAACTTTAACAAGTTGAAAGTTGAAAATAAAAACGTGTGTGTGTACTTTCTTTTTTTTTTCGTTATAATTACCAACAAACTTCATGGTATCGCATTTATTAAAATGTAAGGTGTCTGTGTGCACGCGCATAGTTAAAAAAATCACTCTCATCATACATCCAAAATGAAACCAGCTTCATGGTGTCGCTTTTAAGAGACGTAGTGCGCGCGCCTCGTAAAAAAACACTTTCATAATTTTTCGTAAACGCACCTAAAGCAGTCTAACTTCAAAAACCTAAACCAGAATGCAATATTCTCGATGTGTTTTGAAATTGGTGCAATATCAATTACTATCGTATTTAATACACAGTGCGTCTCCATTAAACAAGAAATCAAGCTCACTGTATTTTTCCCGCTGTGTAATCTTATTTACGAATGTAGAGTGCTTTAATTTACAAACGGAGTCCAACTGCTCGACACTTATCTTGCTAATTAGTTGAGAGCTTTTAGCTACATGCTGGGAGGAAAACAGATCCGTTTTAAAATCGCACTAGAATTGACCGACTGATACTTTTGCTTATTTAAGCTGTAGCAATCCATCTCAATCCGTGGATTTTGTGACAGATTTCTAAGGTTTTTTACCATGAATTTAGTAGCTGCGTCCTCAACTATAACTGCTTTGTATAATGTAGCCTGTCAGTCTTTGGAGTAGGCCTCTGTGCAAAAATATTCATTAAATAAAAAAAAAGTTGATTCTCAATTTGTCCCCATGAAAAAAGTAATTCACTAGAACAACATTACCCTCTCCCAAGTTATTTTCCCCCAAGGTGACCTTGGGGGAAAATAACACCATCTCTTCAAATTCAACTATATTTTTTATTATATTTTCAATAATAAATATTGTATTTGTGTTCAGCTGTTAATCTAGACGCACTTCTTAGCGTATTATTGTGTAGTAGAATCTGTACTAAGATATGGAATAATTTTCTTTTTTTGTTAAGTTATCCACCCCAAGGATAACTTAACAAAAAAAGAGAATTAGTATCTTTAAAATACAAAAGCGTTGTTTACGTAACCATGTTAAAAACAAGTAACGGATAGTTGTAAACCTCTACTTTTAAAGCACAAAATTCTTACACTTCCATCCTTACACATAATCACTGTAGCATTACATGTTAGACATAATCTTAGCTCGTTTCGACGTTTGTCTGAAATTGTTTTGAGAAACAGCGTGAAGATGACTACACTATTTCGTTTTACTGCTGTGTAGTCTGCATGGCTCCAATAATCTTTAACAAAATACCGAAGAGTTATACAGAACTAAGCAATAATTTATTCAAAATCAAAATTAGTAAAATAAAAACAGATTTTTTTACTATAAAATGTAATTTTAATTCCAGGTTTATTGTTGTTGTAACGTTGCTGATATAATATGTAAGTATATAATTATTTTTATCATTTTTAAATCGAATGTATTTTCTAAAATTTAATTCAATTCAATTTTATTTTATTTATGTAGTAATATAATATTTTTTTTACTGTTATTGACTCTCTATGGTTTATTATTAAATATTTTAATGATTCGAGCATGCCAGTCTATATTGCACACCGGCACCAGCACGGGCCGGGGATAAAATTTTTGTCCCCTGTTTTTATCCACCTTCGAGAGATAAAATTATCTTCTCTACCATGTAGAGCACGGCAACAGAGGAGAAGATAAATTTATCCCCTTTTGACATTTGTGGTGGAAATATGTCCCCGTATCAAAGCACACTATGCCTACCGAGGATAAAAATAGTCCCTGTTTGACATAAGATAGGGAGAGCCTATCCACGATCCTATGAGGTGGGGATTAATTATTATTTCACGAAAAATATATATCTCGAGCATACTTTAATTACCTTTTGACGCGATAAATGCAAATAATGGAGCGGAAACAGCACCGAAGGTATATTAATAGAGATGCGAGCAATTCGTTCGAGCTTTCGGACAACGAATTCCAGCAAATTTTTCGTGTAAATAAGGATATAGCTCTGTATTTAACAAGCCTCACAGCTCAGTTGTTAGTAGCTCTGCCTTCTGCGCTGTATGTTTTGGGTGCGATTCCGACCCACGACAAACATTTGTGTGATGAATATTGATGTTTGTCTGTGTTTGGGCGTGTATTGTATGATAAGTAGGTAGGTATGTATTAAAAAAATATAAAAAATAAAGTATATTAGTATTATATCCGTAATCTAGTTCCCATATTACAAGCTTTGCTTAGTTTGGGACTAGATGGCGCTGTGTAAATTAATGTCCTGTAATGTTTATTAATTTATTTGAGTAAGGAGCTTAACAGCGCGTTGAAACCGATTAATACTTGGGATGGTTTGCCGGTGCATGTGAAGGTTAGTACCTACCTACCTACCTAGTATTGTAATTAAACAAATTGTTATATTCTAACCTTATTCGTTCCAGCTCCTATCTAAGTATAATACCAAGTAAGTATCTGAGCCAAGTTAGTGGTGCCATCGTTAGAATGTATGTTACTGATTTAGTTGTTTATTATCATTAAAATAGAGCTTCATTAAAAACTGCTTCATTTAATTATACTAGACTCAGCAGCCAAAGTGGATTATTTTTCCGAGAACGGAGAGTGCAAAGCAGAAGTTATCTCATGGATTCCAACAAAAGCATGGTCTTCCTGATATAGGTAATCGGCGCTATTGAATGCACCCATGTCGATATATTTCCTCCGCCTTAAGAATTAATTCAAATTACCACATTACTTACTTCTAACCACTCATTGTAGCACATAATAATACATACATACTATTACTGAATTGAATTCATTGAATTCCTGATCAGTTACATCAACATCGCCAAAACCAAAACAAAGAAGTTGAAGTCAATAATACAAAGACCTCCAGCAGCACTACTAAAACAAAATGTCGCTTTCATGCTAAGAAACTCACATCAATAGCATCATTTTAAATTAGACGTATGATACAATTAATAGATGATAAAGCAAATGAACGATTTGTAAGTTGTAAGTTGCAAGTGTACGATTATTCAAAATTGAGTGAATGTAATGACATTTTTATTTAATTTTCTTTGTATGGCAACAACAACGGAGAGAAAGGGTTTCTCCACCGTGGATAGAATATCCCCAGTCTAGCCCGTGCTCGGAGAGTAGACAATTTTGTCTCAGGGGAATAGATTTTTATCCTCAACCCGGGGAGAGTTGTCTCCAGTCCATGCTAAGCCTGCTGCACTAGCCAAATACAAGGAACCAATCATCTCAATGTACACATGTTTATGCAAATTATCTATATCTTCGGCAGTGCAAAACACTGCAGATATGAGAGAACTCAGAGACAAAACTTAAATTTGATTACAAGATCATTTTGAATTATGCATCACGGGTCATTAGCGTAACGAACTATAAGCCAGGTGTTACCAACTAAGCAAGTTTCAAGACAGTTTTCGTGTCGCTTAGTTTCGGTAGTTGGCTATGATTTTGCGTTTAAATAAACTTATAAGCCAATCACAAATAAGTGGCTTTAAAACAGTTTTTTTTTGCGTTACTTATTTAGTTTGTTTGAGTTATAATCTAAAAAAATAACTATACAAAATAGGGTAACATTTCTTGTATATTTCAGGTTTCAGTACCTACTCATAGGGTGACGACGGAACTAAGCCTATGCTTAGGCGGCCAGTCCTACCTTAGAAATACATGTATCTTTTGATCCGTAATAGGTAGCTATTTGCATTATAACAGAATATGTATTATTATGGCGGATTACATGACAAACAATTAAAACGAAAAAACGTTTTTTTTTTTTTTTTTTGTTCGACGGGTACGCACTTGGCCTTCATCTCACCTGGTAACAAGTTGAGATAAGGCCGAAGGTGGAGGCGCACTTCACCAGGAATCCTCAACAAACTGAGGAACTGGCTATCTTACCTCTGAATGCCGGAACACAACAATTTTAGAATTGTTATTATGGCGACAGAATTAGGTAAGATGGTGGTAGCTAGCCAGGCGGACTTAAACAAAGTCCTACCACCAACCAAACCAAGCACAATATATTGTACTCCCCATGGGAATCGAACCCGGGACCTCTGGATCTGAAATCGGTGGCTTGAACCACTAGACCACAGAGGCGGTATAATATCAATACCTATTATATATATATAGGTATTTAGATAAAATAAGCAATAAATGCCCGTTTTTCTGGATCAAAATAATGTGTTCCAATCGCGCAAGTTTTGAAAACTCCAAATAATATAGATTAAAGGGGAATGAGCATGAAATATACTTTTTTTTAAATTATCATTTAGTTTTATCGTAAAAATGGCAATACCAAGAATTGTATTAATATCATTTTCTATTTCAAATGATTGTACTATTTCACAACATTTACAAATGTTATTTTTTGTGCCTAATGGCACAAAAATCACAACTCGCGACGGTACTCGAACCCGCATCTTTTTCTAAAGCCGGAAACGCTCTGGCCAATTCGGCAACGAGAGACGCAGATTCCTAATACGATCGAACCCGAATCATTTCCCAAAGTGGGAACTTTGGGAAATGATTCGGATTCGAGTCTAGTTATGGGTTGTGAATTTTGTGCCATGATATTTTTTTTAAATACAAAGAATATTCAAACTTATTGCATTTATAGTACTTACTTTGATGTATGAGCACAAATACTTAAAAGGTCGTACTTGCCTAGTACTAGTACGACCCACACGAATGCTTCAGAACGAAATGCAAAAACCCGCAGTCAACTGAACTTACATAGACTCATTTTTTTGCTTTGAAATGTGTGGTCCGCCGAGACTTACCTCGGTGTCCATGTTAGACTCGCACCTGTTTTTTATTTTTGCTGAGAAAGGAAAATAACTATTTAATGTGAAAGCTGGGCGATATTTTCAAATCTTGGCTGGTATACTCATTTCATGGTTCAGGCGATCATTCTTCGCTCGGCCGCTGGCTTTCGAGCGCAAACGTGATAAAACATAGACTTACTGAGCCTATTACTATTTTAATTCTGTTTCAGTTTAGTATATAATTTTTCTTCCTATTATATAAACATATAACAGCTATAATATATATAATATTTATTCAGGTAATTCTTAGTATTAGTAAATACCAATTACAGGTCTCCCTAGTTAAGTATTAGTGCAAGAAATATAATAAAAAAAAACTGGTCAATGTTTTTTAACTAAGGTTTATTATAATAAAAAAAAATTCAGGCAAACAAGACCTGTGATACATCACCCTAAAAATATTAACCAGACTTCACATATCCAAAACAAACATCAATCAAAATGATTGATTCGACATGACTTTTAACCTTTACGTAATATAACCAAGTGATACTTTTCTGGCACGAACTTTCTTCAAGCAACAGCACAATATCAACCTACCTAACAATTTGATAGATTGATATCACTGAAGCAATACCACCGGCTGTTTGAGTTTCATTATTTGAAAACAGGGAGTTACCGGCTTATTTTATCAATCTATCATCCCTTTTTAACTGTATCTTTGGCCTTGTTTTTGACACGATAATATGCACAGCGTAGCAGTGCGAAAATAAAATCAGTGCTACGCAAATGAATATTCAATATTATATTCTATATATACATAGTAAAAACCAGATATAATTATCTTGATTATCTAATGATGAATATATAATCATTATCTCGTGTCGCATATTATCAGGAGCATAGATCAAAATAACACGATACCTATGGTATAAAGAAATACCCACTTCTGGTTATTACTATCTGTAATATCTATACTATCTATAATACTTTCCAGTAAAATAAGCTTTGACCTTTCTTTACGCGGTACCTTGGCTGGCCTATTGGCTTGAAAAACCTTATCCAATTAGATTAATGAAATCGTAAGAAACTGCCGTTGGTGGAAGTTTTTGCTTTGAAAAATGGTAAAAACGCCCAAAAAAGTAATACCCTTGGCTTAGTTAACTCTGCACGTACACCCATTTGTCAGCCCTGTGGATTAGGCCGACTAAGCTGAGATGGTATGCTGGCCAAGCTTGCCCCATCTTAATCAAGGAAAGCATTTCAACTTGGACATAAGAACACTCTATGTAGGCTCTTAATAAAATGAGCCGTCTTCAAAACTTGATGATTTCGATTCTATGCTATACAGGCGCTGGGCTGAAAAGCTACAAGGCTTAAGTAATTCAAAAGTGCTGTAAGCTAAAGTCTTCACATTCGACTGCTACATTACTACTGACCAAGCATTTAGGTCATGATAAAATTATAAATGCAAACTATTGACGAAAACTGATCTTTGTCGTGCATACTATGTTCATAATCTTGGTTGTGTGTGCAATTCCTACCTGAAACAAACATCAAATTATAATTGTTAAATTTAAATGCTTGTTCTATGTTTGGGTGTCATAGATAATATTTTATTGCAGTACTGAACCCGTTATCTAGTTCCAATATTTCAAGCTTGGCATAGTGTGGGGCTAAATGCCGCCCTGGGAAATGTCAAAAAAAAAAAACTTAACAGTTGCTACTGTGTCACAAAACACGGGTAGACCCATTATACGAACCCAATATGGATCGGTGGTCATTACTTGGCAACATTATCACCTCAAAATGTAGGTTTGCCAAGCGAATTAGTAACTGTATCTATCGTAACATGGAAATGAAAGTGCCTATTTCAATAATTCGACCCGTAACTGTTTGGCAGGTCAATAACAACTAGAATATATATATATAGCACTCAAACAATTAGAAACTAAAGATATGATACCCCATGGCAATGATATCGATACCCCATAAATTACCGTTCTGGTAGCATCAAGTGAAACAAAATTGGATTAAATGAATCACTTTAATATACTTTTTAATTATTTATGTGTTATTGTACGAATGGGAAGCGTCTTCATCTCACTTTTTTTATTGTACACTTCACTCGGAACCCTCAACAGTCTAAGGAACTGGCTATCTTACCCTTAAATGTCTGAACACAACAATTTAGAATTGTTGTTATGACGACAAAGGTAAGATGGTGTTAGCTTGCCAGGCAGTCTTAAGCAAAGTCCTACTTCTGGAATCTTTTTTAGGTGTTACTTATTTGTATTGGTGAAGCACTCACTCTACTTATCTAGTTTCTATACTTACTATAAATTCGGGCTATTTATCAGCCTAGTATTGTCTTTGGCACTAAATTAAACTAGGACAAATTGACTTAGGACTTTGGCCAAATATATTGAAAAGTACAAAGGTTTTGGACGACAGTCTGATAAGGGTCTGTGATAACAATCTAAAAAGGCTTTTAAACCTACATCATTGCTACGAGCATGAATCTGTTAAAAACTAGAATGGGTTTATCCGATTGAGTATATTCAGAGTGTTTATTTTAACTGGGACAGTACGGGGGCACCCATAACCTGAGGAGATACAGGTGCATTTTCTTTTTAAACATTAGCTATTTTTTGGAGGCACACATTTTGGAATTAATTCAACATTAACTGTTAAAGGTAAATAGCGTAATGACCTCGTTGATATAACTTGAGGTTTTTTATTGATCAGCGGTTTTCGAATTTTCATCTATAAACATAAGATCACCACAGATGCCAAAATCACGGTTTTGACCAGCGTAATCTTTGAATGTTGTTACATATTCGTAATTTTTTTGTACATTCTAACTTAGTAACAGTAAAGGAACGTTTTTGAGTGAAAAATCATTGAATACGAGCTTGAGTGAGTTAGTTGAGAAGTGACGAAGTAATGATTAGCGATATGTTCTATAGAATACTGTTACAATGTTTACCAATTAAAACAAACAATCAATAGTAGCATACATAATACCAAGTTTTATAAGGGCGGCTTAGCGACAAGAAACCAGACATTTTTTTTTGTTTGAATTACATACAAATCTCGTGATATTTCATTAGTTTGCTAACTACACATTGCAAACTATATTGAACCCCACTTTTTTGTTCGAAGACTTTTGCTCTTGCTTTGCCTCAATCCTAACTATTTAAGTAGTCCAAGTCCCAACGGCTGCATTTGACCCAGTTACATCATCTCAGAGACAGATCAAAACAAAAATCTGCTGAAAAGTAGTGTTTTTGGCTCATTATACGCCAGTAATGAACTAAATGTAAATAATTTAATTTTAGGCTACTACGTTTGTAAACTGGTTAATGGAGAATGTATTACTGAATAAACATTGTTTTAATACTATTGCTCTTTACCTAGTATTCGTTAGGTGCGAAAAGCATACAATTTAATAATCGAGCAATCAATTGATAATTGTTTATTCAGACGATTAAAAATTATCCGAAAAACCGATCAGCATACAAGCAGAAAGGCAAGAAACTCGGCTAGTTTTTTGATAATCCATTCAGGGCATAGTTGAATTTTTTTTTGGTAACATTTATAAGATTTTTTTATTTCAAGTGATCGCACTTGATCACATTTACAAATGTTATAATAACAAACATAAAACATTTTTAAACATTTATAAGTGAAAAAATACCTAGATACTGAATACTCTATCAAAAATATACCTAGTGGGCAGTTTGTTTACATTGTGAAATCACCATATAACAGCCAACTGGTATGGTAGCATCATCGGGCCACGAGTTCCTATAAATGATAAAGTCACTTAAATTGTATAAGGCTCTTTTCATACTAAAATGATACTTATATAGGTGGTGGTGGCACTTTGAGGAAGCTCGATATAGAATCGGTCACAGTTTCATGAGAATGAATGATATATTTTCTCTCAGCGAAACATAGAGATTTCAAGATTTTTTTATTTCTAGTTATATCATTGTGCTCATCAATTATGCCAGTACAGCTCTTTTATTAAAAATACGTTTAATGTCTGCTGAACTACCTGCTCCTATAAAATATGACATAAAACATGACACTGTAACAATAACTCAAATAAACTTTATTTTTTATTGTACGTCTGGGAAGCACTTGGCCTTCACTCACCTGGTTACAAGTTAAGATAAGGCCTAAGGTGGAATCGCACTTCACCCGGAATCCTAAGCTAACTGAGGAACTAGCTATCTTATCTCTTATTCTGGATCACAACAATTTTAAGAATTGTAGTTAGGGCGACAGAATTAGGTAAGACGTTGGTAGTTAGCCAGGCGGACTTAAACAAAGTCCTACCACCAACCAAACCAAACACAATATTGTACTCCCCCTGGGGATCGAACTCGGGACCTCTGGTTTGAAATCGGTAGGTTGAACCACTAGACCACAGAGGCGGTTAAACTAATCTCGCCTAGGCTTCATTAATCAAAGTACATACTTAAAATCATGAGGTATTTAAAATAATGTTAAGCAAGTCAAGACATTGTTGACTTAAACACATTTTTCATTACATATGTATGCTTGATCAAAGCCACCAGCGTTTATAGTCTTCAGTCTAGAACTGATTGTATAAGCCTTGATAGCATGATTGATACATGAAGAAGTCTGGCTAAATACCATGATCTGACCTAAATTTGTCGCCATAGCAACAGTTATAAGTGGTTGTGTTCCGGCATTTAGAGGAAAAAAGCCAGTTCCTCAGTCTGTTTAGGATTCCGGGTAAAGTGCGCTTCCATCTTTGGCTTTATTAAAACCAGGACGGAATATGAGGTAAGCCGAAGGCCAAGCAATTCACGGTCATACCTACTGTAAAAAGGTATTGCTTGTAATACATGTAACATACGCCGCTGAACATCTAAATTATTACTATCTTATCTTTATCTTTATCTCAGGACGCATAGATACGAATGATTGTCTCTTATCCCATGTCATTGTCACACTAATCCGAAATCCTTAGATTAGACTGACGCAAAGATACATCGGCCCTAATTACCTATCTATTGGACAAATCTGTTCGAATGACGGCTCTAGCTCGTGTCCAATTACTAGTTACTTAGGACTTGTTAGTAACTTGTTTAGCTCAGGACATTGTCTTGATCCTGCAAGTTCGTAATGCTTACCTACATGTAATATAACCCAAATTTAAAAAGTTCCTTTTTAAATTAAAGAGAGTTTTACAAAATCTATAAAGAGACATTGTTGGATAACACACAAATATAAAAGTTAAAAGTAAAAAAAAACAACGAAAACTCGAAAACAAAGTATTAAAGTCTATATTGCGATCTACTGTCTTTGAAAACCTTTTTGTTTCCAAAATATTTGAGGGTATATTTACAATTAACAAGCCCCCGTAACTGCAGTTTTGCAAGGGGAACCAGTGAGTTTTAGCAAAAAAGTTTGATGGAAATGTTCACGTTTTTCTTTAAAATAATATTGGCATATATAACGGGTGATTTTTTAAGAGCTTGAGAACTTTTTTAAAAAAAAAAACGCATAAAATTTGCAAAATCTCATCGGTTCTTTATTTGAAACGTTAGATTGGTCCATGACATTTACTTTTTGAAGATAATTTCATTTAAATGTTGACCGCGGCTGCGTCTTAGGTGGTCCATTCGGAAAGTCCAATTTTGGGCAACTTTTTCGAGCATTTCGGCCGGAATAGCCCGAATTTCTTCGGAAATGTTGTCTTCCAAAGCTGGAATAGTTACTGGCTTATTTCTGTAGACTTTAGACTTGACGTAGCCCCACAAAAAATAGTCTAAAGGCGTCAAATCGCATGATCTTGGTGGCCAACTTACCGGTCCATTTCTTGAGATGAATTGTTCTCCGAAGTTTTCCCTCAAAATGGCCATAGAATCGCGAGCTGTGTGGCATGTAGCGCCATCTTGTTGAAACCACATGTCAACCAAGTTCAGTTCTTCCATTTTTGGCAACAAAAAGTTTGTTAGCATCGAACGATAGCGATCGCCATTCACCGTAACGTTGCGTCCAACATCATCTTTGAAAAAATACGGTCCAATGATTCCACCAGCGTACAAACCACACCAAACAGTGCATTTTTCGGGATGCATGGGCAGTTCTTGAACGGCTTCTGGTTGCTCTTCACTCCAAATGCGGCAATTTTGCTTATTTACGTAGCCATTCAACCAGAAATGAGCCTCATCGCTGAACAAAATTTGTCGATAAAAAAGCGGATTTTCTGCCAACTTTTCTAGGGCCCATTCACTGAAAATTCGACGTTGTGGCAGATCGTTCGGCTTCAGTTCTTGCAGGAGCTGTATTTTATACGGTTTTACACCAAGATCTTTACGTAAAATCTTCCATGTGGTCGAATAACACAAACCCAATTGCTGCGAACGGCGACGAATCGACATTTCACGGTCTTCAGCAACACTCTCAGAAACAGACGCAATATTCTCTTCTGTACGCACTGTACGCATTCGTGTGGTTGGTTTAATGTCCAATAAAGTAAACTGAGTGCGAAACTTGGTCACAATCGCATTAATTGTTTGCTCACTTGGTCGATTATGTAGACCATAAATCGGGCGTAAAGCGCGAAACACATTTCGAACCGAACACTGATTTTGGTAATAAAATTCAATGATTTGCAAGCGTTGCTCGTTAGTAAGTCTATTCATGATGAAATGTCAAAGCATACTGAGCAAATACTAATGCATGAAAATCCTAACCTCAAAAAAATCTGAGCAAATACTAATGCATGAAAATCCTAACCTCAAAAAAATCACCCATTAGAACACAGTATTGAACAAATATTGTGAACAAATTTCATTAAAAATGAAAAACAAAATATTTCTTTGACAACATTACCAAGATAAAAACTGCTTTATCGAAAAACTATGTGTGTCGCTTCCATTTTGAGTAAATTCGTCCAATTTATTAATTATGTATGTCCAATGATTCAATGCAGCATAAATGTGTGTCACCGTCCATTTGTAACCGCGGATTGTAAACACCGTCCGTTTGTAATATGCCTCGTCGTATTGCAAACGGTCAGCAAATTGTCAACAGCAACTAACATATACAATTTTATTCCGCATTATTTCTAGCTTCTCTAGTTCTGCCACTTGCTCTAGCATAGACACAGACCTCACTCTCTCCTCAAGAGGGTGAGGTGAGCAAATGGCCTTACAGGAATATACAATCGAATCCTGTAACGCAAGCCTAGTGGTTATCCTTCACGCGGTGCCCCCCGTTCTCGATCTAGTTCCATCGTCATAGAGTTAACTGAAACCACAGGACGACTTCTATCGGGATGGAGAGGTCCCGACGGGTTCATCATCGATCACAATTTTTGCCGACCGTTTACAATATGCCGAGGCATATTTCAAACGGACGGTGCTTACAATCTAACTCTGACATATATATCCTATTGCTGAAACGACAAAATCATCATCATTATCTGCCGAGTTTTAAATGATACATAACATACCTACTCTCAAAAGTATTACCCGCCTTCTGAGGCAGTCGGGTAAAAATCCACATGAATTTCCGTTTAGAAGGTTCATTTTAATTAAGCCTTGAACCAGTTTGTCCACTGTATCATGTTAAGCCCTGAAATCCTACTCGAAGCCTCAATACACGTCAGTGGAACAACATATAGCTTCCAATAAATCCCTGCAAAGGTCTCACCATGATGCGGGCAACTGTAACTAATGTTAGACTCGTAATATAAAATGAGCCCTGATGGCGCCTTGGGAAATGTCCAAAAAATATTCTTGTCAGTTTTGACTGTGACCCATGTGTTATAAAACCATATATGTTACATTATTTTGCAACATTATCACCTCAAAATGTAGGTTTGCCAAGCGAATTAGTAACTGTATATATCGTAACATGGAAATGAAAGTGCCAATTTCAATAATTAGACCCGTTACTGTTTGGCAGGTCAATAACTACTAGAATATATCCGCACTCAACCAATTAGAAACGAAATATATGATACCCCGTGGCAATGATATCGATACCCCATACATTTCCGTTCTGGTAGGATCAAGTAAAACAAAATTGGATTAAAATAAACACTTTAATATACCTGTTAATTTTTAATTTGTTATTGTACGCCGGGGAAGCGCTTGGTCTTCATTTCATCTGGTTTACAAGGTATGATCAGGCCGAAGGTGGAAGCGCACTTCACCCGGAATCCTCAACAAACTGAGGAACTGGCTATCTTACCTCTGAATGCCGGAATACAACATTTTTTTTTTTTAAGAATTGTTATTATGGCGACAGAATTAGTTAAGATGGTGGTAGCTAGCCAGTCGGACTTTAACGAAATCCTACCACCAACCGAACCAAGCACAATATATTGTACTCCCACTGGGGATCAAACCCGGGACCTCTGGATCTGAAATCGGTGGGTTGAACCACTAGACCACCGAGGCGGTCAAATCTTACCTCTAAATGCCGGAACATTTTACTAAATTAACTTTAAATTTACGCTCGAGACAGGGAATCTAATTGCTATGTTTATAATGGTCCATAGATAGCCCAAAGAATGCAACAAACAGTCTAAATATTGTAACGGTCAAATGGATCCAAGAAAGCCCTGTGATAAAAAAATATTTCAGTTATGATTGCATAGTGTTTAACTAGGAAAATAATTTTGATTGTGTTTTGGTTTAATTAAGTTTTAAAAAAAAATATTAGCGCTGCTAATCTAGACTTTTAATATTGAACCTCAAAAACTCATATTGATTAAAATTCTGTAATGTACATACACAATTATTAGTAGGGTAGAAATTTTATTAAGAAATCACCAACGAACATTGTTTATAAAATTCTGGCCCTACCAGTTCCGTAAATTGTGCCTTAGATATAAACGTAAATATTATAGTTTCTGGATAAAGTGAGTTTGCTTTATATTTTACATCGACAAAGTCGGAATTTTACCTGTAATTTATATTCTCACCAGCTTTATTTGAAGGACATTAATTCCTGCGAGCATTAGGGGTGACCTCCTTTTGTACGAAGCTCGAATACAAAATTATAGCTTATAAGCTACCCAGAAAACGGCGTTTTCATAAAAACGGTAATTGTTTCACTTATGTGAGGGAATTATCAGTGAATAATACGATATTTTGTACCAATTTTATGAATTCAAAAACAACTCTGTTTATTTGTTTGTTACCTTTATACGACTAAGCAGCTGAACAGAGAAGTCAATTAAATTTAGCATGGATGGATGGGTCTGCCATGAGGAACAATATTTGCTACTTGTATGAACCTAGATAATACGCGGATGATGCCTAGGGCAAAAGGTAGTTATTTCTTAATTTAACCCTAGTTTTCCACTAAAAAATAATGGAGAAAGGCGGGGTACCAAACATCAACCGGTAAATTGCGACTCTATACACAGCACTTATTTTTCAGACTTTCTTAAAAGCATAGGTATTCAACTTGATTGTTTCTATTAGAATCTACTCACGTCTTAAGTTGCCAAATAAATTACATATTTAATTAAATTAACATTATGTATTGTACACCAAAAACATATAAGACATCTTAATCATTAACAATTCAAGAACTAAAGTTAACAGTACATTGAGTGAGCTTATCGCTAAAAGCTATAACTATAATCTCTTCCAAATAACCTTATTAGGATGGAGATGATGGTTCATTTTTGGTTGATGGTAGGTAAAACAAATCAAATTAACAATTTTTAACAAAATTAATAATAATTTTATCTTGAATTTCAACCCAAAAATGTTAAAACTACAAATACCTACCTTGCTATATAAATATAATTTTAGTACCTAAATAATTATGAAGTCACTAATAAATATCTAAATTACCACAAAAAGAGATAGAAACTGATATTTCAGGTCGGAAATCACAACTAAAATGACAAATTCTCACTACGCACAATTAATTTCCACAGAAATGTTATGACTAATCAGGAAATTTTGTTTTTTAACCGACTTCAAAAACAGGAGAATGTTCTCAATTTGGTTTTAAATTTTGGTTACCTTAGAACTCCGTCATTTCTCAACCGATTCAAAAATAATATTTTTTTGTTTGAATGGTTATGATCCCAGATCGGTCCTATAGAAATTGAATGAAAATCGTTTCAGTAATTTGGTTTTAAAATAAAAAAAACAGGCAAACATGATAATGAGAACGAAATATCGTTCCCATTTTCAAGACATTGTGCACCCATACACTGCACCATAGTAGGAACCGATTCTTAACTTTTGTTTAGGTCATCTGTATATATATTCGTTCCCATCATTGCGTAGACATTTCCCAAAATCCTATATTATTGCACCCTTAGAGGGTGTCGTAGACGTCGTGGTATCGTAGGTTTCATAACGAGATGAAGGCCAAGCGCTACCCCGTCGGACAATAGCCATGATCACTCCCCAGAGACTCCCAACAAGATCTTTGAGAAACTTTGCTCAAGTTTAACTGCGAGGGGTTAGCTAGACAATACAGACAAACATTTCATTTCTTTCTAGGCTATACGAGCCACCGCCATACGCTTTTAACGTGGCTCTTTATCGACCACTAGTATATGTAAAACCCGTGGCCGATGGCTTAAAGTGCCCTCTGAGACACATGCCATTTCTTTAATGAAAATTGTAAATATGATGACTAGATTCTGCTAGCGGCTTTGCCCGCATTAACCGCCTATAGTCTAGTGGTTCAACCGATTTCTGATCCAGAGGTCCCGGGTTCGATCCACATTTGTAAGCAGGTGAGATGAAGAACAAGCGCTTACCCGTCAAACAAAAAAAAAGTTGCCTATAATCGAACCCTAGAAACAGACTAGTTTACTGTTTTTCAGTTGGGTTATAGCTTTTTCAACTTACAACCAGTTTATTCTAGTGTATTTGGTGTAGAATTATAATATGCCCATCAGAATATGAACTAGAAATACGTCAAGCAATGAAGCCCCATAAAATACAAAACAAATTGTCAATTACTGGTAGCTCCGATTTGGAAGCTTTTCACGATAATACGTTTACAGATCGATATCGTTTATGTAATTTGTTTTTGTGTACGGCTTCTAGAAGATTATTATTAGGAACCGGCTTACGTAATGGAAGAACTTATAATTAGTATGGTAAGAAATATTTCCTTTTATATTTAAACTAGTCTGTGTTGAGTTGGTCCTCGGACGCAAGCAGTAGTTTTATTTACTGCGAGCAGATTCATAATATTATCTTGTAAACTTATATAATTTCACTTTTAATAAATAGACTGATATACATTAAAAACAAGCTTTTAATGATTGCCCTAAGCAATTAATTTTGGCTGGTGGTAGGACTTTGTTCAAGTCCGCCTAGCTAACTACCACCATCTTACCTAATTCTGTCGCCATAACAACAATTCAAAAAAATATATATGTTGTGTTCCGGAATTTAGATGTAAGATAGCCAGTTCCTCAGTTAGTTGAAGATTCCGGGTGAAGTGCGCCTCCCCTTCGGCCTTATCTCAACTTGTTACCAGATGAGATGAAGGCCAAGCGCTTCCCCGTCGTACAATAAAAAAAAAACATTATCCACCAATTTGTGTTGATGGCCAATTTGAAAAATATATATATAGAATATTGCGTATTGTACCTACTGTCTCCATAATGGTGTATGCAAAATTCCAGCTCAATTCGATCTCAAGAATTGGTTCTTTTTGCTTGCAAGCTGCTTGCAAGATTTGACCCTAAACCATTTAAATAACAAAGGTACATTGCAAGTAAATAGAAGTTTATAATAGAAAAGTTTGATGGCGTTCATTTTGTGTTTCATCTTGGGTAAGCTTAGTTGCTTCGTTCAACTTCTTTGGAAGGATTAGGAAAAGCCAAAAACTTTTTTTTTTTGCGCAACATCCACGTTCACTGGTTGAATAGTACTGAAAACATTCTAAATCTAAATAGTGAGGACTAATTATTGAAAGTCCTTTCTGTGGTTCTCATAGCACCAACAATTTGCGTGTAACATATGGTAGTATTTTTTTTTATCAGCTTATAATCAATATGTTATCCCTTGTTTCAGGGTTTAGACCCAAATATGAACCTGACCGCGTTCAACACATCCGCAAAATGGCTGATAGAAGCATCCCAAGGCATTCAGAATTCAGAAGTGCTGCTACAAAAGTTCTCCCAGAACAGAAAAGTCGATGACCCGACGAGGTCTCTGCTCCTCGCGTTTTATGGCATCCTGGTTGTCATCGGAGGCTGCGGGAATGCGCTTGTTGTTATATCTGTGAGTATTACTTTTTTCAATAGACGTACAGCTTTTCAGAAGTTCTTCGAGATCAGAAAATGCGATGACCACAACATTTCTCACGTTTTATGGTATCCTGGTAGTCAAAGGAGGCTGTGAGAATGCGCTTGTTTAAATGTCTGTGAGTTTTCAGTTACAAATTCTCCCAGGCCATTGTTAAAATAAAACGCGTACATCCGTGGAAAGAAAAACTCTGCTTTCTTATTACATTCAACGATCTAAGAATCATAGCATAGAAGCGCAGTCTTTTTAACCGGTTTCAAAGGAGGAATTTCTCAATTCGTCGGAATCTCTTTTTCAATTCTAATATTTTAAATTCCAATCATCTTTAATGATTTTGTATAGCATTTTGAATGAAACATTGAATAGTAAAATCATTTTATGAGCACAATATCCTGTAATATATCTGTCCTGTAATACGAGTATAATATTTGTATGTATGTGGCAATATTTGTGGTTTCGATAAGATCCAAGGATTACTTTTGGGATGGGATTTCACTCCACAACAATGTGGAAAAAAATCCTCCAAAACTGTAGATGATATGAAACTATCTGTCCTGTCTAGCGTTACAGTTTAGGTTTTTTTAGATTATTCCATATTCACCACGCTTTACGCCACTAAGGCAACGGATTTGAGGGCACTTTTTTTTTAGTTAGACCTCAATATTTTCATTGGATGACTTATTCACTTTATATATTCTACCCACCTGAAACGTTCAGTTGGTGCTTCGGCTTTGCTCTTTGAGATTGAGAAAATGTAGTTTAGTTAGGTAAATAACCGGTATTAAAAGGACTCATTTATCGTTTGTTAGTAACTTTTTTTCTGTGAAATAATCTCCGTGGTTAATAACCTAGCACAAACCAGACATCACAAGATCTCCGTTAGGGGTTAAATTCTTGATAGATAATTAAAAAAAAAAATTGCCCAAGGGCTTAAACAGCAGTTGAGCCCTGCTATGCTATGACCCATTTTTTTTAGATATTATTTTTAATTTTTGAGAATGATTGTTGCTGAAACCTGGGTCACTTAATTACTGAGTCACACGTTATTTAATAGCTGGGCCTTTTACTTTTGTGAACTACCGTTACATAGATCCATGATCATTATGCAAAAAGATGTAGCTAAAGATTTATGCAGAATTTAAATTTCAGGCCACATCTGTTGCCTCGAGCTCAAAACAAGACAGAAAGGTTCATTACCATTTGTTACACATCTGCCTTTTCATATCTGACGTACATTCTTTTTTGAAGAGTTAAACACCACTTACACAAGGTCAAGGATAATGAGAATACAATACCTAAATCAGTACAAGGGCCTAAACTCAACGTCTTATAATAGCGTTCTCGTTTTTTCTACACTGCATAGATAGAGACAAAAGTAAAATAATATCAAAACAAGAATCCTCTAAGAGGTCGTGGTACCCTGATATGTATGTATACCTAAGATCCTCACAGAGCGCTGCGTATCTACCCGCCGCACCTGCACCATCGTCAAGTCAGTAATAAACGTGCCCTTGTACTAGGTGGTTGTTTCACTAATCCCCGTACATCTCAGTTAAACACCACTTACACAAGGTCAAGGATAATGAGAATACAGTACCTACATCAGTACAAGGGACTAAGCTCAACGTCATATAGCGTTCTCGTTTTTTCTACACTGCATATATTGAGACAAAAGTAAAGTAATATAGAAACAATAATGCTCTAAAAGGTCGTGGTACCCCCCTAGAGCAGCATTGTTCATTTTTAATTCGACTACATTATCCTTTTATTTGACTGTCTTTAGACTGATAGTAAGGAAAGTTCAAGAGCAGACCTAATTAGTTTTAATCTTCAAAAAAGGAACTAACGTCTCCTCAATTCTAAATTCTTTGTTGGTTGAATATATGAAATGAAAGGCAGACCCATCAGAATAATTCCACAGGTTTGTTGCTTCATTCAGTAACAGAGTTACATGGTAGTAACTATCTGATGTTGTGACATCCGATAGTGGAATCACCCGAATGTCCCTTATCTGAATTACATCGATAACAGCATCTATAATATTGTTGTTATAATGGAATATCACAGGTCATGACATTAACACATACTAGTTTTGGTTTACGCACAGCATGAATGTAGTTGAATACCTTTTTACTATATAATAATTATTTAAATAATGAACATAAACTAACTATAGATACTTACAAGTAGTTGAATAGAAAAATACAAAATGGATTATCAATAAAATTCATATTTTTATATAACCCAGTCGATCGTGGTGACGCAGAAAACTGGCGGCATTACTACGTTGGATGGCAATATTCACCCGCTTAGCAAAATACAGTCCAGCATAATCATTTTCGACACATTTTTTTGAATAAATAGTCTGATTCTGGTCACATTCCTTTGTACTAGATAGTCTGATATTCAAATCATCATCACGTGCAGCCTGTCTTATCCAGGCATAGGCCATGTTCGCTTGGGAAAATCTTCTCGATCCTGCGCCAGTATAATCTAAAAATTACCTGCACATTTTGACTATGTCGTTAACCGCCTCTGTGGTCTAGTGGTTCAACTCACCGATTTCAGATAAAGAAGTCCCGGGTACGTCCCCAGGGGGAGTAAAATATTGTGCTTGGTTTGGTTGGTGGTAGGACTTTGTTTAAGTCAGCATGGCTAGCTACCACCATCCTACCTAATTCTGTCGCCATAATAACAGTTCTAAAATTATTGTGTTCCGGCATTCAGAGGTAAGATAGCCAGTTCCTCAGTTTGTATGAGGTTTCCGGGTGAAGTACGCCTTCATCTTCGGCCTTATCTTAACTTGTTACCAGGAGAGATGAAGGCCAAGCGCTTCCCCATCGTAAAATAAAAAAAAACATCTTGCTGGCGGACGATTCGCACGTCTTTGGCCTACTCGAGACCACGTTCCGTGAGGACTCTGCTCCACCTGCCATCACACCGCCGACTTTTAACATGGATATAGAATAGTTCCTTAGACAATAGACGATTTCAGTTGAAGTGCGTTTCCATCTTCGGCTTGTCATAACTTTACACCAGGTTAGATGAAGGCCAAGCAATCGTTTCTCCGTCATACATTATAAAAACAAAATAAACTTATTTATCTTTCTCGTTTTTCGTATTTTTATAAAAACTGTAGATCAATCAGGTCATGGCTTGACCTTGGTAGACCATGATCTGCCCGGGGCAAAGTAATCGTCAGTCAACATTATGACTAAATCATCCTATTGCTGGTGGTAGACCTGTAG
Source organism: Venusia cambrica (assembly GCA_951394065.1). NCBI lineage: Eukaryota > Metazoa > Arthropoda > Insecta > Lepidoptera > Geometridae > Venusia > Venusia cambrica. The sequence goes on along the minus strand of OX596040.1, from coordinate 2,999,576 downwards.
AGGTTCGTATACCTTACAACCAACTTCCTGCCAAAGTCCGGCGACAACCAGTTCGTTATGTTCTGTCGGTTGTCGGGAATGCTAGTTTTTTTTTATTGTACGACGGGGATAACCTTTATCTCACGTGATTTTCAAGATATGATAAGACCGAAGGTGGAAGCGCACTTCACCCGGAATCCTCAGACAAATGAAGAACTGGCTATCTTACCTCTAAATGCCGGAACACAACAATTTTTAAGAACTGTTGTTATGGCGACAGACTCAGGTAAGATGGTGGTTGCTAGCCAGGCGGACTTAAACAAAATTTTACCATCAATCAAACCAAGCACAATATTATACTCCCTCTGGAGATCGAACCCGGGACCTCTGGATCTAACAACGGTGGTCGAACCACTGAACCCCAGAGGCGGCTATTTGCGTTATTTGTGCCTTTCATTGATAGCTTCTGGGAATGCTCGCTTTATCGTGGACCTTATCCTTGCCCAGGCAAGCCTTTAAAATAAAAGCCAACCATATGTTTAAATACATACATATATATTATAGTAGGTGATAAATGTGACCCGTTTCAATACTTTTCTATCGCTTAGTTACAGAAAATCATATTTTTTTCAGTAGGCTTACAATTTTTCATATTTAGTATGGAACGCACGAATCTAATGACCCAAATAACAGCTTTTACCGAATTGTAGCAACATATGGGACGTTTCGCATCACACAAAGTTTTTAAATTAAGGTACATTTTATACCTAATTTATTTGTATGAAACTAGTCAAACGCGCGCTATTTCACTCGTATAATGATTTGATTTTATAGTAACATGGATTATTTTAGGTGATCCATGTGAAAGGGCTAGTCAAGGGACTACCACCTATTTCGGCGGTCAAGCAGCATTCCTGTGTTTCAATTTGAAGAGTATAGTTGCCGGTGAAATTACTGTAACACGGAGCTTAACACCTTTATGCTGCTAGGCGCAATGCAGTGCAGCGAAGGCCATGTTCTTTATGGATATTATGACCTACTCAGTAAGGCCTTGTTATAGCCAAGGGTTCTACTCAACATCAGGGTGGGCTGCAAGCTTGGAACTACTGACTGCTAGTTTTTTACGATAAACAACATTGATTATTGTAAAAAAATAGCAGTCATTTCTGCTAATCCTCAACACAACGTAGATTTTTGTTCTTATTTTTAATTTTAATTTGTTACGCTATGTATGACTTCTTGTTCCAGGTAGTAAGAAAAAAAGTGATGCGGACAGCCCGAAACATGTTCATAGTCAACCTCGCTGTCTCTGATGCCCTGGTATGCTGCGTCGGCACTCCACTCACCCTCATGGAGCTACTCACCAAGCATTGGCCGTTGCCAGACTGGCCAAGCCTCTGTAAAGCGTGTGGGGCGATCCAGGCCATATCAATATTTGTCTCTACTATAACCATTACTGCGATTGCTCTGGATAGATACCAGGTAAGACTAAGTTTATTGATTATGTATTTTGTTTGTGTGTTTTTCATATAACAGACGATTGGGCAGATAATGCCTGGACAAGTCTCAAGGAATAGCTTGCGCTTTCAGATAAAACTCAACAATATATTACCTTTGTTATCTTATCAGTAAATCTAACACTATGAAGTAAGACTAGGATAGGACTGACTTTGAACGGATCCCCAGAAAGGTGACGGTGCAAGGTGTTATTTAAGTTTGTTAAGTCGCGTGCCACGCACATATGAGGTGCGTAGTCGCCTCCTGGGAAGTGCTACAGGGAATATATGTGCTAAGTGCACTGGAAGAAGTTTTAGCAAACATTTTAGAGCTCTTCTAAGCGTCGAGGCCACCCAACGAGGGGGAGTCGTTGTAGGCATGAAAACCTTACTCTCTAGTACAAAAGTAGTTCGATTTTAATTTAAACACTAGCTGACCCGGCAATCGTTGTTTTGCCATAAGTATCCAATATTTCTAGTGAATATTTAGGTAGTCAAATAAAAATTAACTAACTTATTGTAGGTGTTCAAATTACATATGATATTCAGTCCATCTTCACACAAAATCAACTGCATGGTTTACAAATGCGAGAACAGGCCACATATTGTAATTGTCCGTGTGAAAAAGACGGTTTGTCCAAATCTAAGCCACAAGCAGCAATTTGAAAATCATTGCAAATTTATTGTAAAGTCTGTGGAAATTGAACCGGCACATCAATTAAATCGGCACATATGTGGGAATAATAGGGATTCGTGATAGTAATACATCTTCTTCTCGAAACTTGTTATTCAAATTCAGGCTTCTACAACGTTTTTCATGTTTTTTTTATGACTAATCGCGTGCACAACCGTGATGGGTTCAAATTACGAAGCAAAATAACCGGAGATCCAACCTTCAGTTGTATATGATGCGGTAGCATGCCTGGCAAATCCGATGAATTCGAAATCACTCCTGGATACTTTACAGCTTCGTTGATATCGCAAACTGGATCGATAGATTTGTATGACATCAAGTCACCAAGTTCAGTGAGAGCATTTCGCGAATCAATTATTGTGCAAAACTCGATCGGCAATTTTATGCATCCTGTATTTTCATGTACAGCTGTACTTGTACATCGCTGATCTCTTACAGTTGTTCTTCGAAGGTTTCAGCGGATGGATCTTGCAGCATTTGAACGCACATATATACTTTTAGCTGTACTTTTTCAACTTTACGCCACAGTGACGATGATTTCAAGCAAGCGTTGATCTCATCAGCGTATGCTTAACGTGGAATGACGGGAAGTGTTTGTTAGACAAAGCACCTGAAAGGAGTAACAGATAAAAAATAGCTTATCGTTGTTTTTTATGTCTTTCAATGCCCCGTTCAACGCCTCACGCGAATGTTACAGTGCCATAGTGCATTTATCCCAGATCATAATTTTACACTGTTTTAGCATTGCGGCCATGGACGATTGTTTTTTTTTATGTTGCACACTATGTGTCTGGAGGAGTCTGGATTATATTGAATATTTTGTGGCAGTTTGAATGCCGAATCAGCAGTTCTGCCTCCATCCAATAAAGTTGCTGCAATGCCAGATGCAAGGCCAATGCAATGCAATTCGATCGGATTTCGGCGAGAATTAGCGAAATGAGGAATGTTTTGCCAGTTCCAGCTGGTGCTTTAAAAAAAAAGAATCCACCTTGTCCTGCCGAAACTGCGGTCAGTAGAGGGTCATTGCGAGTAACAATCGCTGCCATTTCTACAGTATTGTACCTACTGCAATTAACGGTTAACTTCAGTGTTCATTAATTTTAATGAACATCTAATTAGATGCACTTCGATTTGGCGAATGTGCCTCTTACTCTGTGCCGTACTCGAGTTTCGGCGAGACAAACGACCACCAATTGATTTTTATTATATATATAGATATATAGATTGATTATTATCACAAAACAAAATTTACAGTTTCAGTTGTTTTGCAATATTGGATAAGGATAATAATGATATAATAAAGTAATAATAATAAATTTTACAGGACATTAATTTCACACAGCGCCATCTAAACCCAAGTATAGTTTGTGATATGGGAACTAGATTACAGATACAATACTTAAATGTTAAGAAACTGCCCATTAGATAGTTATGTAATAATCAATGTTTTAAGATAATATTAAGTTTTTAGTTTTATGATGTAGGTAACACTTGTAATGTTATTAAATTAAATTAAATTATTGTAAACACTGTACCAAAATGTTAAATGGATCATCAAAAAATTAATCAGCCCGAGGTTCTTGCCTTTCTCCTTGTGTGCTGGTCGCGATTCCGAACAGGCGGTAGATTTGACGTTTCAAAATGATCCTAAAAATCTTAATGAATAAAAATATTTGACTTTAACTTTAATACAATATTTATAACACAAGAGAATGTCCTGGGTGGGAATCGAACCCACAACCTACAGCGCAGAAGGCAGAGCTACTACCGACTGAGCTATGAGGCTTGTTAATGTAGGCTTACATCGCTTTCCTTCTAAAAATATAATTATAATTATAAAAAAATGCTAGTATGGGAAAATAAATTTGCCTTATTATTGATTTTAATTGTGTTTTAGAAAAAGTAAAGAAAGCAAGCAATTAGATTAACTTCTTGTATGGCGGCCTTCATTATTATAATATGATAGTTATGCCCAGTGGGTGGTTAGCGATAGGTCAATTTCTTTTTATTTTTGTATGTAGCCTACCTACAAAACGAACGTCGAAGGGATCCTGGTAAATTTACTATCTGATTGTAAATTAATTACTGTTTCTCATTTACCCTATGTGTATAAATAAAATTGGCAAAGTACCATCATATATTTTTTCAGTTTTTCAGGACAAAATAAGCAAAAAAATATTGTCTATCATTTATTTACAAGTAAAATACATGTGTTTACTAAGTACTTACTTACACTTACACCTTTTCAAACAATTTTTTTTTCAACAATTTCGAGACAGCTTTGCTTACAATTTTTTTTTGTGACGGTAATTTTTTTTACTATCAAATGCCCTAATAGATGTAGCTAATTATTACAGAAGATATTGAACAATTAGGTAGCCTTTTATATTTTATTGCAGTAAATATCGCAATTTAATGCTAAAATGCAAAGAAATATAACATTATCTACGAGTATTTCAGTATTTATGACATTGCGTATACTGCTGGGGCATTCTTGACCTCAATGCACTCTCAATGTATGAGCTTTCACCTTGAAAAAAAACCTGTGTTAGGATACATATCTTCGGGCCATAATTATTAGTAACACAGAATTAAGGATACGAACAAAGTTAAGGACAAAGCTCTTGTGATAGACAAACGAAAGCTGAAGTGGACTGTCCACATACACGCCGCAGGCCGGACGAGAGATAGGGGAAACGAGCTTTTGAGTGAATACAAAAAGTAACGGTACTGTTGAAGGCATGTCTGCGAAAATGGCTATTTCTACCGTCAAACAGCATTGCCGTATCACGGTTTTAGGTATCACCCGCCTCTGTGGCCTAATGGTTCGCCTACCGGTATCAGATCTAAATTATTGGATACATTAATTTGTAGCTTCAATACACATCTTGAATATTAAAAGTGGAATTCGCAACTGCCTCAGGCTACATCTAACTAATAACAGCAATATTTTTAATGTTTCAATTCACCATATTTTTCCCTGATGACTGCAAACTATTTACGAGAAAAGTTTCCTTTGTTGGGATATTAACATTGAAAATTGATACAATTGTTGATATTTAGGTATTAGTTAGAAGGTAGCCTTATAGTAGGCCTTGTTGTAGGCTTAAATTAAATATATCAATAATAAAACCTTAAAAGTAAATAAATAAAATAATAAAACTTTAAATAGGTAGTAGATTTTATACCGCGCGTACTTATGTATTTGCATGTAGGTTATCCTACAGGAACTATCCTACCTTAAGGTCTTCAGGGTTATTTACGCGCGATATGGTTTATAGTAAAGTGTTAATATCATTTAAGTCGCAGGCTTCTTTACCTGTTCGATTATTATGGCTTAGGTATGCGCAAAATTTCTAATGTTGCTTTGCGCAGACTAAAACGCCGTTTTAGTCTTCCGGTTATGTACACATTCTTTGGTTGAGATAATTCTAACACCATCAATTTCGGCTGTCCCTGTCAATATACTCTAAATTATCTTGAAGAGGCTTGAAATGCTTGGCATAGTGCTTGTCCTAATACCGATTCCCCAAAACACCTTTCGGCACAACGGCCGTGGGACGGGCCTCTTTGCGATTTGACACGGAACTATCTGTTGTGCTCAACCTCCACAGATCGTGCTCGTCTCTTTTATTTAAAAATGGGAATCAGGTTTTTGGCTACAAGCACATCTATGTTACAATACCGGTAGTCTTAAGGATCCTGTAACTTTCCGTATTGCTACTTGTCTTTGATTGGGTGCAAGATGCAGCGATGATGCGTGCCACTCATGCACGAGTGCCGGTGCGGTGCGGCTATAGATCAACTTGGTATACACGGACTTTCACAAGGCTGATTCGGCCGAGGATCACAAAAGGCGCAAATATAGTGGTCTCGACAGAGCTTACCTATTTGAGCCTTTTGGGGTGGAGACCTTGGGTCCGTGGGGAGCTGGTGCCCTCCGAGTGTACAAAAAATTTGCTGGGCTTTTGGTTGAGGCGACACGTGACCCAAGGTCTGGCTCTTATTTAGGTACTGGTCTGGAACAGTTGAGTTACCTATAGGCCGTTTGTAACGGTCCTTAGGTAATCCGACAGATTCCTTTGTACATCGTTAAATTAATTGTAAATTTTGTTTAATAAAATATGGTTGTCATAGCATAGTGAATCCATAATAATACTAGCGGTTCTGTGAACAGCAGACCTCGCGAGCCCTTATAACCATGCTTTCCTGTTTCACTTTTCCTACTAGAGAAAATAGGGGTAAGTTTTAGCGATTACTCGCGTTCCCTTGGTCTAAGGAGATCAAACCTGGTGTCTACGGATTTGTCTTGCAAAGTCGGAGAGGTCTGCGTTGTATGATTAGTAAACGTAGGTATACATTTTCCGAAAAATTTAAATCCTACAGTAAGCTCTTCCTCTTTTCCTCCCCCAACACTCATCCTTTTTGTTTATTTTTTTCACAACATCTTGAGTACAATTAAATTCTTAGTGTCTTTCAAATTTAATTGAAATCCGTTGTTAAATAACGCTAGGTACAGCAAACGTTCCCCCAATCAAAAATCGCGATCAAATTTTTTTTTAATAAATCAAGGGACATGTGTGCCAATTTTCATCAAAATCGCGAGAACAAACCGACAGACAGCGGACAAAATCATTTTTGGCCAATCTTGAAACTGAGACGCTTCGCTCGCTCGGTCAATAAATTCCCCATTGCACACAACAGGCTGTAAAAAATACTCAAATTCATCTTCTGTTTTATTTGGCGTAGACGCAAAATTGTATTTGTCCCCATTCTCAGATGATTTCCATAGGTATCTTTTCTCGTGCGATTATTTATTATTCAATAATACGTATTGTTGGCCTGGTTTGTTTGTTTATCTGTTCAATATACGCAAACATGCTGCTTTTCGCCTCGTTTTCTGAGCTACTCATTTTTATATTTCTCTTTCGTTGAGGATTTATAACTATGAAGTAGAATACGTTATGAATTATTACTTTCCTTTAATCAGCTCACTTTGCCTATCTTTAGATAGGTATTTACATGAATATTTATTCCTCTTTTGTATATATTTTGCTGGTGTTGCGCACAAATACCTATAGCAGTATAAAAAATACTATTTTATATTTATATTTTGGTGCATAAGAGCTGTATGATCCAGAGATTGTGGTTTCAATTCCAGTCGTGCACAAATGAACTTTTCATTTTCGTTATTTTTGAAGTTTATGTGCGTATTTGATATGATGTAATCAATATCATGGATAGGGAAACCGGCATGTCACTGGCATGCGTATTATGAAAGCCAAAGACTATATGAAGGTCGATAGTCCCTCAATGCGCTCGGTCCAATCTCGCCCCTTCCATCGTGGTACCTCGATTGTTAACGACGAGTTGCCTGTCACGTATTGAACGCTAGATACTTGCGAACCGTGCGCATACGTAGGTATACGTACGTAGGTTTACATACGTAGGTTTGAACGTGCTTCTGATTACCCCCCTAGTAGGTGATCCTCATCAAGATCCACGCTCTGAGTAGTGATCAGAGGTGAATCCTCTAAGGGGAAAAAGTCGTAAGTCTGTAATTTTTTTCCTTTGTGCATTTTTCGGATTATGCGTAGCCACGCCTAACCCTAAGAATCTAATACTAGTATTATGAGAATAATTATGTCAGCTGCCTACATTTAATTTCATCGAAACTAGTTACATTTACAAAGTACGTACCTATTATTGTTTTGATAGCATTTCGAGTAGGACATCATTGACAAAACTCTTCAAGTGGGTAATTAAATGCATTTATCCACAAGCTCAAGCTGTTCACACTTTAATCACAGTAATACAATGTACTATACATACAATAGCTGAAATTTTGACAATATTTTGAATTTTGGGCACCTTCTTTTGATTAAAAAATAAAGGCTTTCGCACCATTTGCCCGTATACGTCTTACCTAAAACTCGGGCAAAACGCATCTTAAGTTATAGTTGCTATTTGTTTGAATAAGGTTACTCAATTTTACAAGAAACGCATGATACAAACAGATGTACCTAAAGTCAAAATATACCACATTTTTGCAGTGCTTAGGGCGTGCGATTTCCTTTGTTTCCGCATATAAGTGACCACCAACGGATTGTTATAAAATCCATATGGATATTACCTACAAGTTTTCCACGAAACCGACGAAACATGACACTCATCGGCCAAAAGTCCTCTTGCATACAGAGAGCAAGCTTCAAAGTCGGCACTCGCACTAAAAACGAGTTCAATCCCACGCGCAAATGCAACTTACGTACGGGTAATCGGATTAGGTACAACGCGGGCAAGGTTATTTTTATAAACATTATACTAGGTTCTTAGTTAATTTTCTATGTTTCCCATAAAAGCGTAAAAGCCTGCGCGAAATGGCTCGAACCTCAAAACATCCACCATTTATATTAAAATAGGGGTTTTCTTGTGATCATGGTGTTTAAGTAACACCCGATTCCTTCCGATCCTACAACTCTTTATACTGGAATGAAAGAGCAAAAGAAAAGTATCTTCATGAGACTACCACCATTAAAGCTCTAGAAATAGACCAAAGACGTCAGAGATTTGACTTACGGTATACTGGTAATACAAGTTCAAAGGTTTTCTCGATGGTTAGCCATCGTAGTATCTAATGGTGTGATAAAAACGTTTTGTTTGAACGGCTAAAAGCAGCTTCCCGTAATTACTAGGAGAGTACGAGATTACAAATCTCCTCGAATTACCGTTTCAAATCTTTTGAAGTAAATTGTATCTTCGGAAGGATAGTCCTTTGAACGCCAAACGTAAATCTTCCCGAATTGCCGCTAAAAGTGTTTTGATTTCGATATTTCGATAGATTGTATACTAGGACGGAACACAGGTTCACTCCATTGCATAATTGTAACGCTGAAAATGGTGACACAATATTATAATTTGTTACCCTAGAATACTAATATAAATTTACCATAGCTTAATACTAATGATCGCTTGGGAGGCTACTTTTTAAATAAAATCAATTTATTATATTAGTTATTTATTAAATTTTTATAAAGATAACAAAAATTACTTGGCAAACCTCTACCTTTTCAAAAACTAAAATCTAAATCCTTTTTTAAAATCAACATTAGTCTAAAAATAAGACTTAAATCTTACAATAACGAACATTTTTTCTCAAAACATAACAGTCTTATATCAGTCTGGTGAAAAAAGAAAACTACTATATCCTTGCTTTTTTGGCATCACTATTATTATCCAATATATAAACTTTATAAAACACAAAATAAAACTTATGGTAACATCACATTTTTGTCTACAGACTAATTTGAAGTCAGCCTTTAATTTTTTGTCACAGGAACTGCAGTTTGTCCTTCTTGTGACGCAGTTTCTAGAACTGGTGAATCTGACGCATTGCTTGTGGCTTGATTTGGTACTGAATTGTTCGGGGGCTCAGAGTGACCAATAACTACAATATTTTGTAGGTCTTCTTCCAGTCGAAATGGCACGAAAGAAGGATCTGCCGCGCTATCGTCAGAATCATAAGGATCAACTTCCAGGTTGTCCTCAGGTTCGCTATCGGAGTTCTCGTTTAGTAAAGAATCACCTATTTGTTCTTCGTTGAGATTCATCTTAAAAGAAAATAAACATTTGCTAAGTTATAACATGGCTAATTGCTGAAAAAAAGCAAAAAACAAAACAAGTAACGAAAAATTTACTTACCGTTAATACTAATGATCGCCTCCTAGGCGATCCAGTAGCTTATATTTTGAAAACGGAGAGTCCGAGCCGTGCCTGCGTATGCTCACCTCTGCGGCGCGGGGTATACTGAATTGGCGCGAAAGCACAACTTGATTCGCGGGCGAGTTTTTGAAATAACGGAAAAAATTGACCGCGTGCGGCCTCTCAGGCGATGATTAGTATTCTAGGGTTAAGACCTACATAATGTACCTATCCATTTATCGCAATAAATCATTTGAATTTGAATTTGAATTTCTCTATCTGGGTACCTACAACGCCGGTACATAGCCGCAAAGAGTATTTGTAGCAAAATAATTGTGGGTTAATATTTTTTCTGATAAATGTTTTAAATTGTTAGAGAGGCTCATGTCTAACTATGGCTATAGACTATTATTGATAATTATAAGACCAGTAAAAAAATAACTAGACTTCCTTTTTCAAATGGCTATGGACCGTCTTGTTTAATGCCTCTGTATTTTTACCTTTTTTTTTTAAATATATGGTATTTATTATGGTACAACACCCAAACACAGAACAAATATTTTCATCACACGAATACTTGTCCTGGGTAGGAATCAACCCACAACCCACACAACCCACAGCTCAAAAGGCAAAGTTACTACCAACTGAGTTATGAGGATATGTAATATCAACATTATTGGCGTTTTATTGGTTCTGCGAACTATTCGAATATCCTTTAGACACATTATGTAGCCTAATGTTGTTGATTGATTGCTAACTAGCAGAATCAAATTATAACGAAAACTAGCATTTGCCCGTGGCTTCGCACGCATCCTACGTAATCGGATAAAATATTTGTAACCAATATAATTCTCTAGATTTATCTGATAAATACATCAACATTATTATTGCATATATATTATGCCGCGGCGTTCGCGGCCTATAATCAACGCCTCCGACTCAGCCAATGGATGTCGTGAATGTCATCTAAAGGATCTCAGTAGAACAAGGGCAGCTGCTTCCTATTGTGTACTTTAATGCGATCACCAATCCAACTGCAGAGCGTGGTGACTATGGAACAAACCCTCCAGCTTTGGAGGAGGCTCTGTCCACTAATGTGCTGTTTATGATATACATACATCAGCGTTATGTTACTAAATTCAATTTCTGGGAATCAACAAGATACAAGATTTTTATAGATAACATCAATGTCTGTTTTCATTTACATAACAAAACAATAAACATCGCTGACAGCTATTGATTTCACTCCATTATATCAGTATATCTGAAGGGTTTCGCGTAATGAACCTAACACCACTCTAAAGATAAAGGCACTTGATACCTATGTAGCATGAGTTTCCCCAGTGACTACTTGGCTTTAGGTTTTGGTGTAGGTATTACACTCAGCCACGGTGGCCTTACCATGAGTTACTATAGTAACTACATAGTTGAAACCGACAAAATTGTATACTACGTGGTTTTACGGAGATATTGCTTTAAAAATGTTGTTTTCTATCTTATATTTAGCAGTAGGTTTATCCATCTCTTATTTTTTGATTCGCATTCACTATAACTTATTGCGTATGGTTACAGCCAAACGACTTGTCCCAGTCATGTCAAAATCAATCAAACTGTTAAGCTCTGCTAAGTCAAAAAGGCCGGTCCCACTCCGGAGTCAATTCCGTGCTTGAGACGGTACTTGAAAGAAAGCCAGCTCCTCAGTTGGTTGAGGATTGAGGACAAGCGTTTACACTCGTAGAAAAAAAAACGAATTTTAGTTCCTCACTATCTGCTTGAGCCGCACAATAAAAAAATATTAATATTACAGGACATCAATTTTACACAGCGCCATCTAGCCTCAAACTAAGCATAGCTTGTAATATGGGAACTAAGATTACGGATAGAATACTTAAATACTGTTTGTAAATACATACATACTATATGATACAATACCCAATACAATAACAAATCAATGTCATAACAATAACAACAACAAAAATACAATACACGCTTTCATTAGAGCTAAACGTGCATGTGGATGAAGAAGTTTATTTTTGTGGTGTAAACTGTAAGGCACTGGAACATCTCCACGCTTTGTGTAAAAGTTCGGATATTTGAAGTTAAACTTACATGCTTCTTATATATAAATAGATTGTAGAGTAAGGAGTTTTTATTTAATAAAATGAGGTTTACAACTGTCAGTATTTTTGATATTGATTAAAATTCTGATTAGCTTTTTCTGAACTGTAATGAGTGAGTTTGCGTCTGTACTATATCCCCATAACAATACGCCATAGCTAAGCCACGCATATGCATAAGCATTTGTAAATCGGTTGTAGATTTTATCTCGCGCATAGCATAAACAAAGGATGATAATTTTGATCTAATTTTTCGACGTGAGATTTCCAATTAATATGTGAATCTATGACCAAACCTAATAAAGTAAATTCATTGAACTTTTCCTATCTAACGTTATTATAATTGTAGTCCAGTTTTTTTTTTTTTTTTGTTCTGGCCTAGGTAGACCCAATGCAAGTCTAATAAAAAAAATACATTGCAAATCCATTTCAACTGTACGTGAATTTTGTACCGTTGCTATTTTAGGAAACATTTGAAAATTACCTTTAGAATTACATGATTTATATTATAAGCAAATAACATTTTTTTGATAAATTGTTTTTGGTAGAAAGGGTAGGTACTGTAAATCACGCCTCCATAACGACGGCCATCTGCGACCGCGCGTTTTTGATGTCGAAACGTTCTACAGGTTATCTATATCTAAGCTCCAGGCTTTTAACATTCAAACTGATGATACGGACATTACTTGGGTATCTCAGTAGACGGAACAAACATTTTCTGCTCGCTGAAAATATAAAAAAAAGCACTCTAAATTGCACAATCGTATGGAAATGTCAAAGAAACCATGACGTGGCTAATACCAAAAATGTAATCACCATAATGGTCTCCTCTGTACTAAATACCAAAATATTACATAATATAAAATTACAAGTTCCCACTATGCGGGAGACCACTCTAAAACGGATGATAGATATCATCGTAGTATGGAAGTGGCTCCAGCGATTTCAAACAAACAACTAATAACTATCCCAGATTAAGTTTTCTTACAATCTGTGCTACAATGTCACAGACAGACATAATACGAGTACACTAACGCCTCAAACTCATGCACGCTTCTTTAAATGAATTAATGAAATTCTGCATTAGTGCTGTGTCCTTTTTGGAATTGAGTAATTCTCCTTTACTAATTTTACTGTTTTTTGTGTTTTGAAATTTCCCAGATAAATAAATGATAGGTATTTTATTTTATTTCAGGGACTTTAGGACTACATTTTACTTGACTTAGGTGGTATAATCATTCACAATATCGACCTCCATCTCAGAAGTTATCCGCCTCTGTGGTATAGTGGTTCAACCCACCGATTTCAGATCCAGAGGTCCCGGGTTCGATCCCCAATACCATATTGTGCTCGGTTTGGTTCGTGGTAGGACTTTGTTTAATGACTGGCTTGCTACCACCATCTTACCTAATTCTGTCACCATAATAACAATTATTAAATTGTTGTGTTCCGGCATTTAGAGGTAAGATAGCTAGTTCCTCAGTTTGTTGAGGATTCCGTGTGAAGTGCGCCTCCACCTTCGGCCTTATTTTAACTTTTTACCAGGTGAGATTAAGGCAAAACGCTTTTCCGTCGTACAATATAAAAAGCAGAAACTTTGCTCTAAAACACATTCATTTTATTGTTGCCATAATAGCGTTATATTAATTTGAGATCCATATTAAAATTGACATTTAAATGTGCACGGCAAAATTTGGAATCAGTTTCCAGCGTCTCTATTTTATGCTGTTTTGCGACCCTAATAATAATAGTTCTGGGCAGGCTCGCTCCATCGTAGATCTCATTTTTGCCTGTGCAAATTTTGAGGTGAAGATCTCTGTACTCATGTACGCACGTAAGAAGTTATACTTCTTTAGCCATTTAACAAAAATAACTAATTAATCATAATCTATAGCATAAACAAATATCTATAACTCCCTTTAAAATAGTTTGTAATATAAAAAAACACTTTTATCACGAATACTTACAATATACTATTATTCTCCACCAAATATAATTTTAAATCACATACACAGCTATAAATGAACGATTTTTTTTTATCTAGGTGCACTGCTGACGTATTTTAGATTCATTTATTACTGGATAACTACCTCGTGACTGTTAGACTCTTTGAACTACATTAAATATAGTTATCAGTTCTTACGAACTATATCAAAACTCACCAACCAACTTCATGGTATTGCTTTTAGGTGTTGGTGTTTGTGCTCATCGTAAAATATCACTGTCATCATTTATCCCAAACGCATCAAAAGTATAAGTAAAAAAATCGTTCTCAATATTTTTTACGAAAAACTTTGTTTGGAATCAGCGTTTTTTTCCACTTACGTTTTTTTCTACTTTCGACTCCTACACCTTCTAACACACCTTCAAAATTATAGTTAATAGGTATTTTCTGGGAAACTTACTCCATAGTAGACCTCTTCCTAGCTCAGGTAAGCACCAGGGTCAAGAGCTGACCCATAGTAAAAAAACAAAATAAAGCATCAAATATCGCCGCCAGCAATCTGTCTCGCACCAATCACGTTACGAAAACACAGGGCCGCAAAAGCTCTTGTTATGTTGCGGATTACATGTCACCGTTTTTTTTAATGGTTTGTTTTTGAGATGCTCAAAGTTCCAGAACACGTAGCTATGTTACTTGTGTCTTTAATAGGTGGTGTGACGGAGTTTAAAATACAACATAGACAAAGCTAACTAGACCCAATCCACAATGTACTTCGGCTTTAGGCTCAGTGATTTCAATTTCAATTTATTTATTCACAAACAATTTCAGTAATCGTATTTGAATGTAGGTACTAATAATAAAATAAATTAAAAATAAGTCGATAATTAATAAAGAATCAAAGTCAAATTACAAAATGTCAAAATGAGATTAAATTAGTTACATAAATACAACAATGATGTCATCCTAGTGTACACCAAACTCATTCACTGAATAAAAGCAACCCTCCAGCAGAAGCTTCTTTAACTTAGTTTTAAATAAAATAGGACTATCGATCACTTTCATATCTAGGGGTAAGAGATTAAAAAGTTTAATAGCTTGGTACCGGCAGCCATGCATTGCTACAT